>OV815273.1:49980596-51369138 GCA_929108145.2 Limnephilus rhombicus | reverse complement strand
TAAACATTTTCGCAATTTTCGCATCGATTTTGTCGCGGTAAATGTTAGCGCTCTCCTCTAACATTCGTAATTTCGTATCTCTCCATCTTCTTATTTTCGGGCCCGGTTGCAGGGCCTTAAGTTTATTTTGTGCTTATCCATTGGGTAAGGTGTGATCAGGCGGTGGATGTCCACTAGCTGCGTAGCGGCCGGGTCGGGAGAGGACTGGTTTGGGTAGACCCTTTGACCTCTCCAGCTGGTGTCTCAAGACCCATCGTCTTGCACCGCAGCAGGAGGGATGGATTTATACGTCTACTGATCCTGGACCTCTCCTAGATCCTTACCCACCCCGTATACCCTTTTCCTTCCCAGAACTTCTTCTCCTTCCTTTCCTTAAAAAAGCTCTCCACACAGCGTCCTCAAAGATGACGTAGGCCACGAGGGAAATTATTTCTTATAATTTATATTTATGCCTTATGTTTTATTTAAATTCTATTTGTAAGCGTTTGTAAATGTCATTTTATGAACATTCTCCAGCCCTAAAGAGTCCTAAATTCTCCAGTCTTTCAAAATAAATATCAACTCTACTTTTGCCACTAATCGTTTCATAAATGTAATACTAATAGTGATGGGGAAGCAATTGTAAATTCGTGCAATGTCCAGTGTTTTAAATATAATGTCCTCCGCGTGCAAAGCCGTATCTTAAATAATTAAAGTGTGTTTACGGAAGACACTTGCCAGGTATGTTTCTGTCAAATTTGATAGAACCTAAGAATTCCTAATAAATTGTACAGCGCCTTTGAGGTGATTTTTCACAGAAACGGCGCTCTACTAATTATCCAATTTTACGCACAAGATTTTATGTCCGGGTTAAATCTTCCCCACAGGTAAGACTAAACCCTTTCACACACTTTTCCACAAATGATCATCTAGTCAAATCACGCTATGCGATTGCACTATGTAAGTATAATAAATATAAAATAATACAAGACAATCATGTCAACCTACCAGAGACCAAATAGTAAAATAATTCACCGACTCCAGATATTTTCATATCAGAGGGTTCGGCTCGATGGAACTCCTAATTGGACCTATAAATCCTACTGATCCCTCAATATAAATATTTAAAAAATCTTTTGTAATCGTACATGTATTTAAAATGACTAAAAATTATTATTAAAAACTCCTTAACATAAAAAAAAAATTATGTGTTAAAAATAATAAATTGAACTAAATTGAAAAAAAACTCTTGCTTTATAGTTTCCTGCAATCGAACTTGCCGCAAAGTCCCACCAAAGGAACGAAAGGCGAATGAGAATCGATTTCACAAAACTTCCTATCATATTCGCATAATTTCTTATGAAAGGGAGAATATGAGTTGAAAATACCAGTTTGTCGCTTAATTAACCACATTCAACAATTTGTGAAACGTAGAACCCTACTCGGTACCTCGTTACATTTTGCACAAACTATTGTTAGTTTCTCTCTGGGAGTGCATGACCTAACCAGATAGGGGACCGCAAATTCAGGCTTATAAATTTAAGCTTTGCTCTTCCTTGTATACGCAGTTTCATTCGTCTATTCGTTCCTTTAGTTTAATTGTTTCTTGATGCATGAATAATTATCTCTATCTCGTATTATTAAATTAATTTCATTTAGTTAACCACAAAATTAGGCGCATTAAGACGGGAGTCAAAAGATTGTTCCTCGAGATTTTTTAACGTGAAAGTTTACACGAGCTTTTTTTTTTACATTAGCTCCACACAGGTGGCCTGAGGCAAAAAACCCCTCAAGGCCTATGTCATCTTTGGAGAGGGTCTGTTGTGTGGAGGGTCTTTTCAGGGAAAGGAAGGAGAGGAAGTTCTGTGAAGGTAAATAATGATTTTTTATGTAAATAATGAATTCATACGCTGGAATACAATTTTTTCCTCACCGGAAAAATAACATACCCTAATTTTTTATTTAAGTTTTTAAACCAGCAGGATAGGGAGGGTAGTGCAATCCCAGTCTGCCATTTTACATAATCAATCTAAAAGAAAGAAAATGTGATAACACATTAGGTAGGTAGGTACCTCATTAAAACAAAATGAAAATAAAACGAAAAGAAAGTTCGTCACATAAATAACAAAAAAATTAAGCATAATGTCATTGGGCTTAGTTTAATCTTAAAAATAAAATGAAATTAAACGAAAATTAAACAGACTTAAAGATTTAAAAATATGTATATTTTAGGATCGTCCATTGTGGGGGTCGCTTCATCATTTGCATCCATCGCTCATTTAGTGGTTGTTTGATTTGTTGGTTGATTTCCTAATGAACAATCGAAAAATGGCTTTTCCTGTTTTTAGTAAGTAGATGAAGCAATTTTAATGAATTCTATCACTGAATCATTATTCTTAAAAACTTTCAAAAATACGATAAAAGCGTATTTCTGACCATTCACTTACTACCAAGCACTGAAGGGTTCAGTAAGTGACAAGAATATCAACTGTAGCTCATTTACTGCTACTCAGCACTTCAAATTATATTGCTCGAATTCATGTTCCCGACTACCACGCTATTATCTGAAAAAAATCTCAAATGCATATTTTTATACCATTCAGTGACGGACTAAGGAATAAAAAATAATACTGGTACAATGTATTGTAATATGTATGTACTTGAATTCTCCAGTACCTACTTAAATATGGATGTTCATTGAAAGACTTTGCAACACAGTGACTGTCAATTGACTGTTAATTAAATATAATATTACTCCTGAGGACAAACGTCCTTCCAGGCTAAAGGCTAGTTTTGATCTGCCGTCTGCAGAGTTCCAACCTGATGACTCCGTACATTTACCCTCGGTCACCATCGGCTCAACTCGGCAACAAGACCATACGACCCGAAGGGCCCATTGACTACTACAGTAAAGTAAGAATTAAATCATGGATTATTATGATACATTACAGTAATGTCTTTTCTTTGAAAGAGAAGAGTATTATTTTTACAATAATTTTTGCCTTCGCGCTTTTACCGAAATGGAATCAATAGTAAATTGTTTTCTACGATATTTAAAGGAATTATTCTATTCTTTTCCATTCAGCCTTACTTTTTATAGGTCACAGCCTTTCGACCACTAGGTACTCAGTCAATCATGCGAACGCACGGTTGCAGGTTGGCTTGCGCATTGTCGAAAAAATTCCAATTGTTATTAGGTATGTGAAATTAATATTAGTTTCGTAAAAATCGTACATGCATTTAAATATCACCTTTGAAGCTTCATCTCTTTATTACTAAAAAACTTTTTACTAGGGAAAATAGTACTTAGTTACCTATAAATGCTTGCTTCTCGGTGGCAACCTAGTTTCAATTTGGGAGGCTGGTATGATGATCAGGGGTGTCCGGGTTCAAGGGGTGAGGTTTGTATAGGTCTTGGCAGCGGATGCGTTTGCCACCTACAAAGTGACGAGCCGGATCAGGAGAAACTGGTTGAGGGAAACCTTTTGACCTCTCCAGTCGGACTTTTTCGACACATCATCGTCGTATCGCAGTAGGAGCGATGGATCATACGTCTGACACTCCTGAAAACAGTGACCCCAGATTCCTACCTACCCCTGACATATTTTTCCTTTCTAGAAATTCCTCTCATTCATTTCACTAAAAAGACCCTCCCCAAAGATGACATATTATTGGAGGGGACCCACCGCTTTCCCAACGGCGTTATAAGGAAACATATGGTTTCCTCCTTCACCGCACACGTCAAGACTCTACTTTTTTTTTTTTGAACGAAGCTACATTTATTTGAACGACTCTAGACCCTCCAATGTCCATGCATACGGGGTTAGTAAGCAGTATGCAAGTACTTACATTAACATTATACAAAAGATAAATAGAAGTAGCAGCCCGTGGAATAATTTTTCTGAAATAGGTAACATCAAAAGGTGATAATAGTGTTAGTAAAAGAAAAAGAAAAAAAAAAAAAAACGGCTATGACCAGTCGAAGAAACCTTCTGTAAATAAAATAAGTATTGAGGAAAAAACAGTTATATGATTATGTTATTATGTAAGTAATTACTATAATAGATGACATATCAGGGAATTTTTTTCCTCAGGGCCTCCTGTGTGGAGCTTATGCAAAATAACTCGTATTTGGCACCAGGGCGTATCATCCCCAGGTCCACCACTGTTACCAGCATTAAAGAAAGTACTTATTACTATGTAGGTGAGTAGCTACTATTCATAGTGAAATCCAAAGAATTTTGCCTCTTTTTAAGTACCCACCTAACTGCTCTATAGCTAAATTCTAAAAATTTCACCAAGATGTATTATTTAAAATGAGTTCGGGTGAATTTCTTTGTTACGCAACGTAAGCTAACTCACAAATAACATTCTGTTGTTTTAACTTTGTACAAAGAAAATATTTTTTCAGAAGTTATCGACCAAAAAATGTTTTTTCTTTGACGCGGCTGTAGAGGGCCCAAAAGACCTTGAAAAATGCGTACTCCTTATTGTTGCTTTCACATGTTTTTGTAAAAAAAAATTTTCAATAATTTTTAGTAATTTATTTATTTTTATTTATTCATTTATTATAGAAACAAAAGAAAGTACAAATTACAATTAGGAAGCTTTGCCTGTCCAACTAGGAACACAATTAAGTGTGACATTTAATCAATTTAATCGTAGGAATTAACAATTAAGTGTGACATTTAATCAATTTAATCGTAGGAATTAACAATTAAGTGTGACATTTAATCAATTTAATCGTAGGAATTAACAATTAAGTGTGACATTTAATCGTAAACTGACATTAGAAAGTAATTTTGATACTTTTTGGTGAAATTTTGTACCCTTGACATTCAGAATAAGAGAAAATTACTGTCTTAATCTGATTTCGAAAAAACTGTGTAAAGCCCGGGCAACGCCAGGCACTTCATAATCTACAAATATTTTAAAGTATGTTTTTTTATACTTACCCACGAATACGTATTGCGAGAGGTGGGAGACGCGGGTAGTAATTATTATTTTTGTTCACATAAAGCCTTTTGACGGCCTCCGTGTTCGAGGGGTAAGGCTTTCGACTAACAGTCTGAAGGTCGCGGGTTCATAGTTCATATCCCGGCGTGTTTATTTGATTGTTTTGTGTTATTTTCACAATTTAATCGTTTAAAAATAATATAGAGTATACTTACGGCACGTTCCAAAGCGAAGATACTTTCAGTATCGCCCGGGTGTAAGACCACTATTCAGAATTGAAACGTTGCTTGAAATGGCTTTAGTCTTGTTGGGTGACCAGATCTGAATTCCCATCTCCTCCCGAGTCTCGAACGAAACACTATTGAAGCGTTCCATGTTCCAATCTCGACCTTAGGTTTCTTATCCATTCCCCTGGCATCACTCCAGCCCTACTCCAGAGTAAAAAAAGTGGGAAATGCCATTGAAATTGTCAGAGCCTTCGAAATAGTGGACTGGTTCCCCACTTCCAAACGTTATATGTAGTCACCCTGAGAGGTGTAGATATACAGTTTCAAAAACTTCGCAGAAAGGCTACATTCGTGGCACTGCAAATCTGGACACAGTTCACCCCATCAAGCCTTAGGAGAGAAGAAATATAAGCACCCCAGTTAACAGCGTGCAGAAAACAAGCAGGAAAATAAGATAGTACGAGTAAGTCAGGTAATCAGGTATTAAATATTATTTCCTCGTAGAAGCTTCCATAAATTCTCCGCGCAGGTAATTTCGTTTTGCATAATTTCGCGGTTCTACGTCCGGGGATAATTCTTGTATAATCTTTCGTAGATTACACTCAGAAAAAAACTCACCATGTTTTTAGAGACGCAATCATAGACGAAAAAGCCAGACTTATACTTGCTCCTTTTAATTTCCCGAATAATTATAATAATATTTGGATGATTCGTAATGCGCCATTTTTGTTAAAAATCACCTCGTGGGCGCTATACAAATTTATAATATACAATCTTTACATCTTTCCATACTTCTGATTACAGGCTAGACAAAATACTATAACAACTTATGGCTAAAAGATTGCGTCTATTATCGGTTCGTTACAAAATACAAAACTATATGTACAATGCACGGGCGTAGCCAGGTTTTAGTTTCGGGGGGGGAGGGGGGGGGCAAGAAAATAACACTACTGAAAGTGCATGCAATAACCTTTATATTATAATACCACCACATTCACAATGGCAAATCAAAACGCGTGTCGAGGGGGGGGGGGGGGGGGGGGGTATTGTCGGACTTTGTATTTCTTGGGAATTAACTATAACAATTGTTGTTATATAATGTGTTGAAAACTTTTATTTTCTATGTAAATTGGTTATTTAATTTTTTCTTTTTTTTTTAATAAAATTAAAAGTAACAAATGTATAAATAAAATGAAACTTTTCAATACATAATTAACGTTAGTTACACATGTTATAACATTTTAAGCACTCAAATTATTCAAATAATCACATTTATGCAAGTACGTATTCACCTGACTGTAACACTAAACCTGTTATATGTGTATTAAACACTTTTTGCTAAGTGAAATAATAATTTCAAAGTACTTATACACTTACCACTGATTAGAAGCGGAAATTAGAAACGGAATTCCAAATAAAAATCACTTTGCAAAATAAAAATCAACCGCAATCACCGAAAAAACGGAACTTGCAAGTTAAAATTTTTTTTTCTTTCAGAAGTCCCCATTTATCTTTTTAGGCACGTAATATCATTTTGAGATGTCAGTGTTAAAAATAACATTCTCTTAACTCTCCTTATTTTAATTTTATTGATGTTGATATCTTAACTTTTCGGGGGGGGGTTGAACCCCCCAACTCCCCCCCCCTGGCTACGCCCGTGGTACAATGCATTTGACCAATGGACACAATGCTGCGTGAAAATGTACAAATTATATTGTGTTATTTATACTCTGTACTTACATGCAGAATATATACAGGACTATACTTACCTGGGAGATCACTTGAAATTAACACCACGTTTTTTACCCAGTAACGTTTTTGGGTATCACCCCCCCCCCCCCCCCCCCCCCCCCTAAACGTTACGTAATGCCCAAGTGACAATTTTTACCTGAAAGTCACAATTCAGTTGCGTTGTTCGACCCCCCCCCCCCCCCCGCGTAACGCACAGTAATGTTTCACAAGACCCCCCCCCCAAGTGCGTTACGTAATACTTGAACGGCCCGCTGCACGCAGAGGACGTGTTTTTGGAAATGACATTATTTAATCCTGGTATATATTTTAGTAATAATACATAATATATGTTCTTTAATGGACGTGTTTGGGAAAGCAAAAGCAAATTTTTAAATAGCGGCACAATAGTACAAAGATTTGAAAATAATATTTATCTTCCTAAACATGATTAGTTCCTCGGTAAGATACACATTGATGTGTAAGGCTTCCTTTTGTATATTTGTAAACCTGTTCACGTTTTATGTACACAATATATTATGTACATTGTGTACATTAAGTTTCACGTAAAGCGGAAGCAAAAGTGTTACGAACATCCCCTTCTAATATTAAAAGTTACAAGGGCACTTAATCACTTGAAACAATGTCCGCTAACGATAAATAGCGCCTTTTCGAGCAGGACATATTATTTGATAAATTTGGGACATAAAACTTGATAAAGCGAGATAAATCAGACATAACAGGGAGAATGTCAGATAAAATGATATTAGAACATGTGAAGCGAATGGGAATAAAAACAAAAGTAGGACGCGTCCGTGGCCAATCTTTTGGAAAAGTCTTTGGTAGGTTGCGTCACTTTGATAGGTTCATCCTGCGACAAAATATCCCCGACAAAATATCCTCCGGCAAAATATTCTACGTAAAAAATATCCCCAACAAAATATCTTCTAAAACTTAATTAACATAACCTAACAAAAAATGAGATACAAAAAAACAGACATCCTGCAAAGACAACAAATTATGGTTCAAAGATATTAAAATGGGACAAAAATAATAGGTGCAGACAATAATACCTTACTAGCTGTTTAAATAGGTCCTGTGGGCAGCTTTTGGTTCGGCATCGCCCAGTTAGTGTTGGTGACCATTTTATAGATCCAATACGAACTGATACCAAAAACAGCCCGTTCCTCGGACTCGGATCCACTGTAGTTAGTCTCCGGGACAAAGTAACCCAAACATAGTAATGACGTCATATGTAATATATATAGCCACTTGATACAGCATGTATTAATTACCGTCAATCTTTTCATATCCGGAGAGATTGAGAGATACTACATATTCACAAATTCGTAGCAGTTATACCTAAGGGGGAGACATCCCTGTTCGACCTGCTGACGGAAGTAGCGACATCTTGTATCGAATTCTTGAATTCGAAACCGAATTATAACAGTAGCTTTGTGTGAAATTCCACGTACACAGATGTTATTTGTGGTGCGGCGCGAATGGCGTGGCGTCCGAGATGCGTTCTTAGCTGGGTTCTGAAATTCGACCACGCAGACACTACGGTATTAATACTGTTCGATTGTGTTTACAGGATGTCTGTATTATTTTTGTCCCATTTTTTTAAAGGTTTGGTTAGAGTGGTTAGGTTTTAGTAGATATTTTTTGTGGGTTGTTTTGTCCGTAGGATATTTTGTCGGGGATATTGTGTCGCGGGATGAAAATTCGCGGAACCACTTTGATATCCCGTCGAAAAAAGAATTCATGTTATAACAAATTACCAAGCTCGACTTTAAATATTGCCAGTAGTAGCGTAATTTTAAATAATGACTTTCATATTTATTTTTTATTTCATGACTGGCCATTTTCTCTTAAACCCTGCAAAATTGCCCGATATTTTAAAAAAATCCACATCTAAATATAGAAAATTTTGTAAAAGACATGCATACCATGCTTTATAATTCATGTTTTTTTTTTTAATATTTCTCACGACGCACGTCTATATTGCCGTTTTTGTCAGGATAAACTCAGATTCATCATATAAAAACTCATGTTTAGGTACTTGTTTTCGTGGTTTGCGTGAATCGAACCCGAATAATATTAATTCTGCTTACTTAAGATTTCTTGAGTAATTTCTACGGTTTAAAAAACCTAACTTATAGTTATAGCTATTAATAATTATGTTATGTTCTTCATTCCCAGTAATCGAGATTTTTTGTTTTTTAAAAGAAAGTCAAACATTTTCGAGTTAAGAAAAACCTGATAATAAGTGAAAATCTCCTACTACCACCACAGTAAATGGAAAATGTTGCTTGTGTCGTGATGGAGGACTTAGCTAGCCGAGGAATCGAACACGTGACGCCTGGGTGGGACCCAAACGCAATGCCAACTCAACTCACGGACTGGTACTTTTATTTATATAGCGCAGTTTTGTGATATTTCACTTCAAGTGCGCTTAATTTTAATAAACTTAACATTAATCCTATAGTGTTCCTTACGAGTCCTTACAAAATACAAAATTGATTAAATTATGTGAAACAAAGAATATACAGTATATACAAAGCAATTCCTAAAGAACAATATTAACAAAAATAATTCATTAAAACTAAATTATAATAAAGAAAAAGAGGCAGTTTACGTTTAGAAATAATAATAACAGAGTGCACTTAAAACTATAGTAAGGAGGTAATCGAAACCAAACAATTACCAGAAACTTGAGGAACATGGCTTATTATAGTAGATTGAAAACGAGTTTCGGTAATATCCAATAAAGTTTGTGGTTCTTGGAGATTACAAGTTACTTTATTTACGTTATCGTGAGGTTTACAATGAATATTTAATTGCACCAAAATATCGTTCTATTAGATGCTCGGAGTAAATCTGAAAGCAGTGAACTCGACACTGAAGGAGCCCAACAGTCGATCGTAAATCGTCGGTTATTTTCGTAACCGTTCGTAAACTAGACACGAACGGCGACAGTTGCCACTCTTCTAAGGTACTACTAAACTTACATCTATTGAGCCACCTCAAAACTACATATACTACCTGTACTAACGACATCTCTTGGGAGATATTGAAACTACATACATAATCCTGTATACCGCAAATGATAATTATTAAGTACAGAGCATATTAAATTTTAACGCAATTTTATGAAATGTTCATGTTATTAATCACAATAACTTAATAACGCTGTATACCACTTTAATACGATACACAGTGGAGGGTTACGAAATTCAGCAACGGGATACAAACGAAATCACCCCCCGCGAATTGTCACTCGCCTCAAATTATTGTCGCTGATATTGCCGGCTTAATGAACGGCCGACAGTGACTGTGACCGTACGCCGTACGCCACTGGAGAGATTAGCTAAAAGAAAAGTGGCTGGAGGGCTCGAAATAAGGTAAATTTTACCCTACTTAACGTGAAATTGATCAAGTATCCGAAAAGATTGAGGTTTTTTTATACATTACCTCCACACTGGAGACCCTGACGAAAATAATTGCCCTCAGGGCCTATTTCATCTTTGGGGATGCTGTATGGAGGTTTTTTTTAGGAAAGAATGAAGAGGAAGTTTTGGGAAGAAAAAGGGTATCAGGAATCTATAGGTCACGCACTTGGTGGGCAGACGATGTAGTCCAAGAAATGGTTCACGGTGCGGGGTACCCATCCTCGACCACCCAAATAGAAAGTTTTTTTTTTCAAACTGATAAATCTATATCATGGCCTTCGGAGTGAAACGCAAATATCAAGGCCCAGCACAAGCATATTATCGAAAATATCGGTTATATGTCAGTACTCCCGTTCAACACGCTGATCGCCAAAGAACATTTCACGTCGACTAAATTCCGTCGACTTGAACTTTTGTTTGTTCTTTCGCGATCTACAAATAACCGACATTGTCGATAACTTCTCGTGTTTCAGGGGTTCTGTTAGGAACACTTCTAGGTATTTTCTGTTCAGGGCAGAACGTCCCGCGTCATAAACTAGAGTTGCAACACGGGGCCGCTCTAATTGGGTGATTTGCTTTGGAAGCTGCGACCCACCGCCTGGGAACCCCTGCACTGTGGTCAGATATGCCACCCTGATACAGGTAAATCGTTTTAAAGAGACCCTTGCTAGTATAGTGGGGGTACTGGGTTGTATTTTTGTTTTGTTAAGAAGAATGAAACAAAAAAAAATTAAAAAATATTGAATCATGAGTCTGTATTTAATAAGCAATATATATGGGCATTTGCGGGGTAAGAGAGGATTGTAGACGGGTGTTCCAAACTAGCCCGAAAAAAATTGATAGGTACTTACAATCTGTGGGCACAAATACACTCGAATGTATCCTGTTCAAAACGATTTGAAAGGCTACTTTTACTCCTACTTTGGTTTGCTTTTCGGAGTAACTCCCGTAGGTCTTATAGAAATCGTTGTATCTCCCGTACTATCAGAGTGAAAAATATGTTCTAAACGGTGTTAGAAAGAAAAAACACCACGCTTTATATTCAAAACTAAAAAATAATCGCAAAAGTTGTAAAATGTACTCCTTTTCCGATTGCAATTGAAAAAAATTATGGAACTTTGGGAATTTTTTATTCATTATTTTTACATAGAACGATACAAAAGTGAGGTGACAATAAAGTTTAAATTAAATTTGTTTCATAAAATAAATATACTTACGTGTTTTTTTCATTATCAGTAATTTTAGTTCGAAAAAACGTAAGGTGAGCCATTTTGAAAACCCTTTTTTTATATATTTATTTCGAATTACAAAATTTGAAAGCGTATTTTATCCACTTTCAAAAACAGTTTTTAGTTTTCGGATACTTCCACAAATATTGAAAACTAGTTGAACAACCGGGAAACTGGGGAACCTACACCACATAGAAGAACCCAAAACTATTTGTTACATTTAGATACACCAATATATATATTCTTTTTTATGGTTTTTATTTTTTATTTTTTTATGTTTTTTTTTTTTTTTGTACATTACAGATTGATTTAATCCTATTACAATACACATAACATATACATGAGAAAAGAAATTACAAAAATACATATTTTAGAGTCCTTGCCTAAAATTATTCTTGAAACCTTCAAGACTAATGTTGAAAATGTCAAGAGACCTAGAAATATCATTTAGCAGCACCATACCTCTTGTCATGCTATGTTGGGCCACAACGTCTGTTCTGCCATGAGGGATATAGAGCAAGTCATGGTGGCGACCCTGGCAGTAGTTGTTCGGTACGAACAATTTATAGCATTTTAAGAGGTATGGGCTGTCAATGTAATAGTTTATAATTTTGAAAGCTGTGACTGTTAGGGTCTCATTCCTTCTAGAATGGAGACTTTCGAAGCGCGTTTTAGATAGCAAATCTAGATGATGCATAAATCGCGGGTATTCACCATGCATTCTCATATAAAGATACCTTAGAAACTTTTTTTGGATTTGTTCTAATAAATCTATGTATTTTTGCTGGTATGGGGCCCAAACAGCAGAAGCGTATTCTAATTTTGATCGTATATTGCAGTTAAACATCGATGTCATTGCTTCGGGCTTGGAAAATTGTTTATTTATTCTTATTACGAATCCAAGAAGTTTGTAACACGATGATGTCAACTCCACTATATGATCTGAAAAAGTAAGTTTGGGATCGAATGTAACCCCGAGGTCCTTGATGAATTTTACTGATGACAATATTTCATAATTTAATTTATAATCAAATTTAATCGGGTTTTTGGAACGCGTATAGGTCATGGTGACACTTTTTTTTTCATTAAGGGTTGTAAAAACTTTAGGGGATGGGTCTACGCTCCAACGCATTTTAAAAAGCAACAAAAAATTCCAATATTGGTCTCAATTTACTCGAAAACGAAAACGAAAACGAAAGCCCTATTCAAAAAAAGTTATGTTACAAAATCGACTCCAAATGTGATGAAGATTCTCCCGCTTATACCACTAGTTTCTTGACACCATGTACAGAAGAGGCTGTGCAAACTTCACCGTCAGAAAGTTTTGCCTCCTCAGATTTTCTGCTTTACACATTAACATTTTTATGGCATCCCGAAAATTCTTAATAATATTGTATCTACAATTCTGCATAACATAAGAAATAAAACCAACTCATATACCTTAACCTTTTCCTTCGCTCAGCATTATTCATAAAATTTTAATATCTCATAAAACCTTTGAAGCTTTTCGGGTTAGGAAATGAAATAAAACACGAAAGTTAAAATACATTTACGATTGCTTTCGTCCATCAAACTGATGCGACCGCGATATGAAAAAATGGTTTAAAAGCAACTTCTACGGCAGCAATTTCAGCTTCGCGTTTAAAGTAAAGACATCTATTTGTATGGATTGAGCTCAGATTCTCAGATACCTTCTTATTAAACTGTGAAAGTAACATAATGTTTGTCATACTAACGCAGCAAACGACCCACCATAGATAACCAAATTGAATGTACAGGCAACTCAACAATTACTTGCGTCATCACAACTGAAATTATACTCACTACGAAAAATTGCTGCACTGTAGGGGAATGACTAAGCATACCTTTCCATACAAAACTTAATTTTTTAGGATTTCAGGCAAAAATATTTAACCAAACTGAAAAAAAAATTATAACAAAAAGGTATAGCAAATATCTGGTACGGACGTGAGCTACTTTATTTATTTATGTTTTAAATTATAAAAATCAGATGCCTCTTTCATGATTCTTTGCTAACGTACAAAAAATATTTTTCAATTAGGTACTTACGTTTACTTTTTCATAAAACTTTTATTAAAAGTTAATTACAATTGGCGAGCATAACATAATTCTAGATTTCAAAATTTCTCCTCATCACTTCACACACTTTATTTCTTATTATTACACAGAATTTCATGAGTTTAAATAGTGACAATGAGAACCGTTTTCATCCCTGGAGAAATGACTAAGATATTATGTGCACAGGTACTCTATTCATAGATATAAATATAATATAGATTATCACTTTTATCATAATGTTCTGTTATATCCAAATAAATTAATATATTTCACTTCTTCAAATTTTGGAATTTGCTAACCATCTAATTGAATTTAACCATTCATTTGATATAAATACTGGTTTTAAAATTTTACACACTAACGTTAGTGGTTTTCACTAAGATCTTTTAGAAATATTAGAAATTAGGAAAAATGTCAATAGAAATTTTAATATTATTAACAATCAAATTAATTTTGTGAATAACACTATCTTAAACATATTTCCATTGTAATTTTTTGTCTATGTTCTTCTAAGCACCCTCCTTTCCACCTCCCCCCCCCCTCCCCCTTGTTGATCTTCTAAGCACCTCCCTTTTCCACCTCTCTCCTCCCCCACTACTTCCATTTCTACCCACGCCTGTCTTTCTATGTTTGATCATTTAGTTTTAGTACATTAAATGTCCTGATGACGAGAACATCGTTCTTGAAACATGTTGACTTTTAAATAAAGATTTTCGTGGTAAAAACAAAGTGTTTTTAATTATTTCATTAAATTAATATATATTAAATATAGATACACCTATTATTGAAATTTATTACGTACATAATTCAATTAAAATACAATGTTTATCTTTTATGCGATGCTTGAGTCCTACATCTGCCCTAATGATGTACAATGAGGCGCAGTCCAAAACGTCGGCTAAAGATAAAAGCTCAACACCTACAATAACCCAAAAATTAATCTTTTTTTTATTTAGTAACTATATAATATTTTTTACATTTTTATATGAAACATGTTAGTTAGATGTATATATAAAATATATTCGTAGTCCTCCTCACTAGGAGATCCTGTGCTGAGGGGGACTATGCTTTGGATAAGTTTTTCAGCGACTTCTATGGTTTAACTTCATTGGATAAGGTTTTCCAGAAACTTCTATGATGATCTTGATAATAATTTTTGTTATTCAAATGATGACAATGATATGTTGAAAATGAAATGAAATGGATGAAATGAAATGAAATTGAAATGGTCTTGGCACGCACTCCATGCCTCATTCACACTTACACATCGTCTCATGCATATTCTAATACGCTTGACTTTTGACATGGACCGATTTAAGTATATGATTCACTTGATGGTGTCATGTCTTCTCCGTGACTTCTTCATTTGCTTCATATATCTCGTTACACTCTTTTCTTCGTTCATTCACTCTACATGCCCAAACCATCCTCGATCTTATTCATTAAGCTTACATCGGCTTTACCGTATATACTCCTCAGTGATCTCATTTCTACAGTAAACAGTATCAATTCAACTCTGGCAGTCAAAAAAGATGGTGAAGTTAGAATAAGTTTAATTTGTCGGTATTTTTGACTTGACCTTTCGTTCTGTTTGGCTTGGTGTAAGCGGTCGTTAAATAGATACGTTGAATAATAATATTATCTCGTTGTTATCTATCTGAGAATGTCATATGCAGAGGACATGCCACGATTCTCAGTTCTTCTAAACTCCGTATCTACACAATTACGGAGAATATTTACTTTGTGAACCTCATGTTATCGGTTCTCTTGATATTGTAAAGTTTTTATCATTCCTTCTCTACCCTTGTTTTCTGGAATCTGATTCGCATAATATATCTTTTACCATTCCCTCAGAATCCATCCGTTCTACACGCTGAGTGCGAATAAACCTTTCTGCACAAACGTGATTCAAATATATGAGGAAAATTTACCAAATAAATGGACCCGACGGGAATGCCTATTTCAGCGAACATATCTGAAAGGGGCAAAAGGTTTTCTCAAACAAGAAGTAGTTCTTTTTTATGGAAACACGACCTGACCCAATTTTCCAAAACGAATCATACACAGCGTGTTCTTCTTCCCCTCTTACCCTGGCTCTGTTGAGAACGCGATTTATTTTTATTTATTTTACGAGTAAATTCAACTCATTTATCTTCTGACTGCGCGACTACAAACATAATCAAGAAATAAAATGAAACAATGCAACTTTGTATAAACCACTTATAAAATGTGCAAATCCGACCGGTTTCGGAACAAACGTTCCTTCGTCAGGGAAAGCTTATACTAATTTGACAGTTTAGAACAATGTTTTATAGTTTTGAAAAAAACACAGGGATAAATATTCTTCATATTAATCATAAAGGAAAACGTTTAGTTAACTTAGAAGCCTTGGAAATTAAAAAATCCCTTAAAAATAATGAATCTATTATCAACAAACAAAAAATATTGTCATATAGCCCAATCATGGATTTGTTCCCCTACCCACCCACTCTACACTAATACCTACCCACCCAATCTACATTATTAACTAACAACGGCTCCACCCCTACCCTAATAAAACATTGTTCTAAACTGTCAAATTAGTATAAGCTTTCCCTGACGAAGGAACGTTTGTTCCGAAACCGGTCGGATTTGCACATTTTATAAGTGGTTTATACAAAGTTGCATTGTTTCATTTTATTATAATGGATAACCACAAAGTAATAGCTACATTCAAAAATATAATCAAGAAAATTCAATTTCATTATTTTATGATACCCAAGATTAAAATTGAAAACTTTATCAAGTGCGTTTAATTTTACCGAACTACAAAAAGTGAGGCTTTTGTGAGCAGACATTTTTTAACGCTTTTATCATTCCGGACAATTTACCTCCGTAATAGTGGAGTAATTAATCCTTCACGGATAATTACGCTCCAGTTACTCCTCCAGCCATCCTGGGAAAGTATTTAGAAGAGGCTGCGCATGAAAACGCTTTCACTATTTACTCTATTCAGACGTTACATAAACTAATAATTAAAATATATATACTTTTGAATATAGCTATAACTTTGTGGTTATCCATTATAAATAACTGAAAGAATATTATTTGTTTGTACGAAGCAGATACTTTGTGATGTGACATTAAAATTTAAAATAAAACAATAACTTTGTAAACACCACTTTTATTTTTATACTTTATGCCGACCGGGTTTCGCTACAACCGTAGCTTCCTCAGGGCAGTATAATACTCTACTAACATTAGCTTACATTTGTGTTATAATATATATTTTACCAAAAATGGGCTGGGCTGGACTCGTCAAGTGGAGGAGGAAGAGGGAGGCATAGATGGAGAATTGGGAAGGGAACGGACGTGTCAAAAAACATCTTCGATGTTTACACAGCTCTGGATGTTCAGAATTTGCAAACCACATGATTGAAAACGATCATAAATTTGACAAAAACGCTGGCGCCAAACTTATTCATAAAAACGACATCGGTGTAAGGTTGGATAATTTAGAGGCACTTGAACTTAGGAAAGCCATAAACACTAATAGTAAAGTAGTAAATAACCAACTTAATTTAAATAAAAGTCCCATACTAAGATTGTTCCTTATTGATAAAGAACACGTCCGTTCCCTTCCCAATTCTCCATCTATGCCTCCTTCTTCCTCCTCCACTTGACGAGTCCAGCCCATTTTTGGTAAAATATATATTATAACACAAATGTAACCTAATGTTAGTAGAGTATTATACTGCCCTGATGTAGCGAAACCCGGTCGGCATAAAGTATAAAAATAAAAGTGGTGTTTACAAAGTTATTGTTTTATTTTAAATTAATAATGTCACATCACAAAGTATCCGCTTCATATGAACAAATAAAACAATAGCTTTGCAAGCATCACTTTTATTTTTATACTTTATGCCGACCGGGTTTCGTTACAACCGTAGCTTCTTCATAAGAATATTACTTTGTTTGAACCATTTGTATTTCTTTATATACGCCGACCGGTTTTGGAACAACCGTTCCTTCCTCGTGTCAAAATATACTAACTTGAAATTTTTATTTTATTTGTATTTTTTTATTTCGCCATGATGGCTTTTACATGTGAGGTAAGTTGTGCAGGAGCATCATAACAAGTATACGGCGTATATTACACAAAATAATAAACTGAGCATGAAAGACATAAGTAGGCACAACACAAGTAGGTATGAGTATTCGATAAGTAAATTACACAACAATGGGTGAACATAATATTATATTAAAAAGGTGGGGGCGTGATTGGAAAAATGTGGGGGAGAAGATAGAGCGGACGGTGAAAGGGAACATGTCTAAGATGGGACTGTCAATAATATTTTTTTATTATTGACAATGATTAATCTTATTTTATACGCACCAGATTTAAATGTTCGGGTTTAATTTTCCCCACAGGAAAAACTAAACCCTTTCACACACTTCCCAAATGATCATCTGGTCAATCCACGTTATGCAATTGCACTATATGTATTATAATTACAAAACAATACAAGAACAACATGTCAACCTACCAGAGACCAGATGGGAAAATAATTCACCGACTCCAGATATTTTCATATCAGAGGGTTCGGCTCTGTGGAATTCCTAATTGAACCTATAAATCCTACTGATCCCTCAATATAAATATTTAAAAATCTTTTGTAATCCTACATGTATTTAAAATTACATTAATTAAATTATTAATTAATGTATTATTATTATCACTAATAATAATAATAAAAAAATCTTACAGTCCCATCTTAGACACTTTCCCTCTCACCGTCCGTTCTGTTTCCTCCCTCCACTCTTCACTAATCCATGGTCACGCCTCCACGCACGTTAACATTTAGTAATATTTTATGTTCACCAATTATTTTGTAATCATCATCATCATCATCATTACATAGTATAAAATGAAGTCGCTCAAAATGTATGTGCGCATAGATCTTTTAAACTACGAAACAGATTATCATGCGGTTTTCATCAATAAATAGAGTGATTCATTGGGAAGGTTTATATTTATAATACATGCTTATTATATTAGAGAAAAGTCGATAAATTCAAATAGTCAATTCAGGCAGCGGGCAGCGGGCAGCTGGCAAGCGGGTGGTGTGGATTTTATAAAGGTTGGGTAATGGCGTTGTGTTTCGTTAGCCACAGCAATGTGTGGCCTGGTCTGCTAGTTTGTAATAATTTGTAAGTTAGCATATATTTTTCCCCGAGGACTGAACGGTTGTTCTAAAATCGGTCAGCGTATATCACGAAATATAAATGATTCAAACAAAGTAATAGTGTTTCATTTATTAAAAATATATATTTATACAAAAAAATCAAATGAAACATCATTAGTCATTACTAAAGGTATTGGCCATTGTCATTACTTTGCAACAAAAAATGTTTTCGAAGAAATAATACTTCTGATAATCAGAAAACAGACTCAATAACCAAATAATAAAATTATAATAACAAGAAAACATAAGACTGTATGTAACGATAAATACTGAACAACAAATTGTGTGGATACAATTGTTTTCAGGGGAAAAGCTCCGTTTTTCAAATATTCAATATAGTACCTATTATGTATATCTTGGTTAAGATACTCCGGGAATTTAATAAAGATGTTTATGAATTCATATATTTCAGTACACAAATTGAAATATATTTCTCAATAATATGTGGAATGCGTGCGATAAAAAATACCCCAAGAACGAAGAAGGGATGTAAAAAGCTCCAATGTTTATATTAAATTGCATAAAATATACCTTGATATGTTTCTACTAGCTGTACAAGTTTCTTAAGTCTCTCTTTGCTTTTTATAGAATTGTCTCTTTCGGGTTTCTTTGGTAATATCTTTGGTTTGTATATACAGGGTGTTAAGGGACGTACTTGACTTATTCTAACTAGTACGAGTAAAAAATGTAAATGAAATTTTAGTCTCCGGCCACTTTTTAGATACATTTTTTTTTCAAAATCAAACAAAAAAATCTTTCACATGTCGTCACTGGTCACTCAGCCGATTAACCGCCCAACCCTTCATCCCGCCCCACCTGTCCAATACCTACTGTTTTTTTAATGTTTTTAGTTGAAAAAAAAACATGAAAATTGTCACCGGAGACAAAAATTCTATTTCCATTTTTTTCTCCAAATAAAGTCAGGAATCACTGGTAAAAGTCTGTCAAGTATATCCCTATTACCATTTAATTAATAGTGATTATTGGATGATTTTCATAGCGCCATTTCGTGAGAAAATCACCACAAGGGCGCCTTACAAATTCATTTACACGTTAATAACTACGTAAGATTGATAACTAATGACTTACAACTAAGACTTATATAACTAGTGACTTAAAACTATACTTATTTTTATAACCGTGTATCCACACTGGAGGCCCTGAGGAAAATAATTTCATCTTTGGGGATGCTGTGTGGACGATTTTTTTAAGGAAAGGAAGGAGAGGAGAGTTATGGGAATGAAAAGGGTTTAAGGGGTGGGTAAGAATCTGGGGTTCATTGTGTCGTGGTCATCCACCTCCAGGACCTAGACAAACCTCACCCCATGAACCCGGGCACCCCTGCTAAATCACCAAACGTAGCGAACCACTTGGGGTGACCTATGACAGAGGTGTTGGTTATCCAATAAAGGTTCCGGGGGCGGCGGTACCCATTTCTGCCTCCCAAATTGTACTTATAATACTTTATATGTAGTCTGTGAAGAAATACTTAATTAATGAAGTCATTTTTTGAAGAAACTAATGATCTTGATAATTTGTTTGGTGTAAAATGAGGCTTGTTTTTGGTCACGAAAATGGAACTTGAAAAATATGCTTCAAAGAAATAATTGGCGATTATTAACAAATAACAAATGAGAAAGGTTTTCGCCGTGAAATTCCGGCTGCTTTGGAATATGATAGCGATATCAATTTGAATCTGGATTCCTTTGTTGTTTCTGCTCTCGTGATAAATAGTTTCCAAAGAAAATTTCATTACGATCAGGCATTGCGCGGGAAATTGATATGGCGGCCATTTGCCCCATTCCTCCCGCGTGGCCCCGCGTGCCGCATGACTGGCGCTACATTCCCACCGCGGGAATATCTCCACCGGAATCCAGAACTTCGATGCAAGCAACCCATCCAGCCAGCCAACTAACAAACAAACCAACACTTGCACATTGATGTATTTATTAGATGATGTATGAAGTGAAAAAATAGGTTCCATTTTATCCGTCCAATTAGTCCGATTTTTTAGAGTGATTTAGAAAAGTCATCATGCTGATGATACAATAATATGAATAAAAGGAAAATCTTGGCTTAAAACTTTTCATAAATCATTTGTATATATTAGAAACAGAATTGGGCCAAGCACAGTTCCCTGTGGTACTCCATTCACTGTTTCTGTTCTGGGTTCATCACTGTTTCTGGGTTCCATGTCAACGCATAATCAGTTCAACTTAAAACCTCTTTGAAAAGTCATTAAAAGCTATGATTTTTTTAAACCCATAACCCTGACCTAACGTAACCCACTTAATAAATTTTTTTTTATCACTTTTGATGACTTTTCAAAGAAGGTTCTGAGTTTATTTCATGCTGAGTTGTTCGGTCACCCTGTTTCCGTATTATAAAAAATCCCTACTTTTGTTTTCTGACTTTGAGATAGATAGTTAGAATTGCAATGCGTACTAATGGAACACTTTTAGACGAAATTAGTACAAATAGCGCTTTTAATTTGTAGCTCTACGCACTTGCATTAAATACCAGCGAGCAAGCTCGCGCGGCCTTTCACATTGTCCACAAAGCGTTGGACTCATCATTTCCCATTCCCTCTGTTTCCCAACCCTACCTTCCCCCTGAATTTACTCCCTGCCGCTAAAATATATGAAATACACACATTTTCATTTATACAATTTCATAACGCCAGAGCTTAACATTATATACAGCCTATGTTACTCTCTGATAATGTAACTTTCTATTGGTGAAAAAATTTTCGGAGCCTATTCAATGCAAACAATCAATCACATCTTTCCTCTTTATAGTATTAGAAAGATAAATAAAAAATAAAAAAAATTGCGATAGGGAAATGTAGAACTTTATGCGATGAATCATTAAGCCATAGCTAGTTCGCATGGTTTTAACTGCACATTTAGATACGTTTTAAAATGTTAAGCATAAGTCTTTTTTAAATATTTTCTTCTAAAAAAAAATATGTAATACTAAATTCTTTACACAAGAATCGGTGAGTTATTAAAAATCGTATTTTTAAACTTTGACAGCTCATAAGTATGCATGTATGTATATGTGTATACGTGTTGGTATTGCGTATATATGTATGTATTCATGTACGTAGGTGCATATGTGTGTTTGTGTGTGTATGTTTATGTGTATATGGATGTGTGCACCTGTATATACACGTACACGTACACACGCACACATATAAAAATAAATATAAAAAGTTTAATATTGATATGTATATGTATATTTTCATAATCTTATCCTTATGCACTTCTTTTTCTATTTTCCATTTTTTATTATAACTTTAACAATTTTCGAAATCATTACATACTAGTACAATATGTTTACAGGTTTATTTTATTTACATATTTATTTTATGCACTTCTTTTTCTCTTTTCTATTTTTTATTATAATTTTCAACATCATTTCATACTAGTACCATGTGTTTACACTATACTTTACTCACAGTAACTATCTTTAATTGATCACCATGAAACAGGCAGCCGCCTAGTATGGTGATTTAATAAATCTAATCTACGTAAATGTCTAATATATGTAACATGTATTTTATAAATAAATAAATATCTCAGAACGAGATAAAGTGAAGTTGGAACCCTGTCCAATATGTACTTGGAAATATAGGACAAAAATGTTACATGTAGGAACAAATAATTAAAATTTAAAGGTTAAAGTGCTTAAAGTTGTTGAAGGACGTATATAAATTATTCACAATTCCTGCAAGACTTTTTAATTAACCTAGTAAGTCTTCCCAGGGGCATCAGCATTGTTAAGTTAGTTCTGTACATGGGAAAATCCACGCGTAAAATTATTTAATGAAACTTCAGCTCGGCCATAGACAACAAGCAATCTCCTCGCATCTTTTTACTATAGTAGAAAATGATATCAAAACATGTGATCAAGATTAAAAACATTAATTCTATACTTTTGAATGTTGCTGTAACTTTGTGGTTATCCATTATAGGTAAATGAAACAATGTTACTTTATTTGAACCACTTGTATATTTGTTTAAGGCCGACCGGTTTCCTTAGGGCAACCGTACATATACTGATTTGACAATTAAAAAATAGTGACTAATAATGGTGACATAAATTGACTAATTCCGGAATATATAAACTCAAATGAAATGACTGTCCCTCATTTTATATTGAAAAAGCAACTCGTAATTTTGAAATCAGAATCAGAGAACATTTAAGGTGTCGTAATAATAATAATATTTTTTTCTGAGTTCGCTAAGCATATCATTGAAAATAACCATAGTTTTGAAAAAAATACGGGGATAAAATATTCTTATTATTAAATATTCTAGTTATTAAAGATAACTTGGAGGCCTTGGAAATAAAAAAAATCCCTTAAAAATAATTAATCTATCATCAACAAACAAAAAACATTGTCTTACAGCCCAATCATGGATATGTTCCCCCACCCACTCTTAATTAATCCCAAGCAACGCCTCCACCCCTACCACAATCCTTAGTAATAATACATTGTTCCCACCCACTATTTTGTAATTGTCAAATCAGTTTTTTGTTTACATTAACTCCACACAGGAGGCCCTGAGGAAAATAATTTCCCTCAGGGCCTATGTCATCTGGGATGCTGTGTGGGGGGTCTTTTTGAGGAGAGGAAGGAATGAACATTGGTCTTGAAGACATCCATGTTATAGGAAGGAGGAAACACAGAGGCCGGCAAATTATTCCACAGCCGAGATGTTGAACACAAGAACGAGTCGAAGAAACGACTCGTTCTCATGTGACAAATGTCAACTTTACTGTGTACAAATGTAGGGCACGCGTTTGGCGTGTTTCCCGACTATGCACCGGTGCCGAAGGGATCAATGATGCTAGTTCCTCGGAGCACCTTCCATTGTAATACCGGTAGAACAAGGATAGCATTCCCACCCGACGCCTGTGCTCTAAAGATTGCAATCCGTCTGTTAAGCTGGGAGAATCTATTAAACGGACCGCCCGTTTCTGCACAGAGTCGAGGGTATTTTTCAGGTATTTTGGAGCTCCAGACCAGAGGTGGCTACCAAATTCAACCGTGGGGCGCACTTGTGATTTGTACAGGGTTAGCAGTTGTGTACTATTAAAGTATCTGCGGGCCCTGTACAGTACGCCCAGTTTTTGGGAGGCTAACTTTACTCTGGCTTCGATGGAGCCCCCATACCTGAGCTGGTCACTTAGGGTTACACCACGCATATCAACGGAGGGCCTGTTCGGAAGATTGCTTCCGTTGAAGGATAGTAGATATTCATTTCGATCCCCTTTAGACGTAATCAGACAAGATTGGGTCTTTGAAACATTAAATTCAACGAGATTATTTTTACCCCAAGAGAAAACACTCTCGAGGTAACCGTCCATTCTTCGCTTCAAAGCCCTCCGAGCCGTTGGGGTTTGTGAGCCCTTTGGGGGCTTTTCTGTCATCATGGACTGTGCTGTCATCCGCGTAACAGTGAATTGGTGCACATGACAAAAGGTCGTTGATGTGCAACAAAAACAAAGTCGGAGACAGAACCGATCCCTGTGGGACGCCAGCATTTATCGAGTGTGAGGAAGAGATAAAACCATCGACTACCGTCTGAATCGACCTCTCCCTCAAAAAGTCGGCAATCCACATACACAAGGATGCTGGAAGTCCGTAAGGAGGCAGTTTGTAGACAAGTCCTCGGTGCCAAACCCGGTCAAAGGCCTTGGAAATGTCCAGTGCAACCGTTTGGGTCTCACCAAAACGTTCCAGGCACCGCCCCCAAACATGCGTCACATACGCGAGAAGATCACCGCACGAGTGGTTCCGCCGGAATCCGTATTGACGGTCGTTAATAATTTTGTTCTTCTCGAGGTATGTGAGCAGTTTGTCGTTGATCACACGTTCCATCACCTTAGACAGAACTGATGTGATCGCTAAGGGGCGGTAGTTGGCCGAGTTGGAGCGGTCACCCTTCGTATACGTTTGCCCTGAGGAAGGAACGGTCGTTCCGAAACCGGTCGGCTTTAAACAAATATACAAGTGGTTCAAAAAAAGTAACATCATTTCATGTATATTAATTATACACTTGTATTAACTTCAACACTTTTAATAAATGAGACTTCATGTAGAATTTCGGCGGGTCAACAATTCACCGGAGTGATCAACAGCTGTCAGCTTCCCATTTCAGTCTGTGTGGAGATGAACAACTTATTTTGAAACACGCGGGCTTAATAATTAACTCAGAAGGTTCTAACTTCAATTATTGGAGAATATCTCGAGACATGTTAGCTGTTTAATCCACAATGTAACAGTTCACACACATTAATATTCTCTTAGCATGTTCGTACATTTATGATTAAAGGTCAGAACCGGGACCCAGTATGTATTTAGGCGCCTGGGGCACTCACTCAAAAAGGCACCTTCGCCAATAAGCGTAATTTTTTTTTTCTAAATGTTTTTAGGAAAGAAAAAATCACAGCAATGTTTTTACCAATTTGAGGTGTTCGTCGCAACGATCGATGTGTGTTCTGGCACAGTAAAAAAAACACAGTGTACAATTCACACGCGGTAGAAGTAAATCCTTCAGGAAACTAAAGTAGACAAGATTGGGGAGGCTATGAAGCACCGCACAAAGAGGAGACCGATTATACTATCTCATTATTTCGCAGGCTAAATCCCATAGATGTATGTACATATTTGTCTCTGCTAAAGAAGTTTTCACTACAATACAAAAAAAACACACTTTTTAAAGCGAGGCAATACGAAGGTGAAAAGAAAGAATATTTCGAAATCTTTATGAAATTTTTTTTAAAATATGGAATAGATTATGCATTGATATTTTACAAATTATGGAGATTTTAAAGTAAGTGACGATTAAATAAAAGTAGGTGATGAAGTTAACTGAAACCAAAAGGTTCAAAAATATTTTCAAACTAAAGCCATTGTTCTCTATGAAAGCGTACAGGTAAGTTTTTTAAACCTTATTTATCAACCAAGTTTACATATATATAGATTCAAATACATACATTCAAATAGGCAGAACCTTTTCGGAGATGGCAAAAATTTAATCTAATTTTAATATCGTAAAGGAAATGGAAAAAAAAGCAAATTTAACGCAGTAAATAGAAATAAAGAAAATCAACGAACAAAATTAAAGAAAAGAAATTTAATGAGATAAATATAAAAGGAATGAAAGAAAGAAATTAAAATACAAGAGTGGGGAGATTACGAAGCACTTTATTTATCAATGTGACGGTTGATTTTTTCCATATTTTTGTCGCCGAATTTCAGTGCACTTTTTTCTATTCATTTGGTCATCTTATTAGTGTTTTCTTCTTCGAAGTCGCTAGACGTCGCTTTCTTTTGTGTTTTCTTTTGCTTGTTCAATTTGGAGTGATTTGAAGATTGGATATTAATTTTACAAAAATAAAAATATATACATTTTTTTGAGATTTCCTACGATTCGATCCCTTGTTCCGCCAAATGACTGTGGATTTATCGTATATTATTGGAACTGACTACCAGTAAATCCTATATATTTACGTGCTTGTCTCTTTTTAGTGTCGCTCGTTTCTGTTTCACCGAGTTTCAAATCACAATGGTCTTATAGAAGTTTACACTTCAAAAATATGGAGAAAAGTAAAAAATATAGGCGAAAAATATTTTTATTATTGTTTTATTTCTGAATTTACGTGGTTTTTTACGACCTGTGGATATCGTGCCCAATGCCAGTAGTTAGATTGTCGTACTCTCGCCCCGACTCTGTTGAAGATAAACCTCAATTCCAAAAGTTCCATCAGTTTTAAACTTTCTGATCGAATACGTGAACAACATTTAACACAAGTTAATAACAACACTAATTATTGTTTACGATGTCGGATTCCATAGGAACGTCTAGCGACTTTCCAAACTGATCTCGTTCTCAAAAGTTTCCCCAAGTTTTATATATAGATAATAATGGGAAACCCGAATTCCCTCCAATTACAAACTTCCTTTCCGATACCTACTACGAAGTTTAGTTCTTTCTCACTTTCGAACTTTTGACAGAAGGCCAAGTAAGTTTTATTCGCTGTTCATGCGAGTTATTAATGTGAAGGAACAATCGCTTTGTTTGGAATGAATGCAGTAAACTACCCCTAATAGATTTACCCTGAAAAGACACCGACCAAGCCTCTTTCTCTCTTAATGTATTCCCCACTAATTTATCAAATTAAACCTATTCCCAACTTGTGTAATTTAAATCAGCCAAGTCCGTGTCGGCAGCGAATTACCGCGAATAGGGCTGCGAGTCATATCGATTGCCATTATATCGCGGTAATCGTGAAATTACTCAATCCGTTGTCGAGGGGTAAGGCTATCGATTCGCAATCCGAATGTCACGGGATCGAATCCCGGCATGCTCAAATAAATTTTATTCGATTAATTTGTTTTATCTCACAATAAATTAATTAAACATAATAGTTGGTATATTTGCGGCACGTTCCAGAGTGGAAGATACTCTCGTCATCACCCTAGTGTAAGATTGAAACGTTGCTTGAAATGGCTTTAGCCGTGTCGATGACCACATCTGAATAGCCAGGCACCACCCCACCTTCGTCTTCCACATCTCCTTCTCCTTCCCCCTCCTCTATCTTCAGCTTCACAACATACCTCAATCGGGGATGCCATAGTCTCACTGGCTTCAAACGGGAGCAGTAGGGATTCTTGTACGGTATGCACAAAAAACAAAATAATCTATTTTTGATGTCAAAAGTTGTCTCGTCAGAATCTCTTATGAACTAAATATTCAATTTGGCTGTACTGAAACGGAATCCTTTCCAGTTGGACAGACAAAGCATCATTTTGTAATGTATGGTGTTGTAAAATATCCTATATATAAATAAATAAAATAAATGACACCAATTTGATACTGACAATTCGTGGTGGAATTGCATCAGAATAATGAGGCTGAAGGTAAGTGGGGAGGAGAATGAGAAGTGGAAGAGGTAGGTGGGGAAGTACCTGACTATTCAGATCTAGTCACCAAACACGGCTAAAGCCATTTCAAGCAACGCATCGATTCTATATGTTCAAGCAACGCATCGATTCTATATGGCTGTATTACACCTGGGCGATACTCAGAGTGTCTTCCAATGTTGAATGTGCAGCAAATACGACAAAAGCGCTGAAAAAAAATTGGTTAAATTGGTCACGTTAGGTTAGGTTAGGTTATGTGCTATTTTTTTCATCATTTTATTGACTTTTCAAAGGGGTGTAGAAATATCACTTCGTTGATTTGTCGTAGAAACTCCGAAAACTTCATTAAAAAAATGGTTGACTATAAACACGAAAATTAGGGTAATTTATGGAGGTATTATTGAAGCGCCCTTGATATTTACAAGAAAGGTAATCATATCATTTCATTTCGTGCGTAATTTCAAACCACAAAATGATTACGTATTGTGCACAAACAAACAAAAAGCTCTCAATATGTATTTCATATGGTATTCCCTTACATTTGAATGCCTTACATTTTTTATTTTTTGAAAAAATTCAACACAAAATCTTAAGACACATTAGTTTTAACCTCGGTATTCCCATTGAAAACATAAATTATAATATTTAAATAAATGAAGATGGGACTCGAACCCAGGACCTCTTGCTTTCCGGGTTCGAGTCCCAGAGGTGTCAATATGTTTTTTCTGATTTTTCTGTTTCCAGATTTTCGATTGAGTTTCGCTTGTATTATCTTCATTTATTTAAATATTACAATTTGAGGTTTTACTCGTAAAGTTAAAATAAAAAATAAAACATAAATTATAATTACTTGATGAAAGAAATAAATTTATTAAGACTCTCAGATCGAAGAATTATATCCGACTTAATATTTATGTTCAAAATTGTAAATGGTAGCATAGACACTAGACAGTCCTGATTTAACTAAGCTCATTGAATTTCATATTCCCACGAGAACCACTCGTTCTAAAATCCTTTTTACATGCAACAATAATCGGACTGAGTTACGAAACACTCACTTTTACCTAGGTTGCATGAAATTACTAATAGATATGCAGATGTGATAGATCTATTTAACTGCACGGAACATATGTACAAGAAGGCTATGGTATCATATTTTTTTCATCACTATTAATTTTATTTGTATTATAGATTTTTGCATGTAAATGTATCTCTGGTGTCACTTCCCAACGTAACGTCACAATTAACTGTTATACATACACTGTTTTATCATTACTAATATTTTGAATATAAATTTGTGACATGTAATTAGTGTTTATGGCATCCTTATGCTGTTTGTATTAAATAAATAAACAAATTATTTGCTCTTGGTTATACTGTGAATATACAATAGTAAAGAATAATTCTCACCGAAACTGAAATAATAATAATTGGAACAATAAACTGTATCACTGCATGCTTTTGATTGTATTTTTTTGACATGATATGATTTTACTGTTTGGTTAAAAAAAACAATGTTTGTTTCGAACTTACCTGTGTAAATGTTCGGCCGTTGCTTGCAATGCGCGCTCCAGCTATTTGCATGCATTTTGCAATATTTCCCAGTAAAATGCAAGCGCGCATGACATCTACGTACTTCAATTGTTTAGGTTGCATTTCCCCCGTGGTTCGGGGAATCCTGAAAGCCGGCCAATGATTTCAGCGCCATGGAAAACTGTTTTATATAGGAATTTTTCTGCAACATGCTCGCGGCTCCACTGGACCCCTTGATCAAAAAGTTTTAGGACCGGCCACCGTGTGAATCTGATTTGTGATGGATTTGCCTTTTGCCATTGCCTTTTCTCTCTAAATTTCAGCATTATAGCTTGACGTTTGTAAAAGTTACGCAGTACCGAGTACCTCTACCTTTTAACGTGTTTTCGATTTTTTTACAAGTCTGAAAATGACATCAATTTTATTTATTTATAAGTACATATTACATAATTAATACATTTACTTTAGAAGATACATTAGGCATTACCATACTAGGCAGCTGCCTATTTTATGGTGACCAACGGAGGATAGTTATTTTGAAATGAAGTCTGGTAAGTGTAAACATATTTAACTAAAATTATTAAAAAAATTAGAAAATTGGTAGAAATGTTTCCAATAACTCACAAATTGCCAAAGTTGCCTAAAAAATAAACACAAATAAATAAGGTAGCTGTCATGTATGTAGTAAATACACATAATAATAATAATAATAATTGGATAATTTATAAAGCGCCGTTTTTGTGAAAAATCACCTCAAGGGCGCTGTACATACATACATGCACACACACATACATACATGGACGCATACATACATATGTATACTTACATACACATGTATTTATGCATACCCACACATACATGTTTATTCACATATATACACATATACATACACATACATACTTACACTTACATACATACACATATACATGTACACACACATACACACATTGTATGTACATATGTGTATAGGTGTATATATTCATTCTACACACATTATTTTGCACCATGATAACGCACCGTCGCACAACGCGATCCTTATCCGTGAGTTTTTGAATTCACTGATCTGGCTCCTTGCAACTTTTTCACGTTCAACCGATTTAAAAAACCGCTTCGCGGAATGCGTTACGCATTAGCACCCGAGAGAATGTTATTAAAAAATCTAAAACAGCTCTGATGGACATGCTGAAAATTGAGTACCAGTGGTGTTTCGAGGATTAGATCAAGCACTGGCGTATTTGCGTTGCAGTTGATGGGGAGTACTTTGAAGGGGACCGTATCGATTTTGATTAATAAACTTGTATTTTCGATTTTATGAATCAAGTCCTAAAACTTTTTGATCAAGGTGTTTCCGGTTTTTTCCATGTTTCTACGCCGTTTTTATAGGACCGAAGTCGCGACGCCACAAAACCGTAAATAAATAGGTACCGCTCTTTATGATTTCCTATTTCCCCGCTTTAGCAATGCCATCCACGTTTTGGAAAGCGTAGACCGAGCCCACCGCACAAACTTATATTATAAAGCGGAACATTCAACATTCGGAAATCTCCCAACATTTCTCTCGTTATAAAACCCAACATTTACTTTGATGAGCCGCTCCTTGGAAGTCCTCGACTGTGTGATCATAATATATTATGTCTTATGAAGTAGGCGCGGAAAGTTTTGCAGAGCTTTTGTGTGGATAAGCCTTGGAATAAACGTTGCACGAAAATACCAATTATAATTACCATTTAATAATTTTAAAAAAATCGTTAAGAAATCAGAAAATTAATATATATATTTTTAAGAATTAGAAATTTTCTGTCGATTAAAAATCAATATTTAATTTACTATGCCTTAGTTCAATCCACTTTACAATACGCTATTATTAGTTGGGGATCCGCATATAAATGTAACCTTCTTCCAATAGAAATTGTACAAAGAACAATTTAATTATATTAAAAAAATCCTTAGACTACCCAATAGAACGCCTGTTTGAAGAATTTCAAGTACCCAGATTTAAAGATTTATATAACAAAAATTCATTAATTCAAATTATAAAAGAAAAAGATAAAAATCCATTTTTAATTGAAAACAGAACTCGACTTAAACATGTTTTTCTATGCCCAAAACTAAATACGTCTTTTGCACAGCATCATTACACTTACCAGGGAAGAACTTTTTTCAATCGACTACCAGAAGAAATCAGAAGCATTAATGATAAAACCCGAATACTGCTCTCTGTCAAGAGACATTTTTAAAATATTCTTAAGAAAAAAACCACTGTCACTTAATTAATCTTACAAAAATCCTTAGTTTTCGATAACATTCTTTCTTTTTTTAAATACACACTGTTATAAAAATAAATACAGCAGCTCAAATATATTTATGTACAATGAATTATTTAAGTACTAACTAATAACATTAATTATTATTTTTAATTTATAAACTAACGTTTAGGCAAGATTTTTATGCATAGCACAAAGGGTAACAATTATTATAAGCAATAATTATCAGCCTGAAACACTCATCAACATTGAAAAATCTTCCGAGAAAAGATACTTGCCGCCAACGGGACTTGAACCCGTGTCCTTCTGATTGCCGGTCAGCTGCTCTTGACCACTGAGCTATGGGGGCTTATCAAATACCCGCCAAATAATTCAATATATACTAGTGTTTCATTCAACAATTACTGCTTATTATATTTTTTTTCCACCTGAAAACAACCAACTTTATTTTTGCGAGAGAGACATTGTAAGTGTTAAATCCCTCGCTTTTTGACAAGTTTAAGTATTTCCCCAATAAATGTAGTCATAATTTGTCTCGACGCCACCTAGCGAGGGATTTAACACTTACAATGTCTCTCTCGCAAAAATAAATTTGGTTGTTTTCAGGTGGAAAAATAAAATAATAAGCAGTAATTGTTGAATGAAACACTAGTATATATTGAATTATTTGGCGGGTATTTGATAAGCCCCCATAGCTCAGTAGTCAAGAGCAGCTGACCGGCAATCAGAAGGACACGGGTTCAAGTCCCGTTGGCGGCAAGTATCTTTTCTCGGAAGATTTTTCAATGTTGATGAGTGTTTCAGGCTGATAATTATTGCTTATAATAATTAATAACATTAATGTACACCCCCCTTCCATACACAAGTACGTGCTTTCAATGGAAGGGTAGTAAAAAAAAACCTGAGATGTATGATTACCATACCATGTAAAACATAATATTAAAAATAAAACATTATATAAAAAAAATATTAGAGACCGGATTATCTTGCATGGGTATCCTACCTTACAGAGTTTCTAAATCAGATGAAAACAGTAATTTTACTCTTATTTTGCCCGTCAAATTTCAAGAAGAATCAAAATTCTGCTTTAAGGGTGGGAAAAGACGATGAGGGTAGTTTTAGAAGTTCTGTATTCAAGGTCGAGTGTTTTTCTTACAATAGCTCCACACAGGAGGTTCTTAGTAAAATATTTTCCCTCAGGGCCTGTGTCATCTTTGGGGATGCGGTGTGGGGGGTATTTTAAAGGAAAGAACGGATAGGAAGTTCTGGGAAGGGTAAGGCATGAGAGGTCGGTAGGAATCTGGGGTTCAGTGGATCCAGGCGTGACGGACATACGAATCCATCCGTGCAAGATGATGTTCCAAAAGAGTTCTGCTTGAGAGATCACAAGATTTCATTCAACCAGTCTTTCCCGATCCGACCAAGCGGGCCGCCAAGTCCCGGACAATCCTCACCCCATGAACTCGGGCACCCCTGCTAAGTCACCGTTGCGCATCACTTGGGGTGAATTATGGCAGAGGTATTGGTTATACAATAAATGGTTCCCAACCCAACCAAACCCACCTCCGAAAGTGTGAAAAATATCATCAATCTCTGAATGAAACTGTAGATTTGTATAACGTCGCCGCGCATTCTACTTTATTGAAATAGATAGATATACATAATAATAAGTACCTAAATAATAAGCTTAGCACCGTAAAGTTCACTCAGAATTGTATAAAATCACAAGGTAGCTATTTGCTCCAAATCTTATCCTTCCTCTGCATAAAACATCCCAATTTGGGGAAGTGGCTAACTCTCCAAACCCTTATTATGTGGTATTTATTTCCCTCGCCCGCTCTCTTCTGCCCTTTTTGTGCATCCAACCCTTCATTTGTTCCGACCAGGAACAAAGACCACGCGCCTGGCACCTGCCGACCCTAACAATCAAACCGACCACAAAAAACAATCCTTTTCAACGCACATACATCACAACACAAGTGGCATCCTTCTGATTCATGCGGCATATCCTTATAGTATATCAGTAAAAAATTGAATATTTTTCTAGAACCTATTTTTGATTCCTTTTTCCTGAAACTAGGTTTTCAGCCGAAACCGAATTTGGGCTACTGTTCTAGGTAGTTTTTGCTGAAGCCGAAACCAATACTTATTGAAAAACATCCATACGTGCGTTCTTCAATGTACCTACCCTAACGGTATTTTATTAACGGAACTACAAAAGATTTAAGGAATTACGGAACGTTGACGGCCGGCGTAGTCCAGTAGTAAGACTCTTGTCTGGCACTCCGAAGGTCGCGGGATCGAATCCCGGCGTGGCAAATAAATTTTATTTGATTAATTTGTGTTATTTCATAATTTATTCATTTAAAATAATATGGTATATTTGCTGCACGTTCCAGAGTGGAAGATACTCTCAGTATCGCCCTGGTGTAAGACCACCATTCAGAATTGAAACGTTGCTTGAAATGGCTTTAGCCGTGTTTGGTGACCAGATCTGAATAGCCAGGTACTTCCTCACCTTCCTCTTCCCTATCTCCTTCCCCTCCCCACTACCTTCAGCCTCACAACATACCCCAATTGGGGATGTCATAGTCCCACTGGCTCCAGACGGGAGCAGTTGGGGACTCTTGTGCGGTATTCATGTAAAAAAAAAAAAAAAAAACCACACAAAATAAATAAGTCTTTCTAATAGCCTTCATGTTAGACGATGACAATAAAATAACTACTATAATTTTAACTAAAAAATAAATAATATTTTAAAATTACAAACTTTTAAAAATTTGAACTTTAAGACAACTTTTATATAACAGCTTCATTAAAAATAATATTTAAGTTATTCTGGAGGCACTACATCTCGGTATCTACACGCGCCCGAGTAAAGCCGAACGTGATCCGATATCCGATACATCACGAACACAGGTTTCGGCTGTTTCACCAAATTTTTGGCCGAAACCGAAACCGTGGCCTAAACTCGTTTATTGGTCGAAACTTTCAGGCTGTTACTACCTGCTTATTAGATCTCCTATATTTATTCAACCGTCCAATTGAATATTATTATTGAACTTCAAATCCATAATATAACAAAAATACTGATTAACTGTAAAACATCTTCTTTTCCTACGACATATTATGTCATCAAGATTATGTGCATTGTACATGTTGTTTTGTGTTAGTGATCGACGAACCGGTTTATGCAATCTATAAAAGCTACAAGCAATAGTTTTTTAAATAATAATTTGACTAGTCTATAGTTAATAATAGGATAGAGCATTATAGAAATATATATGTGTATTTGAACAGCGCCCGCAAGGCGATTTTTCACACAAAACGGGGCTTTACAAATCACCCAAATATTATTATTAATATTGTGTACTTATTATTATTAATATCACCCAAATATTATTATTAATATGCTTGCTTATACCTTCTACCCTTATCTTGTTAATTCTTTCTTTGGTGACAACATTTTGTCCCAAAAATTTTAACCCTTTTCACGGTTTAGACCAGCGACATTAACTTTAAATGTTTTGCCCTGATTTAATCTCTAATTAAACGGGCGTATTTAAAGCAAGTATTTTAAAGTCAGCCTAAAGTTGTTTTCTTATTATAAAAACCACCCTTAAAAAGGGGACATTCAAACGGTTCTACAGGAATTAGCTACCTCTGTAAATTTTTTTAAATGATGGATATATATGATTAAAAATAATATTACCTAGTAACAGATAACTCTGAGATATACTTGCATAACTGAACAGGTTGTGAATTCTTTATTTTTTTTATATATCAGTGGTCGTGCAGGGTGGCCACGGACCTGGAAAACCGGGGTATGTCAGGGAATTTATAATTTTTTTGGACATTATCAGATTTTTTTTTTTTTTTTGAAATTCAAAATTCGGCCTGTCAGATTTAGATTTACGAAATAACTAACTAACTATCCATCCCGCCGTTTCCCCGCAGGGATAGGCAGAGAGGACGGACCGCCAAACATCTCGGTCTCGGCACACACTCTTTGCCTTACTCACATTCATACATCGTCTCATTTACGATTACGAAATTTAGATTTACGAAATAATATGCTAATTAGTATGAATTATAATCGCGTTATCTTTGTAATAAGCGGATTAACAGATTTGTATTTGTATAACATCGAACAATTTTCTTTACAGATATAAATTTCGAATTGCAAATTAAAAACTTTTTTTTCTATAATTTTTTTTTCCGAGTACTTTTTTGGCTGATATTTCGAAAAACGCGTTTTTATGAATTATATTAAACTAGCTGGTACCCGGCATGCGTTGCTTTGCCATTTAATAAAGAATTTTTTTCTCCCTGCGTGTCCTTTCCCATTCCCATTCCTATTCCCAGTCCCGTTCCCCTTCCGCCTCTCCTTCCTCTCCCGCGTCCCCTTCCCCTCTTGCTCCCACTCCGCCTCCTCCACCTTCCCTCTCCCCATTCCACTTCCCCCCTTCCCCCTTCCTGCAAACCCCCCTCCCGAGTTCCCCTCCCCCCCCTAGGTTCCCCTCCCCTCCTCCTGAATTTTTGGAATTACTCACTACTTAATATTATATTTATCAGGATGTTCCCGCAGCTCTATCAAAACATGAAAATTCGTTCCATACAAAATGTACGAGGAAAAGAATTTTCTTCATAATTATTTTTTTCGCGTAATTTTCCGATGTTTTAATAGCTATTCTGCTATTCGGGGCGGAGACAAATCGAACAAATCGGTCCAGCCGTTCCCGAGTTATATAATGATGTAATTAACCCGACTTTTATGTAATCTTTTGGTGTGAATTAAATGTAAAAAAATTAAGTCAAAACTACGTAATTTTTTGCAGTTTGTAAAACCAAATTTTAAAATATATGCCCCAATCTACATCAAATAGAATATATCAAGGAAAAATGTGAAAACTGTTCTGGAATACCTATAATTAACAGGGAAATTTAAAAATACGTTTTCTATGGCCACTCTAATTTAAATGGGTATATACTAATCAGATTAGTAGCCATTTACGTTCCACGATTATTATTGCATCCCGATAAAACATGACCGAGTTCGTTCCATCCCATTATGCGTCGGAACATTTATTTTTCCAGCGTAAATCACATTAACTTTGACAGTTTCCATTAGTCCGACACGAGGAAGAAATCAATGTCGCTTTGGAATATCCAAAATTCTTGATTGAATTGAATTTCTCAACCGTTTCCATCATGTATGTGAGGTTGAGAAGGAGATTAACTAAATAATTCCGACGGACCCTTTTTTCCTTGAAAGGAAAATTAATTTAGATTTTCTGATAATTTTATTCTAGTGAATTCCAATTTGCATTACATTTGTATGTAAGTACATTTGTATGTTTACTACTTAAAATATGACTCTGACCTATTACTGCTTAAAATCAACATAATTTTGATATTATTTTATTCTAGTTGGGGTTCCCGGCAACATTCGAGAGTCTTCTGGAATGTTCCACAATAATGTTCCTGATTCCCTATTCCACAATATTCCAAAATGTTCCGGGATGTTCTGGAATGTTGCTTCAAGACTCACCGCCACTCATTTCTGAAAGCTTTTAGAACTTTCTCCTTCCGTAACTTTTTAGTGCATTTACAAACCATCTAGAACGTTCTGGAACCTGCTAGGCTCACCGACGTACTCCGCCACTCCTTCCAGAACTTTTTAGAGTTTTATCGAACCTTCTAGAACTTTCCAGAAAACTGTTCTTGAAATTTCTAGAAAGCGAAACTTCCAGCCCTTATATCTTCAAAAGCACGCCCTTTAGGAAAAAATGGGACTCCTGGAGGAGAGATAGAGATCTACCACATAGTATAACTCCCTTGATCGTACCGGGACTCGTTTTAGATGTTTTTGCGAGCCGCACGTTTTTTTGGACTTTCTTTTATAATTGTATATATTGATTAGGTTGAATGATATAATTATGCACAGACGCAATATTTGGTATATCAGTATTTCAATGGAGCCTACTCGAAGGAGCTAGCAGACTTCAAATCTAACTAATCTATAACTGGTTCCTTCGACCAAGTATACCCTCAAATCCCGGCGTGCGCAGATAAATTTAATTTGATTAATTTTACTTAAAAATAATATAAGGTATATTTGCGGCACGTTCCAGTGTGGAATATACTAGAGATGCCACGAATAGTGATTTTGCCGAATACCGAATACCAAATATTCGGCTAGGCTCTCGGCCGAAGCGACGATTATTCGGCGGCCGAATATTCGGTGACAGTACATTTTGCATCATTGAAGTGCGTGCGGTAACCACGCCGTGGTCGTATTTGTTTCATTTGCGAGTAGGTCGTGCCACAACGCGCATTATTTGTTGATTGTTACATCAAATTCTGTTACTTATATTGTGTATATCTTAAAAATACATTGAAACTTGTAGTGTGTACATCTTAAAAAATAAATGAAAACGGTTCACCTATCGGATAGATCGGATAGCAGACCCTTACAAGTGATGGTCAGCAAACGCAAAACAGTATACATGCCTAGCAGAATTTGCTAAGATTTTTTTATCATCTCCGTGTATCTCATCAGCAGTGTAGTCGTGTAGTGAGCGGCGTTTTTCGGAAGCAGGTATAATTTATCATGAAAAGCGCAATCGTTTGCTATCAACACACGCTGAAAAAAATGGTTTTTATTCATCATAACTCATAACTTAACACTGATAGATTAAGCATTAAATATACTGATTTTTTGTTAAAATAAAAAAAAATTGTGAGTAATTTTTGGCATTTTTTTTCGTGATTTGGTATTCGGTATTCGGCCGAACAGTTCGCAGTATTTACCGAATACCGAATAGTTAAAAAAGTAGCCGAATAGGCTGGATACCGAATAGCAGCCGAATATTCGTGGCATCTCTAGAATATACTATTCAGAATTTCAGTTGCTTGAAATGGCTTCAGCCATGGTTGGTGACTAAATCTGAATAGTTAGGTACTTCCCCACCTTCCTCTTCCCCATCCCTTCCCCTCCCCACTTACCTTCAACCTCACAACTCACATATCTCAATTGGGGATAACTTAGTCTCGCTGGCTCCAAACGGGAACAGAAATATAAAAATGAAAACAACGGAGATTTTTTTTTGAAGAATAGAACTACTGAATATAATATATTATTTGAGCTAATGTGTAACATGTTGCAAGTTGTAAAATTATCTAATCTGGCTTGAAATTTGACTAAATGCACCACCCAATTTTACTGTTATTTTTTAAAACGTGGATATACTGTTAAAAACTGATAACCCTTTTTAACCGTTAAAGATTTTAAATATTTAATAACATTCTAATACATCTTCCTAAAATAATTGGGGTAAATAAACCTCGGGCTTGCTTACACCACCCAATTTGAAGATCGGAGCCGCTATCTTGTAAGTTAAAGGCAGCTGCAACGGTGATGGCGTCGGCCACCGAACATCTGCCTTCCAAGTGCTCCCGACCGACCGTGGGGCGGGGCAGGGTGCGGGAGGGGAGAGGGTAAAAAACCTCAACCCTAGATAGTATAAAAACTGAGAATTTCAAAAGTGGGCTTTGACAAGGCTTTGACGGTAATGAGCTGACACCGTTCTGCCAACATATTTAAACATAAACCCTAGACACACTATAGCCAGGGTAGATGCTGTGGGATGCTGTGTGAAGGGTATTTTTAAGTAAAGGACATGGAAGTTCTGGAAATCAAAGTAGTAGGGGTAGGAATCCAGGGGTCAGTGCGTGACGAACGTATGAATACATCCCTTCCTTTGCGGTGTCAAGCGATGGGTCAAGATTCCGGCTGGAGTGGACAAAGGGTCTCCCTCAACCGTCCTCTTTCGATCCAGCCCGCTAGTCAGTTCACCCATGAACCCGGCACCTCTGCTAAGTCACCAAACGTAGCGAATCACTTGAGGTGACCTATGGCGGAAGTATTGGTTATCCAATGAATGGTTCTCCAGGACGGCGTTAACCATACCCGCCTTCCAAGGTTAGAATATTTAAAGATTAAAATTTTCGCAATGATATTCCCATCACTGGAGCTGTGCTTATTTAAAATATCTTGACCGGTTAGTGGTTGAGTGGGCATCGCGTTTGGGTCTCACCCAGGCGTTCCGTGTTCGATTCCTCGGCTGGCTAAGTCCTCCATCACGACTCAAGCAATATTTTTGGATTACTGTGGTGGCAGTAGGAGATTTTCAAACATTGTCGGTTTATTCGTAACCCGGGAATGTTTGTCTTTCTTTTTAAACAATTTAAATCTGTAATTTTTTGTGAAAAATCGCCTCAAGCTAGGTGTAGAAATTTATAATATATCTTACTTCCAACTACAAACCATTATCACAACTTATGGCTAAAAACATGCATCCACCGGTTCATCGATCACTGATATAAAAATGTACAACGCATTTGACCTATGAATGCGATGCCATCTTCGACCACTGGTCGAAGGATGCCATAAAATAAAATCTGGATTGAAAGCAACAGAATATTTAAATAAGATTTATTGGTAGATAATCTACGCAAGCAAAATCCAAAAATTATTGTAAAGAAGGATTACAATGAATACAATTTCAATCATGTTATATGCCAACGTAGAGAGAAAATATAGACTCTTTTCCATATCAAATTCTCAACAACCATCTTTTTGTCGACAGCCGATCCCCAAATTAAACCAAAATTTAATAATAATAATATATTCTGTCTATTTGGGTTTCCTGAACCTTTCAAACCGCCAATAAAAAAACTTCGGCTCAAATATGGCCCTAAAAAAATTCACTCCCATTTTGTAAACACACTCTGAAACTTCTGACACCATCTGGTCCTTCGGCGAATCTGCTTACAATGAAATTTGTGATTCTGTCTTCACTTTGCGGAGGTTTCAAATCTATTGATAATTATTTAGCTAGAAGATCGCTTGTAAATTTGAAACTTGTAACGGGGGACTTGATAAATTAATTATGAAGAAAACACCTTTGAGAGTTTTGGCGCAGGAACTTTAATTAATAACTCATTCAAGAATCATGACACGTAATTAATAATAAAGTGATGATAAATTCCTTATTCAACTTATAACCAATAGCTTATATAACTAAAACCAAATACGCCTAACCTGGTACCTAGGAATTTAGTATCTTATTTTAAGAATGATTGAATACAGAAGTTGTGGTTGTCCCAGGAAGATATTGTAAGATTAGGTTAATTATTATTATATACCTATTTATTATATACTATATGGTGAATGCCGGTAACTCCATTAATGGTGGACTGAATGCCGTTGGCGCTAATAAAAAACTGTCAAAAAAAGCGAAGCTAGCAGTCCACAATGGAGTCCTGGTACCTACCCTGATGTATGGCAGTGAGGCATGGAACTGGCAGTGGAAGGATGAAAGTAAACTGAATGCTGTTGAAATGAGATCCCCGAGACGTATGTGTGGTAAAACAATGTATGATCGTGTGAGAAATGTGGATATTCGCAAAGAATGTAAGGCTGATGTAAGCATAATGAGTAAGATTAAGAAAGGGACCCTCAGATGGTTTGGGCATGTAGAGCTAATGAACGAAGGAAGTAGTGTAAGAAGAATATACGACGCGAATGTGAATGGTAGAAGAAGTCGGGGACGCCCGAGGAAGACATGGCACGATCAAGTGAATCAGATACTTGAGTCGGGTCATGTCAAAAGTCAGAATAATAGAAGAGAATGTATGAGACGATGTATGAATGTGAGTGAGGCAAAGAGTGTGTGCCAAGACCGAGTTGTTTGGCGGTCCGTCCTCTCTGCCTACCCCTGCGGGGAAACGGCGTGATGGTTAGTTACCTATTTTATCTCTATTGCTCTCAACTCCCAACCGCCTGGAGCCAGTGCGACTATGGCATTCCCAATAGGAGTATGTTGAGAGGCTTAAGTTAAGCCACCGCTACCCGAATTTTTACCGGTTTCTTACATATATCTCCCTTAAACACGTTACGTTTTAAATCCCTTAATAATATGTATGTTATTCTTAAAGATAATGTCTAGACATTCCCCGTTCTGAAACGCAAATTATATAAAATTCCCTCGAAAGAAAAAAATCGTAAAGTGTGCTCCAAAAATTATTATAAACACGTTTGTTTCAGTTATTTTACAAGTTATATGTACGAAAAAATTCACAATGTTTTTTTAAAATGTTGTTTAAGACAACCCTTGCGAGATTTTTGTTCTATTTTAAACGAGTCGTGTTTTATTAAACATTTTCACAATTTTCGCATCGATTTTGTCGCTTTAAATACGCTCCTCCAACATTCGTAATTTCATATCTCTCCATCTTCTTCTTTTTGAGCCCGGTTGCGGCGCCTTTAAGGAAAGGAGAAGGGGATAGAGAAGGAGAAGGCGAGGAAGTGCCTGCCTATTAGTTTTGGTCACCAATAAAGTGAATTATTATTGTAACATTAGGTATATGTTATTTTAAAAAATTCAAATTCCAAAAATTAAGTTGCTATGTGAAAAATTAAAAGTACACAGTGCGTTTTGATACAAGTTATGGGTATATTAAATTTAATTATTACTTATTACGTAAGTTCATAGAATATCAGTATGTAATTTCGCTTGAGATGTGGACGGTTCTGAAAACTTAACTAATGAATTTATGAGTAAAAGTAATAAAAAGGAAAGGAAAATGTGTGGTGAGATAAAGAAAATTTTCGAAATTAAGATATACCTACTCGTATGCTCACAAAATGTAATTTAATGGCTGTTATTAAAAGTTTAATGTAATACGAAGCGAAAGTAACTAACTAACTAACCGTCACGCCATTTCTCCGCAGGGGTAGGCAGAGAGGACGGACCGCCAAACAACTCGGTCTTGGCACACACTCTTTGCCTCATTCACATTCATACATCGTCTCATACATACTTTTCTATTATTCTGACTGTTGACATGGCCCGTCTCAAGTATCTGATTCACTTTATCATGTCATGTCTTCCTCGGGTATCCTCGACTTCTTCTACCATTCACATTTGCGTTACATATTATTCTTACACTACTTTCTTCATTCATTCGTTCTACATGCCCAAATCATATGAGGGTCACTTTCTTAATCTTAATCATTACGCTTACATCAGCCTTGCATTCTTTGCGGATCCCCACATTTTCCACATTATCATACATGGTTTTACCAGGCGTACGCCTCAGGGATCTCATTTCAACAGCATTCAGTTTGCTTTCATCCTTCCTCTGCCAATTCCATGCCTCACTTTCATACATCAGGGTAGGTACTAGGACTCCATTGTGGACTTCTAGCATCGCTTCTTTTGACAGTTTTTAATTAGCGCCAACTGCATTCAGTCCTCCATTAATGGAGTTAAAACATATTGCAAGAGATGATATTAAAAATTGTACTGTAATACACTCATATCTCATATTATAGGTACCCAATATAACAACGAAAGTAAAACATTCGAAATCCGACAAGATTTAAACAGAAAAGAAAAACATGGAAACATCTGTCTTTTGCGTAACTCAGTGGCTACATTTTGTGTTTTTATTTTTTGTTTCCGTAATTTTTAGTCCATGAATATATTGATGAAATAAAATTGCCTCTGCTCAAAAAGTGTACCGCGTGTTGTGGCTTACAATAGGTTATTATTTCAGGAACACCAAAGCTCCCGAACGAAAGTCAATTTGGGTCGAAATCTTTACACGTCTTCCAAATTAATTCCGAACCAGAGCTTTTAAAAAGTCTAAAGCACAAAACGTGACGGAAGCAGCACTCGTGTATGTCTTGAATACTAAGGAAAAAATAAATTAGATTCACGTCCAACATGTAGAAAAGTATTCCTAACACAAATATAAAGATTCAAATACAATTCACTTGAAATTAACTTGATTATGAGTTACCCATTGCATTGTGCAATAATTTGAACTAGCTGTTAAAAACCCGCTCCGCAGCTTTTTGCTGCATGGCCCCGCGGGTGGCTTTTACTTCGGCTTCCAGTTTGAGTGTAGGTAACCATTTTATAAATCCGATAAGAACTGGTTCCAAAAATTGCCAGTTCCTCGGATCCACTGTGATCCAGTGACGGCTAGTCACCGAGTTAAAGTAACCTTGACAGGCAATGACGCCATATGTAATCTCTCCATATCCGGAAAGATACTTAAATTCTGTAAATCCGTAGTAGTTATACCTAGGGAAGAAAGGTCCACATGCGAGCTGCTGACGGAAGTAGCGACATCTGGTGTCGAATTCTTGAATTCGAAACCGAATTATAAAAGTAGCTTTGTGTGAAATTCTAGGTACACTGATGTTATTTGTGGCGCGGCGCGTATGGGTGGCGTCCGACATGCACTCTTAGCTGGGTTCTGAAATTCAACCACGCAGACGCAAGCCTATTAATACTGTTTGATGAACATCAATAAGTAAAATCAGCCTCCAAAAAAAGGACCAAGCATTTCTTCTGGTCGATTTCATTATTGCGTAAATTTTACGTAATTTTTACTTAGTTGCATATTTTATAAAGCCTTGTTTAAATGGGATGAAATTGTATTTGGGAATTTTGACACACTCTCCGGTGAGGCCTATTGCTCGTCTCGGAAAATTCCCCACAGCTAATATGATTTCCCATTACGTATATGTAAATAAGAACCGAAAGTAAATTATTCTTTCATGTTTTCCATCGAAAGTTTTTAGTTAGGCTTCACTTGATTCCATTGTTTTAGCCTGTTTAGGAAATAGAATGAAAAATAAATTAATGGAAATCATGTCAAAAACTAAAACAAATATTTCTGGCTGATGTGAACGTGGTTTCATCCTCTTTTTATTTTTTCATAAATGTTTACACGTTACAGTTTTTGGTAATTTTTTTTACCGTGCCGGCGCTCTACAAATGATCCAATTATTATTATTATCATCCTCTCTGTCTCCGTCTTCGGAGGCAATCATTCAATATGCAATGTTTTTTTTTAATATTAGGTAGTGTCTGTCCTCGGCATGCAAAGTCATATCTTCTCCAAGCTTAAAGTTTCCAATAAAAGTGTATTTATCTGACCTGCCGGGTCGGTATGATTTCTGAATCTGTGTGCAAATAATTGAATAATAGACCTTGGAAGAGTTGGACGACATATTTTTACAGCACCCTTGAAGTGATTTTTCACAAAAAGTTGCAATTTATGATATGTATCAGTGGCTCAGTAGGCATCAGGTTTGGGTCCCACATCACCACACAAGCAACATTTTTCGCTTACCGTAGTGGTAGTAGGAGGTTTTCAAATATTGTCAGGTTATTCGTAACCCGGGTATGTTTGTCTTTCGAAAAAATCAAAAACAAAATAGTACATATCAAATTTTATTATTATTGGGTATGGAATCTAAAACTGTTTATTTCTGTTATTCGGATGATCCCCATCCTAAAAATTGTTTATTTTCATTAAAGCTTGCTCTATAATATGGCATTGAATATTCCTTCCAGGTAAAAATGTCATTTTAAAAAAAAAAGCATTTATTTCTCTGAATCTGCTAGCATGAAGTATCAGAAATGTTGGCAGGTAAACGTGCTCCGGGCATGATAGGCTTCCTTCTGGCGGGAACACGTCACGGCAGATGTTCTTGGTTCAAATCTTCACCCCCACCCATCCCTTACACTTCCCTGCCTCTCCCCCCGTCCAGCATCCCGCACGAACCACTTCTTCATCTTTGTTTAGAAGAATGCACGTGCGGGGGATGCATCAGACCTTCTTCAGATAACTGCACAGATGCAAGATAATTGGCGTAGCTAGAAATTTACCGAACGGGCTAAATCGACCTCAACCGATTTCAAAATATGAAATATTAAATAAAATGTATATTTTTATGCAGCATCAAGCTCATTGGTGATACATTGTTCAAACATTTTAATAAAAAAACTAAAAGTTTCACGTCTAATTATATGTACGTGTGTCACTAGTTTTAAGCCAGTAGTAATAAGGGAACGAACCCATACTACGTGGCCGGTTAAGGGGGGGAGGGAGGGGGGGGGGGGGGGCTTGGTACAAATGAGCGGCGGGGGGCTTAGATTTTTATTACCGAGGGGGAGGGGGGTTAAAAATTGCAAAAGTTGGTCACGTAGTATGGGTACGTTCCCTAAGTCTTAGTCGTAGTCAATAGCATATGTCTTAGATGTAAGTCACTAGTTATAATTTTAAATTTTAGTTGTAATCCTATCGTATTAATTTTATTTTATTTCATGCTTATATGTACAGCGCCCTTGATGTGATTTTTCGCGAAAATAGCGCTTTATAAATCAGACAAATATTATTATTATTATTAATTAATAGGGTACCTATAGGTTAAATGTATAAATTAAGTTGAAACCCTTGGGGTGATTTTCTCACCACATGATAATGATCTACACATTATTAAATTATATAGTTTTATTTTCGTTATTGACCGACGAGTTGGTGGATGCAATCCGTTTGCCTTAATAAATCAGGTAGGCCTCATACGTCATACATATGTCTGATAATGTTATATTATCGTGAAAACAAGTTTATGAGTCCGACTGTTTGATAGATTAAAAGTTGTTGATTAATAGCTATCAGGGGGATGGTGAAATACCCCCAAGGTATGTTAAGGCCTGGATCCCGTTTAGTTGTCCAGCTTACCAAAATTGTCGCTACGACAATGTGCAAGATATTAGGTAGCTGCCGCAGACTGCATGCTATACAAATACATTTATTAAACAAATATCTTAGTGGAGTAAGCTTAGGTTACAAAATAAATAAACCTATCTTGCATTCTGCGAAATAATGTCCTAATCAGTTTTCTAATCGGCTAAAGCTACAGCGAATCTGATGTAAACTTTAACTAAATATTGGTACTGAAAAGTTATTTCTTTTACATTAGCTCCACACAGGAGGCCCTGAGGAAAATAATTTCCCTCGTGGCCTATGTCATCTTCGTACAGCGCCCTTGAGGTGATTTTTCACAAAAACGGTGCTATATAAATCATCCAAGTATTATTATTATTATGAGGTGGTATTTCCAATGTTCATTGTTTTCCAAAGTCGTATCTTCTCCAAGGTAAATATGTCTTCTGTATCTATATGTAAATAATAAAATTAGACAGAGCCTAAGAATTGATAATAAATTGTACAGCGCCCTTGAGGTGATTTTTCACAAAGCGGCGCTCTACAAATTATCCAATTATTATTTAGGACAACATATATTTTCGATATCAATATCCCTCGATATTGCTATAAGTACTTCAAAATACAGTCCAAGTTCACTCTTCAGTTCTCGAACGTATATTTTTTCAAGTATTTATTTATCATAGTGAGTTATTGATAACTTTTGGTGAAAATGGTGAAACACCCCCTAATAATCATTGACGGTACACAAGTGTTTTTTTATCTTAAATCTTAAATATTATTTGGTTTTAAATACATATAATAAATAATGTTCTATTTCTAAATCCGTGCAAGTCCTCTCTGAAAATAAACAGTCTTGTTTTGAAAATTTATCTCTGCAAAGGACAAAACGCTTTTCAAACATTCAGCCGTGTACCTACTTGATTCAGTGAGTATTGGACATTGTACACATGTTACACGTCACGTGTTGGTATGAATCCGTTTTTGTGACAGCACTGCCAAAAATATTTCACCCCATAACTCACAAACCCTCTCCCCCTCCCAACCCGGTCCTGTATATTGATGACGGAAAAACAAGCCTTGCCGAACTGGAATCAATCGCTCAAAACTCAACAACTCACTTCTTCGCAGCTTTGTCTTTCCTTTTTGTAGTTTAAACTTCAAATAAATTATTAGGGACTCGGGGAATCTTGCTGATACGATAAATTAATGAAAGATATTAAAGTTTTGAAAAAGGATATTTAATTAATAACAAAATAATAATTATTAATAGATTATTTTTTACATTTTTTAATTCAGCTCCATACAGGAGACGCTGAGAAAAAAAATCGCTCAGAGCCCGTGTCATATTTCGAAATGCTCTGTGGTTGTTATTTTTAGGGAAAGGAAGGAAAAGAGGTTCTGGGAAGGAAAAATGTATGAGGGGTGGGTAGGAATATGGATATCAATGTGTCCAGGACGAATGGATCTATCACTCCCACTGCGGCGCAAGGAAATGGATCGAGAGAGTGCGGCTGGCGAATTCAAAAGGGCTCTCTCAACAAGTTTCTCTCGATCCGGCCCGCCACACAGAGGGCAGACAAACGCATCCGCCGTCAAGACTTTTTCAAAACCTCACCCCATGAACCCGGTTACCGGTGCTAAGTCGCCAAACGAAATGAACCACTTGGAGTGACCTAAGTATGGCAAGGGTGTTGGATATCCAATAAATGGTTGGGCGGCGGTACCCATACCCGTCTTCCAATTGAAAAACATTGCTTCTCAATTTTTCTCTTATTTATTAAAACACAAAGTTTTTAATTTTTCTGAAACAAGTCAAGACTGTCACTCGCTAAAATAATAATAAATGCTTTTTTATGTAAATTTCACACAGGAGGCCCTAGGGAAAATTGTGACCCTCTGGGTCTGTGTCATCTTTGGAGATGATGTGTGAAGGGTATTTTTGAGGAAAGGAAGGATTGAAATTGAGTCTTGAAGAGATCCACTTTGTAAGAGGGAGAAAGCACAGAGGCCAGCAAATCATTCCACAGCCGAGCTGCGAAAATTAGTATTTTGAATTAATCTTTACTACGAATCAGTTAACATTATAAATACAAAAACATAAGCTTTGCATAAATTAAAGCTTTTACTACCGTTTCCATAGGACAGAATTAAAATAAAATGGTTAAGTTTATAAAAATATATAAGTTTAAACTACTAAAAAATGTATTTTTTCAACAGTAATGTATGAACGCGTATAAAAATACAACTTTTAAAAACTAAAATTTTAAGACTAAACAAAGCTGTGACAGTTTCCATTGATTAACTTTTTTCTTTCTTACAAAATTATTCACAAAATAAGTCAAAATATTTCTCTCTAGATTCCGTTTGCCGAGCGACTTTTTATGTCTATTACTTATATTCGTAGCTGAATAAGGCACACTAGCCACTAAGAATATATTTGGCTTGTGACTTCCTCATAAGTCACAAGGAATGAAATAGTGGGGGGTTATACGTTATCCCCTCTTTGTCTTTTCAGAGACGATATTCTTTAATGAATAATTTAGAGACGAAAGACATAAAGGTCACGTGTACCGACCGAACCATTTCCATAAGAAAGAATGATATGTTTTATGAGAAGGATAAAGCAATGAAATGTAAAAATAATAATGCTTCCAGAAAACTACTTCACTGAAGACTGTTATTTATCTTTGAAGATAATAAAAATATAATTTATGTGCTTTATTCTAGCCCAAATTACCGGTATGCTTTTTCTGAGGTCTACGTTTTATCGGCATCTGACCTTCGCCGAGTTTTGGTATTCTAATTTGGATAAAATATTTGACTAAATAGCCTGTTTAAGCCTCGTCGGAAGAAATCAACAAAATTTGGTCGAGATTGTTTATGTTAACTTCACATCAAAACAATGAAAATTTAGATATACAGGCAAGAATCCCAATAATAATAAATTTGGACAACTTATATAGCGCTGTTTTTGCGAAAAATCGCCTCAAGAGCGCTGTGCAAATTAGCATGGGTTTTAAATTAGAATTTACTTAACTTAGGAGGCTAGATAACAACTCGTCTTGCAGCTATCAAGCGCATGGATTATTGGAATTCTAGGCCCCCGATTGACCTATTCTAGCCCCAACTGATTAACCTTTAGCCAGATTTGTTTTAATGTTAATGCCATAAGTGTTATGCATCTGACGTAAATTTTTATGATAATGTATTATTTTTCTAATGATTTTATTTACTTTTGTTTCAGGTAAGTTCACGAACCGACGTTTCCCGCTGAGGTGAATTAGGATGCTGACGTTCGACGTTTGCTGGCTTCGACTGATTGAGGTAAACTGTAGGTATATTTTTTAGTGGTGAATCCGGGGAATCAGATAGATTAGAGCAGGGGTGCCCAAACTTGAACTGCTGGCGATCTACCTCAATATTATTCGACTCCGATGGATCGACTCGACTATGACAGGCTGCAAGTACGTGTACATCTAGGTAGGCATTTTGGTACTTCAACCACAGATTTTCAAGCGCCGGGGGGGGGGGGGGGGGGGGGGGGGTGGGGGGCATTCGACGAGAATTCTTCCAATAAAAATCATGTTTATAAATCCACTTAAAAGCTACTACAAATTTGTAACTGCTTTCGGAGATCGAGAATGGTATCCATGTAAAAAGATTTAGCATGTTATTTAATTTATCGTTGTATTGTGAACACAAAACTGGTCTCAATTAAATCTGTATGCGGTGAATTAAAACCATACTCTGAACATGAAAATGGTTTTTCTTTGATTCTGGCAGTACATAAATAGTCTGCAACTAGAATTTTATAATTGCACTTCGAATAAGATAATGTTTTCCTTCGAAATGTGTCAGCAGGTGAATCCGCAACTGGAATTTTATATTCTGAACACAAAATTGGTTTAAATTAAATCTGTGTGCGGTGAATTAAAACTACACTTAGAACAAAAAAAATGGTTTTTCTTTGATTCTGGCAGTATATAAATAGTCAACAACTATAATTTTATAATTGCACTTCGAATAAGATAATATTTTCTTTCGAAATGTGTCAGCAGATGAATCCACAATCGGAATTTTACATTATGAACACAAAACTGGTTTTAATTAAATCTGTGTGCGGCGAATTAAAACTACACTCAGAACATGAAAATGGTTTCTCATTGATTCTGGCAGCACGTACACGGTGTATGTAAAAAAATGGTGCATATATGGAACTTTCTTAGAAGGTGGGAAAAAAGGAAGAGTAAAACTCACTGGTTGATAATAGCAGACTGGGTGATGACGTCCACATAAGATTCACATTTCATATAAAAATGTTTCAACTATGCACAGATTGTAATAGGTATTAAACCAACAGTATAATTTTGATGATTTCAGTAAACTTCTTTCGTACTTGCATTCGAGAACACGACTTGGAAACTTAGTCATGGAAAACAATGTTCGCGTGTTGACGGTTATCGGTTTCGCCACAGAATAAGTAATGAAAAATTCCATGCTCATTTCAATCGGTCCAAAATGTAAGTGCGACAATAATATGAATTGAAACGGGTTAAAAATTTTACAAGATATTATTATTGTTTATTTTATAATTATTTTATTATAATTAGATATTATTATAATTATTTTATGTATTTATTTGTACAGCGCCCTTGAGGTGATTTTTCGCGAAAACGGCGCTATATAAATTAGCCAAATTATTATTATTATTATTTATTGTTAAATTTTTGCCGCCCCTTAAAAGTGCCGCCCAGGGTAATTCCTCCTCCCAATCGTTATTAAAATGATACGGTTTACTTCTGCCGCACCGCATTTTGTATTATTTATTAATAAACTTCATATTGCCTTATAGTTACAACTCGGACTGGCTGACTCATAAATAAACCAAAACACACACTAGAAACTAGATCGATAACTTCGTTCTTCAAAGGGGGGAAATTTTCGACAACATTTCACCATGAAGCTGCAATAATTAGACGATTTTTTTCTATGGGGACTTGTGACGTCACACACCTTAGATGAGGATAGAGTGAACAATAAAAAAGGCACGATCGTTGTATATATAATATATATAATATATATATATATATAATATATATATATATATATATATATATATATATATATATATATATATATATATATATATATATATATATATATATATATATATATATATAATATATATATATAATATATATATAATATATAATATAAGATCCAAATAAATTATAAACAAAAAGTCATGCAAAATGTGCGGTTTTATTGAGGCCTAATTGAGGATCATTTGAAACAAAAACTGTGAAAAGATCTATTTACGTCGGCAAATTTTCTCGAGATCGACTCTAAAAGCACTCGCGATCGACCGGTCGATCGCGATCGACGGGTTGGGTACCCCTGGATTAGAGGAAGGTGGGGAAGTGCCTGGCTATTTAGACCTGGTCTAAAGCCATTTCAAGCAACGTTTCAATAGAGAACTCCAGTCCAATTTTTTTTTTAATGAATGAACCTTCTAACTTAAATAACTGCATATATTTTTTTAGAGTTAGTTTTAATAGTTAAACTAATTGTTAAAGTTTTAATTTTTCAAGATCCCCCGAAAACCACCGTATGTATAGTGAATCGTGTGACGTCATCACTCCTGAAAACGTACTATAAGGTCGAAAAATCAGTCGATCAACTGCCGCCATTTTAAAATTCGGTGTTCGAAGTATTCTCCCTAGAGTAGCATTACTATTTTTTTGTGCAGTAGTTTTTGAAACTGAATTATTTAGGCCTAAATAATGTTTCAATAAACACAACAACCAAATCTCCATAAACAGTATGTAAATAAACGAATAAATTAATACGATGGCTTATGTCATACCTACATTCCCATGCAATGACTTTACGGTGACGTCACGACACGATGAGCAGTGACGTCACCACTAAATCTTTTAATACTACATTTTATACTCTTTCTAGGACCCGATTAAATATGGACTTTTAATAATTTTTTATAATAGCAAGGCTTATGTAAGCGTAATTAGAAAGATTAAGAAAGGGACGCTCAGATGGTTTGGGCATTTAGAGCGAATGAACGAGGAAAGGAGTGTAAGGAGAATATATGATGCAAATGTGAATGGTAGAAGAAATTGGCGACGCCCGAAGAAGACATGGCATGGAACGAGGCAGGTAGTGTGTGCCAAGATCGAGTTGTTTGGCGGTCCATCCTCTCTGCCTACCCCTGTGGAGAAACGGCGTGATGGTTAGTTAGTTAAATCCACTACGTCTTACGCGCTCTGTTTTTTCTCTTACCATGCTGCTGGAAAGAGACGAAATGCATATCACGTGACTCATTTGATTGTACCCAACTACCCAGTGGTGAGTTGGGATTGAAACATATATGTACTTATTGAAAAATAAATGACATCGGACAACAAAATGACATCTACGTTTTTTAACTCCAAATAAGCTCAGGAATCGATATTTACAATCCTCAGAGTAACAATACTCTGAGTTACAATCCTTCGAGTACTTGCTGTTACACCCTGTATATAAATAATATTACAGAGCCCGCACATTGACGTTTCACGAATCTACGTCACGGCAACGAGATTTATCTCTAGATTGATTTCTTTTTCCCATAAATCGAAAAAGTTTCCTTTTACTATCCGACATCTGAACACACATAATAAATTGCTTTATTTTTCGATTGTGCATAATATCACAAAGAAGTTGAACTTTAACGTTTTTGCTAAGGTTTCTGTTTTCAACATGCCGTGAAAGAAGAAATATTATCTATTATTTTAAAGTGCTTTGTTTGTGTCATCCGATATTGAAGGAGAATTATTATTGTATTGCCAGGGGGTAGAAAATTCTTCCCCATTAATTTGTATATAAATATTGCAGGTTGAATGGCTTCTTGAATATCACGTAGGTACGTCATATAATGAGATATTGGTTTTTGTGAGCAAAATTAATATATTGAGTTATTCGTTAATGAAGAACATGTTATTTTTGTCGTGACCTTCAGAACATGCAATGTATTTGATAAGAATTTCAATAATATAGACATATTCTCATGTAATTTAAGTACCTTAAAAAAGTGTGTCATAGCCAACATTAAATAATTTTTTGACCGTATTGCAAGTTACCGTGTTATTGCTGTGAATCCTTTCCAGTTGCATACTTATCATTCGACTTACTATTGTATTCACTCTTGAGTTGTAGGCTCAGAGTAACAATATAAAGAGACCGCACTATGCGACATGTTGTTAGCAGATTATTATTATTGTTGTTGTGGAGTGAGAATTTCTGACTCTGAATACTCCATGTTTGAAATTTAGTAAGCAGATTATTATATTGTGTTTTTATATCTTTTTTAAAAATAATTTTCATAATTTTTATATTTTTGTTAAGTTCTTACGGGTACTGGACCCTTACTTTTTTGTTTTCCTTTTTAATTACAATTTTAATTATGTGAAAATCTGTCATTGGATATTATGTATATTATTAATAAGTGTAAAATATCTGTTGATTTTCCATAATAAATAAAATAAAATAAAAATAGCGACAACAATAGTGAGTCTTCAATTCTGTCTTGGAGTGACGGAGAGGCTAATTTCTTGCAATTATTCATGTTGTATAAACGAACCTACCATAAAATAGGAGTTAGACGCTGTTACCGCCGCCCCGGTGTAATTAAAATCTCCTATGATCATTGAGTTGGAGATAAAAAAGTTCCTACCAGGTCCTACCAGTTCCTAAAAGGTCCAGGATTTTTAACGTATATATGATTATTTATTAAATTAATAAATAATTAAATTAATAAATAATAATATATACTTACAGCATATCGTCTTTTAAACTAGTTGAAATAGGTGACAGCGCCTACAGCTAATATATCAGCCCATAGAAAAAGCAATCGCAAACCATAGACAATCATACAAATTTGACAGTCGATTACGAATGGAATCGATCCGTATCCACAAAAGATACAGAATCATTCTTCTTAGTGTTGAATTAGACTTTTGAATTTTGATTTTTTAAAGACAGTTAGCGCTAAAAATGAATAGGCCACTTGCATGAATTTCATAACGACTTGGAAAAAATCGTGTGGATAGATTTTTTTACTAAGATTACAAAAATGTTAGTAAACTTTTTTAGAAATGTGCAGTTTATTTTTATTTTTAAATAAATAAACCCATTATTTGGGCTAGTGACGTCACTACATGAAAATGTCCCGTCTCCGAAAATGTTCCTATAATTTTGTAAAATTCCGCACTGTTTTATTTTTTTTATATGGCAACACTTTGATTTCAGGCGAATTTTTGAATTTGACATTTAACGTTCACTAGATTTATTGTTTGTTCTCTGCGAACTTATCATTTGGTTTGACTTTTTGACAGATGTTATGAAGAGAACCCCGTACATTTTACGCTGGAGTATGTGTTTTAGAGGAATAATGGTAGTGGTGCTGATTTTAACAAAATCAAATTTTATAATATTCTTATTATTATTATAATTTACAAGTACAAGCATATTACATTGGATTTAGCAATATAGACGTTGAACATTATAATGATTTATGATCAATAAGATGGTTCAAGGAAAAAAATATTTATGAGATGTAATATTTTTGGTATGCTCGTTATTCTCCTGTGCCCTTTCTCGTGGAAAACGTTTTTTTTTTTTTTAAATGATTTTCGGCTATGTTAATTATCGTTTTTTCGCACTTATATAATTATGTCCCGTCTTTCCGGTTTATAAAAAATGGTCTGATTTTTCAGATTGAAATTTTCAAAAAATCGCCAGGGTTTCAAAAATACGATAAAAAAAATACAGAATGTCTTAGAATATTCGCCTAAGCCGGATTTTTTTTTTTAAATGCGCCACTTGATTGGACGGCGACGATGTAAAATGAAAAAAGTATGTTTGCCAAGCACGGTCCTGGCCTCACGAACTTTTCGGCAATATTATTTGAAAAGGGTCTTTACTGCGGCACGTCTGTCTGAAGGGGACTATTGCGTATTTTTTTCAATTTCGTAAAGAAACTGAGCGTAAGTAAACTCTGTGCTGTTTGCTGGGAGATGAATAACTGTGTTATTTTATTGAAAGTACCGTTTTTGGCAATTTCTTATGGCTTTCTGAGACTTTTGGAACGCATACCGCCTTACCGGGTAATGATGGTGAGTGAACATTTGGAGTGAGAGTGAGTGAAAATATATATTTTAGAAAATATGTATAGGGTGAATGCCGGTAACTCCATTAATGGTGGACTGAATGCCGTTGGCGCTAATAAAAAACTGTCAAAAAAAGCGAAGCTAGCAGTCCACAATGGAGTCCTGGTACCTACCCTGATGTATGGCAGTGAGGCATGGAACTGGCAGAGGAAGGATGAAAGTAAACTGAATGCTGTTGAAATGAGATCCCAGAGACGTATGTGTGGTAAAACAATGTATGATCGTGTGAGAAATGTGGATATCCGCAAAGAATGTAAGGCCGATGTAAGCATAATGAGTAAGATTAAGAAAGGGACCCTCAGATGGTTTGGGCATGTAGAGCGAATGAACGAAGGAAGTAGTGTAAGAAGAATATACGACGCGAATGTGAATGGTAGAAGAAGTCGGGGACGCCCGAGGAAGACATGGCACGATCAAGTGAATCAGATACTTGAGACGGGCCATGTCAAGAGTCAGAATAATAGAAAAGTATGTATGAGACGATGTATGAATGTGAATGAGGCAAAGAGTGTGTGCCAAGACCGAGTTGTTTGGCGGTCCGTCCTCTCTGCCTGCCCTTGCGGAGAAACGGCGTGACGGTTAGTTAGTTAGTTACTTTCGCTTCGTATTACATTAAACTTTTAATAACAGCCATTAAATTACATTTTGTGAGCATACGAGTAGGTATATCTTCTCGTAAGAGAATGTATGTGACGATGTATGAATGTGAGTGAGGCAAAGAGTGTGTGCCAAGACCGAGTTGTTTGGCGGTCCGTCCTCTCTGCCTACCCCTGCGGGGAAACGGCGTGATGGTTAGTTAGTTAGTTAGTTAAATATGTATATATAGATAAAATATGTATAATGTAAAATATGTATACCTAACTAACCGAACTACCCGGCGTTGTCCGGGTTAGATTTTGCTAGAGGTGGGAAAAGTGGGTAAGGAGGTTTTTGGAAATCTAATGTACGAGTACATAAATGACCTTTTTCATATTTAGACAGTAAAATGTGTAAAATTTTATCAATCTCGAAGGGGGTCATCCATTAATCACGTGAGGCTCCAAGGGGGGGGGGGGGGGGGTGGAAAAATTACGAAATATCACGACCGGGGGGGGGGGGGGGGGGGGGTAAAATGAGATAACACGTGTATTTATTTTTCGTGATAATATTCTGAAAATTTCAAAAAAAAAGTTGCTAAAAAAACATCACGTGATTAATGGACGAACCCAAATGAAACTGGAGATTTGTATTAAAAAACAAACCCACACCGGGACACTTTATGCATACAAAGAAATAAATTGATTCTCCCTGCATGCATGTCTTTTCCCGTGCGTCCCCGTTCCCTTCCACCTTCCCCCTCCCTCGTCTCTTCCACTTCGCGAACCCCACCTTCCCGTGCCTTTCCTCCCTGCCGCTAAAATATATGAAATACACACATTTTCATTTCAACGCCAGAGCTTACCATTATATACAGCCTATGTTACTCGTTGATAACGTAGTTTTCTATTGGTGAAAGAATTTTTAAAATCGGTTTAGTGGTTTAGGCGTGAAAGCGTAACAAACAAACACACACACTTTCACATTTATAATATTAGTATAGGTGAAGGTATACCTATAGATATTCATAAATAGAGAATTTATAACTGATGTTCCCGGCGTTGCCCGGACTTATTCAGAGTCTATCGAAATTCGATATAGACAGTAAATTTTCTCTTATTTTGAACGTCAAGTGTGCAAAATTTCATCCAAAAGTATTAAAATACTGCTATAAGGGGAAGGAAATTGGGATAGGGTGATGTTTTAAAAAATTCATATATACCTTACCATATAGTGACCTTCCCATTGTTATGAAGATCAAGTGTTCAAAATTTCATCAACTTCAGATATAAAAAAAGGGAAACTGATTACTTAACATCGATATTTTTCGCACTCATGTCAATGATATAAAATATAAACAATGTGCATACAAAACGCTTCGCTTCTATATACCGACACTTATCATACCTACCAACACGCTCACAAATTCTCACTCTTTACAATACACGACAAAAAAGAAATTATAATTAAACATATTGACCGGTCAGTAGCTGAGTGGGCATCGCGATTGGGTACCACACAGGCGTCGCGTGTTCGATTCCTCGGCTGGTTAAGTCCTCCATCACGACACAAGCAACATTTTCCACTAAATGTGGTGGTAGTAGGAGATTTTCAAACATTGTTGGGTTATTCGTAACCCGGGAATGTTTGTATTTCCTTAAAAAATATATATATATATATATATTTTTTTTTTTTTTTTTATATATATATATACATATATCTACATATGTATATATATTTTTGGTATTTATTTTGGTAAATATTTATTTTGTATAATTTGTATTAAATCTATTTTAACCTTTGATTCATTTCTGTAAAGAAAATAAATAAATAAACTAAACAAAAATATGCCTAATATTTGTTACTTGCGCGGTGCACTGCGTTTTTACATGGTTACTAATAAGATATATTAAGAGATTATAAGATTATTAGGTTAGTTGCATTGTTTTTGCTTGATCTGCGCATGCGCGGCCATCATTAGCGGCCATTTTTTTCTATAAATTCGCGGCTTTTTTACTTTCGTGACGTGTAAAATATCATGCGCAGTTATTTAACGTTTTTAAACATGATTTCTGTTTATGATAGATTCACTGTTATATTATTATCTAAAATGAATATAATTTCTATAAATAAAAAGAAAACACTTTGTTTACGTCACTTTAACAAAGTGTTTTCTTTTTATTTATTTAAAATGTCAAGTCACAATGTGTTTGCTTCTTTTGAAAAATTAATATAATTTCTATTATTTGCGACATTTTTGTCAGTTTCTGTGCTTTTATAATGTCTCTGTTGTTACTTTAATTTGGTTAAAATAAACATATAGGTTATTTCGAATAAATTATTTTTTATCCACTTAAGTTTAATAAAACTTCCATAAAAGTAATAATATTTAATGAAATAAAAGGCTTGTGCGTGTGTTAATAAATACCAAATTCGAGTTATCAACGTTTATAGTGTTTGGAAGTGAATTCAAAGTGTCAGAATTTTTATATTACTCTCTCGGAACAATTGTTATATTTTTTTATAATGTTTAATTGTATGAACGATATAAAAAGTGAAGTGACAGTTTTCTTCCAAATTCATTATATAAAAGGACTGTATTTTTTAAATTTAGTTTTTTTATAAATTTTTCTACACTTTCATAAAAAATATTTTGGTAAGAACTTTTGTTCCAATTTTTTCCGCGTTTGAATCTTAAAATATGGCAGTTTTTTAAAACTAAAGTGTATTTCAAATACAAAAATCTATAAAGGTATTTTTATCTAGTTTTCATAAATGGTATTTGTTTTTACGACACTATCAAAAATAAGAAATATATAGAACATTCAAAATACTTTGAAAAAATACCAAATTTCGTTCAGACATCATTACTAAACAGAGATAAACTACCCTCTCAGGCCGTGTAAACAATGTGTATTTCTTTCTATAAACAATTTTGTCAATTGAATAAAATTTTCACGGGGTTTTTTAGTAAGGCTGAAAAAAAAACAATAAAAATCCATTCTAATCGAACATAGTGTTTTTACTTACAATAGATTTATCGAGTTGTCTCGTGGCTTACTCTCTTTACTAATAAAACTAATCCACTTTTCTAAGTTGACAACTCTTTTTGATTTATCAGTTTGACTAATTTACAGCGGTCAAAATTCTTCTGACAACAAGTGAATTAAATTTCTATTGAAATTGAATTGTGAATGTATCGCGGCACGCACCATTACCCTCCCCCACGATTAGCCCGCCAAAAAGTAACGATAAAAATTTAAACAAGTGTTTCCTACCCTCTGCCTACCCCTTATTCCCCCGTCTACCCCCAGATCCTGTTATTTACACCGCACTACCCCCAAAACAAGTTTACATTATTTGAAAGGCAACCCCCCAGGAGGCTCCCCACAAAGTTAAAATTTTATCTGCGATAATTTATTTAGCTGCGGTTTCCATTCAAATGCTATTAGTTTGTATACAATACTTCTAAATTTTATTGCAATAAATTATACGCGTTTTATTTAATCCATTTCAATCATTCGCGGAAACATTAATATAGAATCATTTAATGTTAAAATTATACACTTGATTTCGAGTTTGACACTTGTATTTTATAGATTCCAAATGATGCGGGTAAAATTGTAAAAAACTTGAAAAAGAGAAAACAAAATTTTTAAAAACTTATTGAAGCTAATTGATAAATTGAATTTTTTTAAATTATTTAAATTAGATGTCCTAAAAAAACGTGGTAAAATCAATTTAAGAGGCGGATATGGGTACCGCCGCCCCAAGAATCAATTATTATTGGATAACCAAAACCCTGCCATGGGTCTCCTCAAGTGGTTCGCCACGTTTGGTGACTTTGCAGAGGTGTCCGGGTTCTTGGTTTGAGGTTTGTCTAGGTATTGGCGGCACACGCGTTTGCCCACCTACTGCGTGAAAGGCCGGACCGGCAAAGTCTAATTGATGGAGATCTTTTCACCTCTCCAGCCGGACTATCTCACCCATTGCCCACTACCGCAGTGGGAGTGATTGAATCATAAGTTCGTCACTCCTGGACACATTGGCCCCAGATTCCTACCCACCCTTCATAAATTTTTCATTCCCGGAACTACCTCTCCTTCCTTTCCCTAAAAAGACCCCCACACAGCATCCACAAAGATGACATGGGCCCTGAGGGAAATTGTTTTGTGGAGCTGTTGAAAAAAAAAAATTGAGAATAATTTACGGTCGTGTATATTCGTTTCACGAACGTGATTTAGGAAGAGACTTTGGGTTTATTATTTTTGCAAGGTTTTGCAAAATTGTATTTTCGAAAAACACCAATCACAGCAATTCATTTACTTTCATTAGTTACGAGCATCATTCGCACAGGTCTAATTAAATCATTGACGAATTACCTACCGAGCTTAATTGCAAACCACTCATGTATGGGAGGTAACACAAACACATACTGCGCACACAATCAGCAGGAGGTAGCAAGCGTTAAATATTCACGCACATAATAATTTAGAATACGAACAAACAAATACATCATGAATAACGACGATTTATATATAGTTTATATTAAAATTAAATACACCCAAAACTTGGAGCTCATTTTAATTAACTAACATCGGCCACTTCATTACCCCGCCAGGGTAGACCTGTATTTGCATATTTATCAACCACATACATAAATACGGATTATTTGGACCCTTGGCCTCGATTACGCGCGTTTTCATCCCATGACAAAACATCCCCCGACAAAATATCCCCGACACACCTAACCAACCAAAAAATGGGACAAAAATAATATGGACATTCTGTAAAGACAATAAATTTATTGTTCAAAAATAGAAAAACGGGACAAAAATAATATGGATATCCTTTAAAGACAATAAATTATTGTCCAAATTATATTTTGCCTTGGGATATTATGTCGAGGGATATTTTGTCGGAGGATATTTTGTCGGTGATGTTTTGTCGGGGGATGAAAATGCGCATTACCCTTGTTGACCTGATCCAACGCCTGTATACTTTAATACTTCTTGGATATTACTTGGATAATTTGTCCAGCACCGTTTTTGTGAAAAATCACATCAAAGACGCTGTACCTACAAATATCATCTTTCTAGAATTTATCTTATTATGTGTGCTGCATCCGGAACTGTTTATAATATGAAATACAACTTCAGATGCACTTGTAATGGACTGAACAAACTTTAGACGAAATGGTGTTTGCTTGACATGTGTAGGAAAAAATATGGTATGCAAGGAAAAGGGATGACCAATCACTTGCCACTGTATCAATGTGAAGGAGCATACGACGTAATCATACAACGGTTATATACTCGTAGATCCACCGCGATAACTCGAGGTAATCATTGCCACAACAAAACGAATGAGTAGGTACCGAACGATGTTATGTACCTACTTCCAAGATGGTCAAGTTACTTATTTTTATATTTAAAAATGAGATTATGTTCAGGAAAAATACCAGTAACCTGCTTCCAAGGTAGTTCTAATCCTTCTTATGTTTTGAAAAACAAATGCACTTGAATTTGCATTATTTTTCCTGCCTTATTCCGAAGTTCAAATAATTTTCCTGCAAGGTGATGGTTGTAACTGGATAAATGGATTCCCGGTAGGAACTAAGCATTTTCTCCTTTCGAAACCAAACAATGTCTTAACAGATGACTTTTCGTTAACATATTTAGTTATCTCAAGTCAAAAGATTGATGCCTTTTCTACGAGAGGTACCTGTAATAGCAGTAGATCGCCGCATTTGCCCACTAGTTCATGAAATAATGTATTCTGTAAATGACTTTAGGTAGAAGCTAACCGTCTAATTTATCTGTGTAAAATAAGATTACAAGCGTATCATGTATGGTTACAATTTTCTGTATTTGTTAAAAATTTTGACAATTTATTATTATTGTCCACCCCCAGATTTTTTTTCATTTGCTCTTTTTATCGTTGTTTTTTTTTGCTGTTTTTTCCCTATCAACAAAAGCTCAGACAGAATATCTATATTCAATGTATTGAGTAAACAATAAAACAGATAAACGCAACCTGCCATACATCTGCAGGCAACATTTACCGCACTCGACACATGTCGCGGATTGAACTTCGGCCCGACCTCGGCTCCAGAACAAGTGACTTGATATTGTATGATCTGGTCCAGAGGTCGCTGGCCCCCTGTTACCACCTCCTCACCACCCTCTGGTGTTGGGCCCCCCTTTTTATTATCACCCGGTTGTTAAATATAGCCCCCATGCAATATTACACGCCACGGGGGTCAAAGGGTTAGCCTATGTTGCAATTATGGGTAGGTATACAAACTAGGAAATGAGCGTGATTGAAGAACGGGTATTTTTAACAATTTTTTTAATCATACAATTTTTATTCTTTATTTTCCATGATTTTTCTTTGTTTGCTTTGTCTGTTCAATATTATTTTACAGATATTTATGTATTTAAAAAAATATTATTAAGAACATTTTAAAGTTCATTGAACGTAAATAAATTTACTTACACACCAAACCAATCAATACAAAATATTTATAGTCAGCACGAAAGAAATTTGAATTTACCTAAATCAGTGTTTCTAAACGTGAGGCGCAAGCCCCACCGGTGAAAAATTTGAATGTTTTGGGGGAGCCTCGCGCAAATCATTAATTATTAGTATTTTCTTTAATTTATTTTCGTTAAAAAATCGCGTTTCTCTGATTTTCAAATCTAGAATTTTTTCGCCTTTGGCGCATTTTATTAAGGCTTACATTCAATATGTACATTATTAAGGTTCCCATTATAGAAAATACTAAAACATTTGCAAACAAAATATAAGTTTACGAATGTTAAAAATCTTCTTCATTTCAACGGTTTCGCCTACTTTTCTTGCGTTTCTTTCGTGAAATTTATAATTCATATCCCAATTTCTTCAGGCTCAAAACACTCACTATTTGGAAATGTCGTAGTTCCACTGTCTTAGGGAAATTAACACTAGTGTAAAAAGACAAATACTAATTTAAACAAAAATTCTACGATGTTAATGGATTTTCTTTCATTATTATTAATTTAAGAAAGAGAAGGAAAACTTGTAAAAAAAACGCCTACAAAATGTTTGATTGGAACTGATGATCCGCCAACATCCATGCAGATTTTTAGGGTTCCATGGCCGACAAAGTATAAATTAAATGCATTTTTTATTTAGTGATAGTAACCATAATTAAAAAAATGAATTTAAATTATAATAGTATAATGTTGGGTATTTCTTTATATCCAACAACTTTAGTTCTCTGAGGGACTTCTCAAATAATATTAGGTTCCGGTAACAAATCTGTTTATTTAGAGTTTAAATATTTACAATAATAATGCTGCAAGTCAGCCGACCTGTCTACACGAGAGGGTCTCGCTGGTACCCGTCTACAAGGGTACCCCGGCACTTCCCTGCTGGCATCTGACGATGTCACTTGGAAGCTTTTTCAATACATTACAGATAGGAAGAACGTTGAGTGGGGGCTGATATGTTGAGCAATAATGTTGAGAAACACTGACTGATTGCTTTAACTAATTGATTACCTAACTTTTATCTAAAAGAAACAATTTGTTTACCTGGCTATCAGCTATCATAAATAAAGAGAAGGGTTGCTTGATGAATGTTAAAAACATTCTGCCAAGATGATATCCTAAGAACATTAAAGTTTTAAGGATCAAAGTCTTTCCGAGTTGTTTTTGGTTAAATCAAGTTTAAAAAACAATTAGCATTTTGCGTCTAAATCCTTTTACTTAACAGGGTTTAGCTATTTCACATAAAATTGCCGCGCTTTAAAAACCCTTTTCGCATTTTATAAATCCATTTCATTATTTTAAATAGCAACATAAATCTTCGCAACTTCCATGAATATGTACTTAGAGAGCAAATCGTTACCATTGCGTGGTGTAACCCGAGCAAATTTAACCTTTTATTATTAAACATACAAAATATGAAAATATATCCCGAAATATGTTACGACGAAATTATAATTTATAACGAGTTGCCTACCAACGAACATATAAAATGTGTTTTAAATTAATATTTATAGGTACTTTTCTTCCGGAAAGCAAAACAAATTCTAACAAAAACATATTTAAATAAAGCTACGTTTACGCAATATTCTATACAACAGTGATTTAGTGGGGCTATTTAGTATGTAGGTACTGACTAAAAATAAAATTTATATGCATATGTAAAGTATGTGCAAATGTCAATTAAAATAATTCGTAATTTGCTTGTTAAAATACGACTGTATAGCTGGCTATATCCTCCATCACGACACAAGCAACATTTTCCGCTAACTGCGGCTGTAGTAGGAGATTTTCAAATTATTGTCAGATTATCGTTATTTATTTTTGGGGTGTTATACCGTGTTGCGCTACCTCATTCTTTAGCCAACGTTTGCACAGCATTTCATCATCAGGGCAGATTTGTCATCAGGGCTGATGATGGACACTTTAACGCGGTCCGAAACGTTTTAAAAAAAAAACTTTAAACTTTTTTTTTCTCATTCACATTTTTTGTTGGTACTTGCCAATTGATTTGAGATTTATTGTATTACTTGTGTTCTCTATTTTATGCAGGTGCTTGCAGGTTTTTACAGATGCAATGCCGCCTCATGGAGTCTCATGAATGAGTTTTTCTTTTACTGTTTAATTTATCTTTGTCTTAATAACCTATTTTTTTGCATTTTGTTTTTCCTGTTAAGCACTAGCATACTGCTTACTAACAACGTATGCAAGGACTCTGGAGGTCTAGATTAGTTCAAAATAAATAAATGTAGCTTCGTTTAACAAAAGAAATTAGAATCTTGCGAAAGCCTTGAAGGAGTAACCATCAGTTACTTATACCAGGGCGGGTAAGAGGTGGATAACCTCCACTGTCCGAAACACCTCAAAAATAAATAAAAAAACGATAGAACTTTTGTACGTAAAAATCTATTGTCAAGTTATTCGTAACTTGGGAATATTCGTATTTCTTTTAAGAGAAATAAATTTAGATTTTTACAAAAACGTCAATAGTTATTCCGTAAAATTAAAATCGGATATATTTATCTGAGACACTATCTAGGTTTCAAAACAGTTCATCGAACACTTTTTTACTTTTAATGAAAAAGATGGCTGCCAATAATATGCGAAAAAAATTTGGTTAATTCTGAAATTTCAAATATGAGATTGACAAAAATGACATTTAAATAAGAGGTCTCAGTCGCCAATTTGGTAAGACGATAGCTTCTAGGTTTGAGTCCCAGTTGCGAAAGTTATCTTTTTATTTTTCTGTGTCTTGTTCTCTTTCATATTTCCGTTTAGATTATTAGTGTTAACTTATTCTTCAATGAATAAAAGAGAATTTGTAAATATTCCATTTCTGTACGTTGGTTTTTTGTACCAACAAATCACCGCTCATTTAAACCCTGATTTAAGGCGGCCGAGAGATATGTAATTACTAATTACGAATGTTGGAGAGAGCGCGCTAATATTTAAAACAGTAAAATTGAAGCGAAAATTGTGAAAAAACACAATCCGTTTAAAATAGAGCAAAAATCTCGTGGGGAACATCAAAATAGCATTTAATGAATCATTGTGGATTTTTTCATACATACAACTTATAAAATAAGTGAAATGAACGTGTTTATAATAATTTTCGAAGCATACGATTTTTTTTTATTTGCGTTTCGGCGTGGAACACATCTAGATATTTATTTTATTTTATTTTATTTATTTATTTATTTACATATGCATATATATTACAATACATTACAATGTGATACTTTGTCTGTCCAACTGGGCAGAATACCCGTTTCAGGACAGCCAAATTGTATATTTAGTTCATAATATTCTTAACAAAGGAATGGTTTCGTTCAAGATATCACGGGAATTTGCTTCTGTCAAGACAACTTTTGAGAAAATTAAGAATTGTATATAATTAAGGGATGGTTTCTTTATGTCTTTAAAAGAATCGCAAAGATGTGATTTTTTTCAAGGTCAATTTGGAGTTTTGGATTTGTTTTCTTTAGTGAGATCACAAGTAGGAAATTCTTTCCAGGCCATTTAAGAGAACATTTACAATTGCAAAGTCAGAATTTACACATTTATAAAGCAATATTTGACATATGAATTCCCAATGTATTTATAACTATTTAATTTTAATGAAGAACTATAATTTTTAGAATTTCTTAAATAGTAGAAATTACACAATTATAATCCAACTATATGACAAATGATTTTTTAAGCTCGTTTTGGAGAACATTAATTTATTTAGTTGTTTATTTATTTCTTTTATTTTATGCCCAGATGGCTTTTATATAAATAATAAGGCAGTACCTCCATCTTTTACATGAGAAAACAAATAGTTTAGATAAAGTTACGATGGGAATAAAAAGTATATAAATTAAATAAAAATATAGGCAACAAAAATTTAGTACAGTGAGATATATAATATCAATATGTTACGATTAAAAAAATACGTACATAATATAAAAATCCAACCAACAAATTTAAATGTACGTGATCCAAGGTTTGCAAAATTGCAACATTAACCGTGTCTTTTACACCTATAAGTATGTTTTGATGTATCAAGCCGATGCGATGTATCGATGGTTCCGACCTCCTGTACCTCTCTATGGAGTTGCAGGAGTTCGAAACCTATATATATATTATCTTCATAAATAACATATATTTTTTTAAGAGCTTAAAAGCTTCAAATGTTTAACTCTCCCGCAGCCAACTGGTGCCGAAGGTAGACCCCAAAATAACTATCCTTCTTATATCTACTTAAATACATAAAATATATTTTTAGTATTTTAGGTATTCCTGCGCAAAGGATTAATATAATATAATATGCCATTTAAAAAAAAATGTCAAAAAATCGTTGATCGCAGGAAAACATATTATGTCAAATATAGGTAGGTAATATTCCCTGCCCAATAAATGGACAAATAACAACAAAAAAAACATAAATAACAAAAAAAAATATCAAAAAAAGAAAAAGTGTTTTCTTTGGTTTAAAAGTTTAGAAAAAAAAATGCATGGGGTCATCAGCCGACCCCCACGGTTACGGACGTCATGTTTGGCATCTTGGCCTGTCGAGAGTTAAGGGAGATATGTAAGAAACCGGTTAATATTCGGGAAGCGGTGGCTTAGGTAAAGAATAAACAAAGAAAATAAGTATAAAGAATAAACAAGAAAAATATATTTTACGCGAATTTCAATGATTACAACTAAGTAAACAAAAAATCAATATCAAATATAATAAAAATCTAATTTTAAAAGCATTTCAAATGAAATTATTAAAAAATATATTTTCAAATTGAAGTCAAAAAATCCTTTGATGTCCTTATTAAGACTGTAAAATGATCTAGGATATTTATGAAAAAAAAGACTTGAGCCTTTCCGGCAATAGGAAATTAGGAAGCTCTTTGACGAGACTGGTAATCATTATTTCCAAAAGACGTCCAGTTAAGACTTGAAAGGACAATGCTTATTAAAAATCTTTTAACTTAGTACCCACCGTTCTTATTTCGCTTTGACGGGTTTCACTTTAACTTTAAACTGGACGTAGTTATGCAGAAAGCCTCCTACCCCAAAAAGATGAACCGAGAAAAATTATTTCGAATTTTTGAAGTGAAACTTCTGTAGCCCCGCTATGATTTGGATTTAGGATGAAACGGAAATGACGATTACTGCACCTTCAACGCACAACTGCGCTCATTGACTGCTTTGATAATATTGTCACTTTTAAAGGCTCCTATTAGTTGAGATATGAAACGGAAGGGGGTCCTAGCATGGTCGATCGATATAGGTTTTATCGAAAATGTCGGTAACTTGTCATCGCTTCCGAGCACGACTGCAGGCCGCTAATGAACAAAAAACAGTTCACAACGACTAAGGGTTCCTGATTTATTTGACGTGAACTGTTATTTCTTCGTTAGCGGCCTGCAGTCGTTCTCGGGAGCGATTACAAGTTACCGACATTTTCGATAAAACCTATATCGATCGACCATGCTAGGGGGGGCTGGTCTAAGCTCATTGGTCGCTTATATTATAACTAACTTTCTTCTACCACGTGTAAACTGCACTGAATTTTTTTTTTACATTAGCTCCACACAGAGGCCCCGAGGAAAATAATTCCCCTCAGGGCCTATGTCATCTTCGGGGATGGTGTGTGGAAGGTCTTTTTAGGAAAGGAATAAGAGGAAGTTCTGGGAACCAAAAGGGTATTTGGGGTGGGTAGGAATCTGGAGGTCAGTGTGTCCAGGAGTGACGGACGTATGAATCCATCCCTCCTACTGCAGTGCAAGGCGATGTTCCCAGAGAGTACGGCTGGGGAAGTCAGTGGGAGAAGTCAAAGCCCAAAGGGCCTCCCTCAACCATTCTCTCCCGATCCGACCTGACATGTAGCTGTTTGGCAGACGCATCCACCGCCAAGACCCGGACAAACCTCACCCCATGAACCCGGGCACCCCTGCTAAATCACCAAACGTAGCAAACTACTTGGGGTGACCTATGGCAGAAGTGTTAGTTATCCAATAAATACGGCGGTACCCATACCCGCTTCCCAAATTGATTATATATTAATTTGACAATACAAAGGCTTATTATTACTTTGTGAAGTGAATATCTGTGTTTTATCATGAAAATATGTTATTAATGATATGTAGGTACTGTGTCGCTTGTCTGAATAATTATTCTTCACACAATCAGTTCCGATTATGAAAATTACACTTTAATTCTAAACAATTTCGAGTGAATGATTTCACTGTGTGATAAAATAGTAAAATTATGAATAAATCAATTAAAAAATAATGCAATGTTGGTAAGTACTTTTTTCGATCCTCACGAAGAAAGATGAAAATTAATGACGTTTTGAGGCTTCAATCCTCTCTGCCCATTCTTTGGGAAAATTTGCGTAATTATTGAGTTTGAGAATGGATTCTGGATTTAATAACTCTTGTTTAAAAGTACAATTAATTATTGTGGGTTTGCCAAGACAGGGCAAGGCAAAACTCCCTCTTCACTTAGAGAGAGGAAGCTTTTTGGGAGAAATAAATCAAATTGTTCGTTTAAATCAATTCATAAAATAGTAAGGTCACACGCTGATTAATAATTTCTATTGATCTATTTTATGTATCTGCTAGTTGACCCGGCCACGCGTTGCTGTGGCTAACGAAATACAACGCCATCTACTGTACGGTTACCCAACCTTTTAACTCACACAGCCATCTGTTAATTTGCATACAAATCAAACCGATCGGTCGCTCCATTTATATGAAGATAGCGAGTTCCCGGTATGCGTTTCTACCTGCGTATCCTTTCCCATTCATCCCGTTCTCCTTCCGCCACCCCTTCCTCTCCCGCGTCCCCTTCCCTTCTCGCGTTTCCTCTCCCCACTCCCCTCACCTTTTCCCCCGCCCCGAAAACCCCCCTCCCGAGTTCCCCTTCCCCCTTCTGGGTTCCCCTCCCCCTTTTCGCATTCAATTCATTCAGTCCCGGTACATTCACAGCTCGCGTGCCACCTATTGCAATTTTTTTTTACAAATTTCATAATGCCAGAGCTCATCAGTATATATAGAAACCTTCGCGGGCATGCACACATCAAATCTCCAAAGTTTGAATTAAGTAGGTTAAGTCGTTCGGAAGTTGCGCGTACATACATTTAGGCTATTAATTTTTGTATATACGAGTATAAGATTTTATTTGATCTTTTGTATTTACCGGTGGTTTTGAAACTAGTTAATTAACTAAACACCAGGCCGTTTTCCCGCAGGGATTGGCAGAGAGGACGGACCGCCACGAACAACCAAATAAACCATTTTTTTAACAACCATTATTATAAATTCAAAAGGTCTCCTCAACTGTCCCGCAATAAGGTGCGAAAATCATCCAAGAAGACAAAACTCACCCCATGAATCCAGGCAATCAAGCTAATTCACCAAACGTAGGGAACCACTTGGTAGGCACAGCTTTTCAGCCTTTATGAACTGCGTGCCTCTGATGACACACACATTCACAGCGCTCCTGAGGTAATTTTTCATAAAAACGGTGCTCTAGAAATTATCCCATAATAATCTGATAGTATTAATACCCTAGCGTCTGGACGGTTGAAATTTAAGAACCCGACTTCGAGTATATCTCTGACGCCGCGCCTTATGCAAAACTATTTTCGTGAGTGTATTTTGTTATAAATCTACTGTTGTATCGCCCGCCGTCAAAACCAAAAGCCAAAAGCACAAACCCACCGAGCGGGTTTTTAACTGCTAGTAATATTATTATTGTAGCAAATCTGGATCGAAAAAAGTAGGTGTTCTACCAGACACGCCCACATCAAATAGCCTTTCCTTGTATAATTTGCACTTTATTTAACAATCAATATTGTTATATTTGTTATATTACTGCCATGTGGATGTGCATACATACTTTTTCAATAAACAATGTATATTTTTATACAATAACCCTTTCTGAAAACCGCACTTATATGCATATGATATAATATCACAATGATGGCTGACATTCGCGGGGTACGTCCCATTGTTTGCTGCGACTCTGTCCTTCCTACCCCTTTTTTTCTATTCGATACGCCACTGAAAGGGCCATAGAACGGCCCTTCAAACCAAAATTGATATCTCACTTTAATTAGATTAGCCGCCCTAGTAGGGTGGAGGGCTTGTCGGTGGGGTACAATAAAGGCATTCAAATAATATTTAACTATAAGACCTAGCCGCAGAGTCCATAAAAAGTTATGATCACCGTCACACAATAAGTTCGTGGTTGAGTGGTTACGACAACTACGAATTCGGAGGTCGCGAGTTCAAATGACCGCGAGCGCAAGTAATTTGTTGCATTATTTCATAATCTAAAGCGTCGATATCACACGGCTAGTTTACAAGCTACTATCTGGGAAATTCACTATCTGTTAGTAAACTCGCCCAGCGTCATCGTGTCACTTGCTAACTAGCAGCAACTAGCAGATTGTTGACAACCTACGAAAAAAAGTTGAAAGGTCGTCAACTTTACTCGCCTACACGCTAGCTCCGCTTGCTCGTGATTGGTTTATTTACGTTTCCAACATGGCTTCCGATAAACAGCTGATTTTGACTGTCAAAGATCCTGAAGAATTAGTTCACGCAGCCGTCGTTATTCTTGTTACTGGCGCTAAAAGCGACCTCAGTTTCCTACGCTTCTGAGCGAGTGGACAGTTTTGTGTGTCATCATGACAATCTCACTCGCCGATTTTCCCGCTTTTAAACTTAGTAGATAGTAGCTTGTAAACTAGCCGTGTGTCATCGACGCTTAATCATTTAAAACAAAACATAGTATATTTGCGGCACATTTCAGTGTTTCCCTGCTGAAAGACCACCATTTAGAATCAAAACGTTGCTTGCAATGGCTTTAGCCGAGTTTTATAGCCAGATCTGAATAGCCAGGTACTTCCCCGTCTTTCTCTTTGCCATCTATTTCCCCTCCCTAATACCTCCAGCCTCACAAAATATCCCAGTTGGTGACGCCATAGTCTCTGGACCCAGACGGTTAGGAGAAGTTGGTACTCTTGCGCGGTACCTACTCACGAACTCACATAAAAAATAAATTGTTAATAATAAAGATTTAGTTGTTCTGATACGTGGCTAGGCGACTTCTGTTAGGGTACTTTAATATGAGATAAATGGCAGCTAATTGCGATACTACTGCGTGTGATGTACCTACTTTGTGAGGCAAGTGGTAGATGCCTTTATACACCGCTTGTTGAGTGGGTGCATGGTAAAATTGAGATTCGTACGGAAACTTTAGGACGCCAAACTCTGTCGGCGACAGAGTATGCTGAATTCTGCAGTGGCATGAGTACTCATCTTCAGGGATGGGCATATGGTGCTTTTTCACAAGTAGGTCTACTCCAATGAAAGACAAGTTCTTCCGATATGACAATTACATCTATTTCACTTAAGTGGATTACATACAATAGGGATTAAATACACTTACCCCCCATCATAGACCGTTTTGTAATACCTATGTAATAACTAGCTAATATTCTGCGGAGGGATGGGGAAGCCTTTCTCCACGGGTCCGTGACTGCTACTGCGCGGGCGGCCAGCCTGCCAGCTCCGTCTCTCGTTCAAACCCCGGCCAAGGATCATCCAGGTCCTCGCCAATTACCTCCGGTATCCATCCATCCGTGTGCTAGCGCTACTTCCACGGCGTGCGCAGCAAAGTGGGTAAAAGGAGGTCTCATCCCCAAATACGGATTTCATCCGATCAAATAAATGTCACTGCTTGTTCCCGACATTTAACAAGTCCAAAGCGAGCGAGGATCGCCGGCCGTTAGCTTCGATTATCCCCGATACGGAAGACCACTTCCGGGTGCACATCGACACGCGTTTTACAACTTCGGGTGCGATTTTAATTCGCGATTACACGTATTTATACTCGATTCGGCCACTAAAGTATTATCCGACATTATCCAGGATAAGATGCCTCGATCAATATTAAAGGAACAATTGTTCCGCTCGACTTTAAATAAAAAGAAACTCACATAGTTTCAAACTCGGCACTGTGACGTTCCCACAGGGTAAGTAGTGCGGCCGGCAAGAATAAACCGTTTCCTGCCTATTCGCGCCGATATACGGCTGTCAAAAAAAAACCATTGACAATAATGAAATTAGTAATCAGTACCTGATTACAATTGTTATGTGAATATTAAATATTTTCATAACAGTTCTTACCATAAGTATTGGCAGAACGGACGTTCTGGCCCAGCATAGCATGACAAGAGGTATGGTGCTGCTAAATGATACCTATAGGTCTCTTGACATTTTCATCATTGGCCTTGAAGGTTTCAAGAGTCATTTTAGGCAAGAACTCGAAAATATTTATTATTGTAAAAATTTTCAATTGAAGTTATGTGTATGTCAATTATATTGTATTATTAATTAACCATCACGCCGTTTCCCGCAGGGATAGGCAGAGAGGTCGGACTGCCAAACAACTCGATCTTGGCACCCACCCTTTGCATCGTTTACGTTCATACATGCTCTTCTATTAATCTGACTCTTGATATGGCCCGATTCAAGTATTTGATTCACTTGGTCGTGCCATGTCTTTCTTGCAAAAAAAAATAAAAGTTGCTACCTATTATGTATATTTAATATTTATTTGTTGATAGTATAAAATCATTGTTGTTCTAATTAATTGCGTTAGAATTCATAAGGCACAGATTCATGTAAATTAGATGAAAATCATAAAATGTAAATTAGGGTACGTTGTTGTCGGTGTTTATTAATTAATAAATTAGCTTGTTTACGTGTTGACATTATCGTCGTCGTAATGAAACGTGTATACGATTTAAGCTTACCTTTATCAAATAACAGCTTTAATATTTTGTCCGTGTTCTCAAAAGATGATTAATAAAGATTAAGATGGCCACCGCAAGAAACTAAAAGCCCCTTCATTTGTAAACGCAATCATTAAGAGAAGAACGATGTTCTACATCCTTCTTATCTCTTCTACATTGGGTCCGACTAATCTATCCCTTTTGTCTTCCTGTCCTTCTTTCTCACGCACTCCGCCCCTCCCCAATCCACCCACCCCCCCTTTATAGTCTCCCACCCCTTGTAGCCAGTTTATCATCTACCCCTTCACATCTGTTAATTCCATTTAATGTGGATTAAGCCTTTTTACCCCCTTAATTATCTGCGATACAAACGGAGCAGTACATTGACGGAGCAAGTGATGAACGATGATACTTATCTTGACGAATTGAGTTAATTGATTTGTCGACCGAGACTCGAGCACGTGTGTTGACTTAGCACTTGCCCTGCATGAGAATATTATGTATAGTAGTTTCTCCCTATACATACAATGTATTAGGAAACTTGTTGTATAAACGGAAAATTAGTAAATATACTTAATTAAATAAAGACAATATTAGTGAAACTCAATCAAAAATCTGGAAACAGAAAAATTAGAAAAAAATATTTGCACCTCTGCGCTAAGAGTTTCCCGCTTGTGATAAAATTGTCAATGCTTGTAGATACCACTAGTTTCCAGACACTGTGTCTACCCACGAGTTTTTTTTATCTTACACTCTATAAGTAGGTACCTAAGCCTTTAATTACATTTCAATTTCAAGAGCTTTTATTTTGTTTTCACGGGTTGTTTTGTTTATTTGAACCGGAATTTAATAACTTGAAATTATTAACTACTAGGTACCAGGTTTGCGAGTTTTTTTAACACTTTTCTTTAACACTTAAAAATTTTTAACACTTAAAATTCAAAAATAAAGCAAATTCTTAAAATTCTCCAGGCTTTCAAAATAAATAAATATTAACTCGACTTTTGCATTAATCTTCTTCTCTATCTCTACATCTCTACACATTATAAATTAAAGTCCCCCGCGTCGTCTGTCTGTCTGTCTGTTCGCGATAAACTAGAAAACTACTGAACGGATTTTCATGTGGTTTTCACCAACAGATATAGTGTTTCGTGAGGAAGGTTTAGGTATGTAATTTGTCAAGGATTTGTGTAAATTGGTTGAAACATAACGATAATTGTTAGAAGTGTCGGAAAAAGTCAAGCCGCCTGGTAGCTTTCATCGAAAACGCTGCCTATTAGTGCCTAATCCTTTTGGGATATAACAAAACAATGTACGGTGGGATATTCCTCTTTTATAGATCTACAAAAAAGTCCGCGAAGGCATATATCTATCTTTTACGGATAGCTTACTATACCCATTCTATCTTCTAAAAAAATGGTCACGTACATTGCGGTAATTGAAGAGTTATTTAGACGAATACAGTATTAATTCTTATTAACTTAAATACGTTAGTTACCCCAAGCACTTCATGCACATTATTATAATCTTTCACACCATCTCTACGTATTATAAATTAAAGTCCTGCGCGGCATCTGTCTGTCTCTTCGCGATAAACTCGAAGACGGCGGTGGTTATAAAGGTTGGATAACCATCCAGTAGATGACGTTGTGTTTTATTAGCCACAGCAACGCGTGGCCGGGTCAGCTAGTATAAATATAAACGTAAAACCACAAAGTAGTATCTTCCCCAAGCATAAACTTATACGTAAGTATGTTTCTGTATCTATTTGTAAATAATAAAATTAGATAGAGCCATGGACATATGAATATATCGATGTCTATGGATAGAGCCTAGGATTCGTAATAAATTGTAAAGCGCCCTTGAGGGGATTTTTCACAAAAACGGCGCTCTACAAATTATCCAATTATTATTATTATTTTTGTTTATTGCCGAACGGAAATATGGAACCATAATAATAATTATTACTATTATACTACCCCAGACCCGTGATAAATCACGGAATACTCTAAATTCTCGGCATCATTTTCAAATTTGAATTATTAAAATATGTTTGTGTTCGAATATTATAGTAGGTACTTGCCTGAATTATTGACACGATCAGGTTCACTTTTGAAAATGACACTAAAAACAAATCCGAATTCATTGAACTAGATCACAATCACCAGATGTTACAATCACTGACAGACCCACAACCGAAATGAGTGTTTTTGAAGTTTATTGTGCTATCTGGTTTTATTTTTTTCATGTCTTCATAGTTTCACGATGAAAAATGCGTTACGAGGTAACAAAATAGTTGTGTTAACCTCAAAATTCGTGACAAAAAAACAGTAAAATTTTTCGTGATGCCAGAATTAACCGTTCGATGCTTTTATCTTCAAAGGATACCACAAGCCAAAAATGTATGTATACAATATTGTGCCTTATATCCCCACAAATATAGGTAATAGGCATAAAAACTGCTTGGCAAACGGAGTCTAGAAATCACGATTTTAAATGTGGATTTAATTTTTTATTTTAAGAATAATTTTATAAGAAAGAAAAAAGTTAATCAATGAAAACTATTACAGATAATTTTATCCATTTTTTTTTACATTAACTCCACACAGGAGGCCCTGAGGAAAATAATTTCCCTCAGGGCCTATGTCATCTGGGATGCTGTGTGGAGGGAAAATCCAACTGTATTTAAAAAAAGTTGTTTCTTATATGCAATTATACATTTCGAATGAAAAAAATATTTTATTTCGTAGTTTACGTTTGTATTTTTTATAAAATTGTTAATTTTTTTTATTTCAATTCTACTCAATGGAAACGGTAGGAATTTTTTTGCCTTTGTAATTAATATAAACTGATTCGTAGTAAACATTAATCTAAATTAGTGATTTAGCATTAGGCGCTGTCGCGACACGCATTAGTTTTTGAAAATGGATGTGTTACGTATAAATAGAGCAATATATATATTTGTGTAATATAATAACAGTAATTCGGAGAGATTCTATTTTCCCAGCCATAATTCTTGAGTCTGAATACGTAAATTAATCGCATAATTTTCTCTTATCCAGTAAATTATATTAATGTTTGTTGGATAAGGTGCGATAACTAACAAATAATACCCCGAATAGTTGGTGAAATTTAGCCAAATAATTCCTCTTAAACTCCCTGCATAATAATGCCAAATTAATGTTTGCCAAATTTGTCGTTAGTTAAAATTGATCGTTTCCATAATTATATCACGAATTTGTAATTTCAAATAATAATCTTGCAGTTAACTGACTAACTTACTAACCATCACGCCGTTTCCCCGCAGAAGTAGGCAGAGAGGACCGACTGCCAAACAACACGGCCTTGGCACACGCTCCTTGCCTCGTTTATATTCATTCACCGTCTCATATATGCTCTTCTATTACCTATTCTTATTTTTGACATTGCCCGACTCAAGTATCTGGTTTACTTGGTCGTGCCATGTGTTTCTCGGGCATCCCCGACTTCTTCTACCATTCACATTTGCGTAATATATATTCTCGTTACACTCCTTTTCTCGTTCATTTGCTCTACATGCCCAAACCATCGGAGCGTTCCTTTCTTGACTCATTATGCTTACATCACGATCATACATGGTTTTACCACACATACGCCTTAGGGATCTCATTTCTAGGGACAACATTCAGTCTACTTTCATCCTTCCTCTGCCAGTTTCATGCCTCACTGTCATACACCAGGGTAGGTACCAGTTCTTCGTTATGGACGGCTAGTTTCACTTCTTTGGACAGTTTTTGTTGGTGCAGTTAACACCTCCGGTAATCTTAGTTTTTTTTCAAAAACCCATAATCATCATAACCTTCCGCAATTAATTAGTCGGAAGTAAATTAGAATATGAGAGAATTATATGAAACCCACATTATATGAAATATGCTAATTCTATTTGTGCAAAAAAAATCCTAAAGTGGATTGAACGCCATACTAAATCTCACGAGGAAAGGCTAGAATACTTTAATTTTCTTACTATAAAAAAAAAGAAAACCTGACTTAATATGTTTACACAAAATTAATCACAACAAGCTTAAAATCACTCATTGTCTAAGTAATATTCACATTAAAGTTCCTAATATTTAAGGAGTCATAAAACATTTCATGTTAAGTAATTTAATAACAATATTGCCTATTTCAATCCAATATCTCGAATGTGTAAATTGTATAATGCTATAGAATATACGTTATGTATTTGCTTTATTAATAATTATTTTCTTTCTTCTCTTTCTCTGTACTATGTTTTATATTTTATTTTGTTTATTATTATTTCTGTTATTTCACTAATAGCATCCTAGTAACAATTAAACCTTGATTTACTCATGCTGTGAACATTTTTAATTGGAGTGCTAATATCTATGCACATCCAAACGAGAGTTTGAAATAAGAACTCGGTGTTGCCCTTGGAAGATAAAACTCAAATTTCAAATTAAATGTATTAAATTAATTCTAGTACATAATAATAAAGTACCTAGTGGGTGCCAAGTTCTGTAGGGTACCAACCTCTCCGCCTATCCCTGTATAGGGATGTCGAAAATGAAAAAAAATATCGATATATCGATGTATCGATATTTATTAAAATATCAATATCGACGTCGATATATCGAGGAAAAAATATCGATACATCGGTCAAATTATCAAGAGAATTTGCGTTTTTAAAATAATAATTCAGCTCAATATTATCAATAGTAATTTTTACACATAATGTGCTTTTTTTAATGTACAAAAATCTCAATAAAACTGAAGGTATTTGTAGTCAATAATCATAGACAATTGGGAACCAACACATAGGAGTGGCTTAGAAAAAAATGGCTAAAAATAGCATACATTTCTATGTGTGTACCTACACACATGAGATAGTATTAGTTATCACAAATACTAATGAAAAGACGATAGATTTGTAAGCTATTAATAGTTAAAATTTCAACCGCCAGATGTCATGACCCAATACAGTTACTTTTTTCCGTTCGTTCCTATACGGTTTTGGATTCTAGTGACTTTAAATACATAAATTTAAAAAAATATCGTTTTTGATACAATTTATGATATTGGATATTTTGGATCGATATATCGACATATGGGATCAAAATATATCGGCTAAAAATATCGATATATCGGCTAAAAATATCGATATATCGAATTAAAAATATCGATATATCTATATACCGATACTTTTTCAACAAGCCTATCCCTGTGGGCAAATGTTTTCTTAGATAGTCAATTAGTTTGACTTGTCTTTCCAAGTCCATTCACTATCGGTCCCCGCTTCGTTTATTGTAAGCAAACATGTTTGTTATTCAAAGCGTACCATAAAGGTTGACAACGGAGCATTTAAAAGTAGATTGTTTACGTGTATGTAAACTAAATAATCCTATTGTTTGTCGCAAGCGCGATAAACAAATACCACATCCCCTGACTCCGCTAGAAGTAGAGATAGGTCCTGCTGTCCCACGGTGGGTAGGTACTGGGTACTGGGTACTGGGTAGTGGTAGAACTACTGGCCCTAGTAATCACAACTCACCCCACAGTGCGGCACAAGTGTCCCCAGTCTCCCACGGTGTCCCCGCGTACATAGCATATATCTGCTCTCGAAACATTTGGAGTTGTACCTAGTCAGTAGTCACCACACCTCTTTCTGGAATTCAATATTTTTAACAATTTTATACTGAATACGCGGAAACCTAAACAAATGACAGCGGGAAAGTCATTTCTGTAAAGTTTTTACAACTTAATGAGATGTAAATACGTCGTGTAAAATTTGGGATCAGGCCACTACTTCGACCAAGTACACCCTTGGTCGAAGGGCCGCTAACAATAACACTCCTTATATAGTTGGCGATAAGGCTTAAATTCCCGTTTAACACAAGCCGCCTTTTTTGATTTATTCAAAAAGAAGAAAATATCCCAAAGTGCGTTATTTATTTTATTTTGCGAAGCTCAGGCACAAACATTTAAATGTTGTACGATAATTTTGAAAAGAATTTAATTTTCCATATTGTACAATAAAACCACAACCGAAAAGGGGGTTTGTAAAAAGGAGAGTTTGAACTTTAAAGCAGTTTTTATAGACTTGATACTTATTTTTTTCTGAGCTCATAAAAAGTCTAATAAAAAATACTCGATTATTTTAAACATTTAATTAAAGCACCTAAAATATTTCTAAGTGATTTAATTTTTAAACCAAAATCACATGATTTTCCGTTACTTATTAGTGTATCATCTTAAAAACCAACAGCATGACAGACTTAAAAATAATGCTGATTTTGCACCGCAAACGTAATTGAACCAGTTCCTTCCTACACAAGGTCAGATGCGTACGCCATAACTTTTCAGGAGCCGTAACTTCTTGATGGAAAACAAATCCATTCTTCGATTTTACGACAGAGTTATTGGATGTGACAACAGTTTTCTCTTTTGAGATTTATTATTCACGTGAAAATTTCTTCCACCGACCACTAGTAAAAAAATGTAGTGGAACTGTAACTTTGTATTAATAAAAAACTTTGTCGCGCAATTGTATTCGCAAGTATCCTATTTTCTAGGTCACCGTGCGAACCTTTTCCCAGCAATTTAACTACCGCAGTTCCTTTTCCATACCCAAAAGATTGATGATGCGGCGTGAGTTGGGTGAAAAGTATAGAAACTTCAACTTCAACTTCAACTCGTATTTGATACAGTACTAACTCTCACCGTAGGTGAGTAAAACATCAGATCCTTTCCTCTTAACACCATTTGACCGAGTTCGCAATAATAATATTACTTTCCAGTCTTTCCACACTACCTACACCCTACATTACTTGTAAAATTTTACTACACCTTCAGATGTAATTGATCCGTGGCTTAAACCAGTGATATTACATATTATAAATAGTCATAATAATATTATAATTAAAAATGCTTAGCTGATTTGTATTTTTTTTACATTAACTCCATACAGGAGGCCCAAAGGAAAATTATTTCCCTCAGGGCTTATGTCATCTTTGGGTAAGCTATGTGGAGGTCTCTTTAAGGAAATGGGGCACAGGAAGTTTAGAAAGGGAAAAGGTATGATGGGTTGGTGTAATCTGGGGGTCAGTGTTTCCAGGGAGGGAGATTCCGATTCAACGTAAGGATAAGAATTGTCTTTGACCTTAAAATTAAAGACATCGTCGCTGTCATCTGAGAGATCCGGAATCGCAGTTACGACTAAGACATTTATTTATTTATTTACTGATTTATTGTGAAAAACAGTATAATCCATTTACATTTCACAAATAACAGTTTATAAATTACAGTTTATAAATTACAGTTTGACATAACTTCTAACTACTGACGTAAAATTAATTATAGTCATAATTTACAACTATGCCTTAAATTAGAGACTTACTACTAACACTTATATTTAAAAATACATTGCCCATGTAATGCAAAAGAAACGAAGATATCTGTATTCATTTCTTATGTTTTGAGAAAACGGTGACGAAAATTAGTTGACCATTTTTCAAATAGTTGTCAAAAATCAAACAACTGCAATATACAGACGTTTTTTGTGCAGTCAGTATAAAATAGTCTGTTATTTTTACATAACAAAATACTGTCTGTTATTTTTACATAATTTACTTTAAAAATATATTAAATTTCTTATAATTTCGAAATAACATACTATTTAACAATAACTGGGGGTGAAATTGTATAAATACCATACGTATTTTTCGAATTCACAGATAATTCTGCATTTGAACTAAAAATCGCAATTTTCCCACGTGTGGTTCTTTTGCATAACATGAGCGACATGTTACTGTTATTGCCCATATTAATATATATAAAATTGGGTTAGGTTCGCACGCTAACAATCCAAAATCAATGGATGGTCCTCTGTGTAAAGGATTCCCCAGGGACCATACTCCTCTCGTATTCCGCCCCAACCGACGAGATGACGTAGTATGGGAACTGTGCTCAAACATCGGTCTGTTTGATAAAGGAGGTACCTCTTCCAACCCTTGATTAACCCCTGCGTTCATGCCTCGCAACTCATATGGGCACGGGGCGTGGGAGAGATCTCTGAACTGTCTCAAATTAGTAGATCCCTACAGTATTTCAGCGAGGTAATGGATTGTGTGTTGAACCAAAGTTGGTCCTTGGAAAGTAAACACATCTACAAGCAGGCCCTTGACAGCTTTTGTTATCGTGCGTGTATCAGACGAAAGGGTGTTAAAAGTTTAGGGTGATACAAAGTTTAACCCTTTGCTGCCGGTGTCATTCCACTGATATACGAAGAAAAATACTGGTTTCACGTAATTTTATAACACAAACATACCCAAATTTAATAAATGGCAAGTAAAACATCTATTTTCAAAAGTATACAGCCTTTATTCTGCTGGAAAAGCTGAATAAATCTAACAAAATAATTCAAAGCCCATCAAAATTAAGTTTTGTTTATTTCCTTTTTTGTATTCAGTTTATACTCTCGTATACTGATTCGATAAATTATTATGTGTTAACGCGTGGTTAGGTTGAAATCACTACATAATACTCGTATATTTATGATTCTTTCGGAGACACACTTCATAATATTTTAATAAAAAGGCACATAAAATAACTTAGTTTACACAATATTTTTTTTACATTAGCTCCACTCAGGAGGCCCGAGGAAATTAGTAAACTAAGGAGAGGAAGTTCTGGGAAGGAAAAGGGTATTAGGGGTGGGTAGGAATCTGAGGGTCAGTGAGTCAAATCAGTGTGAATCCATCCCTCCCACTGGGGTGCAAGACGATGTTTCGAGAGACCGGAGAAGTCAGAGGGACTCCCTCAATTATTCTCTCCCGATCCGGCCTGCCATGCAGCTGGTGGCAAAACGCCAAGACCCGGAAAAATCTCACCCCATGAACCCGGCACCTCTGCGAAGTCACCACTTGGGGTGACCCATGGCGGAGGTGTTGGTTATCCAATAAATGGCTCCTGGGGCGGTGGTATCCGTACCCGCCTCCCAAATTGAAAATGATGTAAACTAAGTTATTTGTCTTTAAAATAAAATAAATGATGCCCTCACAAATTGAAGAGCTTTTGATGCCATCACAAAGTGAAGTTTTCTTCGAAAAATTAACTTCATAAAATATAATTTCTTTTCATTTCATATTATTCATACTATTAAATTTTAATAGGTAGGTATGTAAATGAAATTCTCAGCATGGAAGATTCCAGTGAACATTTTATTATTTATTTTTGTTACAAAAAAAGAAAATAAATAAAACATTTATTTTACATATTGTAACATTATTTTCTCGGGTCTTTAATATAGCTGAATAAATAAAGCAAATTGTTGACATTTATTATTAGGTTAGGATTATTAGGTTGTAGGCGAGGATTATTTTTTCCACAATACGGGAATCTCTCGCGGAATTTTTCTTCTCTAAAAAGCTGTCATATTATTCAAAGCTCCGACGTTGAGCTTCTCAACGAGCACGGCTCATCCCGTGATACTTTAGGCAAATATAACACGATTCCCCCATCACACGGGGGCTTTATCAGATGAAATATTCTGTATTATAATATAACCTAGAAGCAAGCAATTTAATATGGAAATAAAACTCAATACAGTCATTTGAGCTGTTCGATTCGAAGATTGTCATCAATATTCCAGATACAATATTAGGATTTTTATATTATATCCAACACATTTTTTACTCATTTTTGCTGCAGATTTCACTATCCTTTATACGAAAGAATAAAATAAATTGTTACGATTACATAATAATTAGAGATTATTGAAAATTATGGTAAATATTTGGGAAGTACATTTACGATAGACGGAAGCTCTGATTGATTGACTGGGGTAAATCCGTTAATGGAGGTCTTAACGCGGTTGGCGCTAAAAAAATGTCCAAAGAGGCGAAGCTAACACTCTACAATGGAGTACTGATACCTACTCTGATGTATGGAAACTAGGCATGAAATCGGCTGAGTAAAGGTGAAAGTACACTGAATGCTGCAGAAATGAGAAAAAAACCTTGGATAACCCAGCGAAAAATGCATTTTTTTGTGAATACCGCATAAGAGTTCCCATTTAGGGTATTTAGTATGGCTGAAGGTTGTGGGGGTGGGGAGAGGAAGGAGATGGGGAAGAAGACAATATACAGTGTTAATTTCAAGCGACCTCCCAGGTGAGTATGGTTCTGTTTTCATTAAATTTTAGGCAGCATCGCGTTCATTGGTCAAAATATTGTACACATATTTTCGTATCGGTGATCAATGAACCGATGTATGCAATTTTTAGCCATAAGTTGTTTATAATTGTTTGCCTAGCTTGTAGTTTTTTAGATTTTAGAAATGTATTATAAGTTTGTACAGCGCCCTTGAGGTGATTTTTCACAAAAACGGCGCTATATAAATCATCCAAATATTATTATTATTAAGAAGGTAGGGAAATAACAGGCTATTGAAAACTGGCAACTTGCATTGAAAAACAAAACTGGCATTTCAAGCAACGTATCATTTCTGAATGGTGGTCTTATACAGGGGCAAAATACTGAGAGTATCTTTCATACTGGAACGTGCTGCAATACTTTATATTATTATTATTGAAACAAGAAAGGTTGCTTGAAATGACTTCAGCCTTGTTTGGTGACCAGATCTGAATAGCCAGGTATTCCCCACATTCCCCTTCCCCATCTCCTTCCCCTCCCCATTACATTCAGCCTCACAACATAACTCAATTGGGGATGCCATATTCTCACTGATTCCAGACGGGAGCAGCAGAAACTAACAAAATTATTTAAATAAAATTTACTTGCACCCGTTGGGATTTGAACCCGCGACCTTCTAATTGCTATTCGAGATACTTACTCCTTGACCACGGAGGCTGAGATGCAAATGCAAGGTAGCGAGTAATGAGTAAGATTTAGAATGGGGCGCGCAGCTGGTTTAGGCATGTAAAGCGGCTGGACGAAAAAGGAGTGTAAGGTGAATTATTCGAATGTTTATGCATGGTAGAAGAAGTCGGGGGCGCCTGAGGAAGACATGGCATAGTTTGCTGTTAGAAAAAAACTGAAAATAATTATTCCATAATTTAAATATCGCCGTTTATGTGAAAAATACCTCAACAGCGTTCTGTCTTATTTTAACATTGACATTTAAAAGCACCATAGCTTTTTATGGAAATGACGTTTTGAGCTGAAAATAATCGTTGATCTAAATCAAAATAATTGGAGACAGAAAAGCTGTACCTACACCTACGACACATCATGCTATAACACGTAAAACTCCATTCGCTATTTTTCAGTTAGAAATTTAAATTCATTTTTCATTCATATAAACGCAAACGCAAACAGTTTGAAGACGCGCTAGAATATGATTGGAGATGGCACAATCAATTGAATACTTGAGGCGAGTACTACAATAATAATGATTGAAATGAAGGTTCCTAAAGTTCAAAAGTAAATTACAAAGAATCTAGGACAGACATCATTAAGTTTGGCGTTCCATCATCTCTGCCTACGGGGAAACGACCGGATTACTAGATGGATTAAAAAACATTATGCGTAGGTGTCTTTTCAATTACACCAAAACTTCGCCCGAAGGAAGATTATTCAAAAGCTCCTGAGAATTTTTTTTTGATCGCGATTATTTACAGAATTTGATTACAATACACGATAGGTAAAAAAACCCGGAACAGAAACACAAAATTCAGACACTTGTCCTCAGTTATTTCATAGAATTTCACGTTTGATAAAGCCATCGAATGGCCATTTGTTCTCAATTTTTTTTTGACAGTTGAAAGGTTCCCGTTAAGAGGAGACTACAAGTCAAAAATGTATGCACAATGGGAGCGATGGATTCATACATCAGTCACTCCTGGACACATGTACTCCAAGATTTCTACCCACCCCTTATACCTTTTTCGTTCCCAGAACTTGCTCTACTTTGTTTTCCTAAAAAGAACCTCCGCACAGCATCCCCACAGATGACATAGGCTCTGGTTGGAATAATATTCCTCAGAGTCTCCTGTGTTCCAGCTATTGTAAAAAAAATGTATTTTTGAAGCATCTGTTTTTATGGCAAATGTATTGGTCGAAAAAGTCCACATACTAACAACAGTTGACGTCGAATTTATTATGAACATATATTGTGAACTGTTACTTATTCGTTGCCTATCTGCAGTCATGCTGGGGAAAGATGAGAAGTTATCGAAAGTTATCTTATCAATCCTTATCGATCGACCATGCTAGGACCCCTGATAACTCAATGCGTTGCTTACATTACGTGCGCCCAGTGTGTCTTACCTTTAGTGCTGTCATACGTGGGTGAGCCCCGCGTTCGGACACAAATAATGTCACAGCGGCAGAACAGTGAACATCTCACTACCTGTTCTTTGGCACTTGTATCGTTATGGAATGCTAGTGTTCGTGGCGAGTTCTCACGCCGCAGTCCCCCTCCCCCCTTGGCCTTAGAGCCAGCATCCAGCGGTCCAGCAAGCATCGTGAGAACATCTTCTGTAGTAGGTCTGACTATGTGTACACATCCATCTTACCGCTGCTTGAACAACACATCGGAGATGTGCCGCGGCTAGTGATGTGCATGTGCACCCGGGAATATTCCCCGACCTAATCAACTCAGAATTCCACATCAACTCAGAATCATGCAATTTCAACACCCCTTTGAAAAATCATCAAAAGTTATGAAAAAATTTAGAAACAGCTCATAACCTAACCTAACCTGTATTTTTATCAACCACTGCCGTCTTTTTGAGATGTTTCTCCCAGCCTGGCTCAGACTCATGCTATCTCATTTTGTATTACGGTGAGATGTATGATTTAAAAAGTGTTAGAAAGAGAGAACACCGGGATTTGTATTTGCATCTGCTTGGGTAAAACGTATAATTCAATCGTGTATTGTGACGATATACGAGATTATAATTCAGCAGGTACATTTCGTAATAATTCGAATGACAGTGCTGTAGTACTGCCACGACATCACGCGCTTTTCGGCCGGCTACAAATATCTACTTTTTTACGGCTTATAATGTTAGAAACTTTCTGAAAGGTAAGAAATAGGTAAGCATTAACTCACTGAAGGCAGGATAATGGTGTCTTTTGTCCGCATTAAACTTTCCACTTTGCACCGATTATCACCAGTTTTCATAATTTTGAAGTTTTTGATGATAATTTACGCAATTTTCCCAGTTTCGGGAATATTCCCCAAAAATAAATTCCCAGAAATTTACCCATCACTAGCCGCGGCACAGTATTATGTGAACTTTCACTCAGCTTTAATTATGTAATGTGTAATAGGCAGTACCGAGTATAGGCAGTAGGCAGAGGCACCACCGGGGTCCGCAAAAGAACCCGTTGTGATCAAATCATTATTCTTCGCGTAACTTACGAGTAGAGTTTTCTCATCATTAACAAAACAACACAATACTTAGAAACTGATTCGAGGGATTCTAGGAGTTACGTAGCTGTCGCATCGTGAGACGTAATAAGTTAGTAACGTATTCTCAATTACAACTACCAACTTGTTGTCTAAAGTCAATTCTATAATATGAATCTTTTCATTTGAACGAATGAATATTATCATCGAAGTGTCAATCCATTCATTTCTACCGGTTTTTACCGGTCCACAGAAATAGATACAGTTTGGCAATTAAGTCTAGAAATTTATTAAATTGGAACTAAATTTTTTCATTACTATGGCAACACCGAATTACTCGATTTGTCCATGACGTTTCGTATGGCTGTTGGCTGTCATCCGATTTACTGTCTTAAATCCATGTAGAACCCAGTGAAGATCGCTTGTTTAATAATTTTTTTTTTCATTGTTTGCCTGTGCATTGTTTGAATTGAATAAAAATAAACAAACTAATACGTAGTGCTGCAAGAGAAGTTATATAGTGTGTTTTTTGACGCTGCCTAGCCAATTATCGCGCGAAGAAGCTCCTATGTAATTTGGAAGATGTTTACAAACGAACTACAGAAAAGACTGGTACGTAGTATAGTTTTTTAATAAATTTGATTAGTATTACAAGATTTATGCCAATTTTCAATCTGATTTGATTGTAATGGTTATAATGATTGCTTAAAAATCCAAATTTGACACTTCCATTTGACAGTTCATATGCGGCCACTGGAAAAAGGGAAAAACTCATTTAAAAATAATAATAATAATATACAACTACTTTAACCTCTTAGGAAATTTACTTTTTTCTTAATTTTCTCTTTCTTTCTAAGTGAATATTATCTATTGTGTTTTTTTAAACTACCTTCTATAATAATTATTTTAAGGATGTTTTTCACACACAGGTAAATCTGAATCAACGGTAAGACGAATCGTCAAGGAAGGGGAAAAGGCAGATGAAAAATTTGGAACACCGGGAAAACGGAAAATGGGCATAACAATAATAATATGTAATAGCATAAGTGCTGATGATTGGAAAAGTTGTGGCAAACACGTGATGAAAATAGAGGCAGAATATTATGCACGAGGCAGTACTATATATAATTATATTGATGAACTGCGTTTAGTTGAAGATGAAGATACGGAAGAAGAAGAATCACACGAGGACGAAGACAATAATAATAATGTCGGGTGTTGAATTAATAGACTGAAATTTTTAAGTACCTACGTTTTTATATCGAAATAAACGCCCACTTAAAACTTGTTTTCTTTTATTTTACTTCTATTAAATTACAGTGTTTTGTGTAAATTTTTTGAAATACAAATACGCTATGAAATATGCATTTCGGCCGTAGTGTTTTTTAACACTAGAGTACACGCGTGGGCTACATATGTAGCCCAGGGTATTATTTTTGTTCATAATTTCGTAAAATCGCGTGATTTAACTTCGAGTCTCTAGCTCCGTGGTCGTCAAACTGCGGCCCGCGACGGATATTTGTGCGGCCCGCACAAATATCTGGCGTTTACTTTTAAATTCTTTTTTCAAGTACAATTATAGTATCCGTTTTTTTGCGGCCCGCACAAATATCTACCGTTTTCTTTTTAAATATATTTTTTTTCATATACGAGTACAATTATACTATACGTTTTTTGCGGCCCGCACAAATATATGTTTTTTTTCATGTACAATTATAGTATCCGGTTTTTTACGGCCCGCACAAATATCTGACGTTTTCTTTTTAAGTACATATTTTTTTCATGTACAATTTTACCATCCGGTTTTTTGCGGCCCGCACAAATATCTGCCGTTTTCTTTTTAAATATATTTTTTTCATCTACAATAATTATACTATCCGGTTTTTTGCGCCCCGCAATATCTGCCGTTATCTTTCTAAATATATTTTGTTCATATACAATTAAATATATTATCCGTTTTTTTTACAATTAATTATATTGTCGTTTGAGACTTTCAGGGGGGCAGTAGTAGACCCAGAGAAAATTAGAGGGCGTAGATATGGCACAGTGAGGATGTAGATAGGTAAAACAAAATATGGTCAAAAAAGAACAAAAAACACGCTTATCACGTACTAATAAAGCAAAATAAACTTTAATATTGTTTAATTTTTGTTATTGTATGTATTGTTATCATTTTTATCACGTGTGCGAAAATTCACACATTTTTTTTGTATAATATTATGATTTTGCGTGAATTATTATTAAGAATTGACACTATATCATGAACACAAGAAGGAAGGAAGTAGCAATCCGGTACTCAAATACAAAATAATTGCTTTTTTAACTTGCTAAACAAAAAGGTACAACACCCCTCCCCCCCCCCCCCCCGAAATCATAAGTGTGCGGCCCGCGGTGATACCTTACATTGTCCTATGTGGCCCTTGACCAGAAAAGTGTGACGACCGCTGCTCTAGCTAATCTCCGATTGGTTGTTGCTCGACGGCTTGACGGCTCGACGGGCCTCGACGCATTCAGTGTGGCGTGAGCGGTCGACGCTGGCGCACGTGCGAAAATTAACCATTTAAAGTTGTTGGGCTACGTATGTAGCCCATGCGTGCACTGGCGGAACACAAGGAAAGCTTGCTCGAAATGCTACAGGCGTATATGTAATGATCACCAAATTTTAATTTGACCTTATGTAATGATCACCAAATTTTAATTTGACCTTAGGGAACGTACCCATACTACGTGACCAACTTTTTGCAATTTTTAACCCCCCCCCGTGACCAAAAACCTAAGCCCGCCGCCGCTCATTTGTACAAAGCGTGACATTTTGAAGACCCCCCTAAACGTGTCACGTAGTATGGGTACGTTCCCTTATGTAATGATCACCAAATTTTAATTTGTCCTTCGTGTAATGAAAATTTAAAAAAAAGTTTTAAAAAAATGTACGAATTAAATCAAAAGTTGATTGATCTCAAATAAGTAAAAAATTATGTGATTTTTTGAGAAGTCTGAAGTTTTGTTAATATTTTAAGTTTAAGAAAGAGAAGTTTTTTTTTTATTTCGGTTTACTTAATAAATGTCATTTATAATAATAAATGTGTTTTACACAAAAATTCAACGATTATCTTTCAGTATATTTCAATTAAAAAATGGGCTACAAATGAAGCCCACGCGAGCACTAATGAACGTTTTAGAGGCGCGTTTACCGTAGTGTTAAAACATACATTCATTGTCTTGTGAGCCATCTTGGTGTTGCCATTTAAAACCTAGAAAACCATTGCAGCGCCATCATTTATTTTCTACACTTAATTGCCAAACTGTCATAATTTCAAGGTGATTAAAAAGACTAGGAAATAACTTAAAACTAAAAAGTCAGCTGTCTCATATAATAAAGTTACGAACTTAAAGATTTCAACAAGTGAACCAACCAATATGTATTGGCTTATCTGCTTGACAGACTGCAGTGGTCTCGTGTTCGATGTACACAGTACACGCCAGAGACCATTTGCTCGTTCTCCCCATACAAAAACCGCAGTATTCGAGGGTAGTTTCAGCTGTTCATCATTAAAACTTTGTAATGAAATATCTCGACCAGTGGCGGCCAGCCCTAAGGTGCGGCGGTGCAACGCACTCCCAAAATTTCTGCCAATCTAAAAATTCCCGATCACCGAAAAACATACTATATTTCCGACATGCCTCATCACAAATCACAATACACACTTTGGTTCTAATGCATACATAATATAGGTATCTATGTATACCCGCTCGCGTAACAGATACTGAGATAACAGAAGCAGAACGTTTTGTTAATATATTCAGGCCGGGAGTGCATTTGCCAAAGCGATCACAGAATCGAAGAGAATCCTTACACAATTCTCCATGAGCCAGAATCGTAGGTAGGTATAATCCTTTGCAAATTTAAATAACCCATGGACGGCGATCCGGGAATTTCCACCATGTCAAAAGGACCGTTTGTTCAGTAGCATCTTAATTTGGGAAGCGGTCGTGTCATTTTATTATTGATATTGTGTGTTTAAATGAAGATCTACTCTTTTTTAGTCAATGTTCCGCTCAGCGTCGACCATTTCTTATCTCTACAGCATACCAACCAACATAAACAATGAGACCCGTTGTGACAAGTTGCAGGTCAATACGCCATTGTTATTAGTTTTTTGGATGAGTCGGGAAGAATAAAAAATGAGTTCCATTATTAATGTTCATTTTATAAAAAACAATGCGCTGAACTTTGAAACGATTATAAATTAAAAATAGTGGCCCACCACGGCCCATTTTTAATATTAAACAAAAGTGCAAGTTAAAAACAAAAGAGACAATGGAGAATCGACCTAACCTACAAATAGGTAAGATTTTTTTTCACAATTAAATTCATTTTAATTAGAGTAGCGAGATTTTTAGCGCACTACCGATTTTTGTGAGCACCAGCCGCCACTGATCTCGACTATTCGAATATCGACACCATTGCAGTGCTTTGAGAAGCTCTGTGTCAAATGGTTGCTGACTGCACAGTCAACCGCACAACATAATAATTTATAGAATTTACAACGAAAGGGATGTCATTTTCAAATTGTGACATTTTTGTAAGAGTTTTTGTAATGATTAAAAAAACTTTTCAGATGTATTGTGGTTGTAATAATCCAGAAACCTTTGCGAGGGTGGAAAAAGGGTATTTTGAAAGTTTGAAACATTTCCTATGCTTAATATAGCAACGCATAGCGGACATACATACAAACATTTTTAGATTTTTATATATATAGATGAGATATTCGAATGTGGCTACCAAATCGTCCGATTTGTCGCATTCAATTCATGAAGCCTATTTATTAGACTTTCAATACGATAAATTCGATTTATGAAAAAATCATTTGAATCGGTAAGCTCGATAAAAATCGATTTTTTTTAATTCGAATAACCCTACAAACGTACAGTAAATACACTGTAAACGACATTAAATCAGAAATAGGGTACCTACTTGTAAAGTTGGTTAGAACTTTGTAAGGTGTAATCAACATACCTAAGGACCTATGCAAATGTTTGAAAACTTATTTTCTGGCTTACGAAACGTGATTTTCTTCTTGTGTGAATACGATAATGGAAAAAGGGTAAACAGATTGATGATTATCATTCTGTCTACGCCCTTTTAATTTGCATAGACGGTGAGCTCGAACGTTTTGAAATTAGTAACGCTTTTCTGTCTGGAATTTCAAAGTCAAATCAACTTTTTTCATCACGCAATGTCATTTCCCAAAGCTTTGGAATATCACTTAATTGCCATAAAAGAAGACACTACTTAAGCACCTACATTGTTGGTTCCATTATTTTCGATTGTATCTTTTTGAAGTGAAAACTTCTTTGATTTGAAACTCGATGTAAGGAAAAATAGGAAATATCTGTAGGATTTAGCCTGCGAGAGAATGAGTCTAATCGGTCTCCTATTTGTGAGGTGCTTCGTAGCTTATCGGTCTCCTCTTTGTGCGGTGCTTCGTAGCCTCCCCACTCATGTCTATTTTAGTTTTCTGTAGGTTTCACTTCTACCGCATATGAATTGCACAACTTTTTTTGAAGTGAATACTGCACAAGAGTTCCAACTTCTCCTGTATGGAGCCAGCGAGGCTATGGCATCCCCAATTGGGGTATATTGTAAGGCTAGAGTTAGCGGAGAGGGGAATAAGATGTCTGACTATTCAGATCTGGTCATCAAACACGATTAAAGCCATTTCAAGCGACTATTCATTTCTTAATGTTGGTCTTAACACTAGGCCGATACTAAAAATATCGTCCACTTTGGAACTTCCACTATGAAATATTTCGAACAAAGAGTGTAGAAATTCAATTTTTTATAAGAAAAACTCTCTTTTTATAACTTTTGAAGGTTATTCCTACTAATATAATATGTATATCATTGTAGAAGAAGATAACAATAATAATCTAAACGAATATATGAAAGAGAACAGAAAAACAGAAAATAGTAATATGGAAAAAGAATTAGTTGAGGATAATATTGTTAATTCTAAAACTTGAAATATGAGATTGACTAATATGACGGTTTGACAGAAGTTGGCAATAGCGAAATTGGTTAACGCACACGTCCCGGTTAGACGAGAGGTCTGGGTTCGAGTCCCAGTTGCGACCATTGTCTTTTTCTGTTTTTATGTGTCTTGTTCTCTTTCATATTTTCGTTTAGATTATTATTGTTATCTTCGTCTTCAATGAGTGTAGAAATGACTATTTTCAGTTACATTTAAAAGTAGTTTGTGGCTCTCAATAGCTACTAAAAGCAGAAATAGGAGCATTTTAACTATCGTCTGAATGCAGCTTACGTTATTCAATAGAACCAAGGGAGGTTTAATGTCGCGTGGTCTGAAGTAAAGTTCTCTGATTGGATTTCCTGCAAGCTTTTCAAACATTCCGCTCAATCTTCCCAGCCATAATGCTTCAAACCCTTAAACTAACCATATTGTGACTCACGGGCCTACTTGGGAACTCTGATTGATTTAAGCCAAAAACGATAAATTTTTAATTTATTTGGCATCCATCATCGATACATGAGACATATTAGAATATTCTCGTCGACAAAATTATCCACAAAATACTCGTATATTACTAGTAGTTTTGTAAACATTAGACCTCGCATTCAAAAAAGTATGTGTCTAAAAGTCAAAACCAAAATTTTCCCTGAAATCATAAGTTGTAGGAAGATACTTAAAACCATATTATACACGAAGTGGCCCAAATTTATCTCACCAAGGGAGGGGGGTCTAGATTGGAAGAAAAACAGCTCACGTAATTAATGTAAAAGCCCCCTTTCAAGAATTGAAAAGAAAGAAAAATGTCACCATTTCAATGACAATAGTTTTTTAAAAACTTTTTCAAACCAATACCGCAACATTGATTGTTCCTATTTGATATTTCGTAGTAGGAACCACAATCATGCAAACTCTGGCGGGATAAAAAGGTACTCGTTGTATCCAATACGGCGACTACCTACCTGGAATCAGATCGTGACAAACAAATTTACACACAGATGAAATGCAAACTGGTCGAGTTAAAACAGGACTTCGCTGGTCAATTAATTTTACGCACGTAATATATTTTTAAAATTTATTCATTCAGCTGATCCGAATTAAATTAAATTAAATACCATTGCGGCAAAACGAATTTCATTTAAAGAAAGATTTTTTAAAAGGCGTTTCAAAACCAATACCAGCAACCTTTTCGCCAATTTATTTCATGAGACTTATTTTCCAAGCATCCGATATTGTGGAAATATGCTGCGTTACGACTCCGCATTTATAAATCCATGCTTTGAGACATCTTTTTTTACCTATAAGCAAAAAAAAGACACCGTTTTAAATGTCTCATTGTTTATAAATTGTTAAATATTTTCAAAAATAGGTTTATTTGGGCAGGAACCAGCGAGATCACCGTAAATAACACATTTTAGCAGCAACGAAAGAGATTATTAGAACACTCAAACGGTGAGTTCTGGGTTTTTGAAATTTGCACAAATCGCAACAGTTTCAGTTGGCATAATCTATTCAATTATCAGCTTCCATTTAACGGTGGCAGAATAAGACAAGTCGCCATTATAGAAGTATTATCGTCTTTTAGCATATTTCTTAGCCCTTAGTCACTCGCGCCTATAAAGTTACGTAAGTAGTCGCGTGGGGTGTCCATACACCCCATTTTAGTTTTTGAAATAAAACAATATGTATTTGCAAAATCAGACTTTTATTAATTAATATTTTTGAACTTAGATATTAATCAACGTTTAAACTCTTTTTTAAAGTATACAAAGTGATAATAAAATTTCTAACAACAACTTAAAAAATATCAGTTTTTCTATCACAATTTTGGCTGAAAACAACAATTGGTATTTGGAGTATGTAGTCTTTGTTTTTCTATATTTGGTTCTTTGACACATATAATATCTTTCATATGAAGGCAGTTGCATAGCTCCTGCAGATGAATCATGGGCATCAACTTCATGAATCCGTTTTTTCGCTTCAGTCGCGTGGGGTGTTACACACCCCAAACGCGCTCTACGAGAACAACTATTGATTGATTTACGAAGGTCACACACTTACACGAAAGTACTAAAAGAACTAGCGCGGTAAATTCAAATTTGAAAAAGTTATACCTGTCTTTCAGACACGGTCTGGGGTGTTTGGCACCCCATGCGAGTAATTAAGGGTTAATAATTCAATTTGGTACAAATGAAGCACGTACGAATCGCTGATTTTATATTTTGTTCTTAATCGAACGACATAATGCCGTATAATGCCATAGAATGAAACGATATAGACTTCTTTATAAACAGCCTCGTATATTTAAAAAAAACGTGTGTAAATTTTACTAGCTACATATAAGCCAATATGACGTCGCGTCGTGGCAAATAGAGATAATTGAACTAAAAATCACTTTATTATGTATTTTTTATTCGTTTTTCTATAGGTACTGCACACTTACTATGTTTTATATTTTATTTGCTTATTATTATTTCTGTATATTCCATCTAGTAATAACTAAATCTTGATTTAAGAGAACATTTTTTAATAGGATTGTTAATACCTGAAAACATCCCAAAGGCAATTTCAGTAATGTATTAATTGTAAACACTCTGTAAATTTTTAAACAATAAATTCATAAATGAATTATTATGAAACTAACTAGGTGATAGCTAACCCTAAGATGTTATCAGAACTAAACTGTTTCCTGTCAGTTTAAACCGCATTAGATGAAATTATCGTAGGAAATGATCGAGACTTCACTTCAATGTAAAAGCTTATCAGTTTACATTTTTCTAAATTGCTTTTAAACAAGACATTCGACACAAACATTGGAATTATTAGAAAATAAAAGAAGTTCATATCCAAGGATATTAACTACGAAGTTGTAAACAAGTACTTCCACATTAATTTTTTATCAAAAAGTTTGACGTTTGTTTGTCGAAAAGCTGTGAATAAATATATCTTATTAGAGATATAAATTCAATGTTTGTGTGTTAATAAAGACTTTTATTTAAAATTAGCTTGCGGAAAAAACGGCATGTTTTGGGCTTTCTTTATAAGTAATAATATCACAGACAAGTTGACAAAGAGATGCTCTGTAAGTTCAACCATAATAATTGAACTGGCAGAATTGTGAAAACTCGACGACAAACAACAAGAAAATCACAAGGCTTCAACAGACTGGGTTCAAATAAATTGAATTGCGGGTAATAATTTATTGAAGCTGGTATTGTAAGAGCTACTAGTAATTTAATTTTAAATACCGGCAATTCTTATCCAGCAACCTCTGGATAAACTGGCCTACCATCTAAATATTACCGGTATTTAAAATTAAATTGCGATTAATCCTGTAGTAAATTATTATAATTTCCCAGATAAAAGACGTTTTGTTCTGCTCTCTGAAGCTGCCTTCAGTCATCAAATGTCGCCCGCGGCGGCTCACATTGTGTGATAGACATAAGACATGATACAAATATGTCACGATACAATAATAATTATTATTGTTCTTGGCAAATTCTGACAAAAAATCCGCTGGGACTGATTGACATCTTACACACGACCGTAAAATTACTCTAGAATGACATGTTCTGGTTGATTTATACATGACTGGCCGTAATATGATGAACTTTCTTCAATTCTTACATTTCTCGGCTGGCTAAGTCCTCCATCACAACACAAGCAACATTTTCCGCTTACTGTGGTGGTAGAGGGAGATTTTAGAATAGTGTCAGGTTATTCGTAACCAGGGAATGTTTGTCTTTCTTTAAAAAAAAAAGTGATATTCGCATAGAATAAACTCACGTACGTAGCTAGTTTTAACCCCTCAGTCCTCTGGCATATTATTTCAGAAGGTCAGAATACTTACGCTTTGCCATAAAATCCAAATAATCCGAAACCTAAAAATAGTTTTTGAAACGTAAAGAAATATGCTATTAATTGTTTTTGTGTTTAATTCGTAGATCTCCGTTTATTTTTTATTTTAAATTTAAAGAAAATCATTATGAAAAACTGTGACAGTTTAAAAATGTTCTTGTAAACCGAAATAGCTGTAACAAAAATACATACTTAAATACTTGCGGAATTTGATAATAACATTTTCAATTTTAATTTTAATTAAATTTTAAAAAAAATATGCTGTTAAATTTTATTATTAGAAATTTACTTAATTTTTTTAACGCAAACATAAATTTTTTTTATTTATCGCTATTAAATTAATAATTTTTATTAAAATGGCCTACCTTACGTTTTTTATAACTAAAATTACTGATAAAGAAAAAAAAACATGTACATATTTTATTAGACAAATTTATTATACTTAAATGTTATTTTCACCTCAACTTTTTATCGTTTCGTATAAAAAATAATTAATAAAAATTTCACAAAACTTTTTAACCTTTCATATCATAGAGGTGTACACTTTCATTCCTCTGTGGTTAACTTTTAGATTTTAATATAAAGCGTGGTGTTTTTTTTCTAAAACCGTTTGGATCATATTTCTCACCCTATAATAAGGGAGATACAACGATTTCCATGAGCTGTTCCCAATTGCAAAAAAATTAGCCTGGGGTTTAAGGGTAGATCTATCGTAAAACGGCCAGTAAATAATGTAATAGGTACTCCATTTGATTAGGAGCGCACACTATTGTAGGGTGGCAAGTGGCAAGGCCGGGAGGGCAAAGGGCGGTGTTGTCACCCACAAGGAAAGTGATAACCCTCGCCAAAAACATTATCGGCCGACCCCAAATAGGGCAACCCTTCTGACTGGGTAGATACTTGTGTGGCCGAAACGAAAAACGAGGTCATTGTGATATTAATTACAGTTTCATATTGGTTAGTAAGTACATTTTTTAGACTTCTCTTTGATTGTAAATATCGGGTTTCCTATGTTTTATAATGATTTGCCTTGTTGAAGTAATGAAATCCTTTGACTTTGACTTTTGATTGATTTATTTTACAGAGTTCCTAAACATGAGTTTACTGACACTAACATAATTATATAATGGATTATCTATAGATACTTTACTGGTATATTATTATTATGGTTGGTTTGAAAGTGAGATTCAACTATACTGCGACTGTATGCAGGTTTTTTATTCCTTCCGGAGGACTATCTTGGGTTTTTTATATTTAAAATTATCATTTTCGCTATATTTCGCGAGCGTATTTATCGTGGGATTTGAGTGGCCGGTTAGGCCGGCGTAGAATTTAGTTGCTTGTGAGAAAATGAAGTCCTTTATCAACGGAATGTTGGAGTCTTTATGGAGACAAGAAATTCTAATCCATTTAGGCGCATTAAGCGCAAGTCTAATGGCTTTGTTTTGAAATATTTGAATCTTCTCTAAGAGACTGGGGGCCGCATGCCCCCAAACGGGGCAAGCATAGGTGAAGCCAGGCCTTATGGTTGTTTTATATAAAAGTAATTTGTTGTCCGTTGATAAACGACTTTTTTCCCATCATTGATAGTGAAGATAGGCATTTATTAGCTGCTTTAATTTTTCCAGTTATGTGTTTCTTCCAGGTGAGCCTGGAGTCTAGCATTACACCTAGGTATTTAATTGACTTTGAAATCCTTTGTCAATATTAGGGAATGCAAATCTCGCGAGATTGGGGCTTAAGCGAGATCTCGCGAGTTTAGAATAACAATACTGCGAGATCTCGCCAATTACGAGATCTCGCGAGATTGGCAGTTTTGTGTGTTTTTTTTTGCAAATAATCACAATCGTAATATATAAAACAAAGTCGGGTTAGTTACACTATTTATAACTCGAGAACGGCTGCACCGATTTTGATGATCTTTGATTTGTTGGATTTGTCCCCGCCCCGGATAACAGAATAACTATTAAAACATCGCAAAAAATCACGGAAAAGAAAGTTATGAAGAAAATTATTTTTTTCATACATTTTGTATGGAACGAATTCTCATATTTTGAAAGAAATGCAGAATTTTTGTGATAGGTATAATATTTAACTGTGCGTAAATTCCAAAAATTCAAAAAAGTCAAATGTCAATGGGCTGATTGTTGTGCTTTTGTTCTTAAGCATATAATGCTGCCCCTCTTTCTTACACACTAAATGTCAATCGTCGAAAATGAAACAAATGGTGAACGTATGTCTCTACACCCCTTCAAAGGAAAAATACAATAATAATAAATTTCTGAAATGAAAAGCATTTTTGTACGTAATCTCCACTCAGGACCTATGTCATCTTAGGGGATGCTGTGTGGAGGGTCTTTTTAAGGAAGGGTAGGATAGGAAGGTCTGGGAAGGAAAAAGGCAAGAGGGGTGGGTAGGAATCTGGAGGTCAGTGTATCCGGGAGTGAATCTATCCATTCAACTGCGGTGCAAGGTCCATTGCCTTGACCGGAATTGACCTTTAACCTTGACCTTTCCAGTCGGACTCTTTCGATCCATTGATCTAGAGAATCTGGCTGGAAAGGTCAAAAGGCCTACCTCGAGCAGTCTCTCTCGATCCGGCAAGCCACGCAGCAGGTGGGCAGACGCATCCGCCGCCAAGACCCGCACAAAAGTCACTCCATGAACCCGGGCACCCCTGCTAAATCACCAAACGTAGCGAACCACTTGGGGTGACCTATGGCAGAGGTGTTGGTTATACAATAAATCGTTCCCGGGGCGGCGGTACCCGTACCCGCTTCCTTTCAAAAATTCCCGTAAGGAAGTGGAAAGTAAGAAAAATCACAAAAATATAAATCCGTACACAACGCCATCTCTGATATTGACAAACACAAAACACGGACAGTTGGGCATCGATAATTGCTTCATTGTAAAACTTAATTTAATTCAACAGTTTTTGATTCTGAGGTGGTACGAAGTTCGTCGGGTCAGCTAGTATTTGAATAAATTAGAAAAAAATATAATAATTTAGTATTATAAGATAAACATTTATTTTCACGAATTTTTCAATAGACTTTTATGCATCAAACATTGTTTGACGTATTTGACTATAATTTTTAATAAACTTCGTAGTAAACTTTGACGTACATATCTATCAAATAACAAATTAAACAAACAACCTTTCTCTTCTAATATCAAACAAAAATCCTTTAGTAATAAAAGAGTTTTTTTTATAACAAACAAAACAATGAGAAGTTGAAAAAAAACTAAACTTAACATCTTCACATAAGAAACTTTTTTTTGCATAAATAACCAAAAAAATACTCGAATGAAATCAAACTCAATCACGTAATACGTTAGGGAACGTACCCATACTACGTAACCCGTTCAGGGGGGGGTCTTCGAAATACCACGCTTGGTAGAAATGAGCGGTGGGGGGCTTAGGTTTTTAGTCACCCCCGCCGCTCATTTCTACCAAGCGTGGTATTTCGAAGACCCCCCCCTGAACGGGTTACGTAGTATGGGTACGTTCCCTAACGTATTACGTGATTGAGTTTGATTTCATTCGAGTATTTTTTTGGTTATTTATGCAAAAAAAAGTTTCTTATGTGAAGATGTTAAGTTTAGTTTTTTTTCAACTTCTCATTGTTTTGTTTGTTATAAAAAAAACTCTTTTATTACTAAAGGATTTTTGTTTGATATTAGAAGAGAAAGGTTGTTTGTTTAATTTGTTATTTGATAGATATGTACGTCAAAGTTTACTACGAAGTTTATTAAAAATTATAGTCAAATACGTCAAACAATGTTTGATGCATAGGTTTTGTGACGCGCCACTGAACTCTCATAATCCGAACGTACCCACGTTATATTATAATCTGAAAACCTACCATACCGGACATCCGGTCTATATGATATTTGTTTCCAAAATTATTGCAATTTTTCCGGTACGCATACAATTTCTGGGCGAACATTCCTATAACTTTTTTTTTTGGAAAGGTGAATCAAATAGAATTGCATAAAATTTTAACTATATTCAATTACTTAAATGTGTAGGTAGGTGTACCGGACGGATTGTCAGCGAAATCGAAGACGAGGATGTTTAACTACGGACGTCCTCGTTTTCTATTTTCGAACGTCACTCAGCGCGGTAACGCTCCTTTCATTTTACACAGTTTTATTACAGTCTATGTGAAAGACAAGTCGTCATTTACGGGTAGGTAATATATAAAAGTCCTGATAGACTTTTGCAAAGAGAATCAGTAAGATTAAGAAAGAGACGTTGAGATGGTTTGAGCATTACCTAAGAGCAAATTAAATAAGAAAGGAATGTAAGGAGAATATATATTATACTATTGTGAATTGTAGAAGAAGTCCGGGACTGACATGACACGATCAAGTGAATCAAATACTTTAGTGGCCATGTCAAGAATCAGAATAATGTTTTTTTTTTTTTTTACAGTGAATACCGCACAAGAATCTCAACTGCTCCCGTCTGGAGCCAGTGAGACTATGGCATCCCCAATTGGGGTATGTTGTGAGGCTGAAGGTAGTGGGGAGGGGAAGGAGGTGGGGAAGAGGAAGGTTGGGAAGTACCTGGCTATTCAGATCTGGTCACCAAACACGGCTAAAGCCATTTTCAAGCAACGTTTCAATTTTGAATGGTGGTCTTACACCAGGGCGATACTAATAGTATCTTCCACTCTGGAACATGCCGCAAATATACTATATATTATTTTAAATGAATTAATTGTGAAATAACACAAATTAATCAAATAAAATTTATTTGCGCATGCCGGGTTCGAACCCGCGACCTCCGGATTGTGAGTCAAGAGTCTTACCCACTGGACTACGGAGGTCGATCTGAAAAAGAGAATGAATCAAGGAGTGTGTGCCAAGACCGAGATGTTTGGCGGTCAGTCCTCTCTGCCTACCCTTGCGGAGAAACGGCGTGATGGTTAGTTAGTTAGTTAGTCTTTGCAAACTTTGACAGTTCATATCTCAGAATGAGATAAAGTGAAGTCGGAACCCTGTCCAATGTGTAATTGGTAATGTTGGACAAAATGTTACATGTAGGAACTTATAATTAAAAGTTAAAAGTTAACGTGCTTAAAATTGTTGAAGGACGTACAGAAAATAATGACAGTTAAATAGTCTAGTAAGTCTTCCCCTGGGAAATTCTGCACCTGGGAAAAATCCTCGCGTTAAATTTATTAATACTAAACTTCAGCTCGGCCATAGACAATAAGCAAGCTTCTGGCATTTTTTTACTATCGTATAAAATGATATCCATAACATGTGATCAAGATTAAGGTCCTGCTTCAGCCTGATGGTTAGTTAGTTAGAGTAGTGTAGATAAGCAGTAACGTAACCATTTTATAGGTAGGAAATTTGTGAAAAATAACCTAAAAAATTCACATTAACGATTCACGTATCTAAGTTACTACCTACATCCCACATGATTTATTATTTGCATAATATATTCAGTTCCCCGTAAGTGTTCCATACTCAAGTAAATCGCTCAATGCGAAATGGAAAATTACATAATTTGTTTGACTTTGGGTTGTTTGAAATATATCAAAGTTTTTGCTTGAGTTTTACAATAATGTATGAGTTCAGAACAATCGAATTCAGAATGCATAAATTATATTTGTATTTTAAATTTCGGATATAATATGGTTTTAGTATGTCTCTCAGAGTATGAAGTTTCATGGCGCGTCTTTGTTCAGTGTGCGTAGGGATTGCAAATCAAAAACAAAAATTACAAAACAAAAATTGGGATTAAAATAATATCCGGAAATGCAACTGGTAAAATAAAAATTTTATAATAAGAAAACCATTATAAACTAGCAGTTAAAAACCCGCTCCACAGCGGTCGGCTTTTGGTTCGGCTTCGCCCAGTTTGAGTGTTGGTGACCATTTTATAAATCCGATTTATAAACTGGTTACAAAAATAGCCGGTTCCTCGTATTTGACGACCTCCTTAGTCCAGTGGGTAAGACTCTTGACTCACAATCCAGAGGTCGCGGGTTCGAACCCGGCACGCGCAAATAAATTTTATTTGATTAATTTGTGTTATTTCACAATTAATTGATTAAAAATAATATATAGTATATTTGCGGCATGTTCCAGAGTGGAAGATACTATCAGTATCGCCCTGGTGTAAGACCACTATTCAGAATTGAAACGTTGCTTGAAAATGGCTTTAGCCGTGTTTGGTGACCAGATCTGAATAGCCAGGTGCTTCCCAACCTTCCTCTTCCCCAACTCCTTCCCCTCCCCACAACCTGGCGATTGTTTCAGGCTGACAATTATTGCTTGTAATAATTGATACCCTTTGTGCTATGCATAAAAATCTTGTCTAAACGTTAGTTTATAAATTAAAAAATAATAATTAATATTTAACAAGTTTAAGTATTTCCCCAATAAATGCAGACATAATTTGTCTCGACGCCACCTAGCGAGGGATTTAACACTAACAATGTCTTCCTTGCAAAAATAAAGTTGGTTGTTTTCAGGTGGAAAAAAATATAACAAGCAGTAATTGTTGAATGAAATACTAGTATATATTGAATTATTTGGCGGGTATTTGATAAGCCGCCATAGCTCAGTGGTCAGAGCATTCGACCGGCAATCGGAAGGACACGGGTTCAAGTCCCGTTGGCGGCAAGTATCTTTTCTCGGAAGATTTTTCAATATAAATGATTGTTTCAGGCTGACAATTATTGCTTGTAATAATTGATACCCTTTGTGCTATGCATAAAAATCTTGTCTAAACGTTAGTTTATAAATTAAAAAATAATAATTATGTAACATTTTGTCCAACATTACCAATTACACATTGGACAGGGTTCCGACTTCACTTTATCTCATTCTGAGATATGAACTGTCAAAGTTTGCAAAGACTAACTAACTAACTAACCATCACGCCGTTTCTCCGCAAGGGTAGGCAGAGAGGACTGACCGCCAAACATCTCGGTCTTGGCACACACTCCTTGATTCATTCTCTTTTTCAGATCGACCTCCGTAGTCCAGTGGGTAAGACTCTTGACTCACAATCCGGAGGTCGCGGGTTCGAACCCGGCATGCGCAAATAAATTTTATTTGATTAATTTGTGTTATTTCACAATTAATTCATTTAAAATAATATATAGTATATTTGCGGCATGTTCCAGAGTGGAAGATACTATTAGTATCGCCCTGGTGTAAGACCACCATTCAAAATTGAAACGTTGCTTGAAAATGGCTTTAGCCGTGTTTGGTGACCAGATCTGAATAGCCAGGTACTTCCCAACCTTCCTCTTCCCCACCTCCTTCCCCTCCCCACTACCTTCAGCCTCACAACATACCCCAATTGGGGATGCCATAGTCTCACTGGCTCCAGACGGGAGCAGTTGAGATTCTTGTGCGGTATTCACTGTAAAAAAAAAATGTACATTATTCTGATTCTTGACATGGCCACTAAAGTATTTGATTCACTTGATCGTGTCATGTCAGTCCCGGACTTCTTCTACAATTCACAATAGTATAATATATATTCTCCTTACATTCCTTTCTTATTTAATTTGCTCTTAGGTAATGCCCAAACCATCTCAACGTCTCTTACTGATTCTCTTTGCAAAAGTCTATCAGGACTTTTATATATTACCTACCCGTAAATGACGACTTGTCTTTCACATAGACTGTAATAAAACTGTGTAAAATGAAAGGAGCGTTACCGCGCTGAGTGACGTTCGAAAATAGAAAACGAGGACGTCCGTAGTTAAACATCCTAGTCTTCGATTTCGCTGACAATCCGTCCGGTACACCTACCTACACATTTAAGTAATTGAATATAGTTAAAATTTTATGCAATTCTATTTGATTCACCTTTCCAAAAAAAAAGTTATTGGAATGTTTGCCCAGAAATTGTATGCGTACCGGAAATATTGCAATAATTTTGGAAACAAATATCATATAGACCGGATGTCCGGTATGGTAGGTTTTCGGATTATAATATAACGTGGGTACGTTCGGATTATGAGAGTTCAGTGGCGCGTCACAAAACCCAAACTCCGCGTAAATGGGTGATTTATTTGCCATCCGATTATTGCCCATTAATAAATAAATAAATATACATGAATATGAATAGCACAGCATGACAAGTGCGCACAGGGGCGACAAGCTCTCTTCGGCTAACAACTTGCATATTATTATTATATTATATGGTATACTTCACAATGCAGGGGAAGCGAATCTATTTGTTATTTAACAGTCACATTTTCACTGATAACTCATAATATAGAATAACATTATGTTAATATGGGTGTTTGCATATAAAATGTATTGTTTTACTATCGAAATTTAATGAAGAAATTTAAGAAACAACAAAAAACTTAAGAAACAACAAATTTTAAATAATACTTATGATCAAACCTTGTTAAAGAGTCGTATTCGGAAATTTTAAAATCAGAAAAAATTTGTATTTCATTTTATTTTTATGTGAATACCGCACATAATTGCTCCAGTGAGCCAGTGAGACCACGGTATCCGAAATTGGGGTATGTTTTTAGGCTGAATCGAAGCTAAAGCCATTTTAAGCAACGTTTCAATTATACATGGTAGTCTTACACAAGGGTGATACTGTGAGTATCTTCCACTCTGGGGAAGGAGAATAATTGTAAGAAACTTGTAGGTACTCACTCTAAAATATTATTTAATATTTGCAAATTGTTTCATCACTGTAACCAATATACTCTGTTTCTATAATATAAAATAAAATTCATTCAGTTAGGGTTAAAGCTACCTTATAAACGCCTCGGAAACTTGAATTTAACTAGTTAAACTTCACACAGCCTTATCTTACCTAACTTAACTAGATTTGAATACATTATAAGAATAAATCTTGGGTTTCCTTTCTCCCAAAACACCTTCAAGAAGAAATATGTTTTGCCAATACACTAATAAACTAACTATTATTACGACTTTCGGCATTTTCCTTGAGAATAGAACACAACACACTTAACGTGTTTTTGCACATACTTTTGCTTCATCCACATTCATTCAAACTCCTCTATTATTCCGTGTCTTGACATAACTTTTTCATTAACCTTTTCAAACACAACAAACGTACATTGTGGTTCCATTTAAATTCAAAATTACTAACTAATAACTAACGGCTGTTGTTCCCATTCCTACTGATCAACTGTTGAGTCGAAATGTTGGCTCAACACTCGACGAAAAGTTGGGAACAACGGACGTTGGTTTTAACCAATTTTGTTGATTAAAAAGCAAACAATGCTTACTTTAACAGGATTTACTATGTCAAGACGTTGGTTTTTTTTTTAAATGTTGAATTCATCAACTTAATTGTGCCATGTTTTCTTGACACGTTTCTGAATTTTTATCCCATTCTTTGTGCATGTTCAAACTCTAGTTCTTGCAGTATCAAAGGATTCAACCGGACCACAAACAAGCAAGCAACAGAGTTAAACTTTCTTATCTTTATGAAATTTAAAATCCTCCAAAAGTTAATTAATTTCCGTAATGCTAATGACTCTAATGAGCATTTTTTCGTCGAGCAACGCATAAAACGTACAATTAATATATCTCACTTTCATTTGAAATGCTTCTTTTCGAGTCCCAAAAAGGCACTGCCCATCAAAGGTCCCCGGCCCCGTGATAAGCTCCCCTGGCCCCTTGGTTCGTCCTCCCCCTTGTGAGCTGGGGCCGCTGATAAAAAGAGGGGGAATGAAATCCAATTGTCCGCTCGTTACACTTTACAAGTGCTCCAACTATTCCTACCGTTTTTTATCTTGCACCAATTCTGGACGTCAGCGACTCTCCAAATGTTGTATGCCTACTCTAGGGTACCTTCCTTTTTTTTATTCGAACACTAGCGAGTTCCCGGCATGGGTTGCCACTTATTAATTGTTTCTCCCTGTGTGTCCTTTCCCAGTCATCCCGTTCCCCTTCCACCTTCCCTTCAGCCTCCCCTTCCCCTCCCGCATTTCCCCTCTCCCGCTCCATCGTCCCGCGAACGCCCCTCCCGCATTCCATATATTCAGTCCCGGTACATTCAGCTTTCAGAGGGATGGGGACGAGGCTGGGGCAGAGGAAGATATTTGAAAGGAGGAATTTGGGAGGCAGGAATGGGTACCACCGCCCCGGGAACCTTTATTGGATAACCAACACCTCTGCCATAGGTCACCCCAAGTGGTTCGCTAAGTTTGGTGATATGGCAGGGGTTCCCGGGTTCATGGGGTAAGGTTTGTCTAGGTCTTGGAGGCGGATGACCGGGACACACTAAACCCCAGATTCGTACCCACCCTTTAAACCCTTTTCCTTCCCAGAACTCTCCTCTCCTTCCTTTCCTTAAAAAAAACCCTCCACACAGCATCCTCAAAGATAACGTAGGCCCTGAGGGAAATTATTTTCCTCAGGGTTATAAGTTTGTACAGCGCCCTCGAGGTGATTTTTCACAAAAACGGCGCTATATAAATCATCCAAATATTATTATTAGGGTCTCCTGTGTGGAATTCATGTAGGTAGCAAGGGTTAAATATAAAAATGTATCTAATGTAATTTAATAAATAAAAATGTGGAAAATCCATACTTCCACATGGACAGCTGCCAAAAATACTTCAATAAACAGAATTAAAACACAAACACTTTCTTTATTTGGTGGCATTGCAACGCATGCCGGGTACTCGCTAGTAATAGCACCTTTTAAATTTATACCAAACCCGTATAATAAACAGAGTAGGAATCCCGATTTCAATTCCTCCGGCGCACGTCGGCAGTCGATTCATCATACTAGGAGTTATCACGCGGGGCTTTCGGGGGACTGAAATATGGATATTGAAACGAAAAGTATTTAAATTTATTATCAAAAATCCCAAGGCACACCGTGTTAGCAGAATATCATATCAGCTGTCCTATATTTTTCAGCGCTGATGTGGAAGTATTCGTGTTAATAATATCACTGAAAAGCTAGGCTTTGTAAAGTTTTAACATCAGTGGTGTGGGATTAAACGTTAGTAGTAATAAATAGGCTCTCCGTTCTTTTGAAGATTCGTCTCTTTATTATTTACCGACATATTTTTATTAACTTAACTTTTTGCTGAACTTGACGACAAAATGTTTTTAAAAATGTATTTAGTAATAATTAGACAGTAAGGTCTTCTAATTTGAGTGATATTTTAGGTAGATTACAAAAAAGACTTCTATAAATAGCTTCGTTTAGGGCACTTAGTATATATAACTTTGTACTTACTTTTTTTACTTCGTAACTCACGCAGATCCATGAAAATCATGGGATATTATAATTATTGTAGGATTGATAATTGCGTGTTAGCTAATAAGTGCCGACCATTGAAAAATCACGTTTTCTGACTTGTTAAGATTTATTATTGTATAACCCCGCTTCTAAAGGATCTTCATTGGCTTCGATGCCCTGAAAGAATAGAGTTCAAGATCTGCATAATGACCTTCAAAGCATTGCAAGGAATGGCGCCAGCCTATATATCTGAACTATGTGTCCGACAAAACTTAAGCGATAGGCAGCTTACTCTAAGGTCAGCAGATCGAGATGTTACTAATCGTTTAATCGAACTTTCTAGGTCAAATCGAGCCGTTTACTATGATCGATCTTTTCGTGTAACTGGCCCGCTCATTTGGAACAAACTTCCCTCAGCTCTTACTAATATCCAGAACTTGGCTGAATTCAAAAGAGCTTTAAAAACAAACTTATTTAAAAAATCATACCTTTCATGAATTTTAACTCCTTTTCAATCTACTATAATAAGCCATGTTCCTCAAGTTTCTGGTAATTGTTTAGTTTCGATTACCTCCTTTCTATAGTTTTATGTGCACTCTGAATTTGTATTATTTCTAAATGTTAACTGCCTCCTGTTCTATATAATTTAGTTTAAATGATTCTTGTTGAATGGCACCGTGATGGTTTATCATTATATATTGTCCCGTGCCAAAACAGCACTCACTATTGTTGTTAATATTGTTCTTTAGGAATTGCTTTGTATATTTTTGTATATTCGTTATTTCACATTATTTAATTAATTTTTTAAGGACTCGTAAGGAACACTGTAGGTTAATTTTAAGTTTATTATAATTAAGCGCACTTGAAGAGAAACATCACAAAACTGCGCTATATAAATACTACGTTATTATTATTATTATTAAACACCAGAAATATACCTTTCAATTTTACAATAATAATTTTCTATTAAGGCGGTACACAACCCTAATAATTTTTCTTTGCTTAAAACCCACATTTTAATCATTTCTGGTGAATTCGTAACTATAATAACTTTTTTATTTCCATGCCGCACAAGGCATGCGAGTTATTTATATTTTAGATTAATAAAAACAGTACCTTACCATTAATATATTTTACGTACAACGATTTTAAAACTTTATAACCCGTTTTTCAACAATAAAGTTAGCGGTAAGCACCAGATTTTATTTTTCTATTCGATGAATTAATAACTTCGGGAGGACATCATGAAGACACATTTTAAATATTTGTAACACGTTCTTCAGAAATAATTAAAATGAACGCGGCGGAAAGGTCCAACATCCAGGCCTGCTAGGTTGAATTCGATCGTACGTTCGTCCAATACGCCGTGCCGCGGCGTTTACTTGTTTACACGCTGTCTTTACTTACGTCGGCGTCGTTAAGATTCCCACATTATTTTTCTTCTTCTTTTCTTTGATACGGCAAATTCGACAGTAGTTCCGACCAATACACTGGTCGCGAGTCGCAATTTGTATACTTCTATGTACAATTTGTACACTTCTTTACTTACGTCGTTAAGATTCTGAATATATTTTAGGGTTTATTGTCGTCTTAAAGAATATTATGTTTGCGTAGGTACGAGTACATTATCGCTTTTCTATATCATTTACATTTCGGTTTCAGTTTTGAAAATGACAATTAAAATCATTTCTTAATTTTAAATTTATCTGAATTTTTGACACAAGCTAATTCTATTTTGAAAATGACACTTAAATTTAAAACAAATCTTAGTTCATTCAACCATAGTTAGGTACATCAGAAGCATATTCACAATGGACATGGTGTTATTGATGATTGATGGTGATATCTCATCAATGGCGTATGGTGACTATTCTTCCGAATTTCCAACTTTTCTGGAAAAAAATCATCGATTGTTGTTTCCATAGTTTCTATTTGGGAGGCGGGTATGGCCACCGCCACCCCCTGAACCATTTATTGGATACCCAACACCTCTGCCGTAGGTCATCCCAGTGGTCCGCTGTGTTTGAAGGCTTAGCAGTGATGCTCTCCAGCTTCGGAATCATCGTCTTGCACCGCAGTGGGGGGGATGAATTCATACGTCCGTCACTCCTGGAGTGGAGACAATGACCCCCAGATTCCTAACCAGCTTTTTCTTTCTTAGAACTTCATCTCTTTCCTTCCCCTAAAAAGACCCTCCACACAGCATCTCCAAAGATGACAAACAGTGCAATTATTTTACTCAGGGCCTCCTTTGTGCAGCTTATGTAAAAAAAAGAAGATACAAACCCACGTAATAATAGTTGGATTATTTGTACAGTCCCATTTTTATGAAAATACGACCTCAAGGGTGCTTTATCCATATAAGTGCAAATAATTCAATACCAAAATAGTTTCCCACATATTTTTAATATATATTTATGCACATCACGTTATATTACAACATCACATTTGTGTGGTGAATGATTTTGCATTTTCCGAAGCTTTATACATGTCATGTTTCGCCGATTTCACAAAAAAATGCGATATGCAAAAACGAAAAACCGATTTGTATTTTTATCGAGTTCACCGCCTAATCGGCTTGTGCGTGCCCTCGTTGGGGACATATTGAATGACGTGAATAACTGCATGATAATATGATAAATGAACGAGTGCCCACCGATATGCCCTCCAAAATAATCAGTGTTTTTTATGCCCATATGGTAGCGTTTTGCGGCTCATCCTGTTTAGAAACTATTGGGGCGGTGGTATAACCGGGAACCGACAGGCACCCTAATAATAAATGGCTTTTTTATACCACTTTGATTTGTGAGAAGACATTGAAATTTTTTTTCTGAATTAAATGGAATAATTTTCCATATAATTTAAGTAGTTTAACGCGTTTAAGTATTGTTTAATAACCGCTGAAGTATCCTGGGTTGCCCGGGATTATTCAGAATGAAGGAGCTCCATTAAGAGGGATGGTAATATTTATTTTTAGAAATCTTAGGTATTCGTAATTTTCCTCTTATTTTGGAATTTAATTTCATCAAGAAACATCAAAATTCTGCTAAGGTGAAAGAAAATGTGGTTTTTTGGAAAAGTCTAATGTAGACAGTGACTTTCCTCTTGTTTTGAAGATAAAGTGAGCAAAATTTCTTCAATCTTGAAATAAAATTGTAGATAGACATAAACACAGCCACTTTTTTTTTTATAAACAGATATTGTTAGCGCCAATTAGAATTTGGCTGCGCTCAGCGATCTATTGTGCGTGTATTTTGGAACCAGAATATTGTTTTCCGTGATAATTATTGTGCCCTCCTGTCTTCCTGTCTTCCCCTCCCGCCTACCGACCGGTCAGTTCCGAGATACGCAGTGTACAAACCGGAGGCATTTCCTAAGTTAATACAATTCAATTTAGTTTTATTAATACTAACATTCGCATCGCATTTTTTCAATGGAACAAGTTAATACCAAGTGCAAAGTGTTCGGAAGATACCATTTCCAGACTCTCCTGTGAGTAAATCCCAATACCTACTATGCAATATTATCATTGTCAAATGCATAAACAAATTTTGCTGTAAATTATCATGCCGCTAGCTGAAACAGATATATATCGATAGATTTCATCTTATCTTTTAATGTCCGTCATATATTAATACGTATCAAAATCTTACGTTATATAATAATAATTAGATAATTTCTAGAGCGCCGTTTTCATGAAAAATCACCTCAAGGGCGCTGTGCAGTTTATTATGAATTCTTAGGCTCTATTTAGTTGTATTGTAGATGTGTTAGTGATGAGATCTGAATAGCCTGATACTTCCAACCTTCATTTTTCCCATCTCCTTCCCTTACCAAATTATTTCAGCTTCACAATATATCTCAAAAATGCCTTTGTTAACTGACTCCTGCAGTTAGGAATTTTGCGTGGTAGTCCCATAAAAAACAACGTATTTAAAACGAAGTTTTTTTTACTATAATGCATCTCTTTTTTTTGGTTTGACTGAGGATTGAAACTTTCTCTTCAGTGATCAATTAAAGTAAGTGAACACCGCTAACGGCACTAACAACTGAGTCAAATCCCAAATGGATAGGACCGAAATTTATTTCGTATATTGACAGTTGTAAATTTTTAAATTTCAGAGAAATGCGCGTATGTCCGCGTGTACTTGCGTAACTACTACCAGAAGTTGATAAAATGTATTTTCATCAACAACGAGTCCATCTAGATCAGATATCGGAAAGTGGGTTAATTTCCACTTCGAAGATTCCACTTTGTTCAATCAATCAAGGCAACAAAATCATAATTCAAATGGATGTACTTAAAAAAAATACTTCCCGTTTAATATGTGGGCTCTTCCAGATCTACATTCAAGTGTCGTTATTTATAAGTGTGTTGGGTCATTAAAAAAAGATTATACAAGTAACTCATACTTTGAACTCTCATTGTTATATTTGCATTTGCCGCGTTGCCCGTTAATGGGCATATCACCCTTATTACATTATTTGTACAATAACCGGCAGGAACGGAGCCGGGTTCTCGCTAAACAAAGGATCGTGTATTTTATGCGTATTCACGTTAGAGAAGTGATTTACGAGTGTAGCCATACATTTTATTCCCCTGTGTGTGGGCACCTTTATACCGCCTTTTACAAACAGATGATATTCTTATTTACTTGCCGTTGCCACGTGCTCGGAATCTCGGAAGTGGGTACACACGTGAAGTGAAGTAAAGGTAGGAAAGGTAAATCTCTTCCTGAAATTTGGAACCTACCTCCAAACTTCTTACAAAACTTACCTAGAAAATAAAATCCTTTTAAAAAAAGATAAATATTTCCGTGCTTCAGAAAAGTTGCTGATATTGAATTTTTTCTACTTGGATCATTTAACCCGTTTAATCACAGGAGACCAGATTTGTCCCAACGCACATAGGTCTCACATAAGACGCCATAACTCCCTTACTATCATAGTTAGAAATATGTTCTAATCGGTGTTAGAAAGGAAAAACATCATGCTTTATATTCCAATCTAAAAAATAGCCACCAAAAAAATAAAATGTACACTTTTATGTACACAAAGTTATGAATCGCAAATTGAAAAAAGAATTTGAAACTTCGGGAATTTTTAAAAAAAAATTTTCATAGAGCGACAAAAAATTGTGGTTACAATAATGTGTTTGTTATACATTTGTCTAATAAAATGTGCATCTGTTTTTATTTTTTTTTATTATCAGCAACTTAAGTTAGAAAAAACATAAGGTGACCCATTTTGAAAACTTTTTTATGTTTGTATGCAAAAATTTTATAATTTAAAAAATATATATATTTTTAGAATTCTATAATTTGAAAGCGTATTTCATCACCATTCTAAAACAGTTTTTGGTTTTTGAATGTGTTCAGAAATATTCCAAATATTTGCATTTTATTGTAAAGCGACAATATTTTGACCATCCGAAAAAAAAGCCAAATTTTTGTAGGGTCAAACAATATCAAGATATTAAGCGAAACATGGAGAAAAGAGTGACAGGAAAGTAATATATATAACGCGGAAATGTTCAAGGGCATCTTAAGAAGATATGGTACGAATTCTTCGATTAATTGCGACCCCTACTTCAGAATCCACGGTGGACAAGGCGCCTCCACTCCTCGCGGTGATACTTGGTCACTCCTGCAAAATGGTGACCTTCCTCTGCTTTTTCAGCCTTCTAGTTTGACAGCGACTATGAGTTTCTCCAAGGTGAAGTCTTCAATTTGACGAGCAACTTGACCAAAGCATCTTATAATACCTTGAAGGCAGATAGTTGAAAGCCTATTCTGGATGCCTAATGGACACATTTCTAACTGACATTTATTTATGCGTCTGGCTGTCCATGGAATCGTGAGCATTTTTCTCCAGCACAACATTTCAAGTGCATCTATCCGCTTTCTTTCGCTGGCTAGTGTCCATGTTTCCACACAGTACAGAAATATGGGAAAATCAACGCCTAGACGAGTCCCATCTTGGTGGTATTCGTTACACCTCTGTCACTCCAAACTTTTTGCATTTTACTCACATGGTACGAATATATGAATCGAATACGTACTAATATCGGATCATCCAGAGTCAGAATGACAGGATATGCTATAATAAACACCATGTTCAACGCTCATTCCGCTACATTTTGGGGGAGAAGATAGATAATTTGGTGACCGGACAACTCCGAATGAAACCAACTCAGAAGCACCTCAGAAAGGTCATTAAGAGTGATGGTATAAAAATTGGTTAAATAGGTTAACCCGTCTGCTTGTTTAGGAATAAATACATCCCAAACCACGTAATTGCGTTATACTTTCATAAGACCAAAAACGTCCCGAGCGACCTTACAATTAAAAAGCTGTATATCTCTCTTCCTCTCATGCAAACATTTTTTTTTCTTTTAACCAGAAAGAGAACGAAATAATGCTTCTTATTGTCTTGGAAATATGAAAGCTATCTTGCATAGATATTTTACAATCTCGATCCAAAGTGACGGTTTCAGAATTTAGGCGTGAAACCGGGTTTTAAGTTAGGTTAGGGTTACCGGCTATTTCAAAATTAATTTTTCATAGCTTTTAATGACCTTTCTGAGGTGTTTCTTAGTTGGTTTTATTCTGAGTTGGCATGGAACCGATAATTCACATGTGGATATAGCAAGGCGTGTGTTGTGTGCTGGGACAGAGGTGTACAGCGTGCCATCTTTTCATCACAACATCAGCACTTATGATGTGTAAGATATCCTACCCAACTAGGGTTCCCAGATCAAAAAATCAAAATCCCGGAGAAAATTCCGGACATTTGAAAAAAATTCCGGACTTTCTTGTAAATATAATATTAATTGCCACCCGACCGAGTGTCATCCCATCCCCAAGAGCACAATTCTCTACTTCTTTGCTTGATTAGTCACCCCAAATTGAGATTAAATGCCAATAACCAATGAACCATTATTCTGAAAGCAGCTGGACCAGGAAAAGTTACGGAATGCCAATGTAGAAAGGGTTTTTTCCTTAATGGGAAAACAATTAACATTAACCTCTTAAGACAGTATAATTTAAAAACATATGACTTGCGAAATATTCTACAAAACTAATATTAAAGATTCGGAAGTGTTATATGTGAACGATATTTCCGGCAGCATTAAATATCAGAAGTGATGTTTTAACTTTGATTTGTAATAAAAATAATTTGGTATATTTCATTTTTTATATCAATTTCCACTTAATTGTAGAAATTCCGGACTGTTTAGGATTCCCCCGCATTCCGGACAAAGACCTATATTTCCGGACATGTCCGAAAAAATTCCGGACGTATGGCAACCCTATACCCAACCCACTGGAAATTAATTATAAATCATTACTTAATTAATTTGAAGATCAGATCGTAAATTCTATTCCAATTAAATATTTTATGTCTATATGTCCGAAAAATTGACATAATTGACTTCTAACAAGATGTATAGGAGTGCTTCAGACTTCTAGACTCTTGTTTTCCCGAGATGTTATTACGCCATAGTTAATTAATTCATTGCTAAAGGACTCGCAAATACAAATATCCTAATTGTACTATGAATAATATAGGCGGTGAAAATATTCATGAACGTAAAATATGTTTTTGAAAAAGTTTTCTCAGCGGGAATGGAGGTGATTCTAAAATGAGGTTAAAAGATATTTTGTATCGCGAAAAATAAATTCCTGTGTTGAGTGACTGATCTTATAAAACAGTTGATAAAAACAACAACAATCATTTTATAATAACTGTGTTATTTTATTAGAATTTGAAATTAAAACACTTTTGTACTTTCTTCCACTTATTATATTTCACCAGGACCGGTTTCATCCATTACGGACATTTTCAGACTGGTAGTTGAAATTCTTATGATACCGTATTATTTATACACTCTTAGGCAGGGGTACACAACATTGTCTCTATATAATGAATGTTTCTATTTTGTTAATTTTAAGGTATTATAAGTTATTTTGTTAATTTAAGGTACATAGAGGTAATTGTAAGGTTTATTATTAAAATTATGAATGATGTTACATATTAAATACGGGCGTACTGTATAGGGCCCGCAGATACTTTAATAGTGCACAACTGCTAACCCTGTACAAATCACAAGTGCGCCCCACGGTTGAATTTGGCAGCCACCTCCGGTCTGGAGCTCCAAAATACCTGAAAAATACCCTCGACTCTGTGCAGAAACGGGCGGTCCGTTTGATAGATTCTCCCATCTTAACAGACGGATTGCAATCTTTAGAGCACAGGCGTCCGGTGGGAATGCTATCCTTGTTCTACCGGTATTACAATGGAAGATGCTCCGAGGAACTAGCATCATTGATCCCTTCGGCACCGGTGCATAGTCGGGAAACACGCCAAAACGCGTGCCCAACATTTGTACACGGTTGACATTTGTCACATGAGAACGGGTCGTTTCTTCGACTCGTTCTTATGTTCAACAGCTCGGCTGTGGAATTATTTGCCGGCCTCTGTGTTTCCTCCTTCTTACAACGTAGGTCTCTTCAAGACCAATGTTCATTCCTTCCTCTCCTCAAAAATACCCTCCACACAGCATCCCAGATGACATAGGCCCTGAGGGAAATTATCTTCCTCAAGGCCTCCTGTGTGGAGTTAATGTAAAAAAAAAAAAATCGATATTATTACTTTAAATGCATATACATATATGAATTTATATAATTGAAAAGGTTCCTGATTACTGATATTTTATTTTGGTAATTGTTTTAATTTCAAATTCTAATACAATGGAATTCCACCACGCATTAAAAATTCAAAAACTAGATGTGTTATTTTATTTTCATTTTTTTTGTACAAAGCTTTCAATTTGGAAGGCGGGAATAGGTACCGCAACCCGGGAACCATTTACTGGATAACCAACATCCCTGCCATAGGTCACCCCAAGAGGTTCACTACATTTGGTGACTTAGCGGGAGTTCATGGGCTGAGGTTTGTCTTGTTCTTGGCAGCGGTTGAGTTTCCCACCTACTCGTATTATGTGGCGGGTCGGATCGAGAGAGAGAGAGATTGACGGATACCTTTTGACCTCTCAGCCGGACTCTCTCGACCCATCGCTTTGGCAACGGAAGGAATGGATTTATTCGTCCGTGACTCTGGACACACTTACCCAGAGATTCCTACTCACCCCCTCACACCTTTTTCTTTCCATACTTTCCTTTTCTTGAAGACTCTCCACACAACTAAGATGACGTGGCCCTGGGGGAAATTATTATTATATTATATACTAATTTGCACAGAATAGACCCATAGTCAAATATAATATCGAAGAAAATACCGGTTTTTATAGACGACCTTACCCAAAACACTTACTTAAGTCTGTATTTTTCTAAAAAAAACAATCGAGAGATAAATCTGTTTAAATTTGCATAATTTTTTACCAAAAAATATAATTTTCTGATTACTTGTGTGCCACATATTTTATTTATTTATTTATATGTCCATGATTTCGGTGCCCTAATTCTAACAGACTGCATCCTGTTCATCCCCTATGTTTTTATATTGTGAGAGAATAATGATAATTTATGCAGATATCGGGAATGACGGGACAAGGGGGTAATGAAGCGGAACGTAATGAAACCACTTGTTAAGAGTAATGCACCACTTGCAAATAGACATCCCGCTCCCCCTTCCTATAAACCGACTGCTAGCATACAGCATACGCAGCGTCACCATGGTTGGTACCACAAAAACCACTTCTTTTGTCCATTTCTATAACCAAAATAATTTACGGAGCAATCAGTGTCGTACTTCCGTATGACAAAAATTCTATTTATTTTAGAAGGTTCCAACATCTTTGAATGCTTTCGCTATTTTTTTTTGTACCTGACAACAGATCGTAAGGCCCTCCGTTCATGGAGATACTTACAATCTACGTAATTGTGACGAAACCACAAGTACCCTGCTGATATACCACTTTTTAATGCTTGTCTCCGTACACGGCGCTATCTGAAATGTACTGAACTTGGTCATTTTTCACGTGCAGCCGTGGAGTGAACACGCTGTCATGCGATGTCATATGACTTTTTTTCCAACATCAATCCATGCCTTCTCCACTAAATCGTTTCTTACGTATTCTGGTAAAGTATAGTTATGTAAACATGCATTTTTTCCACTTCCAGAACAAATCTAACATTACTTTCATGTTCCGACCCCATTTCTGTCAAACGTCAAACGAATAAGTATCAGACAAAAATGATGCGACTGTCGCGTGCGATCAGCACTGTCGGTATCGTGATACTGATTGGAAGCCGACGGCCACCGCGTAGCGCCGTGAACGGGCACCAGCTAAATCGTACGGGGGGTACTTACGATCGGCGCGTATGATACGCGCACGAGAATCGAGTAGCTTGCAAGTATCTCCGTGAACGGAGGCACTTACTGCGAGGCGATTTGTAGTTTGTCACTTTGGTAGGATAGGGTTCTAACTTCCCCTTACCATTTTTTAAAATGTCTGAAGTTTGCAAAGACGATTTTTCATAATCAATTTTTTTTTAAATGCTTTTGGGGTTCAATCTTACGTAAAGTATTTTAATTTAAAATAAGAGTTATTGCTTTATTTTAAATAATAATGTCACACCACAAAGTATCTGCTTCACATGATCTAAAGTATTTTAGTTTTTTATTAACATATTTTAGATCAGATTTTGGGAGACCCTTTGACCTCTCCAGCTGGTCTCTCTCGACCCATCACCTTGCACCGCAGCGGGAAGGATGGATTTACACGTCTGTCACTTTCGGACGCACTGACCCTTATATTCCCACCCACCGCTCATACGTATTTGTTTCCCAGAACTTCCTCTCCTTCCTTTCCTTAAAAAGATCCTCCACACAGCATCCCCAAAGATAACATAGGCCCTGAAGGTAAATATTTTCCTCTGCGCCTCCTGGTTGGGGTTAAAGTAAAAAAACATAATTAGATAGAGCCTGGGGTGGCATATTTATAAAGCGCCTATAGGTGATTTTTCTTTAAAAAAAACGGCGTTAGATATGTAAATTATCCAATTATTATTAATGTTGTAGTTGGTAATCTCTGTAGTTACCTTAGTTTACCAAATCTACGATTCCAGTCATTTGAATCTTACGGCCGTTGTTCTCAATCCTACCGATCAACCGTTGTTCCCAAACCTACTTATCAACCGTTTTTCCCAATCCTACTGATCAACCGTTGTTCCCAATCCTACTGATCAACCGTTGAGCCGAAATTTTGGCTTAACACCCCTCAAATGTACAAATACGCTCTTCCCAATTCAACTCTCCGACCAACAGGCGAATAGAGCGTTACTAAACGAATCACTTAGCTGACCGGAGACTCAGATCGTAAAGTTGGGAACAACGGCCGTTAAACCTACTGCTGCATTACTCCTGCTATTCTTTTAAGCAATATTTTGTGCTGTCTTACCATTAATTAATTAGATCAATAACCTATCTTAAAAAAATTGTAATTGACACGAAAATGTGTTTTTTTTTTACGCACCAGATTTAAATGTCCGGGTTAAATTTTCCCCACAGGAAAAACTAAACCCTTTCACACACTTCCCCAAATGATCATCAAGTCAATCCACGCTATCTAATTGCACTATATAAGTATTATAAATACAAAACAATACAAGAACAACATTGCAACCTACCAGAGACCAAATGGGAAAATAATTCACCGACTCCAGATATTTTCATATCAGAGGGTTCGGCTCTGTAGAATTCCTAATTTGACCTATAAATCCTGCTGATCCCTCAATATAAATATTTAAAAAATCTTTTGTAATCCTACATGTTTTTAAAATGACTGATTTTTGCATTTTTATATATAAATTCTTTGACAAATCTAATATTAGCAAAGCATTTTTTATTATTATTATTACAAATAAGCCGTAAGGTTCTCAGGTAAGTTATAAATTTAAACACACCGGCGAAAATCATTAAGTATTTAGTATAAGGACCATTAAAAGATCACGCATGTGATCAAAAACTTTATGATATAATATAATAAAGTTCCTATGTGTTAGCGACCGGTTTTTAATGGCGGAAATGGTTATTTGCGGTCATTTGTTATTTAGTCGTGATCAATTAAATAATTGAGCAGTAACTTAATCTTTGCCTTCGTAAAAATTTAATTTATTTTTTTACAACTTGGCACTTACCTAATCAGAACTCTTGGCTAAAATATAACGACTAAGTTTTATTACAATGTAATATGTTATATTAAAATCTATGTTTATAATGGCTTTCCCGGTGTTTATGTGAAAAAATAGTTCGATGGTATCAATTTGGCTATAATGTGAATAATACCTGTAACATTTGACAGGAAACATCCTTTTAAAATGAAATGGAAAGCCATTCGAAGACTACTTTTTAAGATGATAATCTGCCATTCTAAAGCCTCCTATAAAAATATAAAATATTTGTCTTCGTAACTTCTAAATCTGTAATAATTTTGCCATTCGGATAGTAGGTTTCTTTATCGACAATTTTACCAACTTTCCCACCCCAAAGTGGTTCGCTACGTTTGGTGACTTAGCAGGGCTGCCCGGTTTCATGGGGTGAGGTTTGTCAAGGTTTTGGCGGCCGATGTCTATCCATCTTCTGCGTGGCGGGCCGGATCGAGAGAGACTGGTTGAGAAGGTCTTTTTGACCTCTCCAGCCAGAACTCCTCGATCCATCGCCTTGCACTGCAGTTCAAGGGATGGATTCACACATTCCTTACTTCTGTATATTCTGACCCTCAGATTCTTACCCACTCTCATACCAACTTTCTTCCCAGAACTTCCTCTTCTTCCTATCCTTAAAAAACCCTCCACACAGCATTCCCTACGATGACATAGGTCTTGAGAGAAATTATTTTCCTCGGGGCCTCCTGTGTGGAGCTAATGTCAATTCACCCTAAAAAGAGTGGCTTATGACCAACATTCTTTGTGTGAAGGATGTTTTGTGCCTACTATATAATATAAAACTCTTCATTACAATAAAATGTTTTTTTTTTAATATTTGGTTACTTCTCACACTTAAAAAAATATCTAAAACACTTTTTTTACTATGAAATGTACCACGGATCAACTGATCGACATTATACAAAATCGGACCATGTTATATTCGGTTACATGCCAACTGAGAATAAAGTCAACCCAACACCTCCTTGAAAAGTCATTAAAAGCTATGAAAAAAATAATTTAAAATTAGCCGATAACCCTAACCTAACGTAACCTATTTAACCAAATTTTTATATATTTTTTTTATCATTTTAAATGACTTATCTGAGATGGTTCTGAGTTGGTTTTATTCCGAGTTATCCGGTCACCATATATTCACTGTTATGGTTACATTTAAAAAAATCTGTTTTTTTGTAGGATTATTGTCGCTGTCAGATGATAGTTGAATATGCCTTGTCGCCATAAATGCACGGCGATGGATTCACTGCAACGCGAAGATAAGCTCCATAATTATTATGTCCTCTTTATAAAATTTATTATCTTCTTAATGGCCCGGGCCGAAACAGATATTTAAAAAAAAAACGACGGGATTCTTTTCTCTTACCGTATCATTTGGCTTGCTCCGTTGAACCGGGCCCCGAGCACTGCCTCTTCGACATTAATGTCACCCGGTTGAGACATTTCGCCTAACTTTAATCTCGCGGGACAGGGGAACAGAGAAATGAAGGCATTTGTATGCAGGAATATTGCGCAAAAATGCTTGCATGCGAGCTGAGATCAAATAAAAGTCTTTATTAGGTACCCTTTGTGCTCCAAAAGTTTGGGAAAACTGCTCCAGTCATTTGATATTAATATTTCTTATCGTAGTACTTTGTAGAATCTATGTATTTTTGATTATTTCAAAGTTAAAACCAGTGGAATGCCCTGTTTATTAGAACTGAGAATTATTTACTAGAACTCCTACATTAGCAATGGATTACCCAGAGAATGCTATCTTTTGCCTATCAGATTATGTTCACTTCGTTTAGAGTTAGGAATAACAGGTGGTCACGTAAATGAGCTTCTCTAGCTGTAATAATAGAAGATTTTCCAAGATACGACATCCCTAAAGGTTCTCAAAGATGTTATCTACAGCTTCCTCCTAATTCAAGGCAAGATACGAGTACCATCATCTCCCCGCCAAGTAGTTAACGCTGTATTTTAATTATTTCAGCGTTGAATTTATTTTGGCATTCCTCCACAAGGAACATATTTTACGTGGTGAGGACAAGAGATGGGAGAAGTTACTAGCGGGAGTAATAAAATAACCGTCAGAGAGATTCCAGCGGGAATTCTAGGCGAGAAGAATATTTCCTGTGGGAAAACAATGCATTCAGATTTCAACGTCAAAAATCCTGGTTGACTTAATTGCGAGGTGCACATAATAGGGTTGGGCGGCGGGCGTGAGAAATCCCCGCCTCTGATTTACGTCACACATTTACGACTTGTTTTAAGTTTAAGAGTGTAAATCGGCCTTGCGTAGTTTCATTTTGGGTGTTCGTTTTGAACAACAATTCGCTACAAGCCCACCTATAAATTTCGCGCAAACCTCCACATTATTGTACGCCTGTATGTATTGTGCAGGTACCTACCAACAATGTATGCCTGTTGGGGGCGTGGGAAAATATTTGTGTCGGGTTTATAGTAACATTTCTCGCAAGAGCTGTAAACATTGGTGTGAATCTTCCGCCATTCCCTAGCAGAATCAAGCAACAGGCACCCAAGTCCTCGGTATTGTGACGCAAGCCGCAAGGGAGGTGTATTTATAGTGTCGTTAGAGTGGAATCAATAATGATCTTACAATTGAATGTGAAATAAAACAAGTTCCTCGTTACCCAGAACACAAAACCTACCCGGGTATTAGCGGTGCAACATGGAATTGTGACTCAGGTTGGTACTAGGCGCTGGGTGGTAGGTAGGTACCGTGGGATATTTTTTGGGATATTTGAGCTCACGAGCTGGTAATCAGGTAATCACTCACGATCGTTACCCCTTTATTGCCAGATTAAGTTAAACCAAACACAATAATTGTGTATTTCCCGTAATAGGTTCGGATCGCGGCGCCATCTTGAATTTCGAACATTTGCCGCCAAACGAATTCCCGCGCCCGGCCGGCAAAAGCAAGGGGACTGTTTGATGTTCTTCTACGGCGACTCTCGAGATGGGAATTAATGATAATTAATCAAAAGGACGGCCACACTTTGGGCTGGTCGTGTTACTTTATCGTTCCGGTCGTCCTTAATTAAAATAAAATTCGTCCTTTTTCAGCTCCCAAGCGACGAGTTTATCTCGGGAGACATCGTCAGCGGCTAATGAAGGCAGACAACGGCAGGTGTTTTGTGTTTGATTTGCAAGGAGATGTCTGCATAAACAGCGGAACAATGTTCAGTCAAGATGTCTTGCAACTCAGATTATCCCATTTCATATGCGCCGCCAAATTCTATGACGTTGACAGGCAACATTGTTCGATTATTGGAATAAATAAACATAATTTTGTGAGACACGAAAGATATTGTGACACGGGCGTAGCCAGGTTTTAGTATCGGGGGGGGGGGGGTTCAAAAATCAAAACTCGCCCCGGGGGGGGGGGAGACGAGGGGGGGGGCGGAGACGACGACTTTGTATCTCTTGAGCATTACATTAACTTATAACAATTTGTGGACATTTTATGTTGAAAACTTTTATTTTCTATGTACATTGGTTAAAATCTTATTTTAAGCAGTCACCTTATTAGAAACAGAATTCCAAATAAAAATCAACCGCAATCACCGAAAAAACGAAACTTGCATGTTAAATTATTTTTTTCTTTCAGAGGTCCCCATTTATCTTTTTAAATACATAATATCATTTTGAGTTGTCAGTGTTAAAAATAACATTGCTTGTAAGTACATCAACAATATTTAAGATTCATGGAAATTCCAAAAAACATATGGGTATATAATACCAGTAATATTGTCATATGCAATAAAAAATTTACCAGGTCGAAATTTCCGTAAATTTAGTGCTGATTTCCCTTTTCCCTAAAAAATATTTTTCTCCCCTAGATCTAGTCAAATTGAAATTGAAAGACGGCATGAAAATATAGGGACAAAGGTTACCGAATGCGATCGGATAATCGACGACGGCCAGCGGCGAGTGGTAGAGAGGGCGAATCCAAAATACATTATTAGTGTAATAATTAGTAATAAAATAAGTTATGCCGCTCTCCGCATCTCCTTATTTTTAATATTATTGATGTTGATATCTTAACTTTTCGGGGTTCAACCCCCCCCCCCCCTGGCTACGCCCATGTATTGTGATAACATGAAATATCTTGCAAAATGAATGATAAATACATATAAAATACGCCGTGTCTCTAGAGTTATGAACCCGATTCAATTTTCTGATATTCTGCTTTAATTGTAAATGAAATTTCTACTTTTAAATCAAGATAAAAAAGTATTTTAAAAAGTGGAATAATAACGAGTATTTATTCCGAAACTTCTTATTTATAATTTAAAATTTTATTGTGCTCTCATAGGAAATAAAGACTTTCCGGTCAGAGATTCTAATCCGATATTATTCATAAACTTTTAGCTCTCTACCAATCAGCACGACGACGTAAAGCGTTTAAAAAATTAAAAATAAAATGTTATATTATTTTAAAAATTCGGCTTGATTAAATAAACACTGTTATTTTTTGACAGAGAAATGGAAATTTCAAAGCTGCAAAGCTCCCGAAATAGATGCCCAACGTTTCAGACAGAAAAATCTGTGCACGACCAGTTTTTTTAGACCGATTGTCTGTTTTGTAATTAAGGTGAAGTTATGCGTGAAATCCTATTTAGATACGATTTAGATTAATCTTTACGACGAATCGGCTTACAGTATGAACATCAAAAAATATACTACGGATAAATCGAAACTTTTACTAGCTTTTCTATGTATTTTTTTTTTTAAATTTCCGACAACCCGGGCGTTTATTGAAATAAAATTAACATACAGTCGACTCTCGATAATTCGAAACTCGAGGGACTCTTAAAATATTACGAATTATCGAGTGTTTGAAATATCAAATTGTTCGAAATTTGTGAGAGTAAATAAATAAAACTTCGAATTCTTAAGTGTTGATCAATTATTATTTATTAACTCCTATTCTATAACAATGACAAAAGTTTATAGGTACATTCGTATACATACATGTAATCATAATGTGAATTAATTAATCTTTCGAAAGAAAGAACTCTGTTATACCGGTTTGCTTCAAAGCACATTGCTGCTGCTCAGACTTCTCAATAATTTTTTTTAAGAGAAAAAGTGCCTGAAATGCTTTTTCATCACTTTCGTTTTGTAGACAGAAGGTTTGTAAGGTATCGAATGAGGATCTTGCTTCCTTAACTGACACTTCTGCCAAAGGTTCTGATGTATCGTTCTCATCTTCATCGTTACTTTTTTCATTAGTCGCAGATAAAATTTCGCCATCGGTTAGTGAACCTGAGACAGCAACATCTTCATCCACTTGAACAAAGTCATAAAACTCACATCGCTGATGTCAATTAATGGTTCTATTGCTGGTTCTTCATCATCCATAAGTATTGGAAGATTTTCCTGATCTTCTTTTAAGAAACCAGATTTTTTGAAGCGTACAAAAATGTATGGATTTAGTTCGAAATATAAAGAGATTTCGTAGGGAACTCGTGATAACTTTGAATTATAGAGAGGTTCGAATTATCGCAGTTTTGAATTAACGAGAGTCGACTGTATACAAACAAGTAAGTAACCCGCCTCACTAGACAAGGTCTGTTCTGAGACGGGTACATATAAAAACATACATATACACAGACATACACACATACACATATGTATACGCATGCATGCATATAATCATAAAAAATATAAGAATACAGAATCTAGTTAAAATTATTGTAAATTGTTGTTAGTTAATTGGAGTTAAAATAAATAGGAATTACAATAAATTGGAGTTACAATAAAATTATAATTTACGTAACAAAAAATATAAGCGTAAACCAAAAAAAAAATGTTTTTTCATGACTTAACTGTGAAGTGATGATACAAGAAACAATTTTAAAAAATATCCCTTTATGACTAAGACTATTTTTGAGGTTTTGTATGTTCTAACTTTTTTCGTTCTTATAAAATTATGCACAAAATAAATAAAAAAAACACTTTTTCGCTTACTTGCCTCGTGCAAATAAGACACTCGATTTTAAAATTTTGCAGGCATTAGATTCGAAATATTTCTAGTGTTTATATTCCTCTTAATATTATTCTTACTTTTTTATGTGAATACCGCACAAGAGTCCCAACTGCCTCCAACCGCCTGGAGCCATACCCAATTGGAATCGTAGCATCCCCAAACTTTATATTATTTTACATAAATAAATTGTGAAATAACATTAATCAATCAAATAAAATTTATTTAGGCACGCAGGGATTTTAACCCTAGTTTTGGATTGCTACTCGACAGCATTAACCCTCGACCACGGAGGCCATCAAACTGTTGTGTCTAATAAATTTAATTTTCTTCTACTCTAAAACCCAGCAAGAAACACGCTGTAGGTACTCTTAAAAGTGTTTGTAAAAAATAACTTCAAATTCCCAATTATTAATTCTTCATAATCTATCAAATCGTTAATTTGTTTTGTTTACAATTGCATTAAAAACCGATCAGAGGCCTAGCCTCTCACATCTCTAGATGTATGGGTTCGAGGTTCTGGGTTCGGGTGCTCGCAGCGGGGTCGGGGGTCAGGCCACGCACTGGGAAATTAGTTCCCAGGCCCGGGGCGAGGTCGCTCGTGATGACCGCTGACCTCCGCGGCGAACTTTCCGCTGAACTATTCCCCGAACCGTCCTGCCATCCGCCTTCCACCATCCACCATCCACCATCCCGCTGTCCCGGGAGATCCCGAGCCGCTAATGACGTGAGAACCCCGAACCCTAAACCCTAAACACTGGATTGCCGTCTATCTGGCTAGGATGCAGCAAAACCAACCAACCTACTGCTGCAATATTTACAATCGTAGATCGTAGGTACTTATTCAATGTTGAACTTAATTTACCAGTCAAGTCGAATTTCTAAGCCTGGCATTATTTGTATCCTGGATTGTACGCTTGTTTATCTTGAAAAATCGGACAAAAATTGTTCACCGAGAACTCGATGTAACTACATAATATTTGCCAAACAGCCTTAAAAGGAAACCGGGCGGTGTTTTGTCCATACAGACTTATTCCCCAATTTACCTTTCGGGATTTGGACGCTAGTATAATTTTTTTCTTAATATAATGAAGATATCGATCACTAGCGTGTCGGTACGTTTTGAATTTTTTTTGATAAGTTACTCGTTATAGGAGTTAGGACCCTCCAAAAATCGATAAAATTGCCTGGTTTGAAAGTCATGTGCAGACATTCAGTATACAAATTTCCATTCCCTCCCTCCTTCCGTCTCTTCCGCTTATATGAAATACACCCATTTTTCACAACTCGCGCGCCACCTATCACAACTCCAGAGCTCACCAGCGTGTATATAGAAACCTTCGTGGGCGTGCACACAACAACTCACCAAAGTTTCATCGTAATCGGATGAATAGTATAGAAAAAAAATCATAACGCCAGAGCTCACTATTATATTATATAGAAACCATTCCGGTCATGCACACATCAAATCCCCAAAGTTTAATGAACTGAAATTTCTGTAAAAATTTTACAATGGGTAGCGCGGGTGGAGTTTGAGATTATGTGTATTTCTGTATTCGTAGTTTAGTCGCATGGAGGAAAGGCGGGAGGGAGAGTGGAATCCGGTAGGGGGGAGCTGGACGAGGGAGGAAGGAACTCGGGAAAGGTGGAAGAGGACAAATGGCAAAAAAACGGCACGAAATCATTAAAATATTACTTTTATTGTCATGTGGTCGCCTGGTATATAGATTTATTTGCTACGAAGGCACAAGTATCACATTCTCTACAGATCTTTCATCACTGCCTGAACCATGTATCCATGGAGGGTGGGATACGTTATTGCCTTTTCTATTGTTTTTAAGAGGGTGTTAACTTTAGCCACTTACTGATAGGTACCCGATTACCACGGTTTGGGATTATTACCACATCCAATATTAATATTATGATCGTGCCTAACCCGTCTAGTATCGACTAGTAATAATATAATTGCTAAAATTAAACTTATAACACCACCCGCTGTTATTATGTGTGTATTTGATATTCGAGTATAGTTTTACACCTGAGTATAAATCACACACGTTTTTGTGTATTGCAAGTTTATCGTGGGAAAATCGGAAAGCGAAAACAGCTTTAACTATTAAAGATTTTATGTGTTTTCCTGTGCTGTGAGAGATATGATGTTACTAACCCGTTTAATCACAGGAGACCAAATTTGTCCCAGCGGTGACCGGCCAACTCAGAATGAAACCAACTCAGAACCACCTCAGAAAGGTCATTAAGAGTGATGATAAAAAATTGTTTAATTAGGTTAAGTTAGGTTAGGGTTACCGGCTATTTAAAAATTATTTTTTCATAACTTTTAAGGACCTTTCTGAGGAGTTTCTGAGTTGGCATGGAAGCGTCCCAGCTGACATAGGTCTCACATAAATCGTTGTATCTCCCTTACTGTCATGGTGAGAAATATGATCTAAACTGTGTTAGAAAGAGAAACCTCCATGCTTTATATTAAAATCTAGAATTAACAAAAATTTTAATGTGCACTTCTATGAAAGCAAAGTTTCCAACAGCAAATTTGAAAAAAATTTATAAAATTTCGACAATTTTTTATTCATAATTTTTTTACGAAACGGCAATAACGTTAGGTGATAATAACGTTTATAATACATTTGCCTAAGAAAACATGTTTGCCTTTTTATTTTTTTTTCATTATCAGTATATAATTTTAGATAGAAAAAAATGGGCGTGAATTCATACGCGGTAAAAGTGAAATCTTCAGAATGTTAAAGTAGACAAGTTTGGGGAGGCTACGAAGCACCGCACAAAGAGGAGACCGATTATACTATCTCATTCTCTTGCAGGCTAAATCCTGTGGACGTCCACAGGATTTAGAAAAAATAAAAGAGTCAAACACATACATATGTGTTTGTCTCTTTTTAGTGTCGCTATTTTTCATTATCGAGTTTCAAATCACAACGGAGCTAAAGAAGTTTTCACTTAAAAAAATGTGAGCTATTTTAAAACTTTTTTATGTTTGCATGTAAAAATTTTATATTTAAAAAATTATATGTTTATTTCTAATAATAACATTTGAAAGCGTATTCTATCACCTTTCAAAAACAGTTTTTAGTTTTCAGATACATTCAAAATATTCCATTTATTTGGGTTTTTTTGCAAGGCGAAAATTTTCTGGCCTTCTGACAAAATATGCCCGAGACCTGATGGGTTAATATTAGTAATGTTAATAATATGTTGCTAAGTAAACAAATACTCGTACCTCCTCCGTAGCGTGATTATTGATTGTGAGGAGTGAGAAAATATATAATCTGTATTCCACGCTAATCTTTAATAGTTATATTTAATTTAATAATGAGTTTTGGGTTCACATGGTGAGATCGTTATACGCAATTTCGACAGATGGCGGAAATAATTCTTCAACATTTGATAGATTAATGTTTCCCTAATATGTTTTCCCTAATAGTTTCGAAAAGATTATTAAACCGATGTATTATATTACTAAAGTGGCAGAGAGATACTTTCAGTATCTCTCTGACGAATACAAGGTGTGCAAATAAATTTTATTTATTTATTTTTTACACTAGCTCCACAAAGGAGGCCCAGAGGAAAATAATTCCCCTCAGGCCCTATGCCATCTTTGGGGGATGGTGTGTGGAGGATCTTTTTAGGAAAGGAAAGATAGGAAGTTCTGGGAAGGAAAAAGGTATGAGATGTGGGTAGGAACCTGGGGTTCAATGTATCCCAGGAGTGAGAGACGTATGAATCCACCCTCCCACTGCCGTGCAAGGCGATCGCGATGGGTCGATAGAGTCCGGCTGGAGAGGTCTAGATTACGTCTGCCTCAAGCAGTCTCTCCCAATCCGGACTGCCACGCAGTAAGTGAGGAAACGCATTCGCCATCAAGACCTAGACAAACATCACTCCCAGAACCAAGAAAAGAAATTAATTTGTGTTATTTCACAATTTAACTTGTTTAAAATAAAATATTAAAAATAATGTAAGGTGTATTTGCGCAGTGGAAGATACTCTCAGAATAGCCCTGGTGAAAAACACCATTTTGAATCGAAACGTTGCTTGAATTGGATTTAGCCGTGTTTGGTGACCAGATCTGAATAGTCACGTAATTTCCTGCTACTCCAACTTATCGCCATCCCTGCTACCTTCAAGTTCACAGCATACCCTAATGGGCGATGATAGTCGCTCTATAATTACCGACATTACAATAATTATAAACTGCCATTTAGGGCTAAAATCGTCAAAAAACGTCGAAACGTCGAAATGCCGATAAATTGCCATTTAGCGCCAAAAACGGCCAAAATCGTTATAAACTGCCATCTAGCGCATAATTCGTCAAAAAACCACGAAACGTCGAAATGCCGATAAATTGCCATTTAGCGCCAAAAACGGCCAAAATCGTTATAAACTGCCATCTAGCGCATAATTCGTCAAAAAACCACGAAACGTCGAAATGCCGATAAATTGCCATTTAGCGCCAAACACTATCTAGGGCTAAAATCGTCAAAAAACGTCGAAATGCTGATAAATTGACATTTATCGCCAAAAGCGTCCAAAATGGTCAGTCTCACAGCATACCCTGATGGGCAATGAAAGTCGCTCTATATCTAATTACATACATTACAATTTGGGAGGCGGGAATCGGTACCGCCGCCCCAATAACCATTTATTGAATTAGCAACACCTGTATCATAGGTCACCCCATGTGGTTCGCTTTCCTTCCCAGAACTTCCTCTACTTCATTTCCTTAAAAAATACCCACCACACAGCATCCCCAAAGATGACTTAGACCCTGAGGGTAATTAATTTTCTCAGGGCCTCCTGTGTGCGGCTAATGTTATTGAATACAAAAAAAAAACATAAGAAACTGGCTACAATCTTTTTAACTTTTAATTTATAAATTTTGTCGAATCGAAGTCGATTTTATATTCTGATTTTTACTGTTTCTCTTTTTAAATTAGCTATTAACACTCTTTTGTTTTACTATTCACAATTTATAATTTATAATTTACAACTGAAAAACACAGGTGAACTCCTAGTGTTGAGGACAATGTATTATACCTTTGTAATGTAAATGTACTAAGAATAAATAAATAAAATAAATGTAAAAAAAAAATAGCAGTTGGGACTCTTTGCGAAATAAAAAAAATATAAAACCTTCGTCTCTCTCCTAATGATTACAAAATATCGAAAATGTTGTTTTTAATATTATAGAGTAGGAATTGAATACACGAATAGCTCCAGAACTCAATTCATAATAATGATTTAGAGTAGTTTCTCGCGACAATTTTTTCCTATTACCGCACTTTTGTTGATTACTGTACGTTGTGCGTTCATATTTTTCATAAATTCATAGCACCAAAAGCGAAAACTAAAGTAACTTTTTACTGACATAACAAGATTTTGAACGGAGCGAGCTACAAAAGCCAGCCGTACACAAAACATCGCCGAGTAGATTCCTAAATAATACGATATCACTATGTATTTTTACAGCCATCGCGGGTACATTAAAGTGCGATGTTAATAACTTCTCGGTATCCGATGGCGGCCGTTGTTTTTATTACCTATCGATTTAATTTGGGAATATCGGATATCTGCCTCCATTATTATTTATTATTTACACACGGCTCTCAGGTAGAACGTGAACACACCCGAAGCGCCATTATCGTGGCAATCATACAAAGCTGGGACTAGCTGCTAACTGGTGTTATTATACCATGGCAACATTACAATCACTACAATTTATTTGTTAATATTCCGAACTCGATCAAATATATATTTTACATTCGAATTAAAAAAAAAATTAAAACATTTTTAATTCCTCAATGTCAAACCAACGACTGAAATATTTGGCCATCTGTAAAAAAAATATTAAATATACTATTTATTTATAGATTGTCAAATAAGAGTAGAAAATATAAAAACTGGAACTACTGAATTTGTAGACTGGTAACACCAATTTAATTGTCAAATAATTTTTTGAATTGCAATGACACTGAATGTATAGAACACAGTAAACCACATTTTAAAAAACATTTTTTCTTCATGACATAATTTTGATTAAATAGTGTTTTATAAAGCGATTTGCTTTAATTTAATTTAATATAAATTTGAATTTAACAATATATAGAAAAGGAGAATCACTAATGATGAGTTTAATTACACTACTTTTAAGACACGATCTAAAGCCCAGGCAACGCTAGGTACTTAATCTAGTATTAAATAAATGTGAGCATTTCTAAACTGTGCTTTATATTTTATTACATTATAGTTATTCTTTATTATGTTAACACAAAATTGCAAAGGTATAATAATAATATACCTACATGCAATTCTAATTTTGAGATATGTGGGTATCTATACTGCAATGAAAAAATATTTTTTCCACTATTATGCCTTTTTAATTTTTTATAAAAATGTAGGTTACACAGCTTTACTTTAACACCATGAGTTATGTGTTTAGTATTGCCATTCGATCAACAGTGGCGCCCTCCTATATTTTCTACTCTTATTTGACAAACTGTACTTAATTTGATATCCAATTTTTAAGATCTTTTGGCAATTCTGAATTCTGAACACTAATTTAACGCAAAGTTTTTTTTATCGCAGGGAACTTTTAGCCAGCACATAAATCATAATTTTGTTTTTTTTTTGTGAAAACATTACCGCCCGCGTTTAGTATGATGGAAATTATGATTTATTCGTCTTTATTTTAAAAAAAGCACATCTTTTGTGGAGGTCATATTGTTATGACCTTTGTTTTCCAAGTTTAGCGACATTATTGCATATATATATGCATAACAAGCCCAACAGAGTTTAGGTCCAAACTAAAAACCTTCCTTTTTGGGCTCTCATACCCGTAATTTAAATATACCTATTTGAGAGTGTATTGTCTATGATATGTCTTAATCACACTTTCCTTACTGAATTAAAATTACTCGATTTCTTACACATCAATCTGTCTCTTGACGAATCACATTTAGAAAGATCAAATCCTTATAGGTACTACTGCACCACCCACCTTTACATGTTGCTTTTACTTTCAAAAACACACTCGTCAAAGAATACATTACATATTAATATTAAAATATTTTTCAGGATTAAATAACATGTGTTCACAATAATGTCCTCTGCGTGCGAACTCTATCTAAATTTCTTTAAATGGACAATATACAGTGTTAATTTCAAGCGACCTTCCAGGTAAGTATGGTCCTGTTTTCATTAAATTTTAGGCAGCATCGCGTTCATTGGTCAAAATATTGTACACATATTTTCGTATCGGTGATCAATGAACCGATGTATGCAATTAGCCATAAGTTGTTTATAATTGTATGCCTAGCTTGTAGTTTTTAGATTTTAGAAATGTATTATAAGTTTGTACAGCGCCCTTGAGGTGATTTTTCACAAAAACGGCGCTATATAAATCATCCAAATATTATTATTATTACTTCGTGATCATATTTCAGTACATATTTTTAATTGATTTATCTAATTTATTTCAGTTAAGTAAGAAACATTTATAAATGCCTTTTTGTAACATTATTACATAAAACTAGTTTAACTATGTTGTGAACAAAAACTTTGTGGAGCATACAATATTATGGAACATGAAATATTATGGAACATACAGTATTATGGGGAATACAATATTATGCACTATAATAAGTTTTTATTTTTCCATGTTAAAGGTATGATTTTTTTAATGTTGGCGAAAATTTAAAAAAAAGATTTTCTGGCAAATCGCGATATATCGAGGCAAATTTATTCATTTCGTGTGATCACTCCAGTGGATAAATTGTTTTACATATTTATATTCTATACAGGAAGAAAATTTACAGGGCCATATTTAGCTGGGAGGTTAGATTACAGAAATTTAGATACAGTTTGAACGCAGAGGACATAATTGGGAAAATATGTTACTGAAAATACTATTATATAATCCTGGTATATATTTTCATGGTACCTAATTAATATTATGTTATTTAATGAACGTATTTGGGAAAGTAAAAGCAAAATTCTCTGATGGGTGGTACAGTAGTACAAGGATTTTTTTAGAATATTTATCTTCCTAAATTTGATTCGTCCCTAGGTAAGAGACAGATTGAGGTGAAAGCCTTCTAATAATGTTAATCCAATAAGAAAAATGTGATTTAGATGTTTTATAGGCAATAATTCTCCTAGTGAGGTGTTCACGAAACATACAATATTACCAACCAACAGTTTCACCTTCTCAAACCTACCTAACATACAACATAATGAAATGTAATATTAATATGTAAAAATGTTTTCGAAATATATTACAGATGTAAAAATGTTAACAATAAGGTGTAAACTGTAATATATAGATATAAATAAATAAATAGGCAATGCAAAATGATGCTTTCTGGTGGGTACCTGTAATTTAAGTGAATGAGAGCCTCTGATGTATAGTAGGTACCTAATATAAATAAAAAATAATTAAACACAAAAATTTTCACGATTTTTTTAAATTGGTTTTTTGTACGCTCAAATTCTCAGGATCCTATTATACATTATGAAAGTCAAGTAGGTAGATAGGTATTGCTCATACTCGTAATCATTTCTAAGGCCTCGATTAATTTTGTTGAGTATCCTGCCGAAGCCACCCTCGGCGGATGGTAAGCACCTCCCAATGATCCATTCACAACAGCATTCGTTAGCGTCTACGTGATGGGCGGCGGAGGGCGGTGGAAAAATCTTAGGGCGGAGATCGGAGGGCGGAAAATCACCCACCTGCCTATCGCCTACCCCCACGGTGGGTGGGGACACTATTAAAACCCGTCAGCGAAATTAAATCTGATTATATATCACTGCAAAATTACGCTTCCGGCATTATATCACCGGATCACACCGTGACTTGGGAAACAATTTTAAATTATTTCTTCACCTAATTTTTTTTTGACAATAATATGTTATCTTAACTATGATAAGACGCCATAATATTGTATATTCGGTATGTATGAAGTAGTAAAAAGTGAGCTCTGGGGTCGTGAAATTTGTACATCTCTTAAAAAATTTCTAATTTTAGCTCGCAGCGTCATTTCCATCACCGATTAGCGATGAAAGACTAATTTAATTGTCGTTAATATTGCATATTCCATAATATCGCATGTTGAGCATCGCATGTCGAATGATAGCCAATGAATTAACCCACAGTTTACCATTTATTTCATATTTTTAGGATTGATAAAAAAAATATAAAAAAACGTAAAGTTTATAACCGCGAGAATCCTGCGTGTTGTTACTTTGAAACTATCGTGAGGGGTACTTATTCGATTCAACATAGAATATTTTCGATTACTGTATGTCGTCTGTTGTATGCTTGATAATGAAAGGTGCATATCTATGGAAAAATTACTTAATTTTAACCGTAAACAGCTGATCAAAAATTCGACGAGAAAAAAAAATAAAAAATTTAACATCGTTCTAAAATAGTCTATGAATTTCGGATTTGCAATATCTGTGATCATAATAGATAAAGCATTTCAAGAATTTCGTTTTAAAATAAGTGGCTGGCCGGGGAAATGTTTTAAATAATTACAATAAATGTTTTACGAATGGTAGGAAAATGTTGTCCAATTTTGGACCGCTATCAATCGCAGACAAATAAAAGTTGTCCATTTTTCGATCATAATCGCTCCAGTGGATGTACATTTTAACGCAGCATTGGTCAAATGTAGTTTTGTATAAGTGATCGACGAACCGGTGGATGCAATCTGTTAGCCGTAAAATGTTATAATAATTTACCTAGTGTATAGTTAGAAGTAAGTTTAAAGAGTAAAACGACGCTATAGAAATCATCCCAATATTTTTATTATTACCTACCTACAATGGAACAGGTACATGAAGATACATGAATTGAAAGAAGAGTCACCTGAGGAAAATAATTTCCCTCAGGGCCTGTGACATCCATAGAATACATAGAAAAAAATCAATCCTTTTTTAGTAACATTAGATTTTTGCAGCCGGAAATCCCGCCAGACAATAAAAAAGAGAGCCCAAAATGCAAATTCAAATTTATGAATATTTAAAATTCGATAGCTTCTGTAAAGAGAACACTTTTACTTTCAGTTTTATTTTTAATTTAGCCTCCGCTATTCTGTAAGGCGCCCGTGGCATCGAAATATCGTCTGATTTACAAATGCATAATTATTTTAGGAAGAATGTCTTTTTTGAGAGGGTCGAGATAATTAATTTACAACCAAATTGAATTGACTCAAAGATCCAAAGGACTGCTTAAGATTTCGATTAGTTAAGTGGGATCCAGATTTTTTTTTAATATTCGATAAATGGAATTATTAAGGCTGTGAATTTGACTTAAGCGAACAAAGGGATTCTTCGTAAATAAATTCAGAAAAGTCGAGCCTTATTCCACTGACGCGACTTGTTCATCGATTTTGCTACAGCTTAGACAAGCCGTCTATTTTTTGCTGTGAAGGAAATGTCTCTACATTCTATAAAAACAGGTATCCCCGATATTCGATAAAAATAATACGGGCTCAAAATCTTTTGTGTGATGATCTTCGAAAATATGATGGGCTTTATGTTTTACCATATACTAGAAGTTAATACCTAACTTTGACAGGATTTCAGGTAGGCACTCTGTTTTATAGTAAAGTTGGCAAGATATCGTTTTCTAAGGCCCTCCGTTCATGGAGATACTTACAATCTACGTAATTGTGACGAAACCACAAGTACCCTGCTGATATACCACTTTTTAATGCTAGTCTCCGTACACGGCGCTATCCGAAATGTACTGAACTTGGTCATTTTTCACGTGCAGCCGTGGAGTGAACACGCTGTCATGCGATGTCATATGACTTTTTTTCCAACATCAATCCATGCCTTCTCCACTAAATCGTTTCTTACGTATTCTGGTAAAGTATAGTTATGTAAACATGCATTTTTTCCACTTCCAGAACAAATCTAACATTACTTTCATGTTCCGACGCCATTTCTGACAAACGTCAAACGAATAAGTATCGGACACAAATGATGCGAGCGTCGCGTGCGATCAGCACTGTCGGTATAGTGATACTGATTGGAATCCGACAGCCACCCAGTGTTGCCAACAGTTATACCAGCTTACCACCAGATTCAACCTTTAAATCCACCAGAAAACCACTAAAAATATAGTACTACACTCACACTCGCAAAATTTTCCACTAAAATAAAGTTTAATAAAAGAAAATAGGTTTAGAAATTATTAATTTCCTTTATTAGTACAAACATAATAATTAGTAACCAACAGACCATTTGTAGGTACATTAACATAAAAATTGCTCAAGACGGAGGTAGCGCAACACGGCATAACACCCCAAAAACAAATAACGAAAACATAAAAATTATTCAATAACGACTAATTCTAAATTTTTGGATCTTGAATCCAAGAATCCCGAAAATGTTGCGTATATTGTTGTTTCGGCATAGCTGCGCACTCGCGATGATAACACAACAGTAAGTTGACAGTTCTATAAAAGAGTTGACTGACAAAATGTTGTGCAGGGAATCCCCATGTACAAAGACACTGTGCATCTTTTTAGTAGATCAGTGTTGCCTACACAGTAAACGTAAATTCCATTTAAATTTAAAGAAAGTATAACGAAGAAATAAGATTATAGTTTTAGTAATGAAACAAAAATTTTCGAAACCCCTAGAAAATCCACCAGTCACTAAAAGAAATATTTCGCCACTAAATGAAGTCTGAAAATCACCAGTTTTAGTGGAAAATCCACTAAGTTGGCAACACTGCAGCCACCGCGTAGCGCCGTGAACGGGCACCAGCAAAATCGTACGGGGGGTACTTACGATCGGCGCGTATGATACGCGCACGAGGATCGAGGATCTTGTAAGTATCTCCGTGAACGGAGGCACTTAGAGTGTTTTAAGAGATCTGTAAGAAACTAACAACTTATAAGTACACAGAATACCAAGACTTAATATATGAAGTCAACTGAAGTCAAGCCAAAAGTCTCTTACGCTAAAATGTTGCTTGGAAGTGGAGTCTTAATGTGTTTTTAAATCTAATTTGAAATAAGGGAAAGAGGAGGAAGAGCGATATAGGTTAAGGATAGGAGATGCTCCGGATACATTCCATACTCTCGTATGCGTTACTTTAATTCGATATTTAGTTTCAATGAAGATTAGTGTCATGTGAAAATACAACAAAAAAATGTTGACCTAACATAATTCCTCCATATCTAGTGACGGCCTCTGTGGTCGAGGGGTAAGGCTCTCGACGTGCAAAAGTAAATTTTATTTGATTGATTTGTTTTATTTCACAATGTATTCAGTTAAAATAATATATAGTATATTTGTGGCACGTTCCAGAGTGGAAGATACTCTCAGTATCGCCCTGGTGTAAGACACCATTCAGAATTGAAAATTGCTTGAAATGGTTTTAGCGGTGTTTGGTGACCAGATCTGAATGGCCAGGTACTTCCCCACCTTCCTCTCCTCATCTCCTTACCGTTATCATATCCTTGCCTTCACCACTACCTAGGCAAATGCCTCGCAATATAACGCAATTGCAATTGGTGCTATAGTCTCACCAGCTCCAGTCGAGCGCAGTTGTAACTCTTGTGAGGTATTAGAATAAATAAAAAAAGAATTTTCAACTTAAATTTGCGTTTTTTGCTAACACGGTAAAATTATTAATCTTTCTAATACTAAAAAGAGGAAAGATTTGATTGTTTGTTTACATTGAATAGGCTCCGAAACTACTAAACCGACTTGAAAAATTCTCTCACCAATTGAAAGCTACATTATCAGCGAGTAACATAGGCTGTATATAATTTAAAGCTCTGGCGTTATGAAATTTGTATAAATGAAAATGTGTGTATTACATATATTTTAGCGGCAGGGAGGAAAGGCAGGGGGAAGGTGAGGTTTGCGGAGAGGGAGGAGACGAGGGAGGGGGAAGGTGGGGAAGGTGAAAGGGAACGGGGATGCATGGGAAAGGACATGCAGGGAGAATAAATTTATTTCTTTTAAGGCATAGCAACGCATGTCGGTTACCAGCTAGTATTTTCAATAATTATATTCCCGTCTGAGGCCAACGAATTTATCCTTAATTTAATTCCTTAGTATTTCAATTTCAACTTTGGCCCAGTTTTCCATCTAAATCATAATTTCACATCTAACTCTTCTTTGCCGAAACTTTTCAATTGAAAACATAAATTTCAGCAATTATCTTTCAAATCCTAGCTACTCAGATTTATAAGTAATTGCGCCCATTAAAATGTGGGTCATTGCGGCAATTACTCGTGCCTACAAAGCCTAGAATTCGGACCAAATCGATGAATGTACAAACATTAAATATTAATAATTATCCAGAACTGATAATTCATTTATTCGTTTGGAATTTGGGAGGCGGGTATAGGTACTGCCGCCCAGGAACCATTTATTGGAAAACCAACACCACTGCCATAGACCACCCCAAGTGGTTCGCTACGTTTTGGCAGAAGTGACCGGGTTCATGGGGTGAGATTTATCTAGGTCTTAGCGCCCAATGCTTTTGCCCACCTCCTGCTTGGCGGGCCGGAACGGGAGAGACTTAACCTAGACCTCTCCAACCGGATTCCCGACCCATCGCCTTTCACCCCAATGGGGGGGATAGATTCATACGTCCGTCACTCCAAGACACATTGACCCCAGATTTCTATCCACCCCTCATACCCTTTTTCCAGAACTTCTTCTTCCTTTCCTTTATAAGACCCTCCACACAGCATCCCCAAAGATGACATAGGCCCTGAGGGTTTTTTCCTCAGGGCCTCCGGGCCTTCTGTGTGGTGCTATGTTAGTTAAAGATCAGTTTTCCGAGAAACGTTGAACTTATCCATTAAAAAACTGTCATTGTGAATTTTGGCGGAAGAAGATTACACAAAACGCGCATGCGTCGAATCGCTAAATGTGATGCTGTCAGTTTATTCAAACAGAGTTATTTGATAACCCCTTCGATAATACATACAACGTATTAATTATTGTGTATTATAAAGTGTTATAAGTTATTGCGTTTCTTTTCATGATCTTCGTCGCACAGCGGAGATCCTCACCTCTCGGTTCTGTTATCAAAACCCGGCGAAACGCAAATAATATTTTTGTTTTACGTCGGTTTCAATACGAAATATTAAATCAATTATTATTAATTATTTTTGTGTTTAATTTGTAGAATCGTAATTGTAGGTTTAACCTGTAATAAATCAATTTAGACACCTTCAAAAATTGACATTTAAAATTGTGTAAATAAGTCTTATGAGAGTGGTTTAACCACAGTTTGAAGATGGCCTTACGTTACAAAAATAAATAAACTTTACAATAATAACATTCTTAAATTTAATTTAAATTAAATAAAAAAAAAAAAAAAAAAAAAAAAATATTAACTTTATTTTCTCCTATAACGTATCTACATATCATTTCGCTATATATATCCATATTACACAATAATAATTTATGTGTAGGTATATTTAAGTTTTTAAAAGCTTTTTTTGGGATTTTCCTCCTTTGGGAAATGCTCACCAAACCATTAAAATGAGATAATGGAAATGCTTTGTCAGGGAATGCTATTTTCCGTCACCCGAATCTATATTTATCGCATCATACGGGCTGTAAAGGGTGTTCGGTTTTAGCGCTATCGAGTCAGAAGTTTGGACTGAATTATTAGGAAATTCAACAAGAGATTTACTGTAATAATTCCAGACAAGCGAAGATAATCTACAATAAATTTAAATTTGATTCTGAAACTACCTTCACAGTACCTGCCGAGTCACAGATTTGCTGCCTCTTCGTTTAATGATTTGACATAAAGAGACTGTCTGTCTTTCAATATTTGTATTAGAAAACCGACTTGTTGTTTACTCACGCGTGATACTTTCTTCGGTTAACAAATTTCAAAGGAAAAAGGTCTAAAATTGATAATTTTTGTCAAAAAACATTTGTTTGAATTTTCCACATACGTCTTCTATTTGTTTTATCAAAAAGGCAATCTTCTCCACGCACTTTACACCATCCACACCAGCCTAGCGATGTGCACCCGAGAATATTCGTCTACCTAATTCCCGAAAGTAGGAAATTTTTATTTGGAATATTATTCTAAATGAGGCTGTTCCCTAATTATTTTATTTTGATGTAAATCTATTATATTTAAAGGATTTAACGACAGTATAAGTAGTTTTTTGATATCTCCAAAAATGACGAAGTTATGAGCTTTCAATGTGGAAACAACGCGTACAATCGTATCTCGTGACATCAAACGAGACAATTCATAATATTCGAATGGCAGTATTATTTCAGTCATGTGATCTAACTGATCAATAATATCATAGTAACAGAATTTGAATAGAACCTTTACTGAATTTTAAAATTAACTTTGAAATTTGATGAATCGTTCAAATTCTGTGACACAACTGGCACCTTCAAAGTTAATTTTCAAGTTCTGTGAAGTTTCTATTCAAGTTCTGTTACAACGTCATTATTGGCCAGTTGGTTCAATGACTGAAAAAATAACATGAAATTTCATTGTAGAAGACAACCTCATTGATTAGTCTGGTGATTTCACCAATTAGATGAAAATCCCCGTAATATTTCCCGTTTGGGGAATTTTCTCGGGAATAATCCCCATAAATAAATATCAGGGAATTATCCACATGAATTTAGAAATATTGGGGTGCGGCTTCTCCCATTACCTTGTCATCCATCAATCTTACCCTTGATTGTTTATCAGTTAGATGACCTTGCGTTTTCCACCCTAAGGTAAGATATTGTAATTTTCTTATTTTTGCCAAAATTAGACACTTGCTGCAACTTTACAATTTTTGGCCATTGTACGAATATTCTAAAATAATCACCCTTTGTGTGGCGTATTTCCAAGATGTGCCTATAAACTATAAACCCACATTTCTAAAGTTTCTATCTTCTGTCTATCTAAATTCCATAGTTTGTATGAAAAGGGTCTCCAGAGATTAAAAGAAAACTTCCGACTCGGAAAAGAATTATTCATCTATACAACAAAAATCTTTTTCGGGAGTAAGAAGTAAGAATACGTAGCTGTAAGGTGTCTTTAAAACGACCCGTTTTTCTCTCTGTACGTTACTTGCTTCGTTGCTACAAATACATTATTGCAACTCTTGACGTAACCTGACTGAAGTAGGTATTATTTAATTTACTTTATCGTGATATCATTTAGGGAATATTCTCGGTCCAATTCTCCGTCCGCGTCAAAATTATCTCCGAATTGTTTTCTTCGTCCGTCTGCTGTAAGTGCCCTTTTTTAAGTATAATTATTTTTGTTTCCCCAGTGTTCCTCATTCGTATTCAAAAATATTTAGGTTGTCTGTCTGTGATTGTAACTCTGGGTCAATGAACTCGGATTTGCTTTGAATTTGAGACCCAAAAAGAAACAGAAGATGGCTTGAAAGGGAGAATTATAAATACGCATGTTAGTGCGCTAATGTTAAAATCAATTATCAATTATTTATTGAGTTACATTAATATGAACTAATAAGCATAATGTAACATATCATTTGATAAATTTAAATATTTTTACAGTAAGCATAACATTTCTTTTTAAATACATTTATTACGAAGGAGAAAATATGTTAAACAGTCATTAAATTTTTCTTTTTTTAGTTGACCTTTCATATACGAGTATATTGGTATAACCTTAATATTATTTTTATACAATGTAAGTTCAAAAACTTCTTAAATTTTTCTTTGCATTTTCTTTACTCTACTTTCTTTTTTTAATCAATTTTTTGATTCTCTAGTTTATTTCATCAAAATCATTACTAAAATTTCTCGGAATGGTTGTAAAGCACACATGTTTATTAATTATTTTTTTTATCTTTTGGAATTTTATTTTTATTTTTCTTTTATTTCTCTTATCTGCATTTATTTTATTGTTAAATATATAATTTACACTTATAAATAACTTCTTGTAGCTATCATCAAAACCTTAATATATTATTTATCAAGTGTTATATTTAAGTAAAATGCCATATTATAGTCAACACATTAATTGCATGTAAAAAAACCTGTTCATTTTGACTGTTCTAAAACGGGCGAATTGCCTAGTTGGACAGCCAAAGATCATTATAAAATTGTAATATGTCATTTTTTCAAAATAAATAAATAAACAAAAATAAATATTTCTTCTTACTTTCCGGCATTTCATCATACACCTTTAGTCCTCTAAACGGAGGCAGTTCTGTGATTTTGATTTTTTCATATGTGGCAATCTAACTCTATGTACATTAATTAAGCGAAAATTGTGAAAATATTTAATAAAACACGCTTCCTTTGAAATAGAGCAAAAATATATATATATATATTTATATATATTTTTTTTTACAGTTAATACCGCAAAAGAATCTCAACTGCTCCCGTCTGGATCCAGTGAGACTATGGCATCCCCAATTGGGGTATGTTGTGAGGCTGAAGGTAGTGGGGAGGGGAAGGAGGTGGGGAAGAGGAAGGTTGGGAAGTACCTGGCTATTCAGATCTGGTCGCCAAACACGGCTAAAGCCATTTTCAAGCAACGTTTCAATTCTGAATGGTGGTCTTACACCAGGGCGATACTGATAGTATCTTCCACTCTGGAACATGCCGCAAATATACTATATATTATTTGAAATGAATTAATTGTGAAATAACACAAATTAATCAAATAAAATTTATTTGCGCATGCCGGGTTCGAACCCGCGACCTCCGGATTGTGAGTCAAGAGTCTTACCCACTGGACTACTACATTCTGCAAATGTTTAAAGTTTAGCTAAAGATATGTAATTTTTTCACGTCTTTAAAATGTTAAATAACAGAACAAATGTATTTTCGGAGCATACTTTGCGATTTTTTTCTATCGAGGGAATTTCACATAATTACCTCTCGGCTCTGCAAATGAACAGATATTATCTTCAAAAATAACATATTTTAACGACTAAAAACTTAAAAGTGTTTCGAGAATAACGTTATAAATCGGAAAAACGGAATGCGGTGTCTTAAGAGTAATTTTCAAATTTCGAACTGGTTGTCAAGTATTCAGACAAGCGATGTAGTACCTACCTAAATCTAATATAGTATTTTAATAGTGTTATTTTTACTGGTGTGTCAAGGTTAGAATATCTCCTAATTTTTTACGAATCTGCGCTACTTCAATACTAATTTCGGTTAGGTAGTCCTGTTTGTTTTGCGTGAAATCTTGTTCAATGAACCCAAATTTGCTTTGAATTTAACGATCATTTTCAAAATTGGAACTGACTGAGTGAATAATTCAGACAAAGGAAAACGTTACTACATGTATAATATAATATTTGGTTATATCCAAATATCAAATTGACAAACTTCAATCCGTGTTTAATGCAGCGGCAAGGCTCATAACTGGGGTTTCTAAATATTCGCATATTACAGAACACCTTCGTAACCTTCACTGGCTCAAGTGCCCTGAGAGAATCCAGTACAAATTGTGCTGGATGGTTTTTAAATCAATCTACGAAATGGCCCCACCTTACATATCCGAATTATGCGTCCCGGAAAATACCGGTCCGAGACAATTAACCCTTAGATCAGCAACTTCATCTGCTAAAGGCAGACTAATAGAACCTAAACGAAAGCCAAATACTATGTTTGGAGATCGTGCTTTCGGAGTATCTGGGCCTAAGGCTTGGAATAGACTCCCTCCGGAATTAAGATGCATAACAAGCCCAACAGAGTTTAGGTCCAAACTAAAAACCTTCCTTTTTGGGCTCTCATACCCGTAATTTAAATATACCTATTTGAGAGCATCATACTTGTATTGTCTATGATATGTCTTAATCACACTTTTCTTACTGAATTAAAATAACTCGATTCCTTACACATCAATCTGTCTCTTGACGAATCACATTTAGTAAGATCAAATCCTTATAGGTACTACTGCACCTCCCACCTATATATGTTGCTTTTACTTTCCAAAATACACTCGTCAAAGAATACATTACATATTAATATTAAAATATTTTTCAGGATTAAATAACATGTGTTTACAATAATGTCCTCTGCGTGCGAACTCTATCTAAATATCTTTAAATGGACAATATACAGTGTTAATTTCAAGCGACCTCCCAGGTAAGTATGGTCCTGTTTTCATTAAATTTTAGGCAGCATCGCGTTCATTGGTCAAAATATTGTACACATATTTTCGTATCGGTGATCAATGAACCGATGTATGCAATTTTTAGCCATAAGTTGTGTTTAATTGTTTGCCTAGCTTGTAGTTTTTTAGATTTTAGAAATGTATTATAAGTTTGTACAGCGCCCTTGAGGTGATTTTTCACAAAAACGGCGCTATATAAATCATCCAAATATTATTATTATTATTTTGGTTCGTCACAAAAGTGCACAGTAGTAATTTGTGCACAAAATGTACAACATTCAGCGAACCTTCTTCATACGAGTTATTTTACCACTGGTCAACAGGGTTGGCATCACAATTCAGTTATGGACTGCTAGTCCCGCTTCTCTTGACAACAAAAGTCTCGACGCACTATAGAGAATGAGCTTTTCCGTGGAATTATTCAGTCGCGTGTCACCAAGCCGTGCAATATGTAATGGCCGTATGCGCACAATCATTTTCAGTTGTAATGTTGTCTACTGTCGTGTCCTCTCTACGATGCGGGCATACTGCAACCATAACCATTAACCATAAAGCCAAGATACGTCCCATAAACTGATTAGGCAGCCACCGTCCACTGTGTTGTCGCTATCACCTATCACTGCAACCAACTGCAACCAACTGCAGCCAACAGCAACCAACTAAGTCAGTCACCAACCAACGGTGGGATATTCATGCGGAAGTCATTTGACGTGACCGTCTGGCTCGTTCACACTGTTCAGTATTCAGTGTTCATTGCGCTGCAAACTGCAAGTGATGACTTTGGGCACTAGACGGATATTCGATAGATAATAGAAACCGACAGTTGCAGTGGTGTTTCGTACTTTGAGGCTGTGCCTCCTCGAATAAATAGAGAAGAAAAGAGGAAAAAGATACAAGATACAAGATCCACACATCCAAAATATGGTAATAATTTAATTTGAATGTTCCATTTTATAAATTGTATAAGTCTACACACGGATTCCGCTCGGCAAAACAAACATACTACATAATACAGTAGGGAGGCAATAATACGCTAGGGAGGCAGAGATAGGACCCGCCTCCAAGAGACGCTGATTTCATGTGGATGGAGTGTAATTGGGGTACCGAAATGAACGATAGCCGTTGAGCGGTCGCTTGTTGTTCAGTTTGAGGCGCGCCTCAAAATAAACTTCCGATGTAGAAACGATCATTTCCGATTAGCTCTAGCGCTCTAGTGACCAAGTTTGATTTGGTTTTGTGATTATTTGTGAGTATAGTGATAGTACGCGTCAGTAGGTACCTACGAAGCACTGCTATTTGGATTGATTTGGAAGGGGGAATTTGCAGTTGACGGTCTATCGTGTGTTTGCACATTATGATTATTACAATTTGACGTAAGTGGTTCCATTGTTTTTATTTCGAGGTTAGTAGGTATGATAGGAAGGTGTAGGTATACATAATAATTGCTTTAACAAAATGTTTGTGCCTCTCCACTTTTCAACCCCACAAACCCGCCACTGGGCAGTTGGGTTACTTCGTTACTAACTTGGTAAGAAGATTCACTGGACTGTGCCAAGTAGGAGAGAGGACTGGGGCGATGCAGTAGGTATGCATCTTATTATTAGCTTTTAGAAGTTTTGAACGTGGTCGATTCTAACAAAAAATTGTCCAAAGATCTAGCAGCACAATAGAGATCTGATACCAACACTGATGTATGGCGGTGAGGCACGGAACTGGCAGAGAAAGAATGTAAGTTAACTGAAGGCGGTAGAAATTAAATCCTTGAGGCGGGTGTGTGGTAAAACGTGTGACAAATGTGGAAAGCCTTGAACAATGCAAGGCTGATTAAGATAGAGGCGCTTAAATGGTTTTTGGTTGTAAAGCGAATGAACAAAGAAAGGTGTGTAAAGAGATTGATGGATATTTATTTATTTATTTTTATTCATTTATTTAAGCGCCCATTGGGCTTTAACATTTAAAAAAGATATAAATAATGCATATACATAATAGTCACAATAATCTTACAAACATGATTATAAAATTTTATACCTGAATGTATATTTGTTTTTAATTAAAGCAATGTATTTTTAAGTAAAATATCATTCCTTTTAATTAGTGCGAGAAGCAACTACATTAAATGGAGCATGGAGTATGGGGTTGTATTTGTTGGAAACGTGATAAATAATCATACTTACCAAGTGAATGTGTATGGTGAAGGAGTCGGGGACGCCTGATGAAGACATGGCACGATCAAGTGAACCAAAAATGAGTCGGGTCTTGTCATGAGTCAGAATACAGAAGAGTATATATGAGACGATGTATGAATGCGACTTTTGCGAGGAGTGTGTGCCAACATCGAGTTGTTTGGTTGTTTTAAAAGTTCTTGTGGTTTTATTAAATAAATTTTAACTTTTGGAATAGATTGAGAGACTTGTTCACAAAGGACTAAGGGAGTGAAAATGTTCTCCACGCGCTTTTTAAACTTTTTTCCAGGTGTACACACTCTTCGTTATCAAAGGGGTGCCTTTAGAATAAACCCTACACATATATATTGCTATTTATAACAAATTGATGTTCGAGTGCTTCGTGACCGAATTACGTATTAGTATTTTTAAAGCAAAAAAAAATTAAAATTATTATCGGAAATCAAATATGAAATTTGAATATTGACATTGTCACTGTCGTTCTTACTCCCCTGAATACTGAGTGAAAGGAACACTACACCTCAAGCTGGTAATACCTAAATAAAATCATGAAAATCGATGTTTTGTTTTCCCCATTTTTCTCCTCCCATTTTCATTTTTTTTTTAATGAACTGTATTAGAAGAAAATAGTCTACATCTGAAAGTTTTGCTTTTTAAAAACACACTCTAGTTTGTGTACTGAATGTCTGTGGATGGCGTCCAAACCGTTCCAATTTTAACGATTTTTGGAGGGTCCTAACACCCAAAAGAAATAATTTATTAAAAAAAATCAAAATGTACCGACACGCTAGCGGTCGATATCCAGATTATTTAAAAAAAATATTTGCACTAGTGTCAAAATCTAGAGAGAAAATAGGGGAATACCTTTGTATGGACAAAACAGTTTCCTCTGTTCCTCTACAACTTGAGCTTCCGGTTTTATTATCTAACTAAGCAAAAATCACTCCGCAAAATCGTTGGGCTACAAATCCGTAGCAAAACAGGTTAGCAAAGTTGGAAGCGCGCTAAAATCTTATTTGTGAATGAAGCTTGGCATTTACTTCTGTGGTTCTCTTCCCGCTAACCAAAATAACCCCGCATTTCTTTCCTTGATTCAAGCTCTACTGTAACAAATAAATAAATCTCTATTTTATGTTTGCGTCCTTTCTCCACATAATTCTACACGACTTCTCGTCACAATACATAAATCTGTATTCCAAATCTAACCTACATTTCCACATCAACTTTCTTTTCCATTTTGTTATACAAATTTGTTTATTTCTAACATGAAACATTCCCACAATAATACATCTAGGCATTATATGATATTTTTTGAAATTAGAAAACTTGCAGATTAAATTTATTTTATTAAATATGTCAAACCACAAAGTGATTGCTTTCGACAATAAATTTATTTTTATTCAATGCCTGTCGGATCTCGGGCGTATTCTGTCAGAGGGTCGGAGTATTTCTGCTTTGCAATGAAATCCAAATAAATGCAATATTTGTAAATGTATCCGATAATTAAAAACTGTTTTTGAGAGGTGGTGAAATATGCTTTCAAATTTATTTATTAGAAAATATACATGTATGAAATATTAAAAATGAATGCAAATATTAAAAAATTAGAGTGTGTAATTCACACGCGATAGAAGTGAAACTAAAAAGTCGCTTGTGTCGCTTTCTTTTGCCTGTTTATTTTAAAGTGATTTGAAGATTGGATATTGATTTACAGAAACAAAAATGTTTATTTTTTGAATTTCGTGGGATTCGAGCCTCCGTCCGCTGGATTTCTCTGGCCGCTGAGATTTGCGACGCACTATACCGCTGCGCTATGGGACGCGCGAATTTACGCATTATATTCCGACGACTCGTAAAAAAAAAGCGGCCAATGAGCGCAGACCTATCGTCGTTTCCGTTTTATATCGCAACCAATAGGGCAGCTTGATGCCCTTGTAACATTTTTTGTAACTACAATTTCGTAAATGAACTTAAAAAAATAAATACTCACAAAATGATCTATTACCTTAATTTGCGCTGCGCAATTTCAAAGCTTGTTTCCAAAGTTTATGCTGGTAATTTAATTTGTACCTTATTGGATTGGTATAATGTTAAATGTTTACTTCTCGGGGGATAGATGCAAACAAAGTTACTTAGTGCTAGTGCAACTAACTGACATCTCCGATATGGACTTCGCAAACAGAATGCATGTATTAAATGCACTACCATTTGCTACTCTTGGATTCCACCTTGTTTAATCTTGCCTTACCCAGTCCCCCGCTCTAGTTTTCCCAGCAGGCCAACAGTTAATGCTTTTAGGCAAGTTGGAATACACAGATGTCAAATATTGAGGTCGTTATATTGTGAGAGCTTTAATTTTAAGCAGAACTCAAGAAGTTTGGGTAAGCATCGATTACTGTTGAACTGCTGTGAATGGTTTTACGAGTGCTATTGCTGCGCTGAATGTAAATTACATATTTTAATTAAATTTTAAATTTTATGCAGCATCGCGTTCATTGGTCAAAATATTATACACATATTTTCGTATCGGTGATCAATGAACCGATGTATGCAATTTTTAGCCATAAGTTGTTTATAATTGTTTGCCTGGCTTGTAGTTTTTTAGATTTTAGAAATGTATTATAAGTTTGTACAGCGCCCTTGAGGTGATTTTTCACAAAAACGGCGCTATATAAATCATCCAAATATTATTATTTATTATTAAAATGTAACCTCCATTATAAGAAACTTTGTGAAACAATTGAAACTTGCAATATCTTAAAAAGTGTCGAAAAGTTATCAAAATTCTAGATTACTACGGTGACCATACAACATCACCTCCTTTGAAAAGTTGTTAGATGAAAAAATATATTAAAAAATGCTTAAACAGGTTACGTTAGTTTAGGTTATGGGCTTTTATTTTTTTCATAGCTTTGATGAATTTTCAAAGAGGTGTTGAGTTGAGTTGATTCTGAGTTGTCATGGAACCATTTGTTAATGTAAGTATAAGAATGTTTGTTAGACTTAATTGATTGAATCTTCGTTGACTAATCATACTCAAAATATTATATCGTTGCAGAAAGGGAAATAATGACCAGACAGAACTTGGGTAAACTTCTGTTATTTATTAATTATCATGGTGACTCCCTGAGAGCAATTTTATTCCCGACGACATTATTATTATTACTATGCGGGATAGACGGCATTTAAAGTTGATTTCAGATAATTTGCCTTGTGCTTCGTGTATTTAGGGATCTAAATTGTTTGACAACCAACTTGGTTAAAGGCCTTCTTGGATCTAGTGGACTAAATTACCAACCCTCATTCTCTTTAATCTTTCAATTAATATAACAAAACTTAATTCCTTCAACAAATTTGTGCACCAATTAGGTGCTGTCTGCTTTATTGTTGTGGGTAAGACTGATCGACAGATGGATTGTGAATACATTTTTTATGTATAATTTTGTGCTGAAAACCTCTTATATTTTCTATATATTTTCTACATTTCAGTTTCGCTCTTTCATTTGGTTTTATCAAATGACATGGAGTCTGTGGATGACTTCTGTCAGTTTACTTTCAACTTTCACGAGGTCTGTGTAGAATGTGCTCTTTTCAGGAAGTTTTAGTTTTAAGAAAAGCGATTTTCTAGTTCAACGTTGGCCCTTGAAAATCAAAAAATTCTTTCTTTAATTGAAACGTTCTTTTAGAATTCGAAAGATCTGTAGAATATAGAATAATATTAGAGATATCCCATCACTTTCCCAATGATGACGCGACGTTGTATTCAAGGCAACTGATTGATTACCTCGTACCTTCGTACACGTCAAGGTCCTAATTTTAGCACCGTTCTGATTTGAAACTCGATGAAACGGAAACGAGCGACACTAAAAAGAGACAAACACATACAACTATAGGTTTTAGCCTGCGAGAGAATGAGATAGTATAATCGGTCTCCTCTTTGTGCGGTGCTTCGTAGCCTCCCCCTCTTGTCTGCTTTAGTTTTCTGAAGGTTTTCACTTCTACCGCGTGTGAATTGCACACTGTTTTATTTTTAATAAAATTAATTATTATGAACGACCCTAAACCCTCCAGTATCCCTGCATAGTTTATAAGTACACACATTTACACGCGATAATAGGCCAAAACACTTAAACTTAAAAAAAAGTATCTACATTAAAAAAATTAAATAATTTCACCTCATTATTGCCAGATTTAAAGAGAAACATAAAGTAAAATATTTAGAATAAAATTTATAGGTATATAGATGAACACTAGAAATGCCTTCCATTTAGATTTTAATAGAAAGCACTATCCCCACTGACTTAGTACATTCTGGTACAAGGTCTTTTAGCACGCATTCTGTATTTTTTACACTCGCCTGAAATCGCTTGAAATTTGAATTTCGTAATGATTGTGAAACAAAGTTCTGCATAAATCATAACATTTCTCAATTTTGAATCGAAATCGAAAAATATATATACGAGTATAATATATATCGTAAACCCCTCCGAATTTTCGAGAATATTAGCTTTTGGTGTCATTTTACGAAAACTTTTAGTTATAACCGCTTCACAATTAAAGCTCTATAAATGAAACATTTCTGAACGTAGCCGAATAGTAAAAACTGTTTTAGAAAGGTTACAAAATAGGCTTTCAAATTATTATATTACAAATAAATATTAGCATTTGTAAATATTAAAATTTAGAACGCAAACATTAAAAATAGGTAAAAATGACTCACGTGATGTTTTTATGTGAAAACGGTACTAAAATCACAGTTTATGCAAACAACAATACTTATTCTATTGTATATATATGTAATAAACACTTTGGTTACCTCTTTTTTTTATCATTTCATATAAAAATATTTAATAAAAAATTAAAATGTGGAGCGCGGTGGAGCTGCCGGTAGCAAATTTGCGCGGGTAAATATTTTTGTCAACTACCCGATTGACAGCTGATTCCTGTTATGTATTTCCATAGACAACTTGATAGAAATGTGCAGCTTGATCTACTATCGACCTTTGACTTTTTGTTTTAGGGATGTAACTAAAACAATAACGGAGTTATAACGATTTCTATGGAAACACACGCGCTGACGTATAAACACGCTTATTGTACTTGACTGCTGTCCTATTTTTAACGCTTATATCTGCTTACGTTGCGGAGGGGTTCGCTTGAAAGGAAAATTGGTTAACAATGGTTCATCTCTAATGTTACAGCGCCATACAGCTGTGACATTAGAGATGAACCTATACAAAAAGCTACATTGTTTGTTTTTGCTTATATTCATTAAATCGAGTTTTATAGAGTTTCTCAGAACATGTAGGAAACTCTAGAAAACTTTTTGTTGAACACAAGCACAAACAAACAATATAACCTAATGTGTAGGTTCATCTTTAATGACACAACTGTATGGAGCTTTGGCCATTTTTCCTATCCAGCGTTGATATATACGTAAACTCACATTAGCTCTTTTACAAGCAGGTCACAGAATGTAATTGAATGAAACAAACGATACTGTATGTATGTTGATAATTAGCGCTGTCAACAAGGATAACAACATATCAAACATCAGAAAAATGGAAAGGCTTCGGAGGTTTTACTTTTGCATGGTTGGAAAGCGGTCTGATTATTTTGTTTTTTCCAGTTGGCCGTCTGTCAGAACAGGGAAACTGCAAAGGGTATTTTTATTTACCACACGTGGCAGTTGCGTGTCAGTAAAAACATTTTCTTCTCTGACTAATTGGGGAAAAATTCTATGCTAATTAGTGACGAACGTTTTATATTGTGTTGGTAGTGAATGGTTCGTTAGGTTTGGTTAGGTTGTAGGTAGGTACTATTGTTTGAATACAGTTTAGTGAAAAACTATTCAAAGTAAATACCCTTTTTTGTACTTTAGCTACGCACAGGAGGCTCTAAGAAAAACAATTTCCCTCAGGGCTTATGTCATCTTTGGGGATGCTGTTTGGAGGGTTTTTTATGAAGGAAATTGTGGGAAGGAAAAAGGAATGAGGAGTGGGTAGGAATCTACGGGTCAGTGTGTCCAGGAGTGACGGATGGATCGCGAGAGTCTGGCTGGAGAGGTCAGAAGGTCTCCCTCGATTAATCTCTCCTGGTCTGGCTAAGCAAATCTCACCTCGCGAACCCGGGCAGCCCTGCTAAGTCACCAAACGTATGGCAGGGGTGTAATCCAATAAATGGTTCCCAGTGCGGCGGTACCTATTACCGCTTCCCAAAATGGCCTCAGTAATGCAACGCTTCATTTCCCCAAAACAATAACTTTATTTTAAAAAGTCGAAGATTTACAAAACGCCAAGGCATAATATGATGTTTGTAAGCATTAATTATATTATTTATCCGCAGTTATAAACCTGTGAACGAAGAAATCATTTTTGAGGTGAAAACTTCTTTAGCACCGTTATAATTTGAAACACCGTCGTGATTAGTACGCACACCAAAAAGTGACAAACACATAAGTACATCTATAGGATTTAATCGGTCTCGTATTTGTACGGTGTTTCGTATCGTATCGATCTCCTCTTTAAGCGGTGCTTCGTAGCCTTCCCACTCTTGTTGCTTTAGTTTTCTGAAGGTTACACTTCTACCGCGTGTGAATTGCTCATGCTCATTCTGTGTTTTTTTCAAACAGTAAACATATTGTATTTTTAATCGATAAATAAAGCCAAATTCTTGAATGTTTTAGCAAAAACTATAATGTCAATAGTCGCAAGCGATTTCGAACCTGATATTGAACAATGCGTACTTAACTTCGCAAATTATAATTACTTTCTATGTAGCTATCATAAATATTTCAGTCTTATAACTTCATAATTTTTTTGCACATTGAAAATAACTGCCCTTTGTTGTGATGAAATGGATGCACTCAATTTAATATTCTCCCCGAGCGTCTGCCTGCAGATGTCTGGAGTATGCAGTCTGTAGAACTGTCAAGTGTCCAGTCTCCAGTCTCCAGTCCAGCAAGAGTAATTTGCTGGCAAGAGATGATGTAATAACAACCATATCCATAACGATCCAACGGGCATCTTGACAAGACATGTCACGTTCGGCAAGAATTCACCGCCTTCATGTATACATAACTTCCATACTTATAGCTACATGTTCAGGCATCTACAACTGTAAATAATATTGGTTTTGAACAAACAACAATGCTCAGGAGAGCAGCCTGTACGAATGCTGTTTGCAGTGGCGTAGCTAGCATGAGTGGCACCCGGTGCGGATAACGTGGTCTCACCACAAGAATGAACATGGTGTCACCCCAAGAATTAATAATCCTCAAACTAGATTTTGGATAATGTCCTACCTAATATTAAAGAAAATAATGTAGGTATTATGATTGGGAGCAGATATGTTTTTCGAATTCAATTTTTCGAAATCAATTGTTCCAATTTCAGTTTTTCGAAAGACTAATTTTTCGAACAGCAAATGGCCGAAAGACATATTTTTCGAATTTGTTAATCAACTTTTCAAATGATACGTTTTAAGATTTTCACGGCCAAAAGCATTTGGTAGACCAACATCTACCGGATCTGCCGGATCTGCCCTGATGATGGACACTGCAACGATGTCCGAAACGTTGGCTAAAGAAGGAGGTAGCGCAACAAGGCATAACACCCCAAAAACAAATAACGAAAAAACTTTTCAAATATATATTTCACTTGCTTATGACTAACGAGATACTGTTAGGTTAGGTTAGATTAGTTCATATTGTCCATCCTATAATAAAATACTCTTGTAGATACGTACTGTATACATACTTATATCAATTCGAAAAAACTAGTGTTTCGGCCAATTGATATTCGAAAAATATGTTTTCCAAAAATTGCATTTCGAACAATTGAATTCGAATAATTGATTTCGAAAATGTTTACCTACACCCATTATGATTGGCGGCGCTAGTAATACGAGGGTGGCCTCTTATCCAAAGAATCGACAACTGAACGAAATCTGGGGCGCTCTTACATTTGGTCGATGAATTGACGACGAAACTACCCCAGTCACGTGTGTAATTAGGTTTTTCGAAATCCTCCAAATTACTTATTATTTATTATTATTCTTTAATTATTTAAATATGTAAACACAACAATGAAATACAGAAAAAAACATACATTTATTTTCAATCAGTTGTCGATCGATTCTGCTGTAATCGTTTTCAGGTTTTGCGTTTATTAGTTATCGTTAAAAAACATGAAATATCCACATACCTTGTTTTCTGAAGGATTAAAAGTGTTTATCTTTTTTCAATAATATCTAAGTTAAATAAGAATGTTAAAAAAATCTGAAATATATTAGTTTGTAAGTGCGCAAATAAATACACAAACGGATCAATTTTCGTCAAGAAACACATGTACGCATATATTTTATAATGATTTTATTTAAACTAAAATAAAAATTCTAAAACATGCGATACCCAGATAATGTATTGATTTATTTTACTGCGTAGTTATATGATTTGAAATGGGTGTGGTATAATACAAAATCTTTATTGAAAATTTAACAAATCTGCCAATGACCTATGGTATAACCTTATTATACTAAAAATAAACATTTTTTTAAACTTAAAACATGCGAATGCTAGATAAAAGGACAAACTTTCGAAATCCATTTATATTTTTTTGTGGAAAAGAGTCAATACGTCTAAAATCTGATTTAAAAATGACGTATTTCTGGTTTTCTCTGGTCCCTCTTAATAACAATTTTTTCACAAATTCACGTCAATCACATTGTACGAAAGAATTGAGTATGACACAGATGACAAGACAGTGTTCACGTGTAAAATATTTTTGTGGCAATATTCTACCTTTGTAAGTTTTTTTTCACGGTCGGGTGTCACCACCCCATCGGGTGGCACCCGGTGCGGGCCGCCCCCGCCGCTCCCCCCCTTGCTAAGCCACTGACTGTATAGCTGTTGCTTGGTGAGGGAATAAGATGAGAATGTTCCCACGATTTAGATAAAGAACGCGTGGGAGTGGGACGCTGCGAAGGGTGGGATTTTCTAATTCTCCCATTCCCCCTCTCCCCGTGATTCACAGTTCACAGCTACCCTTACTTAATCCTCGTCGTCCAGCGATTGTATCTCACACAACACTTGTTTATTTTTTGAGGAATTTACGTCCCTCCGCTTCATATCTTGCACGGTTATAATAATTAGTATGTTTTAGTGGAATTTATGATCCTCTTAGTGGAATTTATTTAATCTTCTTGTGCGAGTTTGCGCTCATTCTCTGGAATTATGCATTGTTTCTGCAGATTCAATTACTTACTTTATTCATATCGTACTAGGATGAACGAAGTATGTATGAAGAATGAGTTAATGATGAATGTAAGTAAGTCTAAAGTCTTGGTGTTTGAAAGAGAGAGTACGAAAACAGTGTGCGATATAGTAGTGAATGATGAATACTTGGAGCAGGTGGATGAGTTTGTTTATCTGGGTAGTATGTTTACGAGAGATGGGAAGGCTGATAGAGATATTGAAAGGAGGGTAAATGCCGGTAACTCCATTAATGGAGGACTGAATGCCGTTGGAGCTAATAAAAAACTTTCAATAAAAGCGAAACTAGCAGTCCACAATGGAGTCCTGGTACCTACCCTGATGTATGGCAGTGAGGCATGGAACTGGCAGAGGAAGGATGAAAGTAAACTGAATGCTGTTGAAATGAGATCCCTGAGACGTATGTGTGGTAAAACCATGTATGATCGTGTTAGAAATGTGGATATCTGCAAAGAATGTAAGGCTGATGTAAGTAAAATGAGCAAAATTAAGAAAGGGACCCTCAGATGGTTTGGGCACGTAGAGCGAATGAACGAGAAAGTAGTGTTAAAAGAATATATGATGCAAATGTGAATGGTAGAAGAAGTCGGGGACGCCCGAGGAAGACATGGCACGATCAAGTAAATCAGATACTTGAGACGGGCCATGTCAAAAGTCAGAATAATAGAAGAGTATGTATGAGACGATGTATGAATGTGAGTGAGGCAAAGAGTGTGTGCCAAGACCGTGTTGTTTGGCGGTCCGTCCTCTCTGCCTACCCCTGCGGGGAAACGGCGTGATGTTTTTTTTTTTTTTTTTTGTATAGTCTGACGCATTCATTGTTGGTTTTGCATGCACAAACTGCATCATAAATAGCCCGGTACTAGTGCAGTTTATGATGCAGTTTGTTATCTGTATTAAAAAGAAAAAAAGCAATTATATCATATTCCAAAAATTTCTAGCAACTTGCATAATTATTTCTTATTAGCGCAGACTCGTGAAAAATGACGGGTTATTATAATTGTAGGTTTTACTAAGCTGAGACTGTATTTACAAAATATTTGCCTCAGGGTCATTGCCTTCCAAAAACAAATGTTAAATATCAAGTTTCTTTATAATATATATTTAAGTATAGGTAATGTTATTATATTTTGATATTGTTATTATATTATATTGTTAGTTATATTGTTTTATTAACAAATTAGAGAGGGGGTCAGAAATTTACCATTTAAATGAACGTCCTTATCCAATTTATAAGTGCAATACACATTTCATTTAAAATAAAATAATTTTCTGACCATAGTTACCTACTTTATCAATTGTCCAAATTGTTCACAAAATCAGTTCGAATTTTGAAAAAAACAATGCAAATTTTAAGTCACTGAACGCGAAAATGTTCCCACAGGAATAAATCACACAGAGTTTGGTAAGTTTTACACATCTACCGGATCTGCCGGATCTGCCCTGATGATGGACACTGCAACGATGTCCGAAACGTTGGCTAAAGAAGGAGGTAGCGCAACACGGCATAACACCCCAAAAACAAATAACGAAAAAAAACACACAGAGTTTGTTCAAAATTTTGTAACGTTCTGTGATAGTTTTATTCAAGTTCCGTGAAAATTTCAGTTTTATGAAACAACCTGCCTATAACGATATAATAAAAGAATTTGAATAGAACTTACACAGTAGTGAAAATTAACTATAAAAAATTTGGAAATTATTCATTTTTTTACAATCCGTCCTAACATTTTACTCACAGACAACCAAAATTAGAATTTCAATCATATCACTGGTGAATGTATTATTCACGTATACGTTGATTGTGATAATAGTTTAAATCGGTAAACATGAAAATGTGATTAGGTTTCTCTGTGAGATCTTTAATAGCTGCAATTGAATTCCAACATAAATAATATCTTCTTCTCCTAAATAGAATTAGTTAGTACTTGAGCCTTTGTCTCACGTTTGACAAACGAAGTTACTAATTAGTTTTCGATAGCATACAATGTAGCTATCTATGGTGGCTATAGTGCCTTCCCTTTAATTATAATAATAATAATTGGATAATTTGTGGAACGGATTGTTTGTGAAAAATTACCTAAGGGCGCTGTACATTTTTATTTTAAATTTTAGGCTCTGTCTGAGCTTGTTATTTACAAATAGATACAGAAACATACAAACCTGGCAGATCGCTTCTAATAAACACACTTTACAATTTAATAATGTTTTACAATAGCGAGGTATCGGCAGTTAAGCATCATTGTAAGGCATGCTTAGTTCTAAAAAGCCGATAAACAGGTAACCTTATCGTATATATCTTATTACATAGAATGAGAAAACATACAAATGGCTAATAATGTAACATTGTAAATACAAATGTATTACGAGCATTATTAATTATTACTTATTTCCTTATCTGTCATAGGTAGGTACTTGTAATATTGGTGTAAACAAAAACAATGCAAAAATCTCAATTACGGATTATTTCTATACTACTTCATCTTCCATGGAAACGGTGATTCGAATTTGGAATTGGGCATATAATGTAATATTGTAAATTCAAACGTATTACGAGCATATCTGTTATAGGTAGGTGCTTGTACTCGTAATTTTGGTGCAAACAAAAACATTGCAATTATCCCAATTACGGATTATTTCTATACTACTTCATCATTTATGGAAACGGTGATTTGAATTTGGAATTGGGTATATAATGTAACATTGCAACATTGTAAATACAAAATATTACGAGACAGGTACTTGTAATTTTGGCGCAAAAGAAAACATTGTACTTATCCCTATTAGGGATTATTTCTATACTACCTACATCATCTTCTATGGAAACGGTTATTCGAATTTGGAATTGGGCATAGAGTTGGAGTAGAGAGCAGAGCACAAATTAATCAAAAGACACTGACCGCCAAAACGATATGGTCCCTCGGAGCAAGTGACCTTTCCCACAGCCGCAGCGGGGACTGATCGCTGTTCTGTTCACACGGCCGCTGGGCCGCTGCTCCTCTTATGGCGATCCAAACGCCAGAATTAATTGAAACAATTTCCGGAACGCTTCCAAATGCCATCTCGGCTATGCATCAGAGTATATCTGTTCGCATTTGGGTAATGAATGTAGAATGTTACGTCAATGGCCCTCCGGCTGATATAATCGGTCGTGTGCCATTATGGCAAATGGGAATGCTGAGATTGTTCTATTCTTAAAAGGTTTTTCTGGTTTCGCGTCCACCTTTTCGGTTATATTATCCGAGTCTACTTCTTTGTTGCGTATTCTATACAACACCTAACCGTAACAGCTCGTATTCGATTGGTATTATTTGTAGAGGCTTCTAATGCGAGAGAAAGAGGAATGATCGTTTACTAATTAATACCCACATTTACCCACACAATTTTTTTCTATTCTGTAAAACTGAAAAGGGTTCGTACTTTATTTAAGAACCTAAGTCGTGTTAAAGATTATTTTTTCAAATGTGAAATCGTCATATTCATTTGGACTTTTTTCAATAGTACCTACCTAGTACCTATCCGCCCGAAGAATGTTTGAAAATAGAATTTTCAATGTCGTTTCTTCTGACAAATTCTAATAAAATAATTTATAAAGTAATGAATTATAATTAAGTAGGTGGGCACAGTGGCGTAGCGAGAGGGGGGGGGGTCCGATAGGGGGTTGACACTCGACCGTGGAAAAAAATTTACGAAGTATATCGTCACCAAAGTATTGTATACATGAACACGGTCTGTTATTTTCTTTCATTTGTTCCCCAAATTTGCCCCGAATTTTGTGTCTAGGTATTTTATAGGCGAACATAGCCTATATTTGTGGAGAAATTTGAAATTCTCTAGCCACCCCCCCCCCCCCCCCCAGGATGGATTTAATAGAGGGGGGGGGGAGGGGGGGTTGACACCACGCCCCGGGGGGTGACATCCGCTCCGGGTGCCACCCATGCTAGTTACGCCACTGGGTGGGCACCTGCTTGCATACCTGATGATTTGAGAGGAAATTTTGGTTTTGATTTTTATCTTTTTTCAAAATGTTCATCCTTCAATCGTGTTCTAGCCAAGTCTTTTCAAATTATGGAGTGAGGGTAGGTGAACTTATATTTTAATTTATTTGTATGAGCGAATTTCAAAATTATGTGGAATATAGGAGAATAGAGGGGAGGCTTCATAAAAGAGAGAGGATAGTTGTACAGAGAGGGACAACCAAAAATACGAGGAAACGAAGAAAACACGAAAAATTTGGGAATTTTTTTTGTGTTTTATGAACATACTCCTTTCAGGTCGACACACTTTTCCCAGCGTTGTTCAATAGTTCCGATACCCTGTTTATAGTGAGAACCGTCGAGCACCAATAGCCATCTACTGCAGATTCCACCTCTTCATTTTTGGCATATCTTTTACCACCGAGACATTTTTTCAAGTTTGGAAAAATAAAATAATGCGAGGAGGTTAAATCTGGAGAATAGGGTGCGTGAGGAAGCAATTCGAACTTTAATTCATTGATTTTGGCCATCGGGATAACGGATGTCTGAACTGGTGCGTTCTGCTGACGAAACAACACTTTATTTTTCGCCAAATGCGGCTGTTTTTTCTTGATTTCATCACTTAAATGCTCCAATAAGTTCGCATATTACTCGCCGTTGATTGTTTTTTCTTTTTTAAGATAATCAATAAAAATTATCCCATGAGCATCCCAAAAAATTGATGCCATGACCTTGTCTGCTGATTGAACTGTCTTTGCCTTTTTGTAGCTGATTCTCCTCTTTTAGTCCACTATTTTGACTGTTCCTTCGTCTCAGGTGTAAAGTGACGACTCATGGTTTTGAATCTATGCAAAAACTCGGCTTTATTGCTGTGAAACATCGCCAAACACTCGATTGAAACATCCACACGACGCTGTTTTTGGCCATTGTGAGCAAACGCGGCAGCCATCTTGCGCACAGCTTTCTCATGTCCAAATTTTCAGTCAACATGCGATATACAGCTCTTTTTGAAATGCCTACTGTGTCTGCTAGCTCACGCATTTTCAATCGATAGACATTCAATACCATTTTGTGGATTTTCTTTACCTTTTCTGGCGTGGTCATCTCATTTGGTCGACCACTGAGATGTTCGTCTCGGCAGCTCGTACGTCCTCGTTTAAACTCTGCCACTCAAAATTTTATTGTTGTAAACGAAGAAGCAGACGCCCCCAGAGTAGAATCTAAACTCGGCTTCGATATTGGTTGCACGTTGCACTTAGACATTTAAAATGAAAGTTTTGTATCACATAAAAATGACCAATTTTTCCAAGTTTACAAATTAACTGAGAGGGTTCGCTATTGATGGCTGCCAAAAAACACTAAACAGTGTAGCGCCTTGAAACTTTAAACTTAAGCCTTATAAAGTTGGTACTTTCTACCATAATTTTTTTTTAAGGAACAACCACCAGAAGTACGTCAGGTCGGGTACTTCTGGGACAGCCCTCGTATGTTGGTTTTGATGTAAATAAGAGGAAATTAAAAACATACTTTTTTTGACCCAAGGTTTACTTAACTGTTCAAAGAATGCCTAGTATTAATTACTAACAATGTGTTTATTTCTTGTTTGCAGGGTGACGGTACCCGGTTACCAGAACAGTCTGCAGGCGGGGTTGGTATCCTCGCCGGGCGCCTGGGAGCGCTTCGGGCTGGAGTTCATCCTCACCTTCATAGTGGTCCTCACGCACTGCGTGTCCACTGAGAAGCCCGCCCACGGCCCCAACTCCGGTTCCGCCCTACCAGTAGGAACCGCCTACGCAGCTTGCAGCCTTGTTTCGGTGAGCGCAATTTTAAAAATAATTTTTACTTTGAAGTCGGCCAAAGGCAAAGTTCGTAGAAAATGCATTTAACAAAGTTAGCTCATCGAGGGGGTAAAAATTCGTGATGTAGCTTGAAGTCCATGTTCCACTTGGAGATTTGAATTAACTGCAATACAAAGTGACAGTGTTTTACTTCAAGCTGCATCACGCGTTGGAAATTTCGAAAACGGTCCGACGAGTTTTTTTCGAAAAAGGCCCTTATGAGCTAACCACCTTTACGAACCCCAAAGGACAATTAACAAACGAAGAAACTATTTTATAAATCCAAAGACTTTTTGTAATTTAAAATAATAATAATTTTTGGAATCGATTGTATTGATGTGTATTTTTTGATACGTAGTAGGTTTTTGGATCCATTTTCAACATTTCTAGGCTTTTTTTACATCAGACAATGTAATCTAATAATAATCCAGTTATCATTAAATTATTAGGTAGGTACCTAGTTTAGTTCACCAGACCTGTCACTGCCGGCACTGTTTCTAACAGTAGAACTGTCACTCCAACTGCTACGGGACTACCTACTGTTATACCTAGACCACGGGATCTCATAAGCTTGCACGCTCCCAGAAATAGAAATAGAATTGAGGATGGATCGAAATCTAATCAGAATAATTTATGTTAACGTATCTAATATGAAGAGGAAGGTGGGGAAGTACCTGCATGGCCATTACCATTACAAATGTTTCAATTCTGAATGGTGGCCTTTCACCGGGGGGATACTTATAGATAGTATATATATATTATTATTGATAGTATTTATGCATTTAGGGAGAAACAGCACACACTCGATGCTTTCAAATTTTATTATTAGAAATAAACATAATACCTATTTGATTAAAAAAATTATTAATGTACCTAAACATAAAAAGTTTTCAAAATGGTTCAACTTATGTTTTTTTTTTACTAAACAAAAGTAATAAACTTCCCTCAGCTCTTACTATTATCCACAATGAGGCTGAATTTAAACGGGCTTTAAAAACAAAAGTAATGAACTTCCCTCAGCTCTTACTAATATCCAGAATGTGGCTGAATTTAAACGGGCTTTAAAAACAAAGGTAATAAACTTCCCTCAGTTCTTACTAATATCCAGAATGTGGCTGAATTTAAACGGGCTTTAAAAACAAAAGTAATGAACTTCCCTCAGCTCTTACTAATATCCAGAATGTGGCTGAATTTAAACGGGCTTTAAAAACAAAAGTAATAAACTTCCCTCAGCTCTTACTAATATCCAGAATGTGGCTGAATTTAAACGGGCTTTAAAAACAAAATTATTTAAAAAATCATACCATTCATGAATCCTAACATCTTTTCACAATACGTAATAATAATAAGCCATGTTCTCAAATTTCCCGTAATTGTTTGGTTTCGGTTTCCTCCTAATTGTATTTTTATGTTTAATATCCGAATTTATGTCAGAATATTTCTCATTTCTGAACGCAAACTGCCTTCTGTTGGTATATTATATTTTAGTTTTAAAGTTCTTGTTTTGTCCTGTGTTACAATAGCACCGTTCTTGTCTATTTTATTATTATTGTCCTGTGTGTGCTGTAAGAGCAATGTCTTTGTTAATTTTGTTCTCTTGTCTTTTTTTAAAATACTGGATATTCTTTATTATTTTCTCAATATTATAAGGAGCATTGTAGGATTATTTTCAAATTTATTATTGTTAAGCGCACTTGATGTGAAATGACACAAAACTGCGCTATATAAATATAACATTATTAATAAAAACACACATATTTTATTAGCCAAATGTATTATAAACGTTATTGTCAACTCAATTTTTATGTCGTTTGTTTAAAAATAATAAATAAAAAATTGTTTTTTTTTTTTCAAATCGACCTCGGTTTATGGAGGAGTACATTTTGATTATTGGATGATTAACTTTTCGTTTTTAATATAAAGTGTGGTATTTTCTCTTGTTAACACCGTTTAGAACATGTGTCTCGCCATGATAGTAAGGGAGACACAACAATTTCTAAGAGACCTATATTGAGCTGTTCCCAAATGTGAACAATTTAGCTGAGGGGTATATTTTCACTGCACGCTTTTTATTTCTAATATATTTTTTAGTATTAGTGCGTTCTCTCTATCATTCGTATTAACAGGTCCCTTTCAAACATAGAATAAAGAGTGTTGTGCTTCTTGTAAGTGCTTCCAAAACAATCTTCAGAAAACTTCTTCTCCTTTTTGAACGCTTATAACAGAGCCATAAGAATCACTTTAGTTGCTCCTTTCCTGCACCGTGTGATGGATGTAGGCACTTTTGTGATAAACGGGTGTTTGCGTCAGTAAAAACTGCAGCAATTATCATCTCAGTATCAGGTTAATATTTCGATAACAGATAAGGTACAGGAGGAACATTGAACAGGATTGTAAATGAATTCTACCCGGAAGCGAGTGGCCACTGCCCGAGCGAGCTGAGCAGCTGGTGCTGATTTAAACTCTTGAGAAATACAATATCTTCTTTCTGCCGCCCGCGGGGAGATGGTCGAATGCACCTGAACACCTTGCGCCTTACGCCAGGGATGGCTGGTTTAAAGATTATGAAAAAACATATTGTAACAATTATTACAAGCAATAATTGTCAGCCTGAAACACTCGTTTACATTGAAAAATCTTCCGAGAAAAGATACTTGCCGCCAACGGGACTTGAACCCGTGTCCTTCCGATTGCCGGTCGAATGCTCTGACCACTGAGCTATGGGGGCTTATCAAATACCCGCCAAATAATTCAATATATACTAGTGTTTCATTCAACAATTACTGCTTGTTATAAATCGGCAATCGGAAGGACACGGGTTCAAGTCCCGTTGGCGGCAAGTATCTTTTCTCGGAAGATTTTTCAATGTAAACGAGTGTTTCAGGCTGACAATTATTGCTTGTAATAATTGTTACCCTTTGTGCTATGCATAAAAAATCTTGTCTAAACGTTAGTTTATAAATTAAAAAATAATAAAAAACATATTCATTAATTATATTAATGGCGACATTGTGACACCAACGCATTGCGGAAATCAACTGTAAATAAGCCATAAGTAAGTACCTATATTCGGGCACGAGTGGCACCCGGTGCGGATAACGTGGTATCACCCTAAGAATGAACATGGTGTCACCCCAAGAATTAGTAATCCTCAAACTAGATTTTGGATAATATTGAAGAACAAATTTCGAAATCCTCGAAAATGCTTACTATTTATTATTATTCATTTATTATTTATTTATGTACACACAACAATGAAATACAGAAAAAAAATTCGAGTGCAGTTTACACGCGGTAGAAGCGAAACTTTACCAAAATAATCTCAATCAATACATGAAAAGTGAGATCATAGTCAAAGCGACCAATGAGTGCAGACCAGTATAATTTCCGTTTCATATCTCAACCAATAGGAGCCTTTAAAAGTGAATAATCAAATCAGTATGACTTCGGGGTGTCTCTTAACCTCCGCCGAACCCGCGAGACTGACTCACCGAACCCCTGGGGTTCATCGAACCCAGATTAAGAAACACTGTCCTAAACAGGTGGACCGATTATGATGGGGTTTTTTTTGTTTGAAAGCTGATGTGATCGAGATGGTTCTTAGCAACAATTCATGAAAATCTGTTCAGGTGTTTCATGGTCATCAGATCTTTTTTGTGTCGGGGTTACTTAAAATTTTGAAAATTTTACTTAGGTATTTACTACTTTTTGTTTCCTTATAATTTCTTCTCCTACTAACCACTGCTATAACACATTGGTTTAGTTATCTGAACTCCATCATGAGATGCTATCCCAAATAAGCCTCGAACAACGTCTTTACACTTATTCGCCCCCTCTGACAATGTCCATCAGCCTTCCCGTCTTTCGCGAAAATACTTCCCAAGTAAACAAACTCGTAAATTTGTTACAAGGATTCACTATGATTATTTATTTTATTATTACTCCGTTTCGTCTTGAAACAGCCCGTCTATTATTCAGATTTACCTACGCTAAAAAAACCGCATCCGTCGGATGATTATTTTTTACTCCTGCGTCGAATTCATTTCTTGCTTCTTCATAAGCCCATCCTGACTGAAGCTGACGGAAAACTTATTATTATTTGAGATGCAGTTTTGTGCAGTCTTGCGCCCGACAAAAATGTATCTTTTTCTCGACCGCCTCTCATTGTCTCGCTTCATCTCCTTAACACCCCATAAGTGGTCCCCCTTCTGTTCCGTTGATTTTACCGCTGCAGTGTCCGCATACCGAAATAGCAGGTGCTCCGCGCCAAATAAAATAAAACTGTTTAAATTAAGAACTTGGAATACAGAATGAATTAACTTTAAAAGATGAAAAGAAAAAAAACAGGCACGGGTGTTGATGCGAGTTGTGATTTGGAATCCTCCAAACAACCTCGCTGTTTTTTGTGGCGTTCAAAAAAAAGTTAGATATTAAATTTATTACGTAGATACTTTTTTCGGTGTTAATAATTTTACAAACAAATGGCATGCGCGTTTTATTATTAATGGACATCGGACACATAAGAATGTCATTATTTTTTTATATTGGCACATCAAAGAAATAATATTTATGTTCTTCCACAGACCAATTCAATTAATTACGCCAATGTTATTCTTCACTCTGTGATAGAATTATTGAGTAGATTGTTTCTCATTTTTGAACCTCTAATTCATGCATTTTACAAGCCAATTACCAATTTTTTTCCGCCAAATGAATACAGATAATATTTTTAAAAACAGCCAACATGATGGTTATCAAATCAATATTTCATTAGTAAAGTTTTACTAATAAATTAATAGATGTACTTGCTGGTGGCACTGTTACATTTGCCGAAAGGCACGGCCCTTACAAATAAAACACCACAAACGAGTCGTTAGGGTGCTTATGTGCCTCTGCGTGTACCACATTTTCATAATGCAAAAAAGGTTAATTTTTTAAAAAAGGGGAAAATATTACAACATTTCACCCGTTCCCGGAAAATTTAACACCCAGATACCCAAGATATCACATCCTGATATTTGTTTTTTGTCTTGTTTCTGACTTTGGGGGCGTTCAAGTATTACGTAACGCAATTTTTGAAGATTTTTGACCCTCCTTCCCCCCATGTAACGCGCCTTAACGTTTTTCTGTACCCCCCTCACCATCCCTAAACGTTACGTAACACCCAAGTGACTATATTTACCTAAAAGTCACAATTAAGTTGCGCAAAGTACTGGAAAGTTTGTTCTTGTTTTAATCGCGTTTGCGGTAATACATAAAACAAGAGATTTGTAACTCGCAATATATGCGTATAATGTTTATTTTATTTATTCATGTTGTTATTTATTAAACAATCGCACATAATGTAATAGACATCAATAGGCACATAATGTAATAGATCGAGTGTAAAATATGTTAAAAGGGCTCCCTAATAAACTTTTACAACTAATCTTACATTTAATTACGCCGTTTTCCTGCCCTTGACTTGCCCCTGTCCTTATATTGTTCTTCTCAAAAATTCTCCTATTTTAGATTATTTTTTACTAATAAACTCTAATAAAATAACAAATTTAACCCTTTCGCGCAATACAATACAATCGAGGGATTCCCCGTAAAACATAAACGAAAAGGGTTGCCAACTTGGAAGATTTTAATTCCCTCGTTTTTTATTTAAATAAAAAAAACACGTAACGTAACGCGTTGTTCGAACCCCCGAACTCACAGTAACGTTTTATAAGACCCCCCCCCCCTCTCCCCCAAATTGGGTTACGTAATCTTCGCTTTCTAGGCCATCATTTCAAATTGCGGATAGAGTAAAGGTGAATTTATATGTTCATTTTATTTAAATGGGCAAATTTCAAAATTATATAAAAGATTCAAGTCAACTTCAGAAGAGATGAAATGTTGAACGGAGGGGAGGCAATTTTAGATAATAAGGCTTCATAGTATATTTGTTTACAGAGGGACAACTAAAAATATGTGATCTAAAGTTCCCACTTCCAGACCACAGAATATACAATCTGGAATTAAGGACGTGAATTTTAAAATTGAATTGAAGGAATTGAATAAGTGAGCTAGGTACTCACCGAATGTTGGAAAATTGTTGAAACCACGGTTTTGATGGGATAGTCCCTTATATCGAGGCATAACAGGCTCCCTTGGATCAGGGCCGTAGCTAGGGGGGGGGGGGCATTAGGGGGCAATGCCCTACCTTAAAATACCTGTGCCCTACCTTAAAATACCTGTGCCCTACCTTAAGAAATACCATCGACTATGATAATATACTAGTAAACTGTTTGTTCATTGTTTGACATGATTGTAAAAAAAATACTACCTATTAGTGTAGCGTAGCGACATCTAACTAAACAGCTTCAAATTAACCAAAGAATCATATTATATCAATTCTTTTCTTTATTCTGCCCATAGATGGAATTGAAGTAAGTGGTGAGAGACTGTGCGCGTATTGCAATCACTGCTTAGGGGGAATTCCCAAACGGTTTGGGGATGTTATTCAACGGTTGAGTCATAAATAAACCAATCCCTAAATCGATATCTTCGGGCCTTCTCCATACTAAACGGTATGTCATCAGATCAAGCACTTGCATACTGCTCGCTAACAACGTATGCAGGGACAATAGGGATCTAGTTTTAGTTACTTATAATTGTAGGGTCGTTCTATAAAAAAAGAGTCCTTGTTAAATAGTAACCTTCTGTTACTTACACCGGGCGGCTTTATGGTGGATAACCTCCAATTCACTTTGAATAAGAGAACGTTTTCCTTCAAAATGTATCAGCAGATGAATCCACAACTGGAAATTTACATTGTGATCACAAAACTGGTTTTAAATTAAGAGTGAATCTGTTTGCGTGTCCACAGATTTAATTAGTATTACTCTCATACAATGCGTAGTATGGTTTTCCTACGAATTACGAATTTTGTGGAATGGTTTGAAATAAAAATTTTAACTCCACTCGAAATATTAGAACGGTTTTCTTCGAAATGTGTCAGCAGATTAATCCGCTACTGGAATTTTGACAGATCATTCGGAACATGAAACTGGTTTTAACCCAGGAGTTAATTTTCTAAGTCCCCGGCTTAAGCTCAAAAACTATACCCAGAACAAGAAAATGGTTTTCCTCTTACTTTTGTACTTGGAACACATGGATGGTTTGATGATCCACTGGAACACGTGACAATCCATGAAACTTTCTTAGAATTGTCGCGCATCGCCCACGGACCTCTCTCAATCATTCTCACTGAATATTAGTCATAAAAAATCCAAGCACAAAACAAAATTAGACCCGGACAGTGTTGCCAGTCGCTGCAGTTATCAAGATGACATTATTATACATTCATTTGAAGAAAGGGGAATCGCCAGGTTTGTCACAGAATAAGTAATGAAAAATTCCGTGCCCATTTCAATCGGTCTGAATCATATATACAACAAAAAGATCATTTTACTTGCGCCCTACCTGTAATTACCGCTGCCCTTTCTTAAATTCAACTCTAGCTACGGCCCTGCCTTGGATTGACTAGCAATGTATCAATATTCTGCCCAAAATTGCGGGATCTATCCGATACTTCCTAGGTTCTAAAGCAGGAAATTATTGTACTAAAAAAAAAGATTAAGTAGGTACTTAGTTTTAACCACGTTTATTGTTCAAAAATCGTCATTTTTCGTAAGCAGTGACTTCATCAGGATTATTTTAAAACTAATAACAGCAATAGACATAGACTTAAAAGTGTTATTAATTTTGAATTAAAATGGTGCTACAAAATAAGTTTGTTAAAAGAATAAATTATTATACATTTTTGAGTAGGTCCAGATATGGTCGAGATTTTTTTTTTTAGCTCCACAAAGGAGGCCATGGGGAAAATAATTCCCCTCGGGGCCTATGTCATCTTTGGGGATGCTGTGTGGTGGGTTTTTTAGGAAAGGAAGGAGAGGAAGTTCTGGGAAGGAAAAGGGTATGAGGGGTGGGTAGGAATCTGGGGGTCAGTGAATCCATGGTTCCATGCCAACTCAGAATCAAGTCAACTCAACACCTCCTTGAAAAGTCATTAAAAGCTATAAAAAATAATTTAAAAATAGCCCATAACCCTAACCTAACGTAACCTATTTAACCATTTTTTTTGACTTTTCAAAGAAGGTTCTAAGTTGATTTCATTCTGAGTTGTCCGGTCACTGAATCCGTCCCCCCCACTGCGGCGCAAGGCGATGTTTAGAGAGAGTACGTCTAAAGATGTCAAAGGGACTTCCTCAATTATTCTCCCCCGATTCGGCTTGTCATACAGCTGGTGAGCAGACGCATTCACCGCCAAGACCCGAACAAACTTCACCCCATGAACCCAGGCACCCATGCTAAGTCATCAAACATAGCGAATCATTTAGGGTGACCTATGGCAGAGGTGTTGGTTATCCAATAAACGGTTCCCGGGGCGGCGGTACCTACACCTGCCTCCCAAATTGATTTAAATCCTCAATTGAATTAAGAGATGAATTATTACGCTAATTAAAATATATTTTTTAATTCCAGATGCCCTTCCTGAACCCCGCTCGCGCTCTCGGGCCCGCCTTCGTGCTGAACCGCTGGGACGGGCACTGGGTGGCGTGGGCCGGGCCCATTGCGGGCGGCGTGGGAGCGGCGCTGCTGCACGCGCTCGTGCTGGGCGCGCGCCGGCGTGCCCGCGACAAGGACTCGGCCGACGGGGACTCGAGCAGCGTGCACTCGGACGAGGACGCCTACGACGACCTGGACAAGCAGCACCACCACCATCAGCAGCACAAGTTCCCCTCGGCATACGCTACCTATAGACCTACGCAGGCTCCGCAGCCTGCTCACCTGGCTAACCCGGGAGGTTAGTTCATTACAATCATAATACCCACTAGCGCAGATCCGTGAAAAATCACGGGATAGTCTAAATTCAGATAGTGACAAATCAGTTCCAATTATGAAAAAGTAAAAAAAAAAACATAAAAACTATTATTTAACATGAATAGTATGAATTCTTGGGTTCCATGCAAACTCAGAATGAAACTAACTCAGAACCACCTCAAAAAAAGTCTTTAAAAGCTTTGAAAAAATAATTTTAAAATAGCCGGTAACCCTAACCTAACTTAACCTATCTAACCATTTATTTTTATTATTTTTTAATCATCCCTCTTAATGACCTTTCTGAGGTGGTTCTGAGTTGGTTTCATTCTGTGTTGGCCGGTCACCGAATTCTTGAATTCATTTCGATTTTGATAATGACCATTAAAATAATTTTGTTATAATAATATTATAGTATAACTAGCGCAGATCCATGAAAAATCACGTGATAGTCTAAATTCTTGACAAATCAGTTCCAATTTAGAAAATGTTCATTAAAATAGTATTTATTATTATAAGCAATAATTATCAGCCTGAAACTTCATCTACATTGAAAAAATCTTCCGAAAAAAGATACATGCCGCCAACAGGACATGAACCCGTGTTCTTCTGATTTCCGGTCAGGTGCTCTACCACTGAGCTATGTCGGCTTATCTAATACCTGCCAAATAATTCAATATTACTTATTACTTATCACATTTTTGTGATCAGTAGGTAGGTACCTAATTTATAGCTTGTTTGAATTTTTCACAAAATGATGATGACAAATTTTCAAATAGCACTTAGATTCAAAGCAAATTTGAGTTTATTGAACCAGATTTCAAGCAAGACTAATGCACAGACAATCGATATTAGTATTTTTAATAAATAGTACTCCTGGTATTTTATGGCTTGTCTGAATTCTTTACAAAATCAGTTCCAATTTTGAAAATGACACTTTAATTCAAAGCAAATTTAAGATCATTGAACCAGTGTTACGCGGGACACACCGACAATCGAAAATAGTATTTTTGATTACATCAGCTTTAAACCAGAAAATTATTTTTATATCTGACATAAAAAAAAACATTTTGCAAAGCATTATTTATCTTTCTGACCTAATAGGACCATTAAACATCTTTAGCCTGCAACACTTATAAACTGAGGAATCTTTAAAATATCCTTTAATATAAAATTTTTATACTAATCCCTACCTTTAAAATGTAAATATAAATCGGCATGAAATTATTTAAAGTTTTCTAAATGTATAATGTTTTTTTCCAGGACTTGGAGGATACTGCCCCACCCTGACCACCAGCCTGTACCCCGGCGGAGGTGCTGCCAAGCTGGAGAGGGTGGAGTCCCTCTACGGGGGCACCCGATCCCTCTATTGCAAGTCCCCCACGCTCTCACGGGCCAACCTGCACCGCTCCCAGTCCGTCTACAGCAAGCCCCCGCGTGCCCCCGCTGGGCCCCTGCTGCCCGCCAGGGACCTCTACCCCACCCATCAAGCCATAGCGCACAATCAAAACGCTCACAATCAACTGCAGGCCAGAGAATCCAACTATTCCGCTCGCCCGACTCACAACATCAACAACCCGAGAGAACCGTCACCAGCTACATACGCAACCAGGCAAAACCCAACAGGCGCACCGCAGATAGTCGATGAAACTAAAATAACACGTCGCCCGGAGAGTATGTACGGCATGGTCGTCTCACAGCCGCGACGCAACCAATCCGCACAGTCAGACGACTCTAGCTACGGGTCGTACCGAGGAGCCGCTACCCAGGCAGGCACGCCCGCACAAACCAACCCTAACGGTACCTACCACCATCACCTGCCTCCTCCAGTTCAACATCAGTATTAAATCTATCAAGTGCAATGCATGTTTTTTAACATGTTGAATGCTTCCTATAAACTTATAATATTTCGTCGATGCATTTCGATACAATGGACAATTAAATGCAGTGAAATGAAATGTTAGATTATTATAAATAATATGTTTTAGATTTTATGAATAATATCGATAATAAGACATGTTGAAATGATATTACAAATTTATTGATTTTGAAAGTTGTGCCATTAAGCGCTTTTATTATTAGCGTGACGATTCACGATTACGGTAGCGCAGCGGCATAAAAAAGGCAATAAACATAATATGTTCCTTCTCACAATAATGCTGCAGCTGTTTCAAAAGATGAGATTCACAATCTACGTGGGTCTGTTTCTTCCAAAGGAAAAAAATAACATCATTTTCTTACATCTCTCTCACACCAAACCTTTTCATCTCTGTAGACCCCTACCATACACTAGCCGTGATGATAATTTTGAAAGTACGAAATAAAGTTATAAGGATAGAAGTGTGAGTCAATTCCAAAAATTTAAAAATGTCAAATGTCAATGCACCGATGGTTTTGCTTTTGTTCTGAAACATATAATGCTGCAGCTCTTTCTTTCACACTAAATAACAACAGTCGAAAATGAGACAAAATGAGAACGTATGTCTGCATCCCCCCAAAGGAAACATACAATTATTATCATACACTTCCCTCAAAAATATAAAGAAAATGAAACGCGTTTCCTGTCGCCGTAATAAGATATACATATCTGTTTCCTCCAAAGGAAAAAAGTACTACTTTGGAGGAAACAGTCACACATATTTTGTGTGTCTCATATTTTGTCACACCATTATTTAATGGGTAAGAAAGAGCTGGAGCCATGGGCGTAGGCACAGTGGGGCAAAGTGGGGTGTTTGCCCCACCCTGACTGGCCGATGTATGAGCTGTGGGATTGTCGACCGAGCATGTTTTCAAATTTACAGCACTGCATAGGATGATTTTCCTTCTTCTGTTCATATTATTTTTATTCATAGAGCCTAAAGCATGAATGTGTTGTGGAAGCTTACTTTTTTTGGTACCTATTCTACATTCTTATTTTTTGCCCCACCCTAAAGGCCTGTTCAGATTGAGCATATAAATATAAAAGATCATAGCATGCCAAATATCGCTCTCCATACAATCCCTTCAGACCGTTCACACCTGAGCGCTTCATGCGCACATCAACCAAAGACGATGCACATCTTACGCCATAACCGCTCTTGAGGCGATATGCCAACAGTTAAGCGCCCCCACTCCGACGAAAACAGGAGAGGGGGTCATTTTAATTACGGAGCTGCCTAGACCGGTGGATGACAGATGTCAAGTTGATAGATTCAGTACAAAAAATGCGCACTCCGTGGCCGCTCGCTAATTCATCTCACCCCTCTCCTACCATAGGAAGAAATATTTGATCTGCGTCGTGTGAACGGCACGAAAAATAAGCGCTCGCGGTTCAACAGATACCTGCTCGCGGTTATATTCGATGTCTGAACGACACTTAAATCAAAACCTGGCTACGCCCATGGCTGGAGCATTATAGCGATAAAGAATGTATGTTTATTGCCTTATTTTACCATCACCGTACCGTAAACGTGGATCGTTACAGTACTAATAAAAGCACTAAATATCTGTGTGAATAAGTTTAGTGTTCTTGTAGAATCGATATCGAACATAAAATGTATCACACAAGATATAAAATTGACTCAACATTGTATGCACTCTTTCAGTACCTTCTTCCAAGCGTAACTTTAGTATAAAAATGTAAATAAAACTAACATGTAAGTGAAATGGATGAACAGAATAATTCATGCAAAAGGAAGAGAAATGTTCATGCATGTTTACCATCAGGAGTATATTCTCATAGTTGTATTTTCTACCATTTATATTGTGCATTTATAACAATAATTTTATAAGTGTTAAAGCAAAAATAATGTATTAAACTTTAAAAATTTTATGACTCTCTTGTAAAATATCTATCTTTTAGTTGTGTGATTCGATGGTATCATGTTAAAAGACTTCCTTTATATAATAAGTAAAAATCCCTCATAGGTTTAACTCATGAATGTGAGACAAAGAATTCGATAAAAAGAAAGTTATAAATGTGAAATAATCTCTTTTTACTTCCATTGCTGTTTCTTCTTTTCTGTTGTATTTTTACAATCATTATAAATACGGTTCTTGGATTAAAGTTATAATTAGATTTACCATTTTTCTCTCCTGGTTAATATCTTCAGATTACACTATTTTCGCAACAATGGAGTTCTGTGACTTTTCAGTTAACTAGATTGCTATGATTGAAAAATACGATTTTTGAAGTGAAACTTCCTACAGCTGCGCTGTGATTCGGATGAAAGGGAAATGACGATTACTGCACCTGCGACGCATCGACTGCGCTCATTGGCCGCTTTGATTATGATGTCACTTTTAAAGGCTCCTATTGTTTGAGATATGAAACGGAAATTACGATAAGTCTGCGCTCATTGGTCGCTTTGATTATGACCTCACTTTTCAAGTATTGGTTGAGATTGTTTTGGTAAAGTTTCGCTTCTACCGCGTGTAAAACTGCATTCGAATTTTTTTTTCAACTTTATTTCTTATCAACAATATTTCAACTTTTTGTTTGAAGTGAAAGAATCCTTAAAAAAATCCCATACAAAAAATTTAAAATTTGGAAAAAAAATTCTGCTACAACATCATTTTTTTCAATCTTAGTACTCTAGTTCATGCACCACCACTGAAGAGCATAATACTCTGTCTTATTTTTCAAAGCAATCTATAAAAAAAAACACTGTTTTCTGTTGATTTTCCCACCTAAACTGCTTTTTACCCATTGATATATTATGTTTTTACCTTATTTCTTCTGTTAAAACAACTGCTTGGCGGTGCACTGTGAAGTAATGCAAAATGATGTATTTTTGGTTGGAAAATTTGATTGAAAATTCTGCGAGTAGAAAATATTTTGGTCGTTGCAAGTCTTTTTAAAAGCCTAGAAAAAATCAAGTATCAGGCTTATTAAACAATGCTTTGCAATGCTAAATCTCCAATTTAAAAGTTAATCTCACGAACTCCGTTTCGGAAATGGTTTTATTGTATCGTGTGGCAAATTAAGTTCTTTAGATTTTTATTGGAAAACATTTTAATATTTGTGACTGAATTTTACAATATAAAAAATTTCAGCAATCTTATAAATCAAAACAGGCGGCTGTTGTTGTTAAGCGGGAATTTCAACCTTATTGCCATCTGAGTAAGGAGTGTGTGATTTTGCTTGATTCTGAATTTATACGCTGAGGTGCATCGCCTTGATTTTTATTTTTTATAAATGGAACACATTAAAATATTGACAATCTGCTAAGAAAGTACTTACCCCGATTTCATCACAATTTTGTAGTAATAAATTCTACATTGCAGTTTTATAAATACAAAGTCTTCAACATTATAATGAAAAAATAGTTTAATTGCGAATAAAATATTTTTGTGTTATTTAAAAGCATTATTGTTATGATTCTTCAATAAAAGAAAACAATAATAATAAATTTACAAATCATATTCTTATTAGGTGTTCTCGAAATACAAAATTAAATTGTTTCATGAAAATTGAGACCATGTTAATTGTAATGTAAATAATACCCCTCTACATTTAACAAATATTTAAATGTTTTGAAATTAGTGCATATTTTGTAAGTTTTATGTGTCAGTAAGATTAATTATGAATAAATTTTATTATAAATCTACTCTATTGTTTCATTGCAATTCAACCAATATAATCACCCTTTAATCCAAACATTGCGTAAGTAGTGTTTTTTTTTTATTAAGCCAGTCCTCCATGCACAAAATGTTTTCAAAACATTGAAAGATTAGGGTGTGGCCATACACAATGTTTTGCTTTCTATGGCCAATGGAAAACATTTGATTTGTGTAAACTTTTCGGTTTCAAAAACATTTTGTTGGAGGAAACCTGCCTTTAGGGATCATGTAGTGTACTGTTGTTTCCTCTGATTAACAATACAATTCGGATGATGGGGAGTCATCAACAATACTTCGGTTAATCAGAGATTACAAGACTTGTATATTATCGTGTCTTATTTACAATGAATATCAAACTTGACTAGACATGCGAGGATGGGTTGTGTTAATCAAGCAAGCCGCCGCCTAGTGCTGTGCCCACTGTCAATCGGATATTTTCATAACCGTTGTACTAGCTCCACACTGCTCGCGAAGTTCCTCGACGAAATATTCGGGAAGGTTGACCGAAGTTCGAAGTACGTCACTACACACACATGGACGTTCAAGTCTGCTGCCGTTGCAATGTGCACGCTCGCGTATTATAATTTACCTACACTGCATACCACGTCAGCTCGAAGACATTTCGTATACCTAGCTCCTAAAATATATGCTAAAAATATAAATATGCTATTATTATAATTAATTATATTTATTATAAAATTTTGCAATTCAATTTAATTTATACAACTCATAATTTAATTTATCAACCATTACAAATGTATAATTTCCAATCTGTAAACTTCACCCGCATAACACAGGGACATCCCTAGCATGGCGGATGAAATAACACAAAAAACTAAACAATGTACAATATTCTTATAACAAATTAATAAATAAATAAATAACTATGTGCATATTCATAAAAAAAGGAGGAAAAGAAGATGGTGGATGATTGCAGTTGCAATGCACCGGAACAGAATTAGGTTAGTTTAGTCAATTAAACTATGAAAAGAGAACTACCGGGAATAAATAAATAAATTGGTACAAAAGGATTGTGTTTTTTTAATTTATTGTATTTTTTACAGCTAAAAAATAATTACTAGCACGGACGTGCGCTCGCGACGACGTATTGAAGCGAACTGAAGTCCGAGTAGTGTAGAGAGGCACTTCGTGTAGGCACTTCGTGCAACTTCGAGTCCTTTGACTCGGGCGCAAAAACCGACAAAAAATGGAGGTCGCCCGAGGCGAGCCAAGGTTGGACGAAGGACGAAGTGCCCCTCCGCACTATCGTATTCGGCTAACCTCGTTCAACTTCGCGAGTAGTGTGGAGCTAGAGTTAGGATTTTAGACCTGAATGGGCGACAGTTCTCTCTCATATAGTACTACTACTGACCTCTGTTGAGACACCTTAAAACTACATATATTTACCTATACCAGCGACACCTGTTGACAGGCAAACATATTCACATACACTACAATTATGAACAAACATGTTTATATAAAAATGCTGAACAGCGCCATCTTTTTGGAATAATGATGAGGTTCAAGTTAATATAAAATGTAAATAAAACACATATAAAAGGCAACACACATATTTTATTTATAAAGCATAATGATTCGCTAAGAATGCATCTTCATAACAAAATGTAACGATTGCCCTTTTATAAATTGTGATTATTATGCAGAGTTGTGGCACAATATCATTTTATAAGTTATACAAAATTGCTAAAAATCTCATAAGCTTAGAACTAATAATTGATTATTTATCCCTTGTGTCCATTCACAGTAATCATTACAAACTTATTTGTAATATGGAATATTTAAGCTGTCGGGTTCCACGTAAAGATGGTGAAGTCATATCGGTGACATCCTTCCTATAACATACTCTTCTCCAAGTCAACAGGATGTTTAGTTGTTTAATATCCAACTACTAAAAACGAAACAACAAATTTTGCTTAAAATATATCTTGTGCAAGATGACAATCAACATGTTCAGAATTTTTAGCAAATGCGTGCAACATATTTTGCATTCCAAAAATTATTTCTAAAAAGATCATTAGGTTTTCTATTTACAAATCTCTTAGGTTCTTCTTCCACAGCGATACGCAAGCGCCACGTCACGTCCACGTCATTGAAACTTTAAGCTTGACATCACTTGTGTCCAATAACATTATAAAAATACAAGGATAGACATTCAAAGAATATGTTTGTACACATAAAATAGCTACATGTACGTCCCATTAAAGCAGTGGTTCCTAACCGGGGCGCCAGCGCGCCTTTGTGGGCGTTTTGTAGGTCTGGCGGGGTGTTTTAATTTTTTTTACATTTAGAGGGTGCTGCAGAAGTTCGGGTGGGCATTGTGTCAATATGGAAAATAAGCTCATTCACGAGCTATGCACTTTTACACATTCTTTAGGCGCTTTGATTTATTAAGTTCTGTTAAATAAACTACACTTGCAAGCACAAAATTTTAAATTTAGGCATAAACTCAATGTCATTGTGATTCATATAAATTCAAAAAGATTCAAAATATCATCCATGAGTGAAAGTTTTGTACCGTCCGAGGCTTTCATATGTATGTGTTCATTCGTTGATATGGAGCAGATCAGTATTATCAGTACGAGAGATGGGGGGGAAGGGTGCTGGATAATTTTACTATGGTAAAATGTCAGTGACGGCACATGCATGTCTCAGTAACAGATCTCCACTCTATTCATCTAATCTTGGGTCAGACATTTTGTAAGAATGCATGTGCTTTAGATCAAAGCTAGGAACAACAGAGTCGACAATGAATGACAGGATTTATAAAATGACAGATACAGCAACTGTTTGGTTGTAAGTGAGGTTATGAAAGCATTCTAGTTTTGACTTTTTGAGAATTCAACAATGATTGGTGGCAACACAGAACCCGTGATTTACAGATTTGATGCATATGGACTGTGTGATGACAAGTAGTGCAACTGCCGTCCCGGGAATCTTTTATTGGATAATGAACACTACTGCCATAGGTAACTCCAAGTGTTTCACTTTGGTGACTTAACAAGGGTGCCCGGGTTCATGGAGTGAGGTCTTGAAGGCGGATGCATTTGCCCACCTCCTGCATGACAGGTCAGATCGGGAGAGACTGGTTGAGGGAGACCTTTTGAACTCTCCAGCCGGATCGTCTCGACCAAAGATATTGAAATATAATAGATGTGCTATCTGCAGTTTTACTAGGTGGGACTGCGCTTCGGGGTGTCGCCAATGTTGTTTACCAATTAACAAATAAACTAAAGATGGATTCATAAGTCCGTCACTCCTGGACACGTTGACCCCTAGATTCCTACCCATGCTTCATACCTTTTTCCTTCCCAGAACTTCCTCTCCTTCTGTTCTCTAAAAAAATTCATTCCACACAGCATTTACAAAGGCTCTAAGGGATTTTTTTTCCTCAAGGCTTCCTGTGTGGAGCTATGAAAAAAAAGATGCTTTTTTGGACATTGTGTATTACACAATGTGACTCTCTGATGCTTGCGTATCTCTGTGGGAGAAGGGCCCTATTGAGAGCCATTCTGAATGACGCATTTTAAATGTGGTTCATATCAATTACAGGAATACTTAACCCAACAAAATACAAACCATACATAAAACATATTTAGAGCCAATCTCGTGGAATTGCTTGCTGATTGCAGTTTGGCAAGAATAGAAATGAAGCAAAGAGGAGCATTTACCAAAATAGCTCAACAAACTTTTACTTTTGATAGCCCGACTCGGTGTTTGATGTTGTTTCAAAACGTTACCGCAAGACGTCAACTTATACTCAGCAGGAGCATCACATTATACAGAGTGTTAAGAGATGTACCCGACTTACCCAGTTAACCAGTGATTCCTGACCTTATTTGAAGTAAAAAAAAATAGATGAAATTTGGTTTCTGGTGACTTTTTTTTCATCTAAAAACACAAAAAATCAGTGAGTGGTTAGGGCCGGGATGGGAGGGTTCGGCTGAATAACCAGTGATGAAATGTGAAAGAATTTTTCGCCTGTCTTTGAAAAAGAAACAACAAAATGCCACAAATCACTGGTCAAAATAAGTCAGATATATCTCCTAACACCATGTGTAGACTCAAGAATGAACACAGTGAAATAACATTGACCACAGGCTGATATAAATTTAGCAAGCAATATTATGGTAACAACAGAAAGCACAATTATCATTATTTACATACTAAGTGATTTATTGATTATTTTAATAAATTTTATCAGTGAAATCAAACAAACTGAAAAAGATAAGCTTTTCCAAACTTATTTAAAATTAATTTAATAATTCTAACAAATAACAGGCTTTCTGCTGTTCACAAAATTTTATTGCATGTGGAACATTCTATTGTGAATACATTATATAAATTAAACATTTGTAAAATCATATTTTATTTCAAAAGCAAAGTCATAGGATAATGATTTTTTTTGACTATTCAAAATGTTGCAAATACGAGGCATGTTGAAATAAAGACGACAATCTCCAATTATTTTCATTTTAAGTAACACGCAAAAAATGTCTTTTTAGTTCTTTTGCCTTACTATGAACAATAAAGTTTTGTTATTCTTTCCATTAGTTATTCTCTGCGTATATTTTATTGTGATTAAATGGTAAATTATTTAATTATCTTCAATTATTAGATGGAGATTGTCACTTTTGTTCCGTCTCTCTGATTGACCCATACTGCCATTTTTGTTCCATACCTCTGCACTAACCTAATGGAGATTGCCATTTTTGTTCTGTACTCTGCAATACCCTAATGGAGTTTGCCATTTTTGTTCTGTACTCTGCAATACCCTAATGGAGTTTACCGTTTTTGTTCCGTACACTGCAATACCCTAATGGAGATTGCCGTTTTTGTTGCAGAACTAAATACATTTATTTAAAAATGTACGGGTTTCTGTCACTTATGCTCCGAACCCTTTGCAGCTGTCGATAGATTTTTGTTTCTTTATCCATTGCCATATCTAACTCATTTTAGACCAATGGCGGAGATTGTCATCTTTGTTTCAACACGCCTCATATTTATATAGTATTTGCATCATGCAATGATGTTATGCTGATGAAAAATGTTATTATTTATAAACATTTTCTAGGCCACATATATATATTATGTCATACAAGAATATTGAACAACTTTTCAAAACTAACGGAATCCAAAATGTTTGATTTGATTTAATCAAAACTAAATTGTTAAATGCACAACCTTTTTGTTTTACAGCTTTTCAAAAATAACATTTCTCAAAATCATTCATAATGATAATTATAAAACTTGCGTAACTTACAAAATTCAGAATAATTAAACAATAAGACCTAAACATTGTGAAACCATTCTCATATTCATTATCCTGAGAGGTAAATAACCAAAAGTCCTATATCGGCAAAAATAAGATCAACCTTCCTAATATTTGAGATTGCAAGTCAATAAATTATAGGATGCGCTTGGAACGGTTGATTTGATTCTTCTTTGGTTTTCATTCGTCCATTTTTGAAGTGATACAATGCAACTTAAACAGAGTTGAATTCGCATCACCGATTTGTAACTAATAAATGCATCAGACCTATCTATATGTAGTCAAATGAAACAGTAATAAGTAGGAACTGATAAAACATTTATTCACCAATTATCTACAAATATTTTAATGTGAAATGGAAATTTCTAGGCTATCCTATTAACAAATGGGTCCATAAATTATAAATGAATGCTGTAAACTTGTAATGGATAACTCTACATTAAATTGGGCCCTGCAAATCTAATATGTAACTATGTTTCTGTAACATACATAATTTGGGATTGTTCGTCTAGTTTCTTTGGTTGAGTCACATTTAAATCATTCTAGGAATGGTTTATTGACGGTATAAAATATTTTCTAGCAGGTTAAGTAGTGCATAGTACGGTAAGTTTTAATTTAAATAATAAAGTTCATATTTAAATACTTAAGTTTAATTTTATAATAGATGAAGAATTTATCAATAATTTTAATAAATGAGCCGCGCATGTAATTTATTGTTACCTACTACAAATAAAAAAATCAATATTTAAAAAAAACGTATAAAGAAGCAGAGTTTTACGATACTTACCCATTTTATAAATAGGGAAAACAGCTTTATGAAAATATTGGAAAAGTAGCAATCAGTCAAAAGTATTTTTTCAGTCACTAAAGTGTTCAAAAAAGTTTTAAAATTTCAACAGTTTTTTTATTTTTTTATTTTCAATTTTAATTGTTACAGCCACTGTAAAAATGTATAAAAAAATGAACAGTCTTCATTATTCCAATAAAAATTATATGAATCTAGGGAACTTTCAAACATCAAAACCATTATTATCGTGACCAACAGACTTGACAACAGTGCGGCGATCTTTCCTGTCTGCCTGCCCTTAAACTTGGCTAGATGGTGTTTATGTATCAGACTTTACCTCAAAATATTTTCTCACTAGAAAGATGCAAAAACGATACAAAAGTTTCAAAAATAAAATAGCCTTTTAGCCTAAAAATTTGATTTTTTTATTTTATTTTATTCCCAACTGAATCACTATCAAGTGCAAGTGAGTCAAATTTTAAATAAAAAGAAAGTTTGGTTAAAATACACAATTAAAAACATAATATATTAAATAATCATTTTTTTTAAATAATACTGACATAATAATATTATTAATTAAGCAAAGAAGATAATAATATTATTTCAATATAAATATGATAATAAATAATTAATTACAATAAAATAGAGATCTGATATTTTTTTAAATACTCTTTCGAGCACAGAGAGCAGCACAGAGAAATTATGTTTTAAATATTTATATACTAAAATTAGACAAAATGAAACGAAATAAACATATCTCATATTATAATACACACACAAATACAAAAACTTCTTACTTAAGTCGTGGCGAGAACATTAATCTCTAACGAGATAGAATGGAATATGCAGCTAGGAATTATTTCCATAACATAATGATAAATGAATGTACATAAATATAGTATATTATGAAATATATATTTGGTGAAATAAAAAATATTTTTGAAATAATTAAATTAATACATAATACTTTAAATGTTCAAGTACATTTCACAATGTAACGACACCTGCCTATAGAAATGAATAAGTCAATAAATATACATATTATGCAAATGTTGTAAGCTGTCGTTAGTTTCATTAGCATCAGGAAAATACAAGTAGGATTGCGGTGTTAATCACTTTTAGTAAACGCTAGGGAATCAAAGCTTCTACGTAATTTGTAAAAATTAGTCGAATATGTAATGTGACTAATGAACTTTAAGACGAATCCACTATGAGACGATTGATACAATACATTATATAGGTGTGCAATTGTAAGTTGACATGAAAAATTGTAGAACTATTTATTAAAATATCTCATGGTGATTCACTATTTTTGACACAAGATGCTGCGGAGAAGCCAGACGCTGGGGCCGGCCATCTCGGTGAAGGTGACATTACCTAGTGAAGACTTGTCTGTGAGGTCAAGCTCTCCCGCTTTCTCTCCGGGACCTTCTGCCTTCTCGCCTCCACACCACCTCCCTCTAGCACACGCACCCTCCCTCAGGGTCCTGCTGGTCCGCTCCCAACTGTGACTGGCTTTGCAAGTCCACGGCTATATCATGGTTAAGGATCGTATTCACAACAAGACAGGCAGGTTAACAACATGTATTCAGGGGGCAATCAGGGATCTTAATTAGGTATGCTATTCTCACGTGTTACCGCGTACACTCACCTGGGAAAATTCAGGATGTGTTGCATTGATAATATTTAAAGATGTAGGCACAGGAGAAATGGGATGTGTACCAGCCTTGAATTCCATGTTAATAAATGTGTTTCCTATGGTATTGGTATCGAATGCAAACAATTGGGATTAAAATGCAAAAGCAGACTCAATCATTCATAATAACATTAATAAAGTTTCCAATAATGAAATATCTATCAAAGAAATAAAACTTTAAAAATAAAGTGAATTACAGTGCAACCCTCTTAATAAGTTTTCCAAGGGACTGGTAAAAACTAACTTCTTAAGCAGGAAAACTTTGTATGTGGGAAAAATTGGGCCAATTTTGGGCCAAGGGACTGAAAAAAATCAAACTTCAAGCCACGAAACTTCTTAAGAGGGTTTCACTGAAGGTACTTTGTGTGTTTATGAATCTAGTTTCAACTCTAAAGTTGACTACACAACTTATAATTATTGTTATCATTCATGTCAGAGTCCAGGAGAAAAATAGAATAAAAAAACCAAATAAAAATGAACAGCTATAAAGTATAGTCTGCCTTTTATTATTATAATTCTATGATGAATTCAATAAATACAAATAGTGAATGTCTTAATCATAGCATAACTAAAGCTTTCAGCTTACACACATTACATTATTATGTATTTAAATATAAATAGGCTGTTACTGTGACGATTGGCAATGCAAAATGTTCAATCAATTCATCCAAATCATTTGCGGCGTGAAACACTTCTGAAAATCATTCCACTCAAAACATCTCACAATCTAATCTGAAGATTACGTTTTTATGACATCTCCTTTGAATAACTGTTCCACACAATTTTAAATAGAGGATATATGCGGGATACAAAAAAAAATACAAATGGTAACATACGTAACAGAAATAATATTTCATAAAAATTATTATTGCTTCTTACTTTTGGACTTATTACTACATAGATCTTTCCAAGCATGGCCTATTGATTTCCGGTTATGTGCCGAATCCTATTATTTTGGTACATAAATTTAGCACCTTCAAATTGTGGCATAGGTGAAGTGTCAACACATTGGCACCACCAGATTTAAACGTCGATTTATTATGTAGTTTTAAAAACAAGTATGCGTTAAAAAAAATCACCCCAAAATATTTTTCCTTCACACCATTTACTAACCAATTGATTTTAGTTTATCAAGTTTTATTGTATTACAAGTTCGTTAATTAATTACATTAATTCGTTACATTAATTTTTTTTTGAAGAATGTTACATTTACCTAATTATAATAGACAATTCTTACAAAATTCTGTTGGAATGACGACACTATTGCAAATACAAAGAAAATCATATAAAAATAACTGAACAAGAATTATTTAAAGACAGACAACATATCAAATGCTCTACTTATAGAATTATCAAAGATTTTTTCAATAAGTTTACAAAAATTATCACAACACGGAAAAAGGAAAGCACAAATATGCATGAATAATATTATTAAGATATTTTAAATCAGATAAAACTACACGAAATTAAAATAAACTACATGAGATATAAAATTTTCGGGGTACAACTTTAAAATGTTTTGAAACGAACTTAAATTGTAACCAGCCTCTTCCAAATGCTTCTCTTTCTCAATAAAATTCAAAGAAAACATAGTTTAACTTAACTGCTTCATTAAGGCTGTAAAATGTTAAGTTACTGCGAGATCAGCAAATATATTCCCAAACTGATAACAAAACCAATAGCTTTGTCATCTCCATTGTCAAACTGAACAGTGTCACTCAGAAATAAACTTACTTTAATTCAACATGACCCAAACAAAAAAGAACAAAGCCATTTGTTGCTCTATTTCAAATTTAGTACACATAATATTATGTTAACAATTAAATAAAAATACAAAAGAAAACTGTAAAATATACTAATACATATTAGTTAGAGATATTATTTGCACACAACCTAATCAATGGTGAAGACCAAAAGTACTGACTGCTTCTTTAATTTAAGGGTAGAAATTTTATAGAAAAACAAATCGGCGTTACTGAAATTAATACAATAAGGTATTCAACGACCATATTGTTCATTAGGAAAATAAATAAATAGTTATTATCTTCTTCATTAATGATATAATTTTAAAAGAAATAAATTAAAGAAATAACCTTCAGAGATGGACCTTTTGTTGAGGAAAAACAACATTACCTTTGAAAGCAGAATTGTATTATAATTCTAAAGCAACACCATTAGCCAAGTTTATGAATGCATTAACCTTCTCCAGCGATGGACACAGAATAATGAATAACGCTGAGGCAGCGTATGTTTTAAGGTTGCATCTTCACCACTGATATGTTTGACAGCTGAGCTAACCTTTATTAGGAAAGTTACTTCACAAAAACTTACACTTAAAAATAATATATGTATTATTCAAGTGTATAAGGCACTTGGCGTGTAACAACACTTAAAGTGAACAAAAAGACAATAAGCACACTTCCTTATACTAAAACTGTTTTACTTCGATATACAGCGTGACTAATATTTATTTTTAAAACATCAATCACGAATCGAAGATAACTAATTCAAGTTATTTTAGGATGACGGTTTCACCAAGTCAAGTTCACCCATAAACAGTTTTAGCTAATTATTTGTAAGTAGGTTTAACGCTTAAATGTGACGGAATTCAATGGCAAACTATCCTCTTAGATAATTATTAAAATATGCATACCAAAATCAAGAATTTAGATCAAAGATCCCAATTAATGTCCAGTTTATACAATAGGGCAGTACAGCACTCAGAATCGCTGAACAAAGTGTCAACCGATAAATTTTTAAATCTGTAAGTATGTATATTTTTTCACAAAATTGAAAACCTGATAATGTTTATGTAATAATAAAGGTTAAAAAACATTGGTCTTATAAGATCAGTGGTTACCACTGGAAATCGGGTAATTATGCTAAAATTAGCACATGGCACTTGATAGTTATCAAATTTTAATGATGCCAATGGAAAAAAAAACATTTAGGTACATTATTGATTTAAATTTAAGATTCCAGTCAGTAAACCGGAGCATTTAAATTGGGATTAAATGATAAAATTGTACCACAAATGGTGCATTATAAATTAGTGCTGGAACATATTTACACAATTCATTCTTGGTGGATAATTGTAGAGTACGGTAAAAGGCAACATTTCATTCAACGGCTGATTGACCTTATCGCCTGGAGGGAAGATCTCACATCAATTGGACTTATCCTTCAAAATGCTATAAATTCGCTTTAAAATCATGCAATTGGATAATTACATCACTTCATATTATATGATTGTTTAAAAAAAGACATCACTCCTAAAATTGTGACAAAGTTCAAATTAATTTAAAATACTTTTCATAAAATTACTCTAAAAATGGCACTATGTACTCAGGAGATTTTTAAACATTTTTACATCTAAGTAGTATGTATGTATTTAATGTTTCTATCAGCTTATTCCAAAACAAATCTAGGTATTCTATTCTAGATGAAGGGTTCAAGAGATACTGTCAATGCTACATAAAATAATTTAAGAAACATATAACAAAAAATGCTGGTTTTAAAATACTGTAATCACTTTTCCATTGCCAAATATTTCGTCAGCTTAGGATTGATGCCTTTTAATAAACGACATTATGTATTCAATGTTCATTAGTTGTTCAACGATCAGTGGTCAAAATAAGCCAAAATTAAGTACATATCATCTAATGGCGCTTTTCAATGACAAGTCCTCCAAGTAAAGGATTTGAAAGTATTTATTATTATTATTATTTATACAAATACTTTTAAAAAAAGTATTTGTATAAATAATAATAATAATAAACAAAGTACCGATTTTCATGAGTGACCCATAAAACCAATTTAAAACTATCCAATTTTGCAAAACCGATTTTTTAAGACCAAAAAATAATCGAAAAAATGGGACCAAGGTAGGCTTTGTCCTCATACAAAACATTAAATACAAATCGATAACCGGAGTGGCTCATGACTTTTGGGTAATCTAAAGAGGTGAGATTTAAAAATTCAACTCTCTAGATATTGTAGCAGACAACAATATTTAATTTTCTTTAAAAATTTCAATTTTTCAGCTACAAAAACATCAATAATGTCATATTTTTCAATCTTACCACTCTAGTTAACTGAAAAGTCACAAGCCACCACTAATCGATACTGTTGTAATTTTCATGAAAATATAAATAATTCTAACAAGATTGTACCTTATGAACCTGCCAAACCCGATATACTATAGCAAAAGAAAAGAAGGATGATTCTGACCACTGGTAATGGAAAAATGAACCTGAGAAATGTTATAAAGTGATGGGCGCCGCTATGCAGTGCACGGTGCTGTAACTAGTTGGGGGGGCGGAGTCCTGGACCAGGGGGGCCAAGGGGGCCGTGGGGAGAGCAGGGGGCGATCAGCAAGCACAGCCGCCGTCGGGGTCCTTGGCCTCGTTGGGGGTGTCCTTAAGTACAACTTCTTGCACTGCAGACGCAAATAAATGTAATTAAGGAAAACAATCAAAACAATGCCAAGCAAATTATAACATTAAACTAGAAGACTTCACTCAGTAAAAGTTTAAAAATAATAATATTAATTAAATTACTGGCTGATATGAAATCTCCTTGACAATAACCGAGGTCATTTAACAATGCAAGCAAATGTTTAATACTTCAAGATAAAACTAACCTAGAAATAAACGTATTTTACTGTGTACTAAAAATTCAATAAACTGAGTCGTAAAAGTTATGACTTTATATTTTTATCAAGGAACAAACAAAACATACGGCCAAATTCAATGTTTTTTTAATTCCATTATTTTAAAGTAGTACAATTCACAATGAATTTAGGACAACATCTATTCATTATTTTAAATTAGCGCAATGAATTTAGAACAAAATCTAATCCATTATTTTAAACTAGCACAATGAATTTAGGACAATATCTATTCCTTTATTTTTTTAACTAGCATAATGAATTTAGAACAATATCTATTCCATTAATTTAAGCTGGTACAATGAATTTAGGACAATATTTATTCCATTATTTAAACTAGTGCAATGAATTTAGGACAATATCTATTCTATAATTTTAAAATAGCGCAATGAATTTAGGACATTAGCATCTCCCACACGCACACTTCAGAGTGACCGAGTCCCGCGCCACTTCAGGCAACCGCGCAGAAAAGTTAGACCGATAGGTTTACAGCACAGTTCACTGTGAGAATTTTCTGCACGGCGGCCTGAAGTGGTGCGGGACTCGGTCGCTCCGAAGTGTGCGTATGGGAGGTGCTAATATCTACTACATTATTTTAAACTAGCGCAATGAATTTAGGACAATATCTATTCCTTTATTTTTTAACTAGCATAATGAATTTAGAACAATATATATTTCATTAATTTAAACTAGTACAATAAATTTATGACAATATCTATTCCACTATTTTTTAACTAGCACAATGAATTTAGAACAATATCTATTCCATTATTTTTTTAACTAGCACAATGAATTTAGGACAATATCTATCAAATCCCCACAAAAATAATCTCCCCTCCAGCATCCTGGATCCTCGTTACTATGTAAAAAAAAATCCTCGCCGCAAATGAGCCATGAGTACAGTTGTAAAAAGTGCACTTTACTGGAAAGGGCTACAATATTATGTGATTATTACGCTCGATTTTGCACTAATCTCTTTTAACATTCTGCATTATATAATGATTGACTGCTGGGATAAGATGGGTGATTTCCGATTAAAAGGTAGGTAGTAACTAATATATGAGTGTTACTGGACAGAGTAAAAGGAATTTTAAAAGCTTGCGCAATATACGAGGGACTCTAGGGACCCCCTTCGGGTGATACCCAATTTTTACCTTCAGAAAGGTGATTCTCTATCTTTTGTGTTATCTTTTGCATTAACCTCTTACTTGCCAGAGACGCAAGGATGAGCGCGGTGCGTGCGAATGCGCGTGGAACAAATATTGAAAAAAATATTTTTGAATGCGATTTTGACCCTTCTGTGTACAGAATTTGTATGAAGGACAAGGTCAGAATCGCTTGCGCCAACATCATTGATGATATAGCCACAAGTTTCATTCACCTGGCGACACCAGAATATTTTTAAATGATTTATCTGTGGAATCGAAATGTCAAATTTGACGCAATTCAAACTGTCAAAGTCCGATGCGTGATACTTGACAAAAACATCATAAAACCTATCAATTTACCAAATTAACGCAAGTAATGTTTTTTTGATACATAGTTTATTGTTCTAGGAATGTATTTCGGTAAACAAAATATATGATATGTAGCTCAAAATTAATCCACAAAACATTCAATTCAAAATTCAAAGTGATGCTTCGCATAATTTCTTTGTTTCAGGGTGGCCCGTGACAGGTTACGACAAAAAGCAAAGCCGGTCAGATATCGGAAGGCGTTCGTCGTGCGTTATCATCTGTCAAATTTCAGTGATTTTATTTGGCTATCAATGATTTGCCTATGCCTGTCGTGTGTTGAATGGATTAATTACCTTATTAAAATTAAAAACACAAATTACTATTTATTAGTTATTATAACTACTTACATGCAAGCCTAATAGGTGTTCATAAATGACCATTTTTTTACATGAGCTCCACACAAGAGGGCCTGAGGAAAATAATTTCCCTGAGGGCATATGTCATCTTTGGGGATGCTGTTTGGTGGGTTTTTTTAGGGAAAGGAAGGAGAGGAGAGTTCTGGAAAGGAAAAGGGTTTAAGGGGTGGGTAGGAATCTGGGGTTCAGTGTGTCCTGGTCATTAGACTAGACAAACCTCATCCCATGAACCCGGGCACCCCTGCTAAATCACCAAATATAGCGAACCACTTGGGGTGACCTACGACAGAGGTGTTGGTTATCCAATAAAGGTTCCCGGGGCGGTAGTACCCATTCCCGCCTCCCAAATTTATCCCATCTATCGTATTATTTTGATGTTTGTATGCAATGACATCCGATTTGCAAATTTTCCCGTGACTGACATCTCTTATCGAGGTTTACGTGACAAATGCGCCGTCATCTCTGGGGTTAGGGTAACTACTTTTAAGAGTTGGTGTCTTAACACATGTGCAGTATTTAGCTCATTAGTGCAGTACAGAATATCGCATTTAAGAAAACTGTTAAAATATGTTATATACGGCCATTATGCTGTCACAAAAGATATAGAATCTTCTTTCAGGTTATGTAAAGGTTAAAAACAAAACATGGGAATAATATTATGATTCATAAGTTAATTGTGGAATATATTTCAAATATTTAATGAGTCAATAAGATATCCGGATAACAGTATCAATATCATAAACAGGTGATTAAACAGATAAGGTGAGTTAGTGAATTGCATCGCATTGATAATATTAACGTAACATTAGATGTTGTATTAAATGAAGTGATGCATGTTCTTGTTATGTCCTACTTTATGATGAGGATTTGCAAAGTAAAATACAGCTAAAATCAACAGCTAATGATTTTCAAACAACAACAAAAATTAAATTACATTAAACCAATATTTTATTATTCAAAGACTACTTGTAATAACTAACTTCTGACAGATTATTTCCGCTTTGCAATAAAACCTAAATGAACGGAATATTTCTGAACGTATCTGAAAACTGTTTTTGAAAGGTGATGAAATATGCTCTTAAATTTTATCATTAGAAATAAACACCAAAATTTTTTACGTTAACTAAAATTACTGATAATGAAAAAAAACAAAACACATTTTATTAGACAAATGTATCATAAACTTCATTGTCACCTCACGTTTTTTGTCGTTTTATGTAAAAAATTCACAAAGTTACATTATTCTTTAATTGCGCTTGGAAACTTTCGTTTCATAGAGATACACACTTTAATTTTTCGGTGGTTAGCTTTTAGATTTGAATATAAAGCGTGGTGTTTTCACTTTCCCCATATGAGGTGTTCCCAAAAGCGAACAACAGTTAACAGTTTTTGCTAACAATATTTAAGTTTATACGCTGCCTTTAAGAAGTTTAGTTATAAACAAAGCTGATGCCAGCAAAATTTTCAACCATAACACGTTATCTGGAGTTTTCTTAACCCATAGAGTATCGAATTGTTTTGGAATGCTTTGCGCCGTGCATAAAATAAACAAATACCTTGACCAAAGGATAAATTTACAACAGAACTCTCAAAGTACAAATACACACGCCCCTAAGATGTCACTAATATATATATATATATATACACATTTCTAAAATTTTTTAAATTTAGGCGGACTCAAAAGTTTGGGTGAAACGGGTCGAACAACATGTCTAGTTACTGCTATAATTAATACTATTGTCTAAAATAGCTTTAAGACCCAACAGGCCATTGTTGAACCAACATAGTCTATACAAATTATACAGGGTGTTAAGGGACGTACTTGACTTACTTTAACCAGTGATTCCTGACATTATTTGGAGTAAAAAATGTAAATGAAATTTTGGTCTCCGGTGACTTTTTTTGACAACTTTTTTTTTTTTTTCAAAATTTTTTTCTTCAAAATCAAACAAAAAAAAAATTTCTTCCGCACATCGTCACTGGTCACTCAGCCGGGTGTCTGACGAACCCCTTACCCCGCCTCCAACTGTTCAACAACTACCACTTTTTTATGTTTTTGTAGAAAAAAAAAAAAAAAAAAAAACATCAAAAATGCACCGGAGACCAAAATTTCATTTACATTTTTTACTCCAAATAATGTCAGGAATCACTGGTTAAAGTAAGTCAAGTACGTCCCTTAACATCCTGTATTTATAAATTAATGAAAGTCGTAGAGTTAATTTTAGTCTACACAAATTTATATATCAATGAAAGTCGTAGAATTAATTTTAGTCTACACAAATTTATATATCAATGAAAGTCGTAGAATTAATTTTAGTCTACACAAATTTATATATCAATGAAAGTCGTAGAATTAATTTTAGTCTACACAAATTTATATATCAATGAAAGTCGTAGAATTAATTTTAGTCTACACAAATTTATATATCAATGAAAGTCGTAGAATTAATTTTAGTCTACACAAATTTATATATCAATGAAAGTATTAGAATTAATTTTAGTTTACACAATTTTATATATCAATGAATGTCGTAGAGTTCATTTTAATCTACACAAATTTATATATCCATAAACGCAATAGAGTTAATTTTTTGGCCAACCTATATTACGTTAAGCTACAAAGCGATGATCGCTTCCAATGATGACATCATTGACTGATTGATTACCTGCACAACATTGTTAAATAACCTCAAATTAAGAAGAGTATGGTTAAAGAGTAAGATAGGGAAGAAGAAGAAGATAAATACAGCGGCGAGAGCCCATTACAAAAGCTACATAGAAGAAGCAGAATCATGCATTGTACCTAAAAATATTACTTACGCCCGGCTCCATAGCACTAACTTGGAAACTTTTCATCTAAAAACAACCTGGGAATTTAATTTCAAGAACAATGATGAAAAATATATCAATACGGTAATTGTTATACAAATTCCCCACAGCAAAATAAATCTCCAGCAGTCTGAAAGAATTATTCTGCATTTCCACATAAGAAATTTTTTTATTTAGGAATGCTTTTCAGCGGTGAAACAAATCCGGGTCTGGGCAATGTTTGACGTGTATCTCTTCATATTGATATGTATAAAACTGCCTTTGTATTGTGGAAAAAATATTATAATGTTAGGTTATTTTCAAAAAGCCAAACAAACCAATGTATTATTGACAATCTTGAACCACACCAACACACAACATGATGATAATTAATAAATATTATACACATTGAAGAAAATAAATTGTGAATTTTTTTAGGGATGAAATAAGTTTGTCAATTAAATAAGTTGATAAATGTTGTAAAAGGATACTGTCTTCTGGGGGTTTGTTCTCTGTTGAGTCCATGCCGGGCAGGGCAGCGGCAACACGTCGGAAAAGCTGGAAAAATACAATAAACTCATTAGGAAACAAACAGAGAGAGAACATAAGCATACTGCAGGCTTATTTATAGATTTAAAAAAGGCTTTCGATACGGTTGACCACGGGATACTACTAAAGAAGTTAGAACACCTAGGCATAGTAGGCACTCCCCTGAAGTTACTGTGTAGTTACCTCTCTAACCGACACTGTCAGACCTTTGTTGGAAAAGGGACAAGCAGCATGGGAACGATAAAATGTGGTGTGCCTCAGGGCTCCGTACTTGGACCATTACTATTTTTAATATATATAAATGATATTACTAAATGGGGACTTAAGGGTACAATACAACTTTATGCAGATGATACAGTGATTCTTTATCACAATAATGATTTAAACGAACTAGAAAAGGAAATGGAAAGGGATATAGCTTGCCTGGCAAACTGGTTGCGATTAAACAAACTTAGCCTAAACATAAGAAAAACACATTACATATTGTTTGCAAATAAAAAAAATGTAAGTCTTAATATAAGTCTTGATAATAACCGCCTTGAAAGGGCTGATGTTACAAAATATCTTGGCCTTTTCATTGATTCACAACTCACATGGAATCACCAATTTAAACATGTTCTATCCAAAATTACTCCTATAACTGGTGTTTTATATAGATTTCGCGGGTTACTTCCTCCTTCTCTATTAAGATCGATTTACCATGCTATGATTCACTCACATCTAATATATCTTGCCGGAATCTGGGGATTTGCTACAAAAAAAATGATTTCAGAAGTCCAAGTCGTCCAAAATAGAGCCCTGCGAAATATATTCAGTCTACCTTGGGATACACACGTCAAAGACATTTACAGAAACACCCAAATACTTCCTTTTAACACCATTCCCACTTTTGAAATAACAAAAACTATATTACAAGTAATTCAACACTCGGCACATTCCAACACTAAACTCAATTACAATTGCGACGTACACCAACACAACACAAGAAATCACAACAAACTTCATATACCAAAAATCAAATCAACAAAATATGGACTAAGATCCCTAGAATACATAGCTTACACAAAATATAATCAACTACCCAACGAGATCAAATGTGCAAGTCAATGTAAAAAGACCCAAACTAACATGCTCAAACTTCATTTTATGAATGACTATCTGAAATAATAATGTTGTGTATGTCCTATGATATGTCCACTTAATACATACAGCTATATGTTTCATGTAATGCGTATCATTCCCGCAATGAGTTTATTAACTCTTGGGAGTACAATGCTTTATATAATATACTATATTCTGTATTGTATTTTAATAAATAAATAAAAAAAAAAAAAAAAAAACATCTGTTTAATCTCATAAACTTTAACATTCAATGAAGAACAATGAGAGAACATCTCTTTAATCTCATAATCTTTAACATTCAATGAAGAACAATGAGAGAATATCTCTTTAATCTTATAATCTTTAACTTTCAATGAAGAACAATGAGAGAACACCTCTCTTTAATCTCATAATCTTTTACATTCAATGAAAAACAATAAGAGAACATCTCTTTAATCTCATAATCTTTAACTTTCAATGAAGAACCATGAGAGAACATCCCTTTAATCTCATAATCTTTAACGTTCAATGAAGAACAATGAGAGAACATCTCCCAATCTTTAACATTCAATGAAGAACGATGGAGACGCACTTGAAGTGAAATATCACAAAACTGCGCTATATAAATACTACGTTATTATTATTATTGAGAACATCTCTTTAATCTCGTAATCTTTTATATTCTCCTCTTCCTCATTATGTTAATGAACACTCATGTAAGAATTCCAACTGATCCCAACAGCCTGGAGCCAGTGAGACAATGGCATCCCCAATTGGGGTATGTTGTGGGGCTAAAGGTAATGGGGCGAAGTAGGTGTGGAAGAAGAAGGTGGGGAAGTTTCTGGCCATTCAAATATGATCTCCAAACACGGCTGAGGACAATTCTCTAGGTCAATTCTTTTTTCAAACTTTCTTCAGGCAGGTAGGTAGCGTAATGTTGAAAAAATTCAAATAGGAGTCCAAATAAACACGATGATTTCACATTTGAAAAAAGAATATTTACTGAACCATTGGCTGAAATATTGACAGGCACCATCTTTGAATGCAATGCAAAAACAAATTTGCAGACAGAGGAAATGCAAAACGGTCAAATTAAAACGGGACTTCGCTATGCTCGATCAATAACCTTATAAATGTGTAATATTGGTTTGGGCTCACATGCTAAAGAGAATCAGTACCTGTTTGACATTGTAACCAGCCTTGGCGCTGGTCTCTATGAACATGACATTGAGGTCCTTGGCCTTACGTTCACCCTCGTCAGCCGACACCTGCCGCTTGTCCGACAGGTCCGTCTTGTTGCCCACCAACATGATGATCACGTCACCTCCGCGCTCCGTGCGCACATCGTCTATCCACTTCGACGTCTGGTGAAATGAGTTCGCATCTGCAACAGAACGGGTTAAAACATGTCATAAAAGAAAGATACACAGTAAGATAATACTTAAATACCTACCAACTTACAAAAAACACTTAACAACCGTTAATTGGTGTTTCTGTTTGGTGACTGTTAAACGGTGTTTCTGCAACGATATTAACAACATTTTGACGTATTTATATTGGCCACATTGAACTTTAGTAAATTTGCGCAAAGGCTGCCACCATGTTTTTCTTTCATTCGAGGCAAAATTTCTTTTCTGACATATGGTATTTTACGCGCAATTCAAGTAATGTTTTTGTTCCATATTTTGCATTATAATGACCAATTCACTATTATATTAGAATATGTCAACTTAACTACTAATATATGGCTGGCGGAGGCAAAACGAAAATTCCAGAGCCGATCATTATGAAAAGGCAAAACTATTAAATTATAGTTATTTGACCGGTCAAATTTGTTTTATGGGGACAACAGACTTAACTATAAAATATCATTTGGTTTTGGCCCATTTCAGCATATTGCTCGTCATACATTCCCAATATTTTTGCCACCGCTAGCCGCATATTAATAATTACTATTATTTGTGTTATTTTTTTTCAGTTTTAGCCCAAATACTGGTAACAATCAAACTGAGCGACTGTTGAGTTAAAATGAGGCCCAAATGTGCAATGACAGTGTCATCAAAGCGGTTAAACGTAATATTCACTCAGCGATACCCTTAAAATATAGCCATCATCCATATCTTGAACTAACCTCCACTGCGCATTATATCCTAAGTTGGAGTATGCCAGTTGCGTACGGACTCCGCACTAACCAAAATGTATAAATAGGAAGTGTTTGTTCATCAGTGCGCCGCCATATCGATCGTCCAGTTGATTAGTCAGACATCTCCAAATACTAAGCTAAGCTAAGTCTTTCACACAGGATAAATTATGTTTGCTCAGATTTTATGAAACCTGCTGTCAATGACAATTCTAAGAAATTTTGTTTTGGAAGGAATTATGAGGTTTGGATGAATATTATTATTTTATTAATTAATAATTACCCAGTTATTGTATATTATTGTACACATACCCATTATTAGATTATTATTAATAATTACTCAGTGGTGTAAAACAAAAATAACTAAAGTACTGGTAAAGTATCGTTACATAAACATGCATTTTTTCTACTTCCAGAACAAATCTAACATTACTTTCATGTTCCGACGCCATTTCTGTCAAACGTCAAACGAAAAGTATCAGACACAAATGATGCAACGCGTCGCGTGCGTTCAGCACCGCCGCGCCGGTTGCGTGAAACTGATTTGATACCGACAGACGTCGCATAGCGCCCCGTACACGGTGCTACCAGCAAAATCGTACGGGGGGTACTTACGATCGGCGCGTATGATACGCTCACGAGGATCGAGTAGCTTGTAAGTAGCGTGATCAAGTGATGCCCCTCTTCATAAATTTATATACCAACAAGTTCATTCCCTTGACATATAAAACAGTTGCAAGTTTGTATAAATAATACAATATTACTAGTAAAAAACAAGTCTTAAGACGGGTCCATTGCGCGGGCAAACTCCAGACTATGGCCAGACGTTTGCTTTGACAGTCCCATAACAGACATTCAAGGTCATAAATTTTTGTAGTGTTTTGAGTTTCCAGTGTTCGGCGTTTGAAGGTCATTTCGGCGCTTGGAGGACTTTCAAACAATTAATTAGAGTGAAGTTCGCGCAGTTCACACAATTTGACAACTGGTCTGGAATACGGACGTCCACGCGTACGCAATACTTGACGTTTGGCGTTTATTGCATGTCCTAAGTTACTATTGAATTTGAGATGCACAGATATTTTAATAGATATTTATTTATTAGGAAATATTTCCAACTAAATCGATTACTATTGAATTTAGAGTGCGTGAATAATTACGTAGCATCAAAAATAGAATAAATTTAAATTGGTCAATTTCTTTCGTGTCTCTGAAACCGATTTATAAATTAATAGACTTTATTTACAAGTGAGTTCACGAAAGAAATAATCATCCATTACGACAGTGTGTTTATTTAAAATCATAAATAATAATTTTAGGTCCGCGCAGTTGATAACCAAAAAACTTGACGTTTGACGTTTTTCGTTTACGTAAATGTTAAAATGCGTTCGATGTGGAAAAGATGCTACACCAGGAAGAAAACACAGACATTTATTTATCAGGAAAGATTTCCGACAAATATCGATTAGGTTTTGCACCAATAACATTATATAATAACGTCATTGTATTGCACGACCTAAAGTTACTAGAATTTAGAGTGCGTAAACATTTACGTCAAAAACAGAATAATTAAAAATATTTGATATTATATTATAATTTTATTATCAAATATTTTGATTATTATATTATATTTAGGTTTAATAATATTTTAAACTCGTGATTATGCTCGCTCATGGCACATAACCGTAAAAGGCCATTCCGTTTTCCCCACACTCGACCGCATCGCGTATCTTCTGTCAAAAAATGAATTCTCCCCCCCGCCAGCACCCGCCTGCCTTCCCGCTTCACCCGAGATGGGATGTTTAAGTTGTGTTTTTGTTTTGTTTTCCGCAGAACACGGGAAGCTCAAACACTACAAAAATTGTCAAACATTTATGACCTTCAATGTTTTGACCTTGACTATCAAAGCAAAAGTCTGGCGTTTTCGCGCCCAATGGACCCGACTTTATGCTTGCATTATAAAAACATTATTTTACACTTATTGTGCGTATAACTACCTTGATAAGAAAAGGCGACAAAAATAGTAAAATTATTGTGTAGAGAACAATATTATTATTTCACAAGTCAACCAGACTTCCAATGTGTATTTCCAATTTTATCAATTTGGGTCAGCAATTAATAGCAAAATTTGCACAAAGGCAATGTGTATTTGACTAATGGGCTTGAAATAGCACACACTTGAACCAATTAGGTCTATTTGTTTGGTTTTCGAAACAAATCATATAGGTCTCATAGAAATTGTTGTCTCCCTTACTATCATGATTAGAAATATGATCAAAACGGTGAGAAAGAAAAAAAAACACCATGCTTTATATTTAAATCTAAAAGTTAAGCGCAAAATAATTAAAATATACACCGTTATGAATCCAAAGTTTCAGACTGCAATTTGAACAAAAAAACAAATTATGAAACTTCTGGGATTTTTTATTCATTATTTTTACTTGAAACGACAAAAAAAGTGAGTTGACGATAACGCTTATAATACGAGGGTAGGCTGAAAAGTAATGCACACATGCTTGTACAGTGTGAACAAAATGACTTTCAGAAGCGCACCAGATGGAATATGGAGGTGACATTCCTCCACAATATGTATGCGCAAGTTTGAGGTTACTCAATTCATTCAGTATTTTTTGAGAAGCGGAAATATGGAAACGTGTTTTAGTGTTATGTCAACGCAAGGTAATCGAATTTTTAACTGCTGAAAAAGTGACTCCTACTGAGATTCATCGTTGTTCAAAGATGTTTATGGTGACGGTGCTGTTGCTAGGTCTGCTGTAAATCGATGAGTAATAAAATTTCATGATTGTGAGCCTGGAAAAGCAATGATTGTTGATGAAATGCACAGCGGAGAACCAATTATTGATACATGATGTCCACGATTTGATTCAAAATCAAATCACTCAAAAGTGTATCACAAACCATTTTGGGATATCCAAAGAATGTGTCGGCTTCATTGTTGAACAATTAGGATATCATAACATCTGTAGACGATGGATACCACGCCGTTTCACAGACGAGAACAGCGTCTGAGCCTGTGAAAGCCTGAAGTTTGAACCGATTCCACACGTGATTTTTATTTTTTTCCTCTACTCAAGAGACACCTCAGGGGTAATCATTACACCTCAGACAATGAGGTGAAGGCAGCTGTCAAGTCCTGGATTCGAGAAATGTCGGAAGAATTTTTCAGTTACGTAATGAAAAAATTTGTTACACGTTAGGAGAAATGCGTTAGTCTTAACAGTGACTATGTTGAAAAATAAATATATGATTTTGAAGCTTATGAATTGCACTTTAATGTACTTTTGCCCAATAATGCTATTTGATTTTGTTCGTGTTTTACAAACATGGGTGCATTACTTTTCAGCCCACCCTAGTATGTTTGCCTATTAAAATGTGTATGTGTTTTTATTTTTTTTTCATTATCAGTAATTTTAGTTAGAAAAAACGTAAGTTGAGCAATTTTTTAGTTTTCGGATACATTCAGAAATATTCCATTTATTTGTATTTTATTGCAAAATGGAAATATTTTGACCCTCTGACAAAAGATAGTCGAGGCTTGAAGGGTTAATAAGTCAATTGGAACAGTTATGAATGAATATACTATAATAACGTATTTAATTATGCAGAGAGCATTAACTGTAAATAAAATTAGAAATAAAAAGGCTGTAATGTTTTTCACAAATAAGGAATGAGTCAGCAGTATGGGTTGAATATTAATATTGATGATGTCAACAGCCGAAAAAGGTCATGCAACCATGCCAGATATTTAAGGTATTTCATTATTACCACAGGTAAGAAATAATAAGAACTCGTTGAAAAATTTATGGCTTAAAAAAATATATTCATACAGAACAGTGTTTCTTAACCATATTGAAAGAATCGCCCCTCTTACCACAGTAAAATTATCCAGAAAGAACCGACGTGATTGTAATATTGAAGTTTAATCTTACTTTAAATGGCTGTGTAGCATTGGTAATGGTAATAATAATTCGGCGAGACAATCGCAGATGCATTATTCCAAAGCTTGCAGGTTCTTAACAAATATTTTCTCTCTCGGGCATGTATAGTTTTACAGCCTCTACGAACTGCAGTTATCACAATCTTCACTTGTTTCCACAGGCATACAGGGGTCTATGCTATATCTATGCATCTGCGACGTGTAACTGTAACCAAAAATCATAGCGTGTGTACACTGTACTACAGCTCGCCGTTACAGTTACAGCAGAGTGGACGTTGCAGACGGTTTCATGCCAACTCAGAATTAAACCAACTTAGAACCACCTCAGACAGGTCATTAAAAGCTATGAAAAAATAATTTTAAAATAACCGGTAACCCAAACCTAACATAACCTATTCAACCAATTTTTATCATCACTCTTAATGATCTTGAGGTGGTTCTGAGTTGGTTTCATTCTGATTTGGCCGGTCACCGTTATAGACACACTATAGCAGTAATGTCACGGTCACGTTATAGACACACTATACAGTGTTAATTTCAAGCGACCTCCCAGGTAAGTATGGTCCTGTTTTCATTAAATTTTAGGCAGCATCGCGTTCATTGGTCAAAATATTGTACATATATTTTCGTATCGGTGATCAATGAACCGATGTATGCAATTTTTAGCCATAAGTCGTTTATAATTGTTTGCCTAGCTTGTAGTTTTTTAGATTTTAGAAACGTATTATAAGTTTGTACAGCGCCCTTGAGGTGATTTTTCACAAAAACGGCGCTATATAAATCATCCAAATATTATTAATATTATTATTATTAATGAGCAACTCTTTTCGGTAAACGGTAAAATGTAGTAACAAATTGACAATTTCTGTTCTATTTATGCACAAGGGTTTAATTTAAATTATTTTTAAAGTATTTTTTAAAAGTTTTGAAATAGCTGCTCAAAATAATAAGCTTTTTCTTGCATATCGATCGTTCAGTTGTTTAGTCAGACATCTCCAAATACTAAGTTTTGAGATAATGAGGAAAGCAATATTTGAATGCTCATCAAAAATCAAATATTATTTACACATTACATTACATTTGCCTATGTTTTACACATAAAATAACATTGGAAGGCATAACAGTCCAGCACATTACTATGACAATTTGAAATATCCTAAGTACCTGCTAGTGACCCAGAAAAATCTAAAAGATCCCAGAAAAAAGATCAACTAATTTAATTTAATTCACTACAAGTTTTTGTGCATTACAATTTGGTGGTGTTTATGAGTAATCTGATACTCAACTCAGATTTCGATTTTTCAGAGATGTCTGACTAATCAACTAGACGATCAATACACGCAATAATATTCTTAAAAATTACAATTTCGTGGTTCGACCTTAACTGTAGTAATTTAAGGTTGAAATAGAAGTAAATAGGGAGGTACTCACTGGTAATGTCATAGACCACTACGGCCACGGTGGAGTCGCGGATGTAGGAGGGGATGAGTGAGCGGAAGCGCTCCTGGCCGGCCGTGTCCCACAGCTGCAGCCGCACCGTGCGGTCCTCCAGGTACATGGTCTTGGAGAGGAAGTCTATGCCTATTGTTGCCTGCAAAACGAAAACTTAACACTAAAAAAATGCACAAAATCTAAAAAACATTTTTTGGGTTCATCCGCCATTAGGGCACTTAAAACCAATGAAAAAAAAACTCTTTTTGGACCATGTTGCAGAAATATTATAGTTTAGCGGAAGTAAAGTGCACAAACTTCAGGAAGTGATAGTTATAAAGTAAATAAGGTGAACATCTTTTTACGAAATTTTAAATTTGTAAGGTAGTTTTCGGGTAAAGGAGTGCGGGGGAAGAGGCCCCGGGCATATTCTGTCAGTAGGTCAGAATACTTCCGCTTTGCTATAAAATCCAAATAAATGGCATAATTCTAAATGTATCTGCAAAACTAAAAACTGTTTTTGAAAGGTGATGAAATGTGCTGCAAATTTTTTTATTAAGGAAAAAACATAATTTCTTTATATACAAATTTTTTTAATGCAAACACAAAAAAGTTTAAAAAAAAAATTACATAAATCTTATATATAAAAACCAATAAGTATTTGATTGTTTGTATTTTATGCGCTGCCATACCGTTCATCCGATTGCGATGAAACTTTGGTGATTTGTTGTGCGCACGCCCGCGAAGGTAATACATAATGGTAAGGTGTTATGAAATTTGTATAAATGAAAATGTGTGTATTTCATATATTTTAGCAGCAGGGAGAAAAGGCAGGAGGGGTAGGGAAACGGGGGTGGTGGACGTCGCGGGAGGGGCGACGAAGGAGGGGGAAAGCGGTGAAAGTAGAAGGGGAATGCGGGAGAGAAAGGGGATTTATTTCTTCGAATGGCATCTAAAACTTTGATTCCATAAAGGTATATATTTTAATTATTTTGTGGTTATTTTAAGATTTGAATATAAAGCATGTTTTCTATTTCTAACGCCGTTTAGATCGTATTTCTCACCATGATAGTAAGGGAGACACAATGATTTCTATGAGATCTATAAGAGTTGTTTCCAAAAGCGAACAAATTAGCCTAAAGAGTTAAAATAAAAGCAAACATGATATATTTACAAGATTGGTAAAAAAAAGGTTAGTGAAAATGTGGCATTCAATAAAATATTCAACAGCCGAATAATATGTACTGCAAAAGTATATTTCACAGAGTAATTTTCCAATTGCTCACATCTTTTATTCAGGAGACTCCATCTTACTCAGAACTATAAACTATGGCATTTTACGTTGAGGTAAGCTTGCAAATGTTTTACTTTATCTACAGAGGTACCACATACACTAGACTAGTATTGGGTGACCTAGATGTGGGCATTTTATGACCTCTCTCCCTCTATGAAATGTTTAGAACAGAAAATAAAGTAAATCCTTGGGGTATTCCACGGAATGGCCGGGCTTCTCTTTTACTTGAATGAGAGATGGAATAAATTAGTTGGGTTAAAAATAAACACATTACCTAAATTGAATATGTGCAAATACGCAATGATAAATGTGACAGATGTCCTTGCGAACTTACAAATAGATTACTCTCCTAATTGAACCATGTAAGCTCACTTGTTGACTGATTTCAATTAAAGATAATGAGGCAGATCTAGAGTAAAATGTATTTACATTCTTTATTGGGTTAAAAAATGAATTATTTAGCTTTTTGCCTCAACAATAATTAAAGTTAAATTAAAAATACTGATTTCGGTTGCGATGTCTGTTGCTCGGGTTCAATGAACTCAAGAATTTTCAAATTTTTAAATGTAAGTTTCATTTTCAAAATTGGAAATGTTTTTTTTCTTCTTTTTTTACATTAGCTCCACACAGGAGGCCCTGAAGAAAATAATTCCCCTCAGGGCGTATATCATCTTTGGGGATGCTGTGTGGAGCGTCTTTTTAGGATAGGAAGTAGAGGATGTTCTGGGAAGGAAAAAGGTATGAGGGGTGGGTAGGAATCTGGAGGTCAGTGTGTCCAGGAGTGACGGATGAACGATTCCATCCCTCCCACTGTGGTGCAAGGCGATAGAATTCTGGCTGAAGAAGTTGAAAGGTCTGTAAAGATCCTCAACCAGTCTCTCCCGATCTGGCCTGCCATGCAGTTGGTAGGCAGACGCATCCGCCGCCAAGACCCAGATAAACCTCACCCCATGAACTTGGGCACCCCTGCTATTTTTTTTTTTTTCACATAAGCTCCACACAGGAGGCCCTGAGGGAAATTATTTCCCTCAGAGCCTATGTCATCTTTGAGAATGCTGTGTGGAGGGTTTTTTTAAAGGAAAGGAAGGAGAGGAGAGTTCTGGGAAGGAAAAGGGTTTAAGGGGTGGGTAGGAATCTGGGGTTCGGTATGTCCTGGTCATCCTCCTCCAAGACCTAGACAAACCTCACCCCATGAACCCGGGCACCCCTGCTAAATCACCAAACGTAGCGAACCACTTGGGGTGACCTATGGCAGAGGTGTTGGTTATCCAATAAAGGTTCCCGGGGCGGCGGTACCCATTCCCGCCTCCCAAATTGCTAAGTCATCAAACGTAGCGAACCACTTGGGGTCACCTATGTGCAGAGGTGTTAGTTAACCAATAAATGGTTCCAGGGGCTGCGTTACCCATACACGCCTCCCAAATTGTAAGTGTCTGATTGGAAAACCAAGCAATAAAGTAACCACAAAAAATATAATATTTTTAACAGAAAATTATTTTGATTGCCATTTTCAAAATTGGAAACGGTTTGTCGAGAATTCAGACTACTCCCATTGATGTATTTTATATTTAGATGAGACGCAAGCCAAAAATTTGTTCCACTATCTTTACCTCCATTTAGTCCAATTTGACATACAACACTCTAATGCCGAACGACTGAAAACTACCGAATCCAGTCCCCATGCACTACAATTATCCTGTGATTTTTCTCGAGACTTCGCTACTTTAGATATTTTCTTAAATATGCAGAAATTATCAATAAAACTACTAAAATGGGAAGATAAAATAAGTGTGAAGATTCCTACCCTCGGTTATGAGGAAGACAAGTTTAGAGATAATAAATCAGTGGATTCATGAAAACTGTTAGGTTTTATGAGCCTGTGTGACTTTTTTTAATCTACCTTTTATGCATAAATATGCAGTTCACATGGTTTCAACACAATGGCACAGGAAATGATTAGTTTTTGAATGAATGTTACTAATTATATATCAGATTATAATACGAGACTGATATACCGTGGTGGGAATTAAATTATTATTGAAGAGAATACTTCTTTTGCACCGTTGTGATTTGAAACTCGATGCAAGGAAAAAGCGAAACTAAAAAGAGACATACACAAACATCTACAGGATTTAGTCTGGGAGAGAATGAGATAGACCAATCGGTCTCCTCTTTGTGCGGTGCTTCGTAGCCTCCCCACTCTTGTCTACTTTAGTTTTCTGAAGGTTTCATTTCTACCGTGTGTGAACTGAACACTTTTATTTTATTCTTATTTTTATGTGAGTACTGCACAAGAGTCCCAACTGCTCGCAAACGTTTGGGGTAAGTGAGACTATGGTATCCCCAATTGCGGTATGTTGTGAGGCTGAAGGTAGCAGGGAGGGGAAGGAGATGCATAATAAGAAGGTGGGGAAGTACCTGGATCAAATCTGGTCACCAAACATGACTAAAGAAATTTTAAGCAACGTTTCGATTTTAAATGATGGTCTTTCACCAGGAAGATACTGAACATATCTACCACTGTAGAACATGTCGCAAATATACTTCATATTATTTTAAATTATAAAATTGTGAAATAATATGAATTAATCAAATAAAATTTACTTGCGCACGCCTTTTTTTTTACATGAGCTCCACACAGGAGGCCCTGAGGAAAATTTTAGAGTTATGGGAAGGAAAAGGGTTTAAGGGGTTGGTAGGAATCTGGGGTTCAGTATGTCCTGGTCATCCACCTCCAAGACCGACACAAACCTCTTCCCATGAACCCGGGCACCCCTGCTAAATCACCAAACGTAGCGAACCACTTTGGGTGACCTATGGCAGAGGTGTTGGTTCTCCAATAAAAGTTCCCGGGGCGGCGGTACACATTCCCGCCTCCCAAATTGAATCGCCTGGAATTGAACCAACGACCTCTGGATTCACAGCTGAGGATTGTTACCACTCAACCACGGAGGCCGTTAAGATTCAGAGATTAAACTACTAAGTACGAAAATTCAAAGAAAGGAAAAAAAATTGTTAATTTATTTATTATTAATTTCAACGTCCTGCTGGACTTTTACATGAATAGTTTATAATGCAGAGACACAATTTAGCAAACAGCATTTTATCGGTATATTAATATGTGAAGCAAAAACTTATTACCCCTTTTTACGAAAATTGCGCAGACGGAGGAGTATGAAACTTCGCACACTTATAGTTTATACATATAGAGAAGGAGTGCAGAATGCTAATATATTTTTTAAATTAAGCATAAAAAATCAATAAAAAAAAACATTACACACACTATATAGTTTAAATTAATTATGGTCGAATTTCGAACATTGGGCGACCACTAGTTTCTATAAATCTCCAAACATACCAAAGGTCTACATTTTTCAAAAGCATGCCAAACGAAAGTTCTGAAGGAGAATCAGACGCCTTACAGATGGTTCCACATGATTAGGGTGAAATATCTTGTCCTATCAGAAAAAAATGGAGAATTGAAACCATGTTTTTTATTAACTTTTTTTGCTTTTAACATTTAGTGAAATAAAAAAGCAATTTATTAACCCCTCAGACTAATTTGTTTATTTTTGGAAAAAACTCAAGTCTCAAAGAAAAAATTGTGACTCCCCTTCTATCATTGTGAGAAATACTATCTAAATGGTACTAAAAAGATAAAATACCACGCTTTACGTTCAAATCTAAAAGTTAACCACAAAATAAAATTTTTGGAATTTTCAATCTAAATTTAGTACTATTGGTTCTACCCTCACATGGACTTTGAGCCACACCTTCAACAGGCAAACATCAAATACAAACATCAAAAGTACATAACTCAATAGGGGTCTGTCTAGGAAGGTGTCTGGGACTGTTCAAAGAGAGAAAACATTTACAAGTACAGGAAGTATTTTCTACTAGTTGCACAAGATAAGATATGAAAAATACTTCTTCTGTCAACATTGCTCTGTTTTTATTTTTATTTGTTAACTAGACTAACACAATAATAAAAAAATACTTTCAAAGATTTTTTTAATTTATTGTTGTTTTTTACGGTAGCTGTAGTTATTTTTGTAAGGTTCATCAAACTTAACAATCAACAACACCACTACACCAAGGCCTGGCAGTTCATATTAGAAAAGAATTAATACAACACATAGACATATGAATATTAATAGACCAGAACATAAAGGTGAGGGGAAGAAACCAACTACAGCGGGGCGCAGAGCGGGAAGATGAATTCGGTGATATGTGATTCGTCAATAACTCAATCTGAGAGTATATGGGCATCTCGCATTATAATATCACCATTTAGTTCTTAAAAGTAAACTCTGCTCTTTAATGAATAGACCTTTTTACATGGGAGCGCGAATTGCTCGCTGCGAAATGAACAAATTTACAAATTCCAAATACAGCAAAGTAAAGTTCGCCTATTTTCTTAGTCCAATATTTTGTTGACGTATTTAGTTAAGACACTTTTACAAATGTTTCATAATTTACTTACCCCACAAAACACCGACGAGCACACGCCATGTGTCTCGAGTGATAGTGTGTTACAAAAACGACCATATTATGTGATCTGAATAAGCTTATAATAAAGTAAAATAATGCTTGCCTATGGAATGTAATACGACAATTGGGTTTATTCTCTTTTTGACTTTTATTTTTACATGTTTTCAAAACACAAGCCACTATTTTTGCTGTGTTATTTCGTAAAATGCACCGATGAGTGCTGGACTCTGGCTCGCAGAAGAATGATGACATCACATTTTTTAGCCATACTCGATCCCAGCCGGTTCCAATGGAACCGGTATGGGGAGGGGGAAATAATATGCTTTTATCGCTTAGGGCAGGTCTATTAATATTCATATGTCTATGATACAACATGTATTCACTCCATGGTAATGTTTGACTTATCTGTCATATGATTTTTTATTGAACTGTTTTAAATCAACTTGAAAACTAAGATTTACAATACTGCAAAACAGTATTTCAAATTTTAAACAAAACAAACACAAGATTTATAATAATGCAAAACAGTTTAATTTTTTTTTTGTTACCATTACACTTTGGAATTTGATAATTTATTAGGGAAAATATACATTTCTTTTTTTACATTAACTCCACACAGGAGGCCCTGAGGAAAATAATTTCCCTCGGGGCCTATGTCATCTGAGATGCTGTGTGGAGGGTCTTTTTGAAGAGAGGAAAGAATGAACATCGGTCTTGAAGAGACCCATGTTGTAGGAAGGAGGAAACACAGAGGCCGGCAAATCATTCCACAGTCGAGTTGTTGAACACAAGAACGAGTCGACGAAGCGACCCGTTCTCATGTGACAAATGTCAACTGTGTACATATGTTGGGCACGCGTCTGGCGTGTTTCCCGACTATACACCGGTGCCGAAGGGATCAATGACGCTAGTTCCTCGGAGCATATTCCATTGTAATACCAGTAGACCAAGGATAGCATTCCCACCGAACTCCTATGCACTAAAGATTGCAATCCGTCTGTTAAGATGGGAGAATCTATCAAACAGACCGCCCGTTTCTGCACTGAGTCGATGGTATTTTTCAGGTATTTTGGAGCTCCATACCAGAGGTGGCTGTCAAATTCAACAGTGGGGCGCACTTGTGATTTGTACAGGGTTAGTAGTTGTGTACTATTAGAGTAGGCCTGTGCGGGCCATGTACAGTACGCCCAGTTTTTGGGAGGCTAGCTTTGGCTTCGATGGAACCCCCATATCTGAGCTGATCACTTAGAGTTACACCAAGCATTCAATAGAGGACCTGTTCGGAAGATTGCTTCTGTTGAAGGAGACTAGATTTTCATTTTGATCCCTTTTAGACGTAATCAGACATAATTGGTCTTTGAAACATTAAATTTAACGAGATTATTTTTACCCCCAGAGAAAACACTCTCAGAGTAACAGTCCATTCTTTGTTTCAAAGCCCTCCAACACTTTTCTTCAATAACTACATAAATAGTTATTAAAGACAAGTATGTTGGTTAATCGATTTTATTACCTAAATAAGTTTTTCTTATTTCATTCATAAACAACAAGGTGATACTGATGACTCAAAACAACTTTCTGAGTCATCTTAATTATTTTGTGCTAGATTTTGAGTGATGATGACGATAGACATTTTTTCAATTGTTCAGAAAAAAATGCTTGTTGGTGCTGTTATGAAAAATTAATTCTCTAAAATTAGAATAGAAAAAAACTAAAAGTAATCTCATTCGTAAAATCCACAAAAAGGGAAAATTGAGAAAAATGACTTTTTAAGTATACAACTTGGTCTAGGAACACACTCCTTGCCTCATTCACATTCAAACATATTCTCATATATACTCTTTTATTGGCCTTGACTCTTGGCATGGCCCGACTGATCTGATACACTTGATCGTTCCATGTCTTCCTCGGGCGTACTCAGGCGTCCCTGACTCCTTCTTCCATTCGCATTTGCCCAAACCATCTGAGAGTCCCTTTCTTAATCTTACTCATTAAGCTTACATCAGCATTGCATTCTTTGCAGATCTCCACATTTCACACATGATCATATATGGTTTTATAACACACGCGCCTCAGGGATCTCACTTCTACAGTTTTCAATCTACTTTCATCCTTCCTCTGCCTCACTGCCATATATCAGGGTAGGTACCAGCACTCTATTGCGGAGTGCTAGCTTCGCTTCTTTGGATAGTTTTTTGTTAAATAAATTTACCTGCATTTACCCTTCTTTCAATGTTTCTATCAGCCTTCCCATCTCTTGTAAACACACTTACCAAATACATAAACTCATCCACCTGCTCCAAGTATTCATCATTCACAACTACACTGCACAATGTTTTCGTAGTCTCTCTTTCAAACACAACGACTCTACACTTACTTACATTCATCATTAACTCATTCTTCTTACATACTTCATTCATCCTAGAAACGAGAGACTGTAGATCTTCCATACTGTTAGAAATCAAATACAAATTTTCTCCGGAAAATAATAAAAAATAATCAGGACGTAAAATACAATAGTGTAGACCACCCTTCGGTTTTTCGCCAACAGAAGGAAGAAAGACAGTTACAGCATTTTAACATTACGTAGAGGTCAATGATATCAATAATCTCAAGTGTCACTTTGCACATTCGTCACTTTTATATAATTATACGAATTAAGACTTAATCCATGAGGCAGACGATCGTACGATCTCTGTGTTGTGAAATCATTAATCCAGTAGTGGCCAACTGATCCCAAAATTTATAGCCTCTGTAAAAGTTGGGCATCTCCATTTTTAAGTGTGTTATGACTCTATATAAAAGTGGATTAAATAAATAAAAATAAGAGAAACATACCTGGTATGTGTTGTCAAAACTGTCATACATAAATCTAGTGATGAGAGAAGTCTTTCCAACTGAAACAAACAAAATACTATTTTAATGCAGGCAGAGGTAAATATATTATGAAAATCCTTAAACGATGATTACAGAGTAAAGGGAGAAATTGTGACCACTTGCGCGGTGTAGGGCAGGAGTGCCTAACAAAAAAAAATGCATTTATTTAACCGGCATGTTTGCTCTATCGCTCTCCAATATACACTCGCCTATGTGTGTTCTTTGCACTAACCCTCCACTTATTAAAATCAGGTCAGTTGCATTCGATCTTCTGAAAAATGTGCAGAAAAATATACTGGTTGGATTCCTAGAGCGATATAATTGCGGTAATAATTCAAAAACCCCACCGAGAGTCCGAGTAATATAATTTAAATGTGATAAATTTACGAGAACGGTAATTTTTTTGTATGAAAATCAAAATCCAAAAGCCTCACATCATACCACAATTGGGGATGCCTTACTGGCTCCAAAAGGGAGCATATGAGACTCTTGTGAGCAGTGGCGGCCAGCTCTAAGGTGCGGAGGAAAATTTCTGGTAATCTAAAAATTCCCAAGCGCCAATAAAAACATACTTATTTCCGACACGTCTCATCACCAATGCAAACATCATAGTACCTATAGGTGCCTGCTGAACTGCGCGTGTAACAAAGCAGATCGTTGTGTGCCTATCTTCAGTTTGGTGGTTCATTTTGCAAATCGATCACAGGAGTTCTTCCATAATTCTTTACTGAGGCAAAATCGTAGGTAGGTTGAATGCTTTGCAAATTTTACGAAACTTGGACGGCGCTCGAAAAATTTCCACCACATCAAAAGGAGCGGTTCGCTCTGTAGCATGTTAAACGGGGACACGTTTGTGTCATATTATTATCCATATTGTGTCTTTATTTTAATGTCTACTCTTTTTCATTCAATGTTTTACTCAGCATCGACCAACGACAGCGTAACAACATAACAATGCCGACATTTGTTATGACAGTATATATTCATTCGAGTTTCGGAGCGTTAGGAAGACTTTCGGATGTGTGATAGACTGAATTTTTTTTTTCTATTTTCTGAACTCGATTTTCGTCCCAGAGTATCTCCATAGAATTTTCTAGATAAGTTTAAATTAAGGAATGAACTGTTATTGAATTTACGATCGCGGCGACTTTACAAACACTGATGGATCAATATTTATTTTATAACTCTTTTTCTCTTCTTTAACAATGTATTGCATGCACTCAGAGACAATGGAGGATCGACCTAATTTACAAATGGGTATGATTTTTTCATAATTGAATTTATTTTAATTAGAGTAGGTAGGTAGGTCCAAGTTTTATGGGATATCTCTATGGGATATGTGGGATTGCACTCACCTCCCCACATCCTGAAATAAAGACTATTATTATTATTATTATTATTTTAGCGCACCACCAATTTTCATGAGCACCAGCCGCCACTGCTTGTGAGGTATTCACATAATTTTTTTTTGAACGTACAAAATGTGCTAAAAGTTAAAACATGTATTTAGTAAAAACATAAAATTTTATTTTCTCGGTTTAAAGTTAAGTTCCATGTTCAAACAAAAAAAGCGGCAGAATAGTCTACATAATAACGTATGTAGCCTCACATAAATGTAAAATATAATCATGTTATAGCTGTATAAGTGCAAGGGAAAACATATTTTCATAATCAATATGAGCAACAGTAGTTCATGTACACCATAAAATTATCAGAAACATTACAGATCTCGTCAATTTCTTCACACAAACACATGAAACAAAAATTTTAATTGTTTGCTCTACTCCATTTGAAAAAAAAAAATTTGCTGTACAAATCAATTTTTTTCACTAATACACATGAAAATTTTATGCATGCTATTATAAAACAAATTTCTCAAGTCATTTTGTGACAAAACATGATAAAAGTCACAACAAATTACCAAAATAACATAAAATTTTATGTTGAAAATCATAAAATAGCAAGTAATGATGGCCTTATTTGCAATGATGCAATTGCTTGAAGTGTTAATTGATAAAGTTGTTATGATTAAATAAATAATAAGGCAAAGTATAACTTATGAAATTATAAATCATACATGGAAGATAATCCTTCAATACTTTTATTGATAAAATAAAATATAGGTATACTACGCGTGAGGTGTTAGAAGATAATGGATGAATGGTGTTTTCAGTGACACACAAATATTCCAGATTAGAAATGGCCTAAATATTTTTTCTTTTATTAGATAAAACAAGGAAACTGAGTATGGATGTTTCTATGAAAAGGAACCAATGATAAGGAATGTTATTTATTTAACTGTGCCCAAGTTCCCAGGAAAAGGATGATAGTTTAAAAGAAAATTATGCAATATTGGTATATATTTAACGTCTGTAAGGTTTATTAATGTTTTTAGAGACATGTTTTTCATTATTTTTTAAAGATGAGTCATAACATATGATGAAAAAGTGTGTTCTTAGAAGAAGACAATCCCAATATGTCAATGGTGTATTGACCTGGCTACACAAAATGATGAATAACATTGACATTTAAATGATATATTCTCGCAAATTACTCAAGAGGTGAAATGAATATTATGTACTATAAAGACGACAATGTAGAAGTTACCGTATGAAGCAGTTAAATAATAAATTCCCCAGTTGCTAGTTCTAGACAAAAAAAATATATATCTTCTGGATCAAAGAATAGAAAGATATTTGACGTTAACAATAGCGTGAGAGTAATAATGTAGCTAAAGAAACATTCAAAGGAATAACCTCTCTCCGGATTAGCTACGGTAATTTTAAGTACAATAAGTATATTTCATGTACTTGATCTACGTGTATCCATGTACAGACGTGTGTGGGAATATACGGAAATAATGGAAAATATACCATAAATAGGATTGCAGTGCAATTTTTAAGGAGGCAATTGACATAATGCACGCATTCCTAGATAACAATTCCATTTAAGTTTAAATATATGCAGTTTTATCGACGAAATAAATTTTGAATGACAGCGATGACTTACCACTTTGCTCTCCTAAGAATACTAGCTTAAATTTTCTTAAAGGGTTTCCAAAATCGCCAGACGACGACATTTTTAGACAATTAATTAAAACCTAATGAACTAACTCCACGTACTTTCACTTCAATCGTAACACATAAAATTACATGAATCGGTCTAGGTGACAGCGACAGCCACTCCTAGAACACAAAAGCGACGGCTACTAGCTCCGCCACGTTCACCGACGGTCTCGGAACATACTACGCCAACTCACCATTTTTTAAATTTCTTTGATAAAACTAATTTATGCGACATATGAAAATTTTTAAAAAATTGTAAATATTGGCAAAAAGTGTGTTGAATTTTTAAAAAATAATCTAGGTACAAACTCATCAGGAAAAGTGATTTAATTTTCTTTAGTTTTCATAATATTTTTTCAAATGCATGTTAGTGTTGCCATATCTAGAAACAACATGGGCGAACATGGGCAACAAAAAAAAATTCCACAGTACTTACCCGAATATTGTAAATTCGATTATTTACGGATAGACTGGGAGACGAGATGGGTAAACCCTACGACATCGAGTACACGGATGAAACTACTTTGTAGTGATGATGGACATTTTTTAGAAAACCTTTAAAAAGCTGGTCTGCCGTTGCGCCTCTTGGCAGGAGCCGCGCAGTCATGGAAATAGTGAGCGATTTTTTTCAAAAAAATTACGTCATTGAGTACACGAACGGGAATGGTCTCATATGATAAAGGTCGATTAGAAAATGAGAAAAAGCAGGTCGTAAGTAGTTTGGCGTCGATAGGCTCGCCCAACGGATGGGTACACTCGGAACTCTCAAATTATATTTTTTTTATCATTATCGCTTATTTTTTTTAAATATGAAAATCGAAGTTTTTAAAAATAATAATAAAGATAAACGAAAAATGAAAAAAAAAACTTTAAAAAATCGTACACAAAAAGCTGCCTGGCCGCTGGTCGGCAGACCAAGAAATTCTTAAATGGGATGATCTGGACTATAGTTATTCGTTGGTTTCATTTGTGTACTCGATGACGTAAAATTTACTATTTTTTACCCCATTTTTGGGGGGTCAAAAATCATCAAATTCGTGTGACGTAATTTATGTATGGCCCCTTATGACTATTGATCTTACCTGGAAAATAATACTGGAAAAATTATTTGGTTTTAACTTTTGATGTTTTTACTTCATACTTTCCTAGACAGGGAGACGAGATAGGTAAACCCTACGCCATCGAGTATACGGATGAAACTACTTTATGGTGATAATGGACATTTAGGAAATCTTAAAAGAGCTGGTCTGCCGGTGCGCCTCTTGGTAGGAGCCGCGTAGCCTGGCACGTTCGCAGGCAGCCGGCGTCAAAGTGGGTTAAAAAATAGTAAATTTTACATCATCGAGTACACAAATGAAACCAACGAATAACTATAGTCCTGATAATCCCATTTAAGAATTTCTTGGTCTGCTGACCAGCAGCCTGGTAGCTTTTTGTGTACGATTTTTTTAAGTTTTTTTTTTTCATTTTTCGTTTATCTTTATTATTATTTTTATTTCATTATATTTTTAAAAACTTAGATTTTCATATTTTAAAAAAATAAGCGATGATGATAAAAAAAAATATAATTTGAGAGTTCCGAGTGTACCCATCCGTTGGGCGAGCCTTTCGACGCCAAACTACTTACGACCTGCTTTTTCTCATTTTCTAATCGACCTTTATCATATGAGACCATTCCCGTTTGTGTACTCGATGATGTAATTTAATTTTAAAAAATCGCTCACTTTTTCCATGACTGCGCGGCTCCTGCCAAGAGGCGCAACGGCAGACCAGCTTTTTTAAGGTTTTCTAAAAAATGTCCATCATCACTACAAAGTAGTTTCATCCGTGTACTCGATGTCGTAGGGTTTACCTATCTCGTCTCCCTGTCTAGGAAAGTATGAAGTAAAAACATCAAAAGTTAAAATCAAATAATTTTTCCAGTATTATTTTCCAGGTAAGATCAATAGTCATAAGGGGCCATACATTAATTACGTCACACGAATTTCATGATTTTTGACCCCCCCCCGTACCTGTCACACATCGTCACCATTGTGAGACCCCCATTGCGTCACATATTTTGCAATTTTGACCCCTCCCCTTAAGGTGTGACGTAATTTATCGATGGCCCCTAAGTCAAAAGGCCTCCCTCAACTAGTGTCTCTCGATCCGGACCTCCACACATAGGTCGGCAGACGCATCCGCCGCCAAGACCTGGACAAATCTCACTTAATGAACCCGGGCACCCCTGCTAAGTTACCAAACGTAGCGAACCACTTGGGGTGACCTATGACAGAGGTATTGGTCATCCAATAAATGGTTCCAGGGGTGGCGGTACCCATACACGCCTCCCAAATTGGAAATGGTTTGTTTTAACTTAAAAGTTGATACAAAACTAGTTTAGTTATTTTCTCCGCAATATGTATTTTTTTCTTTCTGCTCATCGAGAAGGCTTGTTTTTATAATCTATGAATTACCTTTTGGCCACATATCTGAGAAATAGGAAAGAGTATAGCATCCCCCACAAGGAGATTTCAGAGCGCGCCACTTCAGGCCGCCGCGCAGAAAAGTCTCACAGTGAACTCCGCTGTAAACCGTTATCTTACTTTCAGTCTTTACTTTTCTGTGCGGCGGCCAGAAGTGGCGTGCCCCGAAGTGTCCGGTGTTCGTGTGGGGGGTGCTATTGTACATATGGGAGAGGGAGATACGGGTCTAGGGAAATCTATCCATTCTTTGGAGTACCACAGTACAGGGACCTCGGCTATTTTTAATTTTAATTGATGTTATTCAATAATGCATCAAACATTCCACTTGCCTGCTTTTTGCCGATGATCTGAAATTACTTACGAGGATTTGTGATGGGCACGATTGTATCAAATTACAAATCAATTTAGATTCAAATTCATTATGAATGTGTCACAATGTCATATACACACATATTCGAGAAACCCCATCAAATTTGACTATTGTATTATCAAATTATTGTATACTCGGACCCGTAAGCATGTTTTCACAATAATATAACATTACCAGACATATGTATGAAGTATGAGGCGTACCTGACTTATTAAAAAAGATATATGTACTTACTTCTTGTCACCAGTAAAATCCATAAAGGACCGAGGGGCATGGGCGTAAGCACGGTGAGGCGTTTGACCCACTCTGGCTGGCCGATGCATGACCACTGGGATTTTTTTTTTAAAAGAAAGACAAACATTCTCGGGTTACGAATAACCCTACAATATTTGAAAATCTCCTACTACCACCACAGTAAGCCGGAAATGTTGCTTAAGTCGTGATGGAGGACTTAGCCAGCCGAGGAATCAAACACGGAACGCCTGAGTGGAACCCAATCGCGATGCCCACTCAACCACTGATAGGTCAGTTTGTCGACCGAGTCGCGTTTTCAAATTTACAGCACTTCATAGGATTGTTTTTCCTTCTTCGTTCATATTCTTTGTACCTATTCATAGAGCAAGCATGAATATGTTGGAGAAGCCTACTTTTTTCAGTACTTACTTTAGATTTTTATTTTTTGCCCCACCCTAATTCAAACTTGGCTACGCCCTTGCCTAGGGGTAGTCTTTGTTCCCAAACTTATGTTTTCAGATCATATATTACAGTTGACAACATCATGCTACAAGCTTCCAGGATTTGTCATAAGATCTTGCAAAATGTTTTCAAATCCTGAAGCAAAGAGCCTCTGCCGTATGGGCCCCATACCAGAAAAATAGATTGAGAAATTGGAACAGATTCAAAAAAAATTCTTGGATACCTGTATATGAGAATGCGCGGAGAGTACCCGCGATTCATGCATCATGAAGATCTGCTCGCCGAAACGCACTACCAAAGTCTCCAGTCGAGGAGAAGTGGGGCCCTTGTAGTAACGGCGTACAAAATCATTAATAACTTAATAGATAGCCCTTGCCTCCTGGAACGTTATAAGTTGTTTGTACCGAACAACTACAGCCAGGGACGGTACCATGATCTACTACGTATCCCACATAACAGAATGGACGTTCTTGCTCGGCATAACATGACACAAGGTATGGTGCTGTTAAATAATGCTTCCAAAACTGTCGACATCTTTAAGAGCAATAATAATAATTGGATAATTTGTAGAGCGCCGTTTTTGTGAAAAATCACCTCAAGGGCGCTTAAATAATTAAATTTTAAAGTTCAAGAGGCAGCCCTAATTACCCACTATCATATGTATCTCATGTTTCTATTTTTTTTCTATGTTTTCCTTTTTAAAAAAGGTTGTATATCCATAAGTGGGTAGTTTGTATTACATATGTATTGTAAATGGACACACAGTCTATAATACACAAAAAATCTGTAACTGTATGTAACAAAAATTCCAATGATGAAAAGTATGTAACAAAAATAATGAAATTTTGCACACTTGACCTTCAAAATAGGAGGAAGGTCACTTCCATAAATGAACTAATACTGTCACTTCCCACATGAGATTTTGAAAAACCACCCCACTTTCCTCACCAGGACAGAATATTGATACTTGATGAAATTTTGCATACTTGACATTTCAATATAATAGGAAAATTTATCAACATCTGATTTCGAAAAATTCAATGTAAAGCTCGGGCAAATCCGGGGACTTCAGCTAGCTAGTCGTGAAATAAATAATCTGTTCAGGTAGGGAGAAAGAATGTCACAAAAAATCTGGCGTTATAATAATTTTTCTTTTTATTAAAAAATCTTAGGTAGTGTGGAAATGAGGAAATAAAAATAATATAACCAGTAAAATATTTGAAAAATATATTTTTTATTAACAAGAACAAGTGGAAATGCAAATTCAGTTTGATATGTGCTCATCGTGATGGATGTTCAACAAGACATCATTGGAGAATATAAGCCCACACACTTCACACACTTGGGTCTCAATCTCGTGGCTGTTCAAGTGCTTTTTCAACAGACTTCCATTTATGAACTGCTTTTTACAAATACTGCATTCAAATTTGTTTCCCACATGTGTTAAAACATGACGGGACAAACCGTTATAGGAATTAAAACTCTTTCCACAGCTGTCACATAGATGCTGTGTGTTTTCCAATATATTGGTGTGCTGCTTTATATGTGAGTATAACTGGTTTCTGTTACCAAACACCTTAGCGCAAACTTTGCATCTAAACACACAATATGAATCGTCCACGAAATTTGGACCACCATGTTGCAATTTTCTATGATTCTGCAAGTTGGCTTTATTAGAATAAACATTTCCACAATTTTCGCAAACAAAATGAACAGAATTCATATTTAGTTTCGATTTGACGTGTGATTTGGCATGGACGTAGAGCTTGTCTTTGGATTGGAAAATACTTCCACATTCACGGCACTTGTAAACACAACCAATCTCAGCAACAAAGTCGGAATGGCATTTTTCAATATGCTGGTTAAGTCTATCCACTCCAAGGAACTGTTTCCCACAATGGTGGCATGTACATGCTTGTGGAATATTGTGAACAATTCTGTGTTTTAACATCTTCTCTTTCGTCTCAAATAAGTTGCCGCAGTCCACACAAGTTCTTTGTAAGGCTTCACAACTGCCCATGTGGTTGGCGAGTCTCTCAAAATCATTAAATATAACTCTACAAGACATACAAGAATAACATTCATCACTAACATTATTTTTTTCTTTGAGAGGAGTCATTCTAGACTGTTTCGATAATAGTTCATTAACAATATCTAAATCAGAATCCAAAACATCAATTTCCATGTGTATCTCATAAGAATCATCCAGAGGGTTTGAAAAACTAGAACCTTTCACATTCGTTACCTTGGTGACTTTAATGCCACTGTTAACCAACTTATTGGCAACATTGTTTGAGGTTGTCGCTTGATTTTCACTTGTTAGATATTCCAATGCGGTAAATGTATTTGAATCATTAGTCAAAAGTTCCATATCGAAAGAATTATTACTGCTATCTAAGAATTCTGCCAGGAATTCACTTTCACACGGGGATTTTAAGTTTTCCCGATTTCGGTCGCGATTTGTGCAGCTTGATTAGTCAAACAATCCAGTAACCATCTTTCACAATGTTTTGAATGTATATAAAAAGTGTAAAAAGCTTGAAGACTGTTGGCACACTTTTCACAGATAAATTTAGGTAGTAAATCTTCGCAATTTACTTCGATGGAAAGACAAGTAGACAGTTCTAAAGGTATGTTGTTCATATGTTCCAAAATAGATATAAGCGGTTTAGACTGCGATAAACACAGTCTGCAATGTTTGTCGAAATCTTCAACACTCAGAAAAGATGTATTTATAATGGGGGAGTTGTCCATATTTATAGTAAAATTAAAACAATATTTCAACTATTAGCTATTCGATACCAAATTTTAAATGTTTTGATTTGACATTTGACAGTATTGACCATTATAATATTATATATACTAATCCCGTACAGAAGTGAATTCCATAGAAAAAAATCTCCTGTGAAGTAGAGATTAGGGATGTCACGTGTCGTGTTTATTTCGAAATAGTACGTGAGTGTATAGTGTATGTTTATTTCGAAATAGTAATGTATTCGGTGACCGGCCAACTCAGAATCAAACCACCTCAGAAAGGTCATAAAGAGTGATGATAGAAAATATAAAAAATTGATTAAGGTAATTATCGGTTCGGACTGGCCACGCTTATTACGAATAATTTTTAGAAAAAAACTTTAGATTCGCCTTAATTACTATAAAAGGAAACTTTTTGGCTTTGGGGCGACGGAAAATAATGCATTTTAATTTTCAATTGCATAAAACCAAAATTCGCTTCGCGACTGACACAGCGAAAATCCGCGGCCGTACATGTCACTGTGATGTTGGTATCCTTGATAAATTAACAAGAGCTAATACGACTGTAGCCGACTTCGTGGGATAAGGCGCGTAATTATGAAATTTGTCTAGCGGGCTTGTTTGTGTAACATGGTTTGTGATACAAAGGAAAGTGCCCCTTTATAACGCCTACTCGCGTCAAGGCAAGAAAAACATCCCAGTTTTCAAGTGGCTTAGCGGCTACGCTAGGTTTGTGTAACATGGTTTGTGATTCGCGGTATTTCATGTAGGTGTCCCACGAAGTCAGCTACAGTCCATAACAGTGACAGCAAGTGACAGCTACGGCCGCGGATTTTCGCTGCGTCGGTTGGCGAAGTGAATTTTGGTTTTATGCAATTGAAAATTAAAATGCATTATTTTCCGCCGCCCCAAAGCCAAAAAGTTTCCTTTTATAGTAATTAAGGCGAATCTAAAGTTTTTTTCTAAAAATTATTCGTAATAAGCGTGGCCAGTCCGGACCGATAATTACCGTTGTTGAGTTGACTTGATTCCGAGTTGACATGGAACCAATGTATTCGATATATATAAGTAAAACGTATTGGTAAAGGTCTAAATAAAATTATTATTGAGATGATGAAAATTTTTATGCATTAAATAAATCTCCAAACTTTATTCGGTTTAACGTTTCGGTACCTAATCTTATTTAAAAAAAGGTCATCACAAAACTGAATTATCCACACACTTACCATCATGCGGCGTTTCACAAAACTTTTGCGGGTTTTGTTGTGCAAAATCATTTACAAACCCTACACCGTTTCAGTTGCCAACGCGATTTGTTGCGCTAAACATCTTCAAAGCCTTTTCGTTTCAGTGACGGTGACGACTCTAGTTTTATGATTTTAATTTAATATTTAATAGCTAAACATCTGTGCATAAATTTTGTTCAATAGCCTCTCCCACACGCACAATTCGGAGCGACCGAGTCCCGCGCCACTTCAGGCCGCCGCGCAAAAAAAGTAAAGACCGATAGGTTTACAGCGCAGTTCATTGTGAGACAGCGCAGTTCATTCGCGGCGGCCTGAAGTGGCGCGGGACTCGGTCGCTCCGAAGTGTGCGTGTGGGAGGCGCTAATATGTATTTGAATAAAAACGCATACAATACATAGCGTTCATTAATATACCCACAAGGTAAGAAACTCATTGTGGGATCCAGTACCGGATTATCCCTAAGGCAGAGTAGGCAACTGCCTAGGGGCCCCGCATCGGCTAGGGGCCCCGCATCGGCTAGGGGCCCCGCGTCGCGAGAAAAAATAACGAGCATCAATTAGTGAGCAACGAAGTTTCGGAAAAAGTCAGCTTTCAAGATGTGTTAATTTTTTTATTAGGAACATTAACAGGTTAATAACATTAGGTTGTTTTTAATAATTTTTGGAGCATACTTTACGTTTTTTTTTATCGAGGGAATTTCATATAATTTGCGTTTCGGCGCGGGCAGCATCTAGACATTATCTTAAAAAATAACATATATTTTTTTAAGATCTTAAAAACTTCAAATGTTTAAGGGAGATACGTAAGAAATCGGTAGAAATTCGGGTTGCGGGCCCTTAAAAGGTAATATGTTTTCCTAGGTAGTCAGAGGGAGTTTTTTTGCAGCATTTGAAACGAAACATATGGCAGTGAAAAACGCGATTTTTGCTAAAATATTCCGTGAATTTGTTATTATAAAATGATAAAAAAAACTCCCTCCGACTACCTGTTGATTTATGTGTCGAAATAGTGTACAAAATTTCTAAAGCATCGGTCAAGTCAATTCAAGATTTTGAGCTATGATGTTCACGAACTTCAGAAATGTGGAAATGTCAAAAAGGCCGATTTCGAGTCGAAATATACTTGGATCGAGCGTGAGGGCCGGTCGCTTCAAAACATTGTATCTTCGTTAGTTTTGCTCCGATTTACTTGAAATTTTGACACAGTACTCAATATACTGACATGTTTTACACTCAGAAAAAAAATCTAAAAAGTTTTAAAACCTTACCCCCCCCCCACTTATAGCCTTATTAAGGATTTGATCAAGGGAACAAAGAGACGTTTGGAGGCCCCTTAAACCCCCCCCCCCCCCCCCCCGTTAGTCCGCCATTGGTAAAGGGGTCTCCGAGACGTGCATTGCCTAGGGGCCCCGATATGGTTAATCCGGCCCTGGTGGGATCGTGTGCAGTACAGTAACTGTTGATACTTAAAACCAGCAATACATTTTTGTCACTTACTGCACATTTCTTGTTTCAATCACATTCATACATCATCTCTTATACATAAAAGTCCATGCCTACTAGTTAAGTCATTGCAATAGATTATAATATAATCAGATTGTTTCAAGGCAGGGGTAGGCAAAGAGGATGGACCGCCAAAAATCTCGGTCACTTCAAGCCCATGCGTACATCGTCTAATGTTGGGATTAGATCTTTCTTGATTTTTATTCTAAACGGTAATTCGTTTTCACCATTTAGGTACACCAAAAGAATATCAACAAACAAGAACGAGAACATCAAGAACCAGAGAGCCATAGAGAGCCAGAGAAAATGGTTTTTAAAGTTCGATCCCAACCCTCGCATCCAATGAAGTATTTTTTTCAAAATGTTAGTTTTTTGCAGATTTTGAAATTGTATTCTCAGAGCACAGGTTTTAGTAATAATCCAAAATTTCAGAATGTTCGACCCCATACAGCCTGAGAAAATGGTATTTAAAGTTCCATTTTGCCCGTACGGATAAAGATTATTTTTAAATGTTGATTATTGCAGAATTTGTCACTAATTCCCCTTAAGAGCACAAGTTTTAGTGATAATCCAAAAATTTTGCCGGTTCGGCCGCCTGAAAAAACGATTTTTTAAGTTTGACCCCAAATCTCGCATTTGCCCATGCGGATTTTTCAAAATGTTGTTTTTTGCAGATTTTGAGTTTGATTCCTCTTTAGAACATTGGTTTTAGTAGGAATCCAAAATTTCATTATGTTCGGCCCCATAAAAATGAGAAAATGGTTTTTAAAGTTCGACCCCAAGCCTTGCCCATAAAAATAATTTTTTTTTTTTAAAGTTGTTTTTTGGAAATTTGGTCATTGATTCCTCTTTAGAGCATGAGTTTTATTTAGAATACGTAATTTCAGTAAAAGTCTTATTTTCGGAGATTTGAATAAAATTAATTGAAATGCAAAATGTAAAAACAACACTTTATTTTATGATCTCAAAAACAGTAAAGATGCAAAAATGAAACTTTAAACAGCTCTACTGTAAAACTACAAAATCGCACATCTGACATTGTTCATCGGGACCCTCGATTTATTGAAAATGAAAAGAAGGAAGAGACGTTGATGAGTGATGAATCTATCTATCTTCTATCTTCTATCTTCTATCTTCTATCTTCTATCTTCTATCTTCTATCTTCTATCTTCTATCTTCTATCTTCTATCTTCTATCTTCTATCTTCTATCTTCTATCTTCTATCTTCTATCTTCTATCTTCTATCTTCTATCTTCTATCTTCTATCTTCTATCTTCTATCTTCTATCTTCTATCTTCTATCTTCTATCTTCTATCTTCTATCTTCTATCTTCTATCTTCTATCTTCTATCTTCTATCTTCTATCTTCTATCTTCTATCTTCTATCTTCTATCTTCTATCTTCTATCTTCTATCTTCTATCTTCTATCTTCTATCTTCTATCTTCTATCTTCTATCTTCTATCTTCTATCTTCTATCTTCTATCTTCTATCTTCTATCTTCTATCTTCTATCTTCTATCTTCTATCTTCTATCTTCTATCTTCTATCTTCTATCTTCTATCTTCTATCTTCTATCTTCTATCTTCTATCTTCCTTCTTCTATCTTCTATCTTCTATCTTCTATCTTCTATCTTCTATCTTCTATCTTCTATCTTCTATCTTCTATCTTCTATCTTCTATCTTCTATCTTCTATCTTCTATCTTCTATCTTCTATCTTCTATCTTCTATCTTCTATCTTCTATCTTCTATCTTCTATCTTCTATCTTCTATCTTCTATCTTCTATCTTCTATCTTCTATCTTCTATCTTCTATCTTTTATCTTCTATCTTCTATCTTCTATCTTCTATCTTCTATCTTCTATCTTCTATCTTCTATCTTCTATCTTCTATCTTCTATCTTCTATCTTCTATCTTCTATCTTCTATCTTCTATCTTCTATCTTCTATCTTCTATCTTCTATCTCTATCTTCTATCTTCTATCTTCTATCTTCTATCTTCTATCTTCTATCTTCTATCTTCTATCTTCTATCTTCTATCTTCTATCTTCTATCTTCTATCTTCTATCTTCTATCTTCTATCTTCTATCTTCTATCTTCTATCTTCTATCTTCTATCTCCTATCTTCTATCTATATAAATAAAAATGAATTGCCGAAATGAACGACTGCACCTAATTCGATAATTCTTTTTGTGTTGTGTTCGTTATTGTCAGGACAAGGTTTGTGTGAAAGAACATTTTTTTAAAATCATACGGATTTTTAAAAAAAAGTCATAATATGAAAATTGATTGCGTGAATGAGACAGAAGACTGTGAGAGGTCTTCAATATAATGACAAAAGGTTTGCTTTAAAGAAAAAAATTAAAAAATCAAACTGATATTTTTTTTATTACCAAATAAGTTAATTTATTTATCTCATAAAATATGAAAAGTGAGAGAGTGAATGTGATAGAAGAGTGTGAGAGATCTTCAATATATTGACAAAAGGTAGGCATGACAATACTCCTTAATATTTTGCCGAGGAGAGGATGAATATCATTTTTTGATCGAGACGAATAATCCAACGGCTGGTATTTTTTTTATTTTATTTTTGCATTAGCTCCACACAGGAGACACTGAGGAAAATAATTGCCCTCAGGGCCTATGTCATCTTTGGGGATGTCGTGTGGAGGTTCTTTTAATGGAAAGGAAGGAGAGGAAGTCGTGGAAAGGAAAAAGGTATGAGAGATGGGTAGGAATCTGGGAGTCAGTGTGCCCAGGAGTTACAGACGTATTAATCCATCCCTCCAACTGCGGTGCAAGGCGATGAGTTGAGAGAGTTCGGCTGGAAAGGTCAAAAGGCCTCCCTCAACCAGTCTCTCCCGATCCGGCCCGCCACGAAGCAAGTGGGCAGACGCATCCGACGCCAAGACCAGGACAAACCTCACCCCATGAACCCGGGCACCCCTACTAAGTCACCAAACGTAGCGAACCCTTTGGGGTGACCTATGGAAGAGGTCTTAGTTATCCAATAAATGGTTCCCAGAGTGGCGGAACCCATACCCGCATCCCAAATTGTGAATCATTGGTATGTATCAATGCAAAAATTTAAAATTAGGTTGTGGCCACAGGTGTTTATGGAATAACAGACAGCACAAGTGTTATCAGTGTTTATATCCAATTCGGTTGATAATATGTGCGTTAAGAAAATGAAGATAATGTTGGTAGTTCTTAGTGGAAGTATGATACAGTTAAAAGTGACCGAATTGGATATAGGCACCTTAGCTCAGTTGGTAGAGTTGTTGCCATGAAAGCAGAAGGCCCTGGGTTCGATTCTCGGAGGTGTCAATATCTTTTTCTGATTTTTCTGTCTTCAGATTTTCGATTGAGTTTGTTCGATTGAATGTTTTTACTTGCGTTTGTTATTAGTTAATGTTCGTGGACCAACTTCATTCGAATTTCTGCGAATGATCAATGGTGAATTGTGCGCAACATATCGAGAAGCCTGTGTGCTCCAAAATTGTAAATTAATAATTTGGGATGAGTGTACAATTACGCACAAACGAGCATTAGAAGCACTCGACCGAACAAGAGATTTGCGTTGTCAATCAGAACATCTTCGGAAGCGCTACGGTTCTACTGGTCGGAGATTTTCGCCAAACGCTGCCAGTTATTACCAGATCAGCTGCTGATGAAATAAATGCTTGCTTGAAGGCATCAAATTTATGGGGATACACGAATAAAATCTTAAGTTAACAAAGAATATGCGAGTGGCGTTACAAAATGACATATCGGCGAAAGCGTTTGCAAATGCATTAGTAGACATTGGCAATAGTAAAATTCCTCTTGACACTTCTACTGGCCTCATTTCGTTTCCACCGATTTTTTGTTAATTCACAAAGTCAAAGGAAGAATTAATATCGAAAGTGTTCCCAAATATTGGTGTGAATTATAAAAATCAGGCTTGGTTGAGCGAACGAACTATTTTAGCAGCGAAAAATAAGGACATAAAAGATTTAAATATAAAAATTCAAGACAAGTGCATTCATTTAAGTCGATCGATTCCATTATCGATCCAAATGAAGTCAATTATCTTACTGAATTCCTAAATTCATTGGATTTGCCAGGATTACTGCCACACAATTTACAACTCAAGATTGGCTCTGTGATAATTATGCTATGCATCTGAATCAGTCAAAATTGTGCAACGCAACAAGACTCTCTGTTAAATAATGATGTAAAATTTGATTGAAGCTACTGTAATCATAGGAAAATTCAAAGGCGAAAATGTGCTTATTCCAAGAATACCACTAATGCCAACTGACTTTCCTTTTGAATTTAAACGTGTCCAGTTTCCAGTGCGCCTTGCATTCTTAAGATGGTACGAGAGATTTTCCAATATTTAATGGTTTTTTTGCGTTTTCGAAGTCGCCTACGTCAATAACTGTACCAACAAAAAAAAAGTTAAATCAAAAGAATGATAGTTACATTTACGTTCTATCCCACAAAATATAATTATTGTCAAAAAATATTTTTCTTACTTTACAACTGTTTTAAAAATAGCTGTTTTCAACAAATCTCAATCGACCTGCAAATATTTTTCTTATGTGGTCATATACAAGAAAGAAAAAAAAGAAAAAAAATATGTTTAGATAGAAAACATCTCAATCTATGCCTGCTCATTTTTACATTTTTTAATTAAAGAGCCTTTTTACCTAAATTACGATGTGATACTATTAAAAAAACTGCATAAATCAGTCAACTTTAAAATCGTTTTAATGTACCAAAAAACAGGTAAGTTAATAAAATAAAAATATCATCCAATTAAACGGTATTTTAAGTAAGTCCATTTAAAAAAATATTTATTAAATTCCAATGATTTACTTGGTTTACTTCGATATTCGTAAGTATATATAATGACCACTTTGATCAATCAATTTCATTGCGCGAACAGGCCTCGCCGAAAACAGTCGCCCCCACGGACATATGAATATACATGGACCTGCCCTAAGTGATAAAAACGTATTATTTCCCCCTCCACATGGCGCCGGCTGAAGCACCTCCTTGGAACCGGCTCGCTCCATGGGGAGGGGATAGAGCCTCGCTTGAATCTAAAATGTGTGACGTCATCATTCTTGCCGTGAACAGCTAGAAGGTAACATCCATACATTTAACGAAATACAACGCCAAAACAGTAGCGTATTCTATACAATATATCTACATATCAATGTGCACATAGCGAATGTGGGCGGTTCTCCAGTGTGCTCATCGGTGGTTACAGGGGTAAGTAAATTATGAAACATTTGTAATAGTGTTTTAACTAAACACGGCAACAAAATATTGCTATGTGTATTGGGGCGAGTCTTTTTGAGGCGAGCATTTGACCTTAGCAAATATGTTATTATCGTGGCAAGCAATTCGCGCTCCCATGTAAAAAGGTCTATTCATTCAAAGCAGATTTTGCTTTTAAGAACTAAATGGTGATATTGTAATGCGAGATGCCTATTTACTGTCAGATTGATTGTATAACGAATCACAGTCATCTTTCCCCTCTTCCCCCTCCATGGTTTGGTTTGACCCCTCACCCGTAACTGCTTGTCTAGTCATTTGGATGTCTATGGTCGCCCCCGACGCTGTCCCGCGTGATTTAAGTAAAAACAGAATCACTAAAAAGATCAATCATTTACTAGACCTGAATACATTGTGAGAATTATTAAACTGACCTTTTTACAATGTTCTTTAATTCACCATCCACAATATTTGCGCGGGCGAATTCAGTCGGCGTTGGCCTCAGGGATATTCAACGCAAACATTTAATATTCTGATTTTATGATAATAAAAAAACAATTGAAAATAATTACATAAATCTTTCTGATAATTACATAAGAAACTTTAATATGATATGCATAATTCGGTGTTAAATAAATACATATTAAAAAAAAATCTTAATGTAATTTCGTTAAATTATTTACATAAAAATTATTCCTTACATCCTAGTTTTGTTCACTTTTAGAAATATTTATTTTTAAAATATTTATTTTTTATAAAATATTTCTTTCATTACTAGTTTTGTCATTTTTGGTAAGGCTCTCGACTAGCGTTAAATTTTATTTGATTTTTTTTATATTATTCCACAATTTACTAATTTTAAAATATTAGGTCCTTACATATGAAATTGGCGTTTTGTATGGGAGGAACATAAAGTCTTTTTTTTTAATATTATATATTTATTTAATCAAAGGTACCATTGCTATCTATTCACTTTTGCCATCTCATAGGTATTCATTGATCCCTTTACTAAAAAAACCATTCGGACGGGAATCAATAAAATCTTTGATAGTCCAGTCAACCTGTGTCGTAGAACACCAGTTGAAGGAAATAAATAGTATAAAGCTAATTTTTTCCCCATCGACTACTACTATTTAGACAAGTGTTTTGTCAAAAGTCCCCGCCCCTACAACCCTTGCTCCACCCCCTGTGCCCCCCAAACATGAAAATTGTAAGGGTTTTGTAAATCGCGTCTATCTCAATTACTAAACAACACATCGGATTCAAACTTTTTTATTCTCTTTTTTATAATATTTTCTACAATTAATGTCCAGTAAATTTTCATCGTAACTTTTACCGTTTGTTTGTAATTCATATGAAAAGGTAAAAATTTGTATATTTTTTGGAACGAAATTTTACTTTTTGTCACAGAACTTTTCAGGCCGACATTTTATGAAAAAATGTTTCCTACAAAGGTTATAGCCCTTTCTATGAGCTATGAAATAATATATTTTAATGTGTACTTTATGGCAAGAGAACACCAGATATCAACCGTGAATGCTTGGTGCGCACCATCTCTGCGGCGCTCCGCGGCAGCCGATTCATTGCCGCACTACTCATGTTTGTTTATACTTATTTATTGTATTTTTTGTCAATTGCTTTAAAATTTGGTTTTACTGAAGAAGTGAAATAATGCTTACTGGTATCAGTTCAAGATTTCAGCAATTAAAAATGCCAGAGTTGTTGCATGCAGAGTGAATCATGCCAAGGTCAGAGTCCAGAGAGAGGGTCGCGTCGCAAATGTCCGTGTTTCGCAGTGATTGTGTTTTACGGTTTGTGTTTGTTTTTGTGAACCAAAATGGAGGACGTGTCTTGTGTTATTTGTTTTGCTTTTGTGCCAGTTTCACTACCTGGATGGTCCGGATACATGCGAAACTGTTTCGATGGTAGACAAAACTTTGAACCATCTTATGTACAAGCTTTGCCTTTCATAAACATAGATCCAGGAAATCTGACTGCTATTTATTCTGCCCTTAGTTACGCTTCTAAAGAAAGCAAGGTAGCTGACCAGCCGTGTATTGTCGCATTTGACCAACCACTTTTCCTGAAAGCAGTTGACATTGTTGTAAGTTCTTCTACAGAAAGTGAAATATCTGGACTAATCGTCAGACCAGGCGGATTCCATCTTCAAACGAGTTTCCTTGGTTGCTTAAGAAAGTTTATGGAAAGTAGTGGATTCGAAAAAATGTGGACCTCTGTTAATGGAAAATCAACGATTCCTCACCTTATGTCAGGACATGCTTACGCTAAGTCTTATAGAGCTCACATGATGACCCAGGCAGCTTTGATGTTATTGCTATTCGAGGAATGTTTACATATGAATTACAAACAAACAGTAAAAGTTACGACGAAAGTTAACTGGACATTAATTGTATACAATGTTACAGCAGAGAGAATAAAATAAATTGCAATCCGATATGTGGTTTAGTAATTGAGATAGACGTGATTTACGAAACCCTTACACTTTTCATGTTTGGGGGGCACAGGGGGGGAGCAAGGGGGGCGGGGGCGAGGATTTTTGGCTAAACACTTGTCTAAATGATAGTAGTCGATGGGGAAAAAATAAACTTTATACTATTTTTTTCCATCTAAAAACACAGGTTGACTGGGCTATGAAGGCGGTTTGGACTGCCCCATCGGAGTTGAATTTTTTCCCTTGCAAGAAGTTATCCAAATTTCGAAAAAATGTAATCTGTTGGGGCAAGGTCCGGAGAGTACGGTGGATGTCTTAGACATTCCAATTGATGCTCCTCTAATTTGTTAGCCGTCTGTTGTGCAGTGTGTGGTCTAGCGTTGTCATGAATCAGCAGTGGCCTAGAGCGATTAACCAGCCTCGGTTGTTTAGCAGCTAGCTTTTCCATCATGGTTTGCAGTTGCTGACAATAGACATCTGCCGTAATCATCTGGCCAGATTTAAGAAAGCTGTAGTGAACGACACCAGCACTAGTCGACCAAACGCTCACAAGTAACTTTTTTGGAGTCAATTTTCGCTTGGGTCATGGTTTGGCTGGTTCGGCAGGGTTCAGCCATTGCGATGAGCAAACATACTTGACTTTATATATACTCTTACTTACACCAGCGCATATGTACAAAAAATCTTCACTATTTATAAATTCGTTTGATATTCATATCAACTTATTGTTATGGGTATTTTTGAAGTCGATTATACGTTTGAAGTGGAGGGTTTTTATGTAAACAAAGGAGAGAAAGTTTTAGGAAGGAAAAGGGTATGAGCGGTGATTAGAAATCAGGGGTCAGTGTGTCCAGGAGTGATGGAAATATGAATCCATTCCGCGGTGAAAGGTAATGAATCGAGAAAATAGATGATCTGCCAGCAACGCACAAGCAACCGATTGAAAAAAAATTATTCTTAAAAATTTATAATGGGTTTTAAATCATCAAATATTTTAAGTAAATTTTCGAGTTCTGTGAAAGTTCTATTCAAGTTCTGTGATATTTAATTTTTATGATGCAACTGGCTTATAATGATATAATATCAGAACTTGAGTAGAACTCACACAAAACGTTAATATTATCTTAAAATATTTGATGAATTGTTAAAATTTTTTACAAATATTAAATTAAAAAGATTAAAAAAAAGGATTAATAAAAGTATCTACATAATCGTCTATTCAACCGTTATATTATTCACAATAAATATGTCCAGTTGTGAAAGAAAATCAAAGACAAAAATATTTTTTTCTTTGTGATAATTAGTAACAAAAATAATTTTCGATTCATCAAAGTAATATTTACTAACCGCAAAATACATAATTTGAGATGAAAAAGGCATAATTTCCATTGAAAAATATTCCTTTCTGCCAAAACTCAAATAAAACTGATTTTATACCCCTGAGAACGGTGCATGTTCTGTGAACATAATTACACACGAGTTTCACGGTAAAGTCGACGCCTTACAACTTGACGCGAGGAATAAATGCCGCGGAATTAGATTAGAAGAGGCGTTATGAAATTATTTACAAATTCGTCGAGGATTTTTCGTTGCCGAATTCAAGAAACGACACGGGCGACGTTACATCGATGTCCGAAACTAAAATCACCGAATTTGAAAACAGTCGTAGCCCTGCTAAGCTCTTAATGACAATTATTATAAATCCCAAGGCCAATCGTTAGAAGTGTGTGGAATAAACCTTGAATTGCCGTGTTTTTCGCATGAGCAGTTAGTTGTACGTTGCATACTCGAGAGACGGCAAACCATCAGCGCTATTTGTTTTCTCTCCAGAAGGAAAAACTAAAAATATTGTACACTACAAGGCATTACAATAGTTATGGTCGAATTATTTAATTGTAATTTTATTTCATTATATGATCGTATTGTAAACGGAAGATTTTGTCTCATTTTTTGTCATGAAGGAACGTGTAACATTCGACATATGGAATTATTGATAATCCAACTGATTTGAATTTACGGAAAGTGTTACATTTCCTTAGTCCGCGACTGTACACCACCCATGTGAAACCGAGGCCAGCTTAATAGTAAATCAAGTCTTTCAGGAATTAAAAAAAAATGGCGGTATGAAGTTCGCCGGGTCAGCTAGTTTAAATTAAAGAAGACAACTAGATTATGTTATAATAATGGAGATACTATGACAGATAGCAACGATAAGAAAGTGATCAATACAAAAACTTTTTTCAAAACTCTCCTCGGGAAAATGATTTCATTATAGTTGCGATTTCCCGCCAAGCATTTTCTTTGTGCGACTTATTTTTATAATATCCGTAAATTGGATCCCACTGACATCAGACATTTTGGTACGCTTCTATCATTTGTAGACATCCGCAGAGTTAGACAGGGAGGATGGACCGCCAAGCACCTCTGTCATTCATACATACAAGTCTCAAACTACTGTAAACCCGTCTGCTTGGTTCAATATATTCGCACCTCACAATCTGGAAGCCTCAGTTTCGCGCAAAAAATCAGAAACCGTCACTTTGGATCGAGATTTTAAAATATCTATGCAAGATAGCTTTCATATTTCAAAGACAATAAGAAGTATTATTTCGTTCTCTTTCTGGTTAAAAGAAAAAAAGATATGTTTGCATGAGAGGAAGAGAGATATACAGCTTTTAAAATGTAAGGTCGCTCGGGACGTTGTTGGTCTTATGAAAGTATAACGCGATTACGTGTTTTGGGATGTATTTATTCCTAAACAAGCAGACGGGTTTTAATCATGGCAACGAACTCTAATATCATCAGGCCACTTCTCCGCGAAGGTAGGCAGGGAAGAAACAACTCGGTCACACTACTTGCTTCAATCACATACAGGTCCCTAACTAATGTATAATAATAAGACACATTATGACAGTAAAGTCCAGTCAACTGTAGTAACTAGTTCCCATTACCACCATCTCCTTTTCTCATCATCATAATTTTGTGTGATTTATGAAATAAAACAAACCATTTAACGATTTAATTTTAATGAAGTGATTTAAATTTATTACATACTTTATTACTTACGTTCAAACTAATACTAGCATAAATTAAATAAACAGTGCCCTGTACTCATAAATAAAAAAAATACAGTATTAAAGAACACAATGGGATAAATTCAATTAACATCAAAATCCAAATCAATTGTAATAAATTAAATTTTAATTTATCGCAAACTATTGAATTCTTGAATCATATGCAAATTTATTTATCGCACAATAAATTGAAGTGAGGCACGATGCGTGCAATATCGCTTTCGACCAACGACTAAATAAAATACCCTAAGAGAGGATTTCTTGCTAATAAAAAATTCTTTCCAAACGGTTACCCAAAAATGGCGGCTAAGGTGGAACCATACTTAGGGGGAGTACGTATATTATCGGACAACGTATGGTATCGAACAAGTGTTATTTCTCTTACTGGCGTATAGATAGGGCGATGCAAGTTAGTTTATAATATTGCCGCACTACTTCTGGATGCCCGGTGTTTGCATGACTCTCGCCAAAAGCCTGTTGTGTCGTTTTGTGCCCAAAAAACGAACTTTGACCACTGCATATTGATTTAATCTTTTGTATTTAATCGATTCCCGCAAATCCGCAGGACCTGACAAAGTTCCACCCAGATTCTTAGTTAATTGTATGCATACATTATCGTATCCCATACATAAGTTATTTACAAAGTCACTCTCATCAGGTGTGTTCCCTGACCTTTGGAAGTTTAGTCTTTTGACACCCATTTTTAAAAAAGGAAATAAGAGCGACGTAACAAACTATAGGCCAATATGCACCATGTCTACATTACCCAAACTCTTTGAAAGCCTGGTACTAGACAAATTGATATCCCAAATCAATCAAACCATCTCACCGCTTCAACATGGATTTATCAAAGGAAGATCAACCCTGTCCAATTTAATATTATACACGAATGACATTGTTAATGCCTTGACTTCATCACATCAAACTGATTCCATATATACTGATTTCATTAAGGCATTTGATAAGGTTAACCACAGACTCTTATTACGAAAACTGAAGTTGTTGGGAATGAGAGGGAGTATTTTGGAATGGTTTAAGAGTTATCTATTGTGAGGGTACTTAGCGGTCAAAGTTGATTCGTTTACTTCTTATACATTTGCTGCATCGAGTGGGGTACCACAGGGATCTCATTTGGGCCCGATATTATTTTGCTTATTCATAAATGATATAGTTAATATTTTTATTAATGTCAAAGTCCTATTATTTGCTGATGATCTGAAGATTTACAGAACAATTAGAAACGATGACGATCGCGCCATTCTGCAGTTAAACCTGAACAAACTATGCGCGTGGTGTTCTGTCAATGATTTACAACTAAATATTGGTAAATGCCAGATCATTAGTTTTTACAGAGGTAAAAATCCTTTTAAATTTTCTTATGATATGAATGGTGTTAATCTTCTTCGTGTATCGCAGATTCGTGATCTTGGTGTTATATTCCACGAGAGTCTACAGTTCAATGTACACATCGATGAAATAACAAGCGATGCAATGAGAATACTAGGTTTTATCTTGAGAATGGGGGCATATTTTAAAAGTATGTTAACATTAAAACATCTGTATTGCTCACTAGTACGAAGCAGATTAGAATACAATTCCTCTGTATGGTCACCATACTACAATGTTCATTCTCAATCATTGGAAAAGGTACAAAACAAATTTCTCCGGTACATCAATTTTAAAATGAAAATACCAATCGAATTTATAAATTATAATTACTTACGCGCTGAAACCAGACTTCTTAAATTATCAGATAGAAGAGTGTTAATTGATTTATTATTTTTATACAAAATTATAAAATCTTCAATTGACAGCCTTAATTTGTTGGAACTAATTTGCATTAGCATACCCGCTAGACAAACTCGTAGTAAAGATACTTTTAAATGCAACAATAAACTCAACACTAATTACTCTATATACTCACCAATACTAAGAATCCATAACCTTGCGAATAAATACTGCGAATCTATAGATATATTTAGTATTGACAGTTTTGAATGTTTCAAAAATCAACTAATCTCGATTCTATCTGCTAATAATTAACTTTTATTATTATTTTTTTTGTTTTTCTCAAAAAATATTTTCTCATCTAAACCTCACCAGTAAAATGTATACTTACTTTATAATATGTTTGCAGTTCTATTTACACTTTGTTCTATGTCAGGTCTTATTATTATTGTTAATAATATGTATAAATATTTAAAGCTGAATTGTTTTAGTTTTTTGTAAGTACAACTTGTACTATCTCATTTAATTTTTTTTTTATGCTGTAATATTCTTTACCTAACGAGTCGATTGCATTCATATTTATTCTGTTTTATTGTTTATGTAATACATGTAATTAATATTGTTTATTATATATTTGCTTCTTTTCTTGTAAAAGCCCACTAGGGCGTTAATAAAATATAAAATAAAATAAAATTAGTAACCGTTTTATTATAAAACAACATAAATTACGGTGTTAAACCAAAGAGCTAATTTTTCCGATACCACCCGTCGAATTCCGATAATAAACGAAAATTTCGTAATTTTAAAATCTAAATTTTGGGAAACAGTGATGGTTATTGATTTTTAAAATTAGCATAGCATGTAGATCTGTCCTTTCCACTTATGATTAATTCATAAATCGTTTATAATGAAGCAATAACAACAAAATACAATTGATCAACACTATGCGTCCGACGTGTGGACGTCAACACATAAGATGGGAAGATGACCTAAAACTCACTGCTGGACATCAATGGAGAAGAGTAGCGCGTGACAGGTCCCAATGGAAAATGTTAGAGGAGGCCTATGCCAAGAGGCAAACTGAGCTTCGGGATATACTATAACAAATAAGATCATGTCTAATACATACCTAACAGAAGTCCAGAATAAAAAGGCTTATTATTATTATTATTATGCGTCCGATAATATCCGTACTCCCCCTATCATATAAACTGAATAATAATCGTGGGTAACGATGCGATTTTTGTATAACCGTTTGAACAGAATGTTCGGTATGTATTTGGATCAGTATGAGAGCGTTCGACAAATTATCTTCGCATTCCGTTTTTCTGACGAATACGTCCTCTCACAGCGGCAGCGCGGCGGTTTTTAAACTTCCAACCAATACAGACGGTGTGGGTGGTTTGGTATATTTATGCAGACGGTTATGCAAACTTACAAGGACCATCATTATTATATATCTGTATTATAGTACCCTAATTACAGTATAGGCACGCGATAGCGGCGAAGGCGTCCGCAGCCGTAGTTTTAAGTTTCGTAACTTGTATAAACTAGGAGACGAGTTAGGTAAATCCTACGTCATAGAAACGGATGAAACTACTTTGTAGTGATAATGTGCATTTAGAAAACCTCAAAAAGCTGGTCTGCCGGTGCGCCTCTTAGCAGGAGCCGCGCAGTCATGGAAATAATGAGCGATTTTTTTCGAAAAAATACGTCATCGAGTACACGAACGGGAATGGTTTCATATGATAAAGGTCGATTAGAAAATGAGAAAAAATATCAGGTCTGCCAACCGGCAGCCTGGCGCGTTCGCAGGCAGCCGGCGTCAAAGTGGGGTAAAAATTGTAAATTTTACGTCATCGAGTACACAGTTAGATTCTTGGACTGTATACCGCTCACGTAAAACAATCCTTGCATCTCACGTAATGGGCCGTCCGATAGGAACTCTCGGAACACTCAATGTTTTTTTTTATCATTACCACTTATTTTATTTAAAATCTGGCCTTCTATGTTTTTAAAACCGTATTGAAATAAAAAATAATAATAAAGATATTTAAAATAATAAAAAAATTTTAACTTTAAAAGATCTTACGCAAAAAACTGCCAGGCTGCTGGTCGGCAGACCAAGGAAGTCATGAATGGGATGATCTAGACCAGGGGTCGGAAAACTTATTAGCCAAAGAGCCAAATATGTACATTACAACGATTCAAAAAAAAATTGGGAGCCAAATCTGTTTATTCATTTAGAAAACATTTATTATACAAGGGATGTTAAGAAAGTAAGTGTACTGTGACCATAAGGGATTTTTTTTTTGGTTTTTTTTGGGGTTGGCAGCACTGAGTGGTAGAGGGGGTCTCCCGACCAGAGCGAGCATCTCAGGAACATTATAGTACGTAAACTCGTAAACTTGCTTGAAAGATATCGGTGAAAAATATCGGCAAAAAGTGCTGTGATTCGCTTTTTACTCACGGAAGGAATAACACCTACAAGAAAAAAGGAAGGATTTCTGAGCTCTATTGTGAATGGAGATGATAGTGGGTGACTCATTACACGTTTGGGAAAAAAACAGTCGTCAAAATGATGTCACACCAATTCCCCATCTGCCAAAAAATTCAAAACCACAGTTTCGGGCAAAAAACTCATGGCTTCAGTGTTTTGGGACCGAAAATCAAAAATCAAAATCATTTTGGTCGAATTTCTGCCTCAGGTGGACACCATCAATGCACAATGATATTGTGATGATACACTAAAAAAAATCAAAAGGAGCGTCCAAAACAAACGGAGGGAAATGCTGACCAGAGAAGTGTGCTTGTTTCATGAAAACGTCCGTCCTCATACGTCCTCATAACACCTACAAGAAAAAAGGAAGGATTTCTGAGCTCTATTGTGAATGGAGATGATAGTGGGTGACTCATTACACGTTTGGGAAAAAAACAGTCGTCAAAATGATGTCACACCAATTCCCCATCTGCCAAAAAATTCAAAACCACAGTTTCGGGCAAAAAACTCATGGCTTCAGTGTTTTGGGACCGAAAATCAAAAATCAAAATCATTTTGGTCGAATTTCTGCCTCAGGTGGACACCATCAATGCACAATGATATTGTGATGATACACTAAAAAAAATCAAAAGGAGCGTCCAAAACAAACGGAGGGAAATGCTGACCAGAGAAGTGTGCTTGTTTCATGAAAACGTCCGTCCTCATACAGCCTTTGCCACCAATATGCTCTTGGACTCATTTGGTTGGGATGTTTTGAACCACCCCCCGTATTCCCCTGCCTTGGCGTATTCAGATTATCATCTTTTCACCTCCCTGAAGGTATATATGGATGAAAATAAATTTTCATCCATATATACAGGTGCAGAAAGAGGTTCTGAAGTGGGGGAAGAAGCTGGCGCAAGAGTTCTTCGAGGAGGGCATAAAGAAATTTTCTGCCACGGCTCACCACATGCATTTGACGGGATGGTGATTATGTGGAAAAATAGTCGACAAGCTACTGTATTTTTTTTTTCAAATACCATTTTTCTAACAATATATAAAAATCTAGTACACTTACTTTGTGAACATCCCTTAATTTTAGCACTTCAATAAATTACACGGTACACTGAATAAAACTTGATTTCATACTTAATAAAAAAAATATTCTTTGATAAAAAATAATATACAATTAAGGAATCCATCAGTTTAAATCATAACAATGATTGGCAAATATTTAATGCGAACAACGTCCTTGCATCTACTTGGAAAGTTTGAGTAAGTCAGGGTTGTATGTTGTTATTCTTAATTTTGACACGATTCCAGATTCTCATCAATAAGATGACTTCTCAGTTTACTCTTGATAAAGTCCATGATTTAAAAGATTGTTCGCATAATATGTAGAACCGAAAAGGGAAAGACCAGCAAATGCGATTTTTTTCAGCTGATCATAAGAGCCAGGAATACTATTCCAGGCGTTGAAGATGATCATGTCTTCCTTCTCCAGGTCTTTCAAAGCAGACCACTTGAATTGTGAACTAAGTTCACATTATTTGTTCTTCGACAATATTTCCAAATCAACACAGAGACGTTCAAATTTAGAGCTCCACATTTCCATGCGTTTTTAAATCCAGCACCTGTATTTCAAAGTTACCAATATAGCCAAGCCAAAAGGAGAAAATTTCAAATCTGTTATCGAAGCTTTAAGAGAATGTCTGAAGAATGGTAAGGTCGCCCTGCTGTTTTTAAATTCCTGAAACCTGCTGAGAAATGCTTACCTCATATTTAAAATGGTTGTTTTGAAATATTGTTTGCAATGGAATAACTATTTTATTGGCGATGCTTCAGCAGACTCGGAAAGTGAAACAATGTTTCCCTTTCAAAATCTTGAGCAAAAAGGATACCATCCGTGCCTCTTGCGCGCCTGTCCTTGGACATTTGTGGCTCCGGAGCCGCACTTTGCCGACCTCTGATCTAGACTACAGTTTTTCCTTAGTTTTGATCTTGTATTCGATGTAATCGATGCAGCAGGGCAAGCGAAACCGATATGAAACTGACGGGATTCGGAAATTTCCGTCGATTTACGGACGAACGCAGCTCTTATGGCGACGCGACGGTGCGTTGGTTGTTCGAACTTCCAACCACTATGTACTACTAGGCAATCATAAAAGGACTATTATTGTTATAAATTTGTACAATAATATGGACACGCGACAACGGTGAGGGGCACCGCGGCATGGGTACACTCGGAACTCTCAAATTATTATTTTTTATCATTATCGCTTATTTTTTTTTAAATACGGCAATCTAAGTTTTTAAAACTATATGAAATAAATATAATAATAAAGATAAACGAAAAATTAAAAAAAAAAAAAACTTTAAAAAATCGAACACAAAAAGCTGCCAGGCTGCTGGTCGGCAGACCGAGAAATTCTTAAATGGAATTATCTGGACTATAGTTATTCGTTAGTTTCACTCGTGTACTCGATGACGTAAAATTTACTATTTTTTACCCCACTTTGACGCCGGCTACCTGCAAACGTGCCAGGCTGCCGGTTGGCAGACCTGATTTTTTCTCATTTTCTAATCGACCTTTATCATATGAAACCATTCCCGTTCGTGTACTCGATGACGTAATTTTTATGAAAAAAATCGCTCACTATTTCCATGACTGCGCGGCTCCTGCCAAGAGGCGCACCGGCAGACCAGCCTTTTTAAGGCTTACTAAATGTCCATTATCACTACAAAGTAGTTTCATCCGTGTACTCAATGACGTAGGGTTTGCGTAGCCAGGCTCCCGGGCTAATTATTGTCCGGCCATAATTCTTCCTCTTTACAGAGAACAAAGAGTACTTATAATAAAATTTATTATAAATTATGTAGAAATCCTAATTTAGTCCCTTTGATTAAAAACTTTAATCTGAATTTTATTGAGTAATGATGTCTCATTTTTAATTCATCGAGTTTCACAATCAATTATTATTTATCATTCATAATAATTTTCCTGTCTTCATAAAATTTGAGAGCTTTAAGCCGAAGTAAATTTATTACTGGGTGGAAACAACGAAAAGTAGTTCAATAATACAACAGATAGGAAGACATAAATAAATAAAACAATGTCAAATATTTTTATTCATTTTATTGTTACAATTTTTTTTTTCATTTTGTCTATATTATTCGAAAATAATTATAATAGAATGAAAATAATACAAGTTGTATTAATATACATTCTTAAGCTGCTGCGACCAGATAAAATTAGTAGGTAGGTACTTCACTATTAATTAACGCTAATAGTTACTACAGTAGTATTGCTTTAACAGAATGTAATAATGTTTTGCTATAATAATACAAATAAATAGACAACTAATGCTTGTGTGTTTGAAAGCAAGTATTTCATTATAATATATATTTTGGCTTAAACTATTGATGCTCCCAAACCATGCTTTGATGCAACCATCGTTTTATTATCATGGTTCAACGTACCTTATTTCTACGTTACTTACATATATAAAACTCGTATAAACATACAAAAATATCTATATGAAATAATATTGTGGTAACAGTGAGTTTAGTAGGTACCTATTTGAATTGTTAGAAGAATATAATTTACTTATACTATTCTGTTTGTCTTCAATCTAAACCAAATTATCATATTTTATAAAAATATATATAATAATTGATAACGGTGCTAAAAATATAAAGCGGGGGTTTTTTAGGTCCCAAAGACTGACTGACTGGTCAGGTGGAAAGAATGACAGATAACAGAACGTCAAACGTTACGACTGTGTGGGTGCCCCAGTGGAAATGACCCAGAGGCTGATCAAGGAAGAGGTGGATAGACTTCGTGGAGGATTGGAGAAGAACATTAAGGACAGGAAGAACGGAGGACCGGAAGAGAGGAGGCAGCTAGAGGAGGAGGCCAAATCCCATCCAAAATATGTAAGTATATTTTTCACAATTTTTTTTTTCATATAAATATATATATATATATATTTTTCATAGAAGTACTATATTTTTTCATAGAAATATGTATATATCTTTCATAGAAGTATGTTTTTTAAAGAAATAATGTTTTTTCATAGAAATATATATATTTTTCATAGAAGTATTTTTTTTTCATAGAAATGTATATATTTTTCATAGAAATATATATTTTTCATATGTAATATACGTAGGTCTTTCTATCCACACTTTTTATTGTGTTAGGTGTTCATTCAAAACAAATTGTATCACAAATAAATTAGCTGTTTAACTAAAGTTACATTGAATAAAAATAGATGTTTTGTACAAATTTAGTTTAAAAGATCGAAAATGGCAATCAAAGAAAAGAATCCTTACGCAATATAATCATAATTTCACCTGACTATGGGATTTTATGACTTCCCGTATTATAAATTTGAATATAATGGCAAAACTAACGTTAAAGTAGGTCAATAATGTATTAAATTCATGTTTTATCACATTTTATCTAAAATTAAGTACCTATAAATGGCAATTTTTGTATTTAGGTAACAATTTAATTCTACGGTGATTGGCGACAAAATAAATGTGAATTATAAAAAAATAACGGTGAGCTAAGATGATATTATAACCCTTTGTACCTTATAAATTCTCCAGCTTGAAATAAAAATAAAAACACATTGTTTAGTTGTCAAAACTAGAACACAATACAATAATAACAATTTGTCATCATTGCATAGGTAAACCTAAATAATTTATTGTATGGCATTTTAATTAAATTAAATGTGAGCTTCCAAACCGCTGTCAATGAAATCTTTAAGTATATGGGAAAATTTATTTGGTTGAATTCTACACCAGTTGTTGAGAGCGAGCATCGTGAATGGAATGGAGTGCTCCATCCTCTCAGTTCTCATGGCGTTGATGATTTCTGCGGCGGCTTCCTTTGGCTTGACGATGCTCAAAACGCTCGGGAAACGGATCTTGGGTCTTTGGCAAAGACCGGTATCTACGATGTAGGGGTAGATAGTGGTGGTCTTGATCTGGAAGAGAAAAAAACATATTTTTAACAACGCATTCGCAACACAAAACTGGTTTTAACTTAAGGATGAATCTGTGTGCGAGTCCCCATAATTAAAGTTACACTTAGAACACCCAAGTGATTTTTCCTCCGAATTTCACAGAATAGGTATGGTCTGCAACTGGAATTTTATAAGGGCTCTTAGAACGTGAGAATGGTTTCTTTATATGTAAATGCTGCAAACGGTAAAAGAAAACCGTTCTCGTGTTCTCAATGCATTATTTTACAGTGCTTTGAGCAGGCTGGACCAAAAATGCTCACAAGCTGAACCACGAGGACTAGCGAGACATACAGGGCCCGTAGGATGCAAGTTCTTCACCGCTGGCTTTGGTGAATACGTAGGAGAATACGTAAGGCAATGCAACCAGACACTTACATGTAGCTTTCTAGGATCGGCTCTCAACTCCTCTGACAGTGCTTCCATGATTCCTCGGACGGCAAACTTAGATCCGCAGTACGGCACTAGGTTGGGCAGTCCAATCACTCCAGCCATAGAAGAGAGAGCTACAATGTGACCCCTGTTCTTCAAAATCATGCTTGGCAGGAAAGCTTTGTTCAACTGGAAAGAAATACATAGATATTGTTAATTATTTTTTTAATATCACCAGCACAGTAGTAAAGTAGGCAAGCATTGCTTCTACATAAACAAGGTAAGTAGATATAATAAATATTTCTATATCTATCTCTACCCCCCCCCCCCCCCCCCCCGCTTTAGCAGAATTTTGCCGACTTAACAATCAAAATAAGACGAAACGTAATATCTTCATCTGATTTCGAAAAACTCTGTGTAAAGCCCTGGCAACGCCGAGAACTTCAGCAGTATATTTATAAAGAAAGGCGTCTGTGAGTGACTTTGTTTTTTATACAAATCTACAGTTTTATTTAGATATGTATCAAAACTCTTGCTCACTTGACCTTCAAAACAAGAGAAAAGTCACTGTCTATATGAGATTTTGAAAAACTAACCTATCCCCTTTTCCCAACCTTATACTCGTAGTTTGCTGGTTGGCATACTTGCCACTTTTCTATGAAATTTCATAATTGTGCCCTATAAAGGGTTTTAAAGTAGAATGAAACCCGTGCAACCCGTGGGTGCTTCAGCTAATCTAAATGTATAAAAATCTCGTGTCACGGTGTTTGTGGTCGCACTCCTCCGAAACGGCTCGATCGATTTTTATGAGATTTTTAATGTATATTTGGTAGGTATGAGAATAGGTCGTAAAGTATATTTCATACCGCTAGGTGATTAGGGTGTCCCTAATTTAGTTTACGTATGATTGTGGGCGCAAAACTCGGAAAGTAATCGAGGATTGACTCAATATTTTTACAGAACATTGCATTTTAGCAGAAAAGTGTTTCTATGGTAAGCTCTGGTGTTATGAAATTTGTATAAAAAAATGACTACATGTGGTGCGCGAGTGGTTTGAAAATTTGTGAAAATATGTGTACATAGGAGAAAGGCGGGAAGGTGGAAGGGGAACGCAGGAAGAGAAGGGGCGCGGGAGGGCTACGGGGACGCATGGGAATGGACAAGCAGAGAGGAACAATTTATTTCTTTGAAAGGCATTGCAACGCATGCCGGGTATCAGCTAGTAATTATAACAACTAACTAAAATCAACTACCGAATTGGACTCTTTTGAATCTAAAAAATTGAATTTTAGAATTACGATAAATTACACAAGTAATTTTATCGTAATCCAAAAAAGGAAGAAAAAAAATCAATAAAGAAATCCACAGAAACATTCAACGGTGATCATGGAGTCATAGATAATAAGATCATGATCATAAGTAATATCTCAGTGATGTAAAACGGGTAAAAGATAATGACTTACCCAGAAGTGAGCAAAAACATTGACATCAAACATTTTCTTGATTTCTGCTTCTTCATGGTCTAAGAACTGCTTGCAAGGCATAATTCCGGCATTGTTGACCAGCACTGACACCTCTCCCACTTCCTTTCTGATGCGATCAGCCAACTCCATGACTTTATCGTTTTTGGATACATCACACCTTAAAGAAGAAAATAAGGGATATATACATACGTTTTGTAATACGTATATACAACGCGTAGAATAGGGAAACATAAAAATAACAATAACAAATCGACTAGCCTGATTTGAACCAGCAGCCTTTAAGGCCCGTGCACACAGAGAGCGGTCAGGAGTTCCGAGTTACGAGTTCCGCGTTCGGCGTTCATTAGAATGTACTGAGTCTATAACAACAACGCACACCGCACACAGCGGGCAGTCAGACCGCGGCGGTCAAATCGGAACGTCGCGTTTTAAGAGTTTTTTTCCCGCCGAGACAGGGAACGCCTGAACGCCGCAATGTCTGAGGCTGCAAACACGGAAAAGTTAATTGAATTGGTTAGGGAAAGGAGTTTATTATACGATTTAAGTGATATAGACTATAAAAATACTCTAATGTCTTTTCTTATCCTTAATAAATAAATATATACTTAAAAATACAGCCAGCCTTTCTTTTGATGAAACACAGTTCCTCCAGTTAGTATTTTGTTTTTCGATATCAGGTTTTATGATGCTATACAATTCATTAAAACTATTAATCGACATTCGAAGATAAATATAGAATCGTTGTTCATCTTTAAGTAAATCCTGGAAAATACTACTAAATTCGCCTTGTTCTTCTCGCGTTATGTTGATTGGGTGCACCCAATACTTCCTTTTCTTTTTAGATGCCGCTAAGCTCCACACAGTGGCGGACTAAGGGGGGGGGGGGGGGGGGGGCGGGAGGGGCGGTCCGCCCCGGGCCCCCAGTCTTGGGGGGCCCCCGAACGCCTCCATCTTCCCTTGATCAAACCCTAAACAAGGCTTTAAGACAGCACTGTAAAAAAAATGTAATTTTTATTTCATTTTTTGATTGATGCACTTGATAAAAATGCTCTCACCAATTTTATTAAGGAAATTCGAAAAATTGACGGAGATACAGCATTTTATGTGAAACCATTTGAAACAGTTTATATGTTGAGTTATCCTTCAGCAAATTTTGAATGCTTTTTATTTTTGAATGAATTTTATTTTCTATTTTTTATGGTAAATTTTCCTCGACTGGTATCATAGTCAGGGCTGGATTTAACATGTCGGGGCCCCTACTTAATGCACCTTTACCAAAGGGGCCCCTAGCCGATGTGTGGCCCCTAGGCAGTGGCCTACACTGCCTTGTGGACAATACGGCTCTGCCAGGGCTGACTTAAACATGTTGGGGCCCCTGGGCAATGCACGTCTCTGGGCCCCTTTACCCTAGGGGCCCCTACCCGATGCGGGGCTACTAGGGAGTTGCCTACACTTCTTATGGATATTACGGCCCTGGCTATAGTGACTGAATTTTCCAAAGCAGTGGCTTACACTACCTTATGGACAATACGGCCCTGCCAGGGCACGCTTAAATATGTCGGGGCCCCTAGAATTTGCACATCTCGGGGCCCCTTTACTCTAGAGGCCCCTACCCGATTCGGGGCCCCTAGGCAGTGGCCTACACTGCCTTATGGACAAAAGTAGCCTGCCAGGGCCAGCTTAAACATGTCGGGCCCCTTAGGCAATGCATGTCTCGGGGCCCTTTACCCTAGAGGCCCCTTTCCAGTGCGGGGTCCCTAGGCAGTTGCCTACACGTCTTACGGATAAAACTGTAATGGCAATAGTGACTGGATTATCGAACAGTTTAAGACGTGCATGGTGCATGCAAATAAGATGTATAATTTTTCTAATATGTATAAAGTAGGAATAAATAAATACAGCCTGAACCAATATTTTACAATTTTTAAAATAAAATTACTACTACTGATCTTTCTAATGTCTGTACAGTTTTAGTTCCAGTTTCACTTATATATGCACTTCATATTTTTTTACTATCTTAGGCCCTTTGCTGAAGGCTATCTTATCATTACAGATAATAAAGATAGTAATAAAATAGATAAGTAATTAAAAAGATTTCAGTGGCGGACTAACGGTGGGGAGGGCGGGGGAGGCGGCCTCTAAACAATGATTTAAGGCACCAGGGACACTGTAAAAAAATGTTTGAAATTTTTTTTTCATTTCATTTTCTGAAGTTAACAAAGCTCTCACCAAATGTTTTTTACAGCATTTTACGTGAAACCATTTGAAACAGTGTTTATGTTGAATTATCCTTCAGCAAAACTTTGAAGGCGTTTTTTCCGAAACTTTTTTAACTCGTTACCTGGTTGACAACATATTTAAAAAAACTATACATCCGCCTGTATGTATTTAATTGCATTTGCTTTTACTTTTGCATCTACCAAGTCTTAAACTGTTCGAAAATCCAGTGTCTACGGGCCGGCACCACATAAAGGAATTTTGATATCTAAAAAAAGGAAAAATGGCGAACCAGCGAATTTTATATTCGATTTTTTATGGAAAATTTTCAGTGTTCTTAAAAAATATAGAAAGGGGGCCCTTTATAAAAAAATTCCCATGTGGTGCCATAGTGATTGGATTTTCTAACAGTTTAAGACTTGGTGCATGCAAATCGGATGTATAGTTTTTCTCATATGTTGTCAACCAGGTTGAAAAACGTAGTTTCGAGAAAAACACATTGTAAGTTTTGCTGAAGGATAATTCATCATACAAACTGTTTAAATTTTCTTAGAATTTCTTTGAAACTTTAGGTGACAGCATTATTAACAAATGCATCTTTCAGAAAATGAAAAAAAATATATGACAATTTTTTTTACAGTGTCCTGGTGCCTTAAAGCCTTGTTTAGGATTTGATCAAGGGAATATGGAGGCACTTAGAGGTCCCCCAGGACCAGAGGCCCGTGTCAACTGAATAAAAATCTTGTAAAATTACATCAACTTTTTAAACTAGGGGGGGGGCTCATTCAGCTTTGCCGCCCCGGGCCTCTGACGGGCTTAGTCCGCCACTGGCTCCACAAGAGCAATAATTCTTCATTGGATGATGAACTTTCTAGTGACATGTTGCATGTAAACGAAACTAGAACGCGAGAATTTGAACGCCGCTGGTGTGCGTTGGAACTCTTGAGCGGTCAACGGTCACTAGAACGCAGAACTCTGACTGCTCTCTGTGTGCGCGGGCCTTTACTTATAGCCTTTATTTATAACTTACACGTATGCATGAGCTTTGCCACCATTGGCTTTGATTTCCTTGACTGTCTCCTGGTTTCCTGCCTCGTTGATGTCCACACAGACGATGGTGCCCCCCAGAGCAGCAAACTGAAGACTGAGCTCTCTGCCGATTCCATGACCAGAGCCCGTGATCTGGAACAATTATTAAAACACACATTTTAGTCCAGTCAATGAATAGTCCAAAAGGAGGTGTAGAGTGCGTGAGCAGGAACCTAAGCGATTCCTTCAGAATCTTGTTCAGGGTGCTTAGGGTGTGAACATACTAAAAGCCCCGACGTCTAGGTGGTAAGCTAGGGGGGAGGGGGGCGGGAAGGTTTTTTTCTGGTTTCCGTTATATCTCGAAAACGGTGCGTTGCAGAGGATAATTTTCTGGGGAATAAGTAAAAGCTCATAAAATTATCTACAACTTTTAGTCTATACGTAATTTTCGAAATCCCAGCCGTTTTTGAGTTACACGTTCCACAAATAAAGATATTTTCGAAAAAAATCATTTTGCCTCACATTTTTCATCAAACATTTAAAGTAGACAAAAATCATATTCCTTGAAAAATTTGATTGCATTTTATAATCATAATGATAACTATCATAGGCCCGTCAGAGGCCCCGGATGGCAATGCTGAATGAGACCCCCCCTAGTTTAAGAATTTGATGTAATTTTCTTTTTTTAGATATAAAAATTCCCCTACATGGTGCGATAAAAACACTGGATTTTCGAACAGTTTAAGGCTTAGTGCATCCAAATCGGATGTATAGTTTTTCTAATATGTTGTCAACCAGGTTGAAAAACGTGTTAAAAAAGTTTCGAGAAAAACGCATTCAAAGTATTGCTGAAGTCAATTTTTCGAATTTCTTTAAATCATTTGGTGAGAGCATTCTTAACAAATGTATGTAAATGTAGTGTCCTGGTGCCTTAAAGCCTCGTTTAGGATTTGATCATGGGAACTTAGAGGGTTTGGAGGCCCCCAGGACCAGAGGCCCGGGGCGGGCCGCCCCTTCCACCCTCCCCCCCGTTACTCCGCCATGTTCTTTAAAATAAAATCTTACCAGTATAATATCGTCCTTGACTGACTTTGGTTCCATAGGCACAAACTGCTTGTAGATGAATTGAATATGGGCCAAGGTCAGCCTGAAGAACAGAACCAGGATATCCAGGATGAGCACGGCTGCGGACAGAACCTTCGGACCGATCCCCTGCTCATCTTGCCTGTTGAAACAAAAAGATTATTGGTTAGTTTTATGACTATTAATACCAGTAGTTCTGTGAACGGAAGACCTCGCATCCAAAATACACGTTTCTAATGTTAATAATGTTCTCTTATTTAATAAATCAAAATCAAAATTTTCTCTGAAATCGTAAAACTTGTAAGTAAATATTGAATATTCTCTACCGCAATTTTTTTGATATTTCATTTAGCCAAGTGAGCATGATGGCCTCCGTTGTCGAGGAGCAAGGCTCAAGGACGCAGATTCAAAACGTGACGTGCGTAAATACATTTTATTTGATTAATTTGAATTATTATTTCACAATTTTATTAATTAAAAAAATAATATATAGCATTTTTGTGGCACGTTCCAGAGTGGAAGATACTCTCAGTATCACACTGATGTAAGTCACCCACCCACCGTTCAGAAGTGAAACGTTGCTTGAAATGACTTTAGCCGTGCTTGGTGACCATATTTGAATAGTCAGGTATTTACAACTTCCTCTTTTCTTTTCCATCTCCTTTCCATCACTACATACCGCAATTGGGGATGCCATAGTCTCTCTGTATCCTGACGGGAGCAGTTGGGACTGTTGTGAGGAATTCACATGCATTTGTAATACTGGAGTTTATAGATACATAAACGCTGTTAATGTTGGACAAACTGACCGGTCCTTTAAACTAGGTTCAAAGAATACAACCGATCGTTTAAAAATAATAATAAAACACAGTCAAAATTTGCTGATCATCTCCTAGATAAAAACACTCACTTGTGATGATAATAAGCCAACTGCAATGTTACTAACTCAATATTTTAGAACAGTTGGAATTTAATAATAATTATAAATAAAGCTGGTTTGATAAATAAACAAAAAAATATATTTCGCTCGCCACTCTTAAATATGTAAATGCCAAATTCAAATATAGATACCATAAGAAAATATGGGAATATACGAGTTAACGACGAGTTATTCAAATTTAAATAATGCTTTAACTGGGGAAACTTTAAAAGGGTAATAACTAATAACTAATAACCCTTAATTTCGGAAGGTTTTACTGGGAAATTAATAAGTAATATTTTTTTCGTCATAAGTACCTATCCAGAAATAATATCAATACATCATCTGTAAGTGGCCTAACCACAGTTTGGTAATGCCTCAGAAGGCGAAACAGATGTCACACGTAATAATAATTATACAGCGGAACTTGTTTATAAAAACTGTTTTTATAAATTAAATGATAATTATATTGAATACCTATATAAAATAATAAAAAATAAAACGGAGTTCTACAAATTAAACGAAATGAAAATATTATACATATTATCTAGGTATACTTTGGTAGTACCGTATATTATCGCAATGCCAATATTTTTAGTGATTATAGTAGTAAGTAATATGTAATACACTGATAAAATATTGAGGCTGTCATGTGTTCCAGTTTAAAATATATCGTTTGGTGTTGCCAATAGATAAGTTGAAGGCAGAGGTCAAGATTTTTTAAATTATGTAACTTAGCTGACATCAGCGATAGTAAGTATACAGTCTTTTAATATACAGATGCATATTCCAGATTAACTATCTTTTTACGCGATATTTTAAGCAGTCAGACAGGTTTTAATATTTGTCTTATTTTATGGCCATATTTAATAATCATTTTTGAAGACCGAAATCGGCGTTTGATTGGAAAAACCAATGTTACATGTATTATATTATATTATATTATATTATTATAATATATTATTAAGAGAAAATCAGGCGGAGTTTTGTCTGTACAAACATATTCCCAAATCTCAACTCTGGATTTTGATACTGGTACAAATATTTGTTTTGACTTGATAAATGTACGAGGTGTTAAGGGACGTAGTTGACTTATTTAACCAGTGATTTCTGACATTATTTAGATTAGATTAATGAAATTTAAGTCTCCGATGACTTGTTTTTTTTCTTCAAAATCAAACAAAAAAAAATTCTTCCGCATGTCGTCACTGGTCACTCAGCCGAGTAACCACCCAACCTCTTACCCCGCCCCCAACAATCCAACACCTACTACTTTTTATGTTTTTGTAGATAAAAAAAAAACATGAAAAACGTCACCGAAGACCAGAATTTTATATACATTTTTTACTCCAAATAATGTCAGCAATCACTGGTTAAAGTAATTCAGCATTTTTTTTAATAAGTTACCTTTTATAGGAGTACCTCCAAAAATCTTTATTGAACGCAATCAAACAGAGAGATATGATTTTATTGGTTTTCACGGCTAAAAGTATTATAGTGATTTAATTTTTGGTGTATTATGATTATGCCGTGTTGCGCTACCTCCTTCGGCCTACAGTAGTTGAACCTTTCGCTCAGTATTCTGGCGAGAGGGGGGAGGGGGGGGGGGGGGGGGGGGGGGGAAGTGACAGCAACAGTTTGGAAAAATACCTTTTATTCAATTTTCTCGGCGACCGTGTTTTCTCTTAATATATAATGAAACATCTTCCAATTTTTAATTTAGAATTTAGAAATTTAACCATGAGTTTTTTATGTAAATTTCTTAACGTCGTCCATTAGTAGGCCCCTTTCTGCCAACGATGTAATTAAACTAGACGGCAAATGAAAGAATGTTGCAAAACCAAAAAATTTGCAGAATAATTCTGACAATACAAATATATACATAGCAATAACATTAGCATACCAATAGTGACATCTTACGAAAGGTATATCAAAAATGGAAACTCATTTGATAATATATCATAGAAATATAAGCGATGTATATCGACGGCCTCCATGGTCGAGGGGTAAGCCTCTCTACTCTCAATCCGGGGTTCAAACCCCGACGTGCGCAAGTAAATTTTATTTGATTAATTTGTGGTGTTTCACAATTTATTCATTTAAAATAATATGTGGAAGATACTGTCAGTATCGTCCTGGCAAAAATATCACTATTAAGGTATTCAGAATTGAAACGTTGCTTGAAATGGCTTTAGCCGTGTTTGATGGCCATATCTGAATAGCCACGTACTCTTCCATCTTCCTGTTCCCTAACTCCTTCCCCTCTTCAACCTCACAACATACCCCAATTGAGGATGCCACGGTCTCATTGTCTACAGACTGCTGGGAGCAGTGTTTGAGTGTTTTTCTATCCATTTTTCTCAATGAATTCCAAAGGGTGGACCAATTAATCCCATATTCTACTAATTATGGATATCATTCTCCTTTATCCAGAATGTCGAGACTTGTCAACGCAAATCAAAGCATTGAATTTTTTGTTGTAAGCCTAAATGACTTTCGGCAGTCGTTAGGCAATGTGGTTTTTTTAAAGTCTTTTTAAATCCATCTTCAAGCTACTTGTAGTTATCTTCTCTATGTACTTTTATATTATATGTGTTTTGTCAATGCTCTTCATCTATATGTAATCTCCTTTCATTGTGATCTCTTTTTTTTTCTATTCGTGTTATTGTTATATTGTTAATTGGACTATTTGTCCGTAAATAAATAAATAAATATTAGGTTAGGGTCCCTAAGCAGCTGATCAGGCTGTTCAAATAATCGCCACGGCACTGGTTCCTACGAACTGTTATAAATCGATGTCTATTGTTTGTACACTTGTTCAATTTATTAGTTAACAATTTATATGCTTTCTGTACTCCATAACAAGACCTTGAACATTATACCTGGTTACATCAAGATGCTGCGGTAGCCTCTGACACGTGTCGTGGGGTAATCGAGCACATATTTACCCAATAGACCTAATTTAGGTTGTACAAGTATTGATATAAGTATTGTACATTACTTCGTCTGAGGTCAGTTTGTCCTAGAAGGCAACCATCAAACCCAATACCCCAACCTCATTACATTATGTTGGTACGACGCGACGTTTATATTATTATAATAGTATTGTTGATAAACAATAAGGAAATGCACAATTCAGCACGTACACATTGCAACATGTATTTGCAGCGAAGGAATAAACTAGAGACGTTGCAACGCATTGTAAGATAATCCGAAACCAGAGTTCTTCCTGAGGAACATGAAGGAAAAAAATCTCTTCATTTTCTGGAACAAATAGCCCCGTATTTTGCGTATAGCTTGTGGAGGATATTCATCATGGCGTCTATTTTTCTGCTAGGTTGCAATCTTTATTCCAGCGACAAATTTCGCAACTATTTATGAACAGATATTTTGCTTGGAATAATATAAATTTTTATGTTTTATGTTTTCTTTATATTTATGCCTGTCACGATTTAACATATATTTTTAAATTAAACAATTGGTTCTGCGATGAGCTTTTCCTATCTAATACAAAAAAAAACATTTGAGGCCTAAAAATAACAAAAAATCATATCAGAAAGAAATCAAAATTAATAAACGAAACAAAAAAACTTTTTTTTAGCCTGTTTATTTAAAGTGGTTTGAAGATCAGATATTGATTTCACAAAAAAAAAAACGTTTTTTTTTGGATTTCGTAGGATTCGAACAAGGTTTTTTTAGTAAGATTGTAAAAAAAAAAAAAAAATCGGTGTGAAATTCACCCGCGATAGAAGTAAAATAGGAAAGTCTTTTGCCTGTTTATTTAAAGTGGTTTGAAGATTGGATATTGATTCCACAAAAATAAAAATGCTTTTTTTTGGATTTCGTAGAATTCGAACACATTGCAACCACCGTTCGCTTGATGTCTGTCTCTCTGGCCGCTGAGACTTGTCAGGCACCTTGCCCATTGCGCTACCGAAGGCAAATTCGCCAATGCGCGAATTTACCGCATTATATTAGAACCGAGTATTTGTGTACAACTGAGTTATGACACATTTCCGTTTCATCCGAATTTCAAATCACTAACGACGCTAAAGAAGTTTCACTTCAATAATTATTTAAAGTGTTATCAAGCATAAAATATGGTATATATGTGGAAGTGGGGTGCTGAAAAGGATAAATACATTAGGTGGGTAGGTACTAAAATATGTATATATTTTTGTAAAATTTTCTCCTTATTTTTCACTAGATACGCGCGGTGTCCGGAAACTAGTGGTAAAAGTACGTGAGAAACTGCTGAATCGACACAATTAACTAAATCCCTATATTCAATAGGCCATTTGCATGGATTTCACAACGACTTGGAAAAAATCGTGTGGATAGATCTTTTTACTAAGATTACGAAAATGTTAGTAAATTTTTTTAGAAATGTACAATTTATTTTTATTTTTAAATAAATAAATCCATTATTTGGGCTCGTGACGTCACTACATGAAAATGTTCCGTCTCCGAAAATGTTCCTATTAATTTTGTAAAATTCCACACTGATTTATTTTTTTTTTATATGGCATCACTTTGATTTCAGGCGAATTTTTGAATTCGTTCACTAGATTTATTGTTTGATTTGATTTTTTGATAGATGTTGTGAAGAGAACCCCGTACATTTATGTTTCTGCATGTGTTTTGGAGGTATAATGGTAATGGTGTTGATTTTAACAATATTATATATTTTATAATATTCTTATTATTATTATAATTTACAAGTACAAGTATATTACATTGGATTTAGTAATATAGACGTTGTACATTATAATGATTTATGAACAATAAGATGGATCAAGGAAAAAAATATTTATGAAATGTAATATTTTTGGTATGCCTCGTTATTCTCCTTTCTTCTGGAAAACGTTCTTTTTTCAAACATGATTTTCGGCTATGTAATTATCGTTTTTTCGCACCTATAAAAATAATTATGTCCCGTCTTTCCGATTTATAAAAAATTGTCTGATTTTTCGGATTGAAATTTTCAAAAAATCGCCAGGCTTACAAAAATACGATTAAAAAAATTATAATAATACAGAATGTCTTAGAATATTTGTCTAAACCGGAATTTTTTTTTTTTAAATGTGATGCAAGTGGCCTATTGCATAAAGAACCTAAACAAACTTTGTCGGGTGCGCGAACGGTGACGCATGGGAAAGATCATGCAGGGGACGGGTGGGGGACGAGTGAGAGGCAAATGAAGGGATTGCAAAGGTGATAATATAGTAGCGGTAGGGGTAGCAGCAGGGATTAAATGTGGAAATTCCATACTTCTCACACGGACATGTGTACGTGGCCCGCCCACGAGTTTGAAAACTTTCGGATTTATTCGTGTACGCACCAGATGTAACCAAAAAAAATATTATGTATCCAAAAGCACTTCAATAACAAAATTAAAACAAAAACGCTTTCTTTCTTTAAGGCCTGGTATTAAGCGCTCAAAAAGAAGAAGAAGGGTAGATATGTAAATACTCAAGTTAGAGGGAGCGCACTAATATTAAAAAATCGATAATATTTGAGCGAAAATTGTGAAAATGTTTAATAAAACACGACTCGTTTAAAATAGAACGAAAATCTCGTGGGAAATGTCTTAAATAGCTTTTAAAGAAACACTGTAAGTTTTTTCATAAGTACATATAATTTGTAAAATACATAATAGAAAAAACGTGTTTATAATAATTTTCGGATCGTACTTTGTGATTTTTTTTCTATCGAGGGAATTTCATAAAATTACCTTTTTGGCGTGGCAAATGTATAGATATTTTCTTATAATAACTTATAAAACGGTGGAAATTCGGAATGCCGACATTGCAACGCATCCAGGGTACTCGCAAGTGTTTAATAATTAATTTACGTTTGCGTTTTGTATCAATTAGATTCGTACAATATTATTTATTTTACAATATCATAAATCATAACAATAACACGATAACGCGATTTTAACTTGTGCATACAAAATTGTATTCCCACATGCAAATTGTTTGTATGAGTGGGTACATACGACTATTTTCGCGATCATCGTATAAATTTAATAATATAAGTATGTAAATTCCTACTTATACCTAATTGGGGTATGTTGTGGGAGGGGTAGGAGATGGGGTAGAGAAAGGTGGGAAATAACTTGGCTATTCAGATCTGTTCACCAAACACGTACTGCGAGGCGGCCGGGTCGGGAGAGACAGATTAAGGGTGACATTTTGACCTCTCCAGCGGGACTCGATCTCTCGACCCATGGATGATCTGCCTGATTTTACGATCGGCCTACGACAGATACATACCGTCACTCCTGGACACAATAACACCCAAATTCCTCCCCGCCCTATACCTTTTCCTACCCAAGACCTCTCCTTCCTTTCCTTAAAAATATCCTCCACACAGCATCCCCAAATATGACAAAGGTCCTGCTCAGGGCCTCCGGTGTAGAGCTGATGTTAAAAAAATAAAACTGTCAAAAGTATTTCTGCATGCGAATATCAATGTTAACTGGGATTAGGGGTTCCCAGATCAAAAAATCAAAATCCCGGAGAAAATCCTGACATTTGATAAAAATTCCGGACTTTCGAAAGTTATGGAATTAACAAAGATATGCTCTTATATATTTGAGATGCAGGCACAAAACGCCAATGTGGAAAGGGTGTTTTCCTTAATGGGAATCCAATGGTCAAAAGAAAGGAACAGGCTTTCTGTAGGGTCTGTAAAGTCGATTCTCTTAACACAGTATAATTTTAAAAATATGACTTGCGAAATGTTGTTCAAAACAATTATTAGAGCATTAAATATCAGAAATGATGGTTTTACTTTGATTTGTAATACAAATAATTTGGTTTGTTATATTTTTTACATCAATCTCCACTTAATTGTAGAAATTCCGGACTGTTTAGGATTTTTCCCGCATTCCGGACAAATACCGATATTTCCGGACTTGTCAACCCTAACTGGGATTTTTTTTTCGATTTATTTTTCTCACAAGAAAATAAAATAAAATGTTTACAAAACAAGAAAAACACAAAGTTTAATTTAACAACATTTTACCTGTTCACAAAATAATTTGGAATAAACTTGTCGCAAAATTGTTTGGCGTGTTTGTCACAAATATTGTGTTAAGTGCTTCGGTCGCTAAATACCTCCAGAATGAAAATTCAAGGGCGTTGACTTTATGTTATTGTGATTTTTGGTTACCAAGCGTGGCAAACGTCAACAACTTTCTGCATACAATAAAAGCTACATTCACGGGATTTTTCTATGAGTGACGCATGAGGGAATTTGAAAGGAAATTGTTTCATTACTTTTGATTGATGTGTTCATTTCCTACGATTTTCGGATTATGTGTATAAAACAGACTGTTTATATTGGACATTTTTCGGGTATATACAAATCTATCGTTGATACTTCACTATTATGTCCGAAATTGGGTGGCCTCAAAGTGAATCAAAACGATGTAAAATACTACTTATTAATGGGAATTCCGCACAAGTGAGGCCATGGCTTCCCCAATTGGGGTATTTTGTGAGGCTGAAGGTAGTGGGGAGGGGAAGCAGATGGGGAAGAGGAAGCTGGGAAAGTACCTGGCTATTCTGATTTGGTTACCAAACACGGCTAAAGCCATTTCAAGCAGTCTCACAGACTCCAGAGCGGAGCAATTGGGACTCTTGTGCGAAATTCACATAAATTAAAATATATTATTTTAAATTAATAAATTGTGAAAAAACACACATTAATCAAATAAAATGTATTTGCGCACTCCAAAATTTGAACCCGCGACCTTCGGATTGCTATTGGAGAGCATTACCCCTCGACCACGGAGGCAGTCATTTTTCATAATAAAATATAATTTATAGTCCATTTTCTTCTGACAAAACACTCGAATAGATGTTTCTCAAACAAATACAAAACCAAAAAACCAATCAAAGGAAATTTCATATCGGTTAAACACATTGACTTGTGCAGTTATTTTGATAGGCAATTTAATGATTGAGTCACATAAACATATCCGTGTTCATAAAGTAAAATTTATACGCAACCAATAGTAGATATATTTACTCATTTACCTTATTACTAAACTATATACATTATGTCGTGCTGCGCTGTGGCTTAGCCCCTCAGGCCTCGGGCCTATTTTGTCGGAAGGTCAAAATATTTTCGCTTTGCAATAAAATTTAAATAAATGGAATATTTCTGAACGCATCAGAAAAGTAAAAACTGTTTTTGAAAGGTGATGAAAGACGCTTTAAAATTTTATAATTCGGAATAAACGTACAATTTTTGAAATATAATTTTTTTTTATGCAAAAATGTTTTATAAATGACTCACCTTACGTTTTTTCTACCTAAAATTAATACACATATATAAATAATTAATAAACTATTCTCAAAGTTTCATAACTGTTTTCAAATGGCGGTCGGAAACTTCGGTTTCATAAAGGTGTACATTTTAATTATTTTAATTTAACGGTTAACTTTTAGATTTGCGTTTTTATTAGCTCAAATTTCTAACCATGATAGTAAGGGAGACACAACGATTTTTACGAGACATATATGAGTTGTTCTGAAAAACAACCAAATTAGCCTGAAAGGCGCCGTAACCGCGCTCAAAAAGAAGAAGATGGATAGATATGTAATTACGAATGTTAGAAGAGCGCTTATACTTAAAGCGATAAACTCGATGCGAAAATTGTGAAAATATTTAATAAAACACGACTCGTTTAAAATAGAGCAAAAATCTCTTGGGGCTGTCTAAAACAGAATTTAAAGAAACACTGTGAATTTTTCATACATGTAACTCGTAAAATAACAGAAACAGACTTTGCGATTTTTTTTCTATCGAGGGAATTTCATATAATTTGCGTTTCGGCGTGGGGAATCTATAGATATTCAGCCTTACTAAAAAAAAACCATAGCGCGACCGATTAACTGTGTTATTGCAATAACATAAATAGAGCTCGTATACACTAAAAGACGTTTTATTACCAATAACTTTTCTTTCGTGGTCACGCTGTTAAAACGCATTGAAGATGTGACAACGTTGTATATGGTTTTAATTTACTAGGAAACAATGTTGTTTTAATTTTTCTCCGCAAGGGGCATTATTGGCGCGCCTATGCATTAGTTCGTCGGCCCGTGACAGCCCGCGATGACAAAACAGCTCGGTGTGTTTTATGGCGGGATATCGAAAAATTTGTGATTTTACTTAATAATTTCTATTGTAGTGACGAATTTACTCTTCTGTTCACATAATTGATATATTTACCATGTTATTTGTGTGGTTTACATCAGTTTAATCAAGTTATTGTACAAACGCCGTACTTTCAAAGTTGAACTGTCAGAATATTGTTTTTTATAGGTTACTTAAAAGATAAAATTTTCATTTTAAGATCTTTATTTTAAGAGAATTTCTTAAAAGTGATAATTTTTTATAATATTAAAACCTAATACATGTGTTCGTAAACGTATCAAAAAAATTAACGTCTTTGGAGATGCAAGAAATCTGTTTTAAATTTCGGTATTATTTCTAAGTTATTTTTTTGGCAATAATAATTTTTTATTATTTTTTTATTGTAAACACGATGAAAAAGTGAGGTGATAGTTTCCTTCCAAATTTATTACACAAAAGGACTGTGTTTTTTAAATTTTGATTTTATTTAAATTTCTCTACATTTTGGTCAAAAATGTTGTGGGAGGAAATTTTTTTCCATTTTTTTCCGAGTTTGAATCTTAAAATACGGCAGTTTTTGAAAGCTAAAGTGTATTTCAAATACTCAAATCTAAAAGGTAATTTTATCTAGTTTTCATAAATGGTATTTGTTTTTACGACACCTTCAAAAATAAGAAATATATAGAACATTCAAAATACTATGGAAAAATTACAAACATCGTTCGGACATCAATGGTTAAAACAGAGATAAACTGCCCTCTCAGGCCGTGGAAACCATGTGTATTTCTTTCAAAGAACAAATTTTTAATTAGTAATGTTTTCACATCCGCGGCCGTTTGTCAATTGAATAAAATTTTCACTTGGTTTTTCAGTAAGGCTGATTATCTTTAAAAATAAAAAAAATATTTTTTAAGAGCTTAAAAACTTCAAATGTTTAAGGGAGATATGCAAGAAATCGGTAGAAATTCGGCTAGCGGCGGCTTAATGAGTAAAAGAGTTTTCCAATGGCTCAAAACCAGTAAGCTTTAGTAATATATATCATGGTATTATGCCTCCATATATACATTATTTTTTAACGCGGACGCAATTACAATAGAATTTTTTGCGTTGCGTATTTATTTTTTATTGGAAAAATTCTTGTTGTAATAACTTTCGAAAGTTATACCCATATATACCTTCTGTACGCTACGAAGGTGGCTAATATTATTAATTACGTAACGAGGGAATTCATGATCGTTCGTAAAACTCGCCCCACGCTTTTTATTTGGGAAATGTCTGCAATCGCACTGGATGTACTTTAAGCCAATGGCAAACTCGTTCCGAATTGATTTGAAAATAATAAGCGAACGTGTTGCGCAAATTACATGATAATAAAGGCCACCCAACCAACCAGCAATCACTAAGTAGGGCCTATCAAATGTCTATTTCCAGAAAATTCTTTGCTAAAAACCTAAGCTTTATTTTTCACATTCTATAGCAGATTCTGGTGAATTTCGTGCAGCAGTAATAATGCAATCTTTCAGCGTTTACGTATGAATATTATTGCTGTTGGAAGCGAATTTAACCAGTTGTTATTGGTACGTACCTAAAGCTTTATAATCTCTACGGGTCAGTTACCTATGTGGTGTTAAATGGTGTTCGTCACCAAACGTCAGAAATATGACCAATAAGTAATAAAACTGTTTTGAAATTTATAACGGTATATTTTTAACCTTGTGTGGTGTACCGTTGTTTCATCTGGTGTACAATTTGACTCTGGTGATGGTGAGTTTGAATGATACTTCGCTTCGGTTAGTCAGATTACGAGTCGATTTTATTTAAAATTAATATTTAACTGGACTTAACGTTCTTTCTAAGGGATGCTTTATGTTAATCTGTAGCAGGGGAAATTGTCACTGAGCCTGTCGATCGGTTATCATTGGAAATCTTCGTGACCCTTCATTTTCTCTCTCGTATAATACAACCTTACTGCCCTCTGTTCAGATACTTTAAAACTTCATAAACCTATCTATACTAACGACATCTACTGAGAGACATTGAAAATAAATACATATTCACGTACACTACACCTTTATTCCTAACGAACGATAGTAACTCTCGATCAAATAATCCCTATAGATGACACAGTCCAATGTGTATTTCGTAAAATCAGGCCGATTATGATGCGCCTGAGGCACTTCACGAAGTAGCAAGGCGCATCATGATATTTATTACGTTCGGCCGCCGACATATACATCAGGGAATACGGTACGGAACTAACACCCAAAACAAAAAGAAAAGAGCACAAATTTTATCTATCGATTAGGAGTAGGTGCAGGTTGGTGTCAGGTACACAATTATTGCAATGCAGGCAACCAAATAATGCACTTTCCTGCAACCTACAAGTTAAACATGCTTTTTTATGCAGGTCAGGTATCTGATCGGTTGAATAATAAGACTCTCGGTGTTCTATGACACTCATTACAGCTAGAACTGACCAGTGACCACACTTGAGTATTTCAGTTATGCAATGTTTTTTCTTCTCCTTTGCCGAAAGAACCCGATTGACATACATCCCGGGGAACCGGTTCAGATTGCAGACCAAGGTTAAATTTTGCACGTTCACTTTTGCGTTCAACTTTGCAGTTATGTTTTTGAACCATGCAACGATCACCCCGGGAGCGGTTTAGTTTGACTGATGATAACCCATGAAGTCATAGTTTGTGCAATACCATATTTGCAAGAATCGCAATCACTGGTTAGTATGATAAGATCTGAAAATACATTTACTCTGGTGTTGAATCTGCAGGAATCACAATTACTAGTTCGTAGAACTGTTTGGTAAAGTCTATAAATAATAATAATAATAACATAACATTTTTATAGCGCAGTTATGTGTTATTTCAATGCAAGTGCGCTTAACTGTAATAAAATTGAAGATAATAATGTAGCATTTAGTGGTCGTATTCTTAAGATACTCCTATTCTCCTACAGTGTACCATATGAGATCTTAGACAATATTGATCAAATAGTATGAAACAAAAATAGTTTATAATAACAGACAAAGTAATGATAGGAGAACAAAAAAGTAATAATAAACAATAATGGTGCTATTATAGCGCTGGACAAAACAAGAACATTGAAACTAAAATATAATATAAAACTGGAGGCAGTTTGTGTTCAGAAATAAGAACATTCTGAGTGAATATTAAACATACAAGTAGGTACATTAAGGAAAAAACTGAAACCAAATAATTATCGGAAATTTGAGAACATCGCTAATACAGTATATTGAAAACAAGTTATGATATATGATTAGCAGGTTTTTAAATAAGTGTGTTTTTAAAGGCCGTTTAAATTCTGGGTAAGAGCTGAGGGAAGTGTTCTAAATAAGAGGGCCAGGTACTCGAAAAGAGCGATCATAGTAAACGGTTCGATTCGACTTACGAAGTTCAGTTATTGGCGCCGCATCCGCTCTCAAAAAGAAGAAGATGGAGAGATACGTTATTACGAATGTTAGAGGAGCGCGCTAACATTTAAAGCCACAAAGTCGATGCGAAAATTGTGAAAATGTTTAATAAAACACGACTCGTTTAAAATAGAGCAAAAATCTCGTGGAAGGCGTCTTAAGGGCCCGCAACCCGAATTTCTACCGATTTCTTACATATCTCCCTTAAACACGTTAAGTTTTAAAGCTGTTAAAATAATATATGTTATTCTTAGAGATAATATCTAGACATTGCCGCGCCGAAACGCAAATTATATAAAATTCCCTCGATCGAAAAAAATTGCAAAGTATGCTCCAAAAATTATTATAAACACGTTTGTTTCAGTTATTTTACAAGTTATATGAATGAAAAAATTAACAGTGTTTCTATAAATGCTGTTTAAGACAATGCCTGCGAGATTTTTGCTCTATTTTAAACGAGTCGTGTTTTATTAAACATTTTCGCATCGATTTTGTCGCTGTAAATGTTAGCGCTGTCCTCCAAGATTCGTAATTTCGTATCTCTCCATCTTCTTCTTCTCGAGTCCGGTTGCGGAGCCTTAAGTATCATTTTAAGAAACATTGTGAATTTTTTCACAACTATAATTTGTAAAATAACTGAAACAAATGTTTTCATAATAATTTTCGGAGCACACATTGCGTTTTTTTTCCATCGAGGGAATTTCATATAATTTGCGTTTCGGCGTGGAACGCGTCTAGATATTATCTTCAAAAATAACATGTATTTTTTAAGAGTTTAAAAACTGGGAGATTTGTAAGAAATCGGTAGAAATTCGGGTAGCGGCGGCTTAAGTGGCGTTGCAACGCATGCCGGGAACTTGCTAGTATATAATATTGGAGTCGATTTCAATGATGTGTTATTTTTATGAACTTTTCTCCGAATTTAATAAGTATTTAACAAAATTAAATTCCTGCCTCAAGCGTTAGTTAGATTAAGAGGTCAATAACTGCAATGTCTATTATTGGACTTAGTCGAAGGTTGAATCAAAATTCAAAAAAGTCTTAGATTATATATGTATAGATAGATAGTACACAAACATGATCTTGTAAAATGAAGATTTTGGTCATTTTATTAACTGGCTATTTTTGGTGCCAATTAAAATGACAAATTATTTTATCTTTAACTTTTAGATCCGCGAAAAATCACGGAAAACTATCATAATAATAGGATATGCAAAGTTAGAGTATTCATAAAAAAAACGTAAAAAAATACCTGGAAAGATGGCGTTTGAAATAATTCAAGCAAAACATCAATTATAATTTTTGGCAGAAAAAATTGAATTTAACTATGAAATATTCAAAGTTCATGCTTATTGTAATCATTAAATGTACTAATTTCTGTTGTGCTTATGTCCTACGTAACACTGGCTCAATAAACTCTGAGACTCGGATTTGCTTTGAATTTGGGTCATTTCAAAATTGCAACTAACTTTGTGAAGAATTCAGATAAGCGATAAATTTACATAACTGTTAATATAATATTTTTATCAGAAAATTATTTTACGGTCATTTTCCTAATTGGAACTGAATTGTCAAGAATTCTGACTGTCCCGTGATTTTTCAAGGTTTGCGCTAGTATTCCAATAACTTCTTTTTAGTGATCGTACCGTGGTCAGTTCAAAAATAGAATTTTAAGCCTTCTTATATCGATTTCTGAAATATGACTCGAAACGTGACTCTAACTGAAACCAACTGAAATAACGTCACTGAAAAATTGACTTCACCATTGCCTAAAAATGTTATTATTTATTCACTGGAGTATTCTGCAATATGATCAATTTTAGTCTTGAGCGATAGGATTTTTTTAAGCATTCGGTTTGGAAATTTCCCACTCTCATTAAAAAAATCATACCTCCGAATTTTAATATAGAGAAATATAAACTGCTTAGAGTGTTAGAGAGCCATTGAATGCACCTATACTTGATCGTTTATCTCATATTTATCAATAAAAGGATTAGGAATAACTTGGATCTCAAGACAACGCACCTTGTATATAATTCTATTGTAACTCCTCATTTAAATTATTGTTCTAGTGTTCTATTCTTATGTAACGAGACCCAAAATAATAAACTACAGGTAATACAAAATAGGGGAATGAGGATGATTCTGAAATGTAATATCTTTACTAGAGTTAAAACTATGTTACAAAACTTAAATATGATGACAACTAAACAACATATAATATATAATACGTTAACAATGATGTACAAGCTTAAAAATAACATGCTCCCTAAATATCTGCAAACTAATATTATGTACCATGAAAATATTCACAATTATCCTACGAGGAGTTGCCGAGACTTCAGGCTTCCCAAAACTAAACTGACGTGTACACAAAACAGCGTGTTTTATAAAGGTCAAAAACTTTATAATAACCTACCAAATTCCATAAAGGAAGCCTCAAGTCTTAGCACTTTTCGTAAAACATGTGCTACATACATTAAGAAAAATTTATGAATTGTACTTATTTGTATTAACTGTATGTCTTAAACCCTACTGTTTGTATTTCTAACTGGAGTAACTGTATTTCTTTTTAAAACTGTATTCTTTCCGTTATAATTTTATGACTATATTTATTTTATTATGTATTTTATATGTTTTTTTAATACTAGATGTATGAAAAAATTTGCTTACATCTAAATAAAGTTACAAAAACAAAATATTTTTAGGAATCATAAAAAAAATATTTAAAAAAATCGTTAAATTTATAAACGCGTGAATTCTGCATGTAATTCACCTTAAAATTGCTATACATACGTGGTACCTATCTGCAGAGTATTGTATGCTATCTATGGTCTAATTGATTATCATAGATATAAATTTAAAGTCCAACATAAGAAATACAAGACATTTATAATACGTTGAAAAAATTCCAAAATTTGTTCAGAAATTATTAATAAAACAAGCATACTATACAATAGATAAACTGGCTGTGTAAGCAATGTATATATTTTTTCATGAACAATTTTTCGTCATTTTTTTAATTAGTAATGTTTTCACACGCACGGTTAAATAAAATTTTCACGACGTTTTTTAGTAAAGCTGATGGTGATTTATTAACTATTAGTTATTAGTGCGTGTTGTTTGTTTTGTTCTGAGTTCATCAGCCTTAACCTTCAGATCTAGTGAAGGTCACAGCAGATGAGCATATGACGCAGCAAGTAACGAATTGAAGAAGTATTACAAACCAGTGGCGGCTCGTGCTGTTTTACAAATTCTTTAAGGGTACGAACTAAAAACATTAATATTTTGGTATCACTGTTGGTCTTTCGTTGTCCAAATTTGTTTTACTTGAAGGCCATTTCATAATATTTAACGGAGTAACACTATTGTAAAGGTCACCTATTTGTCAAATCGTAAAATCAGGCCGATCATGACGCGCCTGAAGCACTTCATGAAGTAGCTAGGCGCATCATGATCTGCCTGATTTTGCAATCGGCCGCTGACATATCATCATCATCATTACATAGTATAAAATGAAGTCGTTCAAATGTATATGCGCTTAGATCTTTTAAATTACGAAACAGATTTTCATGCGGTTTTAACCAATAGATAGAGTGATTCAAGAGAAAGGTTTATATGTATAATACATGCTTATTATAGTAAGGAAAAGCCGAGAAATTCAAATATTCAATTCAGGCAGCGGGCAGCGGGCAGCTGGCAAGCGGGTGGTGTGGATTTTATAAAGGTTGGGTAATGGCGTTGTGTTTCGTTAGCCACAGCAACGTGTGGCCGGGTCTGCTAGTACATTATATGAAGAACGCCAGGTAAATTTGCCAATTCTACTGTACGCATGATTTTTTTTATTAAACAACACTTGATTTCAACTAAAGTACTATTAGACACAACTATTAGGAGGTTATTATGAACTTAGTTAGACACAATTTGAAAAAAAAAAATTATAAAACTTTTGAAATTTTTTTTTAGTAATTTTTACATGGAACGACAAAAAAGTGAGGTGACGATTACGTTTATAATACTTACTTACATTGGTCTAATAAAATGTGAATCTGTTTTTTTCGTTATCAGTAATTTTAGTTAGAAAAAACGTAAGGTGAGCCATTTTTAAAACTTTTGCTAGCAAAATTTTAATATTTCAAAGTAATTTTAGTTAGAAAAAACGTAAGGTGAGCCATTTTTAAAACTTTTGCTAGCAAAATTTTAATATTTCAAAGTTTTCTAATAATAAAATTATATGTTCATTTTGATTTATAAAAGTTTGTAACCGTATTTTTCAAAAACAGTTTTTCGAATATATTATGTTCGGAAATATTCAATTTATGTAAGTTTTTTTTAAGCGGAATTATTTTGACCCTCCGACAAACAATGGTCGAGGCTTGAGAGGTGAATTAACATTTTCTTATTAGGTAGTCACCACGAGCCGCCCTTGCTAAATGTATGCCGTCCCCTACAACCAGACGAAAATTTAAATGATATTGTATTGGTAAGATGGTAAGTACAATATAAACACAGTTATTCAAGTGCGTACACAAAATAAAGACACGAGTGCTGTGAATGAGGCAAGAATCTCGAAATGTTCCGGATTCCTAAATATACAAGTGGAAACTTATAGTTTATACTTATATATTTATTTTGGATACGTCAATAGTTGCGTGTAGCGTAATTCGAGTAGCACCCAAGATCGACTTTAAAATGTTAAGTCCTTTTTAAAGTAAATCAAATATCTACCAACTAAATTCAAATATCTACCTACTCGTATTTTTGACCTTGAATAGTTCGCAAGCAGGTGTAAGTTAATAGAACTACCAAATCAAAGCACAGGTTCTCCTAGTGAGGTGTTCACGAAACAAACAATATTACCAACCAACAGTTTCACCTTCTCAAACCTACCTAACACACAACATAATGAAATGTAATATTAATATGAAAAAATGTAAAAGTTAAAGGGTACAGAGGTTGATTTTGAAAGTCATCTTACGAAAACCATCTGTATTTCCAACAACACAGCTATTTGACTCTTTTAGAGTTCTCAGTCTTAATAAAATTTTCAAAAAGAACTCATTATTGCAAACTCATAAAGATCATTTCAATTCATCAACAATAACATTCACAAACATAAACAACCGACCACGATCACAGGGCAATTTAGAAATTCCAAAATTTAAAACGAGTGCTTCCCAACACCATTATGCTTATCAAGGTATAAAATTTTTCAATGCTCTCCCATATAAAATCAAGTCTGAAAAAAATTATAAAGTTTTTAAATCCCAAATAAAAACACTAATAGACCAACCCGACACTAATTATAAGTTTTAAATTCATCATCACAATAATAACAACAAAAAAAATAAACTAGCACATAATCTCTAAAAATATTTCATCACCATATCAAATTGAAAGCAAGTACATACGTATTATTTGCAGGCACCAAATTGTTACAACTTTATTATATGTACCTACTCTGACAATACTGTCAGTTATTATGTCCACTTGTCTTATTTATTTATTTATTTATTTATTAACGCCCTTTTTCGGGGCTTTTACATATGAATAGTAAGAAATATACAGTATTTATTGTACATAACTGAACTGCCTTCGTAACAATATTTTATATTTGTTTAAAGATAAATTGAATATGTCCACTGACTTGGTATAATTGTTTCCCTCCATTAGTATTCGGGGTAAAGAGGAATACATATGGTAGTTAGTTCCAGAATTACTGCACTGAAATAAATCCTGACTTCTAGTATTACGTAGTGGAATCCGGAAGCTTATCAATTCGAGCAATACCGGACTGTCAACTAAATCATTTAGAATTTTATACAGAAATACCAAGTCAGTGAAAGTTCTTCTGTCTGACAATTTAAGCATATTCATATCATTCAAAATAGTATTGTAGTTCAACATAATTGCTGGAATACCCATTTTAAAATTAAGAAAACGTAAGAATTTGTTTTGTATTCTTTCAACAGCTTGTACATGTATATTGTAATATGGGTTCCAGACGGGAGAATTGTATTCAAGTTGACTTCTAACATATGCAAAATATAACAGTTTTATACACTTAATATTGTTAAAATTTCTAGTTAGCCTAGTTATAAATCCCAACATTTTTAAGGCCTTATTAGAGATTTCTGTTATGTGGTTAACAAATGAAAGATTAGATTGAAAAGTGATGCCCAAGTCTTTAATTTGTGTTAACGTCTCCAGAATATTGTTATCAATGTTGTAATTGAAGATCACTGGATTTTTTATTCGAGAAAATCTAACTATATGACATTTTGAGATATTTAAGTAAAGTCTATTTTCATTACACCAAATTAACAATTTGTTGATATTATCTTGAAGAATGTTGCAATGGTAAATATTTTGAATTATTCTAAAAATTTTGAGGTCATCAGCAAAAAGTAAGATAAATACATCATGAAATATTTTTGAAAGATCATTTATAAACAAGATAAATAATATTGGGCCAAGTTGTGAACCCCGTGGAACTCCACTTGTTGCATAAATTTTTTCCGACAAAGAGGATTTTATTCTAACAATTTGTTGTCTTCCAGTAAGATAGCTTTCAAACCAGGCTAATATACTGCCATATATACCAAGCTTTTCTAATTTCCAAATGAGAATTTTATGGGAAACTGAATCAAAGGCTTTACTAAAATCAGTATAGACAGAGTCTACTTGTTTTTTTTCTTTAAAAGCATTGGTTATAAAATTTTCATAAATAATCAAGTTAGAAAGTGTACTTCTACCTGGCATAAATCCAAACTGGTAAGGTGATATTATAGGTTTTATTTGGGCAAAAAGTTTGTCAAGTATTAGGCTTTCAAATAGTTTTGGTATGGTGGATTGAATGCATATTGGTCTATAATTACAAACATCACTTTTATCGCCCTTTTTGAAAATTGGAGTCAAATAACTAGTTTTCCATATATCGGGAAAAATTCCACTGGATAAAGATAAATTAAAAAGTTTGGTTAATGGAAGAGCAATTACTTTGATACATTCTTTGATAAATATTGTGGGGATATTATCCGGTCCTGAAGATTTGTTGATATCTAATGATTTAACTTTAGTTACTACATCAGAGAGACTTATGGTACACTGCGAAATATCAAGAATTTCATCTAGAGTTGTTGATGGAAGAGGAGCATTATTTGCGTCTGTTGAATAAACACTTTTAAAAAATTTTGCAAACAAGTTAACAATACCATCAGTATTATTGCTATGGCTACCATTTAGGTGCATAATGCTCGGGAATTCAGAATCATCTTCTTTAAGAGATTTCGAATATTTCCAAAAATAATTAACATTGTTTATTATGGAGTTTTGAATTTCATTTATATGGTTACGGTAGCAAATCATGGACATCTTTTTACACAAAGTTCTTAAATATTTAAATTCACTGTAATCAGAATTTTTTTTATATAATTTATAGTCTTTATGTTTAAGTTTTTTGGTGATAAGTAGATTTATAAGTTCTTTGGTGTACCATTTTGGATAGGTGTTTGGCTTACATATTACGGTTGGAACATAGATGCTAATAGCCTTTCCCAAAACAGAATAAAATTTTTGTTCATATGAAGCGGATACTTTGTGATGTGACATTATTAATTTAAAATAAAACAATAACTTTGTAAACACCACTTTTATTTTTATACTTTATGCCGACCGGGTTTCGCTACAACCGTAGCTTCATCAGGGCAGTATAATACTCTAGAGTATTATACTGCCCTGATGAAGCTACGGTTGTAGCGAAACCCGGTCGGCATAAAGTCTAGAGTATTATACTGCCCTGATGAAGCTACGGTTGTAGCGAAACCCGGTCGGCATAAAGTATAAAAATAAAAGTGGTGTTTACAAAGTTATTGTTTTATTTTAAATTAAGAATAAAATTTATTGGTAGCTGTGTTAATATCATCATATTGCACAGATGACCAATCAAAAGAGAGAAGATAATTACATATTTTCTCGTAATCAGTTTTGAAAAAATTTTGGTAACTGAAAGACAGTTTACAGGTATTAACATGTACATTAGAAATAATAACTTCCAGTGGAGGATGATAACCATCAATGGGCACCAGCGGTTCACTACATTCTTCAATTACTAGGGACTCTAAGTTAGAAAAACATAAGTCTAGAGTACGATGTTTACATTTGATATAGTATTTGCCTGATTCAGGCCTAGAAATAACACCATGTCTAGAATAATGCGTTCAGACTCACTTACACTGATATTATTGTCCTTGTTCACCCAATTCACATTTGGAAGATTATAATCACCAGCAAGCAAGAATGTTGCATTAGCATGCTTTTTTAGTATAACTTCCACTTCCTCACTATGGCACCTGTATACTTCATTGCTTGAATTAGGTGGGATATAAATACAACCAACAATAATCTTTTTATTCCTGGCAACATTCACTTGCACGAAGATTTGTTCAATAAGTTTGTGTTTAGTTGTAATTAAGTTTGCTTTGTATTTCTTGCTGATAGCGATTAAAACCCCACCACCTCTGCTTTTAGCACTTGTCAATGTATTTCTGTCTAATCTATACACATTATGATTTATAAAACCTAATTCACTAGAATGAATATTAGGTTCTAACCACGTTTCAGAAAGTAGTATAAACTCGTGCCCAAACATTGGTAGTGTAGATTGAAGTAAACTTAATTTTGTTTTAAGGCCTCTGACATTTTGGTAGTACAGCTGGCAAATTTTTGTTTGGTGTTTTTTAGAGGAGTTTTTTAATGGCATAAAAAATCAATTTTCTTCTTTTCAGCTTCAATTTTCCTCAAATGTACCGAGCATTCATTACTCCAAGCATAATGGTCAGTTGGCAATTGTAATTTTAATTTCTCATTAATTTTTTTGCAGTTAATGCACTGAATGTCGTTTTGACAGTTTACATTGTCATGTGCTTCGAACATCGAGTGCAAGCTTTTTCACTTCTGCAGTCTTGTGCTTTGTGCATATAGCCATTGCACTTGTAACATTTTAGAAGTGAGATGTTGTCGAAAACCCGACATCTATCCCATCCAATATTTACTTTACCTTCTTGTAACATTATATCGTAAGTTTTTCCATCGACTTCCATGAAAATGGTGAAGTTGACGTCACCTCGTTTAGTTTTTATTTCTTTTATATATTTTATGTCAATTTTCGCTTCAACTGTTTGCAGGTAATCATTTTGCATCTTAATTTTTGAAACAATTTCTTCTGGAGTGAATTTATCCGATAGACCAATAATTTTTAGTTTGGGATTCTTGGGTTTTGGTGTATTCACGTCATATTTTTTTCCCATCTTTGAAATTATTTGCTCTTCCATCTTTTTTGTTGCAGCTATATTCTTGCACTCTACGATTATAGCCCCTTGCTTAAAGTTTCTTATTCCGGTAACACCAAAATTAACAGGATCTATGTTTTGTTTTATTTCGTCCTTCGTTACGGTATTTTTTTGATCCTTATCTTTTGGCTTAATAACGACGATAGGTTCATGTTTTTTACAATTGGTTTGTTCTTCATTAATTTTACCATTTTTAGTAACTTCAGCGTACGATTTCGATTCAATATTTAATTTAAGATTTTCAATGTTCTTATCTATATTAGATAATGATTGAAACAATCTGTCGAGTCCAACATTCTCATTGTTTATTGGTGCCTTGCATTCTTGTACCATGGCCTCAATATGACTCATCATTTCGCACATAGCTTCAGTTAGAGAAGTCTTTTGATCCTTTGACAAAATATTAGAAGTCAATGTTTTGTTAAAATTTATCACAAGAATTTTAGCATTTTTCAGCCTCTCCTATGGTGTTAGGGAAGTCATTTTATATTATTATTTATAAAAAAATATAAATATTTTGTTGATGTTTACAATAACTATCACCATCTATTGGGCAATAGTTGTATTAAAATATTTTCCTTTACAAATTACGCATGCATTGCCATCTGTTGATTAGTGGTGAAACTTATTTATAATTTTATTAATGCATGTGGTTATTTACTGCCCTCTATTAACGGGTAGCATAAAAATACTTCATGAATATATATTTTATTAATATAAGTACTTGTAATAACATACTCTGTGTAACTATGCATTTTACAATGGCACTCCAAAATTCAAGCACGAGAAATATTTTCTCTTTTGAATTGTGAAGTTTCATTAAAAAGAAATTTACATATTGTTATTAGCCTTAAGAACCAAATGTTTTACTATGAATCTGTATACGTATGTATTTTTTTAAATAAAAAAAAAATAAAAATAAAAATGTAAGAAAAATGTAAAATGTAAGAAATGTTTTCAAAATATATTACATATGTAAAAATGTTAACAATAAGGTGTAATCTGTAATATATAGATATAAGTAAATAAATATGGCTCTTGTGTGTTTTTTACTTCTATTCCTTATTTAACCGAGTTTTGCAATCTTAATATATAAAAATGAATGTTTCTTTGTTTGTTCCTTTTGCGTCCCTAAACCATTCATCCGATTGCGATGAAACTTTGACGTAATATTTAATTAAATGAAGACAATATTAGCGAAACTCAATCGAAAATCTGAGACAGAAAAATCAGAAAAGATATTGGCTCCGCTCGAGTCCCAGCGGAGCCAATATCTTTTCTGATTTTTCTGTCTCAGATTTTCGATTGAGTTTCGCTAATATTGTCTTCATTTAATTAAATATTATAATTTGAGATTTTACTCATAAAGTTTATAAAAAAAAAATGAAAATAAAGAAACTTTGACGATTTGTTGTGCACACACCCGCGATGGTTTCTATATGTAATGGTGAGCTCTGGTGTTATGAAATTATTTCCTATACTATTCATCCGATTGCGATGAAATTGTGGTGAGTCGTTGTGTGCACGTCCGCGAAGGTTTCTATATACATTGGTGAGCTCTGTCGTTATGAAATTTGTATTAAAGTTTTGCAAAAGGTGACGCGCAAGTTGTAAAAATGAGTGTATTACATGTTACATTATTACATGTTATTATATTATTACATGTAGTTTAGCGTCAGGGAGGGTAGGCGGGAGGAGGAGGGGAATACGGGAGGGGTGGAGGGGAATGAAGGGGGGGGAGATTAGCGAGAGGGGAGTTTAGAGAGGGGGAAAGGATGTGGAATGGAAAGTAAATGCGAGGGGGGGACGCGGGAGGGGGGAAGCGGAAAAGGGAAGGGGAAAGGCGAGGAAGATGAAGTAGGAACGCGGGAGGGGAAGAGGAGGCGGAAGGGGAACAGGGACGAATGGGATAGGATATGCAGTGAGAAACAATATCTTTATTTAAGTGGCATTGCAACGCATGACGGGTACTCGCTAGTTACATTATAAAAGCAGGTTATTTTTAAAACCTGTTCATAATTTGCACTTCGCGTGTGGAAACTCATTGGCGGTTAAATTGAACAACATATAATTTTCTTCAATAACACAACTTTATTCAACACATCTGACTGTGAAACCGTTTTTAATTCCTTCTTCACATTCCAAACTGGCATTAAAAAATTTAAATTCTTTTTATATTACTTATTTTACATGCTGGCACAGATGGAAACCCTTTTTTTAATGTCGCCGGTATCGCATGTCACACACCTCAATTTATCAGGTTTTAATGTTTTTATTTGGTGCTTCGCAAGTTGGATAGCAGTGTCAGCACATTATATGATAATAAATTAAATATTGGAAGCCCTTTTCGAGGAAACTATTGATGAAAATAGTTCATACGTGACTGCAGATATTAATTACACTGGTAGATAGATAAGTCAGTAACGAGGAAATGAGAATTCGTTTGGTACTTAACGATGATAATTTACAACCCGTCTAATATTTAAGGTTTTTTATTACAGTAAAATTATGCAAAATCAATTAACGTGGCTTAAATTAAAAATAGGAATAAATAAATACTACGCCATTAAAAATGTATTTTTTACAGAACATAGATCCGCCTGCTAAAGCATTAATTTATAAAAACCCTACACACCTACTCATCCACAGACATAAGGAAAAAACTGACTAACTAACCATCACGCCGGCCGTTTCCCCGCAGGGGTAGGCAGAGAGGACGGACCGCCAAACAACTCGGTCTTGGCACACACTCTTGGCCTCATTCACATTCATACATCGTCTCATACATACTCTTCTATTATTCTGACACTTGACATGGCCTGTCTCAAGTATCTAATTCACTTGATCGTGCCATGTCTTCATCGGGCATCCTCGACTTCTTCTACCATTCACATTTGCGTTATATATTCTTCTTACATTACTTTCTTCATTCATTCGCTCTACATGCCCAATCAGGGAAAAACCATCGCAATATATTTATTTATTAAATTGTTTATTAAATTAACTAAAAGCAGCTGCAAATGCGAAAGTAACAGAAGTAGACAACGCAGTCGTGGAGCTAATAACATCAAAATGTTTTAATTTTTAAAATTTACTAGCAAGTGCAAGTGTATACCTGGTATGCGTTGCAATGCAACTCAAAAAATTAATTGTTTCTCCCTGCGGTCCATTCCCGTGCATCCCCGTTCCACTTCCGTAACCCCTTCCTATCCCGCGTTTCCCTTTCACCTTCCTCGCCTTTTACCTTCCCTCATCCCCCTACCGCAACCCCCCCCCCCTTATTTTATTCATCTCTCCCCCTCCCGGATTCCTTTCCCCTCCCGCTTACGCTCCCTTCCGCTAAACTACATGAAATGTACTGCATTTTTCATACAACTCGCGTGTTATCTACTTTCTATACATAAATAATAATGCCAGAATTCACCAATACATATAGAAACCGTTTAGGGCGTGCGCACAACAAATCACCAAAGTTTCATTGCAATCGGATGAATTGCGTAGGAACGCATACAGCACAAACAAAGAAATATTCACTTTTATATACAAAGAAGATTACGTACTAAACACCTATATTCAGTATTACAATCTTGACGGATTTCCCGTCATTCACTTTTATACATATATGTCGCAGGCCGATCGTTAAATCAGGCAAATCATGATGCGCCTCAGGCACTTCACGATCTGCCGCCAGGCACTTCACGATGTGGCTAGGGCCTAGCCGCTAGGCACATCTTGATCTGCCTAATTTTACGATCTGCCGCCGACATATACAAATATTACGTACTAAATACCTATATTCAGTATTACAATCTTGACGGATTTACCGTCATATCAGATTGAAGTGCCCCGAAATGGGAGAATTTTGTGTCTTAAATAATGGATTTACAAGATAACGGATTTTCTGGCGGAATCGAATAAAAGACAAAGCAAATTCCCGAGGCAAAATTGTTTTAAGAAAAGAACAAGTTCACTGCCAGACTTATTAGACTATTATTAGAAAAAAATAGCCTGTATCTCCTAACCACCCCAGGATACGAACATTTGTGAGATTTTTTTATCCCTGAAATTCAAAGAATGCGAAAATATTCAATAATTTGCTCAGCTCCGAGTGTTTGACAGAATTCTGACGGACTTGAATTTTCCTGTAGGTTTTTTTATAGATTCTGTGATGGCGATTCTGGGTATATTTTAATATTGGAACAAAGACATATCAACGGCGTATTAAAAGCATAGCAAATGTGATTATTCAAATGAGCTGCTCATATAAAACATCAGCGTTCTTGAAAATAAATGTGTGATCTGGTCTTAAGATTCCGCAAATTGTTTACCATTAATAATAATAATAATAATTGGATAATTTGTATAGCGCCGTTTTTGTGAAAAATCACCCCAAGGGCGCATTAATTGACTATTTTTTTTTGTTCTATTTAAAAATAATATTAAGTACGTTTAAGACCCCGCATTTCGCATTTCGCACTTTGGCATATTTTTCTTGAACACTTTCAGTTTTTAAGTTACTTAAAAAATGTAAGTTATTTTTGAAGATAATAAATATCTCACAAAGAACTCTCTTTACGGTATTTAAAAAAAAAGAAAGATAATATCTGTACATTTGTTAGAAAAAATCGCGAAGTATGCTCAAAAACTATTAAATACACATTTCGTTCTAGCTGCGAAAATATTCAATTTATATCTTTAAATGCAATTTATTCAAATATTTTCGCTTAATTTTATGATTTTTTTTTTTAAATATTAGCGCGCTTCCTCTTACGTACGTATCTACATATCTCCTTTTCTTCTTTTGTTTGAACGCCTTAACCCCTCGAAACCATTTGAATCTTACTCCAAAGCAAAAGTTTTATACTATCGAACTGTAAGCTCTGATTTTAAGAAATTGGAAAAGCCTTTAGCCTTTTTGAATTTCAATTCCAACGCAACTAAAGATTTTCTAATCGCAATGTTTACAATTTATCTTACAAAATAATTTTTCTTCATCAGATAAAAATGTCCTCGCATTTTCCTTGAGAAAAAATCAATATTGTAAAACCTAATGGAATCCGGTTTTATTGTCATACATTGTTCTTTCAGTCTATGTTAATTTAAATTAGCAAGTTTTAGTAAACATTGCCATAATTGCCAACATGATGTGTATGCCCATTCAACACGTTTTGGTAAATTGAACTATGTATTCATTTGAATAAGAAGAAAAAACAAGTGTCACGGCCTCTAAAAAATTCTAGCATTACGTTTATATTGATTTGTAAACATCAATTACAATTTTGAAGAAGAAAAAAAACTTTAAAAAAAAACCGTTTACATAAACTTCGTACCCATTATTTCTAAATTCAAGGAATTGTTGAATAAATATTTACTTTAATAGTATTTTGATCTGTAATGACTGGTATTTATAAAAATTACTCAAATAAATCAATTGTATGGTTTTTATTGATTTTTCAACATTTTGATACGAGTGACATGTCACCTTTTAAAAATAAACGATTCAATTGGGGTACTCGTAAGTTGTGGGCTGAATGTAGTGCAGGATCATGGGAAGAGAAAGGTGGGGAAAGTAGTGAAAGTACCTGTCTTTTAAAATCTGGTCATCATCAAACACGACTAAAGCCATTTCAAGTAACGTTTTATTCTAAATGGTGGTCTTTTAACGGGGCGATACGATAATACAGGGTGTTAAGGGACGTACTTGACTTACTTTAACCAGTGATTCCTGACATTATTTGGAGTAAAAAATGTAAATGAAATTTTGGTCTCAGGTGACTTTTTTTGACGATTTTTTTTTTTTTTTTTAATTTTTTCTTCAAAATCAAACAAAAAAAAAATTCTTCCACTTGTCATCATTGGTCACTCAGCCGGATGTCCGACGAACCCCTTACCCCGCCTCCAACTGTTCAACAACTACCATTTTTTTATGTTTTTGTAGAAAAAAAAAAAAAAATCAAAAAAGTCACCGGAGACCAAAATTTCATTTACATTTTTTACTCCAAATAATGTCAGAAATCACTGGTTAAAGTAAGTCAAGTACGTCCCTTAACACCCTGTATAAGAATCGTTGGTCTAACTACAATTAATGTCAATAAGTAGCTGGGTTGGTATGTCCAAACAAATGAGTTCATTAGATTTCGAGGCGAAATTTACCTAGATTTCTCCAGAATTCAGGGGTACCACCTTGGGAAGTCAAAAAAACGCTGTCGGGGGCAAGGGAGGGGGGGGGGGTTAAAAAACATTCACAATTTTAGACACAGATCTTAGATGGAAAACTTAATTTTATATAAGAAACAACTATTTACATACACAAAATAGGTTATGAGGTTCTTAGTTTGGGTAACTTAATGCGTATTTTGTTTGAAACAATGCATCCAAAAAAAATTAATGTTTGATTTGCCAATTTAAATTATTATTTCTTACAGTTTAAATTGAAACGAAATATTGTTTTTGTTAATGTGATGCAAGTGTGGCGGAATAGGCAGAAAATTTCTTGAGAAAGTGAGAATTAGAAGAAAACTATATAAAACAAATACCATAAGAAGAAACCAATTGACACTGTAGGAAAAAACATGTGTATGGAGTAAATAGTTAAGGTCAAATACTAGCAATATATAACATAGCGATGCCTTTATGAGAAACTAGCTGGGTTACCCGGCTTCGCTCAGGACAACATTCGAGAGTGTTCTGGAATGTTCCACAATGATGTTCCCGATTTCCTATTCCCCAATATTCCACTACATACTCCGCCACTCCTTACACAACTTTCTAGAGGCTGTATGGAACCATCTACAACTTTCCGAATGACTGTTCTAGAAATTTCAAGAGGGCGAAACTTCCAGCCCTTATATCTTCAAAAGCACGCCCTCTAGGTAAAAACGGGAACCGTCATCCTGGAGGGGGATAGAGATCTACCACACCATATAACTCCCTTGATCGTACCGGAACTCGTTTCTGAGTATTCGCGAGCCGCAAGTTTTTGGGGCTTTTTTTATAATATATGTATTTTGATTAAATAAATAAATAAATTATGTGTTTTACCGGTACGAAGAAGATAAGTAGAAGATTACAACTAATAAAAATTCAAAAAAGTTTGCCAGAGTTCGAAATTTCCCTAGAATTATGCTGATTTCCATTTTCCCTAAAAAATATTTTTCTCCCCTAGATCTAGAGAATTTCCCTAGACGTCCCAGCCCTGCAAGTAGCTACTTGAGGAGGCAAAGGGAAAAATTAAAAGATTTCCCTTTAGGTTAGGACAGATGCCTAAACTTCATACCGCTGAATACTGGATTTCAGTACCAATCCAAGATTGATTGATTGAAATTGTTAATACTTACATAAACACTAAAAAAAACAAACAATGGCGTAGCAAACTTGTGTGGAAACGTTCAAGGGTAAAGTTTTTTTCCGATATTACAATTATTTTATTTACATAATAACATTATCAAGAATGATGAAATTTAAGAAAAATATTGTGGATTCCGTATAACCTTGACTAGAGTTGATAGAAAAATCAACAAATAAGTCTGCTGTATCTTTTGTCGTATGTTTAGGTACATTGTAGATAAGAAAAATTAAAATACTATAAAAATATTTATGTTGTAAGACCAAAATCTACAAAATACTGGTTAAAACGATATATTTAAATTATTTATTTGTCGCTTTGTGGGTTATGTGATTGCTAAATTAGGTATATGATAATCAACGTGTATATCAATAACACGATTTAATTAATATGTAAATGAGAGAATTATAAATATTTAAAAATAGATTATTATTGTACAATAAAAAATAAAAAAACTTGCATTAATTAACCCGGGCATGTTTTTTCGGATGGTCAAAATATTTCCGCTTTACAATAAAATCCAAAAAAATATATATTTCTGAACGCACCCGAAAACTAAAAACTGGTTTTGAAAAGCGATGAAATACCTACGATTTCAAATTTTATAATTCGAAATCAACATAATAATTTTTTAAACATAAAAATTTTAAAACATAAAAATGTTTTAAATATAGCTTTATGATTTTTCTAACTAAAATTACTGATAACGAAAAAATAAAAACACACGCATATTTTATTAGGCAAATATATTATACACTTTATCGTGAGCTCACTTTTTTGACGTTTCATAAAGATCTACATTTTAATTATTTTGTGGTTAACTTTTAGATTTGAATATAAAGCGTGGTGTTTTCTCTTTCTAACCTTGCTTAGATCATACTTCTAACTATGATAGTAAGGGAGACAACGATTTCTGTGTGATATAAATGAGTTGTTCTGAAAAGTAAACAAATAAGCTTTAGGGGTTAATTATCATCTATTTTTAAATTATTGGTATGAAGTTTATTTCGACGGACTCCATTTATTTTTTACTTCTACTTTTTTGGTTTATTTTTTACTTTTTCATCTTAACTGCTTCATTCACTTCTTAGGGAACGTACCCATACTACGTGACCAACTTCCTCCCCCCCCCGGTGACTAAAAACCTAATCCCCTCGATGCTCATTTGTACCAAGCGTGGTATTTTGAAGACCCCCCCCCCTGAACAGGTCACGTAGTATGGGTACGTTCCCTTATTACTTTATCCCTTTCTTTTTACTACACCACGTTATTACTAGGTACACTGTTACTATGTCTTGTCTATTAACTTCTGTAAATACTGTGCAAGAGCCCCAACTGCTCCCTATCATGTGGAGCCAGTGAAACCATGGCATCCCCAATGAGGATAATATGTTGTAAGGCTGAAGGGAGTGGGAAGGGGACTGATATGGCTATAATCTGACTGTTCATATCTGGTCACTAAGCACGGCTAAAGTCATTTCAAGCAACATTTCTATTCTGAATGTTGGTCTTAAACCAGGGCAATACTGAGAGTATCTTCTACTCTTGAACGTGCCGTAAATACACTAAATATTATTTTAAATATCAAGAAGGATACTGTGTTTTTACTTATGTCGATAGAATGGCACTTAATTCTAAGCATGCGAACACCTCAGCACAGGTTTTCCTAGTGAAGTGTTCACAAAATGCTACAACTAACCTTTTTACATACAGCTACTTACTGAATATTTACATTTTTTATATTACTATATAAACCACTGTAATCATTTGGAAAATGAATGTTCAAGAATATATTATAAATAAATAAATAACAACAAATGAAAATATTTCTAAAAATAAAGATAATAATATAGGTACATACATAAGTTATTAGAAATAATTATCCATAAATATGTATATACCAAAGTTGAACCATTCTTGATCGAACAACAACATGGATTTAGACATGGCCGATCAACCACTACAAAATTTAATAGTATTTACAGATTACGTAGCGAGAGCAATCGATAAGGTTGATCACTTAGTGCTCCTAAGTAGGCTTGAAGAAATTGGTTTTTCCGAAAACTTACTGAAACTCTTTAGTAATTATTTGAGCGAAAGGGAACAATTTGTATCCTATGGTGAGTTTAACTCTAACACGTATCCTACAAACTCTGGTGTGCCGCAGGGATCAAATTTAGGACCTTTATTGTTCTTAATTTTTATTAACAATATACGGAAAAACATCAAATTCGTCCGTTTTTTACTATTTGCAGATGACATTAAACTCTTCTTGAGAATTCGATCATTAGAAGACTGTAGAAAACTCCAGGTAGATATAAATTCAATTATTGACTGGAGTATCGATAATAAACTCGGTTTCAACTTCCAAAAATGCTCGGTGATGTGCTCTACGAGGTCACAAAAGACCATATATTTTAATTATAAAATGAAAGACACATCATTGAAGCATATGGCGACTTGTAAGGACCTAGGAATTGTGTATGACGCTCGCTTAACATTTCATGCTCATATTGAAAAGATTTGTAAATCAGCCACAAAGATGTTGGGTTTTGTCATACACAATTCGAAGGAACTAACCAATCTTACAGATATAAGACTGCTTTAATTTAGCTTAGTGCGTAGCATTCTCGACCTCCGTAGTCCTGTGGGTAAGACTCTTGACTCACAATCCGGAGGTCGCGGGTTCGAACCCGGCATGCGCAAATAAATTTTATTTGATTAATTTGTGTTATTTCACAATTAATTCATTTAAGATAATATATAGTATATTTGCGGCATGTTCCAGAGTGGAAGATACTATCAGTATCGCCCTGGTGTAAGACCACCATTCAGAATTGAAACGTTGCTTGAGAATGGCTTTAGCCGTGTTTAGTGACCAGATCTGAATAGCCAGGTACTTCTCAACCTTCCTCTTCCCCACCTCCTTCCCCTCCCCACTACCTTCAGCCACACAACATACCCCAATTGGGGATGCCATAGTCTAAAAAAAAAAAATTCTCGAGAGTGGATCTCAGATATGGGGGCCACAGGACATCGTCTATGTACAAATGGTCGAGAAAATACAAAAGAAACTTTTACCATTCCTCTATATGAGAGAGTTTGGTTTTTACCCATGGCTGTTTCCAACAGCATTTATCTCGGGAATACTGGGTATCTGCAGCCTTGGTTCCAGAAGAGATGTCGCATTACTACTGATGGCATATAAGCTTCTAAATGGTTTTATATCGGTAGCAGATATACTGGCAAAAATAGGATTCTACGTCCCGGATAATTTGACTCTTCCCAGATGCAGATAAATGTGGATATGTTCCATATGTCCTACAATGAGTTTAAACGTGAAATATCACTCATGTTTTAATTTGTATCTTAAATGTAAATATATGTTTTATATACATATGTACCGCTTTTGCAATGTATTGGTTTTTACACTGATTTTGCAAATAAATAAATAAATAATATCTGATTTAAAAAAAAAATCGTCAAAATATTTAATTTATGACTTGGATACCTTGATTTAAGATTATAATGGCTAAACTTATATGGTTATTGATTGAACAGCCTTGTAGTGTTCACCATCAGGACATATATTTAGATAGCATCAGATTAAAATTCACATTAATATATTTTTTAAACTGTTTTATTAGCGTTGTAAACAGTCTTTGACTATACATATTTGGTAGTGTTAGGAAGGTTACGCCATTGACCAATAAAATAACAACATAAAATTGAAAACCAAAATAAAAAAGAGAATAACTGCTTGGCAAAAGAAGTCTAAAAGTCACGCTTTCAACGGGAAGAGATTTTTTTTTATTTATTTTGGGAATAATTTCATAAGAAAGGAAAAAAGGTAATCAATGAAAAAGGATAATTTTTGCAATAAAAATGCATTTTTTTAGTTGTTTATTATACGCGATCGCAAATTTCTAATGAAAAAATACATTTTTAATAGTTTACGCTAACATATTTTTTAAAAGGTAAATAACACTTAATGGGCTGGGCATGTACAGAGAATGCCGGACACACGCGTCCCAAAAAGAATTATGACTGGACACCCAGGTGGAAGGAGAAAAGTGGGAAGACCCAGACTGAGGTGGGAAGACGAGGTAAGAGGGGATGCAGCACAGCTTCTCCAGGTACCAAACTGTCAGCCGCTGAGGACAGGAGGAGTTGGAGGCGAATGTTGCAGGAGGCCAAAGCTCGAAATGGGCTGTAGCGCCATCGAAGAAGGAATAACAATTTTACTTTATTTCTACTCAATAGAAATGGCAGCAAAAGCTTCAATATATCCTAAGCATATTTTTTTGTAAAAATATAATGTAAACCGATTCGTGGTAAAGATTCACCGAAAATAATATTTTTAAAAATGTATTATAATGACCTGTAACCGCCCCCGGAAGACCATAATTTTTCAGTACAGCATAAAGGGCAATCGCTAAAGAACTCAGTCTTTGATCCCAAGCGTTCTCGGACCACATACCACGGCTCCTCCAGCATGCTACATCTCCTACAACTCCTGGGATTATCATCAGAACATCTAAACACCATATTTGATGGCGTCATAAGAAGTAAGATGGAGTATGCTAGTGATGTGTGGACTCCGCGCCTAAATGCGCTTTAAGGGGAACGTATGCGCGGCCCACAGAACAGTGCTGGTGTGATTAGGTTTCCATACAAGGGCTGAGTATTAATGATCGTTTAACCGGTAACCGACGAGTTCATCGAAAATCAATTCATCGAATGATCAATTCATCGAATCGCCAATTCATCGAAAAACATTTTTTTGTAGATATTAGAGCTGTCAAAATTAAATACCCAAAAAGGTCTGTTTAACTGAGTTAAATGTATTTAGCAACTGTCAGTTTCGTAGTGACAATGTAAAATTTATAGGTTATCTCTTCGATTTCCGATTGTCTGATACTGCAAAAAAGGGATATCTAAGGAACGGTGACCAGACAACTCATAATGAAACCAACTCATAAACAACTCAAAAAGGTCATTAAGAGTGCTGATAAAATAAAATATTTAACAATTGGTTAAATAGGTTAAGTTAGGTTAGGTTAGTTTAGGTTGACCAATGTTTTTTTAACTTCTCGGACCGCTAGGCATGTCTCTCAAATATCAACAAAATATATTTTTTCGATGAATTTGCTTTCGATGAATTGATTTTCGATGAATTCGTTTTCGATGAACTCGTCGTGAACCGTTTAACCCCCTACATTATGATTCCACTACTATCATAAACAGTATACATTTACTTACTACAGATATCTACGTAACAATTAAGGAAATGCACGGAACCTTGCGACACTGACCATGTGGAGAAAGTTACGTAAGTAATCAATACTAGATACCGGAGAAGATTCATTATTCATGGAACGGTAATTGCATGGAAGGGTCGAAGAAACTAGGCTCTGAGGAAATTAACAAATTTATTATTCAAGTCATCGAAAAATGATACTTGAATCCAGAAATTGTTTTTGACGCAATTGAAAAGGTAAAATACAAAAATAATATTATGATTCAAACCCCGAGGAAAAATAATCCCCCAGGGCCTACGTAATTTTTTGGTGATTTAAATCCACACGGGAGATATATTTACAAACGGGAAGCGTATGTCGAAAATGGAAACTCATCATTAATAGCATAATACGTATGTCATATCAAATGAAATCACAACAGGATCACCCTACGCGTTTATATTATTATAATGTTCGATATAGTCGGTAGCCATAATCTGAAGGAAACATTAAGATTACAATATTTTTCTTTCAATAACTATAACATTTTGTATTATTTTTATTACTTTATGAAAATATTAACCTCTACACATGTTCAGTGAGGTTAAAAATTAAATCATGTTAAGAAACAATAAATCAATAAAAAAATTTCTGATTTTTATTACTAAACTTGTTAACAAAGTGAATATAGATTCTGATGCTTTGTATGTAGAAAATGTACAAAATATGAATAAATGCGACATAATTAAACTTGACAGGCTTCTTTAAGAGGGTATTACTAGAGAAAACCAGAAATATGTCATTTTTAAATCAGATTTTAGACGTATTGACTCTTTTTCACAAAAAAATATAAATGGATTTCGAAAGATTGTTCTTTTATCTAGCATTCGCATGTTTTAAATTATGAGAAAAAATGTTTATTTTTAGGATAATAATGTTATACCATAGGTCGTTGGCAGATTTGTTAAATTTTCAAAAAAGATTTTGTATTATACCATACCCATTTCAAATAATATAATCATGCAGTAAAATAAATCAATACATTATCTAGCAAACGCATGTTTTAGAATTTTAATTTTAGTTTCAATAAACTCATTAAAAAATATATACGTACATGTGCTTCTTGACGAAAATTGGTCCGTTTGTGTATTTATTTGCGCACTTACAAAACTAATATATTTCAGATTTTTTAACATTCTTATCTAACTTAGACATTATTGAAAAATGATAAATACTTATAATCAAAAAATAATTACAAAAAGTATATTATTTTAATAGTTTTATCATCACGCCTTTCAGCATTTTTGGATGTAGGTATAAATTAAAGCAAATTTTGAATGAAATAAAATCGATAATGAGATATAATTTTAAAAAGCTGGTACGGAGAATAATTAATCTTTCTCATAGTAAGCCGCCCTGCACGATCGTAAGAACAACTTTCGACGAAATGTGGATTTTCGTCCGCTGGCTGGTTAAACGCTCTTAAGCTCTTAAGGAGTGTAGGGATACACTCGTAGGCGGCCATTCATTTATTACGTAAGACGAATTTTGCTAGTTTTCGACCCCCCCCCCCCCCCCCCATAAGAAAAAAAATAAGAACAGGCCGACCCAGTGGCGTAGCTAGGGTGGCACCCGGAGCGGATAACGTGACATGTGACATTTCGATTTCACAAATGTGTAGCAAATTGGTCCATACCTGAGGTAGGGGGAGGGGGGGGGGGAGGGGGGGCTAGAGAATTTCAGAAATAGGCTATTTTCGTCAATAAAAATCGCCCGGCACTAAATTCTCCCCGTTTCGGGACATTCCACGGGGTGCCATAGAGTTACGAAAATATAAATAACACAACATTATTTCTGTGAATTTCATTTTTTCGGGAATGGAAGTCTTATTTTATGTTTCCGCGATGTATAGGTATAGGATGTATAGGACTTCTGCCTATCAGAACGCGCCAGTCAACAGAGCGACTGAACTGCTCAACGAGTCTGCATTGACCATTTAACGTAACCTACAGGCAGTTTAACAATTATCTTTTGACGTATGTCACAAAGTAGTGAAACTGACCTTTTTATGTGTTTTGCTATACTTTTTGTGTAATTTGTAATCTTCTCCATAATGTATTGGTGAATAACCGTTTTACGGAGAACATGGAAAATAAATAAATAAATAAATAATAAATAAATTAATGGGTGCCCAGGAAATGTGTTGAAATATTTGTCAAAAAAGGTCCTTGGCCGCACCCCCCTCATAAATTGAGGCCCTATTCCCTGGCCTCTCGGGCCACTACGGGAAGTCCGGCCCTGCCGATGCTTCGTGTATAAAAACTGCTACAGTTAATGTCACCCGCATGCACTACGATCCCAAATGCATTATGCACGTAGTAATATTATGTTTCATAATCATAACAATAAAAGTACACACTTTGTAAACATTTTTTTGCTTAACATTGTCTTTTGCTAAAAGACGAAAGAAATAATAATATATATAATTGAGTGTAGATGTGATGGTGAGCCGAGAGTTGATCCCCCGACAGTTACGCTCGAAGTTATAATTATTACTAGCTGGCACCCGGCATGCGTTGCTATACCATTTAATAAAGAAATTGTTTCTCCCTGCGTGTCCTTTCCCATTCGTCCCGTTCCCCTTCCGCCTCCCCTTCCTCTCCCGCGTCAACTTCCCTCTCGCGTTCCCACTCCGCCTCCTCCACCTTTTCTCTCCCCACTCTACTTCCCCTTCCCCCGTCCCGCGAACCCCCCTCCCGAGTACACCTCCCCACCCTCCCGCGAACCCCCTACCAGAGTTCCCCTCCCACCTCTTCCACCCCCCTGCCTCACCCCTCCCGCATTCTATGCATTCATTCCCGGTACAATCAGTTTTCAAACAGCTCTCGCGTGCCACCTATTGCAATTTTTTTATACAAATTTCATAACGCCAGAGCTCACCAGTAGTTTTATACAAACCTTGACAATAACGAACACAAAAAAAAAATTGCACTATTTGGTGCAGTCGTTCGGAAGTTATGCGCGTACGTACATTTCGGCGATTCATTTTTATTATTTACTAGCTGGTCCCGGCATGCGTTGCTATGCCATTTAATAAAGAAATTGTTTCTCCCTGAGTGTCCTTTCCCATTCCATTCCTCCCGTTCCCCTTCCGCCTTCCCTTCTTCTCCTATGTCCTCTTCCCCTCTCGCGTTCCCAGTTCGTCACCTTCACCATCCCTCTCCCCACTCCAATCCCCCCCCCCTTCCCCCGTCCCGCGAACCCCCTCCCGAGTTCCCCTCCCCCCTCACACGTCCCCTTCCCCTCCAGCGTTCTCCTTCCACCTTCCCCGCTTTCCCTCTTCCCTTTCCCGCTCCCTCGTCCCGCCAACCCTCCTCCCGCATTCCATATATATATTTAATCCCAGTCCATTCAGTTTCTAAACAGCCCGCGTGCCACCTTTTACAATTTTTATTCAAACTTCCATTTTTCATGTATATTAAATTTGGTAGGTACCTAAGTATTTAAAATATCTAAAATTCTTGATTCGATTCAAACTATTAACCTAGGGGAGTACCTACTTTAAATAAATTTATCTATATAAAGATTTTCAAAAATAGATCCTGATTTACAATCATTGTTTTGCAAAATGTCTTTCTCAAACACGCGAATTGTCAAACGTGCGACAGTCGTTAGGTTTTCTAAAATTATCCAATTTTCTGCAATTTTCTTAGTTTTTCTCTCCGTAAGAACCATCCTTGTACTTCAAGGAATATTCTAAAAAAAGAATTAGCGAAATCGGTTCAGCTGCTCTCGAGATTTGCGCTTAGCAACACGTTTAGCGATTTATTTTTATATATAAGATTATATTTATCTATATTTTTAGCATAGGGAGTGTGGTGAAGCCATCGCTCAGGGAGTGGAAACACAAACCTGCAATAGCCATCCCAAGCCAAGGTGTGAGCTACCGTGCTCAGGCTGAATATCCTGGGGAAAAGCGTCACGAACGGTGCCTCCGAGAAAAAAGGTCGCATCTCGGAGTATTTAGACCTCACTCCAGCACTCAGGGCTCTGGTAGAGTGGACCTTCTATTTCCCTGGTAACTCGTGGGACAAAAAAAATTGGACCATTCGAAAACTAGGGGCCTTTTGGGAACCTATTAGTGCTGAGGCCACCTCTGTGGGTATCCTTCCTGGGGCCGTAGGAGGAACCAAGCGAGAAACCGGGGAGAGGTGAGCTGAGGCCACCTCCATGAACCCTTCCCTTGCGGGACCTTCAAGGAACCAAGGGGAAGGGCACCCTTACAGCGCGGGGCCTTTGTGGAACCAAGGAGGAGTGAAGTGGAGAGATGATTTCCTATTCCCATGTGGGGCCTTCGAGGAACCATGTAGGAGTGAAGAGGAGAAATGAGGCCATCTTGGTGAACTCTTCCTCTGTGGGGCCTTTAAGGAACCAAGGAGGAGAGATGAAGTTCTCTTCCCTCCTGGGGCCCTCGGGGAACCAAGGTGGAGTGGACTCTTCCCTTGTGGGGCCTTTAGGGAACGAAGGGAGGTGGACTCTCCGTCGTGGAGCTCTCCGTTGGGGAACTAAGGAGTGTAGAGGAGAGATGAAGCCCTCTTCCGTCGTGGGGCCTCCAGGGAACCAAGGAGGAGTGAAGAGGGGAAATGAGACCTGGGAAGACACATTGTCGAACCAGAAGATATAGCTTCATTTCCAATGACAATCCTAGTGAACTTTATAAAAGGGACTGGGTTACTGTCAAAGGAATGAGGTAAAATGGGAGATAGTACAATGGGTCTATGGCCTAAGTGCTCACGGGAACTGTATATATGTAAACCGTCGCCGATTATTTAAAAAAAAGAGTATGTATATTTATTTTTTTATTATTTATTTATGTGCCTGGAGTAGATTTAAAGGTTTGAAAAATCAGGTACATGTTTAGATTGTATCTGCTCAGGTATGAAGAATCTCAGGTATAAGTAACAAGTATCTAAATTTTCGGGTTTTTCTTAGATATTCTTAAGCCCTCAAATGTGGCATACATTATACATTACACGAAACAAGTTACAACGGCGCCGTACCTAAGCAAAATGGTGGAATCTATGAGTAACCATTAACAGATGGCTCATGAATTTCTAAAGGCCGGTCTCCTGCGACCTTCGACATGAACATTTGCTTGAACATTACTAAAAACTTTGGCTTTGGAGAATTCTTGTTTGCAGACACAGTGTTCATGTTTTCCGTAGCCGGTGGAAAACATTCTCCTCCCGGGTGAATCGGGGAAGGCAGGGGAGGGGATTAGTTCAGATTTTTTATACTGTCGTAATGGATGATTATTTATATCGTTAAGTCACATGTACATAAAGTCTATTAATGTATATGTAGAGGGCCCAATCAACCTATGTAACACTTATTGATGATAATACTCGTACTTAAAATATTATGTACACTAAGTACCTACCGTAAATCTGACATTTCATTGACTGACAAAAAATCTGCAGTGGTATTTTGTAACAAAGACGATGTTGCCTATTTAAACTTATTGGTATTTTGTGGGAAAAGGGGCGGAACGTCTTTTTAAATGATTTTTTTGTTATTGATATAAATAAAATCGCGGCGATTTCAATGGTTATTATATAAGTGATTAATATAGGTTCCACCTTGGCCGCCATTTTTGTAAAATCGTTTGAATAGAATGTTTCATTGGTATGCCAAGTCTTCTCTCAGGGTATTTTATTTAGTCATCGATAATAACATTTTTGAAATATTACTTTCTTATTTTAAAATACCATAAAATCGCGTAAAAAACTTAGAAATTTGGCGTTTACAGGTATCTAGTGATTGATATTATTACGCATTATTTTTGAAAAACTCGATAAACCGAGTGAAATTTTAAGACCGATCTCTTCCTACAAAAACACGTGCACATTTTGTGGATGGTTAGGTCGGTGCTACAATATTTTTGCTTTCCGTAGCCGATATAAAAAAAAAATTGTGGCCCTGCCTCTCGTTTGGGGAAATATTTATGGAAACGGTCACAGGACACCCACCTTTAGCGGTTCTCCATCTTGAAAAATACCAAGCTCCGCGCTTGCAACCTGACGGACTAATGACAGACAATATTTCGAATTCTGAGTATATTATGAATGAACTTCTGAACATGAACAAATTAAAAAATATATTTACTGCATAGATACTACTTGTGCCCGTACAGGAGGTATGTAGTATGTAGAATCAAATGCAGCATTCTCCACTTTTTTCAAAAATGGACTAATGGTGCAACTTTGTTAATGATACAATCTTTTACCTAGAAAAGCAGTTTTTTGGCATTAAAACTACCTCTCACCCTTCATCCGTGCCCAAGAAATAATGCAAGAAAGAAGTCAAGGAATCCCGAACAATGGAAAGCAAAAGTAGCCAAAATTCAAAGATGAGCTGTCATAAAATTGAGTTTATTTCAGAGGCTTAGAGTGGAAAAAGATATTTTTAAGTGTTAATTAGAATTCATAAATTAAATTCATTTGCATAAATATGTTTTACTTTTATAACTAAACCTAGAATTCATAGCCTTGCATGTAAAACATCGCGAATTACCTGTTTGGTGTTGAAAATTTGTGGTTCCAAGATATTTAATTTTGATCTTCCAAATAATTAGCTTTCATTATATTTCTTTTTTTTTTAAATCCTCAGTTTTAATATTATTTTTTTTACATTAGCTCCACACAGGAGGCCCTAAGGAAAATATTCCCCTCAGGGCCTAAGTCATCTTTGGGGATACTGGGTGGAGGGTCTTTTTAAGAAAAAAAGAGTAAGTTCTGGGAAGGAAAAAGGTATTAAGGGTGGGTAGGAATCTGGGGGTCAGTGTGTCCAGAAGTGTCAGTTGTCTGAATCTATCCCTCCCACTGCGATGTTCCGAGAGACTACAGCTGGAGAAGTCAAAGGGACTCCCTCAACCATTCTTTCCCGGCCTGCCATGCAGCTGATGGGCAGGCTCATCCAACGCCAAGACCCGGATAAACCTCACCCCATGAACCCGGCACCCCTGCTAAGTCACCAAACGTTGGGAACCACTTGGGGTGACCAATGGCAGAGGTGTCGGTTATCCAATAAATGATTCCCTTGGCGGCGGTACCCATACCCGCCTCTCAAATTCTATACTGAATGAGTACATTATATACAATTTGAGGGGCGGGTATGGCTACCGCCGCCCCGGGAACCATTTATTTGATAACCAACACCTCTGCCATAGGTCACCCCAAGTGGTTCACTACGTTTGGTGACTTAGCCGGGGTGCCCGGGTTCATGGGCTGAGATTTGTCCGGGTCTTGGCGGCGAATGCGTCTGCCCACCAACTGCATAGCAGGCCGGATCAGGAGGGAATGGTTGAGGGAGTCCATTTGACTTTCCCAACCGTACTCTCCCGAAACAGCGTCTTGCACCGCAGTGCGAGGGATGGATTCATACGTGCTTCACTCCTGGACCTATTGACCCCCAGATTCCTACCCATCACTAATACCCCTTTCCTTCTCAGAATTTCCTCTATTTCCTTTCCTAAAAAGACCCTCCACACAACATCCCCAAAGATGACATATGCCTGAGGGTAATTATTTGACTCCGGGCCTCCTGTGTGGAGCTAATGTAAAAAAAAACTTTATTCACCGAGTGAACATACCAATGAAGCCAGTTTGTGGACATAGTTCATAATTCATGCTGTAATTAGAAAATATTTATTTTATTTAAAAATTTGGAAACGTGTTTCTTGTGGAGAGTTTTTTTCAAACCGTTTCTATGAAAACCTACTTTTATTTTAATTATATTAACATTAAAATCACAATAATATAATAATAATCACGAACTTTTCCCTGTGATTTGGTCAGTCCATTATTGGTGACGTCATATTTATTTGTCAGTATCCGTCAGATATCTCCACACGTGTAAGAAACAAAAGCAACAATCTCCTTAGGTGAGTATCAAATGCAGCAATCTCCAAAATCAATTCCTTTATAACTTATAACTAATCAATCGATACAATAAACAAATTCCGCTTTTGAATTTATAGTAGGTAGATAAGCAGTTTCCCTTTTTGAATAAAATTTTAAACGGTAAATATGCAGTTAGTCCACCTCACGGATAACACGGAACGTTCGTGTTGTCGAATTTTGATGCACGGATAATACGGAATGTTCCTTTTTTAACTAATAGACAATCAAATATGACATTTGTTGGAAGTACCAATGTTATAAAATAAATTCTCTAAAATAAACTCGCTTTTCATCATGCTTTTAAAAAACATCCCAGGTTTTGAATGGTTTGTTTGGCTACGCAGGGTTTGTCTAGCGGGTTTGTGTAATTATTTTAATACATTTCTTTCCATGTTCTACCGTTATAAATACTGGTACAAACTTGTCAATGATGCATTCACTTTGTTTTACGCAAAAATAATTTTTCTATAATTGGCAGCATTGATGAAATGTTAAAATAAAAACGATGAATAAACATGGCGTTACCGCGCTAGTCAATTAATTTTAACAAAATTAAAATGTTAAATGCATATTTTTTGCATGTTTTTTGGTCTCCCCCGACATAAATACTCACTTTTCGTAATAATAAATCTAAATCTAACTGTTTGGATAAAAAAATTTCCGTATTAACGAGTAAGCGGCTTAATGATAAATAATTTTTAAACTTATAAATGCGCGAAAATTGTTGAAATGAATTTTTTTTTTGATTTTCTCAAAATAACGCATTTTGGAGAATGCTGCCTTTGATTCTACACACCTCCAAATGACCTTTGTCTTTTGGAAACTTGATTTTCAGGGACGTTCAAATCTTAAAATCGTGATTTCGACATTCTTGAATTCGTCTATCGATTCGCCGTTTGACAGCCGATAAAACGATTAGAAACGTTTATTGATTTTTAATTGTTCAAGAAATCAATAATCAATAAACGATCGAATGACTCTAATATAAACACTAATCAATAAAGTAAGGAAAATAATTTTTTCCCCACTTAGTGTGTTTACAAAACCTTAGCAATTTAACACATTTAAATCAGTCAATTGCAGTCATATCATTATTAAATAATTAAGAACACATTAACATTTAATGTGGGTAAATAAGATTTTAAAGTATTTATAAGTTTAACTGGTAATAAATCAATTAAGCACCTACAAAATTGTAATTTGAATCTTAAAAATAAGTCGTCTCAAAGTGGTTTAACCACATTTTGAAAATGACCTTGTAAGCCGAAACAGAACTTAATAATAACATTATTGAATTTAATTTGAATAAAATTTTTAAATAATTCAAATAAAATTCCATTGCGTGGACCTGCATGCAGATTTAACATAATGTAATGCCACGGGCATTGCGGTGACCTTGACACGATTCGCGCACAATTCTGGATGGCAGCTCTAGTTCTCTTGTCTGCGGTCTGGTTTGTTCTGAAGTCCTTTATGTAATGTGGGCTTAGTGCATGTCAGGTCACGGGACGCTGCGTGCTGAAGGATGCGCATCACGTAATGAGAGCGATCCTTTCTTCTCTACTTGTCAGACTGTAGCGGAAAATCTCGTTTTCTTTATGAACCACTTTTTCATGGAACTACGAAAGTGGTATTATGTTTTTATTAATATAGTGTGTGTGTGTGTATGAATATGTATGTAATTTCAATGTCTTTCTAGTATAGGCAGTTATATGTAGTTTTAGGGTGTCTCAACAGATGTCAACAAATCAAACAATCAACAAGTCAAACAATCTCAAAAAATGTCAGTAAAGTTGCATTTTTTTATTTTTTATTGTACAAAGATTTGTATCCAATTACCGTTCAATTTTTTTCATTTTTACAGTCTTAACACCTAGGAAGATGATTATTATACAAAAAATCTTAAGGCTATCTAAAGAAGAGTTATATATATCTAGTGTTTCCGATATTTCGTTCAACAGCACCATTCCTCTTGTCATGCTATGCTGTACTAGAACATGTGTTCTGCCGTATGATATTTTGAACAAGTCGTGCCGACGACTACGGCTGAAATTTTCAGGCACTATATGAGAGTCAACTACTGTCGTCCGTTCGTAATACTCGAAAGGTTAAGTAAATAGTCGATGATATACGATCGACACCTTCGGTGACCAGTTGTCCTTCTTTAGATAAACACAGAGCATCCATTAGAACGAACGTTTAGTTCAGTTAAATATTAATTGTAAACAAGGCATCTAAGAAGTAAGAAGTATTGTTCAACAGAGAAAATAAGAGAACACCAAATTAATTTTGGCTTTTAGTCTTCCAAATTCCAAATACTTGGTTTAATGTAGGCAATTTAAGCTTATTCATATAATTTTAAAGAGTGTTGTGGTTCAACATATTTGCTGAAATAACATTTTAAAATTTCTGAAACGTAGGAATTTATTTTTTACTCTTTCAATAGCTTGTACATGAATATTAAAATGTGGGTTTCAGACGGGAGAATTGTATTCAAGTTGACTTCTAACATACGCAAAAATAACAGTTTAATACATTATTATTGAAATTTCTAGTTGCCCTAGTCAACAAATAAGAGATTTGTTTGAAAAGTGGTGCCTAAGTCTTTAATTTATGTTAAATATCAAGAGCATTGTTATCAATGTTGTAATTATAGATCACTTGATTTTTTATTCCTTTTTGATATATTATTTTCAATGCACCAAATTAACAATTTGTTAATATAATCTTAAAGAATGTTACAATGGGAAATATTTTGAGTAATTCTAAAAATTTTAAGGTCATCAGCAAAAAATAAGATAGATACGTAATGAAATATTTTTGTAATATCATTTATAAACAAGATATATAAGATTGGACCAAGGTGTGAACCCTGTGGGACTCCGCTTATTGCATTTTTTTCCGAAGAGGAATTTTATTATAACCAAAAAATAGTACATCATTTCAGGTTTACACATACCTACGCTGAATGGTATTTTATCAATTCGAAAACACACAATCTGCTAAACTGTGTGTAATTACTAACAATGTTTATAAATATTGACATTTGCATTTCTTGTTTGGTTTGCGTGTTTATGTAGGAGCCTTTGGTAAGGCGTTATTGTCTTAGTAACACTACTATCCAACTAGTAGTAGGTACATTCATATTTTAAGACGTAATTATTGAACCTAATGAATGCACAGATAAGTTTTAAGATTTTCACGGCCAAAAGCATTTTCGTTATTTGTTTTTGGGGTGTTAACGTTTGCTAACGTTGGCTAACGAAGGAGGTAGCGCAACACGGCATAACACCCCAAAAACAAATAACGGAAAAGACTAATGAATGCACATTTGTTGCATTTATAACATATGTATTTTTATAACACTTTTTTAAAGGTTTTATTGAGCAAGTCTCGTAATAAAAGACCAAGTTATCTCTAGACGAAATATCACTAATAAATCTCGATCTCGGAAGATCATCGCGAGTGTTAGATAAGCTGTAAAATTCGATATGTAAAATAACTGGCTCCCTAATTAATTGAGATGAACTACCGAAGCTCTTAGAATTGAAATAAATTATTTACGTGACTCACAGACTTAATTAATTCATCTAAGATGCGATCGATTTATTCCGTTCGATCTTGGAGAAACGAATATAGTTCAAATATGATTAAAGACCTCATTAACTAAGTAATTCTCGTTTAGCGACAAAAAGTATAAGCGTAGTGCCAGTGTTATTCAAGTTATTATTTCAATTCGAAATAGTCAATTTATTAGTATTTTTAATGTTTCGTAGTGATTTGAGATTTTGATTGTATATAAATCCACAGAGAAATTTGCCAGGGTTTCCTGTGGTTGCCTGTGTATGTGTATATTGATTTCTTGTTTTCAATATCGGTTCGGCTGACAACAATGCAACCGTGCTCGGGTTATAGATATAAAATCGTCGGAAGTTACGCATGTCGATCCGGTATTGATTTCGATTATGTAATCGATTTCGCTATGCTAAACCTCCTTACGTGAAAATTGACACATCGAATATTTATATATTTATTTATTATTAGTAAGAATAATTTGCCGCTTTGTATGGCTGGTCCAAAGTCTAATGTTAACATTTAAGGACTATTAGTATGAATTCATAAAAAAAAAGTTTATTATGCTAAGGAATGAACAGGTTGTGCATTGCAACGCATATTTCTTTGAATATGGCATTGCAACACATGCCGGGAACCAGCTAGTAAAATGTAAATTATACAACCAGTTGCGCCGACGGAAGAGTAAATAAGCAGGCAATTAATACTGCAATTAATTTATATATAGAAAATAATATGCTTTGCACTTAAAAGAGCAAGCTGCACACGTCAGAAAATAATGTCATTTCGATCGACATTCGACCTGCATAAAACAATAATAATTATTAATAGAACATTTAATAATTATTATAATGATATATATTGCAAACAAGAATATTGTTTAACTTATATATCAACCAACAATGTGCAATTTCTCCCCACATCATTTTTTTTAATGTTCTTCATTATACGCTAAACTCCCAAAGCAGTTGGTCAGCAGGTCAATTTCACAATGTTAATTATATCACTAAAGCACACTTTTAACGACAAACCACAATATAGAAAATAGATATAGAAAAATAACATTTCAAGTGCAATACAAAGGTATAAAATTCATAGACAGATAGATTATAACACAGGCAATTTACTCAAAGGCACAAACCATGATGCGCTAACAAGTAAGGGGGCATACCTACATTAATTACTTGAGCAGTTTTTCTTCAAATCTGCACCCCTCCCGTCCCCCCTCGGTGAGATAAATTTGGACCACTTCGTATATTCTTTTCAAGTTATGTGAGATTTTGCTGGAACCCCCCCCCCCCCCTTTTTGAGCTCACGTAATTAATGTATGCCCCCTATGAAAAATCACGCGATTTTAATTTGAATATTAATTAGATTGCTTAGAAATAAATATTATTATTTATGCATTAAACCGCTTACTCGTTAATACGGAAAACTTTTTATCCAAACAGTTAGATTTAGCTTTATTATTACGAAAAGTGAGTATTTATGTCGGGGGAGACCAAAAAACAAGCAAAAAATATGCATTTAACATTTTAATTTTGTTAAAATTAATTGACTCGCGAGGTAACGCCATGTATATTCATCGTTTTTATTTTAACATTTCATCAATGCTGCCAATCATAGAAAAATTTTTTTTTGCGTAAAACAAAGTGAATGCATTATTGACAAGTTTGTACCTGTATTTATAACAGTAGAACATGGAAAGAAATGTATTAAAATAATTACACAAACCCGCTAGACAAACCCTGCGTAGCCAAACAAACCATTCAAAACCTGGGATGTTTTTTAAAAATATGATGAAAAGCGAGTTATTATTTATGCATTAAACCGCTTACTCGTTAATACGGAAAACTTTTTATCCAAACAGTTAGATTTAGCTTTATTATTACGAAAAGTGAGTATTAAGTCGGGGGAGACCAAAAAACATGCAAAAAATATGCATTTAACATTTTAATTTTGTTAAAATTAATTCACTCGCGCGGTTAACGCCATGTTTATTCATCGTTTTTATTTTAACATTTCATCAATGATGCCAATCATAGAGAAAATATTTTTGCGTAAAACAAAGTGAATGCATCATTGACAAGTTTGTACCTGTATTTATAACAGTAGAACATGGAAAGAAATGTATTAAAATAATTACACAAACCCGCTAGACAAACCCTGCGTAGCCAAACAAACCATTCAAAACCTGGGATGTTTTTTAAAAGTATGATGAAAAGCGAGTTTATTTTAGAGAATTTATTTTATAAGATTGGTAATTCCGACAAATGTCATATTTGGTTGTCTATTAATTAAAAAAAGAACATTCCGTATTATCCGTGCATCAAACTTCGACAACACGAACGTTCCATATTATCCGTGAGGTGGACTAACTGCATATTTACCAGCGAGTTTATTTTAGAGAATTTATTTTATAAGATTGGTACTTCCGACAAATGTCATATTTGATTGTCTATTAGTTAAACAAAGGAACATTCCGTATTATCCGTGCATCAAACTTCGACAACACGAACGTTCCGTATTATCCGTGAGGTGGACTAACTGCATATTTACCTAAATATTTTAGATGCTTTAATTAAAAATTGCGAGTAGGACACATTACATAGTTGCCTTTGAAACAATCGAGTATTCTTTGAGAGCCTATTGATCCAGGCCTGAAACTAACTTCCACACTGGAAATTTCGGAAAGCATCACTTCGAAGTAATATTTTGTGGATTTATTTTGAGCTATCGTATACTTTATTTACCGAAACACATTCCTTCAACAATAAACTGTCTATAAAAACAACATTACTTGCGTTTATTAGATAAATTTATAGGTTTTTCGATGTTTATGTGGAAATCACGCTCGGACTTTGTCAGTACAAATCGCGGTATTCCATAGATAATTCATTAAAAAATATTCTGGTGTAGCTAGGTGAATGAAACTATTGGCTACATCAAGAATGATAATGGCGCAAGCGATTCTGACCTTTTCGTTCATCCAGTTTCTTTATACATAGGGGTATCCCATTTAAATTTTATTTTTTCGAAAATTTGTTTTTTAAAGAGGCTTTTTTAAGTCCAGAAAAAAATACTGTATCAGGTCTGTGAAAACTGCTTTAAAATTTATAATCTCCTGCTTACGAACCCCTTTTTATACGTCATCTTGCATCACCTCAAACACACTAATAGCCACACTATTTATACACAAGATTACAAGCATACAATAATAATAATAATAATATTTGGATGATTTATATAGCGCCGTTTTTGTGAAAAATCACCTCAAGGGCGCTGTACAAACTTATAATACGTTTCTAAAATCTAAAAAACTACAAGCTAGGCAAACAATTATAAACAACTTATGGCTAAAAATTGCATACATCGGTTCATTGATCACCGATACGAAAATATGTGTACAATATTTTGACCAACGAACGCGATGCTGCCTAAAATTTAATGAAAACAGGACCATACTTACCTGGGAGGTCGCTTGAAATTAACAATCAATGTACATACAAATTTGTGAATAGGTACTTAGAAACAATATCAATATAAAAAATCTTGACCAATTTTTCGACATTTTCTTGAGTACAACGGTGCAATTTGATTCACTTTTTATACATCTTGGCATCTTATTAAATATATTAGAAACAAGAATGTTTAAAGCCCGTATTTAACCCTAATTTTTGGAATGGACGTACCGTGTATGTTCTACTTTTTCTTTATAATATATGGAATCCGACAATAAGTTTCAGCGTACAATTTTCAATAATTTAAACAGGTAAACATATTAACTGGCTCTTGTAATAATTTTGAATATCTTCTGTGCATGATTGAACATAATTGCAAAATTATTCATGCACACAAAATGTGCAAACATGAAACAGCAAACAAATATAATAATAACAGTTGGTAATTATTCATGACGAGTCTTTAGGTTGCGTTGGTAGCTCAGTAAATTTCAAAATAATCATTTTTAGTCTATTAAACATTTAAGACGGTGCTCTCGATGAAATGACAAATTTCCACATTTGCCACATCGAATCCGTATAACATCCTTTCCTAAGAGGAATTGCTTGGAGATTGCGTCTTGAAAGAGACGAGTACTCATATGATAAAATTGAACACATTTTATACATTTCTTCTTTAGAAAAACGTAGAAAGGACTCTGATCGAATTCGCATATTTAAAATTATCAACAGTATTACTGATACACCTGCATTGTTACAACTCATCCAGTTCAACATCCCTTCCCGTAGACTCCGAAATAATGAATTGCTGTTCCTCATTCAACATTCTACTAATTATTTATGGGTACCATTCTCCCTTATCCAGAAGTCAAAGCATTGATTTTTTGGTGTAAAACTAAATGACTTTCGGCTTTAAATTTAAATGCTTCTTCATGCTTTGACTTGTAGTGTCTTCTATATGTACTTTTAACATTTTATATTGTCATTGCTATTAATTTATATGTGCTCTCCCTTCACTGTTCATCTCCATCTCTGTTTTTTTTTTTATTCGTGTTATTATTATGTTTTTAATGGGCTGTTGTCCGTAAATTAATAAATAAATAAATTTGCTTGATAAATCTTCAAAAACATTTTCATGAAAACCTATTTTAAATAAAAAATCGGTTTAATAAATAAAACGTGTGGTTTAGTTGAACGAACTAATCGAACGATATTTTATGATAACCAACGCGCAACGAGACGATAGAATCATACTACAAAGAAATAATGGTAAATGTGTTCCACTAACCGCCGCATTTTTAATACGCACAAAATTTGGCAATTACATTCAAATTAATTACTACAAGAAACAACTAATTACTTTTGGATAGGTTGTGAAAGATGTCTTAAAATCATATTTTTATTCAAAGTTAAAAACTTCTCAAATAAAACGATCCCTTTTCCGCCATTTTGAATTTTTTCTGTATAGATTGACATTTGCGAAGTTTCGTTTCAACCAGTCAGATCTATTTGTTCGGTTTTCAGAACAAATCATGTAGGTCCCATAGAAATCGTTGTGTCTCCCTTACTACGTTGATTAGAACCTAGCAGTTAAAAACCCGCAGGTTTTGGCAGCAGGGCCCTGCGGGCGGCTTTTGGTTCGGCTTCGCCCAGTTAGTGTTGGTGACCATTTTATAGATCCGATAAGAACTGGTTCCAAAAATAGCTCGTTCCTCGGATCCCTTGTCATCCAGTGACAGCTAGTCACCGGGACAGGCAATGACGTCATAGGAAATATATAGCCACTTGATACCATAAAGTATTATTCAATAAAGAATTACAGTCAATCTTTCCATATCCAAAGAGATACTCGAATTCACAAAATTCGTAGTAATAATACCAAGGGAGGGCACGTCCCCATGCGACCTGCTGACGGAAGTGGCGACATCTTTTGACGAATCCTTGAATTCGAAGCCGAATTACAATGATAGTTTTGTTTGAAATTTCACGCATACAGATGTTATTTGTGGCGTCAGACACGCACTCGATGCCGGGTTCTGTAATCCAACCATGCAGACGATACCGTATTAATACTGTTTGATATGACGTAAACGGTGTTAGAAAGAACGAATACCACGATTTATATTCAATTCTAAAAATTAACCACAAAATTATTATAATGTACACCTTTATGAATCCAAAGTTTGAAAAAGAAAAAAAAATGAAACTTTGGGAATTTAAAAAAAAATTATGTTTACTTGAAACGAAAAAAAGTAAATTGACGATAACGTTCTTAATACATTCGCCTATTAAAATATATAGGTAAGTGTTTTTATTCTTTTTAGTAAAAATGTAAGGTGAGCCATTTTAAAAACTTTTTTATGTTTGCAAACAAAAAATTTATTTAAAAAAATTATATATTTATAACGAATTATAAAATTTGAAAGCTTATTTCATCACCTTTTAAAAACTGTTTAGTTTTCGTATACATTTAGAAATATTCCATTTATTTGGATTTAATTGCAAAACGGAATTATTTTTATCCCCTGACAAAACATTGTCGAGGCCTGAAAGGCTAAATACCTACGCATGAATGACTTAACCCAAACTAAACTAATAAAATAACTAATATCCTATTTTGTGCACGTATATAGGGGTTTCTTGTAGTAATTGTTGAAATGGAGTGTAATTTCCAAAATATGGTCTAAAAGTGCGGCGGTTAGAGGAATAATTACCGTAATACGATTTTAAAGTCAGAACTACTAACTGAATAAATGTTTATTTAATTTTATTTTCATTTAACGTTATGGTATCAAATTATGTCAAGAAAGTAATCAAGACAAGTCGGTCGTTAGCATAAATAAAGCTATCAAAACAATGCACTTACACTCCGAAGGTTTGCGAATTCATTTTCTTGGAGGACACTTCTTGCGAACTCTTTAATCCGTTGGTCTCGGTTTTCATTCTGGAATTTCACTCTCGGCACAATAAAAACGGATAAGTTCGATTAGTTTATTTGAAGAACTGATCGGAATGATTCGGTTAGAAGTTCGATTCTTCAGGTACAGAAATAGCTGTTGTTGGATCGGCCGCCGGCAGCCAACTGACTGCCAAATGACTCGATGACTGCAGGCTGATTCACTCCCAGAGTTAATTATGGGCAGGGGCGGACTGCCCAATGCAGAAAATCTATTTGTTTGTCCCTTAAAATGAGATATTCTTGTCTGTCCTAGGAAATAAGAACTATTTGTGTGCCCCGTGAAATGAGATCTGTTTGAATGTCCCATGAAATATAATCTGTTTGTTTGTCCCATGAAATGGATCTTTTTGTAGATATATTATGTCATGAACAGATCTCACCTACTTGCCTATCCCATAAAATGAGATCTGTTTGTCTGTTCCATAAAATGAGATTTGTTTGTCTATCCCATAAAATTAGATCTGTTTGTGTATCCCATTAATTGAGATCTGTTTGTCTATCTTATAAAATGAGATCTGTTTATCTGTCCCATAAAATGAGATATGTTTGTCTGTACCATAAAATGAGATCCGTTTGTCTGTCCCATAAAATGCGATCTGTTTGTCAGACCCATAAAGTGAGTTTTGTTTGCCTATCCCATAAAATGAGATCTGTTTGTCTGTCCCATAAAATGAAATCGGTTTGACTGTCCCATAAAATTAGATATGTTAGCATGTCCCGAGAAAAGAGATCTGTTTGTATATCGAACGGCTTCTTGGGTCTGGACGTTTCTTAAAGGTATTTTATACTACCTGGTCCACGGCATGCGTTGCAATGCCAAATACATTGTTTCTCCCTGAATCACCTTTCCCGTGTGTCCCCGTTCCCTTCCCGCATACCCTTTCTAGCTAGGTTATAAATTAGTGCCTATGTCACCCGGGGATAGTGTAGTTTCCCAACAGTGAAAGAATTTTTCAAATCGGTTCAGAAGTTTCGGAGCCTATTCAATGCAAACAAACAAACAATCAAAACCCTCCTCTACATAATATTATAGCATAGACGATACTGGAAGAAACTTAGAAAAGTATAATATAGATATTGTTTGTTTTGAAGGCATCTTTTAAAAAAGGGTTAAGTGTTCTGCGAAAAGACCATTACTTAACCGCCTTTTACGGGCAATTGGTAATAATTGCATTCGAAAATATTTATTCTCCGAATAATTAATCACAATACCTATTATATCTGCAAATTGATAAACGCTAAACACAAATCGTCTAAACGTTTTGCGTTGGTTTAAGCTAGAAAATAGATAGGAAAACCTAAAAAAGTAGGTATAATAGTAAGCAGTCATTTTGAAGTATTAATTTCATAAATCTCTAAAAATAACTGTAAGGTATAAATTTAATTCCCTCCTTCCTTCCCAGAGATCATATTGTCAGTGTAAAATTTTGGAATGAAGTCATGGGAATACTATTTTTGGATTCCATGACGCTTGATCCCCCGACAGTTGATCCACCGGACGGAAGATACGCCGGACAATTGACCCTCTGCACACTTTATACCCTAAAGGATAATTTCTTTTGCAATTCCACCGTAGTTACGTACCTACCTATGCAGAGATAATGTGCAGCCGTATAACAAAAGTCGACACTATACAAATATCTACCTATAAAACGCTATAAAAATATTAACAATAACGTCGGGTCCCCAACATAAGACATACATATATATTCAACTAGCTTTACCTCCCCCTACCCCCCACCCCTCACCCCCACGCCATAACAGCTCGCATGCCACCTATTAAAACGTAACAATCAAACACGCGCAGTAAATTTTAAATATCATAAGGATCTCCGTAGTAACCTAAACAAATAACAAAATGACAGCGCACGTCAAACAATTACTTAGCAACCCTTTGCTTTTCCACTGGACAATAAACGTATAATAAATAATTTCATAACGCCAGAGCTTACCAATATATATATATATAGCCTATGGTATTCGTAAATAGTGTTGCATTCTATTAATGAAAGAATTTTTTAAATGCATTCAGTAGTTTTTGCGTGAAAGAGTAACAAACATCCAGACGTCCATGCATCCATACAAACTTTCGCCTTTATAATATTATTACTTAATTCATTAATAGTTATCAATTAATTAATAAATAATTAATGATAGGATAGGCTTAGGGAATAAACGTTATACCCACCTATATCCTCTCTGTGTATGTTACCAGCATATACAAAAGTACACAAAAATATTACTTTACGTGATCAAGTATCCCTATCCGATGCTGGTCTGAAAGCAGCAGTTTCTTCACATAAACTTCCTCGGATAGCTATCCATGGTCTACCTCAAGTTGTGCCCCTCGAGAACATCATCTTGGCAATCCACCAGCAAACACACGAAGAAACCGGTCTACAAATTAATGAATTGAAAGATAAATTGCAGTTCTCTCACAAAGTAGGACCTCGTACCGGATCGTGCACTCATGTCTTCAGAGTTCCTCCTTCTGTTCGTCACTCCCTCATTCGCTTCTCTAAACTGGCTATGGACTGGCAAATACACACCGTAAGGGATTGGATCGACAGTCTAAAATGTGGACACTGTCAATTTTACGGCCATACGGCGTCGAAATGTAACGCAGACATGCCTACATGTTCTCACTGTGGAAAACCTGGACACAATCGAGATGCTTGCCCGACTCCTGAAAAGCCACCAGCATGTGCTACCTGCAAGTTCTTCAGAAAACCGTCCACACACAACACTGGCTCCCCTGACTGTCCTGCCCGCCAAGCCGCTGAGAGACGCGAATTATCTCGAGTCAATTTTTTAGGCTGAATCAGAATCGACACCTTATTAATACTAACTTTTCCACCTATTATCAAAATATTCGTGGTCTCAATACTAAGCTAAACTCCTTTAGATGCTCCATAAATTTATGCCCTTATGATTTTTTATGTTTTACTGAAACATGGCTATCAGACAATATTGCTTCAACAGAACTTGGACTCCATGACTACATTATTTTTCGCTGTGACCGCTCTTCCTCTTCTAACAAGTGTAGAGGAGGTGGGGTAATGATATGTATTAAAAAAAAATACTCTTGCCACATTCTTGAATCGTCTAATAATGTATCTGAACAATTATTTATTTGTGTTCTACTTGGTTCCAAGAAACTTGTCATTGGTTGTGTATACATTCCCCCCTCCTCTTCAATAGAAATCTATAAGTCACATACTGAAGCAGTTGAGCGTGTTTCCATAAAGGCCGATTCCTTACTTATTTGTGGTGATTATAATCTTCCTAAAATAGTGTGGCTTAATGATAGTCATGGTGTGAAAACTCCTAATAATGTTTCCCTTCATGCTTCCATAATAGTAAATTTCTTTGCCTTCCTGAATATGTACCAATTAAACTCGATCAATAACTGTGGAGGTTACTGTCTTGATCTAATATTTACCAATATGCCTAGCGTTTGTGTATGTGAAGCTACTGACTCAATATTACCAATAGATAAATATCATCCACCACTCGATATTAACTTCACTAATCCTTTCAAAAGTGACACTCTGAAATCAGCAGTTACATTCCACTACAAATTTAACAAAGGTGATTATACTGGCATGAATAGGTACCTTGCCCAATATGACTGGGCAGGTATGTTATCAAACAACAATATTAACGATGCTGTATTTAAATTCAACGAATGTATAACTCATGCTATAGATTTGTTCGTTCCAAGGGGAACTTTTTCCCAGCCTAAATTTCCTATTTGGTTCAGTATGAAACTAAAGCATTTGATTATGGAAAAAAAGAAAACACACAAGTTATTCAAATTAACGAACAACTTAGCGCTTTATCAAAAATTTTCTCAGTTAAGAGAATTATCCAAAATTGAATCTAACTTGTGTTACAAATCTTATATTGAACTCACCGAGACAAAATTAAATCTTAACCCTAAACAATTTTGGAAATTTATTAAACAAAAACGTATTGATAACGATCTCCCTTCAAGTTTATTTTTTAATGATACTCACGCCACCAACGATTTCGATATTGCCAACCTTTTTGCTGAACATTTCTCCTCTGTCTATACTGATAACATATGCACCATCCCTCCACTTAAATATGCTAATACTATTGACCTTAATAATTGCGAAATCACACTTGTAGATGTTTTCAATTACTTAAAAAATCTTCCCAGCAAAACAAGCACTGGTCCTGATGGTATACCTGAAATATTTTGAAAGAATGTAAATCTGTTGTATCTAAGCCAATTTGTTTATTATATAACTTATCATTATCATCTGCCACTTTTCCGGATTCCTGGAAGGTTTCCTATATACGACCTATTTTTAAATCGGGTAATAGGTCGAACGTAGAAAACTATAGACCTATATCGATGTTATCTCATATTCCTAAAATCTTTGAATCTATAATCACAAAAAAAATAACACCTATTTTCAAAAATGTGCTGATTGAGGAACAGCATGGCTTTAGATCTGCTAAATCTACCACTACAAACTTACTCTCCTTCACCAACACCGTAGTCAATGGCCTAGAAGATAAATCACAAGTAGATGTTCTATATACCGACTTTTCTAAAGCTTTTGACAAAGTAAAACACGCTATCCTCATGGCCAAGCTATATGCTATAGGTATACGAAACCCATTGCTATCTTTCTTTAATTCTTATTTAAACAATAGAAAACAAAGAGTTAAAATAAATAACATTGAGTCTATTATTATTGAAGTAACATCCGGCGTACCGCAAGGAGCACATTTAGCCCCGCTTCTCTTCAACTTGTTTATAAATGACATTATTCGTATTTTCTCTCACACACGCTTTTGGCTTTTTGCTGATGACAATAAGATCCTAAAAATAATCAAAAACTACCATGACTGCCTTCTTTTCCAATCAGATATTGACTCTTTCAATGACTGGTGTAAAATTAATTGCTTGGAACTAAATGTCGATAAGTGCAAAATTATGTCCTTCTACAGATCTAAAAATCCGATTGTTTTCGAATACAAATTAAATAATAATTGCCTAACAACTGTTCAATCTATTAAAGATCTTGGTGTCTCTCTTGATAGCAAGCTTTCTTTCCGGGAACATATAAATACGATTGTTAATAAATCTCTCAAACTACTTGGTTTTATCACTAGAACCACTTCTGACTTCAAAAACATAAATACCCTAAGAACTCTTTACTGCTCCTTGGTTCGCCCCCATCTTGAATATGCTTGTATTATATGGTCTCCTTTTTATGCTGTACATATTCGTCATATTGAATCCGTTCAACATCGGTTCCTAAAGGGAATTGCTTGGAGGCTAGGATTAGAGCGAGGCAATTACTCGTATGCTGAAATTGAACAAACTCTAAACCTTTCTCCTTTAGAAGACCGTCGGATAAAATCTGATCTCATTTGTTTCTTCAAAATTATTAACTGTTTAATAGACTCGCCTACATTACTACAACTCATCACATTTAATATACCTTCTCGTAGACTCAGAAATAAAGACCTGCTTTTCCTCAATCAGCACTCGACTAACTATGGTTATAACTCACCACTGTCCAGAATGTGTAGACTGGTCAACTCACGTCAAGACCTTGATTTTTTTGGTATTAGCTTAAATGATTTCTGTCGCTCTTTAAACAAATGAAGATATGTAATATTCACCCTAATTTTTGCAAGGTCTTGACGTGACTTGACACTTATTTTTCTTCTATTTTCACTGTTTGTCTTTGCTTTCATGTACCATCCGAATCCTTACATTGTTCATTTCTATACTTCGTGATACTTTGTTTTAAATTGGACGTAAGTCCGTAAATAAATAAATAAATAAATAAATAAATAAGTGTCCGAGAGATCAACTAGCAGATGAATGCAACTAGCAGGAAACTCAGTAAACGCCAAAGATGTTTTTATCATCCAAAAAAGATGTATAAGTAAAATGACAAACTCTGCTAATCGGGATTCATGTAGACCTATATTTAAAAATTTGAAAATTCTTACAGTCACCGACATATATATAATGGAGTTATGCATGTTAGTGCGATCATCTCCAGAAAAGTTTCCACAAAAAAACTCTACACATAAACACGCTACAAGGTTTACAGAAAATTTGTTAATACCAAAAGCAAACAAAACAATTTTCCAAAAAGGACCCTTTTACATGGCCATTAAAGTATACAACAACCTTCCACATGATATTGAACAAATACAAGATACACTCAGATTTAAGTCATCACTAAAAACATTCCTTCTGAACAGGTCTCATTACACACTAAGTGAATACCTCACATAGGTACAACTGTTTTTATATTTATATTTATATAATAAATTAAAACAAATTCACTTTGTATTACACCACTTTTATATTTCATTTGTATTCATATCTGCATAACATGTTAGGTTAACTGGAAGAAATAGGATAAAGGTACCTATAAGTTATACCTTTTGTACTAAATGTAAATTTTGTACAATAAATGATTTTGATTTTGATTTTGATATTGAAATGCTTGAGGATCACTGTCTGGGGGACCAAGAGTAGGGTCGCCTAATTTTTGGTACCTTCTCAAACGTTACCAGGGAGGAAGCACAACTGAAATAATCTTTTAGGGGACCAAGTGTCCGGGGGATCAACCAGCAGAGGGATGAAATGGCTGGGGGTCAACTGTATGGGGAATCAACTGTCTGGGGGGCCAACTGTAAAGAGGATCAATATTGGGGTCTCCAAACTTTTAGTACCTTCTCAATCGTTGGTTTTTTGGGCCTCTTTTGATCTCCAGTCTCCAGTCCGCTACTTTGTTCGGCTTCTAGTAACCTACCACAACACTATATCTATAGGCGTATCTAGGTAAGTACTGGTTTGCTCTTGGAAGTTCCGGCGTATTATAACATACAACACACAACACTCTATTATTATTACTCGTATTACTTTCACAACATGGCGAATGCCGGAGGAAGAAGAAAATGAAGAGGATAACACATTCGCCCCCGTAATAATGTAAAATAAAGTCAACAGTAAAGGACCGATCGATTTTTCTTTTGCCACGCTATACTGAAATTAGCGGTGAGGGTCGCCAGGGTTAGGATCATGAAAATATTAATAAATTAGAAGCCTTAACAAGTTAATATTAATATCGTGTAAATGTGGCGAGGAGAACGGTGGCAGAAGGGTAACAGATTTGATGAGATTTGAACTTGGGAGAGAGGTCGCCGGTTCGCACCTCGTTAAATCAATTTTTTTTTTTTAATTGTGTGATGCATAAAAATTTTATTAAAGCTTTTCAATTTGGGAGGCAGGTATCTCCGCTCTGGGAACCATTTATTAGATAACCAACACCTCTGCCATAGGTCATACTATGGGTTCCTGGGGTGAGGTTTTTCCGGGTCTTGGCGGCAGTTGCGCCTGCCGTGGCGGCCGGATTAAGACCGGACCTCTCCAGCAGGATTATCTCGGAATATCGCCTTACACCGCAGCGGGAGGGACGGATTCATACGTCCGTTAATCCTGGACAAACTGACGCCCGAATCCCTACCCCCCTCATACATTTTTCTATCCCAGAAAAATAATAATGATGATAAAAATAATAATTGGATCATTTGTAGAGCGCAGTTTTTGTGAAAAATCACCTCAAGGACTCTGTGAACTTCCTTTTCTAAAAAGACCCTCCTCAGAACATCCCCAAAGATGACATAGGCCCTGAGGGTAATTGTTTTTCTAATGTAAAAATATTAATATTTTGCTTTTGTTTCCAAAGTCAATTATCATCATTGAAAACAAAAATATTAATTTGACATCTGATTTAATGATCTATAATTTGCTTTGAATTTAAATTGCAATTAGTAAATTGTAACTAGTAAGTTGTAATTGAAAGTTGGAATCAGAGTCAGACAAGCGATAAAGTTTGTACCTACCTACAATATGATATTTTCACGGAATTTTTTTTAAAATTGGTGTTCTCAAAATTGGAACTAATTTGTCCAGAATCCCATGATTTTCTTTTACTTTGTGAGGTAAATAATAACTTGTTTTATCAAAGAAAGCAAACATTTCGTGGCTTGATCAAATTTAAAAAAAGTTGTTTGTTTAAAGTCAATTTGTTGTTTAAACCGGTTTCGGTTGATCTCAACCTTCGTTAGGACAATAAACACGTAAACTAAATTTCAGTACGGAGGAAGATTATGAAGTAAACTAAAGAGAAAAAGAAGGCGCATAAAAGAGTAGGAGAGACCATCAGAGAGATTGTACCACACAGATTTCTGGTATAACTGATGGTTTTGATGGTATTTTTTTTTTGTTGGATTCTAGCTAGTAGTTCACGCTGTAATTTTTTTTATGTTTTCAACTGTAATTTTTGTGATAAACCTCGACCGATTTTTTTCTACTGGATTTAAAAAATGGAAGTAGTGATGTATTTTTTCAATGTAAAATTTTAAAATTTTTATTAAATATAATTTTTTTTATTTTTTATGTCATGTATATTATCGAGGCTTCTGACTCACACAATGTTGTCATTTTTGCCTCATCTGTTTTTAAATTATAATATTATCATTATAATCTCTAATGATCTTTAAAAGTTACTTAGAGTCCTTTTTAATTCATTTCGTATAAAAAATCACTTTCAAATATTTTACAGTTTACATGATCAAATAAATTGCATTATTCTCGATATGGCATGAAACTCAGTTAAGGCTATTAAATTCTGAACTTCCGATGAGTTCGAGGTCATTAGTATTGTAACTCTCTGTCGTTCATATTTAATGCACTTCGATAATGTGTACTCGACATCTTCAATTTGTTCACATATCGAGCACATTGGAGAAGCAGAGAGGCCTATCAAACACAATATTCTTCCCATTAGTGCATGTCTGGATCTTAATCTAAAAATAATTCTCATTTCCGATCTTTTCAGATTAACCTCAGTGAACCATGGTCTTTTAAACGGTTCGTTTTGGAGCTTTCTGTACCATATTCCTTTATTGGTAGACAACATTTCAAAATGATTATTCCACATATTATTATAAATGGAATTTATTTTGGTATTAAGTGTACGATTTGTCATTTTATGTCCTCTGAGACCTGAGGTAGTTTCCAATGAAAGTAGCAATAACTTCTCTTCATTAAAAAAATTACAACAAAAATTTTCAAATAACTCTACCAACGCCATCGACCAAGATCTATATACTTTACTAGCTGACCCGACAGACGTTGTCCTGTCTTAGCTTTGAATATCCAATTCGAACTGGAATAAATAATAATTAAAAAAATATTATTTCATAACATATTGTTTATTGTAATGCTTTTTGATACAATTGTTTCTTCCTGCGTGTCCTTTCCCATTCGTCAAGTTCCTCTTCCGCCTCTCCTTCCTCTCCCGCGTCCCCTTCCCGCTAACCCCCCTCCCGAGTTCCCCTCCCCCCTCCCCCACTTCATACATTCAGTCTCGGTAAATTCAATTTTCAAACAGCTCGCGTGCCACCTATTGCAATTTTTTTTATACAAATTTATATATAGAAACCTTCGCGGACGTGCTCACAAGAGCTCACTAAAGTTTCATTGTAAACGGATGAACGGTTAGCAATTCATAATTTCATGATGCCAGAACTCACTATTGTATATAAAAACTATCGCGGGCATGCACACACCAAATCCCTAAAGTTTGAATGAAATAGGTAAAGCCGTTCTGAAGTTATGGCGTGACCAAGGGAAACAGGGATTCATTTATTCGAATATAGATTGAACTAAGACCAACGCAGATATTATCAAGCACCAAACTTGTTTTAGCACTGTCAGTTTCAATTCAGGTCTGAAAGGGTTAACTGCCTCACAAAATAATATTCGCGGTCATGATGACCGCAAACACTTTTAAAGGTTAACACATGTGCTTCTGTTGAGATAATACAATATTAATTACGTATCTATTATCAATACATTGTGCAACTGCCCACATATAGAAATATATTTATTTATATTATAATCCCAAAATTGATTTATCGCTGAAACCATCTTCAATTCTAAATATTAAATATGGTTCCATGACAATTCAACAAAGTGGTAAAAAGTCATTACAAGTGATGAAATTAGTATTTAAAAAATATCTCAAAAATAACTCATAACCTAATCTAACTTAACGTATTTGAGCAAGTTTTTTTTCACTTTTAATGGCTTTTCAAAGGAGTGATGAAGTTTTTCATTGTTGAGTTGTCCGGTCACCTATATCATTTGACACCCCTGGCTACAAATCACGGATTCAAAATCCGGCATTCGTAAGTAAATTGTATTTAATTAATTTATGTATAAATTGAAAATAATAACACGGTACGCATATTTTTCCATCACGTTCCATAGTGGTAGATACTTTCAGTATAGTTTAAAATGGCTTTAGCTGTCATTGGTTACCACATCTGAATAGCCAGGTACTTAACTAATTTTCCTCTTCCCCACCTCATTCCCCTCCTCATACCTTCATCCTCACTAAATACCACTATCGGGGGTGACATAGTTTCTCTGGCTCCGGACGGTTGGGAGCAGTTGAAACAATTGTCAAAAAAATTATAAGAAAATAAAACATCGGGAGTGCGAATTTAACCCTCCGTCAGGCGCAATGAAAATCTTAACCCGATCGGTCGCAATTCATCTGTAAGATTATATCATAGAAAAAAAAAATCACAATAGATTTTTTCCCTTAAATTTTTTTTTGTATGTTTTAAATTTGAGTGGTTGGGAAGGAGGAAAAGTCAGGAGCCACGCCCCTAGATCGGCTATATTAACCCTTTGGCACAAAAATAACAGATCACTTCATCTCACAGATTAGTTGCGCCTGACGGAGGGTTAATCTAAAACCTCGAAATGGGATCTCATAGTACCGTAATATAACTTCATGTATAATAAATATAATGGTAAGAATCAATACCTGTGTGTATACAGTGAACAAAGAATGTCTTACAAAATGATACCAACTGGCCCATTCAAATCGATTTAATATTATTTAACGGTCACCTGTCACCTCTCATAACTTCAGTATCGGCCTCCGCTTTGGTGATTAGAACCAACCATGACAGAATGCGACCTTGACAACGAATCGCCTTAGATGTTGTACAATTTTTATTTTTCTGTTTGCAAACCGGCCCTAATATATTATTATGTAATTGATATTTTCCTATTAGCATTGACCCTGATATGTCCACTTTATAACGTGATACTGCTAGAATTATGTGACGAAAAGATGAAAACAAATAAACCGAAAATAAAATACGTAAACCTATTTTTTGAAGCAAAAAATACAGTCCGACGGGATCAATTTAATTCAATTTACTTATTGTTTTAAAAAAAATTGTGCATTTTTTATTGCGTTTTTAAAATACACGTGTAAAAAATCTTAATATACATATAAAACAAAGTCGGGTTAGTTACACTATTTATAACTCAAGAACGGCTGGACCGATTTCAATGATCTTTAATTCGTTCGTTTTGTCTCCGCCCCGAATAGCAGAATATCTATTAAAACATCGGAAAAAAACACGAAAAAAAAAAAGAAAATTCTTTTCCTCATCCATTTTGTATAGAACGAATTCTCATCTTTGATGAGCAGCGATATTGTGTTAAGAATAATATTAAATAGTGAGTGAATTATAAAAATTCAAAAACGGCATATGTCAATGCGCTAATTGTATTGTTTTTGTTCTTAATCATTTAATGCTGCCCCTCTTTCGTACACACTTAATGTCGATAGTGGAAAATCAGACAAACGGTGAACGTATGTCTGCACCCCTCCAAAGGAAAAATACAATAATTATATTAAATCTCCCTCATACGTGTAAAATGAAACGCATTTTCCGAAAGTAAGTGGAAAAGTAAGAAAATCCTAACAAAATATAAATCCGTACACAACGCCATCTCTGATACTGACAAAAACAAAACACGGACAGTTGCGCATCGATACTTGCTTCATTGTGTAATTTTTAACTTAATAAAAAAACTGAATTTGATTCAGCTAATAAGTTAAGACAACAATTATTGATCTGAGGCGGTACAAAGTTCTCCGGGTCAGCTAGTATCACGTAAAACATAAGCAGATAGGTATATCAACTTCTATACTAGCGTGAATAAGGCTTGGCTTTTAACCCTTCAGATTTCCGACATATTTTATCAGAAAGTCAGAAATCTCCGCTTTGTTATAAAATCCAAATAAATGGAAAATTTCTGAATGTATCCTAAAACTCATAAGTGTTTTATAAAGGTAATAGAATGTGCTTTAAATGTTATTATTAGAAATAACCTTTTAAAAAAATAAAAATTTTCACGAAAAGTTTAAAAATGGCTCATTTTACGTTTTTTCTAACAAAAATTACTGTTTTATTTTAATTTTAATTTATTAATTTTCGGGAAATCGACAGTTTACATTTTAGTTTTCCTCTCCTCAAAAACACCCTCCACACAGCATCCCAGATGACATAGGCCCTGAGGGAAATAATTCTCCTCAAGGCCTCCTGTGTGGAGATAATGTAAAAAAAAAAATCAGTTTGTACATAGTATTAAATAGCCAACATAAAACCAATTATGAATTTCCTCCTTGGTACTTTACTTCTACTGAGACAGCATAATAAAAATAAATAAATTAATTTTATAAAAAAGGAATATGAATTCAAAATTACATAAAACAAAAATATATATACATATACTTAAAACAATTAAATATATATATATATATATATATATATATATATATATATATATATATATACTTATAACGAAAAAAAAACACACACACAGATATTTAACAAGGCAAATGTTTTATAAACGTTATTATCATCTCACGTTTTTGTCGTTTTGTATAAAAATGATGAATAAAAAGATCTCAAAATTTTAAACACTAGGTCGATGGTACCGGAAGAATTTTCACTTTAAGGAGTATCAGAAAATTTTCAAAAAAATTCGGAACAATTTTCAAGATACAATTCCTATCCTGTTTATTAGTATATTAAAATATAAGTGGATAAACAGGTCTTTAAAACACGCGCGATTTTTCGAGCACGACGCCGTAGCCGAGTGCTCGAAATAAAGCAAGTGTTTTAAAGACCAGTTATCCACGAATACTTTACGCTATTTTTTTTTATTGGTACACTTTGAAAACATAAATATTGATATTATTATTAAAAATTTGGAATTTAGAACTATTAATGAATTCGTGACGTGACATCACAATATCTTGTTGTCATGGAAATGAAAAACACAAACATTAATTTGCAATCTGTCACATAAGATTAATAGTTGACATCACAGTTTTTATTAACACATTTGGATAGTTGGTATTAACACATTTGGATCATGCCCCTTACAAATCGCACGCTATCTTAAATTAAACGATCCTGAGAAATATACAGGACATGCGTTTCGACGTACATCCGCTACCATTATGGCAAATAGTGGCATGACAATTGATCAAATCCAACGACAAGTAGGATGGAAATCGGCAGCTGTGGCGACTGGTTACGTGGAAGAGAGCATTAGCAATAAGAAGAATGTTTCAAACATTATTGGAACTGCCATTAATGGAAGTGCAGCCTCATTGACTTCCGAGAATACTATTAATTTGAACAGCATTTCCTCCGATTTAAAAAACGGAGGTATTAATATTTCAAATAATACGAACTGCTCTTTTCACATCCATTTAAATAATTAGAATGTAAACGATGTAAAAAAGAATGTAAACTTTGAATAAAATTTTTGAAACATTTGTAATGTTTTATTTGACGTTTAAAATATTCCTGTCAGATTTATAGTTAAAAGTTGACATTTAGACTTCACATTTTGTTGATTTGTTGATGTTGCCATGGTAACTTTAAAAAACGCGCGTTCCATAAAGTGCGATTTAAACACGCTAGAGCGTACTTTAAATGAGTAAAAAAGGGCACCAATAAAAAAAATTTTTTTTTTAGATTCTTACCCACCCCTTATACATACCTATTTCCTTCCCAAAACTTCCTCTCCTCCCTTTATTTCCAAAACCCTCCACACAGCATTCCCTAAGATGACATAGGCCCTGAGGGAAATTATTTTCGTCAGGGCCTCCTGTGTGGAGCTAATGTAAAAAAAAAATCATAAATTAAATACTCGTATAACAATACTCCCAACATTACAATCTTCTACGTGTTGTGCAAAGTTCAGTGGGTTTTTAAAGTTTTAGCTTATCAGGATCGTTATAATGACTTTATTTAATTTATTTTTTTAATATTATATTAAAAATTGAATTGACAAATATTTACTTAAGTTAAATGAAATCATTATAATTTAACCAAAATTATCAACATGTTTCGATACAAATTTTATCCTGTGAAGAAACCATTGGTTTCGAAACATAATGATAATTTTGATTAAATAAGTGGTGTATGCAAAGCGATTTGTTTTGATTTGCTTAAAATGACGCCACAAAGTATTTTTGATTACATTAATTCCCCACAGGAGGCCCTGAGGAAAATAATTTCCATCAGGGCCAATGTCATCTGAGATGCCGTGTGGAGGGTCTTTTTGAGGAGATGAAGGAATGACCATTGGTCTTGAAGAGACCCATGTTGTAGGAAGGAGGAAACACAAACATATCGTTCCACAGCCGAGCTTTGAACAAGAACGAGTCGAAGAAGCGACCCGTTCTCATGTGATATATGTCAACCGTGTACATATTTTGGGCGAGTTTCCCGACTATGCATCGGTGCCGAAGGGATCAATGACGCTAGTTCCTCGGAGCATCTTCCATTGTAATACCGGTAGAACAAGGATAGCATTCCCACCCGACGCCTGTGCTCTAAAGATTGCAATCCGTCTGTTAAGATAGGAGAATCTATCAAACGGAACGCCCGTTTCTGCACAGAGTCGAGGTTATTTTTCAGGTATTTTGGAGACCAGAGGTGGCTGCTAATTTCAACCGTGGGGCGCAATTGTAATTTGTACATTTGAATTTGCAAATATTGATGAAGTGACAAAATAATATTAATTTATTTGGTAGAGTTTAAAAAAAAAAATTACGGTTCCATGACAAGTGATCCGACACCAATTGGCCAGCCGACAGTTGGCCCCCGGACAGTTGATCCCTCTGTCAATTGATCCCCTAAATTATTATTTCTTCAAGTAAGTATGCAAAGAGGATATACCTATGTCCGTATAACCAAAGCCGATATTCTTACTTATCGTATATCTGCAAGAATTTTGTGTGGAAATCCGATATGGGCACAAATATTTTTACTAACAATAATTCCGAGTCCCCCAAGGAGCATGCGGTGAGGCTATACGGCTGAATGTCGACATACTTTTGTGCAGTGTTTTTAGGAAATACAACATACCTACTTACACATAATATAATCAAATGACCCCAAAGAGGTAAGCAGAGCGGATATACGGCCGTAGCTATAAACAAAGCCGATTTACTTAGCTGAGCAGTCTGTTTAGGAAATATGATATATATATATATATATATAATATTTATTAACCAATACATATAATATATAATTAACCAATACATATAATATATAATTAACCAATACATATAATATATAATTAACCAATATACATAATATAATATTAGTAGTAACAATTAGACGTGGGCAGAATGATTCCCAGGAGTGAATCGATTCAGTCTGATTCCCATGGCCTTTTGAATTGATTCCTTTAATTCATTCCTTTAATTCAATGAAATCCCAAAAAAAAAAAAAGAAAAAAAAAATAATAATAATAATAATAATAATTGAAAATTAAATGAATGGGGAGGCTAACACCGCACACGAGACCGGGAGGCCACGGAGTTCCCGGAGTACCGCGAAAGAGGAGACTGATAGGCTACCAAGCATCGCACAAAGAGGAGACCGATTATTCTATCTGATTATCTCGCTAAAACCTATAGATTAATGTGTTTGACTCTTTTTAGTGTCACTTTTTCGTTTCATCGGTTTTCAAATCACAATGAGTGGGGAGGCTACGAAGCACCGCACAAAGAGGAGACCAATAGGCTACGAAACACCACACAAAGAGGAGACCGAACATTTAAATCCTATATTGTTTGTCTTTTTTTAGTGTCGTAATTTTTCGTATGTAAAATGTATTTATTGTTAGCAAATTATTATCTTAAAATTATACAAGTTTTCGTTTCACCCTTAAAATTTTATTGATTTTATTTTATTTATTAAACTTATAATTTTGTTCCATTTCACGTGATCTAATATAAACATACATTTAACATTAAGATGAGTATTTTATGACAGCTAACCACAGCTAATTGGCCTTATAATATCTGCAAATTTACATATTATATCGACCCAAGATCTACGTCTAAAAGTAGGTAGGTACAATATCTTCCGTATGTACCAAAAAACAGATAAGCATCATTTTAGCTTCTCACTGCTGATGTTCAGATTCAAAGTCGAAAGTTTTCGACTAACTATGTAATGAAATTGACGGCTTGGCGCGCGGGGGAATAAATGAACCGCGCGGACGGATTAAGGGCAGGCATTGCGGAATGAATTAGTAACTTTTGACTAATGTTTTGTGTCTTACCTAGCAGTGACTTGATTTACTCGCGAGCTGCGGAACTAGGACTGGGATGCGTTTGGGACATATCGTGACATTGACGTGGTCTGAGATTCTGAGGTCTGAGATTTACAAAAGACCATGACGTCACAAGTGAAAAAGACTTTTGTTTTAATTCCTCTGTCTGTCGGAATCGGACAATCTCGATTTCGACAGACTAGATACCTGGGACGCGGACATTGAACACGGACCTGGGACGGCGGGGACCTTATGACAATCTCAGGACTATTGATTAGGATGAATGATTAATTCATTGCGTGAAAGAGATGCTCGGGCAACCCGGATGAATCGCGGCCGCGTTTTGGCCATTTTGTTACAAAAAAAAAATAATAAAACATTTATTTTACATATTGTAACATTATTTTCTCGGGTCTTTAATATAGCTGAATAAATAAAGCAAATTGTTGACATGTATTATTAGGTTAGGATTATTAGGTTGTAGGCGAGGATTATTTTTTCCACAATACGGGAATCTCTCGCGGAATTTTTCTTCTCTAAAAAGCTGTCATATTATTCAAAGCTCCGACGTTGAGCTTCTCAACGAGCACGGCTCATCCCGTGATACTTTAGGCAAATATAACACGATTCCCCCATCACACGGGGGGCTTTATCAGATGAAATATTCTGTATTATAATATAACCTAAAAGCAAGCAATTAAATATGGAAATAAAACTCAATACAGTCATTTGAGCTGTTCGATTCGAAGATTGTCATCAATATTCCAGATACAATATTAGGATTTTTATATTATATTCAACAGCATTTTTTACTTAATTTTGCTGCAGATTTCACTATCCTTTATACGAAAGAATAAAATAAATTGTTTCGATTACATAATAATTAGAGATTATTGAAAATTATGGTAAATATTTGTGAAGTACATTTACGATAGACGGAAGCTCTGATTGATTGACTGGAGTAAATCCGTTAATGGAGGTCTTAACGCGGTTGGCGCTAAAAAAATGTCCAAAGAGGCGAAGCTAACACTCTACAATGGAGTACTGATACCTACTCTGATGTATGGAAACTAGGCATGAAATCGGCTGAGTAAAGATGAAAGTACACTGAATGCTGCAGAAATGAGAAAAAAACCTTGGATAACCCAGCGAAAAATGCATTTTTTTGTGAATACCGCACAAGAGTTCCCATTTAGGGTTAGTATGGCTGAAGGTTGTGGGGGTGGGGAGAGGAAGGAGATGGGGAAGAAGAAGGTAGGGAAATAACAGGCTATTGAAAACTGGTCACTTAAATTCATAAATAATAATTACTATTCGAATTCATAAATTATAATTACTTATGCGCTGAAACCAGACTTCTTAAATTATCAGATAGAAGAGTGTTAATTGATTTATTATTTTTATACAAAATTATAAAATCTTTAATTGACAGCCCTAATTTGTTGGAACTAATTTGCATTAGCATACCCGCTAGACAAACTCGTAGTAAAGATATTTTTAAATGTAACAATAAACTCAACACGAATTACTCTATATACTCACCAATTCCAAGAATCCATAACCTTGCGAATAAATACTGCGAATCTATAGATATATTTAGTATTGACAGTTTTGAATGTTTCAAAAATCAACTAATCTCGATTCTATCTGCTAATAGTTAACTTTTATTATTTTTTTGTTTTCCTCATAAAATATTTTCTCATCTAAACCTCACCAGTAAAATGTATACTTACTTTATAATATTTTTGCAGTTCTATTTACACTTTGTTCTATGTCAGGTCTTATTATTATTGTTAGTAATATGTATAAGCTGAATTGTTTTAGTTTTTTTGTAAGTACAACTTGTACTATTTCATTTCATTTCTTTTTTATGTTGTAATATTCTTTACCTAACGAGTCGATTGCATTCATATTTATTCTGTTTTACTGTTTATGTAATACATGTAAATAATATTGTTAATTATATATTTGCTTCTTTTCTTGTAAAAGCCCACTAGGGCGTTAATAAAATATGAATAAATAAATAAACGCGATTAAAGTCATTTCAAGCAACGTATCATTTCTGAATGGTGGTCTTATACAGGGGCAAAATACTGAGAGTATCTTTCACACTGGAAGGTGCTGCAATACTTTATATTATTATTATTGAAACAAGAAAGGTTTCTTGAAATGACTTCAGCCGTGTTTGGTGACCAGATCTGAATAGCCAGGTATTCCCCACATTCCTCTTTCCCCATCTCCTTCCCCTCCCCATTACATTCAGCCTCACAACATAACTCAATTGGGGATGCCATATTCTCACTGATTCCAGACGGGAGCAGCAGGGACTCTTGTGAGATATTCACGTAAAAAAAGAAAATAAATAAAACTAACAAAATTATTAAATAAAATTTACTTGCACCCGCTGGGATTTCAACCCGCGACCTTCGAATTGCTATTCGAGATACTTACTCCTTGACCACGGAGGCTGAGATGCAAATGCAAGATATTCGTTATTTCACATTATTTAATTAATTTTTTAAGGACTCGTAAGGAACACTGTAGGTTAATTTTAAGTTTATTATAATTAAGCGCACTTGAAGTGAAACATCACAAAACTGCGCTATATAAATACTACGTTATTATTATTTGGGACATGGACTTTGATGATGTTCGGGTGTTTTTAGAATGGCGGCACGGCGGTAGCGGAATACAATCGTAATAGGCGAGTCGTTCACAATACCGTCCGTCGACCACTTCGCGGCGCGCGGCCCGTTTAATAATATTTAAATACCTATGAAACAATATAATATTTAAATCGTTTACAGAACACATTATTCACTGAAATAATTTAACAGTAAAATAAACGGAAATTAAAAATGTATGGTGTCATTAAAAATCGTAGGATACAAGGCCAAAGATAAGGAATGAAGAATCAATTCCTTTTGAAATTGAGAATTAGATTGAGTGTGTCACAAGATTGAATTTATTCATTTAATTCGGTCATTCAATTTTGCCCACGTCTAGTAACAATACCTCTCTAATTGAGAAATTCTCGTGTTTCATCAGATTGACAGTACTATACATACTTCACAGTTGTTACAATTTGGATGTAAGTAGGACTACTTTTTTATACATAATGAATAATAAGTTGGCATTTTTTTTTGTTTTGTGTACAATGGTACATAATGAAACATAATGCGAATTTTCATACATAGAAAAAATATAAGTTGGTTTTTTTTTTTTGTTCATAATGGAAATATAAGTTGGCACATCGTAACATAAACCTAAATCTAGTTAATGGTAAAATGTTTTTTAAGTTTTTGTTTAAAAAATTCATAATTCCTTTCGGATTGTATTTCTTTAGCGAGTTCGTTAAAGCATTTTATGGCGGAGTACGTGCAATGATGTTGGGCTGTTTTTTTTTTATTGAAAATTTTTGATACAATACATCTAGATACATGAAATAATTAAAAGTATATAAAAAGGCTTAATATAATAAATGTGTGAACAAAAAAATCCCACAAAGGCAATGCCTTGCGTGGGTATAATATTGATTTTTTACTTTTATTTTTATTTCTATGGTTATAGTGAATATTTTAAGTATGCATGAATTAGGGATTTAAAAAAAGTAACAGAATAAATGCATTTAAAAACTACAGCATAATAACAGTCTGCACTTTTATGATCGTATTTGTAAGTTTTGTGAGAATAGATTTTACAAGTGCAATTTAAAAACATAAAAAACAAACAAACAAAAAAATAGCAAACTATATTATATATCTTCTCTAAAAGCTGTCTAATGTTGTATTAAGTTTAGGGATTATTATTTTGTCCTAAGGTTCTCGGCCTGGTGCTAAATGACTTTGTTGTTAGTTTATCTTTGTGGATTTGAAGTAATGCATTTTTTTGATAGATTTTATTTAGTGGTAATACTTTGAATTCATCGAATAATTTTTGGGTTGAATAGTCTAATTGTTTCTTTAGAATACTTTTAATGAGTCTTCTATGTACTATTTCAAGTGGGGTTAAGTTGGTTTTATACGCTCCTCCCCAGCCTATTATTCCGTATTGTAGAACTGATTGGGCTAATGCATAGTAAACCTTTAATAGCATAGATTTATGTAGAATATTTCTTAGTTTGAGGAATACATAATAATATAACATAACACAATAATACACATAATATAACTAAGTGTCCCCGGATGGGTATGTAGAGAAAATATACTTACTGTCCGAGGGATCAATTGGCAGAGGGATCAACTTCTGGGGGATCAACTGTCGGTGAAGTAATACCTCACAAGAGTCTCAACTGCTCCCGTCTGGAGCCAGTGAGACTATGGCATCCTCAATTGGGTATGTTGTGAGGCTGATTTTAGTGGGGAGGGGAAGAGATGGGGAAGAGGAAGGTGGGAAGAATTTGGCTATTCAGATCTGGTCACTATACTATAATATACTATACATTATTTTAAATGAATTAATTGTGAAATAACACAAATTATTCAAATAAAATTTATTTGCCCACGCCGGGATTCGATCCCGCGACTCTCGGATTGCGAGTCTAGAGCCATACCGCTAGACCACGCCGGCCGTCAAACGATGAATGCGAGAATTCGAAATTAAATAATATAAAGAATAATAAAGTATTAATAATTGAAATAGGAATATTGAAACTAAATACCTAATATGGGTTGTGAATTGTATAGTTCAAAGCTCATGAAAGCATGACCGTGTATATAAATACCAAGAAAAAAATAGGGTTGATAAAGGAAAACATAAATAAATGCATTTAATCATTGAAGAAAACATTTACGACTATCAAACAAAACTGTGAAACAGAAAAATCATACAAAAGATTCGGTCTATTCTTCTTGGTATCGGAACTCAGGACCTCAGTCTTCAAATCCTAGATGCAACCGAACTTTTTTCTGATTTTCCTATTTCACTTTTTGTTTGAAAGTCGTCAATATAGTATTCAATGATTAAATACTAGCTTTTTCCCGCCGCTTCGCTCGCCTGGTATTGGGGGGTTCCCACTCCGCCTCCTCCACCTCGCGCATTTCATACATTAATTCCCGGTACATTCTGTTTTCAAACTGCTCGCGTGCGACCTATTGCAATTTTTATATAAATTTCATAATACCAGAGCTCACCAGTAGTTTCATAAAAAATAATTAACCAATTTGATGCAGTCGTTCGGAAGTTATGCGTGTACATATACATTTCGGCGATTCATTTTTATTTATATAGATATTAACTACGATGCCAACATCGTTTCCACGGCAACCGTTTGTATGGCTTTTCAGTTATTTTTTGCGTGAAAGAGTAACACACATATAAACATCCATACATCCATACAAACTTTCGCCTTAATAATAGGTATTAGTAGGATTACAATTTGAAGTTTTACTCGTTAAGTTATTTTAAAAATAAATATATACATTTTATACTAGATAATGAAAATGAGAAAAAATGGTAGGTAGGTACTACCTACATAATATGTTTACATCAACAGCAAAGAAATAAATCGATTTTGCAAATTTGCTTGACCAAATTCACTTTGAAAATGTCGATATTGATGGAATATTTGCTTTAATCAGTAACCGATAAAAATCAACAATACCTTTATATAAATGTTGTGGCGGGTATTATATAAGTAAATAGTCGATTTTCACAATGACCATTTTATTTAACTTATATAGGGTTCACAACTTATAATATTAGTAAAGAGTACAGAACAGTTTAGAACAAAATAGAATCATGGAGAGTTTAAAAGAAAGTTCACGATTGTCCTGACTAAACACTATTTAATTAAACACTCCAACATACGACCCGCGGTCTCTTAGTTGAGCAAAAGATGCACGGCAAGTAATGTCCACTAGGGCACGGTTACTTTAATTTCTAAGGACGACCCAGAGGTTTCTCTCGACTTGGTATTGGTTTGTTAATTTAGCACTGACCAATAGGATGCTGTTGCTTAGTTCTACCAGGAGTCCGGCTACACTGATTTGATTTTTTTGGATTTGGATATTATTTATGTTCAGAGTTCCTAAACATGCGTTTACTGACTCTAACGTAATGACTAAAAGGATTATCTAAAGATACTTTAGATGGAATTTTGTTTTAAAAGTGGTTTTTTGGGAAAGTGAAACTTAATAAACTATACTGCAACTTGAGACAGGATTTCACTCCTTGCGGAGGATATTCTAGGGTTTAATGTACTTAAATTTTTCATTCTCACTATATAAAGCGAGAGAGTTTATGGTGGGGTTTTCATGTCCGGCTAATCCGGCATAAAACTTTTCAGAATGTGTTACAATTAAATCCTTTATCAGAGGAATGTTTGTGTCATTGTGTAGAGTGGAGACCCTGATCCACTTCGGCGCATTCAACGCTAGTCGAATGGCTTTGTTTTGCAGGGTCTGAAGTTTGTTTATGTGAGTGCCTGCTGCATGGCCCCAAATGGGTGCGGCGTATGAAAAGCCCGACGTGATGGTCGTCTTGTAGAGTAGTAATTTATTGTCTGATGATAATCTACTTTTTCTACCAAGCATGGGGTAGAGTGCAGCTATTGACTTATTTTACTTTATCATTAATATGTTTTTACCCATGGAACTTTCTTCCCAAACATTACTATATTCTGGGGCTGCTTGAACTTTCGTTTAGTAAATACAGTGGCAGCACTTTTGGAGGGGTTTATTGCAATTCGCCATTGTTTGCAAAAGTCTTCGGTTAGCGTGGCTTGGGTCTGTACGCGGCTTGTAGCAGTGTTCGCAAAAATCGAACTTGAAATGAGATTGGTATCGTCGGCGAATTGAGTAACTTTTACGTTATGATTGACTGGTTTCGGAATGTCGCTTGTATATACGTTATAGAGTTTGGGTGACAGTTGTCCGCCTTGGGGTACGCCGGCTCTTAGTAGGCGTTCTGTAGAGAAGATCTCGTCTAGTTTTACCCTGAATGTGCGATCCGTAAGATAGCTATGGATGATTTTAATAAAAGATATTGGAAAGCCTAGGAGAAACATCTTATAAAGAAGGCCATAATGCCAAACTCTATCAAAAGCTTTACTTACGTCAACCGAAAGGATAACCGTGTGTTTATTTGTATTAAATCCGTCTGTAATATGCTCAACCACACGGAGGAGTTGATGTAGGGTCGAATGACCCGCTCTGAAGCCGTGTTGGAAATCTGGTATTATTTTATTATCTTGAATAAATGAATCTAGTCGTACGAGGATTATTTTCTCTAGAACTTTGCATAAACAAGGAAGGAGGCTAATTGGGCGATGATTTTCGGTTAAAAGTGGGTCTTTACCTGGTTTTGGAAGTAAAATAACATTTGCTTGTTTGAAAGCCTTTGGAAAGTCTCAGTCACGCATTGCAGACGGCTGTTATAGCACATATGCCTTTTAATGGGAGGCATTTAAGGACTTTGTTTGAAATGCCGTCCGGACCGGCAGCTTTCTCAATTTTCAGAGATGAGACAATTTTTTGAATTTCTTTAGGTGATGTGAATTTGATGGGAAAGTCATCAGATTCAGTACTTATAATTGATGCTACTTTTGAATCCACCATTGAAACAAATGAGGGATCGCCATGTTCAGTATTTGGCGAGAATTGCGCTTCAAGGCTATCTGCAAAGGCTTCTGCCTTGTCAGCAGTTGAGTATACTACTCCGTTTGGGCCTTGAAGGGGGGATATTCTGGTCTTTTTTTTTTTTTGTTTTTGAGAGCTTCCATAAAGCTGATCTGTCGTCCTCAAGGAAAGATATAAATTCGTGCCAGCGTTCATTGCGATGGTCGCTTAGGGCATCTCTCACTTGGCGTAATAATCGGTTGTAGTGAATTTTATCAATAGGATTGCAGCTTTTTTGCCACTCTTTACGCATATAATTTTTTTCCCTAATAAGATCTTTGATCTCTTCGGGAATTCCGTTACGACTTGAGTCATTGGGAATTTCAACGGATGCCTCGTTGATGCATGCTTTTATAGAGTTTATTATGTTGGAAGTGGCCGTATTTAAACTAGCTTCATCTGGAATGGAAACAGGCACTGTAATGTTGGTATTTAATAGCTCACTAAGTTTATGCCATTTAATTTTCGACCTAGTTGGCTTATGAGGGACCAGAGGATTTGAACCTTCTGATAGTGTTAAGAGAATTGGATTATGATCTGATGCGAGATCATTTAGTACTCGTAAGGAGTGCAAGTGGCTAGTATCTTTGAGAATGACAATATCTATAACATCAGGCCTTCCGGCGTGGTGATGAAGGGTGGGGATGTCCGGAGCATCAATGACTATTTGGTTTGTGAGAGCGTACTTAGCGAGATCTCTTCCTTTTTTTATTGTCATATCTACTATGCCAGGAGCCGTTTTTCGCATTCAGGTCTCCAGCTACTATAGTGGGGACGTTTTCTGAAAGAAGTGAGTCAAGTTCGGAAGGAATCAATTGACGTTCGGGAGGACTGTATACTGAGATGAATTTTATCGGGCCGGTAGAAGTATTGATTTTAACCGCGGTGGATTCAATATTAATGCTAGAAAATGAATGGGCTAGACAATGGTCAATGTTGCTCTTAACTAGAATGGCTGTACCGCCTCCTTTATTGGTGGTTCTATCGTCACGGTAGATGGTATAATTTGGTATTCTTAGATTACATGATGGTTTTAGCCACGTTTCATTTATAAGGAATACATCAATATTATAGTCATGGAGAAACTTAAGTATCTCTTCACAGAATGCTAGAACAGTGCCATTGGCGTTCCAATAAGCCGTCTATAAGTTAGAATTTTGACGCGTTGTCTATCCATTTTGCTAATTAATGAAGGTCTGTATGGATTTCAACTCTTTAGTTGCGTTTTGGATGAGGAACTGGAGCTCCGTGGCCCTTTTGATTAAGTTTTGAACTTCGGAATCACTGGGTTTCGAGGAATGTGGAGTGAGGGGAGGCGGGGGGGGGGTCCCCTGAGGAATTTGTGGAATTTGCGGGGACTCGGGCTGGCGTTCGAGCCGGTATTGTTGGCTGGAAGCCTGAATATTGTTAGGCCGTTGTTTTTGAGAAGAACGGTTTTTGTAGAAGTGCGGTGCCGGCCAAGTGAAAGGCACAGAAGGGGCGCGATGGGGAGGCTGCTGATTAGTCGCGGGTTCAGGCCCAAGTGGCTGACTTTGCCTTTGAGACGTGGGTTGAACAAATCTGTATTTTGGCTATACCATTGTCGGTTATTCTGCCGGTGATTTGACGGGTATCTGGTTCTATTGTTATAACGGTTAAGCTGGGGTCTGGCAGGGCAGCCCTTATAACTGGCTGTGTGTTCCCCCTCACAGAGGGTGCACTTAGCAGGCGTGTCTCTTAGTTTAGTACATTTCGAAGATCTGTGTAAACCTGCGCATTTTACGCAGCGCTCAATTCCATGGCAGCAGTTTGCCGAGTGACCACGAGCTTGGCAGCGAAAACATTTCCCAACTCTTGTTTTGTTGCGTAGGCTTTCCACCTGGATCCTCAGATGGAAGATCGAGGTGAGCTCATTGAATATTTTTTTTCCATCATCATTTTTGGTCAGATTAACCAGCACAAGAGGTATCGGTTTGCGGGACCGAGCAGCTTTCATTCGGTGTACCGAAAACACCGGGTAGCTGAGGGCAAGTTCAATCCTGACCTCCTCTGTGTCTTATTTCTTCTGGATATAGGTCAGCACGCCGTTATATACCCCTTCGCGCCAAGTGGGGCCTGCAGTGGCCGGCTGGCGACGGAGGGTGGGGGATTGCTTGGGCCGATGGGGTGTCCTTTCGGCCGGGCAGCGAGGCGATAGTTGCTGAGCGAAACGGCGCTAGGCGTGAGAGGGAGAAAGTATTTGGATCCGTGCGTCGGACAAAATACTGGGCGCTACATTAGTATTAATTTTATTTGAATCAGAACTTTATTTAGAAAGGGTTAAGAATTGATATTTTTTATGATTTTTTTTACAGCTAGTTAGGTACGATTTTACTAAATTTTCTGCATCTAGTCTTTATTTATTTGTCAAGGTTGCTTTTTTTCAAGGAAGCCAATTTTGTCTAATATACATCATTTCCATAGACATATGAATATTAGTAGACCTGCCCTTAGTGATAAAATCGTATTATTTCCCCCACCCCATATCGGTTCCTTGGAACCGGCTGGGATTGAATGACTTCGCGTGAATCTAAAAAAATGTGACGTCATCATTCTTCTGCGAGCCAGCGTCGAGCGCTAATCGGTGCATTTTACGAAATAACATCGCAAAAAACATGGTTTGTGTTTTGAAAACGTGTAAATATATACTATCACCCGAGATACATGGCGTGTGCTCGTCGATGTTTACGGGGTAAGTAAATTATGAAACATTTGTAAAAGTGTCCTAACTAAATACGGCAACAAAATATTGGAGTATGAAAATAAACGAACTTTACTTTGCCGTATTTAGACTTCGCAAATTTGTTCAATACGCAGCGAGCAATTCGCGCGCCCATGTAAAAAGGTCTATTCATTCAAAAGCAGAGTTTACTTTTAAGAACTAAATGGTGATATTATAATGCGAGATGCCTACATACTGTCATATTGAGTTATCGACGAATCACACATCTCCAAATTCATCATTCCGCTCTGCGCCCCTCTGTAATTGTTGTCTACCCCCTCACCATTATGTTCTGGTCTACTAATATTCATATGTCTATGATCATTTCTAATTTTTTGTTATGCTGTTTAATCAGAGGTAAAGTCACAAGGAGAAAATCCATAATTGATTTTATTTTGGCTATACAAACATGTACAAACTGAAAAAACGTAAACTGTCGATTTCCCGAAAATAAACAAATAAAATAAAATAAAATCAAAGCACTCCAGCAATGCCGGTAATAAAGAAATTGACGAAAATTGTTTTATTTTTACATTAATTCCACACAGGAGACCCCGAGGTGAGGAGAGGCAGTTGTGGGGAGGAAAAGGGTGTCAGGAGTGGGTAGGAAACTGGGGGGTCAATGTGTGAATCCATCTCTCCCACTACGGTGCAAGGTGAACGCTGGAGAGTTCAAAAGACCTCCTTCAATCAGTCTCTCCCGATCCGGCTCTCCTGGCATCCGGCGCCAAGGCCAATCTCACCCCATGAACCGGTCACTCCTGCTAAGACACCAAGCTTAGCAAACCACTTGGGGTGACCTATGGCCGGGGTGTTGGTTATCCAATAAGGGGTTCCAATACTTGCCTCCCAAATTGTATATTTTTGCATTGCAACGGGAATTTAACCGGAAACCTACCGACGAGAGCAGATTGCAGATCATTATGCCACGGAAACAGAGTTCATTAATTTTGTACCTAATTCTACATATTTTTGTATTGTTGTATTCTCATTTGTAGATCGTCGATAATCTACGTAACGGAAGTTAGGAAATCCATCCGTAACCACAATTATACATACCCATACACTATACATAATACGAGTATAGTGAGGCATGGAACTGGCAGAGGAAGAATGAAAATAGACTGAATAGTAGAAATGAGATCCTTGAGGCGCGCGGTGAAACCGTGTATGATTGTGTGAGAAACGTAGAGATCCGCAAAGAATGCAGGGCTAATGTAACCATAATGAGTAAGATTAAGAAATCAGATGGTTTGGGCATGCAGGGTGAATGACAAAAGAAAGGAGTGGAAGGAGAATGGTGGAAGAAGTCGGGGACGCCCGAGTAAGACATGGCCCGATGAGTCAATCAGATACTTGAGTCGGGCTATGTCAAGAGTCAGAATAATAGAAGAGAATAAGAGTAGACGATGTATGAATGTGATTGAGGTAAAGAGTGTGTAAGACCCGAGTTTTTTACGGTTCTTCCTCTCTGTCTACCCGTGCGGGAAACGGCATGATGGTTAGTTTTACATTTATTTTTATTTTATACACTTATAAGCAGGGTTGCCAGGTTTTTTCCAAATATATAACGAACAGTAAGCAAAAAAAAAATTTTCGAGGTGAATTTCCCTAGATTTCGGTGATACCTTATCAAATCAAAACCCGCGTCGGGGGGGGGGGGTGGGGTTGATCACATTTACGCTACGTTAGTCACCTGATATGTAACACTAATCCTCGAAATGGCTCGAAGACGTTGAATCGTTTATTAGGGAGAAAAATTAATCCGAAAAAAATACCGAACCGCCCATACTTCGGTATTTTTGTCATACCGAACACCGAACACGGTGCTAAAATACCGAACACCTGGCAACCCTGCTTATAAGACAAAAAGTCCCGATAAACTACTTTTTAGCAGTTTGTCTAACGGGTTCTTTACATTAAAGATCTTATAGCGATTTTATAGTGACATTTTTACAATTATATAAAATAAAAAAAGTTTAAGTTATACATAATATTATTGTATAACTAGTTACATTGGCTGGCACAAGGCTTAATCAAATATATTAATTTCGGTTGTCCGTGCGTCCAGAACTTTCTAGAGCTCTATGGAACCTTCTAAAACTTTCTGGAAGACTGTTATAGAAATGTCAAGAGGGCGAAACTTCATATAACTCCCAGGATCGTACCGGGACTCATTTCTGAGTTTTTGCAAGCCGCACGTTTTTTTGGACTTTCTTTTATAGTAAATATTGATTATTTTTCCTCAAAAATAACAAAAAAAATTATTCCGCATGTTGTCACTGGTCACTTAACCAAGTAGCCGACCAACCCCTTACCCCACCTCTAACTGTCTATTACCTATCTACTAAATGTCACTGAAGACCAAAATTTCATTAACATTTTTACTCCAAATGATGTCAGGAATTACTGGTTAAAGTATGTCAAATACGTCCCTTAACACCCTGTATAATGCATAATATTTAAAAAAAATTCCAAAAGGCTACCGTTGATGTACAAATCTTTATTCTCATATTTTTTTCTTCTCGAAATATTGGCCGATTTTACTCGGGGTGCTAGTCCAGCTAGCTGTGGGAAGTTCGACACTTGGTTGATATTCAGATTTTAAAATTCAACTTTTACAACAGTTGGAACAAGACCTTGGGGTTTAAATAATAATTCTCGAAAAAATCACCAATAATACGGTCAACGTCAATGTTGATTGTCCTGTGGTTTACTAAAGCAATACATTATCCGCCTTCACGGGACAAGTTGATGGTATAATTATTATTTTATTCACTACATTACATATTAAGTTAATTGATAGCATTATCTTTGGTATCGAAACCGCAAGGAAATTGCTAACCCTCCGAGAGCGAGAGTATAAAACTTAAAAATATACTTTGGTACTGAGAATAGTATACAAAATATACGATTGATTGAAACTATAGGTACCTAGGTAGGTACTGACATATGCGAAATATATGAATGATGCAAAATATACCTAGGGGGGTACTGATAATAGTATACGAAATATACGAACGATAAAAAATATACCTAGGTAGGTACTGACAAGAGTATACGAAATATACATATCAAGGTAGGTACTGAGAATAGCATACGAAATATACGAACGTTACAAAATATACCTAGGTAGGCACTGAGAATAGTAAAATATAACGATAAAAAAAAATTGTAATCGACCACAATAATACGGGCGTGTGCAATGATGGTGATCGAAAAGTCCACAGTATGTAACCATAAAAATATGTATGTTTAATACAACCATTTCAATAATTTTGTTCGTAGAAGGTTAAGAACAATTATTTATGAAATCCAAACATTTATAAAATGTTATTGTTTATCGTTTATCGGAATGACTTTTTTTTGTTTATTTTACTTTTTTAATTTTATTTATTAAAAAGAAAGACAAACATTCCCGGGTTACGAATAACCCAACAATGTTTGAAAATCTCCTACTACCACCACAGAAAGCTGAAAATGTTGCTTGTGTTGTGATGGAAGACTTGGCCAGTCGAGGAATCGAACACGCGACGCTCGGGTGGGACCCAAGCGCTATACCCACTCAACTACTGACCGGTCAAATTATTTGAACTTGCAAAAGTATTTATTACTCTGAGGATATTAAAAAAAAATATTATTTTCTGAAATCATCTATGCTGACAAATTATCTTTAGAATTATCTTTCAATAGACTAAATAAAAAAAATCCACTAAGTCTAATTTGTTTGCTTTTGGGAGTAGTTCATATAGGTCTCGCTTACTCTCAGGGTGAGAAATAAGATCTAATCTGTTAGAAAGAGAAAACACCAAGCTTTATATTCAGATCTAAAAGTTAATCACAGAAGAATTAAATATACTCGTATATGAAACCAAAGTTCCCGACGGCAATTTGAAAATAAGATGTGAAACTTTGTGAATTTTTCACATCTTATTTTTACATGAAAGGACAAAAAGTGAAGTGACAATAATGTTTATAATACATTTGTCTAATAAAATATGTATATGTTTATAGTTTTTTCGTTATCTGTAATTTTAGTTTAAAAAAACCTAAGGTGAGAAATATTTAAAACTTAATTATATTTGCATTCATAATTTGAATATTAGAAAAAATGATAAGTTTAATTTTAATAATAAGTGAATTTGAAAGCTTATTCTTTCATCACCTTTCAAAAACGGCTTTTAGTTTTTTTAAAACGTTCAGAAATATTCCATTTATTTTGATTTTATTGTAAAACGGAAATACTGTAACATTCTGGCAAAATATGCTCGAGGCCCAAGCGGTTAATAAAATTGTATTAAGATAATAAAGTCTGCCAGCCTATTAATCACAATTTTTCATCAACATCGTCATTTTATAACATAATTTTTTTACTACAAATGATAATAGCGAACTGTTATATAAGATTAATTAATTCTTACCCAGAATTACCGCCTGCGTTTTCCATTGTATACGGCACTAAAGTTTTTGTAAATATCAGTTTTTTCTTATCAAAAAGCGATGAGTTTTCACAAATTGTTTTCACAGATTATACAGCCGAGAACGAGTGTATTCCCGCGGCCGCTTTTGTGTAAACTGCTTCACAGCCGTAATGTAAAAAATCTGGCATTAAAAGATAACAAACACTCCCGCTGTGTTTTACACACACAATTTATACTTTACATATACATACTCAGGATAAATTTAACACAAATATAAAGTAAAAATAATCTTGTCTGCTGAGTACTTAATTGATTTCAGTTGGATTAGATATCTTAAATCCTCGAAAAATCAGTTAAATTTTTTGAAAATAACAATTAATTACAATTTTCAGTTAAAAATATTATATTATAGATATTAACAGTTTGAATTTGGGAGGCGGGTATGGGTACCGCCGCCCCGGGAAACTTTTATTGGATAACCAACACCTCTGCCATAGGTCACCCCGAGTGGTTCGCTACGTTTGGTGACTTAGCAGGGGTGTCCGGGTTGCGTATTTCCAAAACCTACACCGGTTCAGTCGCTTTACATTTTCAATATAAAAATTTAAATACTTAGAAATAAAATTATTCATTTCTAATATACACATCAGAAATATTATTTTATCTAGATTTTAGAACAATTTTTGTTTTTGCAATGTGATAAAAAATAACCAATATAGAGGAACACTTAAAATGTAAATTGTCGCTACCGCGACTGAATCGGTATAGGTTTTGGAAATACGCGTCCGGGTTCATGGGGTAAGGTTTATCCGGGTCATGGCAACGGATGCGTCTCCCCACCAGCTGCATAGCAGGCCGGATCGGAAGAGAATGGTTGAGGGAGTCCTTTTGAGTTCTCCAGCCGTACTATCTCGGAACATCGCCTTGCACCGTAGTGGAATGGATTCATACGTCGGACACACCCCACTGGACACACCGACCCTCGTACATTATCCTTCCCAGAGCATCCTTTCCTTCCTTTGCGTTAAAAGACCCTCCACGCAGCATCCCCACAGATGACATGGGCCATGAGGAAAAATATTTTCCTCAGAGCCTCCTCTGTGAAGCAATGTTAAAAAATATGGGTGGTAACAAACAGTTTCAATTTTGAAAATGACACTGAAATTCAAAGCAAATCCTAGTGTTATAGAGTTTATTGAACCAGAGGTACATTATGTGAATACCGCACAAGAGTCCCAACTACTCGCGACTGATTTGATCCCAACCAAAAATCTGGGGCTAGTAAGACTATGGCATCCCAGATAGGATATCTATTACCTACGCCGTGAGGCTAAAGTTAGTGTAGATGGAAAAGAGATGGGGAAAATTGAGGTGGGAAAGTACCTCGTTATTCAGATCTGCTCACCAAACACGGCTAAAGCCATTTCAAGCAACGTTTCAAAAAATTATGAATGGTGATCTTAAGGGCCCGCAACCCGGATTTGTACCGATTTATTACATATTTCCCTTAAACACGGTAAGTTTTAAAACGCTTAAAAATATATATATTATTCTTGAAGATAATATCTAGACTTTGCTCGCGCCGAAACGCAAATTATATAAAATTCCCTTGATAGAAAAAATCGCAAAGTATGCTCCAAAAATTATTATTAACACGTTTGTTTCAGTTATTTTACAAGTCATATGTATGAAAAAATTCACAGTGTTTCTTTAAATGCTGTTTAAGATAATGCCTGCGAGATTTTTGCTCTATTTTAAACGAGTCGTGTTTTATTAAACATTTTCGCAATTTTCGCATCGATTTTGTCGCTGTAAATGTTAGCGCTCTCCTCTAACATTCGTAATTTCGTATCTCTCCATCTTCTTCTTTTCGGGCCCGGTTGCAGAGTCTTAAACCAAAACGGTGCTGAGAGGATCTTCCACTCTTACATATTATTTTAAATGAATAAATTGTGAAATAACACAAATTTTCATCAGTTATAATTTACTTGCGCACGGATTGCTAGTCGAGAGCCTTACCCCTCGACCATGATACATAGTGATATAGTCATGCTTTGAATACACTCCTTTAATTTTTGAATATACTTAATGCTTAGGCGAAAAACTGTATAAAACCAATGTAAAATTGTAACAATGCCATAACCTACGCAGATCTTTCATAATAATGACAATAAAATATCACAATATCTTGTTTGTTCTCCTTTCAGTTTCACTTGGTCCCTACCAAACTTTTAATTTTCTCTGACAGCAGTTTTCCCTCCTAAAGTTTATTTCCCGCCAATTACCCACTTTTCGAAACCAACTCCCTCGTTGTAGCTATTATCATTTAAAAATAGAACTTGTTCAAATATTGCAAGAATAATACTCGTAATTACTTTACAGTACCTACCTCTACCTGCACGATGGTACTGGATAAAATGTAGTTTGCACACAAACGTTATGTTTACGCTTACATTTACGTTCCTTGGTCTTGGATTAATATAATAAAGTCCTGTATTTTTAAACATTGTTTTCTTGAACTAAAACAAAATGGGATGAAAATTGAGAGATCTTCTCCTCAATTCGATCACAAGACATACGCGGCACAGTCAAATCCCCCACCGTGCATCTTTCCAGTTGGGATATAAACAGATAAAAATTATTTTTGGATCTATTAATTTACCCGTCATCGTCTTTATTTTAGAAGCGTTGCGTTGTAGAGATGTTAGCACAGCGACCACTGATGAGGCGCCACAGAGGAACATAAGAAACGCGATGAGATCCATAAGTCCGACCATCCTTCGCTTAAATTTCAAACGAGATGGCGATGTACGATGTCAGTCAAGTATGTGTGTGTTAAATGGTTTCGAACCAAAAGTTCTCAAAATAATAAATACGTTTAATGATAATAATCATTATCAATGTACATTATCTTGCATATTTTGATTGATTGGATTCTCGACAAATAAAATGATTACGCAGTTACGTAATCCCGTAAAATCCAATAATAGGACAAACAATCAATTTACTATAGGTCACCTAGGTGTGCCCGAGTTCAGGGTGAGGTTCGCCCTAGTCTTGGCGGCGAATGCGACTGCCCAGCCGCTGCGTGGCGGGCCGGATCGAGAGAGACTAATTGAGGGAGACCTTTTGACCTTTCCAATCGAACTCTCGGACCCAACGCCCTGCATCGTTGTGAGGGGGGGTGGATTCATACGTCATTCCTGGACACACTGACCCGCCAGTTTCCTACCCACCCAGGTCATACCTTTTTCCTTCACATAACTTCCTCTCCTTACTTCCCTTAAAAATACTCTTCGCACAGCGTCCTTTAATAAAAAATATTTTTCTCGGGACCATCTGTTTGGGGTTAATGTACGAATATATATTTTTAAACTGTTCACAACTGTCTGGAGCCTGTGATACTATGACGTTCCCAAAGGTATATTGGGAGGCTGAATTTAGTGAGGGGAGAAGGAGATGAAGAGGAGGAAGCCGAGAAATACCTGGATATTCAGATCTGGACCACCAAACATTGCTAAAGCCATTTCAACTAATGTTTCAATTCTGATCGGTGGTCTTTCACCAGAGCGATTCTGATAGTGTCTTTCTTTATCTGATTTATTTCTCACTGGTATTCACAATACTTACATGCCGATCCACAGACTACAAAGTTGACCATGTCAAGCCGCACCAAATAATAATGCTCAACTTATCTACTGATTTAAAAATGTTCTATTTATATGTTATATCTTTGATTATGAAATAATGTTTTGAAGTTAAAAACCAAGGTAAAAATTTCAAAGAGATATCAGACAATTAGGTAATATTAAAAAAAAACATATTTTTACGACGTTTTTAACGGTAAACCCTCACATTTCATAATAAAAAAAACTCCACACACTCTTGTGCTAGTGATCTTAAAATTTATGTAATTATAAATACCTACGATGTAAGGAAATAATTAATAAATTCATTAAATAATGCCAGTTTTTTAAATATATTATATCTACTGAAGTGATGACTGGACATTTTTTTTCGTTTACCTACCTACAGTGATTATTTCACCACAATCGCATTACACGTTTCAAGTTGATAAGATAATGAAAAAAGATTTATAATCTTACTTCTAAATAATTTAAAATTTTCTGTTCAAATAACTATTATCTGGGTACAAATGGCTATTTTAATCATTTCTCGTGTTTAATCAAATTACCATTTAAATAACAATAATTTGTTATGAACACTATTTTATCAGATACGATTTTAGATTTTCACGGCCAAAAATATTTTTGTTATTGATTTTTGGGGTATTATGCCGTGTTAAGCTACCTCCTTCCTTAGCCAACGTTTCGGACAGCGTTGCAGTGTCCATCATCAGGGCAGATGTGTAATAGTTAGGGGTGATGTTTGTACTTATCTACTTAGGAGCGATACCGTGTCGCCAGCTCCACTCTTCTACGAGCTGGCGCTACAATATACTTCAACATGTTTTTTTGCGTTTAGCCTTGATGTAACCGTCAATTACCGGATACCAAGAACTATTGAGTTTAGCTCCGTCGTCTCTATTAATATTTATAGGATTTTTGTGAATTTCAATTGCCTCCGTAATCAGGCGTGCTCTATGAGTTTTGGGTCTTCGATAAAACTCTGGAATGTTCTGGAAGAAATGGAGGAGTATGTCAGCGAGTCTAGAAGGTTCCGGAAAGTTCATGAAGGTTCGATAAAGCTGTAGAAAGTTCTGAAAGGAGTGGAGGAGTGTATCGGTGTGTCTAGAAGGTTCTAGAAAATTCTAGAAGGTTCCATAAAGCTGTAGGAAGTCCTAGAAGGTTTGATAAGCAATAGAAAGTTCTAAAAGGAGTGGAGGAGTGTGTCGGTGTGTGTAAAAGATTCCGGAAAATTCTTGAAGATTCCACACAAGCTGTAGGAAGTTCTAAAAGGTTTGATAAAGCTGTACAAAGTTTTGGAAGGAGTGGCGGAATAAGTCGGTGAGTCTAGAAGGTTCCGGAAAGTTCTTGAAGGTTCGATAAAGCTGTAGAAAGTTCTGAAAGGAGTGGAGGAGTGTATCGGTGTGTCTAGAAGGTTCTAGAAAATTCTAGAAGGTTCCATAAAGCTGTAGGAAGTCCTAGAAGGTTTGATAAGCAGTAGAAAGTTCTAAAAGGAGTGGAGGAGTGTGTCGGTGTGAGATTCTAGAAGGTTCCATAAAGCTGTAGGAAGTCCTAGAAGGTTTGATAAGCAATAGAAAGTTCTAAAAGGAGTGGAGGAGTGTGTCGGTGTGTGTAAAAGATTCCGGAAAATTCTTGAAGATTCCACACAAGCTGTAGGAAGTTCTAGAAGGTTTGATAAAGCTGTACAAAGTTTTGGAAGGAGTGGCGGAATAAGTCGGTGAGTCTAGAAGGTTCCGGAAAGTTCTTGAAGGTTCGATAAAGCTGTATAAAGTTCTGAAAGGAGTGGAGGAGTGTGTCGGTGTGTCTAGAAGGTTCCATAAATCTGTAGGAAGTCCTAGAAGGTTCGATAGGGCTGTGCAAAGTTCTGGAAGGAGTGGCGGAGTATGTCGGTACGTCTAGATGGTTCCGGAAAGTTCTAGAAGGTTCGATAAAGCTCTAGAAAGTTCTGGAAGGAGCGATGGAGTATGTCGGTGAGTCTAGAAGGTTCTAGACAGTTTTGGAAGATTCCCTAATGCTATAGGATGTTATGGAAGGAGAAAGTTCAAGAAGCTTTCAGAAATGTGTGGCGGAGAGTGTCAGTGAATCTAGAAGGTTCTGGAAAGTTCTAGAAGTTTGGATAATTATATTATTAAAAAAACAATTTGCATGCCGCTAAAACTCAAAGACGAGTCCCGGTACGATAACGGGAGTTATATTGTGTGGTAGCCCTCTATCCTCCATCCATGAAGAAAGTTCCCGTTATTACCCGAAGGGCGTGCTTTTAAAGATATAAAGTCTGGAAGTTTCGCCCCGTTGAAATTTTTAGAACAGTTCAAAAAATTCCAGAGTATTCTTGAGCTTTCCATCACATTCCAGAACATCTCGGAACATTCTGGAATGTTCTGGAATAGTATTGAACGTTCAGGAACATACCGGAACAGCCCAGATCATTTTGGAACATTCCAGAACACTCCTGAATGTTGTGTAATGATCTGGAACATTATTCTGGAACATTTGCTTTTTTTTATATGGGTATATAAAGCAAGATCCGTCGTGGATTCGAACGTCAATTCATCAACATCAACTCCATGAGCGATGTCGGACACCCCAGTCAGAGTATTTGAGAGCATTCTACAACGTTCCAGAACATCCCGGAACCTTTTAGAAAATTGTGGAATGTTCGAGAATAGGAAATCGGGAACATCAATGTGAAACATTCCAGAACACTCTCAATGTTTTCCTGAGCGAAGCCGGGTAACCCAGCTAGTATACAATGAAACCATATCCAAAAAGGGGTCTATAAATAGGAGAGTTTGGACTTGAAAACTTTTTTATAGACCTTATACTTTATTTCTTTATAGGCTTATTAAGAGACTTATAAAAAAATTACCGATATTTTTAAGGGCCAAGGTATGTTCTACACGTACTATTTAATCGAAGCATCTACATATAATACTTCTAAGTGATCAAATTTTCAAAACAAAAACATATGATTTTGTATGATTTTGCATTATTTAGTATGGTTTTTTCATCATAATAAATAAAAAAAATTCTCCATGCGTGTCTTTTCCCATTCATCCCCGTTCCCTTCCCGCGTCCCTTTCCCCTTCTGCGTCCTTTCCCCTCCCGCGTTCGTCCTGCAACTTCCCCGCCGTCACCCCTCCCTCGACCCCCTGCATTGTCTCCCTCCCGTGAACCGTCCTTTGCTCCCCTCCGCCACTCCCTCTCTCGCCTTTCCTTCCTGTCGATAAACTACACGAAATAACACTCATCTTTCAAACAACTCGCGCGCTACCAATTGCACCAACGCCAGAATCCATCAGTATATATAGAAACCCTCGCGGGCGCGCGCACAATAACTCACCAAAGTTTCATCGCAACGCATACATGAATGGTTTGGGAGCGCATAAGGGCAAGCAAAGAAACATTCATTTTCATATATTAAGATGAGGCACCTCTATTAAATACTATTTACGGGGCGTTAAAATTTTTGCACATTTCTAAATACACACAAAATTACTATAAAATATAATTGCAACAAATTAACAATGGCTAGACGTACATTAAAGAGTAATTAACTTGTATAATGTGACAATTAAAAGGAAATGTTCTACACATATTATCGCGTGACAGTTCACGCTTTAGGCAACTTCGGCCATTCTTGTAGGAAATAACGTAAAATGCACGTACTCGTTCATTCCATATAGGCGGCACGTTAGTACTTCCTACCCTGCTTTTCGCACGTACATAAAAATAATGTTTAAAATTATTATATTTTTAACATTATTAAAAAATACGCGCGAAGTTTCAACTACGAATCGCAGCGCTGCGTACGCCACGCGTTGTCCGGTCGATAAAATGTGCATTTTTATATATCCAGTATTGACTTGTAATTTGCGTAAAATGCATTGACGTCGTATATACTTGGTCGAAGGGTAAAATGGAACTAACTTCGGCTAAAGCATTTTAGGCATTCTTAGCGAAAACTTACCATGTCTGCGGCGCTCACCTCTGCTCATTCTTAGACGTCTTTATTGCACGACTTAATATAAGCTAATCGTACCTACAGATTTTGTTATAAAGTGTAGTTGCTACTTATGTATTTAAAACCAAAGACTCCATGTCCTTCATTACTTATTTATTTATTTATTTTCGGGAAATCAACAGTTTACATTTTTCCAGTTTGTACATGTTTGTGTAGCCAAAATAAAACCAATTATGGTTTTCCTCCATGTGACTTTACCTCTGATTAAACAGCATAATAACAAATTTTAAATAATAAAATTTATAATAAAGGAGTATGAGATCAAAAATTTTATAAAACAAAATACTAAGATATAAAACTAAAATTTACATAAAAATATCAATACATTGGTAACCATAAGAAGCCAGGTTGTACATATAAATAAAAACATAACAGAATTAAAGTATAAACGATTGAAACATAGACACATAACATATTCATGAAACATCAGAGAAATACTCTTTTATGTACCCCTTATATTTGGAAAGTTCAGAATTGAAAATGTCCACTTGGATAATATGCTATGGTAACTATTGCATAGTCTATTCAGACAAGAATTTTGCTTACAGTTTGTCTTGCATTGATCAACCCTGAATAGGACAGAAGAGCGTGTTGTACGCGCAGATACATTGAATTGAATTTTATTTAGCAACTCTGGACATTGAATATTATTGTTACTAATTTATACAGGAATATTGCATCCATATGATGCCTTCGTACACTCAATTAATCAATTTTAAAATGTGAAGCTGCCTCTGCATAATTATTAAATCTTACATATGACTTGTAACAAAGATATTTGAGGAATTTGTTTGAATTGCTTCAATTTTGTTTGTATGGATTTTATAAAATGGAGACCAAACATGCAACTGACGCAAACTCCAAATGACTTCGTACGTAGGCAAAGTAGAGTTGCTTAATGACGTTGATACTATTAAAAAGTTTTGTGTTTCTTATGATAAAACCTAACATTTTAGCAGCTTTATTTGTGATTTGTTGTATATGAAGGTTATATTGTAGTTTACTATCAAGGGTTATTCCAAGATCACGAATATCTGAGACTGTTGCAATGTAGTTGTTATTTATCGAATAATTAAATAATGTTTTATTTTTATTTCTTGAAAATGTAATGTAATGACATTTTGAGACATTTAGAAATAGTTGATTTGGTTGGCAATAGGTAAATATATTGTTTAAGTCATGTTGTAAATTGACGCAATCGTTTAGACTTTTTATTGGCTTATATAGCTTGGCATCATCAGCAAATAATTCTATTTCAGAGTATTTAACAACATTGACCAAATCGTTGATATATAAAATGAAAAATAATGGTCTAAGATGAGAACCCTGTTGGATCACAGAGGAAATTTCATTTAAATCTGATTCGAAGCCCTTTATTGCTACTGCCTGTGATCTCTTGAGTATTTAAGATGTATATACTCAAGAGATCACAGTGGTAATATATGTATATCAGTGGTAATCTATATAGTGGTAAAACTTTGGTCATCACCTAATGACCAAAGTTTTTTGAGTAATATTTTTTGATTAATTTTATCAAATGTTTTGGCAAAGTCTGTATATATGATATCTACTTGAGTGTGGTTGTCCATGTGATCGACAATAAATTCAGTAAGAAGAACGAGGTTACTTTCCACATTTATGACTTTTGTAAAACTGTGTTGCTTTGTTGTAATGATGTGATTCAGTTGTGGACTTAGATATTTGTAAACATTTTTTCCATTAACTTACTGAATATTGTTAGTTTTGAAATCGGCCGATAGTTTTTAACATTATTTTTTTCACCATTTTTGTGGATTGGTGTTACATAGGCTCTTTTCATATTTCAGGTACCGTGCCTTCGTTCATTGATTTATTATATATAATGCAGAGAGGTTTTGCAAGTGTTTTCGCGCAATTAACTGTAAAGTATGAGGGAATATCATCACACACGGCGCTTGTGTTTATGTCAAGAGCTTTTATTTCTTTTAAGATTATTTCTTGTGTGAATTTGACCGTGGTGATATTTATGTTATTTGTGTTTTCTGGCATGGTCATCTGGTAGGTTATTATCGTTTATGTAAACTGATTGGAAATATTCCATGAAAATATTGCATATGTCTTGGCCATTTTCTGCTTTTTTGTCATCTAGGTGCATCGTCCTCGGAGGAGACGATTGTGTTTTTTTCATGTTATTAAAATGATTCCAGAAGAGTTTAGGATTACCATTTATGCTATTTTCAGCAGTATGTATATAATTAATGTAGAGTTGTGCGATACGTTTTTGTCTAGATCTTAATAGAGAAAACGTTTGATAGTCGCGTGGATTTTGAAATTTAAAAAAAAAATGTGGTATTTTTTTTTCTATTTAATTATTTTTATGAGAGATGATGTGTACCACGGCGGATAATTACCATTTTTAGCTGGTTTAGTTGGTACATAATTTATTTTAATGTTGTTTAATATGTTGTAGTAGACGTCAGTTGCGGGTTGAGTATTCAAAATGGTTAAGTTTATGATCCCAAACAATTTCGATTAATTTTGTGTTTATTATTGAATAATCCGCTTTTCTGTATAGTAATATTTGTTTTGCGTTAGTTTTTAGGTTTTTATCAATTTTTCAACACCTTTTTAAGAAGCCATTAAAAGTGATGATTTTTTTTAAATAGCGCATAAACAACCTAATGTTACATATTTAACCAAGTTTTTTATTAATAATTTCAATGACATTAATGACTTTTCAAAGGAGTGATGAAGTTGAGTTGTTCGGTCACCCTAAATAAAGTCACCATTTAAAGATTCAATTTTCAAACCACATGGAAAATTGCATCATGGAGCACATACAAAAGATTTTTCCCACATAACATTTACAAAAACTCGTCTATTTCGTCATAACATTTTAAAAGCCTTTGCTGACATTGTTGTTTTCTTTTTTCCCTTTTTTATATTTAACTAGCTGGTCCCGGCATGCATTGCTATGCCATTTAATAAAGAAATTGTTTCTCCCAGAGTGTCCTTTCCCATTCCGCCTCCCCTTCTTCTCCTGCGTCCTCTTCCCCTCTCGCGTTCCCACTCCGTCACCTCCACCTTCCCTCTCCCCATTCCACTCCCCATCCTTCCCCCGTCCCGCGAACCCCCCTCCCGAGTTCCCCTCTCCCCTCACATGTCCCCTTCCCCTCCCGCGTTCCCCTTCCACCTTCCCCGCCTTCCCTCTTCCCTTTCCCACTCCCTCGTCCCGCCAACCCTCCTCCCGCGTTCCATATATTCAATCCCAGTACATTCAGTTTTTAAACAGCCCGCGTGCCACCTTTTACAATTTTTATTCAAATTTCCATTTTTCATGTATATTAAATTTGGTACCTAACACAGGTACCTATATAAAATATCTAAAATTCGTGATTCGATTCAAACTATTAGGAGAGTACCTACTTTAAATAAATTTATCAACTTAAAGATTTTCAAAAATAGAATTGTTTTGCAAAATGTCATTCTCAAACATGCGAACTGTCAAATGTGCGATAGTCGTTAGGTTTTCTGAAATTATCCAATTTTCTGCGCAATTTTCTTATTTTTTCTCTCCGTAAGAACCATCCTCGTACTTCAAGGAATATTCTAAAAAAAGGATTAGCGAAATAGGTTCAGCTGCTCTCGAGATTTGAGCTTAGCAACACATTCAGCGATTCATTTTTATACATAAGATAATGTATTTATTAATTTTACAAAAACAGTTTATTTATAAACAAGTTCTGCTGTGTAATCATTACTACATGTGACAGCTGTTTCACCTTTTGAAGGGATTATCAAACTGTGGTTAGGCCATTTAGAAAGAAAAATAATTATTAATGTATCACAAGAGCGTTCCTGTCTGAACAGATGTAAAGACAGGGGAACTTAGTCGCCACCCGGTTGGACAGCGTTGTGAGGCGGGTTAAGGTAGGTGCTTTAGGAAACGGAATGTGGGTCTTGAATAGGCCGAAAAAATAACCCGTTTAACGTAGCCAACATCTACTGTGAACGTGTGTTCTTCTCATGTCTATCGAGTTTTACGCACGTGCACCGGAGCACCAGGGATCAATGCAGGCTTCATTAAAATACCTGTAGAACAGAGTCAGCATGCCTACCTTGTGTCTGTGCATTAGAGATGGCAATTGGCAATCGGCCTGTTAACAACGGATTTTCAATTAGACGGACCGCCCCTTACACGGAATCAAGTAGGTTTATCGAGTATTTTGGAGTTCGACCACAGAGATGGCTTTAATAATGGCTTTATAATTTCTATATAGGTACTTATAATGAAAATCTGCTTTTATTTTTTATTATTATCTTTGCCTTATTATTTCCGAGTAATACGTCGTAAATGGATATTAATTACCCTTTAATGTTTTCACAATTTCCACATTGTTTAAATTTGACTAAAGGTTTTTTTTACATTAACTCCGCACAGGAGGCCCTGGGGAAAATAATTTCCCTCAGGGCCTATGTCATCTGGGGTTACCAAAGCATAAAACTCCGTTGCTGAGTCACCATAGCGAAATGCGACCATCATACGAGTAGCATGAACACACAATGGTTCATTATTTGACCAGCAGATTGCCTTGGGCGGTACATCCCCACAGCCGCCCTTCCTTCCAACTCACTATTATAATGTTCGATATTAAATGTGTAGAGGGTCTTTTTGAGGAGAGGAAGGAATGAACATTGGTCTTGAAGAGACCCATGTTGTAGGAAGGAAGGTTTTTAGGTTTGAAAAATATTACATTTTATATCTTCTTCATATATAAAAATGTGTTATTTTGTTTGTCCGGTGTGCGTCCATCTACTAGTCGATGCGATGCGATGAAACTTTGGTGATTTGCTGTGCGCACGCTCACGAAGGTGAGGGGAAAGCTGGAAAGGCGAGGAAGTAAAAGGGGAGCGCGTGAGGGAAAGAGGAGGTGGGAGGGAAACACGGACGGGAACAGGATGCATGGAAAATGATATGCAGTGGAGGGGTGACCGAGGGGAACAGAGAAGGGCCGAGGAAGGAATTTCAAAGGAGACATAGTAGCGATAGGGAATAGCAGGGAGTAAATTTGTAAAATCCACGCTTCTCACACGGACAGCTGTACACGTGCTACTCCCGCGTCGGAAAACCTTCTGATTTATTCGTGTACACACCAGACGGAAAACCTAAAAATATAATTAAAATACAAAAACCTTCTTTCTTTGAGAGGCATTGAAACTCATGCCAGGTACTCGCTAGTATCTTTTAACTTAAAAGATAAGAGAGATAAAGAATGTTATGTTCACCAAAAGTTCAGCCAAGAGTAAATGACAAATGTATTTGGCACAGATAACAGTTTACCCGTTTCAAAGTAACCAATTAACTTCAATTGATAGGGATTTCTCAATACAATTTGTTATTTCTGATGACATTGTTTATGGACTATAAATAATCTGGCAAAATAAATGTTTCGATTAAAAAAAAAATCAGAGTGTGCAATTCATACGCGGTAGAAATGAAACCATCAGAAAATTAAAGTAGACAAGAGTGGGGAGACTACGAAGCACTCTTTTATTGATATGAAGGATGATTTTTCCGTATTTTATCGTCGAATTTCAGTGCACCTTTTCCTATACATTTGGTCATCTTATTAGTATTTGTGTTTTCTTCTTCGGAGTCGCTAGATGTCGCTTTCTTTGGTGTTTTCTTTGCCTGTTCATTTTGGAGTGTTTTGAAGATTGAATATTAATTTTACAAAAATAATAGGATTCGACCCTTGGTCTGCTAAATGTCTGGCCGCTAAGGTTCGTCAGGCGTTGTGTACCACTAGACTGAAGGAGACTTGCGTGGGACTGTGGATTTATCGAATTGTATTGAAACCGAGTACCAGTGAAATAAATAAATATTTTATTGTTATCCTATAGATGTACGTGTTTGTCTCATTTTAGTGTCGCTCGCTCCCGTTTCATCGAGTTTCAAATCACAACGGAGCTAAAGAAGTTTTCAATTCAAAAACATATTATGTGAATAATGCACAAGGGTCCCAATTGCATCCGTCTGTGCCAATGAGACTATGGCATCCCCAATTGGGATATGTTGTGAGTTGTGAGGCTAATGGTAGTGGAGAGGGGAATGAGATGGGGAAGAGGGAGGTGGGGAAGTATTTGACTAATCAAATCTGGTCACCAAACACAACTAAAGACGGTTCAAGCAACGTTTCAATTCAGAATTTTGGTCTTACACCATGGCGATACTGAGAGTGTATTCTACTCAGAAACGTGCCGCAAATATAAAACATTTTCGGTAGAAGAATTCCCTGGTTAATTGAGCGGCCTGTGATTTTATTGTAATTTACTATTTTTTGACTACATAATGCGTAACAATATAACTGCCGGGAACTGCTGCCCGGGAACCATTTATTGGACCTCACTCCATGAACCCGGGCACTCCTGCTAAGTCAAGAACGTTGCGAAACACTTGGTACGGCAGGGGCGTTGTTTATCCAACGTACCTATACCGGTACCTGTACCCACCTCTCACTTGTGGTCAAAGGTAAAATGGAAATTGGTCTCCGCTTAAAGACATGTTTTGGGAAATTATATAGTATTACAATATTATATTCACATTGAGAAAGTTTAACCGGAGTAAAAGGGAACACGTGGGAATTTCGTACACAAAGAAAGTAACAGGTAAGTAAGTATATGTAAGTGATAAGGAGAGATTGAACCGATATATAATTCTATCTCGGCAAGCATTACTCGCTTTATTCACATTCATCGTCTCGTACATACTCTCCTGTTATTATGACTCTTGACATGAACCGACGCAAGATATTTTTATGATACATGGCTGATGTGAGCATAGTGAACACAATTGAGAAAGGAATGCTTAGGTTGTTTTGACTTGTGGAGTGGATGAACGAAGAAATTGTAAAATTCCAAAAACGTATTAAATAAAAGTTATTTGCACACGTCGGGATTTGATACCGCGACCTTAGGATTGCTAGTCGAGAGCCTTGCTCCTCGACCAAGTTAGCCACTTTTTTGGAATAAGTGCGATTTAAAAGACAATATATTGAATTTGCGGGTAGGTACTAATCCGCAGATCAAGGGTTCAGTTTGTTATAGTCTGTCAAAAAAGAGTAGAAAATATAAAAACTGGAACTTCTAAATTTGTAGACTGGCAACACCAATTTAACTGTCAAATATTTTATTTAAGTGCAATGACACTGAATGTATAGAACACAGTAAACCACATTTAAAAAAAACCATTTTTTCTTCATGACATAAATTTGATTAAAAGGTGATTTATAAAGCGATTTGCTTTAATTTAATTTAACATAAATTTGAATTTAACAATAGATAAAAAGGAAGAATCACTAATGGTGAGTTTAGTTGTACTACTTTTAGATCTAAATGAGTTAAATATTTTCAGATCTAAAATTAGAGACATGATCTAAGCCCAGGCAAAGCTAGGTACTTTATCTAGTATTAAATAAATATGAGCAATTTCTAAACTGTGCTTTATATTTTATTACATTATAGTTATTCTTCATTATGCTAACACAAAATTTCAAAGGTATAATAATAATATACCTAGGTATATGCAATTCTAATTTTGAGATCGGCGAGTATCTATTTTTTCCACTATTATGCCTTTTTAATTTTTTATAAAAATGTAGGTTACACAGCTTTACTTTAACACCATGAGTTATGTGTTTAGTATTGCCATTTGATCAACAGTGGCGCCCTCATATATTTTCTACTCTTATTTGACAAACTGTACGAAGATTGATTTTTAAACGTTAGAATTCTATAAAATGAAAAACCGAATACTGCGTATACATTTGCGAACTGTATCACGAATCATGGGAAAGAATTGAGCCAATCCCAAGCAGATGTATGCGCAGTTGGTTCGTTCCTTTCCCATATTTTTTCGCATTTTAAATATACTAAACATAACCAAGTATAATAATTTATTTATTAGAAATAAGCAGTTAATATTCCATAATATTTATCTCGCGGTACAATGTTGACTTATGTATGGTAAGTCAAATGTCAAACACATTTTAAAGATTAAAATATCAATGTCATCGACTAATTTTAGTAAAAAAAGTTAGGTAAACTAGGTAAAAAAGTTTTTTGCCAATTTGCATATTATGACGATTCTACAAAAGAAAAAGAAACAAAAAATTAATATGGTCTCACAATAGTATTATTAAATGATAATAACCAAATCCTAGATTTGCAAAATGCGACTTATGAATGACGTATGTAATACTTACTTGACTTTGCTCGATTCTACTTGCTAACAAGTCACCTTTATTTATATGTTTTTATTCTGCGTAAATATAATGTCCTGTTATTTTAACAAATTACAACATTGGATTCCTTAAGATTTCGCATTATTTTTTTTTGGTTGTAACACTCCATCATAACATCATATATCTATGTACATACTAGCTTTTATCATACATACTTCAATTTTGTTTTATGTTAGATTATATAAACCTAGCATATTATTTAAATATTGTTTAACTATTTTATTTTTGTTATTATTAAAATACTGATATCCTCCTATATACCACCGTATCATGTATCACTTGAATGTATAATTTTCAAAAATTTAAAAAAGAATTATTTAAAGAATATTTCTTGAAATATTATTTTTAAATAAAAACCGATTTAGCAAAAAAAAATTTACAAAACATTTTTTAAATATTTATATTGTGGGATCAGTAAGATTTATAGGTCCAATTGAATCTGAACTAGCCAACACACCTACAACTGTTCTTAATCTTAAAACAGACGAGATTCAAACAACGACTAAAGAAGTCATAAAAATGATAGATGAGCTTAAGTCATCTAATGCCTGTGGGCCAGACGAAATTTCCTCAAATCTGCTGAAAGTATTGAAACCACTCATAGCGAATCCTATTGCATACATTTGTAATCTTAGTTTCAAGACAGGTACATTCCCAAACCACCTAAAACAATCAGTTGCTATATTGATTCACAAAAATGGAATCAAATCGGATATACATAATTATCGGCCAATATCTCTGCTCAACTCATTCTCAAAAATTATTGAGAAAATCGTAAAAAATCGTCTCACCCTCTACCTAGAAACTTATAAAATCTTATCTAACAACCAGTTCGGCTTTCGTCCAGGTCTAGGAACAGAAAATGCAATTGCTAAACTGGCGGATATTATTTCCAATAATATTGACCGGGGAAATAAATCTATTGCTCTCTTCTTAGATCTTGCCAAAGCTTTTGATACCATCTCGCATAAAATACTTCTAAAAAAAATAAAGGCTATAGGTATTCAGGGACAGCTACACAAATGGATGGGTAGTTACTTAGCTAACAGATACCAAAAAGTCAAAATTAATGATACTATTAGTGATCCGGCCCTTGTAGAATTTGGTGTACCCCAAGGAAGTACCTTAGGACCTATTTTGTTCAGTATTTATATAAATGATCTATGCAACAGCAATTTTTCCAATCACATTATAACATTTGCAGATGATACTGTCTTAATATTTGAAGGAAGAACATGGCACGATGTACAGTGCAAAGCAGAAAATGGAATAAAAGAGCTAAAACTTTGGTTAGACAGTAATCTGTTAACACTCAATTCGGAAAAAACAAAATTTATACGATTTAGTGCGACAGAAGCCGGCCAACCCAAGGAAGCATATAATGTTTTTGTACATAAATGCAGTGACTCAACTACCTGTACTTGCTATAAATTAGAATGCGTGGACAATATAAAATACCTTGGTGTTGTATTAGACAAATACCTTAGATGGGACGGTCACGTGGACCTAGTCACCACAAAGGTTAGAAAGCTCACGTACATGTTTATGACAATCAGAAATATCTTACGTAAAAAAGAATTGAAACTCATTTATCATGCTATGTGCGGGTCACTTCTAGACTATGCATCCTTAGGTTGGGGTGGATGTGTAAAAACTGTTTTGGACAAACTAGCAAAAGCTCAAAAATCACTACTAAGGGTAATCCTTAAAAAACCATTTAGATATCACAGTGATGCACTATTTGAAGACTTAGAAGTTCTGGATGTTAGACAACTGTACATGAGAAAATTAATTTTAAACACCCATAAACAACGCCACCTCTACCCATCTATTAACCACTCTCACAACACCCGACACTCACGGAGAAATCCAATTGTAACACTCACAACCAAAACATCTCTCGCTCAAAGACACTTCACTTTCTTAGGTCCAAAACTATACAACTTCATGCCTGATGCTTGGAAAAAGGAAAGCACAGGTGTTCTTCGTAAATTGACCACTACTTGGTTTCAACAATTAGGGAGAAAGGAGAGTGAACTTTTACTACATAAAAAATAAAATCAAACACAAACCAAAAACAACAACAAAAATTCCAACAAAAATAAACTAAGTAAAAGATACCCTTTTCTTCTAATCTATATTATTATGTGTATCTACCTATCCACCTATCTGTATGAACCTACCTATTACTTTTAAATTAGAAAACAGCTGTCAATCTTATGTTAATTGCATATTTTATTTTATTCTATCTCTCCTCTTTTTTATTCATATTTATACAAAATATGTATGTAGGCTTATTATATGCAATGTAAACACCAGTTATAAGTATATATATACCTATTATTTTATTATTATTTTAATATTTATGCTTAGCAAACTACAGTAATAATCAAGCATTAATTGTTTATTTTATTTTACTTTATTGTTTCTGTTCTCTTTTTAGTTCTCACTATGCAAAATGTGTTCGTAGGACAATAATATGAAATGCAAACCCCAGTTAGCACCTTATATTTTAAACATTTGCTTGTAAATAAATGTTTATTTATTATTATTACCATTTCAACAACTATGCTAAACAATCCACGACTATTTTATGTTTTAATTGGTTATTTCATTTTTATTTTATTCTTTCTCATCTCTTTTTTTTCTTTTGCTATGCTAAACAAATAACAGTTAGGTACTATGTTTTAAACTTTTTATTATTATTTTATTTTATATTCTTTCTCTTCCTTTTTATTTCCTCTTTTTATCCACATGTTCATACCCATAATTATTTGACTGTCCTAAAACGGGATAATACTCCTAGTTGGGCAGTCAAAATTTAATAAATCATGTATATAAATGTATATTGCTGTGCTAAATAAACAAATAAATAAACAAATAAACAAATTAGGAGTTCCACAGAGCCGAACCCTCTGATATGAAAATATCTGAAGTCGCTGAATTATTTTCCCATTTGGTCTCTGGTAGGTTGACATGTTGTTATTGTATTGTTTTGTATTTATAATACTTATATAGTGCAATTGCATAGCATGGATTGACTAGATGATCATTTGGAGAAGTGTGTGAAAGAGTTTAGTATTTCCTGTGGGGAAAATTTAACCCGGACATTTAAATCTGGTGCGTATAGATTAAAGAATGTATTTGAAGTTTTACTGTGTAAAACTAGACTTGCGCAAAGACATGCATATTTTATTACACCAAAAATGTTTAGCTCTCTATAGACTACAGAAATTGAATGTAAAAATATATCCTCCTACAGCAAATATAAAAATGTATTAAAGTCTTGGATAAATACCATTGATACAAACATTTACACGCTGTAACATCTGACCTATTGTAACATCTGACCTGATGTAACTTAATATGTCGTTTGAATTGTATTTCAGTAAACATTAATTTTTTATTTTTTTTATTTAATTTTTTTTTTTAAACTCTACAAAGATAATTTATATTATGAGTAGAACTTTAACGGATTTAAAAACCCACAAGTATACCCACGAACTAACGATGCCAATGTTGGATTTATGGTTAATCTGCTAATTGTAATATTCTTTACTTTTTTAATGTTTATATAAAAAAAGCCTGTATGTATTGTAAAATAATACCAATGAATATGCCAAAAAAAATTAATAAAGAAAAAAGTAAAAGCCGAACGTATGGCATTTAAATAAGTAAATAAATAAATGACGTTTGGAATTTGAACATTTGTTACTGTGATTTCTGTGAACATGTGATTTTAACTCTCATAAAAGGATATTGGATGCAGGTAGACCTGAAATGAAATAATTAAAACGAACACATTGTATTAAAAATATTCTAATCAACGTGATACACAGAGATAACAACTTAAAAAATAAAAATAAGTTTAGTGGCATAATAAAAATGATGTCACGGAAAAACTCGACACATTTTATTCACCGAATTCCGCCATCCTCCGCCAAATTTCTAGAGTTATAATTTATAATATTTATATTCCCATTCCCTGTTAAAACTTTTATTATAACGCAATTTTAATGTAATTTATTAGTACTAAAATAATTTAATTATTAAACTAGGTAGAGTGGAACTTCGAAGCACTCTGAAGGCTTTAGGAAACTTTAGAAAATTCGTCAGAGGACAAGTTCAAGATCAAAATCAGGACCGGGGTGATATATTATTTAAAGAATACAGCGTTTTGACAAAAGAGACAGCTCTAAAACTCCCCTGACAAATTTTCTTCAGTCTCGAAAATCTCCTAAAGCCTTCATAGTACTTCGAAGATTCACTTCACCTTGATTAAAAATAAATATATTATATGCAGTTTCGATGTCTTTGAACAGTTGACGTTAGAATATGTAGTTATATGTAGCATTGAGGTGTCTTAACAGATGTCAGTAAAGTTGTACTATATGAAAGAGTCAACTGTCGCCCTTTCGTGTCTAATCTTACTAATATTATAAACGGGGAAGTTAAGATGGCGAAGGTATGGATGTATCCATGTTTGTTACTCTTTCACGCAAAAACTACTGATTGGATTTTAATGAAAATTTACAATATTATAGCTCATACATCAGAATAACACATAGGCTATATATAATGATAAGCTCTGACGTTATGAAATTTTGTATAAATGAAAATGTGTGTATTTCATATATTTTAGCGGCAAGGAGGAAAGGCAGAAGGGGGAGGGGAACGGGGGAGGTGGGGTTCGCGGAGAAGGAAGATACGAGGGAGGGGGAAGGCGGGGAAGATGGAAGGGAACGGGGACGCACGGGAAAGGACATGCAGGGGGAAACAATTTATTTATTTGAATGGCAGAGCAACGCATACCGGGAACCAGGTAGTTATGTATTAAATATTAAGAAATATTGATTTGGAAGAATCTACAGACAAGCTGTCGTTGTGAGTTGCTGGTCTACGTATTGTAAACACTAAATAATATTCATGTAATTGTAATATTTGTACAATAACGTACGTACAATTTAAAAGGTTCAAACTGATGTTCGGTGATTTTATACCTATTAATTGACAACCGATGTGTGTGCTAATTTCGTGGTAAGTGTATAATACATGAACGACTATTTCACTAGAATAAATATTACAAGCAGGTTATAAAACGCAATCACAAAACATCGAAAAAAACTGGTTGAATAATGTTATTCAAGAAAGATTTCCTCTGTCGACCCTTAGAAAAAGAAAATCTGTCTCTCGCTGTCACATCTTTTACATATATTTTTATTTGACCGGTTGCAATGTCTCTAGGAAGGTTTGGCAGTCGGCTGGGGTGGGAAGAATCTGCCCGAAGGCTTCGAGCAGAAGTGGCTCTTTGGCGATGGCGCTCTTATAGTCCTCCAGGGAGACCTTCCCGTCCTGGTCTATGTCCAGCTTGCGAAGTGCCAGCTCTGCTAGTTCCCGTGCTCCTTCGTCTGGATCCTCATCTCCTGGTTGCTTTACTAGGCTGTTTCTGCGGAAAATATTTTAGAGTAAGTATATTCATTTTATTCAAAGTAGGTACCTAAATTAATATTATCATAAGAACCAAAACCGTTTGTTGTAGCCTTTACTACATACGAAAATACTACATACATGAGATTCTTTTCTCCTTATACCTTACAGAATAAATAAATGGCTTGTGGACGTATTTTATGATCGAATTATAGGCCTAATTTGGGCAAAAGTTTTGGTGTAAGAGAGACAGACCGCGTGCTGAACGGTCTTGAACAGGTACTAAGACAGTGGCACAATTGTTTCCATTTGGGTGACTCGTACGGGTACCACCCCCAGAAACCATTTTTTAAATTATTTAATTTAATTTAATTTCCCTCAGGGCCAATGTCATCTTTGGGGATTTTGTGTGGTTCAGTGTGTCATGGTCATCCGCCTCCAAGACCTGGACAAACCTCGCCCCATGAACCCGGGCACCCCTGCTAAATCACCAAACGTAGCGAACCACTGAGGTGACCTATGGCAGAGGTGTTGGTTATCCAATAAAGATTCCCGGGGCGGCGGTACCCATTCCCGCCTCCCATTTATCAGATTACCAACACCTCTGCCATAAAACACCCCACAAGTGGTTCGCTACGTTTGGTGTCTTGAGCAGGAGTGTCCGGGTTCATGGAATAAGGCATGTCCGGATATTGGCGGCGAATACTTCTTCTCACTAACACCGGGAGAGACTTTGATGGAAAGTTTGAGGAAGACCTTTTGATCTCTCCAACATAATTATCTTGGAATACCGCCTTGCCCCGCAATGGGAAGGAAAGATTCATAAGTCTGTCACTTCTGGACATATTGACTCCCAGATTCCTACCCACCCCAATACGTTTTTCCTTCCAAGAACTTCCCCTCCTTCCTATCCTAAAAAGACCCTCTACAAAGCACCCGCAAAGACAAGGTAATTATTAAGGCGCCGCAAACGGGCTCAAAAAGAAGAAGATGGAAAGATATTAAATTACAAATGTTAGAGGAGCGCGCTAGTATTAAAAATCGATGCGAAAATGTTTGATAAAACACGACTCGTTTAAAATAGAGCAAAAATCTCATGGAGTCTTAAACAGCATTTAAAGAAAGACTGTGAATTTTTTCATACATATAACTTGTAAAATAACTGAAACAAACGTGTTTATAATAATTTTTGGAGCATCCTTTGCGATTTTTTTCTATCGAGGGAATTTTATATAATTTGCGTTTCGGCGCGGGGAATGTCTAGACATAATCTTCAAGAATAACATATATTTTTTTAAGAGCTTTAAAACTTCACGTATTTAAGGGAGATGTGTAAGAATCGGTAGAAATTCGGGTAGCGGCGGCTTAAGTACAAGGTAATTATTTTCCTCAGCCATATTTGCCTCCTGCATAAAACTTATGTAAAAAAAAAAAAAATTGTATGGAATGCACTTCTAGTTTTATATTCTTTATTCTATGCTCAACTTCATGTGTTGCTCTTTTAATTCTAAACGTTTAAACTGAAACAGTTTTTCAACGGTCTGCAGTGACAGTTTCCCTTTTTTGATATCGATAACAAAGCAGGAACATAACAAATTTATGTTATACGGGATAAGTAGGTTAACACGGAAACTATTAATATGATTAAAGGTAACACGTAAGTAAGAGGTGGCACAGAGGTTAGGCACAAATGATTACATAAAATACGGAAGATACACGGAAAGTTGAATAGAAAGCTATTTATATTTATTTTATTTTAGGGAAATCAACAGTTTACAATGTGATTAATTTATACATGTTTAATTTACTTTACTGAGAAACCAATTATAGATTTCCTCATTATACTATTACAGTATCTAGAAATTAATAATTAACTCAAACTGAAATCTTACATCAACTAAAAGATATTACTTATAACAGGAGGTGGTAGACATAGTATATGTCATTACATAATATATCTGTTCGCGCCTTTATTGTTACATGTGGTTCTTTCTAAAATAACTTGTGTGCCCTCCGCCTCAACAGTTCAGTTGAATTCACCTCGCCGCACAGGACACAAGTCCTAAAAACCGCACCGCTTTCAATGCATCAATTTTGAAAAAAATTGTTGCATCAAGATAATTGTTAAATCGATTGTGCGATTTGTAAGAAAGGTATTTTTTGATTTTTTTCTGAATCGATTCAATTTTGTTTACATGTACAGCATAAAATGGAGACCACACAGTTGACGCAAACTCTAAATGGCTTCGTACTTATGCAAAGTATAGTTGTTTGATAATTACAGTGTTTGTGAATTCTCTTGTATTTCTTACGATGAAACCAAGCATTTTAGCTGCTTTATTTGTTATATTATTGATATGACATTGATATTGTAACTTACTATCGAGAATCACACCTAGATCACGAATATTGGAGCAGATTTCAATTTTGTTTTCATTTAACAGATATTGATGTATAATTTTTTGTCATATCTTGTGAATATGACATGATGAAACTTTAAACCGTTTAAAAATAACTGGTTATTCTTGCAATATAAAGCTACGCTATTTAAATCATCTCGTAATTTAATACAATCATTTAGAGCATTTATGGGTTTGTACAGTTTGGCATCATCGGCAAATAATTCTAATTTGGAGTATTTTACGACATTCACTATGTCAATAATATATAAAATAAAAAATAATGGACCGAGATGAGACCCTTGCTGGATGCCTGAGGAAATTTCTTTAAAATCAGAATTAAAACCCTTTATTGCTACCGAAGAGTTAAAGGGATTAAATAACAGTTTACTTGAAATTAAACTTGGATGAAAAATGACGCGAGATTAGATGCATTAAAGATATTAACCACTGGAGCGAGAGCGCATTTTAAAACTTTTTTCTATGCTTTCTTGCTCGAGATTTTCTGAAGATCATTTTTTTAATTTTTTCGCCAACTTAAACAAAATCATACCTTCGAATTTTAACATGGAGACATAAAAACTTATTATTGTGCTATATAGCCAATGAATTAACCCGTACTTTATCATTTATCTCATATTAGTAAGATTTATAAAAAAAATATTAAAAAAATCGTAAAGATTAACCGCGCGAATCCCGCGTGGTTGTTACTTTGAAACGCCGTGAGAGGTACTTATTCGAGTCAACATAGAATATTTTCGATTTCCATTTATTGTCTGTGGTATAATGAAAGGCGCATATCTATGGAAAAAGAACTTAATTTTAACCGTAAACAGCCGATCAGAAATTCTGCGTGAAAAAAATATTTTAAACATTTATTTTTAACATCGTTATAAAATGGTCTACGAAGTTCGGATTTGCGACATCTATGGTCAACATAGACGAATAACAAACGTGGGAGCTACAAATATTTAAAAAAATACATATTGCCGAATCAAGGAGAAAATTGCCTTTTTTATCCGAAAAACAATCGGTGACATTTAAAATGGCGCCAATGTATGGCAAAAATCGCTCCAGAGGTTATACATAATTCATTATAAAGAATGAAATTTAAAAGTTTTGAAAAGCTTTTTTAGAGATTTTATATTACAATGGAAACGTTACAACAGAATTATTTAGATATTACGTGTGAAAAATGTTGGCCATATTATATTTATGTAATTTAAAGTATGAGATGTATCTTAGAACATTGATTCGGGTCTTGATCCCCAGGCAGTTTATCCTCCGACAGTTGATCCCCCGGACAGTTGAACCCTCGGGTCAACTATCCCTCTGACACTTTATCCCCAAAGACCCCAAGTGATTATTTCTGTTATACTTCCTCTCTGGTAACGTAGAAATAAAAGTGATATACTTACAATACGTTTATCAAAGCATTTTGAATGGAAAACCGCTTTACAAATATTTTTGCTAGCAATAATGCCATGTCTACGTAGAATTATACAGAGAGCTCATACCACCGAATAATAAATAGAATTTTATGGAAATAAGCCCATCATAAATAATAATCTTTTGGGGGATCTAACGTCTGGGGGATCAACTAGCTAGGGGTCAACGGCCCGTTTTTTGTATATTGGGGGATCGGTGGGTATCATGTCGGGGGATTAAATGTCGGTGGATCAACTGTCTGGGATTGTCTTTACGGGGACCAACTGTCGAGGGATCAAGCTTCATGGAAAGTGGCACGTGAGGTTAACTGAAGGTCTGGGTAGGCTAAATCAAGGACCCAACATTGTTCGATTTCTAGAAATGTTCGTTCCTAATTTCTTACAACCACGATAAAATTTTTGCTCACTCATTTGTAAATAAAAGAGACATATTATGGTACTTTCCAATAATCAAAGATACTAATTTTGGTTGCTGATTTGTCTGTGAGTGACTGTAAACTGTAAACTGTAACTCTGTACAGGGCCCGCAGATACTTTAATAGTACCCAACTGCTAACCCTGTACAAATCGCAAGTGCACCCCACGGTTGAATTTGGCAGCCACCTCTGGTCTGGAGCTCCAAAATACCTAAAAAAACCCTTGACTCTGTGCAGAAACGGGCGATCCGTTTGATAGATTCTCCCATCTTAACAGACGGACTGCAATCTTTAGAGCATAGGCGTCAGGTGGGAATGCTGTCCTTGTTCTACCGGTATTACAATGGAAGATGCTCCGAGGAACTAGCATCATTGATCCCCTCGGCACCGGTGCATAGTCGGGAAACACGCCAAACACGCGCCCAACATTTGTACACGGTTGACATTACTCACATGAGAACGGGTCGTTTCTATGACTCGTTTTTTAGTTCAACGGCTCGCCTGTGGAACGATTTGCCGGCCTCTGTGTTTCCTCCCTCCTACAACATGGGTCTCTTCAAGACCCACGTTCACTCCTTCCTTTCCTCAAAAAGACCCCCCACACAGCATCTACAAAGGGAAGCTGAGCGCTGAGGGAAGTTATATTCCTCAGGGCCTCCTGTGTGGAGTTGATGGAAAATTGAACTCGGATTTGTTTTAAATTTAAGACTAATTTTCAAAATTGTAACTGCTTGCACCAGAGTAGGTACCTACCTACTACTTATAATACAGGGTGTTTAGGGACGTACTTGACTTACTTTAACCAGTGATTCCTGACATTATTTGGAGTAAAAAATGTAAATGAAATTTTGGTCTCCGGTGACATTTTTGATGTTATTTTTATTTTTTTTCTACAAAACCATAAAAAAATGGTAGTTGTTGAAAACCTGGAGGCGGGGTAAGGGGTTCATCGGACACCCGGCTGAGTGACCAGTGAAGACATGCGGAAGAAAAAAATTTTTGTTTGATTTTGAAAAAAAAATTTTTGAAAAAAAAAAGTCGTCAAAAAAAGGCACCGGAGACCAAAATTTCATTTACATTTTTTACTCCAAATAATGTCAGGAATCACTGGTTAAGGTAAGTCAAGTACGTCCCTTAACACCCTGTATAATATTTTTACAGAAAATATTTTTAAAATTGTAACTGATGTGTCAATCATATTAAAACCTATATTAACTTTTTTTAAACCAGAAAATATATGAAATATGTATTTCATTGTTTAAATTTCTTAGGGTTAATCTTGAAAAGTGAGGTCGGTTCTGCGTTGATACATACTAACCTCAGCAGTTGAAACATCTCGTCCTTAGTGATAAACCCGTCATTGTTAAGATCATAGACCCTGAAGCAGAGAGAGATGCGCTCGGCGGGCGTGCCGCGCAAGAAGACGCTGAGACCGGTCAGCCAGCCCTCGAAACGCAGCACTGCGCTGGGCGAGCCGCCCCCGCCCGACCCGCCCGTCCCGCCCCCGGTCCCTACCCCGCCCCCGGGGGACCCACCAGCGCCGTCCCACGCCGCCCACAGCCGCTCGGAGAGGGCCTCCTCGGTCACCAGGTCGAACGTGCTGTACAGGATCTCTCGAAACATTGTGCGGTCTATACCCTGCAACAATAAAAAAATTATCGAAATTACATATATTCTTACTTTATACAACTGTCCGTACTCGAAGCAAAAAGAATTACCATGTACCTTCGACCAAGTGATATCATACGCCAATGCCATGTACCTATAATCATTTCGAAGGATATTTATAGACGAAAGAGTGAACCTAGGTCTTTGAAGACACCAACGTTGTAGAACGGAGGAAACACTAAAGTTGTTATATTCATCCAACGAATTGTTGAGCATCAAAACAAATTGTGAAACGGCCCATTCTCATGCTGTATTCTTTATTTCATTTTTAGGGTTAAAATTACATTTGGTATATCATCGATTGATTGACAAATTTAATTCAATGAGAGTACGAAGACATCACTTATTATTTTTTTAAATAATTTCCCTCATGGTCTATATCATCTTAGGGGATGGTGTGTGGGGAGGGGGGTATTTTTAAGGATAGGAAGGAGAGGAAGTTCTGGAAAGGAAAAAGGTATGTTTTGGAATCTGGAGGTCAGTCTGTTCGGAAGTGAGGACGTATGAATTCTTCCCTCCAATTGCGGCGCAAGTGGCGGTGGCGAGAGTCCGGCTGGAGAGGGTAAGTCCTACAGGAAGAAATTTATTAATGCGGGTCTTGAAGAGGCTCGGATAATGCGACGGGTCTTAATTATACTCGGATTATACGGAAAAACAGATGCTGGTAGCTCGTTCCACATACGAAAAAACAAAAAAAATAAGCAATATTTTTCAACATGCTAAAAACATTAAAAAAAATAATAAACGAAAATACTTAGTACATAATTTCAACATACAAGTATATCGATCACGGAAATTTAAAGGATAAAATGTTAATTGTTCCGGAAAAGAAGGTTTTTTCTTCTCAAAAATCACCTGTTTTACGTATAATAATTGTCAATTTTTATAGTAAAATAAAATTGAATGGATCTCTCAGAATAATTAACTTTTTCTTAATTTCTTTATTAACAGTATTTAATGTATTTTTTTTTATTTTTCAGAAAAAAAATCCTCACTTGCAAAATTGCACGTCGTAAAAGGCAAGCACTCATTTTCCTAGAAATATTTCAATGGTGCAGATCGAAAGAGAAAGAAACAGAGAAAAGTGATAATATTTATAAATGTGGCGTAGCTAGCATGGACGGCACCCGGGGGCGGAAGTCACCCCCCCCCCCGGGGCGTAGTTTCACCCCCCCCCCCCTATGAAAGTTGACTTGAGAAGTTGAAAACGCCAATTTCGACTTCATAAAATTGACCATCCTGCGGTGGCTAGAGAATTTCAGAATATCCGCTATTCGCCTTCGCTAGCCACTAGCACTAGTCACACTAAGTCATAATAGACTCGATATAGTTTCCATGACAAAATTCAATCATTGATGTCGCTATTCCAAATTCCTGTAATATTCAAAAATCTGTTTCCGAAAAAATAAGAAAATATACAGATTTACGGAGATGAGATTAAAAGAATTTGGCATTATCAGACTATAAATATAGCACCTGCAATTTGTTATTTCGGCTACTGGCATTATACGTAGCTCTCTCATGCAAAATTTAGGTTTATTAGATATGTCAAAGAATTTATATATAAAAATGCAAAAATCAGTCATTTTAAATACACGTAGGATTACGAAAGATTTTTTAAATATTTATAATGAGGGATCAGTAGGATTTATCGGTCAAGCTAGGAGTTTTACCGAGCCGAACCCTCTGATATGAAAATATCTGGAGTCGGTGAATTATTTTCCCATTTAGTCTCTGGTAGGTTGACATGTTGTTCTTGTATTATTTTGTATTTATTATATTTATACAGGGTGTTAAGGGACGTACTTGACATACTTTAACCAGTGATTCCTGACATTATTTGGAGTAAAAAATGTAAATGAAATTTTGTTCTCCGGTGACTTTTTTTGACGACTTTTTTTTTCAAAAATTTTTTCTTCAAAATCAAACAAAAAAAATTCTTCCGCATGTTGTCACTGGTCACTCAGTCGGGTGTCCGACGAACTCCTTACCCCGCCTCCAACTGTTCAAAAACTACCATTTTTTTATGTTTTTGTAGAAAAAAACATCAAAAATGTCACCGGAGACCAAAATTTCATTTACATTTTTTACTCCAAATAATGTCAGGAATCACTGGTTAAAGTAAGTCAAGTACATTCCTTAACACCCTGTATAGTACACTTGCATAGCCTGGATTGACTAGATGATCATTTGTGGAAAGATGTGTGGAAGGGTTTAATTTTCCTGTGGGGAAGATTTAACCCGGACATAAAGTCGTTAAAAATTTAAAACACATATAAAACTTATTTCCACGAATTTACTTTTGACCTTAACCGGTTTCAGCCTGTTAAGATGACATGGCAACAAATATGGAAAGCCATATAATTGAATAAAATACTTGTATACTACCCCCCTCCCTCTCCAATACGTGATGAATATTAACTGTAGATTAAGAAACATTTGTAGCAGCCTGTCTTTGAAACCGGTTACGGTAAAAATAAAATAAATGGAAATAAGTGTTATATGTGTTTTATTATATTAAAGTCAGTATCAAAAATAAAAATATTAAGAGAAAAATGACATATTTAAAACTAATATTTAGATTTATTTTCGCTTACGGCATTTCAAATTTTCGCAATCGATATTTAATAATGTCGGTACCTACCACTGCACAATGTCCACTTTCAAATAATGAAACAATAATATTACTCTTTGTTGCTTACCAAATGCGTTTATCGTCAATAACGATATCCAAACACAAAGCCTTAACAGGTGAATAACGCGTAGCGTGTAACGGATAAAAACATCGATAAACCAATTCGGAGACAATCAACTTCCACTAACATAACTCCCACGTCTACAGAATTGGAAAAGAAAAGACACATACTTTATGGTAACATGATAAGAAAGAAAAAATAATTATCGAACATCGCCATTCAATATAACATTAACGCTCGGAATAAAAAAATAGAGTGGTAGTCGTGATATGACTGACCTCAACATTGACGGGGGCAGGTTTTCCGGTAGCCGTGGTTCTCTTTACCGGTTGGGCTGAGGCAATGAGCTTTCGATAGATCTGGAATAGAGCCTCCAGTTCAACTCTAGTGAAACAAAAAAAATAATAATTTGAATTATGTATAAACCACCAAATTCTTTAAACAACAGTCACACCTATATTCAATTGGTTTTTTTATTACGAAGATGTAAGTTTATCATTAAAATAAATTATGTTATGAAATAATATTTTAAAATTAAAAACTTATACATCTTTTTCAGATAATAAAGTTAACGCTTTGTTACCACATTTGTATTTTAGGAAGCAGTTGATTTTCAAAATTGCTTACAAAAATAGATAGCTGAATTCGCTTGAAAAGTAGGTAATAATTTTTTTAATCATAAACAAACTAATTTCGGTTGTCTGTGATGTGCTTTAGTTATTCAGGCGTGAAACTTGATTCAATAAACTGAAATAATTTGTTTTGAATTCAAGTGTCATTTTCAAAATAGAGCTAATTGTGGGAACAATTAAGACAAGCGATAAAGTAGGCACATCAATTACCTATCGTTGAAATTATTATATTTGGAATTTCAAGAATTCTCGACTATTCCGTTATTTTTCACGGGTCTGCGCTTATCTGTAACTAATTCAGAAACAAAAATTTGCACATCTAATGAAAATTGACAAAAATCTAACGAAAATTTAATCAAAACTTTTGCGCATCTAGCGAAAAATGATACTTCAAACTCAAACTACAACTTAAAATTTGCTTTTAAATTTTCTCTCAAAAGTTTTGGATTCGAATCTTAATGGTTACTTAATTCAGTATTTCTATAGCTTTCACATATTTTTTAATTGCGAGTATGTTTGCACACAGGTGGTATTCGTAAATGTCACTTTGAAAGTTTAAGAAGTTTCGAATAACAATGAAAAAAATCATTTCGAGGTGAATTTTTAAGTTAAGACTTTATTTTTAGAAGAACATCACTTTATCCTAGAAATCATTTAGCACTGAGTTTATTAGCAGATATTTATTTACTTGGTGAAATGCGTCTTTCGCTTGAGCCCCTCTAGCGCCTTCGGGGTGAGTTTGTTGTTCCTGCCTTGGCGACCGGCCATGCCCTGGGCCCGCGGCCGCCTGCGCTTGGCGGGGTCGGTCTGTTGCTCCGTGCGCTTGCGCGACCCCGACACGCGCCGCCCGCTGGCCAGGAACAGCGAGACGCTCTTCATGATCATGGCGCCGCAGCCCAGGCCAGGCGTCGCGCCTTCCCCCGCCTCCGCGCTGCCGTCGCCCATCTAAACAACAACACAATATCATCAACAAGACACAATATTAACAACAAGACAAAATATTATCAACAAGACACATTATGTCAACAAGGCACAATATTATCAACAAGACACAATATTAACAACAAGACACAATATTAACAACAAGACACAATATTAACAACAAGACACAATATTAACAACAAAACACAATATTGACAACAAGACACAATATTAACAACAAGACACAATATTAACAACAAGACACAATATTAACAACAAAACACAATATTGACAACAAGACACAATATTGACAACAAGACACAATATTAACAACAAGACACAATATTAACAACGAGACATAATATTATCAACAAGACACATTATGTCAGCAAGGCACGATATTATCAACAAGACACAATATTATCAACAAGACACAATATGTCAGCAAGGCACGATATTATCAACAAGACACAATATTATCAACAAGACACACTATGTCAACAAGAGACAATCTTATCAACAAGATACAACATGTCAACATCATATTATCAACATGACACAATATTATCAACAAAACGCAATGTTAATGGACAGTCCTTATTTATGAAGCTTAATGACCTTCCATGTACCAACAAGATCTCCTCGATCTAAAATTCTTTTCATATAATTGCAAAAACAATATCAGGGTAGAGTAATTTAGATATTCGTTTTTACCTGGAATGTTCGTAGTTGGCAATAATGAATCAATGTTACCATAATACAAGTACCCATTATTCTTCTGTCTGGGTTCTATTTAATTATTTCAGCATATTTTATTAAATAATTACTGTTGTACAAAATTATTGTTTATCACGTTTGTAAAATATTATACGGATGAATGTTTTTCTCGAAATTTTTTCAACCTGGTTGACAACATATTAAATAAACTATACATCCGATTGGCATGCACCAATTCTTAAAATGTTCGCAAATCCAGTGACTATGTCACCATGTAGGGGAATTTAGATATCTAAAAAAATAAAAAATGGCGCACCAGCGAATTTTATTTTCGATTTTTTATGGAAAATTTTCATCATTCATAAAAAAAGAAAGGGGCCTTTTATAAAACAATCCCTAAGTGATGTTATAGTCAAGGCCGGATTAAACATGTCGGGGCCCCTAGGCAATGCGTGTCTCGGGGCCCCCTTTACCATTGGGGCCCGTATTGTAGGAGCTGCATAAAATTTAGTTTGCAATATCAAATATTATAATTAATTAGAAATTTGTAAACTTAAATGTACAAATTACTAAAATAAAATTAATAAATAAAAATAAATAGCCGATGCGTGGTCCCTAGGCTGTGGCCTACACTGCGTTATTGACAATACGGCCCTGCCAGGGCCGGATTAAAGGGCCGGGGCCATTAGGCAATGCACATCTCGGGGCCCCTTTACCATAGAGGCTCCTAGCCGATGCGGGGCCCCAAGGTAAAAAATAGAAAAAATGGCGGACCAGCGAATTTTATTTTCGATTTTTAATGGAAAATTTCATTGTTCATAAAAAAAATATATAGAATGGGGCCCTTTATAAAAAAATCCCTACGTGGTGCAATAGTGACTAGATTTTTTAACAGTTTAAGATTTAGTGCATGCAAATCGAATGTATAGTTTTTCTTATATGTTGTCAACCAGGTTGAAAAATCGCGTTCAAAGTTTTGTGTAAGGATAATTCAACATACAAATTGTGTAAATCGGTTTTATATAAAATGTTGTATCTCTTAGAATTTTTTTATTTCAGTATCCTGATGCCTTAAAGCCTTGATTAGGATTTTATCAAAGGAACGTGGAGGCTTTTCGAGGCCCCCCAGGACCAGAAGCTCGTGTGAACTAGAGATGGGTAAGTCATGCATTTTGCCGGGGCATCCCCGGCAGGTCCCGGGAGCCACTCCCGACTCGCAAATGGCTCGGACCGAGACGCACGGGTTCGCACCTCGGAGTCCGAGTCCGCAAACGAACTCGAACGCGCAACCTACTCCCGACTCGCGAATAGCTCGGACCGAGACGCACGGGTTTGTCGAGTGGTCGGGCTGCCGACTGCCGCGCCGCGCCGCAGCGCCGTACCCGACTCGTAAGTGGTTCGGTTCGTCAAGTTCCGGGTACAAGTACTGGTCCGGGTTCTTTGGGAGTAGTCGATTTGAAAAAGGAGTAGGAGCAGGAGCCGCTTCGCGCGAAGAACCCGAGTTTAAGGGCCAACTCTGCTGAACCTACACATCGCTAGTGTGAACTGAATAAAAAGCTTGTAAAATTACATCAACTTCTTAAACTTGGGGGGGGGGGGATCATTCAGCTTTGCCGCTCCAGGCCTCTGACGGGCTTAGTCCGCCACTGAAACGAACCAACCGCAAACGGCGCGAAACGCCTCTTGCGGTTGCTACATTCCTTTCCCGTAATTCGTGAATCGGTTTGCGGAAACACCTACGTCTTTATACCATAAAAAACACTTCACCACAATCTACAGATCTGCCCTGATGACGAACACTGTAACGCTCTCTAAACGTTGGCTGGTCTAAAGGGGCGGTCCTAATTTTAAATTTTCCCCGCCATTCCCGTCAATATCAGACTTTTTCGTAACTTACATCTCGTATATTGTAAGTTTATATTATAATGCCTGCTTGCGAAGCTTTCTACCGGAGGACGTAAATGCTTTTAGGTTTTGTTCGACAAATCCACAGTCAATACACTTTTAAAGGAAGAAATACCTGCTCTTAAAGCTGACGACCTCTCCAACATGGTGACCTCCATACGGTCTACTTTAAATTCTGTTGAACGCGGAAATGGCAAAGATGAAAACCCTTACCTACAAATTAACTTCAAGGTACCTTTGACGCCTTTATTACTAATTTTAGCTTAGCTGAATTCCTAACGTGGATCATAAAAATATACGAGAGGCAATTCAAGTCGTAAAATCGAAGATTTTTGTATTTATGAGGATTCCTTCTTTCTGCGACCCAGTGTTTTATTTATTTAAAAGTTTAATGTAGGGTGCGTCGATGTCCTGTTGGTTAATTTGTACATTGTGTTTTATTTTTTTAATCCCATAGAGAATGAAGATTAGATTACGATGGTATCAAATTTATTGGCATATTACGTCAGAAGATCAAAATATTTTCGCTTTTCAATGAAATCCAAATAAATGGAATATTTCTGAACATATCCGAAAATTAAAAACTGTTTTCTATAGGTGATGAAATACGCTTTCATAGTTTATTGTTAGAAATAAACATATAATTTATTTAATATTATTTCTAATGCAAACGTAAGTAATTTTAATAGTGGCTCAACTTATGTTTTTTTTAAATAAAATTATTGAAAACGAAAAAAAATAAAAACACAAACAATTTAGTGAACAAGTGTATTATAAACGTAATGATCACCTCACTTTTTTGTCAAGAGGATAGCTGCCTTTGGTGACTTAGAAGGGGTGTCCGGATTTATTGGTCTAAATCTAGATCTAGGTCTTGGCGGCGGATGCATCTGCCAACTTACTGCGTGGCGGGCCGTTGAGGTAGAACATTTGGCTTCTTCAGCAGCACTCCCTCGACCCCTCGCTTTGCACTGCAGTGGGAGGAATGGATTCATACGTTCGTCACTCTTAGACCCACTGACCCCCAGATTCCTATCCACCCCTCATACCTCTCCTTCACTTAATTTAAATGCCCCTCTTCACAGCATCCTCAAAGATGACAAGCTGCTGAGGTAATTTTTTTCCTTAATATAAATTATATATTATACCTACATAATGTTAAATTCTACATGTATTTCGTATCTTAAGATTAATAAAGAAATAAATAAAAAAATGTGGAAAATAATTTTAAATACGTAGTTACTGTTAAAAATTGAGATACTACCAGCACCTATGGGTTGCTTGAGCAAGCTCCCAGACGTTGATATTTCGAATGGTGCGAGGCTTGGCTGGACGCTGAGTGTTCGCAGCCTGTTTTAACTACCAAGTACATACTATGGAGGAAGCCATTTTTTTTTGTAGATGCTTTCGAATGTCAAAATGTATAATCGTAGATTCTTTAAATGTGTGCAGGTTTTTATGTTATAAAAGTGCTAGCATCCCATTATTATTGCTTCTTCCCAACGCAAGTTTTAACAGTAAACAACTGCCAGTGTTTGGCCCGGTGTATTGACACCGTATTATAATACATTTATAACATGTCCAAGTGAAATAAACAGTGAAGTTTTTTGCAAGGATAATTATTTTATTTAAAAGGACCCCTATCATTTTTGAACATGGGCCTTACGATCCGGATTGCAATCAGAGGACTGCAATAATATAAAAAAAAACAAGAACCAGCTGCCAATTAATACAGATGACCAATATTACAATTACCGGAATCACAAAGATGAACAAAGGAAGACTGGATTCACATCGGAAATGAGATAAGTTTTTAGTGCCTTCCCACCCATACCCATTCTTTAACATCCATACAGAACTCATTCGTAGTTTTTTAACAAGATTAATCCCATAAATATTATTGTAAAAAATAAAATCACTACCCACGTAAAGATTTTATGCAACTCATGATTTTCAATTAATGATTGAACATTAGGTTCTCAATTAATAATTGCCAGGAATATTGTCGTTGTTGTCTTTCAGGCGGGTAGCTTCTCAAATAAATAAATACGCATTGTCGGAACACATTTTATCAGGGATTAAGCTACGAAAAGGTATTTGTACACAAAATGGATAAGATCAAATCTTTAATAGCCAAGAGAGGCGTGATTAAAGGGAAATTGACGCGTTTCGCGGATTCTATAAACTCCTTGTCCGCGATTGAAATTAAACTGAGGTACGACCGAATAAAGCCATTGTTAGATCAATTCGAATCTATACAGGACGAAATTGAAATTTTATCGGATGAGGAACTGGAAAATTCTATTCAGCGCGAGACGTTTGAAAATCAATATTTTTCAGTCCTTGCTACTGCTAAAGGGGCGATGGACTCAATTAACGAGGGTAGAGTCGACATCAAACTCCCAACTCTCCAATTGAGAGAATTCGATGGGAATCAAAAAGATTGGGTAAATTTCGTTGAAACCTTTAAAACTTTGGTTCATAATAACAGTTCCTTGAGCAACGTCCAAAAATTCTTTTACTTACAATCTGCGCTGAAAGGGAACGCATTGAAAATAATTAGTAATCTAGAAGTTTCGGAATTAAACTACCTATCGGCTTGGGAATTGTTGCACGACAGATTTGCGAATCTCAGGGCTACCGTACATAAACATATCCAAACTCTATTTCAATTAAAGGATATGAAACATGAAGAGCCTGTAGCATTAAGGTATTTAATTGATGAAACTAATGTCAATTTGAAAGCGTTACAAAACATCGGAGTTAAAGTAGATCATTGGGATCCTTTGATTATTTACATAATTTCAAATAAATTGGATATAGCTACCCGGAGAAATTGGGAACAATATACATTGCAAGGTGAATTACCTACATTAAAGGAATTCATAAAATGTTTATCTGCTAGGGCACAAGTATTGGAGCTTATGAATGCTTCAGAGAAAAAATCTTCTAACCTACACAAAATGCAAATAGGCAACAATAATAACAAAAAAGATTCATCGGTATTCTTGGCAATAAAGGCAAACAACTGCATTTATTGTAATGATAAAGGTCATCAAATTTATTTTTGCAAAAAATTTCTAAAATTAAAATTACAGGATAGGATTGATGCTACGAAATCAATCCGGGCGTGTTTTAAATGTTTGAGGTTGGGTCATCAGGCACAGAGTTGCAAGACAAACCTAACCTGCAAAATTTGTGGCAAGTATAGCCACAATACTCTATTACACAAGGAGGTACCTCCGCCGGAGACCTCAAATATGGATGCTAATAACGAGGTTATAGTGTCGAATTTTTCTGCATCGGAAAAGGCAGAAAAAATAATATTATTGTCAACCGCCTACATAGGAATTGTGGGGGCCAACAATAAAATGTTTAAAGCTCGCGCCCTGATTGACTCTGGTGCGCAGAGTAATTTTATGAGAGCTGATTTTGCTAATAAATTAAATTTACCATGTGAATGGATAAACAAACCCGTGTCTGGGATCCATAATAATATCACACACATAAAAAAGAGAATTTCAGTGGAGTGGCACCCATCGACATCCTGTTGGGCGCGGAGAGCTTCTGGGAGATGCTAAACAACGATAGATTGAAACTCGAGTCAGGACCAACGCTTCAACGTACGCAACTGGGATGGATTGTGTCCGGTCCTATCAACGTGTACCCCAAACAAAGGCCTGTATCAGATTTTTGCAGTTTATCTATAAATAAGTTGAGTCATCAAATAGAAAAATTTTGGAAATTGGAAGAGATTAATTCCACTAAAATTCAAACTCAAGAAGAAAAGGCTTGCGAAGCCAGTTTTGTAAGTACTCATACTAGAGAAGATGACGGTAGATATGTTGTAAGTTTACCGCGTCGGGCATGCATTGATCAGTTGGGAAACTCATTGCTCACTGCCGAAAAAAGATTTAAAAACATGGAAAGAAAATTTGTGTCACATCCCGAGTTAAAGACACAATATGTAAAATTCATGCGTGAATATGAAGAACTGGGACACATGGTGATGTGTGACCAGTCAAAAGGGGATCGTGACTCCTATTTTTTACCGCATCACGCTGTAGTGAAAGAATCCAGCACTACTACTAAAGTGAGGGTCGTTTTTGACGGCTCCGCCAAAACCTCAAATGGAATCTCCCTCAATGAAGCCTTGATGACAGGACCTGTTATACAAAAGGATCTATATAACCAACTATTGCATTTCAGGAAACATCAAATAGTCATGACTGCCGACATCGAGAAGATGTACCGCCAGATTAACATGTGTGAAGATGACCTGGACCTACAGAAGATAGTATGGCGCGAGTCGCCACAGGATGTGCTCAAGCATTATCGTCTGAAGACTGTGACTTATGGACTGGCACCTTCCTCCTTCTTAGCCACAAGATGCTTAAAGCAAATTGGTATGGATAATAATTTAATTTTTCCTAGAGCTAGTCAGGTCATTGAAAATGACTTCTATATGGATGACTTGTTAACGGGAGCAGATGAGCTGGAATCCTGTAAAAAGTTAAAAGAAGAATTAATCAGCATCTTGTCATCTGCGGGGATGACGTTGAGGAAGTGGAGGTCCAATGCGTTGGAATTGTCAGCCGAGTCGGGCCAAGCTAAGTGTGCCGATTCAGGCGATTCCGACAAAATTATTACTGACAATCCAAAGACTGAGAAAATATTAGGATTAACATGGAACAATGAATCTGATTACTTTTCTTATGTAATAATGAAGCCATCAGGTCCAACCGAGAGCAAACGAGAGATATTGTCTTGCATCGCATCAACCTTCGATCCATTGGGACTCCTAGGGCCGATAATAGTCATAGCCAAATTGATAATGCAAAGGCTGTGGCAGTCCAAAGCAGCATGGGATGATCAGTTACCTAATGAAATATTAGCACCCTGGAGGACCTACCTGCAAGATTTAATTCAGCTAAATGTGTTGAAAATACCAAGAAAAATTATTTGCAAGCAAGCAAAAGAGCTACAGCTACACGGTTTTTGCGATTCGTCTGAGAAGGCTTTCGGAGCCTGTATCTATATGGTGTCAATGGACCACAGCGGTAAGTGGCATTCACACTTAATAACATCCAAATCAAGGGTAGCACCATTGAAGTCTATTTCACTGCCTAAGTTGGAGCTATGTAGTGCTGTACTACTGGCAAAATTAATGAAAACTATAAAACAAGCATTAAATATAATGAAGATCAACACATATTATTGGTGTGGCTGAAAGGTCAACCTACTCGTTGGAGCACTTTCGTGGCCAATCGAGTAGCCGAAATACAAGAACTGAGTGATCCAGATCAATGGAGACACGTATCATCATCCGACAATGCAGCGGATATACTTTCAAGAGGAGCTACGGCGGATAAACTGATAAATTCTACAATATGGTGGAATGGACCAAATTGGTTGACCGACGGAGTCAACGATTGGCCTATATCGAACATTTCCTGTTCAAACCCTCCGGAGCTCAAGAGTAAAAATATTCTTTTATCTACTGATATTCAAGAATGGGAAATATTTGGAAAATTTTCCTCATTTATCAAATTGAAAAGGGTTACAGCATATGTACTGCGGTTTGTGAATAACTGCAGAAATATTAAAAGTAAAATTTCAGGTAATTTAAGTGTAGCTGAACTAGAAGCAAGTTTGAATTGTCTACTGAAATCAGCTCAGGCACATGCCTTTCAAAAGGAGTTGAAGACATTAAAAAACCAGGGAAATGTCAACAAAAATAGTAACTTAAAATCTCTTCATCCCTTTTTATGTGATGGTCTTATATATGTGGGCGGTAGATTAAGTTTAGCTACACACCTATCGTACCAACAAAGACATCCAATTATATTGCCAGCTAAACATAAGCTAACCGAATTGATTATACGTCACTATCATTATGTAAACTTACACGCAGGACCTCAAGCGCTATTAGCTGAAATAAGATTAAGGTTTTGGCCTATTTTTGGGAAAAATACTGTTAAAAAGATATTACATAAGTGTATTGTGTGTTTTAGGTGTAATCCTCGTATTGGTAACCAGATCATGGGAAGCTTACCGAGCGAAAGAATCACACCGAGCCGACCGTTTGCTATCACGGGGGTCGATTTTGCTGGACCGATTCCAACCAAAAGTGGGCCACTGAGGAGAGCTCCACTCGTGAAATCGTATTTATGTATTTTTGTTTGTTTTTCCACAAAGGCGGTTCATTTGGAATTAGTTTCGGATTTATCTAGCAATGCTTTTTTGAACAGTTTAAAGAGATTTATATCCCGTAGGGGAGAACCTGATAAGATCTTTTCCGATAACGCTAGCAACTTTCGGGGGGCCAGTAATAGGCTCAAGGAGCTGTATACCAGTTTGAGAGAGAACAACGACAAGATTCAAAATTATTTAGCTAACAGAGGTATTGAGTGGAGGTTCATAACCCCTCGAGCCCCTAGTCAGGGAGGGCTGTGGGAAGCTGCGGTCAAGTCAGCAAAGTTTCATTTGTATAGAGTCACTAGTAATTCTGCTTTAACCTTTGAACTTTTGTATACCTTAATTTGTCAGATTGAGGCCTGTCTAAATTCCCGTCCATTGACTTCCTTGTCTGATGACATCCACGATTACCAACCCCTCACCCCAAACCATTTCCTCATAGGCACTAAATCCTCTATCATTCCGGAGAGAGATGTCCGAGCCATACCAGACAACAGGCTGACCCAATATCAGAGAATCCATGCGCTAATGTTATCCTTTTGGTATAGATGGAAGCGAGAGTACTTGATGGAGCTACAAAAAAGGACGAAATGGCAAACCAGTAATCAACGGGCACTGCAAAAGGATGATCTGGTTATTCTGAAGGAAGATAATCTACCTCCACCATTATGGAAAATGGCGCGAGTTATATCTACACATCCCGGCGCGGATGGTGTAGTGCGAGTGGTTACCCTGAAAACCCCTCAAGGAATCTTTGTCAGGCCTATCACAAAGATATGTCTAATGCCTCTGGATCCGGAAGCTGAACCTGTGACGGACGCCCCGGACCCTTCAGTCAGTCCGGACACCCCGGACGACCATGATGAAACTTTTTAGGGTGAAAATATTTAAAAAAAAGACCCTTTAAAGATACCAATCCCAGGAACAACATGACAACCAATAAATTGATGATTGATTGCACCCCGCGCTGTGGTGCTTATATCGTGGACTGCACCTGGAGAAGATCCTAACCAATGGACTTGAAAAAAAAAGACAATTGTGTTGTGTTGGGTTGGGTTTTATTATAATATTACTTTGTGTTGGGTTGTGTTCTATTATAATAGTATTTTGTGTTAAGTTATTATTTAAATATGTAAAAAAATTTTTTTTTTGGTTAATTGAAGTTTATATAATTAGTTTAGGTTAATCACCTTAAAATTCAACTTGTGAATGTACATTTTTAAATAATAGTATAATAAGCAGTGCAGGATCATTTAGTTTTGGCTGCTAATTTATAATAGGTAAAATTATTTGTTAGTATTTGTACGGTAGTTAGAGTTAGGATTTGTGTTTTTTGCTTTTGCCTTGATTGTCTTCCCCTGTTTTTGTTATGTTTTCTTGAAGGGTTCCTAAATCGGTATGGGCGATTTAGTAACCCCGAGGCGGAAGCTATGTTAAAAATTGAGATACTACCAGCACCTATGGGTTGCTTGAGCAAGCTCCCAGACGTTGATATTTCGAATGGTGCGAGGCTTGGCTGGACGCTGAGTGTTCGCAGCCTGTTTTAACTACCAAGTACATACTATGGAGGAAGCCATTTTTTTTTGTAGATGCTTTCGAATGTCAAAATGTATAATCGTAGATTCTTTAAATGTGTGCAGGTTTTTATGTTATAAAAGTGCTAGCATCCCATTATTATTGCTTCTTCCCAACGCAAGTTTTAACAGTAAACAACTGCCAGTGTTTGGCCCGGTGTATTGACACCGTATTATAATACATTTATAACATGTCCAAGTGAAATAAACAGTGAAGTTTTTTGCAAGGATAATTATTTTATTTAAAAGGACCCCTATCATTTTTGAACAGTTACCAACTAAAAAAAACACGAATATGTTTCAAGTATAATCAAATAAAAATTTTATGAACCACATATTATTTATTATACATAGCATAAAACCTTTAACCGTTAAAAGGTTCCTACCGCATCGCAGCTTGAGGTCTTATTACATTGAGGATTATTACACGAAGATTCCCAGTTATTACATTTTATAAGCACTTCATTACAGTTTATTAACAATTTTCGTGCGGCTTATTAAATTGTGTTTGTTTGTTGAAAAGCAATCTTTCCTGAAAATAAATTGAAAATGTTTATTTAAAATGAGATCTCTAAACGAGTTATTTAACTGTCAATTTTTGCACACAAGTTTTAGTAGAACAAAGCAAAAACGTTGGGTTGGTACCTACCGCTTAGGTTGGTAAAATATATCACAAATAAAAGATTTGGAAAAGTTTACCGAAGCAAACATTCTTTCAGAAAAAAATACAGCTGGTTAAGCCGAAAATTTTCTCACGAGTATTTTGTATGTCAAATTATTTTTTTAATATTTTGGGAAAGGAATGTCTTTCACGACTTCTACACCAAATTCACATGAAAATTTAACAAAACAAATCGATATGCCCTGAAATATGATATCAGCAATATTGTTTTATCAATGTTACCTTAAATGTTTTGAATATATTTTGTACAGGGTAATATTTTGTCTTTAGTTCGATTGATTCTATCATTATAGAAACCATAAACAATGCATTTACATGATAATCAATCTTCAACTTTATATTTAGGTGGCATTTTTAAATAATGAAACCATATAAAACTTAGAATAACCTACAGTAAAATCAAACACAAAACAATAAGGATTTTTTTTTAATTTTCTGGCTTTCACCCTTCAAGGGTGTTCTAGTTTTAGGCCATTGTTTCAAATTATGGAGAGTGCGAAAGTGAATGTATATATTGATTTTATGATAATGGGAAAATTTCAACATTATATGGAAGATTAAATTAATACACAATTCTCTCAATGTTTTACCTGTTAGAGGATTTTTATTGCATAATATTGTAATTTACGTGTTATATTGTCTGATTCCTTGTATTTAATAAACATAATAGAAGATTCACTCAAAATGAACGATTGGTGGTTCCGAAATGTACCAATGAATACGGTGAAATAACCCTAAACTTTATTGTACCCAAAATAATAAATAAATTAGGTACCTACTATTTATAATGATTTTTTTTTATAAGTATTAAAATGAAATATGTATTCTAAGAAATTGGCTAATTGATACAGATGATATATTATATTGATGCCCTACTGGGGCCCTTGTATTGCTAATGGGAATTCAAAATATGACATTTTTAAAACACCTCATTTATTCTACATCTATTTATATTTATGTGACTATTCATTTGCACACTTGTTTGTGATATAACGCTTGTATTGTTATTTGTATGTGTATTAATATTATTGTATTAATTTAACCACGTTACTAATTAAGGGGGTATTTTACCATCCTCCTGATGGCTTACCTATAAGAAACGAATATTAATAAATAAACAAATAAATACTCACAACAGGTCAAAAAAACTCAGCTAACTTATCCTTTGTGTAGCCACTATTTATAGGTTCAAGTACCGAGTAGTAAACTCAGACATTATAATAAATATCGTGTTTAATTAATAGAAAATGTACGTTTTTTGTATGGATAATCTATGAGGAGGATGGTGAAACACCCCCTAATGATTTCGCCTAGAAACCCCTGCCACACACAGCTATAAAAGATAAAAGATCATCGCACGCCTAATAACGCTCTCCGTACAATCCCTTCAGACCTGTCACACCTAAGCGGTTTATGCGCAGATCAACCATAGACGATACAGATCTTACGCCGTAACCGCTCCTGAGGCGATATGTGAAAAGTTATATGACCCCCCCTCCTCCAAAAACAGGAGAGTCATTTTGATTACGGAGCTGCCTAAACGGGCGGATGACAGAAGTGAAGTTGATATATTCAATGGCATTTCGTTCTTCTTGGTGTTCCCTATCAGGTACCTCCGACGTTGGCGATCACTCTGGAAAATGTCTCTCTGTCTTGCTGCCCGGAATAGCTCCTCCACACTTCTAATGCCGGTCCACACTCGTAAATTTCGCAGTCAAGACATTTGTTTCTTACCAGGCCCTCGGCGACTCTCTCTTGCCTTTCAATACCAATTCAATTGATACTTCTCCCCTCGAAGTATGTGACCCAAATATGAAATTTTCCTGACTTTCACCAATGTAAGCAGCTCTCTATTTGCTCCAGCCCGCCTGAGAATTTCTGTGTTGGTGATCATGTCGGTCCATGAGACCTTGAGCATTCTCCGATGAATCAACATTTCAAAAGCCTCTAACTTGTTCATGGTATTTACCTTCAAGGTCCATGTCTCACATCTATACAGCAAGACCGACCACATATAACATTTTAGCATTATTTGCCTTAGTTTTAAATTGTCTCTGCAGAAGAGGGCTTTGATTTTACTGAATGCAGTTCTTGCTGCTTCAATTCTGCACCTAACCTCTACATCTGGGTCAAGAGTCTCCGTGAGAATACTGCCGAGGTATCTAAATCTTTCCACCTTTTCGACATTGCAACCATTTAACTGTATCACTGATCCAGAGTGATCAAGTCGTCCAAATGTCATCCATTTAGTTGTATTGATGTTGATTGTAAGACCCAGTTGCTCATCAGAATTATTAACAAGATTTGATAGGTCTTGGAGGTCATCGATACGGTCAGCTAGTAATACAGTATCATCTGCATATCTTATGTTATTAATGACAACTCCGTTGATTTTCAGACCCTTCTCGGTATTACTTAGAGCTCTTTTAAAGACATAGTTAGAATAGAGATTAAACAATAATGGCTACAGGATATAGCCTTTTCGTACTCCACGCTGAATGGCAATCGCATTAGATCTCTCATTCCCATGTCTTATTTCTGCTGTTTGGAACCAATAGAGGTTTTTAATGAAATTTGTGCAATACATTTCGTTGCAGACGCCTAATTCATCTAACTCCTACTCCTACCATAGGAAGAATTATTTGATAGCGTCGTATGACGGTACAACACATAAGCGCTCGCGGTTCAACAGGTATCTGCTCCCGCTTTTATAGCTGTATGTGTCAGGTGCATAAATATTGTCTACATGTACCTGCTGACAAATCACAAAAGTACTCGTAGTTTAGCAGGTTAGAATGAAAATAAACAAATAAAAAAATGGAGTCGAGTTCAGACTTCGAAGAGATGACATGTTGAATAGAAGGGAGGCAATTTTAGATAAGACTTGACAGAAGAGAGGATACTTGTTCAAAGAAAGACAACCCAAAAAATATGTAAGCTAAAAGTTCTCTAGACCACAGAAAGTACAATCTGGTTTATAATCTAAAGAATCACACCTTCGATACGAAATGTCAATATCATAGACAGTAGATATCGCTTTACTTTTTTATAAAGTTCTTTTAATTCTAAAAAGTAAGAAAGTGACTGTCATTGTATGCCATATTAGGTACCTATTTTATACAGAATTGTGCAGAAAATGAGCGCGTGTTTGCTTTATGGAGATTTATTGTAGGTTCGCCTGTGGCTGCCGGCGGTGAAGCCGTAAATCAAAGCCAAAAACTCATCATCCGTCAACCAAATAACCAAACAAATTGGAATGGAAAAAACTCATTTTAACTTTTTGTATCACAAAATTGCAACAAGTTAACCCTCTCGTATGCAAATTATTTCTTTTGTAATTGAAATATTAAAAAAAACGTTAATTTCTCTTTAAATAAAACCATGTTTGATTCCACTGGAGCGATTATGGTCATTTATTTTAAAACGAAGCTATTGAAATGCTTTATCTATTTTGACCATAGATGTCGCAAATCCGAACTTCGTAGACTATTTTAGAACGACGTTAAAAATAAAATTTAAAAATATTTTTCCCGCCGAATTTTAGATCAGCTGTTTACGATTAAAATTAAGTCCATATATGTGCTTGTGCACCTTTCATTATCAAGTATACCACAGACAACACACAGAAATCGAAATTATTCTATGTTGACTCGAACAAGTACCCCTCACAGCAGTTTCGAAGTAAAAAAAACACGTAGAAGTAGCTCTAATTTTTGTAAATGGCGTTGACTTTTACATATTTTGTACAGTAAACAGAAGCAGAATAATACATGTTAACAAACAATGATTTATAATGTTTATATTTATTTCATAATTATTTGATAGTCACTTTAATATTCTATAAGAAAGATTCGCTTTAATGTAATCGCTTATAAATCTTTGTTTTTTTTCAGTTATTTTTTTACAGATATTTAAAAAAAAACCATAAGGATATATATTTTTGATTTTATCTATTGTGGAAAATGGTATGAACTAATGATAACATTTTGTTTCATCTCTCAGCACTTTGTTGTTAATTCATATATTTTTATCACTTATAATTTTCTCCGTTCATCATTTTATTTTTAAATTTCATTATTTTGATTTCACTTAACTGTTTGGTAATTAATGACCGATATTTGCGTGTGTTTTTTTTTTTAATTGTGAAATTATTAACCCCAATACAGGCGAACCCTAGTGGGGTTAATGATTACATGCTAAAAAAATGTATTTAAATTGTGAAGAAGCAATAAATAAATGTTATAATTTTTAAGGGAAAACTTTTTTAGCACCCTTGTGATTTGAAACTCGATGGAACGAAAAAGCGACACTAAAAAGAGATAAACATACATCTATAGGATTTAATGAGATAATTGGTCTCCTCTTTGTGCGGTGCTTTGTAGCCCCCCCGCGTCTACTTTAGTTTTCTCTTCTACCTTGCGTGAGCTGCACACATTTTTTTTACAAACAAAGTTTTTGGTTTAGGAAATCGCGTGAGAACTTTTCCGCCTCATTTATTATATATTAAAAATTAAATAAATTTGATTTGCAATACAGTGGTTTACAGAATGAAACCATTCTGAAAAATGATTAATTTTCCTGGTGCTAACAGCAAAAAATCAAGTTTAGTTTGAAGGTTTAGCTTATTGAGAAATAAATACAAAGAAATTGAGGTTTTTTAAAGAATACTGGATCCCGGAGGGTTAAGATTTAAGGGTTCACCTTGGTTGGAAACGCTAAACCAAGCTGTTTTTTGTGATTTTGGCGCGTTTAAAAACGTTTTTTGCACGAAGCAGAATAAAATCATTGTACCTAACCTAACCTAATCTAACTATAATAAGCAAAAATAAACAGTTCGATAAGCCGGGACAGTCCCATTTTACAATGAATTTCATGACAAATTTTGGTATTTTTTTGATCATTCATCCATAATATTCACAATTATTAGGTACTGTAATGTGTGCGTGAAAGAGATATCTTGCAAGCGGGATGGAATACTTGTAGATCTTATAAAAAATGTGTGTGGATGCGTCTCTCTACCTCTTTTCCTCAGACGGTTACCAGTAATAAACATCTCAACAATATAAGACTACAAACATGCTCTTTATTGCAAACACCACAAGTACGGATCAGTGGCGGATTTATACTTTTCATAAGTACAGGCAAGGCTGGGCAAAATACATGCTTTGCTGTAATTAAAATACAAATTACAAAATACTTTTTCGCATGTATTTAAAATACGAAATACAAAATACTTTAAAGTCGTGTTTTTGAAATACAACAATTTTTTAATTTCAAATACAAAATACAAATTACAAAATACATTTGGTTTTGGTAGAACCTTTGGTTGCAATCAATTGTCGTAAGTGCCCATATCTAAGGGTGCGTTTCCATAGAAGCAAAGCTGAACAGAGTGAAAAAGAGACGTGCTAAAATTGAATAATCATATTGCTCAGGAGACACATCTCGTCTCCGCTCCACTTGTAAAGTTTTGTGGTATAGGACTTATGTAGGTGTTAGATTATAGCAATTATTATTATAATAACACTAGCTGGTTCCCGGCATGCGTTGCCATGCCATATTTAAAGAAATAAAATGTTTCTAGCTGCATGTCCTTTCCCGTGCGTCCCGTTCCCCTACCGCATCCCCTTCCCCTCTTGCATTCCCTTTCCACCTTCCATGCCTATCCTCTCCCCTGTCCGCTCCCCCACGCTGCCAACCCCCTCCTGCGTTACATATAGTCCCAGTACATTCAGTTTTCAAACAACTCGCGTGCCAGCTATTACAATTTTTTTATTCAAATTTTCATTTTTCAGATATTACAAATATTCATTTTTCTATATTATAAGAACAATCGATCAAATCTGGTACCTAGCATATTTTAAATATGTCTGCTATTTTTTATATTTAAATGGATGACATTTGTATAGCGCAGTTTTGTGTTTTTTCACTTCAAGTGATTAACACTACAGTAATTAACTTGAAAATAATCTAGCAATCAGTCAAATTATTCCTATAGTGCTTGACCTAATACTATGATACAAAAAATGTACAATACAAAGCGATGACAAGTATAATATAATATGATACAAAATGTACAATAACAGTGCTATACTAATAATAATAACAAGCACAGGACAATAATAATAACTAGCTTGACGTAAAAAAAATGTACAATACATTATAAAGCAATGATATAAGAGAAAGACAAATAATTATTAGTAAGAGTGCTATGGCAAAGGACAATAGTACACGATACTAGCGTTTTTAGTCTATGTATTATCTATGTGTGTTTATTTTTCATTATCATTATTAAGATCGCTAAATGTATTTGAAAATGTATTTTGAAGCCATAAGTATTTGAAATACAAATTACAAAATACCTCAGCAGCAGGTAATTGAAATACCAATTACAAAATACATTTTTAGGAAGTAATTGAAATACAAATACAAAATACGTATTTGTATTTCAATTACAAGTATTTCAAATACTGCCCAGCCCTGAGTACAGGCTACTTCATTTACGCCCCCCTTCCTCCTTCTTAGAAGTTGCCACTACTATCATAATCACTCACTTGTAGGCTGCCTGTAGGCTACCGCCCCTAAGCCATGGCCTATACGGCCTATAGATAAATCCAGAACTGGTACTGATACATAATGTAATAATAACTGTATCGCAGCTCAAAGTTAAACATATTTTTCTGCATTTTTCAGATAAATATCGTATCAAGATATCAGACTAGCTATTTGAAGGTTGCGGGTTCAAATCCAGCGGGCGCAAATAAATTTTATTTCATTGAATAGTATTATATCACAATTTAATAATTAAAAATAAGGTATATTTTTGGCACGTTCCAGAGTAAAAGATACACTCAATATCGCCCTGGTGTAAGAATTGAAACGTTGCTTTAAATGGATTTTAGCTGTGTTTGGTGACCAGTTCTGAATAGCTAGGTGCTTTTCCCACCTCCCTCTTCCCAATTTCATTTCCATCCCCTCTTTTTGTTGCCTCACAACATACCCCAATTGGGGATGCCATAGTTTCACTGGCTCCGGGCGGTTGGATAGGTAGGGCTCAATTCGTTGTATTCGTGAACTGGAAAATTTAAAAGCAAAATATGTATTGAACCTTGAGGAATTTTATAACAAGACTAGTTACTGAAATGCATTGTGATATGATATATCAATAAATTGATCGTCTCACCAAATTAATGCATACTACGTTGGCTTACAGCGAAACTAACACAGAATCATATCCATTTTCGTTAAACTTAGCGGAGATATTGAAGGTTATATGAATGTGTAGGTATTTTATTTATTTTTTATTTATTTATTTATTTAACGCCCAAAGGGCTTTTACATGTTTGGTAGTACCTACAATTAATTTATGACAGATGATTTTTAAACAGACACAGAAATAATAAAAATAAAATTAGATAAAAAAGCACAGAAGACATAAAAATACAAAAAACAGCGATTTCGTAGGTGTACAGAAAAACAGATATGTTTAGGATTAAAACAAATAAAGAAATAATAAAAATAAAATTAGATAAAAAAGCACACAAGACATAAAAATACAAAAAACTGCGATTTCATAGGTTTACAGAAAAACAGATATGTTTAGTATTAAAACAAATAAAGAAATAATAAAAATAAAATTAGATAAAAAAGCACGCAATTCATAAAATACAAAAATACAGCAATTTTATAGGTTTACAAAAATACAGATAAGCTTAGGAATAGTTTTGGAATAAGTTTTTTACAAGATCAACAAAATTCGCCAAGTTTACGTTAAATATGTTAATATCACCTAAGTACTGATTTCCCATAGTTTGAAATCGTTGTATCAGAGAGTCGGCAATATTATTCCGCTTATGAATGCTACAGTAGAATAGTTTATTTTGTCGTGAGTTACTGTCGGTATTCGTAAATTTATGAGTTGCAGGAGTTCGCAACAGTCAAATTTAGAGTTAAGTATTTTGAATAATATTTTACGTCTGTCTTCTAGTGTGTGTATTTTTAGAATATTTTATAATAAATTATATTTTAAGTCTTCTAGTAGGATATTTAATTTAAAATTTATAAAACGCAGATTTTTTTTTTGTATGCGCTCAATGTTATTATTGCGAATTTTGTAAGATGGAGACCAAACTACCGAGTTATATTCCATTAGGCTTCTAACTAGAGATACATATAATAATTTAATGGCTTGTATGGAATCAATTTTTTTGGTTGTTCTTAATACGAAGCCTAGTGTTTTCGTACATTTTTTTTAGAATTTGGTGGATATGATTGGCGAAACTTAGTTTTTCATCCAAAATAATTCCAAGATCTCTCATTTCCGTGAGTGACTCTTTCTAAAGCTGTGTTATTGATGGAATATTCGAATAAAAAAGGATTCTTATTTCTGAAGAAAGTCAAGGTTTTGCACTTTTCTACATTTAAGAATAAATTATTTTGAACGCACCAATCTTTAAACTTACTAATATTTGACTGAAGTATATGGCAATGATTTATATCAGTTATTTTCTTGTATAGCTTGATGTCATCAGCAAAGAGCAACACCTCGACATCGTTGAAGCAATATAGGTATATAGTTCAAAGGTCTTTCAACTAGTAAAAAAAAAACTAACTAACCATTCCCCGCAGGGCTAGGTAGAGAGGACGGACCGCCAAACAACTCGATCTTGGCACACACTCCTTGCCTCGTTCACATTCATATCTCGTCTCATACATGCTCTTCTATTATTCCGACTCTTCACATGGACCGACTCAAGTATATGATTCACTTGGTCGTGCCATGTCTTCCTCGGGCGACCCCGACTTCTACTACCATTCACATTTGCGTCATATATTCTCCTTACACTTACACTCATTTCCTCGTTCATTCGCTCTACATGCCCAAACCATCTGAGCGTCCCTTTCAACTAGTACAGGTAGTTAAATGTAGTTTTGAGGCGTCTCAACAGATGTCAGTAAAGTTGTACTGTGTGAGAGAATCAACTGTCACCCGTTCATGTCTAATTTACGAACGGTTACGGAAATAGCCGATGATGTATATGAGGATTATATATTATATATTACGCGTTAGGCCAATCAATTATCACCCACGGTATGATTGGTTGGGGTGGTGCTGCGAAAACTAATATGGACCCTCTCGACAAAGCGCAAAAGGCCTTAATTAAAGTTATTACAAAAAAAACCTTTTAGATTCTGGGCAATACAGTTATTTAAAGATTTTGCTACATTGAACGTACAGCAACTGTACATCAAAATTATATTTATACATTACCAAAAAGACAAACTAAACCATCATCCAGCGTACGACACAAGTCATAGACATCGACACATGACTCCGTTTGGTACTAATACTACGTTTGGACAAAGACATTATCATAATCTGGCTCCAAAATTTTTTAATTTAATTGAAAAAGATATAAAAGGTATACAAGTGACATAAAATGCAATCTAAAACACAAAATTTATTCGTGGATAGTAAACAAAGGCATTGCATTCTGCGGGCAGATAACTTGATCAAATACAATAACACACTCAACGCCTGTAGTTTTTCTCTTTTCCTCTCAATTGTTTTCATTTATTTCTTTCATCTTTTTCTCATCTCTTATCTTTTTCATTTCTTTGTATTTTTCTTTTATTCCATTTACCTATTTAAATTAAAATTAATTTTTTTATCTTCCAATATTAAGATCACGACAAAGATAGCGACATTAAAACAAAAAATCTGGCGTTATAAACTTAATTGTAAAGGCTGTAATTGCTTTTATATAGGTAGAACAAATAGAAACTTTGAAGTACGGGTTAAAGAATATCTCAGGGCATTAAATGGCAATAGCGATTCTGAGTTCGCAGATCATTTATTAAAAAATTATCATAATTTTGACAAAAACCATGGACTTAAAATATTACTTACCTACGGGTTATAAGACTTATAAGGCATCATAGATAAATAATTTAGAGATTTTAGAAATTAGGAAAAGTGTGAATAATAAAGCAGACATAATTAATAAGCAGCAAATTTTTATAAACCCTCATTTGAACCTTTTCCCACTTAACTGGCCTTTCCCTGCTAATGACTTTGATATCCCTAATTTTAATAAATTTCCCCCACTCTTACCCCTTCCCCTTCCTTCTACCCTTTCCTCCCATATGTGATCTACGTTTAATTTTAAAATTTAGTATACATTTGATCCTGATGATGTGAACATCGTTCACGAAACATGTTGATTGTATATGAATAAAAGTGATGTAATCAAAGTTATTTGTCTTTACATTAAAATTTAAAAAATGTAATCTTGGTTAATATTTTTTTTTAAATGTCCGATCGACAGCTGGACATCTTCAGTGCTCATTGCCCAGCATCCATTAGAACGGAAGCTTAGTCCAGTTAAATATTAATGGTAAACAAGACCATCCGAGAAGTATTGTTGAACAGCAAAAACCACAGAACACGACAAATAATCTTGTGAAAATAAAATAAAAACTCCATTAAAAAGACATTTCAGATATATGTAATGGAATTGGAGACACTGGGAAAGGAATATAATAAAAACTTTTAATGAGTCTAACAGAATCCACAATAAAATTACCCGTTTGGTGAATTTTCGCAGCGGACGATACCATCTCTGGTAATAAAATGACATAATAATATACTTGGTACAAATCGATCAGCAAAAGCAAACTTTGCTATTTCCGAGTACAAAAAAACATTTCAAAAAAAGCCAACTGACGGATTTGATTTAAACTTAATGGCAAAATTTACATAGAGTTACATCGAGCCGATACAACATTGCCCGGGCAGCAGGAATTGTAGAGGGTAGCGGGTAAATATGCCAAGGTATCATGCTGAACAAGCAGTTGGAATTGTGTTCTGATAACTGATAAGGCTATCGATTCGGCCCGAGTGAGCCACGGAAGCAGGAAACAACGAGCCTAAGCACGCGGAAATTTCAATTTACGACGCATCAAGTTGCTTCGTAGGCTGCTGTTATTTCAGCACGTTATGCTGATGTGCCTTCGCGAATGACAGCTAAATATTTCCATTGCCATTGGTGTGTAGAGCACTAGGTAAGGTGTGCTAATAAATAAAAGACAGAGTGTGCAATTCACACGCGGTGGAAGTGAAACTTTCAGAAAACTAAAGTGGATAAGAGTGGAAAGGATACGAAGCACCGCACAAAGAGAATACCGATTATACTATCTCATTCTCTCGCAGGTTAAATCCCGTAGATGTATGAGTTTGGCTCTTTTTAGTCGCTATTTTTCGTTTCATCGAATTTCAAATCACAACGCTGCTAAATAAGTTTTCACTTCAATAACTGACCGGTCAGTGGGTGAGTTGGCATCGCGTTTGGATCCCACCCAAGCTTCCCGTGTTCGATTCCCCGGCTGGCTAAGTCCTCCATCACGACTCAAGCAACATTTTCGGCTTACTGTGGTGGTAGTAGGAGATTTTCAAATATTGTCGGGTTTTTCGTAACCCGGGAATGTTTGTCTTTCTTTTTTAATAAAAATAACTAAATATAGGAGACAGTTAAATTATCAGGGTTCAAAACCTTCAAATCTTTTATGACCGTGATTCAACGTCAATTTGGGAGGCGGGTATGTGTACTGCCGCCCCCGGAACCGTTAATTGGATAACCAATCCCCCGCCATACGTCACCCCGAGTGGTTCGTTAGGTTTCGCGAATTAATAGGGGTTGCCCGGGCTCATGGGGTAAAGTTCGTCTAGATCTTGGCGGCGAATGCGTTTGCCCACATACTGCATGGTGAGCCAGATCGGGGGAGACAGGTGGAGCGAGACCTAATCTATAACTCGCCAGCCGGAATCTCTCGACCAATCGCCTTGAACCGCAAGTGGGAGGGATGGATTCAAACGTCACTCCTGGACACAGTGAGGCCAGATCCACCCCTCAAACCTTTTTCCTTCCCAGAACTTCCTCTCCTCCCTTTCCCTAAAAAGACCCTTCACACAGCATCCTAAATATGACAAAAGGCCTTGAGCGATTTTTTTTCCCACCGACTAGTTGAACAGTAAACGCCTACTTAGTCCCTGAGTTGTGCAAAACGGGATTATACTTTAATCTAAAATTAGCCTATCTTGCATTTTCTGCGACATTGGTCCGCGACAGAAAGCACCCCCCTTTGACTGAAACGATTCTTAAACATTTAACAATATCGCGGTAAATCTAACACTTTATGCATTGAAATTCCGACAAATTTGAATGCTGTGTTTTTAGCTTCGTCATTTCACGTTTGCGATTGAACCTTTTGTCATTTACGTACAAGCCATAGAAAGGGAACGAAAATGCGATACAGCGCGGCGCTTTAACAGAGATCACACCAGTTACATAGAAATTGATAACATTTTTTTAAATAACTTCTTGAGTAGAACCTCAAATGATAATATTTAATGATTGGAAACAACTCAATCGAATACTTAAAAATCAGAAAAAGATTCCGTCGCATCTAGGAATTGAATCCGGGACCTTAGCCTTTCCCGGGCTCTGCTTTGACCACTGAGCTACCACTTCGACCCTAACCCTTCGGTCATATTTAACTGTTTCATACTTCGACTAAGTACCACTAACATTATCTTTTTCTACTTTTTAATGTAGCTATAACTTTGTGGTTATCCATTGTAGATAAATGAAACAATGTTACTTTGAAACGTTTTAAGATTTTCACGGCCAAAAGCTTTTTCGTTATTTGTTTTTGGGGTGTTATGCCGTGTTGCGCTACCTCCTTCTTTAGCCAACGTTTCGGACATCGTTGCAGTGTCCATCATCAGGGCAGATCCGGCAGATCCGGTAAATGTGTCCGGTAAATGTGAAACGTTGGCTAAAGAAGGAAGTAGTGCAACACGGCATATCACCCCAAAAACAAATAACGACAATGTTACTTAATTTGAACCACTTGTATATTTGTTTAAAGCCGACCGGTTTCGGAACGACCTAACTACCAACTACATGGCAGTTTTTAGTCGAAGTATGATACAGATAAATATGACCGAATCGGATAGGGGCACTTTAGCTCAGTTGGTAGAGCTGCGCCCCGGCAAGGCGAAGGTCCTGGGTGTTATTCCTAGATGTGACCGTATCTTTTTCTGATTGCGCTAATATTTTCTTCATTTAATTAATTATTACAATTGGAGGTTTTACATTAAGTTAAAATGAAATATGACAATTTGAGGTTTTACTCAATAATATACTTATATTTATTTCATGTGCCATTACCATAATTAAATTATCAGTGATCTAAAAAAATTCATGTAAGGACCTTGGTGTCTATTTAGACAGTAAACTTATATTCTACACGCACATTGATTCAATCACTGATAGATCTTACAAAATGTTGGGTTTCATACTACGTCTGAGTAAATTATTTAAAAATCCACATACTCTAGTAATACTTTACTCCTCACTAGTCAGAAGTATACTGGAATTTGCATCGCCTGTCTGGAATCCCAAATACACCCAATACGTCAATAATATAGAGCGCATACAAAATAAATTTATTAAGTATCTCGGTTACAAATACAACAATAATTATATCTGCACTCTCCAATCCCTGAAATCCAGGCGAACTGTAGCTGACATGACATTTCTTCATAAAATAATACATAACGAAACATGCCTAGAACTTCTATCCCAAATAAATTTTAACATCCCGTCTAAAAGAACTCGCCACACCAACCTTTTTTACACAACCAGTATTATTATACGAACGCTGCAGCCAACTCCCCTATTTCCCGCATACTTCAAAAATTCAACTCAATTAAAAAAACCACAAATACCGATATATTTTTTTGATTCCCTCCCTCTATTTAAGAAAAACATTTCTAGCACACTGCTTTCGCACACATAACACACACATCCACACACATCCGCACCCTCACACGCGCATACACACACACCCCTCTCCTTTAATAATTTACTAACTTAATTTAGGTAAAACGTATAATTTTTCACATAAAAACATAAGTATATAACGGCGACATGTCATTGGTACCAATTATTGTGTTAAATTCTATAACTTTGGAACTATTTTCTACTATGTAATTATGTACTGTTTGTTTCTGCAAAATAAAATAAAATAAAAATAAAAATAAAATTACATAAATACAGTACAACAACACAAAGAATGTAACAGTATTAATGTTAAGTTAAAAGTAAAAGGTAAAAAGTCAAAGTAATAAGTAATAAATGAAAAGTAAGAAGCATAAGTATAAAGTATTCAGCAAATTTAATATTAAAATGAAACAATGCAACTTTGTATAAACCACTTATAAAATGTGCAAATCCGACCGGTTTCGGAACAAACGTTCCTTCGTCAGGGAAAGCTTATACTAATTTGACAGTTTAGAACAATGTTTTATTATGGTAGGGGTGGAGCCGTTGTTAGTTAATAATGTAGATTGGGTGGGTAGGTATTAGTGTAGAGTGGGTGGGTAGGGGAACAAATCCATGATTGGGCTATATGACAATATTTTTTGTTTGTTAATAATAGATTCATTATTTTTAAGGGATTTTTTAATTTCCAAAGCTTCTAAGTTATCTAAACGTTTTCCTTTATGATTAATATGAAGAATATTTATCCCTGTGTTTTTTTCAAAACTATGGTTATTTTCAATGATATGGTTAGCGAACTCAGAAAAATTATTATTATTAAGACACCTTAAATGTTCTTTGATTCTGATTTCATAATTACGAGTTGTTTTTCCAATATAAAATGAGGGACAATCATTGCATTTGAGTTTATATATTATTAGACATTGGGACATTTACTAAGCGGTGTATCATGGAATGGAAGGTGGAGTGTTTTTGTGAGACAGGGTGGTTGGAGGTCTTATGAATTACTATGTCAGTGTATGTTGGCTTGCGATATATACTAAAATCGATTTTATTATTTATAATAGATAAAGTTAAATCCAAAAAGTTTAATTTTTCATTGCCTATTTCTATCGTAATAATTTTTAATAATTTTTCAGTTCAATGTTGCAAAAATTTCCCTTCTAATATTAAACCAGCGTTTTATACAAGAAATAATATCGGTAATTTTTTGAGAAATACTAAAGATAAAGACCATAAATTGACTAATTCCGGAATATATAAACTCAAATGCAATGATTGTCCCTCATTTTATATTGGAAAAACAACTCGTAATTTTGAAATCAGAATCAAAGAACATTTAAGGTGTCTTAATAATAATAATTTTTCTGAGTTCGCTAACCATATCATTGAAAATAACCATAGTTTTGAAAAAAACACAGGGATAAATATTCTTCATATTAATCATAAAGGAAAACGTTTAGATAACTTAGAAGCTTTGGAAATTCCCTTAAAAATAATGAATCTATTATCAACAAACAAAAAATATTGTCATATAGCCCAATCATGGATTTGTTCCCCTACCCACCCACTCTACACTAATACCTACCCACCCAATCTACATTATTAACTAACAACGGCTCCACCCCTACCATAATAAAACATTGTTCTAAACTGTCAAATTAGTATAAGCTTTCCCTGACGAAGGAACGTTTGTCCCGCAACCGGTCGGATTTGCACATTTTATAAGTGGTTTATACAAAGTTGCATTGTTTCATTTTATTATAATGGATAACCACAAAGTAATAGCTACATTCAAAAATATAAATTTAATATTATTTTTTTTTTTTAACATTGTAACATATTTGCATAACAACAAGTGTTCTTATTTACGACCATCTACCATGTAATAAGTAATAACTAATAACTTAAACAGTTATCTAGTACACGATAGATGTTTCCAATAGTCGGTAGATATTGATATATACTGTAGGTAGTTAAGGTACAATTCTAAAATCTCCTTTCAATTGCTTTTATTTGCCTTTTCGATTCGATAATGATACGAAATGACAATAAAATGATTACCAACATCCCTGCATGTATGGAAAAGCCATTATAATTTTACGAAGGTAATTTATGTCAGAACTAGCAAGAAAAACAGAAGACGGTAGAAGCAAGGTAGAATGAAATTATATTTTTCATTTAGGTAAACGTCACGAATGTGACATGTGGTACGGTGAATAAAAATACTAAACAAATGAAAATTGTTATTTTTTTATTAGAACAACTCTATTTAACGATATTATCTATCTCTATCGATACTATCTGTTTTCTTAACCAACGTTTGGACAGTGTTACAATGTCCATCATCAGGGCAGACGCAACACGTCATAACACCCCAAAGAATAAATAATAATACTTTTGCCCGTGAAAATCTAAAATCACGTACCACGCTATTTAATTTATACTCTTTGTTTAAAATTTCTAGATCTTTCTTTATTTATCGTTAACCACAAAATAAACTTCAACATTTATAGAAAACCTACACTTACTGACAAAATGCACAAAAAATGACAAAACCTACACTTACTGAAAAAAATGCACCTGAATAATGGCCTTGCCCAAGGCTCAGTACTGGCCCCATCGCTCTTCAACATCTATACACGAGATCTTCCTCACACTGAAGGCAGAAAATTTGCTTACGCAGATGACTTCGCCATCACAGTCCAAGCCAAAACCCTCAATGCAGCAGAAGAGATCCTTAATTCTGACCTCAAGGCTATGGAAGAATTTTTCCTCAATTGGCGACTAAAGCCGAATGGGTCGAAAACAGTTGTGACAGCTTTCCATCTCAGTAATTCACAGGCAAACGCAAAACTCTGTGTTCAGTTTGATGGAAAAAATATTTACCATGACCCCCATCCCCGCTATCTTGGAGTAACTTTGGACAGGAGCCTGAATTACCGGAAACACATGGAAACAGTGGGCAAAAAAACCAGGACAAGACTAAACTTAGTCAATAAGCTGGCTGGTACTAGCTGGGGATGCGACGCCAACACGCTCAGAACGGCATCCATTGCCCTGGTTTTCTCAGCAGCTGAATACTGTGCTCCAGTATGGGCCAGAAGCGCCCACACTTCCATGGTTGACGTTCAGCTTAATGCCACAATGCGAACCATCAGCGGAACCTTAAAATCGACTCCTCTTCCTTGGCTCCCCGTACTTGCAAATATAACCCCGCCAAATATCAGGCGAGAGATTGCAACACTGAGGGAATACAAGAAGGCGCTGCAAAAAAGCGAAATACCCTTGCACGATGATGTCGTTTCTCACCCGGCATGCCGCTTAAAGTCTCGAAAACCCTTCTGGACGGAAGGAGAAAGACTCCTTCGAACACCTCTAACCCCAGAAGATAGGTGGAAGCTTGAGTGGCAATCAGCCAACGTCAAAAACGCCCATCTCGTGCAAGACCCCACTGAGAGACAGCCTGGGTTCTCATTGCCTCGCAAACTCTGGACTGCCATCAATAGGATAAGGTGCTCCCATAGCCGTTGTGCTCATATGATGCATAGATGGGGCTTTAAAGAGTCGGCGACGTGTGAATGCGGTGCGGTGCAGACCACCGAACATGTGGTCAACGAATGCCCGCTCCATTCATTCCCCGGCGGGATTGATGAGGTCCACAGGGCAACGCCTGAGGCCCTAGACTGGCTCGCAGACCTAGATGTCCCCCTCTGACCCCCCACCATACGAAAGAAGAAGAAGAAGACTTACTGACACCGTAATACCTCCAACCACCCAATCTCAAAAATACTCTTCTTTTCACAGCATGATTCACCGGCTAGTCACTATCTAATAAACTCCTTTCAATAAAATCTGATCGAATTGATAAAAAAAACGTCTTCCAATCACAACAAGTAAAATTTCTATGTAATGCCCTACCAACTTTTATTAATAAGAAAACCCAATGGCGCAGAATGAAGCATTTATCCCATCTGAAGTATTAGCAAATTGAGGTATGTGAGTTAGGGTTAGGCATTAATAGAGCCAGTGGACTTTGGAATCATTAATGGACGAATGTTCATCTTTTTAAGGTGAAGGTCATAAATAAACCAACCGGAGTATTTTTTGATAGAACACGTCATTCTAGAGTAATTTACGGTAAAGAAAATTCTCTTCCCTTATTCTAAAATTCCTTCAGAAATAAGGCCAGCTTTCTATACTAATAATAACTGCCAAACTTTTAACTAATTGTAAAGACAAAGAAGATAGAAGCCACTCTGGTATCTACAAACTGAAAATCTGTACACGGAAATCTGTATAGGTAAAACCACGCGTAATGAAAATATTAGAGTAAAAAAACAAGTCAGGTGTTTAACAAGCACAAGTTTTTCAGAATTTGCCGAACATTTAATTGATACTAAACATTCGTTTAGTAGAAGTTCAGGAGTCCAAGTAATACATATGTAATAGGAATATGCATTAATAATTTAGAAACATTAGAAATGTCAAAATCCAAATAAAAATAATTGCCAAATTTTAAACAAACAGAATAAACCGACAGTCCGATTTTAAAGTTGTTCCCCTTCTCCCTCTGTAACCCCCATCCCATTGAGGGAATCTCCTCCACCGGCCAGTGTCTGATGCTCTTTACCTCTATTATACGATTTTTCTTTCTCTTTTGTTTACTTTATTATCTTCCTCTGTACTGAATTTTAGTTTATATGTTTTATTGTCCTTATGAAGGTTGCGATCAACCGAAACCGGTGGACGTGTATAAATTAAATAAACTGATTATAAACAAAGAACGTTTTTCATTTGTTTAATGTCAAGCCACAGAGTGTTTGCTTTCTGCGATGACGATTGAAATAAGAACAACATTAACAAACACATGAAACACATTCTTCACATAAATTTTAATTAATATTGTGTGTAAAAATTATTACTATAATTTATATTTTATCACGTATCGGACCGGTTTAACTAAAATATTGGTCTTACCTACCAAACCAATAAATGATACTAACACAATGAAAATATATTATAATTATACTTACAAAGATTTATTTTGCCCCACAACAATTCATAGAGATCGTTCGAATTTTGGTTTCGGTTTCAGTTTCGGCCAAAAATTTGCCGAAATTTCGGCGATCGTTATGTATCGGATCTTGTTCGACTTTACTCGGGCAAATGTATAATGTATATGCCTCTAAAATAAATCAGAATATTATTTGAAAGAAAGTGTTATTTACAAGTTAAACATTAAAGACGTCGTAATTTGTTATTTAATTTTGTCAAAGTTCATCAATACTTAGTTATTGTATTGTCATTAGTCATTATATAACATAACATTATTTCGGAATTAATTAATTTATAAATTATATGTAATACACTCTCAGTATCGCCCTGGTGTTAAATCACCACTCAGAATTGAAACGCTGCTTGAAACGGTTTTAGCCGTTATTGGTGACCAGATCGGAAAAGCCAGGTACTTCCCCAGATTCCTTTTCCCCATCTCCTTCCTCTCCCTACTACCTTCAGCCTCCCAACATACCCCGACTGGGAAGCAGCTGGGAGTCTTGTGGGTATTTATATAAAAATAATAATAAAGACAAGACTAGTCGGATTTGTTTACCGTAGTCAGTTGTTTCAAGATCTATAAGACACAACATCATACCAAAAACGTTTAAAGTAAACCAATTCTCTCATTAAATTGTAGTATTTTATTTTAATATTAACTTAAATGAATTATTTAAAGGTCAACAACAAAAAATACAGCGATTATTTAAATATGTTTTGGTTTCGGCTGAAGATAGAACAGAAGACGGTTCCGGTTTCGATTTCAGCTGAAGTCTTCGGTTACTAATTGTTACCTACATACCTACTCGTATCGTAAAACATAAATATGTCAATATTACAAATCTTGTAGTGACAATAGTACACCTCTAATGAATAATGAATACGAATATTAGAAAAAGATGTTCAATTCTAATTAAGACCTTACGAGACCAGATATCATACGGCTGATCACACAAGTGATTCACCCAAGGGCTTGTATAGGAGGGGAGAGAATAGTACTCGTAGATTACATGGGGATTGATAAATAATTATTATCAATCCCAGCAACGCGATTTTTTCAAGGCAGATCTGTTGAGTCGAACTTGGGGCAGTTCACCGATTTTGTTCATAATTCTATGGACAAATAGAAATAAGTTGACTCTTTCTATACCGATCGTTTTAAGGCTTTCGACAAAGTGAATCATGATATACTCCTAAACAAACTCGAAAAAATTGGGATAAGTGGAATTCTTCTCAGATGGTTATCATCTTACATTAAAAATAGAAGTCAAACTGTTGCCCTCAAAGGTTACATGTCACATGAAATAACCATTCCTTCGGGTGTACCTCAAGGTTTCCATTTAGGGCCCCTGCTCTTTACTTTGTATCTAAATTACATCAAACATGTCATCTGTAACTCTGATTTTATTCTTTACGCTGACGATATGAAAATATACAAATGCATTTATAAGCTCAGAAGATGTAATAAATTACAAGAAGATATTAATAAAATTAATTAATATTGCATAGAAAATCAACTATTTCTTTATAAATAAATGTAATGCAATAAAATTTTCACGTAAATATTTACCATCTGAACAAAGTTCCTCTTGAACGAGTGGATACAATTAGAGATCTTGGAGTATTACTCGACTCTAAATTACTATTCAAAGATCACATTGAATACATCTTAGGAAAAGCCTACAAACAAATGGGTTTTATCCTACGCATCACAAAACCGTTCAATAAACCGTTTACACTTGAACTACTATGTATATATGGGGTATGTAAGATCTCATCTCGAATTTGCATCTGTTATTTGGAATCCACAATACCAAACTTACAGTAACCGAATTGAAAATATTCAAACAAAATTTTTGAAACCTTTCGTATCGTTTCGAAAATCACCTTTGTAAACCTATTGCTCTTTAAAAACGGAGAAAAAATTCTGATGTTCTATTTCTCTTCAAGATTGTGAACTGCCTTATTGACCAACCAGATCTATTAGAAAGGATTGCATTTCGTTGCCCCGAACGCAAAACCAGATCGAATACCCTATTTTTTATACATTTCAAATCGAAAAATGCACAAAATTCTTTGCTCGGACGTATATGAAAATCTTACAACGCCCTAAGAGATATCGATATTTTCCACTGTACCCTTGAAACGTTTAAAATTAAATTAACCTTAGAATGTACTTAAACCAAAACTATTATTTCTTTATAATTTCTTAATTGTTTACTTTTTCTTTTTACTAATACTATATAATATTTTAACTATCAATATCCACTTTCTTCCTCTGGTTTATATTATATTAACTATTAAATATAAAATGAATGTATATTTACAACTGTATGTTTCATAAATAAAAAAATAATACTTGAAACATTTTTACGAAAGAAGCTTATAAATAACCAAAACTGCGCCTTTAACCCTTTGCCATATCAGTACCCAATTACGGAAATGCAAGTCTGAAATTCAAATGCCCACAGGAACGTAAAAATCTCTCCGGATTAAAAAAGAGAAGTGAAAAACTTTATAATACGATAATAATTACTTTTTAAACTTTTTATTAATTTGCTGGCATAGGAGGTAATGCATTTTCATGAAAACAATTAAATTTGTTCATGGCGTGTTCGTTAAAACAAGAAATTGTAATAATAATAGTAATAGTAATAATGCATTTTCATGAAAACAATTAAATTTGTTCATGGCGTGTTCGTTAAAACAAGAAATAGTGTCGTTTCAAATAATACTTTTCTCAAGAAAAGTTGTAAGCTGTAATAAAGTTTTACAGCACACATTTAATAATTCTGAAAGGAATTTCAGCAACATGACAGTAATTTTGCGTTGCTAACTTCCAAGTTGGCATTCTAAGTAATGTTTTAATCACAAATTACTCTATTCAAGTTAAAGAAATCCCTCCCTGGAAACTTTTTTGACATACAGCACTAAAACAACGTTCATTTAATGTATCTACCTGCCTAATGAAAAGTTAAATAATGTTACTGTATATATATGTTATATATATTTTTTTTAAATAGATATTTAAGAAATCATATGAGATATTTAAAAAAAGGTTTATTATTTTCATTTAAATGTTTATGTTTAATTAAAATTATGCCACAGTGCATTTGCAATAATTATTGAAGAAGTGAATATTTAAAATTATCTAATAATGAATTTGATTAAATAAGTGGTGTATACAAAGTGATTTGTTTTCATATATTAAAATGACGCCACAAAGTGAATTTGCGATTATTGAAGAAGTAAATATTAACTATTTACACTCACTCTAAATCTATATTATAGTTACATCCCATATCCCGAAAATACCACGTTTCTACATAATTAGTGTGTGAAAAATTATGGTAAATATACAGAAAAGCGGGACACTGTAAATACTAAAAATAGGTTTTATGTTAGCTTTTTTTTGGTTTTTAACTAAACCCAGGTTTAAACCGTGACGGAAACATTATACAATGAGTTAACATTATACAATGAATCTTTCAAAAGTTGAGATACACTACACAATGTACGAAGATCTACGAAGAAAAAAAGGGACATTTTTTTTGCATCTCTCTGACACACCGCACCGTGACGTCTCCGTAGACCACTATAATACTACCAGCCGTGACGATAATTTTGAGAGTATGGAATATAGTTACAAGGATAATATCGGAGTGTGAGTGAATTTCAAAAATTAAAAAAACGTCACATGTCAATGCGGTGATGGTTTTGTTTGTATGATGGTGCAGCTCTTTCTTACACACCAAATAACAACAGTCGAAAATGAGACAAACGACGAACGTATGTCGGCACCCCCTCAAAGGAAACATAGAATCATTATCAAACATTATCTCACACGTATAAAGAAAATGAAACGCAAGGAAAAAGTAGGACTTTGAATATTTGTTTAGTCAGACAAAAAAGTAAATGTTTACAATAAACATATGATACATATCATTCATCAGTTTTTGTGGTTACCCAATTAGTAGAGAAATATTCTCGGGTCCAATACGCCACTTGCATTGAATTAATAACGACTTGGAAAAAATCGTGTGGATAGATAGATCTTTTTATTAAGATTGCGAAAATGTTAGAATTTTTTTTTAGAAATGTACAGTTTTTTTTTTTTTTTTAAATAAATAAATCCATTATTTGGGCTCATGAAAATGTCTCGTCTCCGAAAATGTTCCTATTAATTTTGTAAAGTTCCACACTGATTTATTTTTTTTATATGGCATCACTTTGATTTCAGGCGAATTTTTGAATTCGTTCACTAGATTTATTGTTTGTTCTCTGCGAAATTATCATTTGGTTTGACTTTTTGACAGATGTTCTGAAGAGAACCCCGTACATTTTAGAAGTCGGTAAGTGTTTTAGAAGTATAATGGTTATATGGTGCTGATTTTAACAAAATCAAATTTTATAATATTCTTGTAATTATTATAATTTATAAGTACATGTATATTACATTGGATTTAGTAATATATACGTTGTACATTATAATGATTTATCATCAATAAGATGAATCAAGGAAAAAAATATTTATGAGATGTAATATTTTTGGTATGTCTCGTTATTCTCCTGTGCCATTCCTGTGGAAAACGTTCTTTTTTTTAAATGATTTTCGGCTATGTAATTATCGTTTTTTCGTACCTATGAAATTATGTCCCGTCTTTCCGGTTTATAAAAAATGGTCTGATTTTTTGGATTGAAATTTTCAAAAAATCTCCAGGGTTTTCTAAAATACGATTAAAAAAAAAATACAGAATGTCTTAGAATATTTGTCTAAGCCGGAAAAAAATTTAAATAAAAATGTGATGCATGTGGCCTATTGGGGAGCTAGTCTATGTACTTATGTAATATATTTAGAACTGCTTATAGATAATATGTATAGTTACAAAAATGAAATTAAAATACTTTCAAAAATACTGTAAGATATTACAAAATATTGTACAATAAGAAAAATACGTATAAGTTTAGAAATAGAATATCAACAAAATATTGGCAACAAAAAATAAGATAATCTGTTGCTTATCTGTAAAATTCAATGCGAGTTTTTTTAATTTAAGATTTTCTCACTTTTGATTGCATCGGGTAATTCGTTATATAGCTTTGGGCCTATATATTCATAATGGTGTTGTGCAGCTGTCGTGTTGCATCTATGTAGGTACACATATGTTCCCAGATGTTCTAGGTCTTATACTTCATGTTGAGGACTCTTCAGATTCTTTAAAAACTGTTAAAATAGAATTTTTTAAAATAGTTTTGAAACCGGAAAGGCCTTAAATTTTTCAGAAAGTCCGCTGGTTGGGAAAATTCTTGTTTTTTTTAATAATAACTTCGATGATCTTTTTTTGTGTTGTTACTATCGGATACAGATTATACTTATAGATGCTTCCCCATGCGATTATGCCGTACTGCAATACTGACTGTTCATGAGCAAAGTAAACCATTTTAAAATTTGAATGATTTAGGATATTTCTTAATCAAATGAAAATGTAAGTAAATTTTATAATTCTTTTGACAGTTTTCGACATGTTTCTTAAATTTCAGGTTACTTTTTGTAGTGATCCCTAGATATTTGATATCTGGGGTTTTCTTAAGGATTTTACAATTATCGTTTCATTCTCCTCCTTTACACGAACGACTGTGCACTATCACTTTAATATTGGAGTCAGTGACAGGATCATTAAGTTAAAAAGGTATATTTGATGTTTTTTCTACAAAGACTAAGTAAGTTATCATCAAACCATTCCTTCAATATGTTAACGTCAGCATTCGCAGCTATATTCACTCCTATCCACGTTATTCCTTCGATTATGATAACTGTGTCATCCGCATATGAGATGACACTTCCATTAAGGGGGAGACTGAACATGTCATTGACATATGTAAGGAGAAGTATAGGCCCGATTACCGTGCCTTGCGGAATTCCACAATTCTTAATGAATTATTTAGTTTAACGTATTGTTCTCTATTTTTTAAGTAACTCTGGAACCAAGATAAAACTTTATCTTCCAGTCCAATTTTCTCTAACTTTGGAGGAAAGTCACGCGAATTTTGTTTGTCTCACTATTATTTAATGTGTAAGAAAGAGCTGCAGCATTATAGCGATTAGGAACGCGTGTTTATTGCCTTTTTTGTACCATAACAACCGTGTCATAATTTTTACAGTTACCATAAATAGAAAATTTTGCATTTAAATAGCAATTTGGTTCAAATTAATATGCGGATAATTTTTCGTCTTTAGTTCAAGCCATGTTAAGTTTATGACATTAGACAATGATGCCAACCATAATATACTCGTAAAGTGCATTATGTGGTTAGCACCATCATTGTCATTGAGCTATTGACATTGTATTCAAATTTAAAACCTAAGCCATTAGGTTTAACATTGAAAGAAAGATGATGAATTTTATTGAATTTTGAATTGAAAAATCTTTGTGAAGATTCACCATAATGATAAAAATCATTCAATTCCTTTATTTCATACTCGGGGCGTTACGTGATCGCTGAATCGCGTGGTATTAGGCACGGGCAGGTGCAGGACGCGGTCTGTTAAGGCCTCAAATAGAATATACGGTGAGGCGAAGCGATACCATCAACTATCATCATTCCAAAGTGGATATAAAGCTAAAATATTACAAGAATCATGATCGAACAATCTTTATTAGAAAGTAATTTGGCCGGAAAACTTTTTTAAATTTTAAAATCTGCAATTTCAAAGCGATAAACTGTTTTCTGCAGCACATTTTATTCAATTTTTTGTATTTAATTCTGAGTTATTACAACTACGTACTTACAATCCTACAATATCTTTTTTCATCTCTGAAGCATTAAAATATATAAATACATGAATAAATATTCTTCATATTAATCATAAAGGAAAACGTTTAGATAACTTAGAAGCCTTGGAAATTAAAAAATCCCTTAAAAATAATGAATCTATTATCAACAAACAAAAAATATTGTCTTCTAGCACAATCATGGATTTGTTCCCCTACCCACCCACTCTACACTAATACCTACCCACCCAATCTACATTAATAAATAGCAACGGCTCCACCCCTACCATAATAAAACATTGTTCCGATCCATATTTCGAAACTGTCAAATTAGTATACGCTTACCCTGAAGAAGGAACGTTTGTTCTGAAACCGGTCGGATTTACTCATTATATAAGTGGTTCAAACAAAGTTGAATTGTTTCATTTATATAATTATTTATTTCACCATAAAATACATTTAGTGTGTTGAAACAATATTGTCTAAATCGATTAGATCTACATATATAAATAAAAATGAATCGCCCAAATGTATGTACGCGCATAACTTCCGAAGACGGCACCAAATTGGAAAATTCTTTTTTTTGTGTTCATTATTGTCAGGACAAGGTTTGTAAGAAACTACCTTTGAGCTCTGGCATTACGAAATATGTACAAAAAATTGCAAGAGGTGGCGTGACCTGTTTGAAAACTGAATCTACCGGAACTGATTATATGGAATGCGGGAGGGGGAGAGGAGGGGGAGGAGAGGGGGAGGGGAATCTAAGAGGGGGGAGGGGAACTGGGGAGGAGGTTCTCGGGACGGGGAAAGGTGGGGAGAGGGAAGGTGGAGGAGGCGGAGTGGGAACGCGAGAGGGGAAGGGGAGGGATGGGAAAGGACACGCAGGGAGAAACAATTCATCAATTAATTGGCATAGCAACGCATGCCGGGAACCAGCTGGTACAGTACAAATAATACAAATTAAAATAAAAAATAAAATACTTAATTAAAAAGTCGGAATTCAAATTAAAGCCAAAATAATCTATTAAAATTGTTTTAAAAGGTCTTTCCTTTGTATGTTCAAATAGAATCAATATTTTTGTAATCAAATTGTTCTAAAGAATATTATCATTTCATATATTTAACATGAATCAATTTACCTTGATAAAAAATATCGAAATTTTATATGCAATTTCAACAAATTTAATTTTTCCTTATTTTTGTCTTCATTTGAAAAGAATCAATTTACCCAAGAAAAGGTAATATTTTATTGTGTTGAAATCTCTGACATCCTCCATCACAATACAAGCAAAATTTTCCGCTTACGCTTACTTTCCGATTTTTCCGTTATTTGTTATGATGGACACTGCAACGCTGTCCGAAACGTTGGCTAAAGAAGGAGGTAGCGCAACACGGCGTAACACCCCAAAAACAAATAAAAAAAATACTTTTGGCCGTGAAAATCTAAAAACGAATCTATTCTTAGGTTATTCGTAACCCTTGTATGTTTGTATTTATTAAAAAAAAAAAGTTAATACGTAATTTCATTGCTCAACGTTTTCCAAATGTTCAAAGAAAACTCGGTTAAAATTGGTTATTGTTTATAGCAATCATGCCCTTAATTTTAAATTATCTTTATGCACTGTGAACAAGTTTTATTTGTAAATTTGATGAAAAAAATACATATACGAGGGTCAGTCAATAAGTAATGTCTCCTATTTTTTTCTACTTTAATAAAGGTAGTTAAGTGAAATTTTTGAATTTGGTACTATTCCTCAAACCTTCTACAATCTGTTGAAGTAGTAACTTTTTGCGTCTACAGGTGGCAGCACTGCAGTCGCTTGCAAAATGGCTGACATCGATGTTCGTAATAGATAGCGTTCTGTGATTGACTGTAGAAGGTGAAATGCAAAAATTCGCATTCATGAAAGACTGAAAAATACGTACCATGATGCAACAGTGGACGTCAGCACTGCTAGACGAGGGGTTCCATACTGTAACCAAGCTGAAGGACAAATTAACCAGCCAGCGGACGAAAATCCACATTTCGTCGAAAGTTGTTCTTACGATCGTGCAGGGCGGTTACAATGAGAAAGATTAATCATTCTCCGTACCAGCTTTTTTAAATTATAACTCAATACCGAATTTATTTCAATCCAAATTAGCTTTAATTTATACCTTCATCCAAAAATGCTTAAAGGCGTGATGATAAAATTATTAAAATAATGTACTTTTTGTAATTATTTTTTGATTATAAGTATTTATCATTTTTCAATAATGTCTAAATTTAATAAGAATGTAAAAAAAATCTGAAATATATTAGTTTGTAAGTGCGCAAATAAATACACAAATGGACCAATTTTCGTCAAGAAACACATGTACGTACATATTTTTTAATGATATTATTGAAATTAAAATTAAAATTCTAAAACACGCGTTTGCTAGATAATGTATTGATTTATTTTACCTGCATGATTATATTATTTGAAATGGGTGTGGTATAATACAAAATCTTTTTTGAAAATTTAACAAATCTGCCAACGACCTATGGAATAACCTTATTATACTAAAAATTAAAAAACTTTCAAAATTTATTACATGCGAATGCTAGATAAAAGAACAATCTTTCGAAATCCATTTATAATTTTTTTGTGGAAAAGAGTCAATACGTCTAAAATCTGATTTGAAAATGACATATTTCTGGTTTTCTCTGGTAATGCCCTCTTAAAGAAAAGCGGAGCGGCACAGGCCGTTGATTGCAGCGACTGCACTCATTCGTGGTGACCCCATATAACTACAGATATCGTATTCTCTCCCTCAGTAAAGGCGGTGATGAAGATTATTCTACAACTGGTTTTTCAATAAAAGTTTTGCAATTTGGGTACCAAGAAACTTAACCGGCCAGAATAAAAAACAAGAAAAACAATGGCCTCACAACACGTGCAGCTCTTAGTTTCTGTAAAAAATTGTGATCGGAGACCAAAAATGGGTTAATTTTTTTAACCTGAATCAAAGAGGAAGTCAATGAAATGGCATCGCACAAACTCACCAAGGAAAAAAAAATCAAAACTGTGTGATCGGCGGGAGAGTTATGGTGATGGTGTTCGGGATATGACCAACAACACTGTCATATATGCCCTTCTTAAAAGATGGACCAAAGCTGTGGAAATGCACGAAGATAATATTAAAAAATAACAAATTAATTGTCTAAAATTAATTAATTAAAATTAAACAAAACAAATAAAATAACCTACTGCATTTAAATTATGCCATAGTAAGAGAAATTACTGCGGTCTTAATATTTTATCCTTAAAAATTTTAACTGACTCAAGGTCGTATAAGAAAACCAGAATACCAATTTGAGTTGATGTCGTAAGGAAATATCGTAGATCCTGTTATTAAATTATGCGACGTATTTTTTTTATTTTGTTTTCAATATGAGATTTATGGTATGTTGGCAAATAAACGTACACAAGAGCCCACTACCTGCTACCTGCTACCTGCTACCTGCCCTAATGGAGCAGTTCCGTGTGGAGTCGCGTAACGTAATTATTATTATTAGGCAAAAGAAATGAATTTAATAGATTTAATGCCGCTTAGAAGCTTAGAAACTCGCATGAAGTCTGATGTATTGCGTCATTACACTCATGCTACCCTGGCATGATTTGGAAAGAATGAAACAAAAACAACAAATTGAGCGGTATTTTTGCAAAACTGGCTTATTCCACTTCAACGTTTTATTCTTCTTCTTTCGTATAGTGGGGGGTCAGAGGGGGATATCTAGGTCTGCGAGCCACTCTAGGGCCTCAGGCATTGCCCTGTGGACTGCCCTGCCGACTCTTTAAGGCCCCATCTATGCATCATCTGAGCACAACGGCTATGGGAGCACCCTATGGGGCAATGAGAACCCAGGCTGTCTCTCAGTGGGGTCTTGAACGAGATGGGCGTTTTTGACGTTGGCTGATTGCCACTCAAGCTTCCACCTATCTTCTGGGGTAAGAGGTGTTCGAAGGAGTCTTTCTCCTTCCATCCAGAAGGGTTTCAAGACTTTAAGCGGCACACCGGGTGAGAAACGACATCATCGTGCAGAGGTATTTCGCTTTTTTGCAGCGCCTTCTTGTATTCCTTCGGTGTTGCAATCTCTCGCCTGGTATTTGGCGGGGTTATATTTGCAAGTACGGGGAGCCAAGGAAGAGGAGTCAATTTTAAGGTTCCGCTGATGGTTCGCATTGGCTGAACGTCGACCATGGAAGATGCCGTTCTGAGCGTGTTGGCGTCGCATTCGCAGCTAGTACCAGCTAGCTTATTGACAAGTTTAGTCTTGTCCTGTTTTTTTTGCCCTCTGTTTCCGGTAATTCAGGCTCCTGTCCAAAGTAACTCCAAGATAGCGGGGATGGGGGTCATGGTAAATATTTTTTCTATCAAACTGAACACAGAGTTTTGCGTTTGCCTGTGAATTACTGAGATGGAAAGCACAACTGTTTTCGACCCATTTGGCTTTAGTCTATTGAAGAAAAATCCTTCCATAGCCTTGAGGTCAGAATTAAGGATCTCTTCTACTGCATTGAGGGTTTTGGCTTGGACTGTGATGGCGAAGTCATCTGCGTAAGCAAATTTTCTGCCTTTAACGTTTTATTAAAATCTGATACTGGTGTAAAATATGTGATTTCAAATGGTATTTTTTTGTAATAGATATATATATGTAAAGGAAATATATTCCCTTTAAATTTGAATCCTATAATGTCAATTAGAATGCAATCATCGATTGTCCCTTGTTTTGTTATTCTATTATTTGATTGTTATAAAAAAAAAACCATTCAAAGTGATATTAATAAAGATAAATGTCTTTTCTTAGTTAAAAAAAACTTCGCAACACAAGTGTTTTATTTAGAAATTAATAAAAAGGAATTTAACCTATCAACTTATTATTAGTGTAAGAAGAATATACGACGCGAATGTGAATGGTAGAAGAAGTCGGGGACGCCCGAGGAAGACATGGCACGATCAAGTGAATCAGATACTTGAGTCGGGTCATGTCAAAAGTCAGAATAATAGAAGAGAATGTATGAGACGATGTATGAATGTGAGTGAGGCAAAGAGTGTGTGCCAAGACCGAGTTGTTTGGCGGTCCGTCCTCTCTGCCTACCCCTGCAGGAAACGGCGTGATGGTTAGTTAGTTAGTTAGTTAACTTATTATAAAACGACATTTCGTTTTAAACCAAAAATGGAGAAAATTCAGTTCGAATTTACGCTATTACCTGGAGGCGATGGCAGGTCAAATATTATTAGCATTACAAAAATAGTCACAAGTGATGAAAAAGCGTTTACAATACCAGAAATGCTACAATCCGCCAGCCATCACGAGGAGATAATGAAAACTAGTGCTTTTGGAAAAATAAAAAATAGTTTGAAAAAAAGATACCAGGTTAGAAGAGTCTCGTTAACCATGACAGAAGAACTAAAAAAAACATATGTAGACGAAGATGGAAACCTATAGTTTGGAGACCAATACCTCGAAGAATTGGACGAAAAAAGTTTACAAGTACATCAAAAAGAAGATGCATTAGGAAAATTAATTGAAAAGTTAATGGAAGATAAGCAACAGGGCTTAAAAAACATTGCTGAGAAGTTTGTTATAGAAAAATTCTGCACTAAAAATACAAATGCAAGCCAGTGGATAGAAGTGTTTGAAAAAGAATGTTTGCCGTTTGATGTGACCATGGATGGAAAAAAAATAGTAATACCTCAAGCTCAACCATTTCCATTGATTGAAGACCTAATGACAAAGACCAGAAATTGCAAATTTTTTTCAACGCTGGATATAAACTCAGCCTTTTGGTCTATTCCATTGCGGATTGAAGACAAAAGAAAAACAGGATTTGTAACACAGGAGGGACATTATCAATGGACCTGCCTGCTTTTTGGATTGAAGACTTCTCCAGCAATTTTTCAGAGGATATTAAGCAATATGTTGAGAAAATATAAACTAAACGAATTTGCTGTCAATTACATAGATGACATTCTTATTTTTTCAAAAACTTTTGCTGAACACATTGATCATCTGACAAAGCTGCTGAATGCAATCAAAACAAAAGGTTTTAGATTAAAATTTACAAAATGCACATTTGCATCAGATATGGTAAAATATCTGGGTCATATATTTCAGAATAATTCAGTCAAACCAGTAAAGGATAATTTGATTTCAATAAAGAATTTTCCTATTCCAAAAACACAAAAGAATGTGCGACAATTTCTAGGAAAAATCAACTTTTATCATGAGTACATTCCGAAGAGTGCAATAATACTAGATCCTTTGCATAATTTATTAAGGAAAAATCAAAAGTTTATTTGGACTGATAAATGCCAAAATGCTTTTGAAACGATGAAAAACCTAATATGCTCACAACCGATCTTGGAAATTTTTGATCAAGATTTACCAATTAATATATATACAGATGCTTCTCTAGAGGGTGTTGGAGCTATTTTAAAACAGACACAATCTGATGGAAAAGAAAAACCTGTTACTTTTCGAAAAAATTAAACGGCGCCCAGAAAAAGAAAAAAGCAATTTACTTAGAATGCTTAGTTATAAAAGAGGCAGTGAGATACTGGCAATACTGGTTGATAGGTAAACCATTTACAGTTTATTCAGATCACAAACCGCTGGAAAATATGAATATCAAATCTAGAACCGATTAGGAGCTGGGTGCCAGGAAAGTACAATATTGAAGCTGATTGTCTGAGCAGAAACCCAGTCTTAGAACCAGATGAGAACCAAGATGAGCAATTAAAAGTTGTCAACTTAATAAAATTAGCAGATATCTTAAAAGATCAGGTCAAAAATGAGAAGATACAGTGCAGAAAAGATAAATTGATATCGAAGAATAATGTTTATTACAAGAAAGTAAAAAAAAAGAAAAAAATAATTCTATCAGAAAAATTCAGCATAGATTTTATCAAAAATGTTCACACAGACCTAGGTCACATAGGAATTAATCAAATGCAAAAAATGATAAGCTCATGGTACACATCAGAAAACATGACAAACAATATAAAGAGAACTTGCGAAAGTTGTGCAGTATGTTTAAAGAACAAATCAAGAGGTCAAAATAAATATGGATTGATGTGCTACTTGGGTCCCGCAACAAAACCTTTTGAAATATGTTCTATTGATACGATAGGTGGTTTTGGGGGTTCACGGTCAACAAAGAGATACTTGCACCTGCTATCAGATCATTTCACGAGGTTTGCATATATTTTGACGTCAAAAACTCAAAATACCAACGATTTCATCAAACTCTTAAACTCCACAGAAACTAATGACATTGGCATGATACTATCAGACCAATATCCGGGTCTTAATTCTAGAGAATTCAAGAAATTTTTGGATGAAAAAAATATTCCAATCATTTTTACTGCAGTAAACTCGCCTTTCTCAAATGCATTAAATGAAAGATTAAATCAAACGCTAGTCAATAAAATTAGATGCAAAATCAACGAAAATGACTTAAAAGTGGCTTGGACAACTATAGCCCGTTATTGTGTAAAAAACTGTAATGAAACGGAGCACACTGTCACTGGTTATGCGCCTCAGTACCTACCTAATGGCACAGATGTTACGATTTTGCCAAATGAGTTAAAACTTAAGAAGACTGACATCGATTTGATTCAAGACAGAAAAAAAGCTCTGGAAAATACTATAAAGTCAACAAATTACAACAAGATAATTTACGATTAAACCAGGAGACATTTTAAAAGTTGGTGATACTGTTTTTGTGGAGAATGGAAACAAACTTAACAGGAAAAAGCTCGACGAATTGAGAATCGGACCCTACAAAATCATAGAAAAATTATCAAACTCAATTTACAAGATAAATACTGGTCGAAAAAAATTAGAATCAAATTTTTTCCACATCTCGAAATTAATTCCAGCACCTGCATTGATGAACCATGAAGAGGATATCGAAGATGAATGAAAATTTTTGCAATAATTTTCTTTCCCGCGGGGGGGGGGGGGGGGGGAGATGTAAAGGAAATATATTCCCTTTAAATTTGAATCCTATAATGTCAATTAGAATGCAATCATCGATTGTCATGTATTTTGTTATTCTATTATTTGATTGTTAGAAAAAAACCATTCAAAGTGATATTAATAAACATAAATGTCGTTTCTTAGTTAAAAAAAACTTTGCAACACAAGTGTTTTATTTAGAAATTAATAAAAAGGAATTAAACCTATCAACTTATTATATATATACAGGGTGTTAAGGGACGTACTTGACTTACTTTAACCAGTGATTCCTGACATTATTTGGAGTAAAAAATGTAAATGAAATTTTGGTCTCCGGTGACATTTTTGATGTTTTTTTTTTTTTTTTTCTACAAAAACATAAAAAAATGGTAGTTGTTGGACAGTTGGAGGCAGGGTAATGAGTTCGTCAGACACCCGGCTGAGTGACCAGTGACGACATGACGAAGAATTTTTTTTTGTTTGATTTTGAAGAAAAAATTAAAAAAAAAAAAAAAAAGTCTTCAAAAAAGTCACCGGAGACCAAAATTTCATTTACATTTTTTACTCCAAATAATGTCAGGAATCACTGGTTAAAGTAAGTCAAGTACGTCCCTTAACACCCTGTATATACTGTCGATTTGAATCGTAAAATTTAAACAAATAGGTATTGTTATGTAATAAGATATTTAAGTAATATATCATTGAAGAAGAAGATAACAATAATAATCTGAAAATATGAAAGAGAACAAGAGACAGAAAACAGAAAAAAGACAATGGTCGCAACTGGGACCCGAACCCAGACCTCTCGTCTAACCGGGACGTGCGCGTTAACCAATTTCGCTATTGCTCCCTTGAGATGAGCATCCACCAAGTTGAGACATTAACTTATTTTACGTTTGCTTTAATTATAATATTTGAAAACTTATATTTTTATTTCGACTTATAAAATTTGAAAGCGAATTTTATAACCTTTCAAAACAGTTTTATCAATAAATATTCCATTTAATTAGATATTATCGCAAAGCGGAAATTTTCAAACCTTCTTACAGAATACGCCCGAGGGCTGGGGGGTTAACTGCTACTAACGTGATATATAACTAAACAATAATAATTTATTAGGTACGCAATGCTAATTTCTCACGTTATTGTTTTATCACGGTATTATTTATTTCTATATGTATTTTGTAAAATCCGGTAGGAGTTAATGATACAAATAAACAAAAACAAAAAAAAAATGTATTTACCTACAACACGCTAACACTTCAGCACAGGTTCTCCTGGTGGGGTGTTCAGAGAATAATATTAGGTACTACTTAACCATTTGCATGATTATTTACCTCTAATACCATGTTTTATATTAAGGCGATCCAATAGTCCAGGAAAAAATCGAAATCGGAATTCACGCCCCTTTAAGCGAGGAGTTTGAAAATACTTGAGGAAAAGCTTTTGGAAAGGTTGGAAAAGGTATTTGAGTTTTTTTTTTTTAAAGGTTGATTTCGTAAAAATCTGTAAAAAATATTAACTCCTTTTTTACTGTAATAAAACGGAAATTTGTCTTTGTTTATTGTAACAAAACGGAAATTTAAAATTGATGTCACGAAACCACACGTCTATTTCCCGCTCCGGCCGGGCGTGACTGATACGAAATAGGTGTGGTCAGAAGTTCTTCGGTGGACGGCATAGGTTTCACTTTGAAAAACCAAATTCGTCGACTAGCGACCGTATTGTAAAATAACAACGTGAAAATGTGTATTTTTTTTAAATTTGGGAAGTTCGGATGAAAATATATTTTTTTTTGCGATTATTACAAAAGAAACTGAATTAGCCACATTATACAATAAAACCATACCCGAAAGGGGGTTTATAAATGTGAGAGTTTGGACTTGAAAGTGTTTTTATAGACCTTATACTTTATTTTTTGATAGGCTTATTAAAAGACTTACCGATAAAAAATGACCAATTTTTTAAGCGCCAAGGTATGTTCCACATGCAATATTTAATTGAAGCATCTATAATACTTCTAAGCGATCAAATTTTCAAAACAAAAACATATGATTTTGTATGATTTTGCATTATTTAGTATGGCTTCATCTTAACATGAACATTTTTTGTGTTACTTGCACCTATCTTGCTTTAGGCGTGTTTGGTGACCAGGCCTGAATGGCCAGCCACTTCCCCGCCTTCCTCTTCCCCATCTCCTTCCCTTCCCACTACCTTCAGCCTCACAACACCCCAATTGGGGACGCCATAGTCTCACTGGCCCCAGACGGAAGCAGCTATTCACATACAAATAAAAATAAATACATCACCTATTTATCTGTAAATTTTGTGTACAGTATTGAAATAAATACATATATTAATTAGTCTCAGAAAATTATGAACATTTTAAGTTCAATAAAACCCGTTAAAATAAGTAGAAGGCGAAAACTTGACCAGTTCTTTCAGGCGCATTTCCTGAAAGAATCAGTTAGACATCTTATATCTACCTAGCGATAAACAAAATTCAATTATGTTGGCGACCTTCGTTTTGAAGCCCAACTGTGACACACAATGTCAAAGTCGATGAAAATCCAACACCAGAAACACGAAACGTTCGATAAACTGTTGAAATGATTTGAAATATAGAAATGTTTCACAAATACAAAATGGCGACATATCACGTGACAGTAAATTTGTTAACCTATAATATTGGCATTTAAAATCAAAATTATACAAAACATAGTTAATATTACAGCGCATTTTTTGCATTGTTATCATTTTCTATTGTCGGAAAAATAACATATCGTCGAACGTCATGTAAAAGTTGTTCCTAATCAATAATTTGGACATCAAAACGTTGTCCGGAAAAAATCTTGGTTTCATGTTCATCAATTTGCAATAAAAATGTGAAATGCAATCACAATATCTACAGTGGAATTGGCATGCGTTGAGCGAACATGTGATGTGTGATACCACGATGTGAGGGGGTTGAAATGGAATCAGGGTTAGGGCCAAAGGGAGGTATTCGAAGTAGTTATAGAGTATAACACATTGCACTGGGTACTCACGCTTGGGTGGCAGGGGGTGGAAGGCAGGTAGGGAGTTAGTTCTCCAAGTCACTCCTGTGAGGTTATTGCAATAGCTGCCTTTCTGATTGTTACGGAATTAGTGCCGGCTGCCTGTCATTATGCAATCAAAAGGGGGTGGATCGAACTTCAGTAACACCCCAAACAGAAAACCAACAAACACGGGCGATTTGTTAATCCGTTGTTATGGGGATGGAGAATTAAGCCTTGGCGGCGTGATTAAGGCTTTCTAATCAACCATCACGCCGTTTCTCCGCAGGGGTATTCTGAAAGAATGTACCGCCAAACAAATCGGTATTGGAACACACTCCTTGTTTCATTCATAATCATACGTATAGTCTCATACAAATTCTGCTGTTATTCAGAATCCTCAACATGGTTCGACTCAAGTATTTACTTCCTCGGGCTTCCCAGAAATTTTCTACTATTCACATTAGCGTCGTATTTGTGATATCCTACATATTGAAAAACAAAACAAAAAGGTGTTGGGGTGCAATCAATTCTCAGATAGCACCTGTAGCAGTAAGGTATAGAGCTGTCGATTGTGTAGAGTGTGGAGATTCGGGGATAGATTAATACTATCAAGGGCGGATACAGGACCTGGGTGGACCTACTTTTTACTTGTATCTATTATTATTAAATTATAACTTCTTGTGACTTGACCACGACTATGTGACCCCCCCCCCCCCCTCCCCTAGCGCCAAAGCTGGATCCGCCCTTAAATACTATTGCTGCCTAGGTCAGGAGCCAAGAATTATTACTACCACCTGTTAAATAAGCAGGCTGTCTAAGCTCATTATTAAACAAAGGGAGTTACAATATTATATTGTCCTTAGTCTGTGTGTACATTGTGGAGCCGAATTACAAATCTCTCGCAATACATTTCTAAAAGGAATGTATATGTACCATTTTAGCAATTAGCCTGGGGACCCAGCGAATGGGGGCCCACGGAAATGCATTGAAATATTTGTTCAAAAAAGTCCCTAGCCGGGGGCTCCCCCGATGTTGAGGATCTAGCGGAATTCCGGGAGTCCTCTCGTCCCAGCGGAAGTCCAGCCCTGACAAGGAGCCTTTGGAAAATCTGGATTTGGCAATGGCGCCGCAAAAGTCGGAAGCTTAGGGAACACTGATGTTTACGGTAATAATAAACTAAAGTACTGCACGCCACTGGCTTAAATGTAGATACACATAGATAATAGATTCATCACTATTTGATGCAGAAGTTGATTAATTAGTACTTTTGAACTAGACGGTGGGGAAATTAATTACTTGAGTTCACCGAGTGGTGATGAACAATTAAATTCTACAACCATTTACACTATTAGCACACGAAATTAGTTTTTGTTTTTACCATCTCTCTTAGGGCCGTCTGTTTAAACAGAAAGCTAAATCGTGAAGTAAATTTTAATTTTAACCGTCAGTTAAAGTAATAAGGATGTTAAATAGGACCTCGCGCTGTTTCAAGTGTAGGTTCTTTTGCTAGTTAAAGTATTAATTGTTACTGTGGCTAGTCTAAAAAACAGAAATTTGAAAACCAGAACGAACGTGAAACTCTGACATAGTGATCCTACAAAAATATTTTTATGAATATTTAAAAATAAAGGACGACCTTTTATAATGTACACGGAAAAAAAATTGCTTCCCAATAGTTGTAATATCTCCTTGAATTTAATGTGTCACAAATTAGATCTTTGGAAATGCGATACCATGCCTAGAATTCAGGAACATCACAAAGAATGGGGGATAATCCCCAGTTTTAACCACTTCACACTATTATTTCTTGTTATTTCATTTTTACTTATTATTTCTTATATTATTTAATTTTTGGAAATTTATTACAAGAGTTTTTTTTATCAAGAGTTAGATAATACAAACAATATCAAATATTAATAAACTTTCTTTTATTAAATATCTTCTTAGTAAACTACACAACAACAAAATAAGCACTACCTTCATGTAAAATTATTACAAAAAAATAGTAATTTTAAGCAACAATTCATAATGGTATTCAATGCTCACATTAAAACCCATTTTTTATTTATTGATTCTTCACAAGGTAGATATAATTGTTAGTAATTATTTCAATTGTTAACCTTACTAGTAGTTCAATCGTTTTGCCTGGAAAGTTTTCCGGGAGTTTTTAAAATTGCTATTTTTATAGATTTCGATGCGCTCTTTTCGAATTTTTACTTTGCCACCTCGTATCTCATTCATTTGTTCATATTCATTCATTTTTTTATATACGAGAATATAGAACATTTTACAAACCTGATTTCCCAAGAGCAAATTTATCTCTACATTTGCACCTACTTCAGAAAACTCGGGCTCAGATTTCAGCGCCTGCATTGGATCTAAAGAAAGAGGTTCCCACAAAAAACGAATTATATGAAATACGATAGTACTACAATATACGTTATCGTATGGATAAGCTATCAAGAGTATGGTGAAATTCTCCCTCATTATTGTAATAGAATTGTCCAACCTATCTTTATAATGCTTTTAATGATACACACCTCATTTTCCAAGTACAAATCAGGGATAGTTCCAGGTCGCAGTTTTTCACGTCCGTTTTTGGTGCTATAAAAGTCGTTATCTTTAAAGTGGTTAGAGCAAATTTTTGAATATTTTGTTGGATTCCAACCATCTTTATCTACAAACTTGTTCCACTGCTCTCTTACCACTGAATCTACCGGAAACCCGTAAGATCAAAATATCAATAATATACCTGCAGCAAAAAATAGCCATAACTGGTAATCATACCCACTTGGGCCTGTTTGCCCTAGTGCCATCTCCACTCTATTCTTTCCTCCGTGCAAATAACCAACTAGGAATGTTTATAGTTTTCGCTGCAAGACATATTAGATGCAGTATATAACGTCATTGATTAGATAAGGAATTTATCGTCACTATCATCATTTTCTATAATATTCATCATGATTAATAATCAATGAAGCGCGCAATTTCGTACCTTACCTGTACTACAACAGAACTGTCAAATATGTCAAAATGGCGGAGTAACTCAAAAGTTAAAAGTGACGTAAAACAGGCTGTTAAACTGTTAAAGTTTGGTTAAAGTGATTGAAAAACGCATTTTTGTGGTATTTAACTTTACCTATTCCTTTTACTCTTAATTTTACTCTAGCAACCGTTGAAACAGACGACCCTCCGAAAGCAATCGTTATACCTAACGAGTTCTCCATTACAGAAATTCGTTTGAAAATCATGGGATATATTTGGTTAGATAATGCCATAATAATACGATCATGACATCGTCGATAAGACATAATTGATATCGACTTATATGCCTATTAATGTTTTATTTAAAATCAATAGATTTTATTATCGAATTGAGCGTGTAGGTTGACTGCCATGCGTCTGGATTTAGAGCCAATTGTTAGGACCTGCGGCAATCCTATCCCTCAAAATCAAATCAGGGAAATAGCCCTAGGTACTTACCAACCTAAGAATGGTGCTCGTACCTACCCAGTTGTTTACATCGAAAATTATATCAAAATTATATTAAAATTATCAATCTAATTTAGACTAGGTAATCTATATTGTGCTTGTGTCACACACAGCTATAAGAGATATATTGTTTGGCGTATTTCGGCACATCGCTCGCCGTACATTCCCAATGGGAATACATGGCGAGCGGTTTGCTGAAATAGGCCAAGCCAAATGATCTTTTAAAGTTTATAACTGTGTGTGACACAAGCATTATGCTGTTATTTTAAAAATGAATCGTATTTTTCGAAGAGCAAACAAACATAAAGATAAAATGTACTTATTAACCTAATTCGACCAAATTACAACATTACAAGGTCAAAGATAAATTAATAAAAAAAATGCTCAAACCGGTATACGTAGGTACGGACGTTAGGTATATTATTATTTTAAAATACAGGGTGTAACAGGACGTACCCGAGGGATTTTAACCAGCGGTTCCTGAGCATATTTGGAGTAAAAAATGTAGATTTCATTTTGCTCTCCGGTGATATTTTTTTTCTATTAAAAACAAAAATTATGTTTTTAAATCACGCGTCGCCAATGGCATGATCATTGGTCTACTCGGGAGACAACGTCGCAATTTCACACGTGCACACAGTGGAAGGGAGGCGACAACGACCAGCGCGCTTCAAGGCAGGACCATATTATATGCTCCAATACCAAACAAGTAATATTTAATATTGCGTAAATAATTATTATGCTTATTTTACTCAGATATTATTGCTAGCTTTAAGTAAAGACTTTAAGTACCGAAAATTCCTGATGGAATTCTAATTTAAATAATTTGTGGTTAGAAGACGGGTGGGTTTCTTCATTTACCGAGAATGCTAAATGGAATGCTAATTGTAAAAGTAAACGATCGAAATTTAAAAATGTCTATGCATTTGACCGTTTACTTTTACAATTAGCATTGCATTTAGCATTCTCGGTAAATGAAGAAACCCACCATTAAATAACTTTTAAACAAAAAAAAATGTAGTTCTACGAATTAAACACAAAAACAGTAATTAAATAACTTATTTGTTGACAATAATTGAGAATAATTTCCAATGGTCCTTTTATCATAAATATTAAGAAATAAGATAAGATAAATATTTAACCACCTTTAAAAACACAATCTCCCTTGCACTTGCTTAATTAGGTATCCAGAATCACCAAAACGAAACGCGCATTATAATCGCGAAATTATTGTCAATAAAATCAATGCTCATATAAAACGAACTTGTCAACAGCTGCAAATGCGTAACCGTGACCTTGACCCACAGAATTTAAAATAATATGAAATACATACATGTATAGGTAGAATACGATGTTATTTTAAAATTAGAATGCTGCCAGGTGCTGAATTATTTGAATAAGAAAAATATTTAATTTTATAAATGAATTTAAAAATAAATCAATTACATATTGGAACAATTTTAAAACCGTGTGAAATATTTTGTTCAAAAGATTTATTAAACATCACGCGGTAGGTAGAGAGGATGAACTGCCAAACAACTCGGTCTTAGCATACTCCTCGCAATTCCACGTAGTAGGTAATTGTGTATTCTTGGAAGTACCTAGTCATGATTCAAATTCCAATTCAAATTCCCCATTTATTTTTACCTAACTACACAATGTAGGTACTAATATTTTTCAGTTATGTAGGTACTCAGAATAAGGGTTACAATCAATAAACTATTGGTTTTACCGATCTATTAATACGTATTATGAAGAACAGGATACCTAACACAATTCTTAGAAAGTTCTCGACTTATAATGTGGCCTAACCAGTGTTTTGAAACAATAAACTATTGGTTTTACCAACCCATCAATAAGTATGTTGACAAAGTTCTTAGAAAATAAGTTGATCTAGCAATGTTTTGAATGTAATAGCATACATTTGGATTACAAGGAACTATCCAGAATAAGGATTGCAATAATAACCTGTTTTACCGATACAAATAATATTATCATTTTACAGAAGGGAACGTACCCATACTACGTGACCATTTTTTTTTGCAATTTTTAACCCCCCCCCCCCCCCCCTCCCCCTCCCGGTGACCAAAATCCTAAGCAAATCGCCGCTCATTTGTACCAAGCGTGACATTTTGAAGACCCCCCCCCCCCCCCGAAGAGGTTACGTAGTATGAGTACGTTCCCTAAGGTAATGGTGCCGATTTAAAGAAAAAAAAAATCAAGTCAATAAGTTGACTGTATTCAGCCTTACCAATAAAATACAAACTAACCACAAACAGTCCGATTATGAAGGATTGGAATGTTTCATAATTTTGACACAAAATGTGAGTTCTTATAGAAGTTTCAAATAAATTAATCGTGGTGGTTCGATCATAAGCTTTGAAAACATTTTAGTATCTACTGTTTAAGTGTAATGTTGACTGAACTTACAATACTTAAAAATACTATTTGCGAAAGTTATAATTAAATAATACCTCTAAAAATAATTTAAAAACCCACCCGGCAATGTTTTGTTCGCGTTTGTGTCTGTCATCTGTCACAGATACGAACATAATATTATGAATGACATGTAAGAATAAAAATGCTGACATTTGGTTATAATATTTTTTTTATTATTATTATAAAAGTTGCTCGAAGTGGCCGCCATCGGCTTCAATGCATGCATGCAATCTTAACACATTATGGATGCTTAAATTAGCAGGATTCGCCTTCAGTTCGTCTGCTGCCTCCATGATCAGTTGGATCAATTGCTCTCTCGTCGCTATCGGCTTCGAATCACCTTTTCCTTCAGAGTTCCCCAGAGGTAGTAATCCAACGGTGTTAGGTCGGGTGATCTCGGTGGCCATGCAATGTTAGGACTACCTCGGCCTATCCACCGTCCAGGAAACTCTACATTCAGGTAGTTCCGCACGGCAACGGAATAATGGGGTGGAGCTCCATCGTGCTGGAACCACATCCTTCGCAGTGCTTGTAAGTTTACTTCGTCCAGAATGTCGCCCAGCTGCCCTTGCAGGAACTCCAGATACATCGGTCCATTTAACCTGGGAGGCAACTCGATCGGACCAATTATTTTGTTACCCAAAATACCCGCCCACATATTTACTGAGAATCTCTCTTGGCTCGACGATTCCCGGACAAGCTTAGGATTTTCTTCGGCCCAATGATGCAGGTTGTGGATATTTAATATTCCTGTTTTCGTAAATTGGGCTTCGTCTGTGAATAGAATATTTTTCATGAAATCTCCATTTCTCAACACATTTCGTAGCATCCGTCTACAGTAAATTAGTCTTGAGAAATGGTCGTTCTCCAGTAGACCTTGGCAGCGCCTGTAGTGGAAAGGTTTCAGGCGATGTTTTTTTAGGATTCTCCATACCGTCGTGTGTGTTATGTCTCCAACGATCATGGCGACGCGACGCACGGAAAGCGTCGGGTCTTCTGTCATCATGTTGAGGATCCTCTCTTCAACACGAACTGGAACATCATTATTTCCTCCGCCCTGAACCCGTACGATTCCATGGTCGCGCAGGCGTTGATACATCTGCAAACAAAAATACAATTGCTAACATTATTCTGTTATAAAATATCAGTAAAAATGAATGACGGGTGCGTTTTATATCAGTTTATTTCTGAGAACATAGAAATATTTGATTAACATAGAAAACGTTCCGTAAGTACGAATTAATTTATTTTGTGAGTGAAACTATTTAAAACAAGCTTTCTTGGAACCGATTTTGATTAGCAACTATTTACGTTGAGGGACAAGCACAAAATATGATTATTTAGTTCTTAATTTGGGTTATAAATAAGTGTTAATAACAATTTCAAAATGACGCGACGGCTTGATATTTTTTTCACAAGAATTTCGAACTTTAATTGTAATGAAAATGGAACTTTAAAGCATCTTTTACCAATTAACCTACGTAAATTATTCTTGTTTCTGTTGTATTATTATTCATTTTTTACATCAACTCCACACATTTTCGGGGATGCTGTGAGGAGGATATTAAGTTAAATGAAGTGTTATTTAAATAATTTGAGCTTAAAGAATTAGCCAAGTTGGGAAACATTACCCTATTTTTTTTACTTGGCACGTTTGATAGGTATTATCTTGGATTTCCGAGAGTGAAACATAAAATTTTGGAAAGTTTTGTAAATAAACATACGTAGTGATAACCTTTTTCCGTAACATTACAAGACACAATTAGGCGGATTTTTGGGAGCCTTTACAATGAGATGGCGGCATTAAATGTGTGTCTAGCTCTACGATAATAAATAGGTAGTTAGGTACAAACCTGTACGAAAGTTGTATGGTGTGGTAGACGTCGTTCTGGATATATTCTGCGATACTCTCTTACAGCTTCCACTGAATTTCCTCGGCAAATTCCATAAACAAACACTATATCTGCTTCATGGGCAGGTGGATAATTTTGAGGCATCTTTTAGAATAAACACTAATAATAACAGTAAAACAAAAACAAATTTCAAAGCAACTACGCACGACCCCGTTCACCGTCAAACTCCAAACACAACTGACCGAGCGGTATTCGGAAAGGGGTAGCTTCGCCGCGGTATGGGAGTGAGGGAGCGTGCTGCCGATAACTGTAGGGTTGGCTAGCGGATAGGGGGAGGGGTTATCGCGAGGTTGCCATATCCTTTACTCGAAATATGAGATCAGTGAAGGTGTGTAGAAAAAACAAAAAAAAATGTTTTTAATTGAAAAAAAATGTCACCGTACAGCAAAATGATATACAATTTTTTTTCTCCAAATAAGCTCAGGAATCGCTGGTTAAAATCCCTCGGGTACGTCCTGTTACACTATTTAAAAATACTGTATGCGAAAGTTATGTTAAATATTATCTCCAAAAAAATATCTATTTAAAAAACCACCTGGCAATATGTTTATTCGCGTTACGAGGAGGCGCGCAGTAGAGAGTGAAAGAGTACGCTGCCAACAACGGGGTTCGGGTTGGCTAGCGGATATGGGGGAGGGGTTTGCGCGGAGTTGCCGTATCCTTTACTCGAAATATGAGATCAGTGACGGCGTGTGGAAAAAAACCAAAAAAATGATTTTATTTGAAATAAAAATTTCACCGGAGACGAAAATTTCATTTACATTTTTTACTCCAAATATGCTCAGGAATCACTGGTTAAAATCCCTCGGGTACGTCCTGTTACACCCTGTATATATATAAATATCAGGAAAATTACAAAGATTAGTTTGTTTATGTCTGGAATACATTGCGTAAGTGTAAATAGGTAATTGATTGATAGTGACCGTAGCAAAGTCCTGTTTAACTCGACTGTCTGTCTGTAAATTTGTTTATACGTTCTGTTTCCGGTTCAAGATGGTGGCCGTTTTAACGGTTCAGTAATTTTTTCTTTTCGTTAGTTTATTTTGACTTTCTTATTTGCGAATTATGGTACCTACCTTTTTTACATTAACTCCACACAGGAGGCCCTGAGGGAAATAATTTCCCTTAGGGCCTATGTCATCTGAGATGCTGTGTGGAGGGTCTTTTTGAGGAGAGGAAGGAATGAACGTTGGTCTCGAAGAGACCCATGTTGTAGGAAAGAGGAAACACAGAGGCCGACAAATCGTTCCACAGCCGAGCTGTTTAAACACAAGAACGAGTCGAAGAAGCGACCCGTTATCATGTGACAAATGTCAACATATGTGTTGGGCACGCGTTTGACGTGTTTTCCGACTATGCACCGGTGCTGAAGGGATCAATGACGCTAGTTCCTCGGAGCATCTTTCATTGTGATACCGGTAGAACAGGGATAGCATTCCCGCCCGACGCCTGTGCTCTAAAGATTGCAATCCGTCTGTTATAGATGGGAGAATATATCAAACGGACCGCCCGTTTTTGCACAGAGTCGAGGGTATTTTTCAGGTATTTTGGAGCTCCAGACCAGAGATGGCTGCCAAATTCAATCGTGGGGCGCACTTGTGATTTGTTCAGGGTTAGCAGTTGTGTACTATTAAAGTATCTGCGGGTCCTGTACAGTACGCCCAGTTTGAGAGGCTAACTTTACTCTGGCTTCGATTAGTTGAGATGAATCTGAGGCAGAAAATATTTTCAGGAATTATTCCAAACCTAAATTCTTAACAAATTGCAAAACACCATCAAATCAGAATTTAAAAATAATTTTTGACATTTGTAGACGCATATATAAATGTATATATGATTAGTTTCAAAGAATTTGAATTATTCATCAAATTTCAATGTCGGATTTCTGATTCTTTTGTTTCACAGTACCTACTTTGATAATAACAGAACTTGAAAAGGACCTTGACAGAACTTAATATTAACTTTGAAATATGACCAATTGTTAAAATTCTGTGATAAAAATCTTCTATTTATACGAGTTTAGTTAGTATCTGCAAGTCTACAGTTTTATTTCTAAACTAGCAGACCCGGACACACGTTGCTGTGGCTAACAAAACACAACAACGCCAGCTGCCCGCTTGCCAGCCCTATTTCAACCAATTTACACAAAACCTTGACAAATTATATACCTAAAAACCTTCCTCATTAATCACTCTATTTATTGGTGAAAACCGCTTGAAAATCCGTTGCATAGGTTAAAAGATTTAAACGCACATACAGCGGGAGCGATTTCATTTTATACTATGTAAAGATTGATTTATTTTCACACACTTTACCATTAAAACAAGAGGAAGATTTTGATTGACGATAGAGTCTGATTTCTTGTCTGTCTCAGTTTCGATCGATACCGAAACAGAAACCGAAACTTTTTTAGACATGTTAAAAATCTATTGTTTACTGAAATTTGGCTTATTTTTCACACTTAAAACAAACTATTAACACGTGTTAATAATTATTTATATAATAATAAATATTTATTTATTTGATTTTTTTTTTTTTTTTTACAGTGAATGCCGCACAAGAATCTCAACTGCTCCCGTCTGGAGCCAGTGAGAATATGGCATCCCCAATTGGGGTATGTTGTGAGGCTGAAGGTAGTGGGGAGGGGAAGGAGTTGGGGAAGAGGAAGGTTGGGAAGTACCTGGCTATTCAGATCTGGTCACCAAACACGGCTAAAGCCATTTTCAAGCAACGTTTCAATTCTGAATGGTGGTCTTACACCAGGGCGATACTGATAGTATCTTTCACTCTGGAACATGCCGCAAATATACTATATATTATTTTAAATGAATTAATTGTGAAATAACACAAATTAATCAAATAAAATTTATTTGCGCATGCCGGGTTCGAACCCGCGACCTCCGGATTGTGAGTCAAGAGTCTTACCCACTGGACTACGGAGGTCTGTAAAACAAACGAAAATTATAAAAAAATAACAAACATGTTAACTATTTCTTGGAACAAAAATTTATCAATAATCAACACTTACATTATAAAGAAAGTACCTCATTAATTGATTATTATTTTTTTTTTGCGTTTACAATCACAATATTCTTATTACACGTGTTAAATGAAATAAAAAAAAAAACAATAATTGAAGTATGTAAAAAAAAAAATGATATTATCGCTATAAAACAAATCAAAATTAACAAACATGTTAACTACTTCTCGGAACAAACATTATATATAATAATAATCAACACTTAAAGGAAGGACCTCATTAATTGAGTATTTAGCTGATGATGGCGGGAGATATACGAGCCACGAACTCACCCAAAGTCAGTCGATCGAGAAGTTCCAAAAAGTAGATAACATGTTTTGTTTTTTTTTTTATAAATTTTGTTTGTTTTATAGAAGTAATAAAAAAACTGAATAAGTGTAAAAAATAAGCCAATTAACAGTAAACAATCGATTTTTAACATGTCTAAAAAGTTTCGGTTTCGGCAGATTTAACTGATGCCGAAACTAGATTTTTTGCCGAAACTTCGGTCGGTCACTACCGATTTCGAAAAACATATTTCTGCATAAAACCCGGGCAACGCCGGGGCCTTCAGCTAGGTATATAATAAAGTTATTTGCTGCACAAGAGTCCCAACTGCAACCGATCTGGAGCCAATAACAATGGCATCAAAAATCACGAAACGTTCAATTTCAATTTCTTGATAAACATCCTGGTACTTCGTTAAGAGCAACAAAAAAACTTTTTTCGCTCCACTTCAGCCCAAATAAAAAAATGGTTAGAGGAATGTTTTCGTTTTACACAATGAAAGCGAAAATCGCTAGGCCCCAGATGGATTAATTTATTTTGTTTACCTACATAATGAATTATTTTGGTAAGTACCTATATACCTGTATTATATTATAATTGAAAATGCGGTTTGCACGAATCACAACATTAAACAGAATAACACATAAAACGGAAAATTTCATAAGCTTTAGATCAGAAGAATATTTTTATCCAAAATGAACAGAGGTAAAAAATGTAAAAGTTTTGAAAATGCGGGCACTGCGGCATCTATTGAAATTTTCGAGAATGTTTTTCGAGCTGTAAACATTATAGCAACAACAACTACTAACTGTTGCCAACATCCGAAACAATCGTGCAAAACAGGAATCTTCATGGTAGGGATCGCTACTAAATTCAAGTCAATCCAACCTTTCTCAATCTAAAATAATATTAAAAACATTTATATAAAAGCGAACCTTCGTAATTACTTTAATTATAAAAAATTCGGTGAAAGCAAATTATTCATTTAAAAACTCTTCACTCTGTTGTTCAGTTCAGAAAGCTTCAACGGCGGCCATGACACATTCTGTCAAGATGGTAGAATCGGAATGATCGTCTTTTGCAGTGTTGCCAACTTAACGGATTTCCCGTCATATCTGGCGGATTGGAGTGTCCCGAAACGGGAAAATTTTGTATATAACGGAATTTACAGTATGACGGATTTTCTGGCGGATTCGAAAAAAGTGATAAATTACTTACTTTTATAGGCGAAAATAGCCTATATTTAAGGATTTATGAAGAAATTTTGATCCCCGAAATTCCCTAACAACCCCCCCTCCCCCAGGATGGTCGAAAATTTGTGTATCTGACGGAATTCTGACCGTTGATCCGTCACGATTTAGCGGGAACGGAGATTTCGAGTTGGCAACACTGGTCTTTTGTTGTCAGTGGCTGTCAGTTGAGTCGTTGAGTGTGGGTGTCCGTTGCCGTGAATCTTGTTAATTTGTTTGCTGTGGGAATTTTTAATGAATGCAGCATTGTTGTTATAAGTGCATGTGATAAAACAGCAATTAGTTCTTTTGATAACCAGGTGAGTTTATGCATTTTTGTTCTTTGATTACCCTGTCCATTTCAATAGCGTATAATTTATTGAAAGAATGAGCACACTATTCGTTTAATCTCTGTCACATTGTTTTGTTTGTTTTAAATTGTATTTATAATATCTACGATTGAAATATGAAACTTGTTTATATCATAAACCTTATCAGTTCGTAATGTTCGTAGGCGCAGGTGGTATTTATTTAGATAACATGCACTCGTCAACTCTTCAATATCCAATACATTACTCGATAAGTATTGACATGATGTCAATATTACACAATATAAATACCTTTGCGGTATTGTGTCAAGTGTCGTCTGTCGTATTTTAGCAGATGGAGTAATAGTACCTACTTCATTGATAGATTCGACATGCACCAGAAAATTATTCACTGATTTCTACATCGTTCCAGCCTCAAAATTCGTTACCATTTCCAATCGAATTTACGGATACATTTTAGTGTAAAAAATTGCTATGTACGTAACGAAGTGGTTATACTTGCGTTCAATGCGTTATATCTGGGAATCTTGAGAATCCACACAATATTTCAAAATAATAAACAAATATTCACTGATGTAGATACTTATTTGAATGTACAACCTGCTAATTAATAGGTTTTATATCTTACATAAATACACCCACACTATCCATTTTAATATATGATTGATTTCCTTTCAAAATATATTTAGGAGCCAAGTTCACCCACCAATGGCACCCACAAATTCATCAACGATATTGTTTGATGTGTGGATACAAACATGATTTATGAAGTTACTTTTTACATTTTCACTTGTACTAACTAAAAATTATTAATAATAAATTCAATTTCAATATTTATAGAGAACCTACCTGTATTGATGCAGTAAATTGATAGTACTTCAAACCAACCCATTTTCCATAAATATTCTGCCTTTCATTCTATGGTCCACAGCACGAGCGTAGCCAGGTTTTAGTATTGGGGGGGGGGTTCAAAAATCAAAACTCGTGTCGGTGGGGGGGGGGGGGGGGGAGACGACGACTTTGTATTTCTTGAGCATTAACTAATAACAATTTGTGGACATTTTATTTTCTATGTACATTGGTTAATTAAAGTAACAAATGTATATGAAAATAAATCTTATTTTAAGCAGTCACCTCATTAGAAACGGAATTCCAAATAAAAATCAACCGCAATCACCGAAAAAAAGGAACTTGCAAGTTAAATTATTTTTTTCTTTCAGAGGTCCCCATTTATCTTTTTAAATACATAATATCATTTTGAGTTGTCAGTGTTAAAAATAACATTGCTTGAAAAAATAGCTTTTAAGTACATCAACAATATTTAAGATTCATGGGAATTCCAAAAAACATATGGGTAGGTATATAATACCAGTAATATTGTCATATGCAATAAAAATTTTACCATGTCGAAATTTCCGTAAATTTAGTGCTGATTTCCCCTTTCCCTAAAAAATATTCTTCTCCCCTAGATCTAGTCAAATTTCCCTAGACGGCACGAAAATAAAGGTACAAAGGTTACCGAATGCGATCGGATAATCGACGACGGCCAGCGGCGAGTGGTAGAGAGGGCGAATCCAAAATACATTATTAGTGTAATAATTAGTAATAAAATAAGTTATGCCGCTCTCCGCATCTCCTTATTTTTAATATTATTGATGTTGATATTTTAACTTTTCGGGGGGGTTTGAACCCCCAACCCCCCCCCCCCTGGCTACGCCCATGGTCCACAGACTACTCTATTCCTCTACCTTAGGGTTTACCATTTGCCGGGTCGCGACCCGGTACCGGGCCATCAAAATAAAATACCGGGTCGCAACATTCTCGCCTTGTTTTAAAAATAATACCTACTATCAATCGACGCATCCATAGACATATGAATATTAACATATGTCTATGGACGCATCGTAAATTAAAGGTGCGATTCCGTGCCACGCGACAGTCGGCAGACGGCAACAGCAGACGGCGACTGCAGTGCCGCCGACGGCAGGCGGCACTAACGCGCAGGTTCCAAAGTCGACGGCATTGACGATTGATGGCACTGCAGTTGCGTCCGCTGCGTACTGCCGACGGTTGTGTCTTCCATTTAAAATTATGAATAATAAAATGCTGCAAGTGTTATTGCAAGAAGAAGAAGACGACGATGATTTATTATTGTACTATTATTCAAGTAGAAAGCCTATACTGCCAATGTACTTAAATAGATTGGAAGAAGGCGCTTATGAAACTTTGATAAAAAGACATCTAAATGAGAGTGAAGACATTTTCAGAAGTAATTGTCGTTTAAATAAAATTGAGATCTTGAGCGATTTCTTTCCAAACGTTTTCTCTTATCCTTTGATCTTTATAATGAACATTCTTGCAATCAAATAAGCACGGATTTTTAGACACCAAATTAATTAATCTGCGATAGAATGCCCGGAATTACTTGAAAGAATTCAATTAAGAGTGCCCACCAGACAAACTAGACTAAATCATACACTTAACACACCTCGATGCAATACTAACTCTAAACAAAACACATTCATTAACCGCGTTTCACACTTTTTTAACAATTCATACAATGAATTCGACTTATTCAACACAGCACCCCAAATTCTAAAAAAAATAAACAATAAATAACTTCTAAACATATACAAACTATTATACTCCTATACAAATAACTTATTCACTCCCAGATTAGATCCGTCCCCTTCCCCTCCCGCCCACCATCCCATCCCAATAAGCTATTATAACTATTATAACTTTTATAACTTTTTAATCTCTCTAATTAATACACACCAGTGAAAACCTATTATTGGTTCAATAACATATACAAATGTAAATACACCTAAGTAAATAATGTAACTGTTGGTTTTCCAAATAAAAATAAAATTAAAATAAAATAAGACTCTCGCTTTCTCTGTCTGTCAACACGTCCATTGTGTCTGAAGTCGACGGCAGTACGGCAGTACTATGTTTGCACCCGAGCGCCGTCTGCCGTCACGCGTCAGTCATCGACGGCCAGTGCCGCGCGGCACTTGTAGTGGTGTGTCGGAAACGGTCCAATACAAGTGCATAGAGTTAAGTAGTGCCGTCTGCCGTCGGCGGCACTGCAGTCGCCGTCTGCTGTCGCCGTCTGCCGACTGCCGCGTGGCACGGAATCGCACCTTTAAGGTGCGATTCCGTACCACGCGACAGTCGGCAGACGGCAACAGCAGACGGCGACTGCAGTGCCGCCGACGGCAGGCGGCACTAACGCGCAGGTTCCAAAGTCGACGGCATTGACGGCACTGCAGTTGCGTCCGCTGCGTACTGCCGACGGTTGTGTCTTCCATTTAAAATTATGAATAATAAAATGCTGCAAGTGTTATTGCAAGAAGAAGAAGACGACGATGATTTATTATTGTACTATTATTCAAGTAGAAAGCCTATACTGCCAATGTACTTAAATAGATTGGAAGAAGGCGCTTATGAAACTTTGATAAAAAGACATCTAAATGAGAGTGAAGACATTTTCAGAAGTAATTGTCGTTTAAATAAAATTGAGATCTTGAGCGATTTCTTTCCAAACGTTTTCTCTTATCCTTTGATCTTTATAATGAACATTCTTGCAATCAAATAAGCACGGATTTTTAGACACCAAATTAATTAATCTGCGATAGATTGCCCGGAATTACTTGAAAGAATTCAATTAAGAGTGCCCACCAGACAAACTAGACTAAATCATACACTTAACACACCTCGATGCAATACTAACTCTAAACAAAACACATTCATTAACCGCGTTTCACACTTTTTTAACAATTCATACAATGAATTCGACTTATTCAACACAGCACCCCAAATTCTAAAAAAATAAACAATAAATAACTTCTAAACATATACAAACTATTATACTCCTATACAAATAACTTATTCACTCCCAGATTAGATCCGTCCCCTTCCCCTCCCGCCCACCATCCCATCCCAATAAGCTATTATAACTATTATAACTTTTATAACTTTTTAATCTCTCTAATTAATACACACCAGTGAAAACCTATTATTGGTTCAATAACATATACATATGTAAATACACCTAAGTAAATAATGTAACTGTTGGTTTTCCAAATAAAAATAAAATAAAAAAATAAAATAAGACTCTCGCTTTCTCCGTCTGTCAACACGTCCATTGTGTCTGAAGTCGACGGCAGTACGGCAGTACTATGTTTGCACCCGAGTGCCGTCTGCCGCCACGCGTCAGTCATCGACGGCAAGTGCCGCGCGGCACTTGTAGTGGTGTGTCGGAAACGGTCCAATACAAGTGCATAGAGTTAAGTAGTGCCGTCTGCCGTCGGCGGCACTGCAGTCGCCGTCTGCTGTCGCCGTCTGCCGACTGCCGCGTGGCACGGAATCGCACCTTAAGACGTATTTTCCTCCAATCAACAGCAACAAAGCTTGAAAAACAAACCCATTTACATTCAAGTTAGATTCCGAAACTAATTTGCCAGATTCAGACGTCGACTCGTTAATTGAACTGTCAACTGACACATCACCCAAGGATATATTTGACAAGACTAAGACCATTGATAGATTTGTGGTTATCTTGTCGTCAAGAATACACAAAATTAGCTCATCAAGCAATAACTTTTTTAATGTCTTTTGTCACAGCTTACAAATATGTGAAGCTGGGTTTTCAACACTAGTTCACCTTGAAAATAAATATAGAAACCGACTTGAAGTGGAACCAGACCTTAGGATAAAACTTTCGTCATTTTCCGCGAGCTTGGATTCTTTAGTAAAAATTAAGCAGCAGCTCCATACTTCGCACTAAAATTTAGTGACTAAATAGGCGATAATAAATGTGTATTATTTTACCTAATGGAACCAGCTTGGGTTTAAAAGTATTAAGTGGTTCACGAAGGGGCAGTGTGAAAATTACCGGGTTACGGCAGAACAATGTTTGGGAAACAACAATCAAACAATCAAATCTATTACAACAAATAACGGTTACCCCCATACTTCCATTGATTGAATTCTTGCAAAAAAACCGCGTTTCATATAAAACTGGTTCGATACAAACCTTCTTACAATAAAAAAAATTTATATTCCTTTCTCAATAAATAAATTCAAAACTTATCCCAACATTAATATAATTATACACAACAAAAAATGTAACAAACATGTAATAATTAACTGTAATAATTCATGTACCATATTAAACCATGCAACTGAAATAAAGTACCTCGGTGTAATTGTAGACCAACACATGAAATGGAACAGACACATATAGGTATGTGAACTTGTTAAGCCCATCAGGAAATGTATCTATATTCATTAGATCAAGAAATATTCTCAAATTAAACAACCTAAAAAAGGTCTATTACGCACTAGTCCATTCATTAATTCAGTATGGAATCATTGGATGGGGAGGTGCATATGAAAAAATTGTAAGTCCTGTAAAAGTGGTACAAAAACTAATTATTAAAGTAATTAAAAAAAACAACCAACATTCCCTTCAGCATCATTGTTAAAAATTTTCGAAGTACCAACAATTGAAAACGTCTATAAAAAAGAATCAATATTACAAATATTCAAAGAAAATGTAATTCAAAAATTTAAACTTAACTCATCATTAAGGCATAAATTTAACATCCAAATTCCTCTATTTTCAACACAACACATGCACAACAATTATATTTACGAAGGCATAAAATATTTTTAAAGTCTTCCCGAAGAAATAAAAATAACAGATTTCGTATCATTCAAGAAAAAGGTCAAATTAATCTTAAAAAAAAATTAACAACCATAACATCACCAATCAAAATGTTTATAACTTCATTTCATGCCATGTATCAAAAATTAACGTCCCAACATCCTAGTAATTAAGTTTATATTTATTGTATACTCTAAGTTAAATGTATGTTATAAAAATGAAATAAGTGTAAAATAACTCCTACGCCAAGCTCAAGAGCTAGTACTTTTAATTGGCGTAGAAATTCATTAAAACATATTTTTCATTATTTTGTTTTGCCTAATATTATGTTCAATCGTGTAACAATGTTATAAATTAAACAATAAAAAAAACCTTCTAATAAATTCCTGTATAAATATTATTTAATAGTACACCCAACATCAGAAAACAAAAACCACGCTTAGAATTTTATTTATAAACAAATTTTCAACCTCGTGCGTTCCAAAATTTTCTACAGAAGTTAAATCCCCTTTCTATACTATAATAACCTAGGAAAATTTTGATCAATTCTAAGGATAAAGAAAATAATTGAAGCCATTCTGGCATCATCTACAAGCTTAAATGTAATGATTGCCCAGCATTTTACATAGGTAACTGCAAGAAATATTCAAATGAAAGGTGGTTGAACGATTGAGGCGCCTAAAAAGTGTAGGTTTTTCAGAATTCGCACCAAACTTAATGATAAATACATGGAACTGATAAATATCACTTAAGGTTTAAAAAAAACAAGGTTTTAAAAAAGGTTAATTGTACCACATGGAAATGATTTAGGTCTACGTCTTTATAAGAAGCTCTTGAAATTGAAAAAAAATCATAAATTTAACAAAAAAAAAACAAAACCTATTTATTAAATAAACAATTAAATTTGTTTAAGAGCCCCCTTTTAAACATATTTCTCTTCCCCACACCTACTTTTACCCCTCTTTCTTACTTACCTCTCCGTCGTCCCCCACCAAAGTTAATGTCCTCTCTCCCTCTTCTAATTTACCTATACTCTGTAACTCTCTAATGTATTTAATATGTTTTTGTACACCCCTGATGAAGGTTCAGGTTGAACCGAAACCGGTTGGTTAATATATTGAAGATATAAATTTAAGTGGTATGCAAACAAAGTTATTTTATTGTAATTATTATTTTTTTACCCTTGAGTTATAACTATGTAATTGGACCTTGGTCCTTCAACTGCATATAGCATTAATTGTCGGCACTTACATTCTATTTTTAGGTACAAATCTTTCGGGATCGTTGGCCACGCTTTCAATTAAACATCATTATTTGCTTATATGAAGACAATATTACCGAAACTCAAACAAAAGTCTGGAAACAGAAAAATCAGAAAAAGATATGGGCACATCTGGGACTCGAACCCAGGATCTTCGGCCTTCCGGGCCGCAACTCTACCAACTGAGCTAATGTGTCCCTATCTCATTTTAACTGCATCATACTTCGACGAAGAACTACCAACGTTATCTACATTATCTTTATGTATGATTGCAAGATTCAAACCCGAACTAAATGCTGTCTAGATATTGTCTGGATAAATTTTATTCCATTTTTATTTTTAATATGCGATATATATTGACTTTTCTGCAAGTCTAGGAAGAACTTTTATTTTTAACTTTATGAGTGAAACCTCAAATTGTAATATTTATTTAAATGAAGGCAATACTTTAGCGAAACTCACCTAAAAAATATTGGTATTAAGCGTGAACCGAAAGTTTAACAATTTTTTGATCATACTGTTGTTTAAAAGATGTCTCGTTTGACTCTTTGAATAACACCATTTATATCATCGAGTTAATTATATAAGTACTCTTTTCAAGAACATAATCTCCATTCAAACTAAAAATATGTCTCTAATTATGCAGTTATTTATGTTCTCTTTTATGGTAATTATATGTACCTATGTCATTTATGTGCCCATCCTCTGAATGGAAAATATATTTATTTCGTGTCGTGTCACTTATTCTTTTGTTCGGATGAACCCAAGCCTGACTTAAAGGTAAATCCTCTCTATTATGATTATATTTTTTTGCATAATGCCACTAAGTACTTGCCATCATTAAAGTATGTAATTCGCAACGAACCAAGGCTTTATAAAAATATCTCGTCTTATAAAATGTCTATTATCATTGGATGATCTTTGATTGCTTGTACACTTAAAGGCAAATGGCCGTTGTTCCCAATCCTACTGATCAACTGTTGAGCCGAGATTTTGGCTCAACTCTTTCCAAAGCAACTCTCCGACCAATAGACGAATCGAGCGTTACTAAACAAATCAATTAGCTGATTGCAGACTCCGATTGATCGGTGGAAATGTTGGGAACAACGGCCGTAAGTAATGCAAAATAATGTGTTTTGGTGTAAAAATTGATCGCCTAGAAATATTTTAAATGCTTTAATCAAATACTGCGATTAGAACACATATTTGCCTTTGAAGTAATTGAGTAATTTTTTTAATAGTCTTTATAAGCCCAGGAAAAATAAAGTCTCAGGTCTTTAAAAACTGCTTTAATGTTCAAAATCTCCTAGCCTTATTTGATTTTGGTTTTATTGTATAATGTGAAATATTAAATACTTTCGAAAATATACGAAAACATTTAAATATTTGTCCTGAACTTCGCAAAATAAAATAAAACACGCTCTTTGGTGATATTTTTTTTATGAACAAATTAAAACAGGTGGCTGGTGTTAAATGAGAATTTAAACTTTATCACCGACTACATAGGGAGTGATATTGTTAGCGGTCTGTGTCCGAATTTTACAAGTTAATGCCAGTAAACCAATGGCAACACCTCACAAATTTTCTAGGAAATTCACATTGTAGATACTCATGTTGTTTCTTAAAAAAAATGTGTAAAAAATTACATGTTATATTTGAACTAGTGTGACACATGAAAAATCACCGAATGTTATAGTTCTAATTTTGATAAAGACACTGCTGGACCCACTGACCCCCAGACTCCTACCCACCTCTCGTACCTTATCCTTCCTAGAACTTCCTCTCTTTCCTTTCCTTTAAAACGCCACACAGCATCCAAAAGATGACCTACGCCCTGAAGGAAATTATTATCCCCATGGTCTCCTGTGTGATTTCTGCGTAAGTTTATAATCCACGGGGAGTAATGTCTGGAGGCTGAGAATAATCTCATCGATTTTGCTAATAATGATCCAGAACCGCTAATAATCCACATACAGCCTTACTAAAAAAAAACCACAGCGCGACCAATTAACTGTGTTATTGTAATAACATAATTAATCCCCGTATACACTAAATCACGTTTTATTACCAATAACGTTTCTTTCGTGATCACGCTGTTAAAATGCATTAAGATCTGACAACATTGTAAATGGTTTTAATTTCCTAGGAAACAATGTTGTTTTAATTCTTCTCCGCTAGGGGCATTATTGGTGCTCCGGTGCATATCGGCCCGCGATGACAAAACAGTTCGGTGTGTTTATGGCGGGATATGGAAAATTTTGTTAGTGCCTAAATGTTGTGATTTTACTAAATAATTTCTATTTTAGTGACGAATTTACTCTTCTGTTCACATAATTGATATATTTACCATATTATTTGTGTGGCTTACATCAGTTTAATCAAGTTATTGTACAAACGCCGTACTTTCAAAGTTGAACTGTCAGAATATTGTTTTTTATAGGTTACTTAGATAAAATTTTCATTTTAAGATCTTTATTTTAAAAGAATTTCTTAAAAGTGATATTTTTTTATAATATTAAAATCTAATACATGTGTTCGTAAACGTATCAAAAAAATTAACGTCTTTAGAGATGCAAGAAATCTGTTTTAAATTTCGCTATTGTTTCTAAGTTATTTTTTTGGCAATAAAAAAAACTTTGAAATTTTTTATTATTTTTTTATTGTATACACGATAAAAAAGTGAGGTGATAGTTTCCTTCCAAATTTACTACATAAAAGGACTGTGTTTTTTAAATTTTGATTTTATTTAAATTTCTCTACATTTTGGTGAAAAATGTTGTCGGAGGAAATTTTTTTCCATGTTTTTCCGAGTTTGAATCATAAAATATGGCAGTTTTTGAAAGCTAAAGTGTATTTCAAATACTCAAATCTAAAAGGTAATTTTATCTAGTTTTCATAAATGGTATTTGTTTTTACGACACCTTCAAAAATAAGAAATATATAGAACATTCAAAATACTATGGAAAAATTACAAATATCGTTCGGACGTCAATGGTTAAAACAGAGATAAACTACCCTCTCAGGCCGTGGAAACCATGTGTATTTCTTTCAAAGAACAAATTTTTAATTAGTAATGTTTTCACATCCGCGGCCGTTTGTCAATTGAATAAAATTTTCACTGGGTTTTTTAGTAAGGCTGATAGTGTTTAAAACCACCACAAATGATTCTCTCTAAGCTACGATATTCTCAATCATCTAGGTCGTATTACGTGGGTACTATTATTTGGCTTGGGATTTTCTCAGAATACGAACGAGAGTCGGAATAACAACAATAATTCCTTTGAAGGTTTCCTGGAATTCCAGAGGATTACCTGCCTAAAGCGAGCTCGGCTCCCATTCAATGGTGAAATCCTTCAATAACGAGTCGCTCCATTGGGTCCGCCAAGGTCCCAGAGGCAAAGTAATCGCCAGGGACGTGCCGTGACATTTTAAATTGATAATCTTCAATTTAATCCTATTTCTGGAGACAACGACCTCGTGTCTCGTTATTTGCGTGTCGAGAAACCCGAGAATTCGTAGAAGGCTTTCAATTCATAGATGATAACTTTTAAAGGGGGATTCTGGTCCAGCCGAGTGTGTTTTTCAATGCATTTTTATAAAGATTAAATTTATTTTCGTTCACGAAATTTTTGTTACTTGTAAAGGTACATTTGGTCAAGAAAAACCAAAAAAGTTTGATTTGAACATTTAACCCATCAATCAAAAAGATATCAAGACAACTTCAAAATACCAAAATTTAATACCAAACTAATGAAAACAATTATATCTATTTAGGAATAAAGTTTTTCAACAACCTTCCGATTGAAATAAAAAAAAACGAAAGACATCAATAAACTGAAACTCAAACTGAAGCTACACTTCATCGAGAATAATTAACTTAATAATTACCTGTTTTTCTCTTTCTTTCTATGTATTATCAATCTATATTCATCTCGATTTTTCGAATTTCACTTAAGTGCACAATATTTTAGTCTGTAACCGTATCCCATGTATGCACACCTACACTTATAGATAATCCAGAAGTTTCAATTGTTCCCATTATATACTTACCTATTGCATAATGTTATTCTATTTCTGTTATAATTAGTGTAACTCGCCCATCAAGCACAAGAACTAGTTTCTTCTTTGGTGAGATTGCAATTTTAAATAATTTGTGTACCGATATGCAATTTATATAAACCACTGTACTATATATCTATATTAAATAAAAAATAAATAAATAAAAAATAAATCTATGTATATTATAAATTAAGGAATTACTTTGTTTTAACCACTTTTATTGTTCAAAAATCCGACATGATTCGTAAGCAATGCTTACTTCATCAGAGTTATTTAAAATATAATCATAAATCTCTGCATATAGATAAACGGAGGGTCCGACCAAATCGGTTGGAATCCTGGAGTCCTTGGAAATAATTTGAAACATAAAATTTAAAAAAATATATTTATGGTGTGAATGTAGAATGCGTATGAACCACAGTTTGCAAAAAAAGGTTGTTGATTGCAAAACTGGCCGACCGACTGGCCGAAAAACTGTCTTAATTTTGCAATAACTTTGTCCTACAATAATTATATTTCATAAGTCGAGGTTCATCCGTATATAAATTAAATTTTCTTTAATTTATACTTTGAATTAAGAGAATCGGATGAACATTAGAGAATCGATGGGCTACAGTTCCAGCCAACTTAAATAACGTAGTTCTGAGAAAAAACGCGTAGTTATCGCTTGTATCCTGGCCGCTCCGTTTTCCGGTCTACCTGCTTGGCGCGCACCGCTCCTGACTATATTTAAGACAGCACTACGAGTATACCCTAAAATATATTCAAAATCTAAACGACGTAAGTAAAGAAGCCGTGTATTCAAATTGGGGCTCGCGACCCGTGTATTGGACGGACCTACTGTAGAATTTGCCCTATCAAAGAAAAGAAGAAAAATAATGTGGGAATCTTAAAGACGTAAGTGAAGAAAGCGTGTAAACAGATGTGCACCCGCGGCACGGCGTATTGGACGGACGTACGGTCGAATTCACCCTAGCAGGCCTGGAGATTGGACCTTTCCGCCGGGTTCATTTTAATTAATTCTGAAGAACGTTTTACTAATATTTAAGATGTTTCTAAATGAATACCTCCCAAAGTTATTAATTCATCGTCTAGAAAAATAAAATCTGGTGCTCACCGCTAACTTTAGTTGTACAACGTTTTTCTATTTTTAAAGGCGTTGTACGTTAAAAAAAATTATGGTAACGTAGTGTTTTTATTAATCTAAAATATAAATAACTCGCATCCCTTGTGAGGCATGTAAATAAAATTGATAATTCAATTACGAATTCGCCGAAATAAATTAAAACGTGAGCCTCGGGTAAACCCCCGATAAACGTGGTTATGTCTTGCCTTAAAGGTCGAATTTGATATAACTTGGTGAATGTATTTTCCACATGTATAGGAAGATTTTTAGGCAACAAAAAAATCATTTTTTGGATCGGCTGAACCAGACTCCCCCCTTAAGGATGAAATTACGTGAAATATATATTATATTCATTTTTTTCAAACGGCGTGGAAAGAAGAGAAGAGCGACACTCTTTTGATACTACAATGGTGGCCGAGAGAACTCAAATAAAACGTAACGTGAAAAAAATTCTATAAAATTTTTAAAAATATGTGACTAGGTATTACTCTCCAAATAATAAATTACCTTGGACGCATGGATGGCACGCCTTTGGTAGCCGACTGCCTTTTCTTGTGTCCTTTCATCTCAGTTGATCGCCCTTGAGGCGATTTTCCACCATAACGGCGCTATACAAATTATCCAATTATTTATCATTTTGAAACGAAATATTGCGTCGTTGCCTCTTTATCGACTGTTTGAGGACGATTGTAGCAAATTCCCAAGTTAATTTATTTTAAATGTGCTACCCCATTATAACCCACGCTAAACATCAGCTCGTTCTTATTTTACTTAAGCACACCTGTCACGGATTGCTTACATATTCGTATTCTAGCGATACCTGTATTATTCTATTATTCCTTGCCCTATAGATTGTATGGGGGTAGTTTGATCGAGGCCCAGATGGTTATGCTTTCCAATTGGCCCTGCATACCCCTCCGTCACGGTGTGTTACGTTAACCGTTGTTGTTAAACAAAATGAAGAGTTAATTGTGTAACGGCACAACTTATTATAATTCCTCAAGTTATAACAAAGCTCCTTACAAACACGAATTTAATCGTGTGAAGGCGCACACTCATTTCAGCTGTTGGCGACAATTTTTACTACACTCAGAACTCCACATAGTAATTGATAGAGGAATAAACAGGCACAAATAGAAATATGTGTATCGACCTTAGAGAAAATATATAAGTTGGTTTCAAAAGATTGTTATTTTATCTAGTAAAGTTAGTTTTAAATTTTGAAAAAAATACGTCTATTTTTATTACAATAAGGTTTATACTGTTGTTCGTTGTCAGATTTTTTAAATTTCCAAATAAAATGTTGTTTTATACGACACACATTTTAAATCATAAAATTATACTGTAAAATAAATCAATAAATTATCTAAGAAAGGTACTTTTCAGAATTTTATTTTTAGTTCAAATAAAATCATTAAAAAAAACGAGTGTGCTTTAGACCACACGACGACACGACTGAAGTAAAACTTCACTAACTTATACAATAACATATGACATTGACATTGAAATTGACATTGGGGTGACATATGACATTGGGGTGACATATGACCATGGGGTGACCTACGACCTTGTGGTGACCTACGACCTTGTGGTGACCTACGACCTTGGGGTGTACTACGACCTTGGGGTGACCTACGACCTTGGGGTGACCTACGACCTTGGGGTGACCATCCTTATGCTTATCACTCCCCAAGTCAAGCGTGCGTAAAGGCCCGACCATTCGCCTCGCCATCGATCACCGTTCGCATCGATCACCGTTCGCATCGATTACCGTTCGCATCACACTTTTCGTAACATCACACTTTTCGTAACACATCTCCATTTTTGTAACACATCACCACTTTTGGTAACGCATTCACCAGCTTACCCCCCAAGTCGAGCGTGCGTAAAGAAGTTTTACTTAAAAAATCCGCCCACGTGTTTTGCGACGAACTTACTTCAGTTTGTCTATTTATTTAAGGTCTTACGAACTAATTAATATATTTCAGTTTTTTTACACATTTATTTTGCTTAGACATTATTGAAAAATTATAAATACTTATGATCAAAAAATAATTACAAATAATACATAATTTTTTTTTTTTTATCTTCACGCGTTTGTGCATTTTTAATGCCATATATGTATATATTACTACTGGAATACAGGTATATATTAAAGCAATTTTTTAATAAAATAAAATCGATATTGATTTAAAGAATATATGAGATTAATCAATCATTCTCACCGGAATCGCCCTGTACAGTTGCAAGGGTACTATCGCAAGACGAAATTTGTATTCTCGGCCTTAAACAATCTTTAAATTAATTCAAGAGAAAATATCATCGGACAGCAAAATAACTTTTGCACTTCTAATATGCTCAGGAGTCGCTGGTTAAAATCCTTCGGGTACGTGCTGTTACACCTGTATAACAGTTGTAATACGACACCTCTGTTAAACGGTTGTCTCTGAAACAAATATATCCATGATAGGTTCAATCAACCCTTGGGCAGGGGAGGTATAAAAAATGTGTTTCCGTATAGAAGAATCACGTTATTACACAGTAAATAAGAATGCTGTCTACTCACAAACAATCCTTCGGAATCGCCAGTAATGTGATACACGTCACAAAACCGCAAGTATAATAAAATATTTGTGAGACATATCACTTTTCCAAGATTTTTTTACATCAGAAGTGCGACTTCGTTTGAAGGTATTAGGTACACAGTAGTCGGAATAAACGACCGTGTTCAATAGCATACTGTATGACGTACCTATTACCCACCTACGTTTTAAATTGTTAAGTCCTAACTCAGTTAGGAAATAATAACATACGGATAGATGCTTTGTACGGCTTCATGAACCTATCGAAGAGATATTAAGCAGTAGAAGCTCATTAGAGGCTTCGGAAATCGGAAACAGACGTTAATCATGCTTGAGCGGGTAACACGTTTAAATTCGTGTCATTTGTTTCCTGAAATTGTTATTTTACGAATGATTTGTACTTACGAAAAAAAAACATTTCTTAAATATTAATAATAATCTCTAGACTGCAAACTTTCTTTCCGCGATCACATTAATAATATCGTAAATAAATCGCTTAAACTACTCGGCTTCATTCATAAATTACCTCTGACTTCCAGCATATAAGTACACTATACAAATTCCCATAACTCATACTACTTTTGGTCAACGAAGCTTCAGATACCTTGCAACAAGACTTTACAACATTCTTCCAATTAGTATAAAAAAATGTGATTCACAAAAAAAATTTAAAAAAAAAAAAACATAAAAATTTGGATAAAAAATAATGATAGAGCATTCACCGGTGCACTTACCCAAATTCGAAATTAGTATTGAACCAATGCTGTTAATATTTTACCAATTTTATTGTTATTATTAATGCAACCATTCTATGTGTGATTTTATTCTAATATAAGTGTAGGTATGTTCACAGTATAATAAATTGACGTAAAATTACTGCCTCAACACAGGCTAGCCTAGTGAGGCAGGTTACGACAAACCTAAATTTATAATTATAAATCTGGTCCGGTCCTGACGAACATAATTTCCCTGGCAAGGAAAAGGGTATGAAGGGTGGGTAGGATCCTGGGGTCAAGTGTGTCTAGGAGTAACGGATGAATCCATCCCTCCCACTGCGGTGCGCAAGGCGATGGGTCGAGTGAGTCCAAGTGGAAAGGTCAAATGGTCTCCCTCAACTTGACACTCCCGACCCGGCTCGCCACGCAGTTGGTGGGCAGACACAACACCTGCCAAGACTTTGACAAACATCGCTTCAACCCGGGCACCCTTGCTGAGTCAACTAACGTAGTGAACCAATTGGGGTGACATTGCAGAAGTGTTTTTTAACCAATAAGCGGTATCTATACCCGTCTCCCATATTAACTACCAATTATATCAATATGGAAACTAAATCGTCTTTATAATACAATGGTTCGTTTTTAATCATCAGCTTAATCTAAGATTAGAATCCGACAGCATTTTTACGATTCTAGGTGTCGAATTTAATGCAAATCTTATAGTTCAGGAATCACCAAATGGCGGACCGCCGACCTATTTTGTGCGGACCTTGTGTTAACAATACAAAATATTTTACGCATGTAACTTCAGTACGTAATTTGATAAATTTTTCCCCCGTTATGTCTTTGCTGCCGTCGATTCGCCAACTGATCGATTTCCAAGAAAATACAGTTTTAAAACACCAAAAACAGAAAGTTTCTTGTCAAGAGTTTTGGATAAAATAAATACCCAGAATTAAATATATTAACCTTCTCACATTGTTTGGGTTAACATATTTATGTTTGTGAAGCAGCGTTTTCCAAGATAAACTTCATTAAAATAAATTCTTATCGGAGCAGACTTAACCGATGAATATCTCCAAGATTGGATAACACTAATGCACAAACTTCGGACGGATAGTCCAACGCAAAAAATGTAATTTTTGTCATTAATATTGTAAAAAACCCTTGGTACCTACTTCTTTTTATTCATAACATTTATTTATTATTTAATAAAAAAATGTTTCGGAACCCATTTGTTTTATTTGTTCAAGTTATTTTAAAAAACGGACCCCTAATGAAAGTAATAGGCCCACTTGCATTGAATTCATAACGACTTGGAAAAAATTGTGTGGATAGATCTTTTTATTAAGATTGCGAAAATGTTAGTAAATTTTTTTAGAAATGTGCAGTTTTTTTTATTTTTAAATAAATAAATCCATTATTTTGGCTCGTGACGTCACTACATGAAAATGTCCCGTCTCCGAAAATGTTCCTATTAATTTTGTAAAATTCCACACTGATTTATTTTTTCAATATGGCATCACTTTGATTTCAGGCGAATTTTTGAATTCGTTCACTAGATTTATTGTATGTTCTCTGCGAACTTATCATTTGGTTCGACTTTTTGCAGATGTTCCGAAGAGAACCCCGTACAATTTAGAAGTCGGTACGTGTTTTAGAGGTATAATGGTTATGGTGCTGATTTCAACAAAATCAAATTTTATAATATTCTTATTATAATTTACAAGTACAAGTATATTACATTGGATTTAGTGATATATACGTTGTAAATTATAATGATTTATGATCAATAAGATGGATCAAGGAAAAAAATATTTATGAGATGTAATATTTTTAGTATGCCTCGTTATTCTCCTGTGCCATTCGTCTGGAAAACGTTCTTTTTTTTAAAAATGATTTTCGGCTATGTAATTATCGTTTTTTCACACCTATAAAATTATGTCCCGTCTTTCCGGTTTATAAAAAATGGTCTGATTTTTCGGATTGAAATTTTTAAAAAATCCCCAGGGTTTCAAAAATACGATTAAAAAAAAAATTAAATACAGAATGTCTTAGATTATTTGCCTAAACCGGAAAAAATTTAAAAAATTGTGATGCATGTGGCATATTGGTGACCCCTGCTATAGTGTAAAAACTTGAGGGAGACTCGTACTGCCTAATGCAGGATTAAATTACTTACCGCGATTAACGACTAAATGTTGTCTGTCATTTTATGTCTCATCTAACATTATTATGTGCAGCGCAAATTGTATTTGTAACATTATGAGGTGTAATAGGTTTATGTATGTTTTTTCAATATCCTTCAACAAATGTCGTTGGTATAGGTAGTTATATGTATTTTGAGGTGCCTCAAAGGGTCAGTTAAGTAATACCTTAGTTGGGTGGCAATTGTCGCCGTTCATGTCTAATGCACGAACGGTTACCGAAATCGCCGATGATATACGATCGACAGCTGGGCACCGTCAGTGACGAGTTCACTGGCTTCAGAATTACTCAGAGCATTAAATATTCATTGTACACCACACGAGAACATAAATAAAGTAACTTGTAATCTCGACGAACTTTGAGCTTTTTTGGAGATTCCCTAATATATCGCAAATAATCCCAATCACTGGGATTGAAGAACATTACACATATTTTTTTGTATTAGAGTAAGTATATTTTCATGACCAAATATATTTTGCTTTCTGTTTGATGATTGGCAGCTAATTGTGTATATATGATTTATAACTATTTAGTGATGCTATGATTATTATCTTGACTGTAAAGTATTTTAGTTTTTTGAAGCTGTATGAGAATGTGAACTTGAGAAACGGCTAATAAGTGAACAGGTACCAATAGAGAGCACAAAAACTTAGTTTACACTCCATCTTTGGTTGAAACAACTAAATGTTGCTGTTTTGTTTCACCACTTGCTAAACACATTTCACAAGTCCCCCCGTTTATTTGAATAGTTCGGAAAAGCATCTAATTTTTTTGTCCTTGGATCTGTCGAAAATCAGTGATTTTTCAACATAACTTTTTCAACAAATTTGAGTGCGAGTTTGTTTTCACACATATGAGTGTGTTTTACGTCTGCAAACGCAAATAAAAATATCTAATTTATCGGTTTTCTCCCCTTCTCGTAAAATTGTTAAAAGAAAGGTTAACATTCTTGCACAAATGTCAAACGTTACTCGTCAAGTATTTCATATTTGGCGCCCCGTCTGGTGGGAAAATATAAACATAATTACGCTTCTTTTGGTAAAAACAAAACATAGACGCGAACGATGTCTCCAGCTTTGCATACTGTAATGTTGGGTAATTCTATAAAGAATTCGAGTATAAACTCGATAACTCTAGTTTTATGGGGGACTTCTCAAATAATATTAGGTTCACGGTAAACTGGTTTATTTAGAGTTTACGTATTTACAATAATAATGCTGCAAGTCAGCCGACCTGTCTACACGAGAGGGGAAAGGGATCTGATCTGATTCTGATAACTTATCGGAGCTTGTCTCGCTGGTACCCTTCTACATGGGTACCCCTGTCGGCCATCGGGAGAAGCACTTCCCTGTTGACAACTGACGATATCACTTAGAAGCTTTTTCAATATATTACACACACCAATCGAAACACACGCATCCTTTAGCTTTGCTTAAGAGTTATCTATATTTGAGTTACAAATTATTTAGTTACGTTTTGAAAATCCACGTAATGTTGACGACTTCCAGATATTTTATCGTGGTATTTTTACGCAACCGTGATCTCTGGAATCTAATTTAGGATTAAAAAAATCGCCAGGTTATATATATAGGCTTCAAAGACTGCGAAAAGCTAGCCACGCGGAAAGAATGTCAGTTGACAAGACACCGAAAATCACAACCAAGTGGTTGCCCCGGTGGAAGAAATCCTTTGACAGATCATATGAAATGACGGATTAGTTAAGTATAATGATTACTTTGTTTACACCATTTTTTTTCAATTTTTAGTATACTTTGTATCCTGATAAAGGTACGGAGAATAAATTGATATATGTATTTACACGATTTGAAGGAACTTTAAAAAAATCAGAGTCTTGTCTAGTTGTAGGTCGTCTGTTCTTTTTTCACGGCATATGAGATATTCAAAATAAAAGGAAAATTACTGACATCAATGTTAGACGACTTATCCAATAATTTCAGTGATATTAGCACTTAGGGCGGGTTTTTCACGGAATTTGAACAATTCATTAAATTTCGTACTAATTTTTTAAGCTCATCGGAAGTTCTACTTAAGTTCGGTTATTATTGTGTTATAGTTTCAGTTAATCAACTGGCCTACAATGATATAATAACAGAACTTAGAATATTGGCAGCGTGATACATATATCAATAGTGCATACAATTTCAATAGTACCATAGTACATAGTACATACATACATATATCAATAGTACAAGTGGACATATACTGAAGAGATTTATTGCATATTAGACATGGGCAGACTCATTCCCAGGAGTGAATCGATTCATTGTGATTCCCTCGGCCTTTTGAATTGATTCATTTTATTCATTCCTTTAATTCCAAAAAAAAAAAAAAAAACCCTCGCTTATATTTTATGAGGCTACGAAGCCAAAGAGGAGACCAATAATGCTATCTCATTCTCTTGCAGACTACTTTATTTCTTAGTTCTTTTTCATCGAGTTTCAAATCACAACGGTGATAAAGAAGTTTTCACTACGCAAAGCACTCTTCTTAGGGTAAATTATGTTGTTCTGAAAAATCGTAGGTACTAAAAACGACGCGCGACGAGGTTAATGAAATATTTCAATGTGTACTTAGATATTATTTTGCCCAAAAGACAAATTTTTGACAAGAAAAATGTGTTTATATTAGGCTATCAATTAAATCTTAAAATTAAACAGTTTTTGTGGTTAACCCCTAAAGTTTTACTAACTTTTATTTATTTATTAATCTTAAAATTGTTTCACTTCACGTGATCTAAACTTCCCACTACCTTTAGCCTCGCAAAATATCCCAATTGGGGATTCCATAGTTTCATTAGCTCCAGACGGGACTTGGGCGGAATTCACATAAAAGCCATACTATTATCGCGCTTTCATAGGTATATCCGGACCGGTCACCTGGAATAAGCTTCACTCAAATGTATATATATATATATTTTAAATGCACCTACCTCAATGGTGAAGTTAATACCACGCGCCGAATAAAATCTAATTAAAAGCCCTGGCGACACGCGTCATATAATTTGTTACCAAAATATAAAGGAACAAACCGCTCGATTATCATTTATCAGTATCACGGTTCGATAGCGACTGATGTATTGTTTACGGCTAGAGTAGACAGAGACAGATACCATAAAAAAATAATAATAATATAGATAAACATCGTTTTGTTTCTACAAGCATTGTATCACAATTTACGCAAGTGTGAGGGAGAAAAAACATAGGATTAACTTTCGCTTTTAGATTTTTATTAACGTTCAGGGTCCGAAGTGGGAAGTTTCACCCTAAGATGACGGCTTGGCCGCGCGGGGACTAACGACGAATCGATTCTCGGCGGGCATCAAGAAATGAATTAGGAACTTCTGACTAATAAGTGTCTTTTGTCTTGCTGTGACTTGAATAACTTGCATTCCGCGGACCGGCCGGATCGACTCGACACGTGGGACCCGGGACCCGTGGGACTACGACGTCACAAATGAATAAGAAATAAATGTTTTGATTCCTTGAATAAGTGAAACAGAGATTGGGGTTGCGGATTGAGTTCGCACAGACCGAACAGCTTGTAGGACTATGACCACGGAGGAACGATTCCTCCGTGACTATGACTGGCAGGACTGGCGGGACAACTGTGAAACAGACGCGACTCTCGGAGCTCAGAATTATTTGGATCTTGGCTGACTCGCTTGTCTGTTGGCGGTTTTGTCATTTGGATTGGGGACGGGGACTCTGGCCTACGGGGTTTTTTGTAGGTATAAGATTTACTGCGCGGGATACTACTCATCACACGTGATAGGCAATTTCGCGGCGCGCATCGCCTGTAGTAGGTGTACCTATCCGCGCAACAAATATCCAGAATAATATTTAATTTAATTCCTACGAAACACTACAATATTTATAGAGTACATTATTATTTTCTTACCTCAATATAACATGAAATATTTAACTGTAAAATAAATTAATCGAAATAAAAATAAATATGGTGCTGTTAAAAAATCGTAAGATGCAAGGCCAAGGGTAAGGAGTAAAGATTTAATTCCTTTTGAAAATGAGAATCAGATCGAGTGTGTTACAAGATTGAATTTATTCATTTAATTCAGTCATTCAATTTTGCCCACGTCTATTGCATATAGAATATTGGAAGCGTGATACATGGGTTAGTAATGTATATAATAATAATTTTGGGATAATATATCTAAAAATTTTGGGATAATATATCTAAAAATTTAAATTTTTTATCTTGAAATTTATCTTTGAAAATTGAAGAATTGTTCAATTCTGTCAAACAACTGACCTATTAGTATTTTGTTTTATTGCTGACAGAGTAAACATAGTTCCTTTACGGCAACTATTTTTCGATTAGTACGAAAAAAATAGTTAAATGAAACAATGTTACTTTGTTTGAACCACTTGTATATTTGAATAAACGTTTACGTTTGCCCTAAAGAAGGAAGGTCGTTCCGAAACCGGTCGGCTTTACTCAAATATACAAGTGGTTCAAACAACGTAACATTGTTTCATTTATCTTTAATGGATAACCACAAAATTAAAGTTACATTCAAAAGTTTAAAAAAAAGTTATTCACTAAAGTTAACAAGAAAACAAATCCGAAATCTTAGCCGGTTCGGCGCGATAGAGGTAAAAAAAACTGCACAATGTCAAAAAGATTGGTTTTGAAACATAAACACACTATTTTTATATAGTGTTTTTTTTAGGTAGCGGTGGAAACGTCGCAACGTTTGTTATTTTATTTAATCACGACGCCGCACCGCGATTTAGCTATTTTTGAAGAATTATTTATGCGAACGTTGCGGATGAGTAGATTATAGTTCAACGGCAGTGAAGATGAGTTAAGTGTTCGATGGGTAGATATATTCCATGCGCAGTTCGTTGAATACTATTTATTACGCAATAGACAAGGTCAGATGAATAATTCTTTTGATGCTTGTTGTTTGGAAGATTTGTTTCAGTGTTGTGATTCATCAAGACTAGGTTCTGCCTTGTATAGATATGGGCAAAGAAATAGTGTCGTAGTTCAAGGAACTGCCAACATCATCTGCTTTCCTAGCAGGGATCGAATGGGGGCGTTATGTAATCGTAACCACTAATCGCAAAGTGGGTGGTGGGTAGCTAAAATCTTCTTCGAATTATCGTGAACCACGTGGGAATATCTCGCAATTACATCACGATCTAAAGTTTATAGCAATCTGCGCTTCCTTAGCCAATTTAAGATTAAATCAGAAAATTTGAAATGCGTGAACGTAGGTATTGCTTCAATAGGAAGTCTCGGAACGAATGGATTAATAAATCATTCAACAAAAACAAAAAACTTCAATCTTGCGCACTTGCATCTTTAGATTGATATTACACTCGCAAATGTCTTTCGGCTAAATTAACGCGTAATACTTTAATTCTCGCCTCGCTATTCTGGAAAGAGGAAAGTTTTTATCAGTTTTTTTTATGTACCAACAGTTGAACCTTGTCCTCGTCAAAAGTTGTTAAAAATTCAAATAAAAAAAGCTCTGGACTTATCTCAACATTTGTATTACTTGTTATTGTTATTTTGTTTGTTCAAATATTTAGCTAAAATTACATTGCCTATATCGGACTCCCCACTACCTTCTTCCATACGTAGATTTTAATGCGGAGACAAACAATTCATCGCTAACAGCGATGTTACACGGTTCACTTCTGCATTTTAATTTAGACGAAGCGACCAAATTGAATCATGTAAATATAAAAGTGAATGATTCAATATCATTGAATGTCACCGTTCAATCGAGTTGAACGTATTGAGCTTGCTCAATATTTTCAACGCGATTGAATTCAACGTTCAATATTCAACGAGGTTGAATGAGAAGTCAACGTGTAAGCACAATAATTGAATGATTCACTCGATCTTTATTCGTGCGCGCCGCAGCCACGTGAAAATTTGAGTTGTCAACATGGTCAAAACGGTTTATAAATGGAAAGAAGAGCAAACGTTTCTGTTTTTGAAATATTTTAAGAAGTATCCTAGCCTTTGGAATATTAAGCGGAGTGTTTCGGAAAATAATTAACGTAATTCCCAAGCGACGACCTGATTCGAAGACATTCTTAGCAATGTCAATCGAATAGTTCACTTCTTCACTATACGTGTAAACAGCATAACCTTTCACTTTTGCGTCATTCAACCAAAGTGAAGCATTTGATTGAACCGTATAATATCGCTATAGGACAAACACTTCATCTTCTTAGTTGGACAAAGTTTTTTCAAAAATGACCATTGAACGCAAAACCATTTCTTTTGCTTATTTATTTCTATAACCAAAATAATTTTCAGCACAAACTGGGTTGTATTTCCATAAATGATAGTATGACAAAGTTCTAACATGAAGTTTTTAAAGCTTCCGTTGATTTACAAGGTTCTAACATCACTTTGTACCTTTTGCAATTGCCATTTTGTTTGGGTCTGACACTTGAACGGTTTTACACAAGATTCAAACTCAAAATCAGAAATCGGAAAATAAATTATGAGAAATCGTCTTTGCAAACTTTGACACTCGTATCTCAGAACAAGGTGAAGTGAAGTTAAAACTCTGTCCAACTAAAGTGACGTCTAATATACATGTACTTATAAAAGTATCTACGCTCTTTCCCTTTTTGTTATGAATGTGTGAGGATGCTTTAACTGTCTACATAAATACTTATTTATTTACCATAAAATGATTCAGAACCTTGGAGTATTTTCATTGTTGTTTACTTAACATTTTCTTCCTGCAGATCAAGTTGGAGCGGTAGCGATAACATTTTTATAGCATTCCCTCAACGAGTAAATAAGTTTTTGTTTATTTTCAAAATTTGCCAGATGCCGGTTGATTTTCATTATTTACTTACCGATTTAAAAATAAGAGCGATCCAGAGGAAAGCCGAGAAAAGTTATGAAATAATATTTTTTTTGAATAGCTACAATTTGTTTCCCAACCATCATCCCTAGAGGCCATTTAGAGGCCTCTAGCGGGGGAAACTTGTAACTAATTAAACTTTCAAAATGTATCAAATATACTAATTTCGGTTGTCGGTGCGGGATGTGATATACTTTTGCGTGAAATTATTCACTTTCCGTGAACACAAATTTGGTTTGAATTTGAGTAAATTTTTTAAATTGGCATTGATTGTTGGAACAATTATTCAGACAAACGATTAAGTGGTTAGGTACATGCCATTTTTTAATTTGTATTTCTTTTGTTTAACTTTCGACAGATTTTGTGATTTATCAAGTTTTTTTATTAACGGTGTCCATTCGAAAGATAAATGTCTGAAAAAACGAAAAATATTCCCGTGAATACAGAAGCACGTCAACAAACAGAATTTAAACACAAACATGTTCTTTCTTTGAGCATTGCAACTCTGCAATTTTACATTGCAACTCATGCCGGGTATTCGCTAGTTTTTTTACAAATACTTTCAGCTTCACAAATCCTACATAATTATAATATCCCTTGATTTTTCACGAGTGTTCGCTAGTATAATATGGTATGGGTATGAGCTCCGCCATTCATTGGATCACAGACACCTCTGCCATAGGTCACCCCAAGTGATTCGCAACGTTTGATGACTTAGCAGGATTCATGGCGTGAGGTTTATACGGATCTTTGCGTCATGATTCTGCCCACCAACTGCGTGATCTGGAGAGATTGGTTGAGGAAGACCTTTTGCATGACTCGGACCATCGCTTTACACCGCAGTGGAAGGAATAGATGCATAAGACCGTCTCTCCTAGACACACTGACCACCAGATTCCTACCCACTCATTATACCTTTTTCCTACCCCGAAATTCAACTCCCTCCTTCCCTAAAAAGAGCCTCCACACAGCATCCCCAAAGATGGCTTTATAGGGGAATTTTTTTCCTCAGGGCCAGTGTGTGTGTGATGACCTATAATATAATATTTCGAGGTAATTTAAACAAACAACAAACGCATTTTCCTTTGTCTTACTTGAAGGTTTTCCTTTTTAATTCGCATTGGAAGTTCGTGAATAGGTTCACGTAATTCTCCAAGGATCCCGCACGGTTCACAGCTTCCAGATCTCGATCTCAGGTAATTCCACCTGAGCACGCACTTTTCAACACACTACCTACTTAGTGGTAACTTAATTACCGCTTTAATTCATCTTGGCACGAAGTCTCCGGAGAGAAATAACTTTTATTTATTCATGGTTTGAAACATTTACATAGTGTTAACAATTATTACATTAATGATATTGGCATCGGGATGATATTATCACTTCAATTAAAAATGTTCAAAGCACGTGTAAATCAAGGTTTAGTTGTTACTCGGTGGAGATGCTATTGGTGAAATAACAAAAATAATAATAAGCAAAAAAAGATATAAAACGTATTAAATAGAAGAAAGAAAGAAAAAATAATAAAGCGATTACACAATTTTTATTCATTATTTCATTTTTTTACGTTAGCTCCACAGTAAAGGCCTTGAGTAAAACAAGATCCCCCTCTGTGCCTATGTCAATTTTGGGATGCAAAGTGGAGGGTCTTTATAAGAAAAAGAATGAGAGAAGTTCTGGAAAGGAATAAGGTATGAGGGATGGATAGGAATCTGGGGTTCAACGTGTCCATGAATGACGGATGCGTGAATTAATCCTACTGCGGTGCAAGGCGATGGGTCGAGAGATTCCGGCTGGAGAGGTCAAAAGGTACTCTTCAACCAGTCTCTCCCGATCCGTCCAGCCACGCAGTAGGTGGGCAAACACATCCGTCGCCAAAACATCGAGAAATCTCACCCCATGAACCCGGGCACCCCTGCTAAGTCACCAAACTTACGAATAACGTTGGGTGACCTACGGCAGAGGTGATGGTTATCCAATAAATGGTTCTTGGGGCGGCGATACCCATACCCGCCTCCCAAATTAGCATTCAAATACTTTTACTCATAGACTTCATATTAGCTTATAGCCGGCCTCTGTGTTTCCTCCTTTGCACAACATGGGTCTCTACAAGACCAATATTCATTCCTTCCTCTCCTCAAAAAGACACTGCATCTCAGATGACGTAGGCCCTGGGGGAAATTATTTTCCTCAGGGCCTCCTGTGTGGAGTTAAAAAAAAGGATGTAAAAAAGACAGCTTACGAGTATAAAACTAACACATGGGTGATTCCATTATCGCGGGTGCAATATTTAGACACATATAAAGCTTCTTAATAATAAAACAAAAAACATTTTTAATGAAATTATTATTGGAAGAGCTACATTTTAACCTGTTTACTTTTTATTGGTTTATAAGAATTTTATTGAAATATTTAAATAGTCAGAAGGGAGGTTCAAAGTGCGATCGCGGGTGCAACCAATTTGGCCCACCCTTTCCAGATCATAAGACAAAAACACAAAAGTATGTTAATTGTGATACATTTATTATGTTATACCTTGATATTTCGTAAGGCGTTAAACTAATCAACTAAAAAAATAAACAAATATATAGAAAACAAAAACAAGCAATGAATTATTAGCTTTTCAAACAATCGCGGGTGCAACATCAAATGACCGCGGGTTCAACTCGTCTAGTTTAGGTGTATATAAACATCAATAAACCATGATATAGGAACGAAATAAGAAATCTAACAGTGCTTAATACTAATCAGTACACTTCTTGGTCATTTATGTTAATTATTTCTTTTCGGTTGCGTTAAAATTCGCCGAAAATTCTGCGAACATATTACATCCATCAATCCTTTTCAAAAACAAAAAAAATGTTTTTTTTCTTATTTCGCAGAATTCCTTTTGATATTTTGTAATTTGTAAGAGGTTCCAAATTGTTATCATCCCAATTACTTTCTGTTTCAGTGGTGGTTTTCGGAGATTTCAAAACCAATGTGCATTTGAGACGATAGAGTGAGGTTCGCGCCACGGAAATGCTATCGCCGTCTTCAGATTGAAATAAATGTTTTGATTTAATGCCTGATTTATTTTTCAGTCCTTCCCATTTATCATCCAAAGTGACCGTCTTTTTTTAAACTGCTTTTTTTTCAATATAAAGAAGATGTTTCAGAGAGACTGCGTGCCAAATCATAGAATTTCTATAAAAAAGATGTATATAATATAAACACACCTATTAAATATAAATCACTAATAATATACAGCATATATTATTATTGAAGGCATAAAAAACAATAAAATATACGATAAATCACACAATCAGGGTAGCTGTCAAAGAGTTGCACCCGCGATTCTAACACAATCGCGGGTGCAACCAATAGCTGTCAAAGAGTTGCACCCGCGATTCTAACAACACAATCGCGGGTGCAACCAATTTGTATCAACGTTTATTTCAATTCAGGTAACATTATACTCTTAAAAACGTTTTTTTCAAGTTTGCCTGTGATTTCTTCTTACTTTTACAAAGTTTCAAAATGTTAGCACTTTATTTCTGTGAAAAACACAAACTTTTATATCTTTTGTATCGCGGGTGCAACAAGCTAACAGTGACTTCTTGTAGCCAATGATGCTTAAAAAATAACAACAAGTACTTACATCTTTCGGCACATAAGAATAAATTAATATTGTCACTACACGTTTAGCAGTAAAATATAACTTCAAACTATCGATAACAGCTGTTTCGCGCTAGTGTTGCACGGTGTGATTTTGCAGTTTATATACCGATTCTTCGAATGATAATGTTTCCAAGCGCGCCAAAAATTTCAATATGAAGTAAAATCTAAAAAAAAAATTGTTATTAAATATTGACCTTCTTCTATGCACTCTTCTTCTTCCTTGCGCTGTCCCAACTCATTGCCTAGGTAGGCTGTTGGGGTCGGCTCTTCTCGTTCTCAGGTTGTAATATCTTCTGTTCTGGGTATCGCCTTCATCCAGGCCGTTTCTCTGAAGAATTTTGGAACATAGAGTCATCCAAGAGTTCTTCGGTCTTCCTCTGGATGACTGTCGGTGAAGCTCCATAGACATTGCCTGCCTCACTGTGTGGTCTGATGGTCTCCGTCTTATGTGTCCATACCATCTCAACTGTCGTTCTTCCAGCTTACTATTTATGTCTGTGAAACCCAGGCTACCACGAATGCGTGAACTTTTGATCTTATCTTTTTGTGATACTCCTGCCGACCATCTAAGCATTCGCATTTCTGCTGTTTCAAGTTGCCTAGTGTAGGAGTTGTACATCGTCCAGCATTCGGAGCCATACATTATTGCGGGTCTTACAATAGTCTGGTATATCTTTCCTTTCAGTTTTATAGGCATTTTGGAGTCACACAACATTCCTGTTACGGATCTAAATTTAATCCATCCCACACCTATTCTTCTATGCACTGATATAAAAAAAGTAACAAATACTGCGATTTAAAAATTACTGTCGAGAATCGTCTATAGCTGAATCGCCCACATGTTTTTTTTTAAATATACGAATTTTTTTATAAATATCTATATCGTCACATTCTACGGCATTATATTATAATCTACACATTAGAAACATTGGATTGAAAGAGGCAATATTGTTATTAAATAACTTAAGTTGAAATGTTTTATGACTCTTTACAAAACGTCCACGCTACGCTCAGTCATTTATTTCAAAATATGCATATTATATGAAAAAATTGATATCAATTTTTGTCATGAATCCGGGGCCCCTCCACTCAAAGCAAAGAATCTTGCTACGGAGTTTGTAATATAATGTTTTTTTTGCACCCACCTTCGTCTTCGTAATGTACCATTTTAAGTACCCCCATACACACAAGCCCTGCTTATTTATGGGGGTAAATCAAATACATATATTATGTAACTAATTATTGTATAAAATTTATTGTAATTTATGTATCTTTTTGTGAAAAAAAATGTACCTCATTAATTTTAATACCTAAGTCGTTACATAATTTTGTATTTCGCTCTGGTAATACAAATTTTGCACAAGCATAAGTCCTTCGATCTTTCAGAACTGATTTCAAATGGAAAAATTTACTTGCTGTTTTGGTATCTTGTTCTCAATTCCGTGTTTTTTTCACCGCAGAGAACAAACCAAAAAAGGCAATCACACTAAAGAGCACCGTGACTCACATCTGTTTTGCATAATCTTTGCAATCTTTAATTGTTTTATTTGGTACGACCTAGAACAGGTGAATATTGTATTCATTTTTAAATAAAAACACATCAAGGGCGTTTTACAATAATATGCATGTTATTTTTAATTGTAGGATTATTGTATTAATTTTGGGCGTATTTAAATCTCAATGCTAGTTGCTCATCGTAGGTCCACGTTTCGGTAGGTAATAGACGTGGGCAGAATGATTCCCAGGAGTGAATCGATTCAGTCTGATTCCCATGGCCTTTTGAATTGATTCCTTTAATTCATTCCTTTAATTCAATTAAATCCCAAAAAAAAAAAAAAAGAAAAAAAAAAAATAATAATAATAATAATAATTGAAAATTAAATGAATGGGGAGGCTAACACCGCACACGAGACCGGGAGGCCACGGAGTACCCGGAGTACCGCGAAAGAGGAGACTGATAGGCTACCAAGCATCGCACAAAGAGGAGACCGATTATTCTATCTGATTATCTCGCTAAAACCTATAGATTAATGTGTTTGACTCTTTTTAGTGTCACTTTTTCGTTTCATCGGTTTTCAAATCACAATGAGTGGGGAGGCTACGAAGCACCGCACAAAGAGGAGACCAATAGGCTACGAAACACCACACAAAGAGGGGACCGAACATTTAAATCCTATATTGTTTGTCTTTTTTTAGTGTCGTAATTTTTCGTATGTAAAATGTATTTATTGTTAGCAATTATATCTTAAAATTATACAAGTTTTCGTTTCACCCTTAAAATTTTATTGATTTTATTTTATTTATTAAACTTATAATTTTGTTCCATTTCACGTGATCTAATATAAACATACATTTAACATTAAGATGAGTATTTTATGACAGCTAACCACAGCTAATTGGCCTTATAATATCTGCAAATTTACATATTATATCGACCCAAGATCTACGTCTAAAAGTAGGTAGGTACAATATCTTCCGTACGTACCAAAAAACAGATAAGCATCATTTTAGCTTCTCACTGCTGATGTTCAGATTCAAAGTCGAAAGTTTTCGACTAACTATGTAATGAAATTGACGGCTTGGCGCGCGGGGGAATAAATGAACCGCGCGGACGGATTAAGGGCTGGCATTGCGGAATGAATTAGTAACTTTTGACTAATGTTTTGTGTCTTACCTAGCAGTGACTTGATTTACTCGCGAGCTGCGGACCTAGGACTGGGATGCGTTTGGGACATATCATGACATTGACGTGGTCTGAGATTCTGAGGTCTGAGATTTACAAAAGACCATGACGTCAGAAGTGAAAAAAGACTTTTGTTTTAATTCCTCTGTCTGTCGGAATCGGACAAACTCGATTTCGACAGACTAGATACCTGGGACGCGGACATTAAACACGGACCTGGGACGGCGGGGACCTTATGACAATCTCAGGACTATTGATTAGGATGAATGATTAATTCATTGCGTGAAAGAGATGCTCGGGCAACCCGGATGAATCGCGGCCGCGTTTTGGCCATTTTGGGACATGGACTTTGATGATGTTCGGGTGTTTTTAGAATGGCGGCACGGCGGTAGCGGAATACAATCGTAATAGGCGAGTCGTTCACAATACCGTCCGTCGACCACTTCGCGGCGCGCGGCCCGTTTAATAATATTTAAATACCTATGAAACAATATAATATTTAAATCGTTTACAGAATACATTATTCATTGAAATAATTTAACAGTAAAATAAACGGAAATTAAAAATGTATGGTGTTATTAAAAATCGTAGGATGCAAGGCCAAAGATAAGGAATGAAGAATCAATTCCTTTTGAAATTGAGAATTAGATTGAGTGTGTCACAAGATTGAATTTATTCATTTAATTCGGTCTTTCAATTTTGCCCACGTCTAGTAGGTAATGTGGGTCCATTGCATAATTGAACAATTGATCAAATATCACAGATAAAATTCAAGCTCTGTTAAAGTTATATTCAAGATATGTTAATATTTCATCTTGGTCCGGTTTTATCACAGTACTTTATAGATAGCGAAACTTGAATAGAACTTTCGCAGACCTTGAATTTTAACTTTCACAGAACTTGAATTTTAACTTAGAATATTGATTAATTGTTAAAATTCTATGAACCAACCTTTCCTAAGTCTTTACTTCCAGGTCGTCTCGACTTCTTTGATTTCTGTATAGTCACTAAACCATTTCAATCGAAATAAGCATATAATTTTTGAAATATGCATGCAAACGTTAAAAAGTTTTAAAATGGTTCACCTTACGTTTTTTCTTACTAAAATTACTGACAAGGAAAAAAACGCATACAAAATTTGTTAGACGAACGTTATTGTCTTTTTTGTCATTCCATGTAGAAATAATTAATAAAAAATTCCCAATGTTTAATTTTTTTTTTCCAATTGTGATTCGAAACTTTGATTATTTCATAAAGGTCTACATTTTACTTCTTTTGCGTTTATTTTTTATATTTGAATATAAAGTGTGGTATTTTCTCTTTCTAACACCTTTTTAATCATTTTTCTCATATGATAGTAAGGGAGGCACAACGATTTCTACGAGACATATATTAGTTTTTCCGAAAACCGAAAAAATAAATTTTATGGGTTAAACTTTTTATTTACTAAAGGGCTATAACAACTTGGAGTTGGGTTCTACGCTTCGACGTATTTTAAACAGCTGATAATAATCCGGTAGCGACCGATTTTTTTTAAATAATCGATTTAAAAAATTACAATTTTGGACTAGATTTTCTGGAAAACGAGAGCTCAAACCTAAAAGGTTTGAAAAGTTTACTCCAAATGTAGATTCAACAGAGTTCTGCTTGTACCACTATTATCACGTGTACATTTTGCCCACCGTAATCAAATACAGAATATTTAAGTGTGATATCTCCTGAATTTTCTATGAAATTTGCTTGCAAGGATGGCCGCCCGTTATTTTTTATGCAAAATTTATAATATTTCCTCACTGTGGCTGGTTCGCTACTTTGACCGGCGAGTTTGTTCGCTCGTAAATAGTTTATCCGTAACTTGCTCAGTTCCTGGAATTGTTTAGGTTCTAACCGCGATAGTTTGTAAGTTGTAAGGTAACGGCACAAGAACCTCTCGTGGACCCCCACATCGGCTAACGCAACCCGACAGCTTACTTAACAAACTAGAAACCACGCCACTATGCAAAGATAATCACACATAATATAATTTAATGTAGACCTTTGAAAGATCATTCGTAATCTGGACACGTTGGCATTTGCATATTAATAGCGTGATGAGGAAATATTAATATTCTGATTTTAATGACGTACGTATGCGAACTTCATCTTCATATCATTGATATTAGTGATGTGCATATTCTAAAACTGTTGATAATCGTCATTTTTCGAATGAATCGATTTATTTGGACAGACGCAGACGTTGATATTTTTGACTATTTATTTATTGTTTGTAACATTGACAATGTTCACAATTATTACATTAATGAAATTGCGCACAGCAACTCACCAAAGTCTCATGGCAATCGGTTGAATAGTATAGGAAATCATTTCATAACGCCAGAGCTCACTATTATACATATCTATATAGAATCCATCAAGGAAACGCGCACATCAAATTACAGTTTCATCGCAATCGGATGAATGGTTTAGGAACGCTAACTAACTAACTAAGGGAACGTATCCATACTTCGTGACCCGTTTAGGGGGGGGGGGGGATCTTCAAAATACCACGCTTGGTCACAATGGGGGGGGGGCTTAGATTCACGTAGTATGGGTACGTTCCCTAATATTATAATGTTTGAATTTAGACAGGGAGACATTTTTTACAAGGCTGATGTAAGTATAATGAGCAAAATTAAGAAAGGGACCCTCAGATGGTTTGGGCACGTAGAGCGAATGAACGAAGAAAGTAGTGTTAAAAGAATATATGATGCAAATGTGAATGGTAGAAGAAGTCGGGGACGCCCGAGGAAGACATGGCACGATCAAGTAAATCAGATACTTGAGACGGGCCATGTCAAAAGTCAGAATAATAGAAGAGTATGTATGAGACGATGTATGAATGTGAGTGAGGCAAAGAGTGTGTGCCAAGACCGAGTTGTTTGGCGGTCCGTCCTCTCTGCCTACCCCTGCGGGGAAACGGCGTGATGGTTAGTTATTTAGTTAGTTAGACATTTTTTACCCATCTGGGAATGACACTTAATGAACTAAATAAATACACGTTCTAGCAAAACATTATATTAAACTTTAGTGTTTATTTGTTAAAGCTAACTTTTTATATTTGTTCAGTGATTACGTAAAAGTGATGATTCATTACATAGATTCTGACTTTCATATAAAAACATATAATAAGTGTAGAACCTTTTCTGTTTCTTTTTAAATACATTTAGTAATCACGACATCGCCATTGTGACTCATTCAGTATCTGTCACGCCTTTGCACTTTGCTGGATCATGTGAATTGGTTTGTGATTATATCTTTGTTTCATCACGACACTCCCTCAAATATAAATCCTGGGTGGCCAACAGGGTTGCCAGTTTTTTTCCAATCGAATAATCACATTTAACGCAAGTATCACCTGATGTGTAACACTAATCCGCGACATGGCTCGAAAACAGGAAACACCGCACAAACTAAGTAGGGATGCTACGCAACATCGATTGCCGATTGCGTTAACGTCAAATCTGACAGTTGAATCGTTTATTAGGGAGAAAAAGCAATCAGAAAAAAATACGGAACCGCCCATACTTCGGTACCACCGAACACGGTGCTAAAATACCGAACCGTTGGGTACAATACCGAACACCTGGCAACCCTGGTCAATACATGTCAAAAGATAGAATCGAATTACCTTTCTTCTTCTGCTTCAGCCTTCTAGCGTCCCTTAGACAATTACAAGCTCCCTTGCTGTAATAGAACTGTGACCTACTGGAAGAAATCTTGTGTCTTGTTTCTTGAAATAATATCAAGTCGCTTCGGTATTCGTCTTAGAGTTAACCCTTGAGTGACGTGGTGGCCTAAACTTGAGTGAAGTGATATCGTGGGTCCCGGGACCCAAATTTTTCAAAACTACAGTAAAAATAATATATTTTAATTATCAATCGCAAATATTTTCAACAAATCAGAGATTTAATGCAAAATGAAGTAAAAACAACAGTGTTTTCGCTTTGTACTTAAGACGTTAAAATTCATCCCCCAAAAACATATCAATAAAATAAATAATAATTATAAACTTCAAAAAGATGTCATCTTTGTTACTAAAAATGATGTTTCCGTTAAATAATGTGACAATTTTTAAAACTTGTGTACACGTAACAATAACTTTGAAAATTAAAATAATGACAATGGGTAATCTTGTCGTATTTTTACACTAAATGTAAAACATCTTGGGCGATCTGGGATTGAATCTTCAATTTATACTTCGCTTTAAAGTTCCTCCTTTAATAGTCAACGTTCGATAGAATAAATTCGATAGCAATTATGAAATAAATATTGTTTTTAAAGTGGTCAACTTGCTCCAGGGTTTTGACTCGCCATCTTGACAATTAAACTGGAAGAAATTAGGTAAGTGAGTCGTGCGTCCCGGGTACCCATATGACTCTCGTAAATAGACTTTGTAAGGGAGCTGTCTACTGTCTAACTGTATAGCCTCCTGCGCGATCTCAGTCAGAATATACTGAGGGACTGAATGTAGGAAGGTACTGAGACGCGCGGGGCTCAGTGGTGAATAAGATGAAAGAGGCAGAAGGAGGGAGTTTCAATGTCGGTCCTATGGAACTACGACGTCACTTAAGGGTTAAAAGCTCTATGTTTTCTGTTCCCATTCCGTAACCGATGCGGTTAATAGAATAATCTGAGGAAGTGTTGCCCTGTCACGCTATTTATCTTCAGTGCGAATGGTCCTTTCTCGTTGTGGTGCGGGAGAAAACTTTAACACTCCATCGAGTATCGATTTAATCGGAAATGGAATCCGGGAAATTGCGGAAAAAGACGCAGTCGTCCATTAAGACCGTAGAGAAATTTGCGGTTTACTTTTGAAAGACAGGAGGTTTCGTTATTCGGAACACAAACACCGCAATTTTCTCAGGAAGCGATGTACGATTTGTACAGAGCGACATCGAGCAGTCAATTGTTTCGCGCGGTAACGAATCGCTCCGGAAGTGACATTACCATCAAATAAACAATTGGACCTCCGCCAGCAAAATAGCGGCGGAGAGGAAACGAAATGAAGCGTTCAATTAAAAGCTGCCGGTTGACAAAGACCCGCTGGAACAATGTGGTCAAATTGTGTTGATGGAAGGAACAGACATAATTAATGGCCACATTTCCCAGGGACCACCCACCCACCAACATAAAGTACAGCAGACAATCCCGTCGCGCACCACCACAAAACCTCGGCCGGGGACGCAACAAATATTTAAATGACTTTTAGGGATATCGTTGATGACAAAATGCCTTCTTCTCCTTCTTTTTGTACATTGATCACAAGTCCAAGAAAGTTCTTGAACTTTAATTTTTCTTAATAGAATAATTGAAAAATTAGCATCACGTATCTCGGTTAAAGTGCTAATTAACTAAATGTCCGTCGTTGTAAGTGCTGAATGACAATAAGGAACTCCAGTGAAAAAATGTAATCATATGGATCAACAAAGCTGATTCCATTATTGTACGTAAATTTATAAATCGCCATTTAAAAACGAATGAAACACCATCACGTTAAAACACATCGTTTCGTGTGTACGACTAAATCTGCTGATTCATAAAAACAGGGACTTTAGTTTCTTCCTCTATCCGCCGGTATACTTACCGCAATGAAAAAATAATGTATTTAATGGTTAAACTAAATACTCACTATATATATGTTATATTTTTTAGATATGTTTAACTTTTTCGACCTTAAAGTTTTATATAATACGCAGTTTGAAATGATTCAACAGGGGTTTGGAAAGAAAAAATGAATATTTCGAGTCGGCATGTATTGTTGGAGGCGTCTACTAATATCTACGGGAATTCCAAAAACTGAACAAATCCGACTAATATCTAAGAGAACCAAAGTGAGGACGAATATCTACAGCTCAAACTGCTGACTAATTTCTACGAGAACCAAAGTGAGGACGAATATCTACAGCTCAAACTGCTGACTAATATCTACGAGAACCAAAGTGAGGACGGATATCTACAGCTCAAACTGTTGACTAATATACAATATGAGAACAAAAGTGTGGACGAATATCTACAGCACTGGCAGTGGTTGGATTTGCAATTATGTATAGCGTATTGGAATAACGTAATATTGCGTATGCAGTTTAAAAAACTTAATTTATGTATGTATGTAAAAAATCCCTAATATCGGACTATTGGACGCATTTAGCTGATTATTAAGGATTTGGGTTTTTTTTAACAGCTTTCTTTATTTCGAGTGCTTCTAAATTATTTAGTCTGTTACTATGGCCATTTCTATGTCAGTTAGGTTAAGTTAGGTTAGGTTGTGGTGCCGTGTATTTCGAAATAAATAAATAAATATCTTTGTATTATGACCTCCATGTTTTTTCAATAAATTATTGTCCTCGTAAACAGCAACATACGTAATATTATGCAAAAACTTCATGTACATACTTTAAACGTTTAAGCCTTTACGTAATTGAAGTAATTTATGCTTTTCAGTACAACCTCTTGCTCAGCTGCCCTCTGTAGATATTAGTCCAACCTACGCTCCATAGATATTAGTCACCACTGGGACCGCCATAGATATTCGTCCGACCTTAGCTCTGTAGATATTAGTACACACTCTGAAGGTCATAGATATTAGTCCAACATATGAGCTGTAGACATTCGTCCGACATACAGGCTGTAGATATTAGTATCTGCTGTAGATATTGTTTGGTGTCTGATCTGAAAAGGTTTCTCCGACTGCACTTGATATTTAATGTACCATAGTCCCACCTCCGGGCAAAAGGACACCTCTGTGATACTAGCAAAAAATTGTTGAGACTTGTTAATATGGTATTCGATACTGTAAATATCTTGCAAAGATATGGTTTTTTCATACAATTTAACAAGATTCAACGCGTAGCATGCATGGTAAGTGTTTGTTGAATGCTCACGTTTCATTTTTATTAGACATTTGAAAATATGGGCGGTTTTTAATTAATTCATTTAATTCTCGGGTCTTAAAACCTTTTTCGAATTAGAGCCAAGAAGATTGAATAAGAGCCATGAATATACAGGAAGAGTCAAGAAGAATTAAGAAGATACCTACACGAAGAAGGAAAGGAAAGTTAAGAAGAGGCAGAGCGGACCAGGAAGAACCACGAAGACCCAAAAAGGGCAAAAAGAAAAAAAATATGTAAAGAAAAAACATCGCTCAGTCAAATTCTCTCTTCTTGCCCATTGTAAATTACAATATTGGCTTATTAGGTTGCCATGTATACAGATCGATTGAATCCAACCTCCTTTCCATCCTCAGAGCATGTGTTCCAAGTCTTAAGCGGCCTACACACGACACTGCATGTAGTGACTGCGGCAGTGACTGCAAAGAGGGTGGAGTTGAGCGAACTAGCGCTATCTCGTTCTAGCCGCCCTTTAAAACAAACGAGACAGCGCTAGTTTGCTCAACTCCACGCTCTCTGCAGTCACTGCCGCAGTCACTACATGCAGTGTCGTGTGGAGAGCCCATTAACAAATCACTGCCCTCTGGTGTAGTCTTACCGGGATATGAGTGCTCCTGGCTGGGTTGGTACAATCGGTCTTAAAAACCTTTTTCAGAAGAGTTAAATAACTACCTAACGTAAAAGCGAAGGAAAATAATTACACTGTGGGTATTCCTTCCATTAAAGAGTTAAATTGCTGGTTCTTAATTAAATCCTCCGACCTTTGTGGTCCACGATGATGACCCCAACCGCGAAAAGCTCTCGCAGTGAACACTGCGCAGTGGTACTAGGGTCTAAAGACCCTTGAGGGAATTTACATTTAATGAATTAATGCTGTTGTACGGTTAAATACGTCTTATTGTCTAGACCGCATTGCCCTAAGTTCGTCTTACCACAGCAAGAAGGGCGGCGCAATAGTTCAAATCTTGTGACTTACAGCAAATCCATTTTAAATTGACGTTTCCAATATAAGCTGTGATGAAAATGTACACCTTTTCATCTATTATCTGATATTTTGAAGGAGAGCCCCTGAATTGCTCTTATTTTATTCTGTTGAAAATAACGGAAGTGTTTTATGGAAGATTCTCGTTGTCGAAGAGTCGGCAATCGCGACCATTGTTTCCCTAAAGTAGCTGTCTCCCATAATATAAAATCATAGCTTAAAAACCCCTGAAACTTAGAATTGATAATATATTTGTCCGTAATTCGGAAGCCATGTATTACGCCCCCTCTTAAGGTGATGCACTACTAAGTAATGCATAATCATGTGATTTTGGTTTGAAAATTAGATCGCTTAGAAATATTTTAGATGCTTTAATTAAATGCTGTGAGTAGATACATTTTTTGTTTTTTATTAGTATTTTTGTAAGCGCAGAAAAAGATGCCTTATCATTCCTGTAAAAACTGCTTTAAAGTTAACTTATGAACCTCTTTTCGGTTATGGTTTTATTGTATAATGTGGAAAATTAAATTCTGTAGAAAATGATCATAAAACATTTTAATATTCGTGCCTGAACTTCGCAAAATAAAATAATACACGCTTTTTGACGATGTTTTTTTCGTGAACAGTCAAACAGGATGTTGGTGTTGAACGGTAAATAATATAATTTACTAAATCTTATCGCCACCCACATAATCCCCCCATTACACGTATCAATCCTCGCATCAATACTCGAGTATTGATGCGAGGTTTGATGCGTGTAATGGCAAATATTGACGCATCATCAATAATATCGCAACGCATCTAGAAATCTGGATCGGTCACATCAGTATTAGGGCGTGGCCGTAAAGTATTGGGGCGTGGCCGTAAGTGGTGGGGATATTGATGCGCGGTTTGATGCGTGTAATGGCTCGCCGCATCAATACCTCAGTATTCCGTGTGCACCATGGAGAGCAGTGGTCCCTTGTCGACTGTTATTATATCGGACAGCGATGTTCCGCCATCTCCAGTTCCGCCGCGAAATGAGTTAGCGGCATTCTTCCGTCAACTCACCAACAAGAACGACTAATGGATCTATATCATGCATTGACCACATTATGGTAAAGTCCAAAAAACCATCCAAAAGTATCGTCTACAAATCAACAATCACGGATCATTATTCAACAATTTTTGCAATACAAACAGCTACCAAAATAAATAAATGTAACATGCCTTTAGCATACAATAAAATCAATTTTCAAAACCTAATAAAAAACTTTAAGAACAAATCCTGGTACAAACTCTTCCAAATTAAACAATCAGAGGACGCATGGATATACTTTGTTAACTATTTGAAAAACGAACTACACTACCATTCCACGACGTTGACCAAAAACATAACAAATAAACTGAAACCCCTGAAACCTTGGATTAACCACTCCATTATAAATTGCATACACAATAGAAACATGCTACACAAAAAAACCAAAGATAATCCATATGACCAAATAACATCCAACCACTATAAAAGATATAGAAACATGTGTTGTAACGTCATCAGAAAAGCAAAAGAAATTTACTACTCAGCAAAAATTACAGAAAGTAACAACAATCCCAAAAAAATATGGGAAATACTAAGAGAAGCCACAAACTCACAAACTACAAAAGAGAAACAAAGCATAAATAAACTTTCTATTGATGGACATATTGTCGAAACCTCAAAAAATCCTAAACTCGTTGCTGATCATGTAAACAATTTTTTTATTAACATTGGTCCAAATCTTGCTTCTCAAATCCCCCAGAGTGGAATCACCCAATCTACCAATTCAGAGGATCAAGCAAATAAAAAAAATATAAAATTTCTCTTCCGAACTGTAACAAAAGAAGAAATTCTCAGTACAATTAAATCTCTAAAAAACACTTCTTCCGCTGGACCAGATGAAATTACGACCAAAATCCTTAAAATGCTGTCTTCGGAGATTACATTGCCACTGGAATACCTTATAAACCTAAGCATTACACAGGGCTACTTCCCCTCTAACCTAAAACAAAGTATCGTAATTCCCATCTACAAATCTGGAAACAAGACAGATATCAACAACTATAGACCAATTACTCTACTAAATAGCTTGTCTAAAGTTTTTGAAAACCTCATTAATGCACAACTTTTAAAATTTATCGAGAGCCATAAAATACTTTCAATTAATCAATATGGTTTTCAAAAAAACAAAAGTACATCAGATGCCATTGCCAGTGTGACTGACTTCATTGTAAAAAGCCTTGATAAAGGAAATAAATGTATCTCAATCTTTTTAGACCTTTCTAAAGCTTTTGATACAATATCACACATTAAACTAATTAAAAAACTAGAGAACATCGGCATTTCGGACAAAGAGCTAAACTTCTTCAAAAGCTACTTAAATGGACGCCAACAACAGGTTAAAATACAGAATACTCTCAGTAATCAGCGCTCAACTGACTATGGAATTCCACAAGGAAGCGTTTTGGGACCGACTCTGTTCTTACTGTATATTAACAACTTTTGCAACCTTGAAAGTCAAGGACACATTGTTAGCTTTGCAGACGATACCGTCTTATTATTCGAAGACAATAATTGGTCAGCTGTATTTAAAAAAGCTGAAGAAAATATTAACTTCATTAAAAAATGGCTAGATATAAACACACTTACCCTTAACACGAAGAAAACTAAATATGTTACTTCAAGCATCAATACTACAGGCCAACCTAATGATGATTACTCCATAAAAATTCATAGCTGTACGAATTCCAATGAATGTAGTGAGTGCCCCAGTATAGAGCGCACTTCACAGATAAAGTACCTCGGCCTCACCATTGACCCATACCTCAAATGGAACCTACATACCCAGATCATTGCAAATAAAATTAGAAAAACAATACACTTCTTCAGATCCATAAGGAACTTTCTTAACTTACAACTCTTAAAAACGATTTATTTTGCAATCACCCAATCTATCATTGAGTATGGTATCATTGCATGGGGAGGGGGCACTTCATCAGCTCTAGATCCTGTCGAAAAGGCACAGAAAACAATTATGAAAATTATTCTCAAACTTCCTCTAACTGCAGACAGTGACCTTATATTCAAAATAATGAGAGTATTTGATGTTCGACAGATCTATGTAAAAACTATCCTCATGCATCTCTTTAAAAACAAACATGTGCTTTACGAAAAAAAAATAAACTTAAGATTTACACGTAACTCCAACAAAGACATATTGCAAGTTCCAGCACTCTCTTCCACCTTTGGTCAACGTAGCTTTAGATACTTTGCCACAAAAATATTCAACATTCTCCCAGAAAACATCAAACTGAGTCAAACACAGAGAGAGTTTAAAAAATATGTTAAAATATGGATACATTCTAATGATCGAGCCTATACTGGTGCCCTCACCCAAACGCCCAGTCATTGACAGTTGTTATTGTAGTAATAACCTTGCAGTTTATGAATTGTGTAGGTATATGCAAACAATAATGTTAACTAAAATAAAGTTTTTGCTGTATGGAAACCTACTTTACACATTTATAAAAAAACCATAGATAAAATTGCGAGAAACAATTAACAAAATTTCTGCCTCAATACAGGTTCACCTAGTGAGGCAGGCAATGCACAACTAAAAATACTGTATAACTATACTACTCCTGTGTAACCTTTCTTACATTACTTTCTGTTTGTTAATTTTTCTGTACTGATTGATGTAATCTATTTGTAAACTACATTGAGTATGTAATTTTTTTATTTTTTTTAGTTATATTGTTGTTATTTCATTGAATAAAGATTATTATTATTATTATTATTCATCGAGGCGTATGAGATGCGTGACATATTATGGAACACACGTCATAAGAACTATAAAAATGTAGTTAAGAGAAAAAGGGCCTTGTAGGAAATAAAAGAAACGATGGTTTTTATAAAACCAAACATTACGAGGGAAGACGTACCTTGCAAACATCACATTGTTTTATGTCAGGTCTTATACCTAGTATTATTATATTATTTAAATATGTTAAACCTTCTTAATTTTGTTATTATTATACTACTGTGTACCAATGCATCATGTATCTCTTGATTGTAAAAGCCATTTTATGGCGTTTAAATAAATAAATTTCGAAATTATTTTTCAAGTTCAATGAAAGTTCTATTCACGTTCTGTTATTCAGTTTTGTAAAGCAACTAGCCCATAATAATGACATAATTTTGAATTTTATGAAAACAGTTTTTCTTAAATGAAGACTGCCAGTGACCCCCCCCCCCTCTCCAACGCTTAAAACAAAAAAGAGCGACACCGGAAATATTTCATGTTCACAAGTACACTCAGTGACTGTACTACTAAGTATAACAAAGTTATTATTATTAATTATACTTGCCTTTACGTAATCCTGAAGCACATACATAATAGCCCCGGACGTGTCCAATACATCAATACAATTGACGACCTCCGTAGTCCAGTGGGTAAGACTCTTGACTCACAATCCGGAGGTCGCGGGTTCGAACCCGGCATGCGCAAGTAAATTTTATTTGATTAATTTGTGTTATTTCACAATTAATTCATTTAAAAATAATATATAGTATATTTGCGGCATGTTCCAGATTGGAAGATACTATTAGTATCGCCCTGGTGTAAGACCACCATTCAGAATTGAAAAGTTGCTTGAAAATGGCTTTAGCCGTGTTTGGTGACCAGATCTGAATAGCCAGGTACTTCCCAACCTTCCTCTTCCCCACCTCCTTCCCCTCCCCACTACCTTCAGCCTCACAACATACCCCAATTGGGGATGCCATAGTCTCACTGGCTCCGGACGGGAGCAGTTGAGATTCTTGTGCGGTATTCACTGTAAAAAAAAATAAAAAAAATACTGCTTGGCTTATTGCTGCTGGAGACAGAATCGCTGAAAACTTCATATCATCAAAGCTTCTGCCGGTCGCATAGAAACGTAGAGTTACAGCTAATTTTTCTATTGGCATGATCGAAGCTCTAATGGCTGTATTTTGTTTCAAAATATATAGACTTAACCATATCTAGCAATTTGTTAAAATTATCATTACTCATTCTAAAATAATTTTTATAATCGTGTGGATCCCTCAGCAAAATTTCATCCATTAAATTCAAGTGTGAGAATTTTTCTTTTTGGAGAAGCCAGTCCTTCACCGATCGTTTCTTTGAACCGAACGCCAAAATTATAGCAATACAGGCTTTTTGTTTCGGATCCATCACTTAAAACGCGTCCGTCCCGCAAGGATTCCCATCGATACTGACGTCAATAATATTGACACGTGTGGCTCACCTTGTGAGCCGGTTGCGATATTTTCGGATCGCGATATAATATTGATGCGAGGATTGATACGTGTAATGGGGGGATAAGGAGTGTTAGCGGCCTGATCCTAATTTCGCATGATGTTGCGCATCACCTTAATTAGAATTGTAGTTTTTTTAACATTATCTGAAGACAGGAGGCTCTGATGAAAAAAAACCCTTAGTATTCGGGGATGCTGTGTGGAGGGACTTTTTAAGGAAAGGAAGGAGAGGAAGTTCGGAGGGGTGCGCAGAAATCTGGGGTCAATGTGTTTAGGAATGTCGAACGTATGAATTCATTCCTCCCACTGCGGTGCAAGGCGATGGGTTGAGTGAGTCCGGCCCATGGAACTAAGATTGAAGGGAAGCGGCAATACTTTCGTAATATTACGGGGATAAGCGAAAAACCTATGTAGCTCTGCAAATTAGTAGCCGTCTAGTGGGAGGGGATAGAAACGGGGAATGTGGCTAGCTTGCGGGGGGAAGGCGGCGCTCTGGAGATAAGGGCCGAACTGTGTGAATGGGAATCATTATTATTTTTATTTATTTTAAACTTTCGTTAATTTTTTATTACATTTTGGACATAAAATATAATAGCTTAATTGAAAAATAAGTAATGAAATGAGGAAAGGGTAGTAACAAGGAGACTGGAGACTTATGTGTTGTTTAATTTTTATTGTTCCCTATACAAGTTATTTTAAGTTACCTTCATCTACTAGGACGTACTTAACTCATTTTTTGCGAAATCAAGATTTGTGAAGCGCTTGTCGAAATACATCGGCCTCACTTTTCACTTGACAAGTGCAAGTGGGTAAAAAAACTAGTGTTATGAACTCACTGTAACCCAAGGCACCATTCCTTGGTGCTATCATTGCTTAACTCATCAGTTTGAAATAGATTTTAATTTATCATATAAATAGTTAGTATGGTTTTTTATACGTATTTTATAAAATCAACAGACTTGCAGTGAAAATTTTTGTGCGTTCTATTCTGATGTAAGCTGGTGCTTGTGTTTTAAGAAAGGAGTGCTCGATATTAATCTTATAAAAGAACTGTATTTACAGTTTTACAATGATAACAAAAAAAATAAGTGATAGGAACAAACACTGCTTGACTTATTTGCGTGGGCAAATAAATTTTATTTGATTAATTTGTGTTATTTCATAATTAATTTATTTAAAAATAATGTACATATTATTTTATACTAGCAGATCCGTCCACACGTTGCTGTGGCTAACGTAAAAAAATGCCACGCCATTACCCAACCTTTATAACCAACGCCATCTGTTAAATTAAATCCACACCGCCCATATTTGCCAGCCCATTGCCCGCTGCCCGCTGCCGCTTAACCAGATATGTTATATATTTCAATAAATTTACACAAAACCTTGACAAATTATATACCTAAACCTTCCTCATGAATCACTCTTATCTATTGGTGAAAACCGCATGAAAATCCGTTTGGGTAGTTTTTGAGTTTATTGCGAATAGACAGACAGACAGACGCGGCGAATAACTTTGTTTTATAATATGTAGAGATATACCATATAATATATCACAAGAATCCCAACTGCTTCTGTCTGTAGCATGTACGTTGTGAGGCTGAAGGTAAATGGTGAGGGGAAATAAATGGTGGAGAGAAAGCTGGAGAAGTACTCGGCTATTCAGATCTAGTCGACAAACACGGCTAAATCAATTTCAAGCAACATTTCAATTCTGAATGGTGGTCTTACCTACGCCAGAGCGATACTGAGAATGTCTTCCACCTGGAACGTGCCGGAAATATATCGTATAATGTTTTTAATTATAAAATGTTGAAAACACAGATCAATCGAATAAAATTTATTTCGTGATTTGAACCCGCGACCTCCAGATTGTTAGTCAAGAGCTTTACCCCTCGACCACGAGGGCATGTCAATGTGACTTTTACATAACAATACAGTGATTATAAACTTTGAATTGACGTTGTGAACATATGTAAAAGGAGTGGTAAATTAGTAGGAAGAAAATCTAAAAATAACAGTGCAAAAAATACAAAGTAAAAATTTAAAAAAATGAATAAGCTAAATGATAAAAAACATATATCTATGACATGTGTGAATCACAACTTTATATTTGTGCGTTATGATTAATAAAAACATAAAAGTTTTTTGGTAATTTTTAATTATTATAATTTAAGTTGACTGATTCGGCCCATTGGCAGTCAGAGTTCACGTGATAACATCGGGCTCATGGCGATGGCGGTTGAAATGAACACGCCGAAAATTATAAAATGTATATTTAAGCTATGTTTAAACACTTACATGTGAAAGGTAAGACTGTCTTTCTTCTTAAAGGTCTTCATAGAACTACTTTTACACAATTTTACGGCACAGTGGACCATTTTTCTATGTTTTATGAACGTTTTTCTGTGAGCTCTATGCGCGACCGAGGTGTAAAAGCCAATGTCAGCCATCTAAAAACCGTTCGGTAAAATTTTTGAAAAGGCATGCTTTGGGAAGAGGGGCACACTTTACATGCCGTCTCTCTAGTATCCATACTCTTAGGTCCGGCCGGAGAGGTTAAAAGGTCTCCCTCATCCGGCCCGCCACACAATAGGTGAGTATCCGCCGCCAAAACCTAGACAAACCTCACCCAATGAATCCGGGCACCCCTGCTAAATCACCAAACATAGCGAACCACTTGTGGTGAACTACGGAAGGGGTGTTGGTTCCCGGGGCGGCGGTGCCCATACCCGCCTCCCAAATTGTATCGGAATAATGAATAAGTTGACTATACCACTGCGTAGTTAACTATGACAACGCTGAACAGGCGCTTAAGAGCCTAACTAGTAAGACAGTCATAATATAAATATTTACGTGTCGCGTATAGTTTTCAAAGGCGTACATTTTGAATAAAGTAACCGCTGGGTTTAAAGCTTACTTTGGGAGAGCAATTTCCTTTTCAATTCTCGCAGTTTTCCCGGAGCGGGCTGAGGGTTCGGAGCTCGACTGTACCTTTGTAAACGTCTGTAAAAAAAACAAACTGTATTAGGACTTTCTCAAACAAAACATCTCTGCTGGTGACTTAATTCTGCCACAATTTCCTTTGTAAAGTTGCTTGTTTGCATTTTTTTGTATTTCTTAGGCATTAACTATATGTAACAATTTCTAGATTTTTGTTTTGAAGAGTTATATTTCACATGTACAATTTGTTACTTCATTTTCATGTATCACATCCGTTTCATTCAAAAGCACTCTTAAAACTAACTTTAAAAAAATATACAAGTTTTATTTTATTTTATGGATTCTTTCGTAATCTTTTAACTAGCTTGGACTTTTAACAGTACCCTTTCATGTTTCTAACTAACTAATACTACGGCTTATTTGGCCTTTTTACTATCACCATCTGATGGTTGTATTTAATTGACTGAATTTATGTTACATTAATGTCATCACGAGAAAAAAATCGTAACTGGATAAAAAAATCTCATGCAAATTGCAATTTTTCCACCGATTCATATTCGTCTTAAATATAAAAATATGTTTGTTCCTTGACCACAATGGAACTAACGAAAAACATTTTTTTTTAAATTTTGTAAACACAGGTTTATCTGACGATACTAAAAGTATGTTCTGCTCTGAAACGCAAATATTTATGTTTTTAAAAATTATTTTAGTACTCATGTCAAATGAATATAATTTCATTATTTGTTTTCGTCGGATTTGGCCCGTGACCTGTGGACCAGAGCCAAGGTTCTCACCTCTGTGATAAAATAATTCTATAAAAATAATATTGTTTATTTACCGTTATCTGCGGTATGTTCAGAAAGTGGAGTATATATTGAGCCAGGTTTGCCCCCACTTTCCTTTTAACCATCTCCTTACACTTCCCACTACTTTCAGCTTCACAACATACCTCAATTGGGGATGCCATAGTCTCACTGGCTCCAGACGGGAGCAGCTGAGACTCTTGTGAGGTATTACTATAAAAAAAAACATCTGAATTCGAAAAACTCTGCGTAAAGCCCGGGCAGCGCCAGGTTCTTTAACTAATTGTAAATATTTTTATTGCTATTCCACAATGGCGGGGACCATGAAACAGTCATGTTTAGTAAAGAGTAAGGTGAAAGTTTTTCAAATTGTTCCTAAATTATTTTCATATCCACCAATGTCCCAGAATTTTCATCGAAACTTCGTTTTCATTAGTGAGACCACAAAATTTATTTGTAGTCCCCTTCAAAATAAATTATTTTCAAAACACATGTTATCCCAAGGATATTGAAATACAAATCTTGTTTGACCCAGACTTTGTATCGAGGCCGATAAATTTAGAAATATGTAGAATATTTCTTCATCCAGTCCGAGTGACAAATAATATTTTTTGGCAAACGATTAATTTTATTCCAAAATAGCTTTCGCACCCGACCTCGCCCGTGTTTGTGCGTTTGCGTTTCTGATGTGCGTTATTCCCGCGATATATTTTTTCACGTTTAAATCACTTAAATTTACTTTGATTTTAATTTTCATTTTCAAAATTGGAACTGCTTGTTTAGAATAATTATTTAAACGTGTTCCAAATGTTTACGTGACTACACTAAAATATTAACGGAAAAATATTTTAATTTTCCCTTTCAAAGTTAGAATTATAATATCCCATAATTTTTCACGGGTGTGCGCTAGTTTTGTGTGCTTGTGACAGTTGTGACTAGTTCGGTTGACGTACTTAACTAAACTTCTTTAACCAGTGATTCCTGACATTATTTGGAGTAAATATGTAAATGAAATTTTGGTCTTCAGTGACATTTTTGATGTTTTTTTTTAAAATCAAAATATAAAAATCAATATGTATTGGACAGTTAGGGTCGGGGTGAGGGGTTGGGCGATTACTCGGCGGAGTGACAAGTGACAACACATAACAAGTGTTTTTGTTTTGTTTTAAATTTAAATTCACTAAAAAGCACCACTTTGAATTTTGAATTGAATGTTTTGTTGATTAATTTTGAGCTATCGTATATTTTATTGACTGAAACACGTTCCTAGAACAATAAACTATGTACCAAAACAACATTACTTGCATTAATTACGTAAATTAATAGGTTTTCCGATGTTTTAGTCGCGGAACACGCATTCATTCCGACGGTTAAATTCGCGGCAAAATCTGACAGGTCAATGTCATAGACGAAATCGTTTTAAAAATATTCTGGGGTTGCAAGGTGAATGAAACTAGTGGCTATATCATCTATGATGTTAGCGCAAGCGATTCTGACCGTGTTCTTCATACAAATTCTGTACATAGAAGGGCCAAAATCGCAGACCAAAAGTTTTTGGTCGAATATTTTATTCAAATTTTCGAATTATTTTCTCGCGCATGCGCATACGACGCGCGCGCCGGCGATCAATCAAAAAAATTACCGGAGATCAAAATTTCATTCAAATTTTTACTTCAGTTTTCTTATTGTTGAATGTAGACCTTAGTTTTCTTAAATGTTGAAAATGTGATTTAAGCTTGTATTTGTAACATGTTTTCTAATGAAAATTTCTTTTTCGTTTCAGGTAAGATCGCAAACCAATCTATTCTGCTGAAATTAATTAGGATGCCGTCACTCGACTGAAGATAAGGTAATCTGTGATAAAAATAAAAAAAGTGTAAAATAATAATGTAAAGTAATAATTGTATAGGAGAGTTCAAATTTTTTTGTAATTAATTAAACCGCGATAATTCATTTAGTAACCCTTAAAGTTTCATGTGAAGAATACCCGTTAACAAGAGGTCAATGAAACGTTGTCCATTTTACATATTTTACAGGATGCAACAAAACAGTAACTCAAAATTAGTTTACCTACCTCTAAATGAATTGTGATATGGGACTAACTTTTGCGAAGTTATTTTTTTTTGACGAAGCCGCGTAGGAAAGAGTGCCGTTTACCTCTAGATAAGATAAATACATATATACGCAAATGGCGTATTTGAAATTAAACACGATTGCCGAGAAATTCGAATAATATATAGAGTATTTTACTACACTATTGCTGTCTGTTTCTCCCTCCCTCCGAATCCTGAGCGAAAGGGACAACTGCACCTCAGGCTGATAATACCTAAATAAAATCGTGCTTTTGTGTTCCTCATTTGTCTCCTCCAAAACTGGACCGATTTAATTTTTTTTTTTTGGCGATTTTTGGAGGGTTCTAACTCTTATAATAAGTTATTTATCATAAAAATCTAAACATACCAATAAGCTAGTGGTCGATATCATCTGTATTATGTTGAAAAATATTTGCGCTAGTGTCAAAATTCAGAGAGGAAATTGGGTAATACGATTGTACTGGATTTCTCGCCCGGTTTTCTCTTAACTAATTTTTGGACGTAGGATTGACCTCTCGGGCACACTAGATAATGAAAAAACCAATATTTCATTCAATTTATTTCTTTATTCCGGATTGTGAGGAGGTTCGTGCAATATTATTATTGCGACGTAATTTTTACGAATATTCAAGATGAAAATGACGATGCGGTGTGAAAATATTAGAAGTAGTCGAGTGGCAAGGCTCTGATTTGTGTTTTCACAATTTAATCATTTAAAATAATATACGGTAAATTTGCGTCACATTCCAGAGTGGAAGATACTCTCAGTATCACCGTGGTGTAAAACCACCATTAGGAATTGAAACGTTGCTTGCAATAGCTTTAGACGTGTTTGGTGACTAGATCTGAATAGCAAGGTACTTCCCCATATTCCTCTTCTTCCATCTCATTCCCCTCCCCGCTTCCCTTCAACCTCACAACATATCACAATTAGGAAGGCCATGTTCACACTGGCTCCAGGCGTTTGGAAGCTGTTGGGACTCTTGTGCGGTATTCACATAAAAAAATTGTCCTATACAATTATTCGGGTTCTTGGGATGAAGTTTGTCTAGGTTTTGGCGGCGGATGACCTGGACGCACTGAACCCATAATTCCCACCCACCCCTCATACTTTTTTTCTTCTCAGAACTTCCTTCCTTTATTTCATTAAAAATACCCTCCACACAGCTTCCCCGAAGATGACATAGGCCCTGAGGGTAATTGTTTTCCTCGGGGCCTCCTGTGTGGAGCTAACGTAAAAATAAAGATGGAGAAATTTCTCGGCGTTACGGCTCATTGTTTGTGAGTTTTAGCTGACAAAAATAAGCGGATTGTCTACTTGCCTCGTAATATGTGTGCGTAACTGATTTTATAATAAGTTTATCTTGTATGATTCACGTTTTGGAGGCTCGACCCGACAGACAACCTGTTATGAATCACATGGCTCCGTGTTGACTCACAGCCTTAGCTGTGGCCGTCGTTCGATCCGCGTTTAATTTATCGTTTTTTTGTTGCTATTTCCGTAATGATCATTGCGGAGTCTCCGTGATTCATGGAAATTGGAAAATTTCGACCGCAGGTAACGTGGTGCAACGTTTGTAATCGTATTCCAATGTTATTGGTGATGTCAGTCCAGTGAGCCCAGTCACCCAGTCGAAACGGAGCTGAACTTGATTCCGCGACTTTTCATCTCACGACAATATATCCCAACAAATATCCTCCGACCAAATATCATATGGACAAAATATTCCCCAACAAAATATTTATTAAAACCTAACCTAACCTTACCTAACAAAAAATGGGATAAAAATAATACAGACATCCTGTAAAGACATTAAATTATTGTTATCTGTATTATTTTTGTCTCTCTTTTTGTTAGGTTAAGTTAGGTTAGGTTAGGTTAATTTTGTTTTGAAGAGTTTTAATTTTTAATGTACATTTGTTACTTTATATTTTAAATTTTCTGCTACCGGTTTAGAGACATCACTGTTTTAGTTTGCTAATAAATGACACGGATGTCTCGAAAATGACTAGAAATTGTTACATAGTTAATGCCGAAGAAATATAAAACGTAGGTTAGGTTAATCTCTAATAAGGGCTTAAAAATGTTGGGATTTATTACTAGGCTAATTAGAAATTTTAACTATATAAAGTTTATTAAACTGTTATATTTTGCCTATGTAAGAAGTCAACTTGAGTACAATTCTCCCGTCTGGAACCCACATTATAATATACACATACAACAGCTTGAAAGAACACAAAATAAATTCTTACGTTGTCTAAATTTTAAGATGGGTACTCCAGCAATTATGTTGAATTACAACACTCTGTTAAATGATATGTATATGCTCAAATTGTCAGACAGAAGAATTTTCACTGACTTGGTATTTCTATATAAAATTATTTAGTTAATTGTCCGGTATTGCTTGAATTGATAAGCTTCCAGATACCACTACGTACAACACTCTGTTAAATGATATGTATATGCTCAAATTGTCAGACAGAAGAATTTTCACTGACTTGGTATTTCTATATAAAATTCTAAATGATTTAGTTGATAGTCCGGTATTGCTTGAATTAGTAAGCTTCCGGATACCACTACGTAATACCAGAAGTCAGTATTTATTTCAGTGCTGAAATTCTGGGACTAACTACCATATGTATTCTTCTTTTCCCAGAATATTAATGGAGGGAAACAAATATAAAATGTTGTTACTGAGGCAGTTCAGTTATGTACAATAAATACTGTATATTTCTTACCATTCATATGTAAAAGCCCCGGAAAGGGCGATAATCAATAAATAAATTAATTAATTTAGTAGACATTTTATTGGGGGATGTTTTGTCCGTAGGAAATTTTGTCGGGGTATATTTTGTCGCGCAAGTACCGCTGAACTTTGGCGACATGTTCTTGCGAACCAGTCTTTATGTTATTTCAAACATAAATTATTTGGGTGACCCGTTTTCATTTGGTTTGGTTTAGTTACTATTTCTGTCCAAAGTTGAATACACACGTTATATTATTAGCCTGTTTGTATTTGTTGACATCAATAACGTATTAATATTCCATTATTTGGATTTTATTGCGAAGCGGAAGTATTTTCCTACCTACTGACAAAATACATACGTCCATAAGAATTTTGAAGGGTTAAGTAGGTTTTCGTTATTTGATTTTTTTAAATTCACAGCGGATTTAAAGGTGGCCTTTATAGCTCTGGTTTTTTAATCAAAATATAAATATATTGGAATATGATAGATCTCCTGCCTGCTGAAAACCTGAAATTGTGGCAAACAGCTTTTACACAATTTTATAGAAGAATAAACTAGTAGATAATGTACTATTAAATTGTAATAATAGTACACAACTGTTCACCGTGTACAAATGGCGAGGTTTCCTTTGTAGTATACTAACCTTGACTTTATATGAAAACGACTAATCCTTCTGATAGATTCTAGTCCAATAGAAAATCTTTCTATAGCTATTTCAGTGGAATTTACTCTGAAAAACTGACGTCATTGGGCAGAAATATTCTACACGATTCATGATACAATACAATATTCTATCAATCATGATGTCAATCGGAAATATCTAATCTCAGTCGCGACAGAAAATCAGACAGCTTCAACGAAAGTGGTCGTATTCGGTTTCAGAACATCATATCGTCTCGCTCTATTTGACGGGGATTAACAAACTTTCATCTTGGTGCAGCAAAACGACTGCAGACAGTACTGGCTATGGACCTGCAGTTATAGTTGTCCCGGAGAGAGAGGTCGTACGTGAAGTCATCGTTCTAGTATTTTGTCCTTTTCGTTTACATACAAGACGTGCGAGAAGGAATAGATCGATCATTGATGACGTACGAGCTCTCTCTGAGAATACTTTGCGGTCATCAATCACAGCATAACACTGGCAGTGACGAGATGCTGGAGACGAGATGCATCTGGGCCACGAGAAGCCGATTCTCAACGCTTTTGCAATTCAGCATCCAAACGGAATTGCGATAAAGAGATCAATATTAAGAAATATTAAAGAAATATTAAATATTATAAAATTCCGTAGAATTTATATTTCGCTGAATTTAATATAGCTTCCGTTTCGTAATACCAACAATAAGGGAACGTACCCATACTACGTGACCCGCTTAGGGAGGGGGGGAGATCTTCAAAATACCAAGCTTGGTCACAATGGGGGGCGGGGGAGTTAGGTTTTTATCGCGTAGTCAATCTAGAAATATTTTTATATTTTTTCCACTAACTTTTTAATATTTTTTCGACTTTTAATTATAGGTATGCATGCACTCTTGACGTCACGCAGCAAGCGCCGTATTAATAAAGATAAATATAAGCCTTTTTTTAACTTTTTGTTAGCAAGAAATAGTTCAAAACCATATTTATGATTTACTACGTTAAAACTGTAGGGGGAGGGGGGGGGGGGTCTTGGAATATACTACACCTGGTCACTGAGGGGGGAGGGGAAAAAGGTAAAAAGAGGCAAAAAGTGAGTCACGTAGTATGGGTACTTTCCCTAAACCCGAGGACGCTCACAATAATTATTGTTAACTAATGACAGCGCCCTTGAGATGCTTTTTCACATAAACGGCGCTATACAAGTCCCAAATATTATTATTATTGTAATTAATTGTTTTTGTGTTTAATTCATAAAAATCCATTTAATTTAAAAAAAAATAATTAAATGAATATAATCAAGTTCTGCAAGTATTTTATTTTTCATTCATGTTACATCTGTTTCGGCTTACAAGATCATTTTCAAACTATGGTTAAAACACTTTGAGACGACATATTTATAGGATTCTAAATCTCTATTTTTGAAGGTGTCTAAACTAAATTGATTTATTACCTAGACACTATTGTGGGGTATTTCGGAATCTGTTTTCCTCGCACTAAATGTTAAGGTTTTTCTTAATTGTTTAATAATGACGTTGTTGTTATGACTCATTTAAGTGCGCAATATTGGTTAGGTTTTGTAAACATACTAAGGAGTGGGGAATAAATAATATTTCTTACTACTTAAAATACTTATAATTACAACTATTAAAAACTTCATAATTACATTATTAAATTAAATTTTAAAATATATATAATAATAGTTATTATTAAATTATTATTGTAACCATGCCTACAAAATTTGTCAGTAATATTGATGGTCTTGCCTTTGAGAGCAGCTTTGTAATTTCGTTTTCTGTTATATGCGTTGTTTGTGAGAAAGAGAGAGGATACTAAGGCCTATACGTTTATTCGCAGTATGTATGCATAAAACATGAGATGATTAATGGGGACAACGATATTAATACTCCGCACTTCTTGGTACCCGGCTTCAAAGGGTATTTCCCGAGGTGCCCGCTGTTGCCCAAATTACCGAGTACTGTTAGGAACTTTCTGGAAGGTAGGAAAAAATTAACCATAATCTCACTGACGGCATGATAATAATGGTGTCTCGTGTCCACATTCAACTTTGCACCGATTATTACCAGTTGTAATTTTGAAGGTTTTCACGAAACTCGTAATTTATCAAAGAAGTTAAGATACTAAGCGTACAACCCGGCTGTCATTTTGAAGACTATTAAAGCACTGAACCATCACTGAACTTGTAACTTCTCATATGTAAGTAGAGGCCAGGTGTGGGTAGGATTCAGGAATAATCACTAACAAGTACAGTTTGGCAATTAAGTGTAGAAAATAAATGATGGCGCTGCGATCTTTTTCTAGGTTTTAAATGGCAACACTAAGATGGCTCATAAGACAATGAATGTGTGCTTTAAAAAACACTTCTGCCAAAATGCAAATTTCATAACGTATTGGTATTTTCAAAAATTTTGCCTAAAAAACTGTAATTTAATAGAAGTAAAATAAAACAAAACAAGTTTTAAGTGGGCGTTTTTTTCGATATAAAAACGTAGGTACTTAAAAATTTGAGTCTATTAATTCAACACCCGAAATTATTATTATTGTCTTCGTCCTCATGTGATTCTTTTTCTTCCGTATCTTCATCTTCATCTAAACGCAGTTCATCGATATCATCATATATGTATAGTACTGCCTCGCGCATAATATTCCGCCTCAATTTTCATCACGTGTTTGGAACAATTTTTCCAGTCATCAGCACTTACATATTATTATTATTATGCCCATTTTCCGTTTTCCATGTGTTTCAAATTTTCCATCTGCCTTTTCCCCTTCCTTGACGTTTCGTCTTACCGTTGATTCAGATTTAGCTGTGTGTGAATAACAACATTAAAATTAATATTACAGAAGGTAGTTTAAAAAACACTCTAGATAATATTCACTTAGAAAGAAAGAAAGAGAAAATTGAGAAAAAATAACCTTTCTACGAGTTTAAAGAAGTTGCATATTATATATATATATACAAATATTATATATATATATATAACCTCAAATCAGATTGTAATGGTTATAATCGCTCGAAAATTGGCATAAATCTTGTAATACTAATCAAACTTATTTAAAAAAACTATACTATGTACCAGTCTTTTCTGTAGTTCGTTTGTAAACATCTTCCAAATTACACAGGAGCTTCTTCGCGCGATAATCGGCTAGGCAACATCAAAAAACGCAGTATATAACTTCTCTTGCACCACTACGTATTGGTTTATTTATTTTCAAACAATGCACAGGCAAACAATGAAAAAAATAATTATTAAATGTGCGATCTTCACTGTGTTCTACACGTATTTAAGATAGCAAATCGGATGACAGCCAACAGTCATACGAAACGTCATAGACAAAGCGAGTAATTCGGTGTTGCCATAGTAATGAAAAAATTTAGTTCCAATTTAATAAATTTCTAGACTTAATTACCAAACTGTACAAGGCATCATTGCCAAACAAATAACCATGCTTTTCTACACTTTTCACATTTTCCTTGACAATGAAAACTGCAGTGCTCTCCGAAATATTGTCTCAAAAGGAGGAAGCGCAACTCGACTCAATACCGCTAAACTTATAAAATAGTTTTTTTTAAATTTTATTTTAACGTTTTATACCACCAAAAAAATACCCGATACTTATTGGCCTTAAAAATTTTAAATGATATCATCGTACAAGTTAATTTATCATTTTGTTCTACCGCATAAAATGATTACTCGTTTCCTGCATTTGACTTTTCTTCCGGAAGTTGCAGGTTCGATTTTCGCGCAACTCTTATACATTATGTTGAAATGGCGATTTCATTTCATATTTTGGGAGGTGAGTATGGGTACCGCCGCCCCGGGAACAGTTTATTGGATAACAAACACCTTCGCCTAACAGGACACCTCGAGTGGTTCGCTACGTTTGGTGACTTAGCAGGGGTGCCCGGGTTCATGGGGTGAGGTTTATCCAGGTCTTGGTGACCGATGCGTCTGCCCACCTGCTGCATGGCGGGCCGGATAGAGAGAAACTGGTTGAGGGAGGTCTTTTGACCTCCAGCCAGAATCCCTCGACCCATCGCCTTGCCGCGCAGTTGGAGGGATGGATTCATACGTCCGTCACTCCTGGACACACTGACCCTCAGATTTCTACCCACCTCTCATGCGTATTTTCTTCCCAGAACATTCTATCCTTCCTTCCATTAAAAAACCTTTCACACCGCATCCCCTAAGTTAACATAGGCCCTAAAATTTTCCTCAGGGCCTTCTCATGCGTGGAGTTTAATATAAATGTTCGATTTAGATATTTGTGAAGTAAAGGCAGCAGCTATCAGGTGTGGAGTTAAATAAACTTGCAAAAGGTTATATATTACTTTGTGTGGCTTCTCTTTTAGATCTTTTCTTTTTCATATGGCATAACAAAAACATCAACTTGGCCGTTTTACTTTGCTCAAAATGTAAACAAAAATCTCCGCCGAAAATTTCCATTTTTTTTCAATAAAAAATACCGTTTCGTAACGTCTGCAGGTACTAGGTAAAGTTCGCCGTGTTCTTTCGTTCCGACGTGCGACGTGACTTTAATTCTGAAACAAAAAAATACTTAGCTAACAGACAGCTTACCTAAGGTTATTTTCTTTACTTACCTACCGCAATCGCAAACAATTATAGTTTTTATTACTCACGTTAGTCAAGTGATTAAATTATGTTGTCGTATTTCGTGTTCTAAGCAAATATTGTCCCTGAGATATAAGGTTAAACTAAAGGTTTGCTCCAGACGTACTGTAATATTATTTAACGTAGGTAGCTAATTAATTAGTAACTGTCGCGTCAGCAAAGGTTAAGTTTGCCCATGTTACGGGTTAAGCGTCCTAGACAGGCGCTAGAAATTATAGTTAATATATCATGAATACTGTCTTCTCGCTCGTGTGCTCCTGGCAGATTACCTTTCGTAATTTCATTTTCTTTAAAATATGTTTAAAGATTTGATATTAAAACTTATGTTGAGTGAGATAAAAGACGACAAAAAAGAAGAAAGGGTTGTTAAAAAAAAAATGAACAATTTATCAATTTTTTAAAGTTAATGTTCACGTTCCGTGTAAGTTGTTATCTAGTTATTTTATTATATTATTGCAAGCCAGTTGCTTCATAAAGGTGAAATAATAACATAACTTGAATAGAACTTTCACATAAACATGAAAATTAGCTAAATATTAAGTCCTTACATATGAAATTGGCGTTTTGTATGGGAGGAACATAAAGTCAATTTTTTTTAATATAATATATTTATTTAATCAAAGTATGTACCATTGCTATATATGCACTTTTGCCATCTCATAGGTAGTTCATCGATCCCTTTACTAAAAAAAACCATTCGGACGGGAATCGGGTTTGGACTGCCCCATCGGAGTTGAATTTTTTCCCTTGCAAGAAGTTATCCAAATTTCGAAAAAAATGGTAATCTGTTGGGGCAAGGTCCGGAGAGGTCTTAGACATTCCAATTGAAGCTCCTCTAATTTGTTAGCCGTCTGTTGTGCAGTGTGTGGTCTAGCGTTCTATCGCGCGTTTGTTGATTTGCTTCACTCAATTCGTGAGGTACCCACCTTTCAAGCTTTTTCACCTTCCCAATTTGCTTCAAGTGGATTAAAACAGTTTTATTACTAACACCGCAGCCTGCAGCTAACTCGGACGTGATTTGCGATGGATCCGCTTCCACAATAGCCTTCAATTCTTCCTTATCAACTTTGGTCTCCGGCCGTCCACGGGGCTTGTTCTGCAGATCGAATATTCCAGAACGAAAACGTTGGAACTAAAAACGCACTGTAATTTCTTTTGCGGCACCGTCGCCATACACATCATTAATCCTTCGAGCCGTTTCTGCAGCACTGGTGCCACGGTGGAACTCGTTCTCGTAAATAACGCGATATTTCAAGTTTTCTATTTTGTAAACTAAGTGACGCAAAGAAAAAAAACAATTAAGGCAAAAACAAATGAATTATAATTTTCGAAACACAAATACATGAGTAAATAGCTGTATAAATCTGAAGATATTTGAGATCAAACTTGCCAGTACGGCAAAACGCCAATTTTATATCTAAGGACCTAATATAAAATGAAAATTAGGTGAAAATTAACTAAAAAAAAAATAAACTAAATTGATGATTTTTTAAAATTTTTTTAAACAACCCGATCTTAAATAATTAAATTATAACAGATTGGTCTCCGAGGTCGAGGTTTAAGACTCTCGACTAGCAATCCGAAGGATCCGGGTTCAAATCCCGGCGTGTGCAAAAAAATGATCAATTTGTCTTATTTCATAATTATTTAATTAAAAATTAATAATTCACATTGTATTTGCGACACGTTCCAGATTGAAAGATTCTCTCAGTATCGCCCTGGTGTAGAACCACTATTCGAAATTGAAACGTCACTTGAAATGGCTGTAGCCGTATTTGGTGCAAGATCTGAATAACCAGGCACTTTTCCACCTTTCTCTTCCCCATCTCCTTCCCCTCCTCACTACCTTCAGCCTAATACCATACCTCAATTGGGGATGCCATAACCCCAGATGAGAACAGTTAGAACTATTGTGCGGTATTCACATAAAGAAGTATAATATGAACTGGCTTTTGCAAAGTTATTTGTTTTTATTTAATTTAAAATGACACCACAAAGTATATTTGCATAGTTTGAAGAATAAATATAATATTTTACTTTTATGCATCAAGCTTGTATGTTTCGTTCATTAAAAAAAGATAAAAAAAGGTAAATATTGGTTGATGATGACTGATGACTGAACTCTGTTTTTATCGTATTTTTTAAGAAATTGAATTACGCAATTTCAACTTCACCTTTAAAAAAATACGATCATGACATGGTAAAACTAAACATAATAAAATAGGTGAAGGATTTTATAAACTTCCTGATTAACAAAATGCTATACATTAACTTTACTGGTAGAACTTCATTCTTAAACAATTACAAGTAAGCAATGATGCAATAATTTTATGTATAAAAAGAGATTCATATAAAATACAAATAAATACTGACAAACTAAACGTGTGAACTTGGAAGAGAAAACGTTTTAAAACCGAATGAGAGTGTCAAAAGTTCCGGGAGTATGATGGAGAAATGTGCATCACACGTGTGCATTGTCGAGATCTAAAATATATGAATATACTGATCCTTAGGTCGTTAGCTTGCGTTATTTGACTAGGCATAAAACATTCCATCTTGAATTATTTTTATTTTGTGATCATGTAAATCATAACCATAATATTTATAATGCATTATTCCCAATGGGTTTAATTAAACTCATTTCGGGAAGGACAACATTATGCAATTAAAAGAAATGTATTTTTAAACAAGAGAAAAGTATATTGATTTTAAAACGGACAGTTATTTGAAGAAAGGAGTTAGTCCAAAGAAAGATTGCTGAATATGTAACTGATTAACAAAGCTGCTGAGAAAGTATCCTTTAAGATATATTATAATAAAACAAATACAAAACTTATTTCCTCTTTAATTTATTTGACCGATCGTAAAGATTAATAACAATATTGCCTATTTCAATTTAATGTCTCGAATAATTCCATAGAATGTGACTAGGGAATGCAATCCCGGTACACCGGGATCCCGAAATACCGAGATCCCGCAGACATTTTGCGGGACTAATCTCGGTCGAAAATTTTGCGGGATCCCGCTGGACTGGCGGGATTACAGAGAAGCGTAGTCACTTCTCTGTAACGTCGCACCAATGTCACTTCAAGACGAACTTGAACTTACTTTGATTAGTATGAAGAGTTCGAGATCAACAGCCCAACAACCTAGATCTGGCAATGTGAGCAACCTTGAGGTTTTGATAAAGAAGGGAATGAATTACTTCGAGTCGGGTGGATTAAAAGGCACATACCTTCAACTCACTCACAATGCGCTAATGACTATTGTGCCAACCAACGTGGAAGCTGAACGAGCTTTTTCAGCCGCTGGCTACATTGTGTCCAATATCAGAAGCCGTTTATCAGACGACACAATTAATACTTTAACTTTTTTACGAAGCTATTTCCAAAATAATGTTTAAACTTATGATGCTTATTCTACAAGAATATTGTTTATCGTGTGAACGTTATTATTTAAATTTAATTTGTTATGTAAATTTATGTCTTATCTTATTCTTTGCCAATTTATGACTTAAACTTTACCTATGTCTAACAAAAGTATATTAATAAACCATTTAAAATGTCCCAAAGAACTTGTTTGATTATGTATAAATTTAAAACTCTAAAAACAAGGTTGGTAGATCGAGGTATTAGGTCTTTATTATACGATTGATTAGATATCTAAGTCCACCCTGCTGGATCCCGCAAATACCTGAATCCAGCGGGACTAAGATTGTTCAGTCCCGCAAATACCTGGATTGACATGGTCTTGCGGGATTGCATTCCCTAAATGTGACTATATAGTCAACTTTATAAATAGCCTTGTATATTTAAAAAAAACACGCGCTAATTTTATTAGCTATAAGCATTGCCGTGTGATATCACTTGGTCGAAGGCTATAAGCTAATATGACTGCAATGCAAATTGCTTTATTATTATGTCTTTTCTTTCCTCTCTTTCTGTGCATTATATATTTGCTATGTTTTATATTTTATTTAGTTTATTATTATTTCTGTTATTTCACTAGTAGCATCTTCATCTTGTAACAATTAATAAACCTTGATTTACGAAAGCTGTTGGCATTTTTAATTGGAGTCTTAGTATCTGTGCACATCCCAATGCCAATTTCAATATTTGATGGTTCCATGACAGTTGCCAAGAGTTGGCTCCCGGGCATAATTGTACACAATATGCACTCGGTTTAGGGAAAATAATTATTAATTAATTATACAATTAACTAATTATACAAACTATAACTAAGTGACCCCGAAGGGATGTGCCGAGAGAATTTACCGCCCAATAACAAGCTTAAAACATATTTTCATTCAAATGCATCAAGGAAAAATCTACTTGTCTATATGTATGCTGTGTATACCAGCGCAAAAGTACAGAAAAATCGACACTGCATATAAATTCGTTTGATATTCATACTAACTTATTATTAAGGGTATTTTTGAAGTCGATTTAACGTTTGAAATTGGTAAATAATACACAATAAATTATAATTTTATAGTAAATATCATTCGGGGTTGCCAATTGTCGGCGGATCAACTCTCGGGTCACCACATTTGATGCATTTATCTCATGGCGTGAGTTCAGCATTCGGGTGATTGACTGAAAAACAATTTCCTTCGTGATTTACCTGGGTATGTGTTTATAGTGGTGTCGGCGTCACTAAACCGTATCTTCTAGTTAAACTGCTTCTAATGGCGATCATTTTCATTATACCAATACTTACGATGGTTTATTTCTGCAGTTAAGCTCCCATTAAGTCCCCGCAAGCTATCCGGATTCTAAACACGCTACAGGATGACGTTGGAATTAGCTTCAAAGACTATGATTATTCTAATTTCATCTTTGGTCAACGGTTGATATTTTAAAATTGTTTACGTTTACGGAAGCAAGTATAGATTTTGAATCTCTGCTCTCTGATTCAAAACTCAAACTGTAAATATCAAACAGACAATTTTAAATACATTTCAAGTTGACAACTATGTGGGAGTGGGTAAAGATTGGGATATTTTGAAGGACTGACTTACACTTTTTCTTATGATGTTTTTGTTGATAAGAATCGTTCATATGGCTTGGAGAGACACTGGTGGTATACACTGCATAATCACATATAAAATATTTTAAAGTATTCACACCGAGGGAGTAGTACCAGATGGTCACTACCCAGATTTCTTAGTGAAATCGATATTAAATTGCTAAGATGTTAATTTGTTGTTCATTGCCCGGGCTTCATTAATTTGTACCATAATGTATTGTTGTAAATGCCACACATGCAGGTATATTGTCCACACACTGTGATATAAGGACAGGTACTTGGATAAAAGGTTGGTTGGAAGAAGGAGGTGTATATTGTTGCGTCAATAGATCATTTATAGCAAAAAAGTGTCCAGCATTCGGTGTGGGTGGTCAAGCACCAACTCTTATCGGAAAAGTTTCGTTTCCAATAGGTACCTTATTAGAATTCTTTGTCAAAAAATGCTAATGTTAATGAATAAGGGAATTAGTATTAGGGATGTCGAAATTGAAAAAAAATATCAATATCGACGTCGATATATCGAGGAAAAAATATCGATAAATCGGTCAAATTTTCAAGAGATATTGTGATTTTAAAATAATAGTGTATTCAGCTCTATATTATCAATAGTAATTTTTGTACACAATTTTCCTTTTTTTAATGTACAAAAATCTCAATAAAAATGAAGGTATTTTTATCACTATTCATTTTTATTGCGCAATAATTACAAAAATATCAAAAACTAAAAAGCTGTCTTCTAACTTATATGTAAACTGAGACGCATACAAAGTTTGTATGCGCCTCAGTAACATTCTATTGGCATATTAATCTGTCAAAAAGGACTTCGTGTTTGGAACAAGATATTGTCAATAATCATAGACAATTGGAAACCAACACATAGGAGTGGCTTAGAAAAAAATGGCGCAAAATAGCATACATTTCTATGTATGTACCTACACACATGAGATAGTATTGGTGATCACAAATACTAATGCAAAGACAATAGATTATTTGTAAGCTATTAATAGTTAAAATTTCAACCGCCAGATGTCATGACCCAATACAGTTACTTTTTTCCGTTCGTTCCTATACGGTTTTGGATTCTAGTGACTTCAAATACATAAATTTAAAAAAATATCGTTTTTGATACAATTTTCGATATTGGATATTTTGTATCGATATATCGGATCAAAATATATCGGCTAAAAATATCGATATATTGAATTAAAAATATCGATACTTTTTCAACAAGCCTAATTAGTATGGTAATATAGGTACATATTTCCCTTTTTAAACTCGTTAGGCTATTTTCGCTGTTTTGTTTATTCTCGAAAAAATTTACCACAATGAAGGTTTTTTTAAGTTGACGATTATATTTTCTATAACAATTTAAAATTCCTGCTTTTTCGATTTGCCGCCAAAACAACATGTTCATTTTTATTCATTAATATGGCGGCGTTGACGTCACTTCGGACAACTTTCGTCTTACCAGCCAGTGGCGTTTTCTACGTCATAATGACTTTATAACCGTTTTGGATTGTGCGGTTTTAGATCGTTTTTGAAATCAATAATTATGAATGAAAATATTGAAATTAAATATTTTTAGTACAAGAACCACAATAAGAAAATAAACTTTAAATCTTCCACACATTTTTAACGGTGCTCATGGTTTGTGAAATTATCACATTCTTCAATATTTGTTCATTAGGTACCTACCTACTTTTCTCCTTTTAGCATACCAAATGCCCAAATCTTAACGCCAAGTCTTTTAATGCGTAATACCGTGACGATCGAGCGCATATTTTGACATTATTATTTCTACTGGATTGATTGGATAATTTTTTTTATCGCCGTTTTTGCGAAAAATCACCTTAAGGGCGCTCATTACAAATACGCGGTCAGTGGACACGGTAACGAACCCCAAAGGCTCTTTTGTAACTCTTTTTTTACATTAACTCTACACAATTTAAAATGAAATTAATTTCCCTCAGGGCCTGTATTATCTTTGGGGGTGCTGTGTGGAGGTTCTTTTTGAGGATATGAAGGAGTGAACATGGGTCTTGGAGACACAAATGTTGTAGGAGGGAAGAAACAGGGTCCGGCAAATCGTTTGTAAAGGAGTCGTAGAAACGACCCGTTCTGATGTTACATTTGCCAACCGCGTACGAAAGTTGGGCGAAGGAATTTGAAGGAAAAAAATTGAACTTTGTGAATTTTTTAAGAAATATTTTTTAATTAAACGGCAAAAAAGTGAGGTGACAATAACAGCGTCCTTCACCACCTTTCGAAAACAGCTTTTTGTTTTCGGATAAGTTTACAAATATTCGATTTATTTGGATTTTAATTCAAAGCGGAGATATTTTTACTTGCTGATAAAATACGCCCGATTTTTGAAGGGTTAAATTGTATCCCTAATAAAATAATAATACCACCACATAGTGACAACCCGTTAGAAGAACTTTTCTTTGAAAAATGAAAGTTATAAATGTATTCGTATTTATCTGCAAATTTTCGCTTATTTCCTAGATATCCAATTAAAATATTTCCACCTAAACGCAACAGTAGACTAATATTCCAGACAATCTTAATTATCTAGCCTTTGTTGTTCCAAAATTTCCTTACAAATTCAATATTAATGAAGTTGATTTTGTCATATCTGAAAAGTTTTTCCTTTCAAAGGATTTCAGGGGTTGTTTCCAAAAGGCCTATATCTAACTCCATGTAGGCATACAGCCCGTAGGCCTTCCAGCTCGACACCATTCAGAACTTGTTATAATCCTTGGCGTGGATTAAATTTGCATAAAGAGCCGCTTCTCGAATCTCGGAACAGTTTAATAAGTGACACGAATAGTGATGTAATAATCGAAATATCAAATTTCAGATCATTCGAATAATCGATTGATGTTTCGGAATATCAACGGATAGGTCAGTGACTGAGTGACTAGATCCCGCCCCCGCAATGTAATAATCGAAATATCAAATTTTAAAACATTCGAATAATCGATTTGATGTTTGGGATTATGAACGGACCGGTCAGTGGCTGAGTTGGCATCGCGTCTGGGCTTGGTTGGTTAAGTCCTCAATCCTTACTAAGTCCTCAATCACGACAAGTAACATTTTCCGCTTACTGTGGTGGCAATAGGAGATTTTCAAAGAATTGTCGGGTTTATCCGTAATCGGGGAATTTTTGTCTTTGAAAAAAAAATATATATATATATTTATGTTTGGTCGATTTGAAAAACAAAAACGACGACGGGAGAAATTTTCTGCACCAAAAACAATGATGTTTATTTATTATTTTTTTTACATTAGATCCACGCAGGAGTCCCTGAAGAAAATAATTACCCTCAGGGCCTATGTCATCTTTGGAGATGCTGTGCGGGTGGTCTTTTTAAGGAAAGGAAGTAGAGGAAGTTCTGGGAAGGTAAAGAGTATGAGGGGTGGGTAGGAATCTGGGTTTCAGTGGGTCCAGGTCATCTGCCGCCAAAACCTAGACAAACCTCATCCCAAGAACCCGGGCACCCCTGCTTATCCACCAAACTAAGCGAACCACTTGGGGTGAGCTATGGCAGAGGTGTTGGTTATCCAATAAATGTTTCCCGGAGCGGCGGTACCCATACCCGCCTCCCAAACTAAACTGTTTGTAATCTAAATTGAATAATTTGTGTATGAACGAACCTCTCGGTAGTATAGTGATGACATTTTGATACCTGCATTTATTCATTAGAAATTAGATTGTGTTATATACGCTGTACTTATTCATCTAGAGCCGTCAAGCTTGACAGTTTATGACTTTTTGTACTTGACAGTATATCATAGTTTGATCAACATCTGAAACGGGGACATCAATCAATTGTGATAGAGATTGAACATCCCAACCTATCAGCCATTACAATTAATTTGTATCGATTGTTTTACGAATCGAATATGTAGTTTTCCAAATTCATACCTCGATTATGCAAGTACATCACTAGTTCCTAACTGTTAGTCAAAAGCTTGAATAATGTTTGAATACTGCTAGTTCCTTAGCTAGCAACTCCTTAATTCTAACGAGCGACTTAGTAATAGTAATAATAATTGTTTAGTGATTTTATGTATCGGGATAAGGGGATAAGACGTCGCCCGACCTACTTTGAAAGCTTTGTTTACTAAAGATTCTAAAGCTTGCTTAACTTTTGGGGCTTCGCGTAGGAGACAGTAAACGCAAACTTTTCTCTTTGGGTCTTCGTTGAATAATGCATTTGGCTGGACCCCCGAGATTGTCACAAAAGTGAATTGCATTTCTTATACAATATGTTTTAAGGCAAGATTTATTGTTTTAAAGAGCAACCCTCAACCGCTGTGTGGAAATGGTGGAAGTCATTGTATAAATGTAAAAATCGACGAGAGATCTCTAGCGATGAACTCCACAAAAAATTAAATGTATTTGATGTTTATCAAAACTACATAAAAAGGGTTATTATCCATGCACACAAAATATTAATACAATTGATTATAAATAAATTACAAGAAGTCACACATTAGGCTTGTTGAAAAAGTATCGATATATCGATATTTCGATATTTTTAATTCAATATATCGATATTTTTAGCCGATATATTTTGATCCGATATATCGATACAAAATATCCAATTTCGAAAATTGTATCAAAAACGATATTTTTTTAAATTTATGTATTTAAAGTCACTAGAATCCAAAACCGTATAGGAACGAACGGAAAAAGTAACTGTATTGGGTCATGACATCTGGCGGTTGAAATTTTAACTATTAATAGCTTACAAATCTATTGTCTTTGCATTAGTATTTGTGATCACCAATACTATCTCATGTGTGTAGGTACATACATAGAAATGTATGCTATTTTTCGCCATTTTTTTCTAAGCCACTCCTATGTGTTGGTTCCCAATTGTCTATGATTATTGACTTTACCTTGTTCCAAACACGAAGTCCTTTTTGACAGATTAATACGCCAATAGAATGTTACTGAGATGCATACAAACTTTGTATGCGTCTCAGTTTACATGTAAGTTAGAAGTCAGCTTTTTAGTTTTTGATATTTTTGTAATTATTACGTAATAAAAATGAATAATGATAAAAATACCTTCACTTTTATTGAGATTTTTGTACATTAAAAAAAGAAAATTGTGTACAAAAATTACTAATGATAATATTGAGCTAAATACACTATTATTTTAAAAACGCAAAATCTCTTGAAAATTTGATCGATATATCGATATTTTTCCTCGATATATCGACGTCGATATTGATATTTTAATAAATATCGATATATCGATTTTTTTTCACTTTCGACATCCCTATCACACAGAAAGGATCCCCTCGTCCCAGGGAGCAATACGGCAAAGTATCAAAAGACATATACATATCTGGGACCGAAATTATATAATTAAATTCCCCCAGAATTAAAGAAGCATGCAAAATGTCCTACATCGGTCCAATAATATATAAAAATGGTTGCTTGGCTTGGGTAGCGAGGAGTCTGAAAAACTAGTGAATAATTTCACTTGAAACTATACATAGTTACCTATTTAGTTACGCATTTAGTTAAAACTTAGTATACCTATAGATTTTTTAAAATACTCTTTTACAGCATAATTCATTGGGCATTTTCACTAGCATTTACCTACCTACCTAGCTAGGCTTAGAACAGCCTAGCTAGGTAGGTACCATAACACTTATACACGTTTAAAATAAAATACAAAATAAAAACTTTCTAAGCTCTGGTTTAGACTTTATATTTAGCGGAATTAAATGCTTATTTTTCCTATTATCAAAGCGGGCAGAACCTTTTTCTTATCGTCAATTTATTCGGTGAAGGTAAAACTTGGTAAAAAGATGAAATGAAAGCATCCAGTCATTTTTGTATTCCAGAACCGTCTCTAGTCCCCACTGTCCCCAGGGCAGCCTCCATTCATCTACCATTCCTTCTCATCTCAAACCAGTAGAATTTCCTTCGTGTTATTGCTTTCTTTACGCAGGACGTTATCGTGACTTTCCTTCCTCTTTTTATTTTAATTTATATGAAAGAAATACACAGATCTCAGAAATAACAAACACACTATGGTTTGCGGTTCGTGTCAAAATTTTAAAAAGAGAAGTCAAAAATATAAGAGGAATAGTGAATTAAGTAAACAAATCTTCTTATCTTATCTTAATATATAAAACAAAGTCGGGTTAGTTACACTATTTATAACTCGAGAACGGCTGGGCTGATTTTGATGATCTTTGATTTGTTGGATTTGTCTCCGCCCCGGATAGGATAATAACTATTAAAACATCACAAAAGTTAACGAAATAAATAGTTATAAAGAAAATTATTTTCCCCATACATTTTGTATGGAACGAATTCTCCTATTTTGAAAGAACTGCAGCAATATTGTGAGGGGTATAATATTGAACTGTGCATGAATTCCAAACATTCAAAAACGTCAAATGTCAATGCCTTGATTGTTATGCATTTGTTTTTAATCATATAATGCTGCCCTTCTTTCTTACACACGCAATACTAATAGTCGAAAATGAGACAAATGGTGAACGTATGTCTGCACACCTCCAAAGGAAAAATACAATAATTATAATAAATATCTGAAATGAAACGCATTTTTTTACATAAGCTCCACACAGGAGGCCCTGAAGAAAATAATTTCTCTCAGGACCTATGTCATCTTAGGGGATGCTGTGTGGAGGATCTTTTTAAGGAATGGGGAGGATAGAAAGTTCTGGGAAGGAAAAAGGTATGACGGGTGGGTAGGAATCTGGGGGTCAGTGTGTCCGGGAGTGACGGACGTATGAATCCATCCCTCCAACTGTGGTGCAAGGCAATGGGTCGAGAGAGTCCGGCTGGAAAGGTCAAAAGGCCTCCCTCAACCAGTCTCTCTCGATCCGGCCCGCCACGCAGCAGGTGGGCAGGCGCATAAACTGCCAAGACCCGGACATAAGTCACCTCATGAACCCGGGCACCCCTGCTAAATCACCAAACGTAGCGAACCACTTGGGGTGATCTATGGCAGAGGTGTTGATTATTCAATAAATGGTTCCCGGAGCGGCTGCACCCGTATCCGCCTCCCGAATTCCCGTAAGTAATTGTAAAAGTAAGAAAATCACAAAAATATAAATCCGTACACAACGCCATCTCTGATACTGACAAAAACAAAACACGGACAGTTGCGAATTGATAATTGCTTCATTGCGTAATTTTTAACTTAATAAAAAAACTGAATTTAATTCAACAGCTATTGATTCTGAGGCGGTACGAAGTTCGTCGGGTCAGCTAGTATGAAATAAAAATACGCTCTTTATGTTCAGTAGAACCTATACCTAAATCAACATCATCACTCATCAATTATACAAACGATTAAAATATGTCAAATTAGGAGAGGATTTTTTTTAAATGTGACTCCTCACAAGAGCGCCGCTAACTGCACAGTGTAAAGACTAAAGGGGAACTATGTCAGCACCCGGTTGGCAGCCTTGTGAGGCGGATTGGGGTAGGGGATGTATTAAGGGATTTATTAATGCGGCTCTTAAAGAGGTTCGAAGCAGGAAAAATAGGTGCCGGCAGCTCGTTCCACATACGAACCAACTTCCAAAAAACCGAATCGAAGAAATGGGATCAATGCTGCTAGCTCCTTAGAGCCGACTCCATTAAAATACCTGTAGAATAGACTCAGTGAAACGAGTCTATTCTACAGGTTCTGGCCTAGAGGTGGCTCCCAAATTCATGGATTGGGCGTAGTAACAAACAATTATTTTTTATTACATTTAAAAATAGATGTATTCTGCTTGATTTATTAAAAGTATTATTTTATTTTCTCGGTACCTCGTTAATCTCGCCTCATAAACATTAAAGGGGTGTTCAGACATGTAATATAACCGCTAGCAGGTATCTGTTGAACCGCGAGCACTTATGTTTCGTGCCGTTCACACAGCGCAGATAAAATATTTCTTCCTATCGTAGGAGAGGGGGTCAGTTGAATTAGCGAGCGGCCACGGAGTGTGCAATTTTCGTACTGAATCTATCAACTTGACATCTGTCATCCACCGGTCTTGGCAGCTCCGTAATTAAAATGACCCCCTCTCCTGTTTTTGTCGGAATGGGGGGCGCTTAACTGTTGGCATATCGCCTCAGGAGCGGTTACGGCGTAAGATGTGCATTGTCTATGGTTGATGTGCGCATAAAGCGCTCAGGTGTGAACGGTCAGAAGGTATTGTATGAAGAGCGATATGTGGCGTGCTATGATCTTTTATATTTATATGCTCAATGTGAACGAGCTCTTAAAGAAGTTTTTTTATATGTCTAAAAGTACTCACAATTATTAAAGCAATGTATTTTTTTCGTACTGGTTTCCATTTTGATTTCATGCGGTAAACCGCTTAGTTCTAGCGCCATTTAAATTAGTCGTAGGATAAAAATCAAACGCGTTTCACCATACCTCCGGCTGAGTTAAATTCACAATACCAATTAACTAGCGTAACTATAAACGGATACAAGTTTTCTAAGTTTATTTCACTTATACTTCCATTGTTACGTGGTGAGGACACGACTGAATACCTCTATCAACACGCAACCTTTTGTCTTCGATGTAATATCTATTCTGATATTATGCACTTTATCCCATTAAACGACTACATTATTGTTGACAAAACGGTTTCGTAAGAAATTATTAAGTTCGAGTAGGTTTGTAAGAGTGAACATGAATGCTTTAATTACTGATTTAATTTTTTTTATTCTCATGTCACACGATAACCTCACGGTCCAAAGCACTGAAACCATTGCACCCTCGGTATGTAAATTTATTTTTAAATGAGGGAGGGGTGGTGTTTAGGAAGAATCAGGTCTGTTTAAACTGAAAGCTAAATTATTAATTAAATTATAATTTTAACGGGCAGTTAAAGTAACAAGGATGTTAAATAGGACCACGCAGTGAACTTTTGCTAAGGTAATAATTGTTGGTGTGGCCAGTCTAAAAAGCAGATTATTCCTCAAAATTATGGAAAACGCATCGCATTATTTTTTGATGCGACCACACCATAAATTTAATTTAAAAACCAGAACAACCTTCAAAATATATAAAATAAAATGAATTATGTTTCGCAGGATCTGGCAGCTAGAGTAGTAGTCGTAGGATCTGACAGCTGTGTTCCTATAATATTTACTGTGTCATAAATTTTACGAGATATTTCGACAAACTGTACCGCGCCAAAAATTCGGGATCGTCTCAAATAACCATATTTTTAAGACGGGGTCGAAATGTTTTTGGTTTTCGCTGCAAGACATATCGGATGAGGAATTTATTGTCACTATCAACATCTTGTTTAATATTAGTCATGATTAATAATAAATGTTGAATCGTGCGATATTGTACCTTAACTCCTACAGAATTAGCAAATTTGTCAAAATGGTGGAGTAACTCTAGAGTGACTATCGATTTTCGGAAAGTTATAAAGCAAAAGTTAAAACTGACGTAAAACAGGCGGTTAAATTGATTGAAAACGCATTTTTGTGATATTTAACTGAAGCAATTTCTTTTAATCTTACTTTTACTCTGTTTAACACAGCTAAAGCTTTTCCATTCTGAATTTTGAACTATAACCGGTGGATACTAAGACTGTTTCCACTCTTACGGGAGTTTTCACTGTTTTTTATTTTATTTATTTATTTAATTTATTTATGGTGTACATGTCCGGGTATATAGCCAATGATCTTACCGCTCTACAATTGTGGTATTTGCTAGAAATACTTTCATGTAATCGAATCAATCTGTTCATGGCGATGAGTCGTCGTTATAATAATATTTTGACAATATCGAATAGTGAAAATAACTGAAATATCGCTAGAAACAGCGCCTTGTATGTTTCCTAAAATTCTATTATAGCCATGTCTTAGATATTGGCTGCAGGATTAAACTACTGACGTGTGACCTCACGCTACACTTTGCGTTCATCGTGCTTTTCCACCAATGCTATTTTCTTGTTTTCGTGGTGTTAATAAATTACCTTTTTTAAATATACCTACCCTACATTTTCAGCAATATTTTAATCTTTGAGAGAACCTGTCACGACTCATGCACCTCGCAAACAGGCCTAATCTAGTCTTGGCAGTTATATGACATACTGTACAACGGTTATTTAGAAATACCCACAATTACGCTAGCGACAACTTGGTTATTTGGCTATCAGGTTATGACGGTTGTGATGGTTTTTGGTGGTTATGGATATTTGACTAGTTACTAGAACTAGACTACTAGGCATTTTCAACTTACATCACGAGAGTCATTCGAAACCGTTCAGACAAGTTCGAGGCGAAACGAGATAGACTTGTATTATTGTTATTGGGGTATTTAGGTATGCCGTGTTGCGCTACTTCCTTATTTAGCAAACCTTTCGGACAACTCTACAGTGACCATCATAAGGGCAGATGTATAATGATGCCCTGATGATGGACACTGTAACGCTGTCCGAAACGTTGGCTAAAGAAGGAGGTAGCGCAACATAATCCTTTTGGCCGTGAAAATCTCAAATCATATCTAGACCTACGTACCTACTTCTTACGCTGTGCCGTTTTGTGTATCAAAAACCAACCCGATTCCCATTGACAAGACCATAACCTGCAATAACTGCATAACTTTGATAACTACTCATAACTAGACAACTAGCACGTAACTACACCTATAGCAGAATATATAAATTAACTAAATAAACCTTTTATAACCAGTTATTTAGATGCTAATAACCAGTCGGTTATGTCATTGAGATTCTGACCAAAGACTAATCTAATGCCTTTTTGTTGTTGTGATGACAACCTTTTAACTTTATTTGTCTCTGAAGTTAGGGCCTGGAAAGACCCGTTTCCGCTTGTTTTCACGTGTATCGTCAACAACCTGCGTTAACTGCCAAATCAATATAAAATGTACGTGTACTAACCGGCCTGGTAATAAAAGTATTCTGCTTTAATGTCTCTTTACCGTGGTATCCTGATTATTTTGTTTGCCCCAGACGATCGATAATTCATACGGCCTTGCCCTTGTTTCATTCGCGTCAACAGCATGGCTCCCCTCAAACACTCTGCCTACCAGCAGTCCTAGCACATTCAACATAATTTGTCACACCAATGCAATTAGCGAAGCCGTGGTGTGACGTAGATGCAATCCTCCATCTTCCTCTGATTAGATCATATACCACCAGTACGCTACATGCAAGTTAACATGTTTACTTATATAACGGGTGTCGGATGTACGATTAAGCTAGGCTTTACATTTGCAAAGGGTTTAGGTATGGCACTGTAATAATTATGGTCATTACAGTTCTACCCGACACTCTTGCGTCGAGTCCCTATCTTTAGTCGTTACCGTTATATTACTGCGTAATGAATCAAACACGACTGAAATGTGACAAACATTTATTGAACTTATTACTCGGAACAAGTATTTACGACTAGGATTAATGGCGGATAAGTAATAAAATGACAAGAGAGAAAACAGATTATGATATATCGTTATGACAAAATATGATAAATACAGTTGCTTGAAATAGAATTGTAATTATATAAAAACATTTTTCATCCTCATGTGTTTCAAAATTTAGAACAGAAATTAATGTCTCTTTCTATGCCTACTACTAATAACCTAAGTAAACTTTTCATCAATTCTAATGAAAAAGAAAATAATTTAAGCCATTTTGGCTTCTACGTAATGATTGCCCAGCATTTTACATAGGTAAAACGGTAAGAAATGTTCAAACGAGGGTGGTTGAACACTTGAGGTGCCAAAACAGTGTAGGTTTTTCAGAATTTGTAACACACGTAATAGATAAAGATTAGAATTTTAAGAAATTTTCGTGTATAGAAATGGGATAGGATAGACCGCATAGAAATGGGATAGGATACCTCCGAGTAATCTAGAAGCTCTTGAAATAAAATTAAAATTTAAAAATAAATAAAACCAATATATTAAATAAACAATTAGATTTATCAAATAGTCCCATTTAAACATATTCCCATTCCCTACTCCTACTCAGTGGCGGCTAGCTCTAAGGTGCGGAGGAGCGCCGCACTCTAGCGCCAAAAAAAACATACTTCATTACGTCTCATCACCAATGCATTAGTGTCCGACCGAAACTAGTTTTTACGGCCGAAACCGAAACCGAAACTTCCATATAAGGTCATTTTTTCGTGGAAAAAATAATCAATCAGCCTTTTAGCATTTTCAGCAGGCATTCAGTCTGATATTTGAAATAAAAATAAACAACATAATTGTCACTCCTTATTTCAAATAAATTATTTATGCTTTTTGAAATCGCAATCGTAAATCGCTTCGTAAATAATATTAAAATAAGTAGTACGTATTACCTATTTGAACATTATTAAGAGGAATATAAACGCTAGAAATATTTCGAATCTCATGCCTGCAAAATTTTAAAATCGGGCGTCTTTTTGCACGAGGCTAGTAAGCGAAAAAGTAGTTTTTATTTATTTTGTGCATAATTTTATACGAACGAAAAAAAGTTAGAACATGGAAAACCTCAAAAATAGTCTTAGCCATAAAGGGGTATTTTTTAAAAATTGTTTCTTGTATTACTTCATAGTTAAGTCATGAAAAAACATTTTTTTTTGGTGGTTTACGCTTATATTTTTTGTTACGCAAATAATAATTTTATTTTAATTCCAATACATAGAAAATCTAGTAAAACCTTTGATTTATCCGTAGCATATTTTATGATGTTCATACTGTAAGCCGATTCGTCGTAAAGATTTATCAAAATAGTATCTAAATAGGATTTGACGTATATATTCATCTTAACAAACTAGCTGACCCGACGAACTTCGTGCCGCCTCAGAATCAATAACTGTTGAATTAAATAAAAAAAAATTAAGTTAAAAATTACACAATGAAGCAATTATCGATGCCCAACTGTCCGTGTTTTGTTTTTGTCAGTATCAGAGATGGCGTTATGTACGGGTTTATATTTTTTGTGATTTTATTACTTTCCACCTACTTACGGGAAATTTTCTAAGGAAGCGGGTACGGGTGCTGCCGCCCCGGGAACCATTTATTGGATAGCCGACACCTTTGCCATAGGTCACCCCAAGTGGTTCGCTACGTTTGGTGATTTAGGAGGGGTGCCCGGGTTCATGGGGTGACTTTTGTGCGGGTCTTGGCGGCGGATGCGTCTGCTCACCTGCTGCGTGGCGGGCCAGATCGAGAGAGACTGGTTAACGGAGGCCTTTTGACCTTTCCAGCCGGTTTCTCTCGACCAATGGGTCGAAAGAGTCCAGCTGGAAAGGTCAAGGTAAAATGTCAATTTCAGTCAAGGCAATGGCCTTGCACCGCAGTTGGAGGGATGGATTCACTCTCGGATACACTGACATCCAGATTCCTACCCACCCCTCATGCCCTTTTCCTTCCCAGAACTTTCTATCCTACCCTTTCTTAAAAAGACCCCCCACACAGCATCCCTTAAGATGACATACGTCCTGAGTGGAGCTTACGTAAAAAAAATGCGTTTCATTTCAGAGATTTATTATTGTATTTTTCCTTTCGAGGGGTGCAGTGGCATACCTTCACGGTTTGACTCATTTTCGACTATTGACATTTAGTGTGTAAGAAAGAGAGGCAGCTTTATATGATTAAGAACAAAAGCTAAACAATCAACGCATTGACATTTGACGTTTTTGAATTATTTGAATTCACGCAAACTTCAATATTATACCTAACACAATATTGTTGCAGCTCTTTCAAAAGATGAAAATTCGTTCCATACAAAATGTATGAGGAAATGAATTTTCTTCATAACTTTCTTTTTCGTGAATTTTTGCGATGTTTTAATAGTTATTATGTTATCCGGAGCAGAGACAAATCCAACAAATCAAAGAACATCAAAATCTGTCCAGCCGTTCTTGAGTTATAAATAGTGTAACTAACCCGACTTTGTTTTATATATTAATATTAAGATAACATAAAATAAAAGGTAGAAAACAAAATAATTTTTTTTAAACCTACTTTGTTTAGGTACACTTAACAAAATATACTCTTTCATCTTAAAAACAAAATAATTTTTGAGGCGGGAATGGGTACCGCTGCCCTGGGAACCTTTATTGGATAACCAACACCTCTGCCATAGGTGACCCCAAGTGGTTCGCTACGTTTGGTGATTTAGCAGGGGTGCCCGGGTTCATGGGATGAGGTTTGTCCAGGTCTTGAAGGTGGTTGACCAGGACACACTAAACCCCAGATTCCTACCCACCCCTTTTCCTTTCCAGAACTCTCATCTCCCTCCTTTCCCTAAAAAACCCTCCACACACATCCCCAAAGATGACATAGGCCCTCAGGGAAATTATTTTCCTCAGGGCCTATCATGAACTTAATCATTTCAATAGCGAAATAAAACTTATCTATTTCGAAATAACGTTAAGTATAAACAACTCCAATTTCACAGCAAATAAACCAAACTACCGCAAAGTTCACGGAGCGAACACAAACAAGTTAATCAAGTCCTGACACGACTATGAACGCGGACGCAGCAAAATGACACTTTGTGGCTCGTAGTTCAGTGTACCGAACATGTCCGATCGCAAAACGAAACCTCCCGAATTCAGTTTCGGTTTCGGCCGTAGTTTCGGCTAAATGGCGGCCGAAACCGAAACTAAGCCGAAACTCGTTTTCTGGCCGAAACTCGTTTTTTGACCGAAACTCGTTTTTTGGCCGAAACTCGGCCGAAACCGAAACCGAAACCGAAAGTTAGGTCGGACACTACAATGCATACATCATAGTGCATAGTACCCATAGGTGCCTGCTGGACTGCGCGCGTAACAAAGCAGATCGTTATGTGCGTATCTTCAGTTTGGTGGTTCATTTTGCAAATCGATCACATGAGTTCTTCCATAATTCTTTACTGAGGCAAAATCGTAGGTAGGTTGAATGCTTTGCAAATTTTACGAAACTTGGACGGCGCTCGAAAAATTTCCACCACATCAAAAGGAACGGTTCGTTCTGTAGCATGTTAAACGGGACACGTTTGTGTAATATTATTATCCATATCGTGTCTTTATTTTAATGTCTACTCTTTTTCATTCAATGTTTTACTCAGCATCGACCAACGATAGCGTAACAACATAACAATGCCGACATTTGTTATGAGTTATGACAGTATATATTCATTCGAGTTTCGGAGCGTTAGGAAGACTTTCGGATGTGTGATAAACTGAATTTTTTTTTCTATTTTCTGAACTCGATTTTCGTCCCAGAGTATCTCCATACAATTTTCTAGATAGGTTTAAATTAACGAATGAACTGTTATTGAATTTACGATCGCGGCGACTTATAACTCTTTTTCTCTTCTTTAACAATGTATTGCATGCACTCAGAGACAATGGAGGATCGACCTAATTTACAAATAGGTATGAGTTTTTCATAATTGAATTTATTTTAATTAGAGTAGGTAGGTCCAAGTTTTATGGGATATCTCTATGGGATGTGTGGAATTGCACTCACCTCCCTACATCCTGAAATAAAGACTATTATTATTATTATTTTTATTTTAGCGCACCACCAATTTTTATGAGCACCAGCCGCTACTGCTCCTACTTATATCTATCTATGATGTTGATGATAGAGAGATATAAGTAGGAGTACCTCCCCCTCATTGATGTTATCTCTCCCTTATCTATGTTACATATAAATACATTATAACTATGTAATCGGTATGTTTTATATAGCTATACATAATTTAAAATGAAGTCGCTCCCGCTGTCTGTGCGCTTAGATCTTTTAAACTACGCAACTATTTTTCATGCGGTATTCTTCAATAGATAGAGTGATTCATGAGGAAGGTTTTTAGGTATTTAATTTATCAAGGTTTTGTGTAAATTGGTTAAAATATATAAATAAAGGGAGCGGGCTTGCATGCGGGCGGTGTGGATTTGATTTAGCAGATGGTTTTAAAAGTTGGTTAATGGCATGGCGTTGTGTTTCGTTAGTCACAGCAACGTGTGTCCGGGTCTGCTAGTTAAAAATAAAATAAAGTGGTATTCTAACTAAGGTATTTTACTCGAATTATAATAAAATCATTTTCATGGAACGATATCTCAGCAGGTTGAAGACGATTAAATATTATGAATAGCAAACCAGCCCTGACGCAGAAAACATCAGGGGCTCTATTTAATCTTCCTATTACATCAAATTTAAAGAAATATCTCAACTCACGGACTGTAATATGCGACAAACAGAGGTAAAGATTTTTTTAACATCAACGTATATTTCCCACCTTTGTACGGTTTTCTTTGCCGTTCCTGGTAAGATCATATCTTTTTTGTTTCTTCGTGACGTGAATGAAGGATTAATTAAATTGTATGTTATTAATTAACTCAACGCCAAGAAGTTGATGGCTGTTATTATATCATTCGTGGTAATCTTTAATTGTCTCCAATTTTTTTATCACGTTATTATCCGTTCGGATCTGCGGCATTTTATATTAAAAAAATATATACAAAGCGACTTGCTCGTAAATCGCCAATTATCCTTCGATTATCCCACGTGATTTTCACATTCATCCACGAAAAGTGATTAAAGCATCGATTACGAGGTTTAACTTTTTGGCATAGTCATAACATTATCGTAATAATTTGCGTGAGAGTTGCAAAAACTCTGAATTATTCCGTAGGCATTTCAGATTCGCACAAGCTTCGTTCCGTTATTTATGAGCGCTTGGTACAATGGTTCACTTGCATGCGACCTCTGGAAAACGTATAGTCGACTGCTGTATGGGAAAAACTATTTTCCGAAGGATTTTCACTGCGCAATAAAATAATAATAAAACTTTGTTCTTGGGATATATGTGACCTGAAAGCTTTCCGTGCTAACAATGGGTTAATCATTACTAAATACATTAATTTGCACCTTACACGGTCGCTTGTTGTTTAATTGTTAGTTTATTCTGTCATTATTCTTACATTCAGTTAGAAGTAGGTTTCCAAGATAAGTAAGTAGACCATGTTAGATAGGTCTCTCTCTCAGTCTCAGTACCTTAATCTACATATTATTATCTCCCAACGGCGCATTATCTCTGCATACCATTTGTAAACATGAATTAAGACCCAGTTTAAAAAAAATAACGAGAAATACGGTTTCTCTGATATCGTGTAAATCACATTCGCCTGGTCCAATAGTGGTCAGGATATTCACTAACTGGGGTAAATGCATATAATAATACCAGGCGCATGATACGAAGCCCATATCATTGGAGGGATCCCACCATATTCATAAGACAGTATAGGTCAGACTGGTCTCTATAAAGACAGTTTTTTTTCTTCTTTTTTTGGTTCTCAACTCCTAGTGTGCCAAGAAATCCGCCGTGGGCTTCTCAGTCGCTCACCGCACTTCCATCTATTTTATGGTATTTTGAACATTAAAAAATACTTCTACTAAAATAATTTCATTTTATTTGATTAAAAAGAAAAAAATGTATCTTAATATTATTCTAACTTGTCTTTTCATCCCTTGCAGGTATGTTTATTATATAGCTTGAGAATACAGGGTGTTAAGGGACGTACTTGACTTACTTTAACCAGTGATTCCTGACATTATTTGGAGTAAAAAATGTACATGAAATTTTGGTCTCCGGTGACTTTTTTGGCGACTTTTTTTTTTTTTTTCAAAATTTTTTTCTTCAAAATCAAACAAAAAAAAATTCTTCCGCACATAGTCACTGGTCACTCAGCCGGGTGTCTGACGAACCCCTTACCCCGCCTCCAACTGTTCAACAACTACCATTTTTTTATGTTTTTGTAGAAAAAATAAAAATAAAAAACATCAAAAATGTCACCGGAGACCAAAATTTCATTTACATTTTTTACTCCAAATAATTTCAGGAATCACTGGTTAAAGTAAGTCAAATACGTCCCTTAACACCCTGTATAGTAAACCCAAGAATACTTTCGTATGTCTTCATTATATTAGGTTTTTTATAACATTAGAGAGAGAAAAAAAACATTTCTCTGAGTATAACCAGCTATCCTGGGAATATACTTAGGATAGATACATACTTATAGTTTTTTTTTTATCAATATATTAGCATATCATCTAGTCAGACGGTACAATTTACAAAAACATGATTTTGTCAAAAAAACAGACGCCGGACGATCGACATTTTACCATTGGCATTTCAAGGGTTAATAATAATAATAACATTTGGATGATTTGGGTCGCATGAAAGGACGCTGTCTAACTGCCGTTGTTCCCAACTTTTCGATCGATCAATCTAAGTCTCCGATCAGCTATACCATTACCATTTGAAGCGATTTTGTAGTGCTTGTAAATATTCAATTGATTTGTTTAGTAACACTGTTGGTCGGAGAGTTGCGATGGGAAGAGCATATTTTTTTGTGAATTTGATGAGTGTTGAGCCATAATTTCCAGTAGGATTGTGAACAAAGGTCGATAGTTACGGAAATCAAATCCTTATCATTATATTTTGATTTTCGGTGGGAATCGAATCCACGACCTTCCTAAATAAATGTCAATTTATAGGTTTACCAAAATGCTATGGATGCATGGTATTGTCGTTTTTTCGTAAATTCGTAATTACATTTAAGAGCCATTAACCAGCGGCCGAGAATTTAAATTTCGTCAAACGATGATCTTGCGATCGTACCCTTGCAACTGTAAAGGCGGTTCCGATGAGAAAGAATAATTATTCTCCATACCGGCATTTTAACATAATAACTCAATTGATAGATTTTATTTCATTCAAAATTTGCTTTGATAAATACCTACATTCAAAAATGCTCAAACTCGTGATGATAAAACTATTAAAATTATTTACTTTTGTGATCATAAGTATTTATAATTTTTTAATAATGTCTAAGCAAAATAAGAATGTAAAAAAATCTTAAATATATTAGATTAATAGACAAACTGAAGTATTTTCGTCACAAAACAAGGGCGCGGATATTTTTTTAATGATTTTTATTGGAACTAAAATTAAAATTCTGAAAAAGTAACTTTCCCAAATAATTTATTTTACTGCATGATTATATGATTTGATATTTACGTTGCATAATACAAAATTTTGTTTGAAAATTTAACAAATTTAGTAGCTTTCAAAAGTAGCTTTTATTTTATTGCATAATTGTATGATTTGAAATGTATGTTGTATAATATAAAATATTGTTCAAAAATTTAACAAATCTGCCAACGACCTACGGTCAAACCTTATTGTACTAAAAATTAACATATTTTCTCAAAGTTTAAAACTTAGCTTTACTAGATAAAATAACAGTCTTTCGAAATCAATTTATAATTTTTTTGTCGAAAAGAGTCAATGTGTCTAAAATTTGATTTAAAAATTACATATTTCTGGTTTTGTCTGGTTATTTTCTCAATATAAACGTAGTACCTGTCAGCTCTAAAGGAATTTCGGGTACCATATCACATATCATTCCAGTACGAATTTTTTTTTTGTTTTTTTCCTTGTAATGTCATCACGTGTTCAGTGTTCAGTGTTCAGCACATCTCTGTCTTTCACTTTGATCACGTTCGCCGTTTGACACCGGTAACACTTCAAAGGGAATCCAATTTGCATCGATCCTTTTCGGAAAATTCCACGTTCTGATTTGGACACGGTTTATTTGACAAAGGTAATAACGAGCTTTGAAGTCTTCTACCGAAAAACGTGATTTTTATTTGCATGTTGAAACCTTATACTGCTTCCCTCTCAATTTGCTACTTTTTTATTTTAACTTCAGTGCAGAATTTTTTTACGTTAGCTCTAGCTCCAGACAGGAGGCCCTGAGGAAAAAAATTTCCCTCAGAAATGTATCTACGTCATACGTCATTTAGAGGATGCTTTGTGGAGGGTGTTTTTAAGGAAAGGAAGTTCTGGGAAGGTAAAAGTATTTAGGTACATAAATTCCTCTCCTCCCTCTCCTTAACAAGACCCTTCAAACAGCATCCCCTCAGATGACATAGGCCCTGAAAGAAATTATTTTCCTCAGGGCCTCCTTTTTTTAACATTAGCTCCACACTGGAGGCCCTGAGGAAAAAAAATTCCCCAAGCCTACGTCATCCTTGGGGATGCTGAGTGGAGGGTCTTTTTAGGAAAAGGAAGGAGATGAAGTTCTGAGAAGAAAAAATGTATGAGGGGTGGGTAGGAAACTGGGGGTCAATATGTCCAGAGGTGACAGACCCATGAATCCATCCCTCCGAATCGAGAGTCTGGCTGGAAAGGTCAAAAGATCTCCCTCAACCATTCCTTCCCTATCCGACCTGCCACGCAGTAGGTGGGCAGACGAATCCGCCGCCAAGTCCTAGACAAACCGTCTCCTTATGAACCCGGGCACTCCTGCTAAATTACCAAACGTAGCGAACCACTTGGAGTGGCCTGTGACTGGGGTTAGTTGGTGTTGGTTATTCAATAAATGGTTCCCGGGGCGGCAGCACCCGAATCCGCCGCCCTTTCGTAGACCTGATAAAAAAAATGCACGAGCTTTGTCGAACAATGTCCGAGTTTTGATTCAACGATTACCGGGCTATTATTTGTGATTGCGTCGCTAACTGCTGTTTTATCGTCCTTGGTTCAATTCAAAAGGACTCTAAAGACTTTCTGTCTGGGAGGGAGGAGTCTTTAGAAGAGGTGTTATTGTATTTCGGAATTACTAACTACTGCTTACTAATCCTGAGTAAAATTGGACTGGATTCTTTGGACCGGAACCCACACCTCTAAGTGAAAGGGGAATGGCGCAGGCGCCCTGGTATATAAACAGTATCGAGATAATGGTTTGGACTTAATTTACTTTGTGAGATTACATTGGTGGATCCTTTGGACGTAATTACTCGAGCGAAGAAATATATATTGAGTTGGTGAATTGCTGGAAAGCGGAATATTAATTACAACACTTTTATATGAATCGAAAAAAGTCATTGAAGAAGAAACTAAAATTTGAACCAGACGCAGAAAAATAAAAAGATATCGGTCGCAACTGGGACTCGAATCCTGAACCTCTCGTCTTACCGGGACGAACGCCTTATCCAATTAGGCCACTGCCGCCTCTTCTTAGGTTCTGGGTTCGAGTCCCAGTTGCGACCGTTATCTTTATATTTTTTTGTGTCTTGTTCTCTTTCATATTTTCGTTTAGATTATTAGTGTTATTTTCTTCTTCAATGATATATTACATTGGTGGGAATAACCTTCAAAAGTTATAAAAAGAGAATTGTTCTAATAAAAATTGAAAAAAAATGTGTTTCTCTTCCCTCCAAAAAACTAATCTATTTCAGCTGCCGATCAAAATTCATTTAGTAAAAACATCTTGTTTAAATTATATTCACGAAAAACGAGATTTTTATTTACTTTTTTATTATTTTTATGTTTTTTATTATTTACTAGCTTTTGTCCCCGGCTTCGCTCGCATATTCGCCCCCCTTCCCCTTCCCCCACCCCTCCATCAATCCCCTCCCCCCCCCTGCTCCCCTCCATAACCGTTACATTCATTTTTCAAACAGCTCGCGTGCCACCTATTAAAACGTAACAATCAAACACGCGCAGTTTCGCATTTATAATATTAGTATAGCTGTTGGCTAAGATCAATGTGTAAATTGGTACCTATTTTATACATATTTGAATGTTTACATCAAAGTGATCTCCATAGTAACCTAAACAAATAACAAAATGACAGCGCACGTCCAGACAAAAACGTATAATAAATAATTTCATAACGCCAGAGCTTACCAATATATACAGCCTATATTACTCGCAAATAATGTAGCTTTCTATTAGTGAAAGAATTTTTAAAGTCCATTCCGTAGTTTTTGTGTGAAAGGGTAACAATCGTACATCAGTACAAACTTTCGCCTTTATAATTTAATAGGATAATACGATTATAAGCACCGCTAAACTGCCAAAGCACTTGGTCAGCAGGTCAATTTAACAATTTTAATAAGTCAGGTACGCCTCACACGTCATACATATGTCAGGTAATGTTATATTATCGTGAAAACAAACTTATGGGTCCGAGTGGTTAATACAAAATTAAAGCATAGGTACATATTCGCGCCCTTGAGGTGATTTTCTCACGAAAATGGAGCTATAGAAGTCATCCAAATATTATTATTATTATTATTATATAACTAGAAAATAGATATAGAAGAATAACTTTAGAATAACAAGTAACTACAATACAAAAATAAAAAGGCATAAAATACATAGACAGATAGATACACAGGTAACATACTCATTGTCATACACTATCTCAAAGGCACACAACATACTTAAACATACTCATTATACTTTGTAATTTTTGTAGTTTGAGAATTTGACTCAGTACTGAAATATCACAACCGTTTCGTGCACTAAGCCAATACAATTATATTTTAACTGTTTTTTCAGCTATTCAGGTTTTTTCCAGGTTTATCAGTTTTCATTCTAGTATTTTTATTTTTCGGGTTTCCAATCTGTCAATCTCTTTGCATTGAATATAATATTTGTAATTTATTGAAAATTTCGTTTCATTTGCAACCCACTCGCAGCACTTGTTTAGCAGGCGAGGCTAAAAATAACGAAACAAAAAGGGCGTTACTGAACGCTAACAGTCGTGATTCGCAACGCTATTAGCCCCGATGCCTGACTGCCTAACCCAGGGGTCGGAATTTGCGACTCGCGAGCCGCATGCAGCTCTTGCAATTTCACCTCTACTCAACCAGTCTTATTTTGCATTTCGAACACAAAACTGGTTTTAAATTAAATAAGGGATCTATGCCCGAGTCTGTTTATAGAAACATTTAAATTGGCAGAAGCGTCACATTACAGTAAGATTGTAGATAACAGAAAGTAAATCGTAATTTGTAATGCATTTGTTATCCCGTTTCTTTGGCAAATTGGCTGCTCTCACTTGAAAGTTTGCCGACCTCTGGCCTAGCCTAACACCGAACCTAGGAACATCTAACAGGAGAATGTGTGCATCATTGATCTCTTGTGAAATTGTTTCATTAAGGCCACTTGCACAAGAGAATCTCGCAGAAATTGTACTTCAAGATGAAGCGTTGTAAATTTTGAGGATTTATTCTAAAATAAAGATAATCTAGTATATGTTTACCAAACCAAAAAAAATATAATGCACTTAAATGAGTCATAGCAATAACGTCATTCTAAATCAATTAAGAAAAACCCTTACACTTAGTGCAAGGCAAACCAAAGGGAAATACTCCGAATCCCACATTAGCACTCTCTCAATTAGTGTCTCTACAAATTGGTTTAACCGGTAATAAATCAACTTAGACACCTTCAAAAATTGACATTTAAAATCTTATAAATAAGTCGTCCGTTCGTGGCTTCACCACAGTTTGAAAATGACCTTACCAGTCGAAACAGCTGTAACTAAAACACTACCCAAAAAACTTGCAGAACTCGATAATAACATTATCAAATTTAATTTTAATTAAATTTCTAAAAATTAAAATGGAGTTCTACGAATTCAACACAAAAACAATAAATAATCTAGTACTTTTAGAGGATTTTCTTCGTGGGTTTGGTAAAACATTTTTTCGTCTCCTAATATATTATTACCAAAGATTTTAGGATGATCGCTGGTCCAGGATAAGGTTTTGTTTATTATTTTATGTATTCTACATTATGTAGGTACAGTAGAATTATTTTTAAGATATTCTTTCTTGTGTATTGGTGTACCATATCGTAAGACTACTACGGGGTAACAGTGTTCCAAACTATTTCGAACCAATTTAAACCACCACGTGTAAATAAATACATTTAAACTCGTTCGCTCTTAAAAATTATTTACATATTTTTTGCGCGGGAAAGCGCGTAAAAAATGTACTTAAATCTTATGTGGTCTCTCGTTGCATTTCTACCAGACAATCACCAGTAATTCTTATTATGAAAAAAAATCGATTTTTTTTATTTATTAAAAATTCTTTTAAAATATACATTAATTCTAATGCCTGGAGACGGGTGCCCGAATTTTAGGATGTTCCCGGTTCTATGGTTTGACAGGGTTTTACTTAGGCATCTATTCCTGCCAACTCATTGTCTTATCTTTATGTTTTTTTTTTTTTAAATTCTTTGACGGTGTTAGACAATCAATGTCTTCTTTGGTTTCGCGTTAATAAATTATATGTATATTTCATCATAAGGCCTATTATATATCCCTTACCTGCACAGTTATATAATCGATGGCATACCCGCGATGCCTCTGGATCCGTGACATTTGATGTCTGCCTCCGAAGATGACATTTGAACCGTGCGCCTCATTAAACCCTGTCACAAAAGGCGAACCAGCCAACCTCCATTGTTCATGATTCTCCAAAGTACTACAGTACCTACACATTACAAGCATTGTTTTTCATGCATCGGTTGTATTGTGCTTCCTGGAGCGCAATGCTTTGTTTGATGATACCAATTTATTGTGTGCCAAAAACTCGTCTTCGTCAATTTATCAAATTTCTTCAGGTATTCGGCTTTCGATTGTTACTCGGTGTTTAAAACTGGTCCCAGTACAGGCACAAAATTCGTGCATAATTTGGGACGGTTTCAATTTTAACTTTTTTTTTCTAGTGGGAGGAGATTTGCTAATATTGTCGACTATTGTTTATCTGTTGGGAGTCTTTGTACTATAAATAAATTAAGCTGTTTGTTTTTTACAAAATAAATAAACAATTATATTCATATTCAGTCAATTATAAATACTGAATTCTGTTAAACTTCTTGCTTTATGATTACTATTTTCTGAAATTTAATACCTTTCTAATTGAATTTTTAATGCTGCTAATAATTCTTTTTAACTATTCTACAAAGTAGTCAAGTTTTGTTACATAGTTAATGCCGAAGAAATACAAAAAAAAAAAAAAGTTTTGAACAAACAGCTCATAGTACAGATTATGAAATGCGCTATTTATTCTACATATTATGTACTTACTAAATAAAATAAATGCACATATCCTAGTCGGTTCACTTGCTGGGAAAGAGTATTATACTAATCTTATCTTTAATATATAAAAATGAATGTTTCTTTGTTTATCCCTTATGCGGTACCTAAACCATTCAACCGATTGCGATGAAACTTTAGTAATTTGTCCGCATGCCCGCGATGGTTTCTGTACATGTATAATATCGAGCTCTTGCGTTGTGAAATTATTTCATGTACTAAACCTCCACTTGCGATGAAACTTTGGTAAATTGTTGTGCGCACGCCCGCGATGGTTTCTATATATACTAGTGAACTCTGGCGTTATGAAATTTGTATAAAAAATGTAATATGTGGCGAGCGAGTTGTTTTAAAATGATTGTATATAGATTAGCGGGAGGTTGGCAAGGGGGGATGGGGAGGGGAATCCGGGAGGGGGGAAGGGGAGACCGAAGGGGAACGCGAACGAATGTGAAAAGACAAAATAATTTCTATATTTAAGTGGCATTGCAACGTTGCCGGGAACTCACTAGTAATTGTATATTTTTTAGTTCTGAACGAAATATAACTTCTCAACCTAATTCGTATACGAAAATTGACCTTCACTTCAGTCAATAAATTGTTTTAGTTTCCGTTTAAATTTTCTTACAAAGTGAAATCCCTTGGTGATATTTTTGTTTGGACGTCTGCGTACTATCGATTTCATTCTTTTTCGGATACTATCATTTCTGAAAGTTCTTGAAAAATAACCAACTGCCCACGTTTCTTGTATTTTTTCCAATATGTATTTTATTTTTGCCGTTTTCCACCGCTTTAAATCAAATGCTTTTCGGCTTACGTATATAAATGTAAAAACTCTTTAAGCGTTATATTATCGTTACAAATCGGAAGGCTCTCGATCAAGAAGAGCTTAAATTATCATAGAAATGTGCTTTCGGCGTCGTTTCAGGGGAGAGGCGTCGGACTCTCCGCCTTTCCTGTGGCGATGGACATGGCGGGCGGAGGTATTAGGGTCGTTTGAAGTAAACCGGGTCAATCTTCCTCAAAACACTGTTTTCCGCCATGATTCATTTCATCTTATTTTTATGTGACGATTTATACGCGTATATTATATTCGAATTGATTTTGGAAAAGCTGGGGAGAATATGAGAATCAAATTTAGAATTTTGTTGCTTTTTTACAAGTTTATTTACTTTCACAACATTCCGACTGTTTTGCAATTGAAGAAACTTTGGTTTTGGGGCGTCGAAGTCATAACATCGAGTGTGAAAAACAGCGTCGGGAGATTCCTCGGAGGGTTCCTTGCTGGATAAAGCACGAAAGAGATGAAAATCGAATGAGAATACGGCGGATAAGGAATAAGCTCTCAGCCAAGCTCTCAAGTAGTCGCTTTTGTAAAGTAGCAAAATAATTATCCAACTACCAGTTTTTTGCCGCTAGGCCCTGCGGGCAGCTTTTGGTTTGATTGTTGCTGACCATTTTGTAACTCCGATAGGAAATGGTTCCAAAAATAACCGGTACCTCCGATCCACTGTGATCCAGTGATGGCCAATCACCGAGACAAATTAACGTCATATGTAATATATAGCCGCGTGATACTATTATTCACAACTCCAAGTATTTCCGTCAATCTTTCCATATCCGGAGATATATTCAAATTTACAAATCCGTAATACTTATACCTGCCAGGGGCAGGTCCTCATGCTATGATTCTAGTTACACCTTTTATGTCTTAACGTGTCGTTTAAAAGAAATGATATATATTTAAAAAAAAACAGAGTGCAATTCACACGCGGAGAAGTGAAACCGAAAACTAAAGTAGACAATAGTAGGGAGGCTACGAAGCACTGCACAAAGAGTCCGATTTTACTGTCTCATTTTCTCGCAAGCTAAACCCTATAGATGTATGTGTTTGTTTCTTTTTAGCGTAGCTTTTTCATTTCATCGAGTTTCAAATCACAACGGTGCTAAAGAACCTTCAAAAAATATGTATACTTGACACTCTATTTTGTCTAGACACAATTATTTTACAAATTGAAAAATTCATGCAGAGCTTATGCTATAATTCAATACTTAGATATTCAAATGACTTTGATGTTATGGAAATCTTCAAATCAAAAAACTGTTGGCTTGGAAACCGACAACGCTACAAATCTATCCACTAAAATTAAACCGTTATTTTATTTTAGAAATGATTGAAGGGGAAGTTTATTATTCATCAGTAAGTAAGCACTTCACAAGCGTTCTATAGTAATGTCCCTATCACTTCAATTTCACTATATTATTCAAACGTTTTATTCAACTGTACTCGTTTGTTCAGTTCTCCGTATTGCTATACCCATTTTCACTCTTGCCTCCTCTCGTCTGTGGCTGCCGGACAATGACACGTGTCACTCCGCCACGCGGCTCCCGAAGAAGGTGGGATCGCTCAACAGCTCAACAAAGAGTTTCCTACCTTTGTGAGTGTGCGAACATTTTCTTCTCCTTTCGATCTGTTGCTTTTTCGTGTTCTACTTCTCGAAAATAATCCCCTGCCTCGTGTGGCACCTTTGTCAACATTTTTTTACCGGATAGGAGAGGAAAGTAATAGGAAACAACTACTAGGAGCAAAGGAATTCCAAGAGTAAAAAAAAAGTTAATAGTAATTATCTTCTTTCTTCTCCCATTTGCCAATAGTGACACTGTAAGCTTAGACTTGTTTCTTCAGTCTATTTTCGGATACTTTTCTTTTCGGGCTTCCCAGATTACTTTTTGCGAAGATTTATCTAGTTGTTTTGTCTGCAATTAGCTTTTTTGGATGTCTGAAACGATTATTTATCTCTTACTTATTTCATTTGTTCGTTCGCCGGGGCCACCGAGAAAGTTCGCTTCTTTTCATCGACGCTATAAAATTTCATTTGTATTTCGCTTGAATAAAATCCTAGACGTAAATTGATTTTCATTGTATAAATTCAGTGAAACGGTAATCAAACATGACATTTTGGAAGCAAACAAGTACGAGTTCAATGTAAACATTTTATTTTCAACAAATCTCTTTACCAATTATTTTCTTTCGAAATTTCAAAGGGTTTATAAAATTCTATTACACTTTTAATGTTTTTTTTTGCCACAAGCCTTAAAGCGCTCCCCCTAACACGATTAAACCCAAACTTGATAATTATCTAAACTTTGAAAGAGAAAGTTCAATTATAAATGGAAGGGGGTTGTGCCGCCGGCTAAGGGAGCTCTGGGTAGCTGTTTGTCTGACATTCCCGCTAATAAACGTAAAATCTTAGAATTTTTTCAAGCTTTATTATTTTCCCATAAAAACGAATAAATCAGAAGCAAACCTTGGTCATACAAATCCGCTTTAAGTAGGGACTTGTAATCTATTTGTCAGTTAATCACTTTTTTCTACTTAAGCACTGTCTCCACTTTTATTTCGTTTTCGGGCTTTTTTGGTCACGTCTAAAAATCAATAAATCTAATAATACAGCCTTAAAACTTCACCCAGTTTATTGTTCAGTTATTATTAATTGTAATTTGGACGTCAATGTCAATGTTTGCGTGTTCACACTTTTATTTCTCTATATCAGTTTTAAAAGTCTATTGATTTATTAAAATTGCTGACATTGTAAATGTTTTATTTTTATTCCAACAAAGAAAAACTTTTTTCACCTAAATATTATCGCGCAGTAGAAAATATTACCTTGTTTGTTTAAAAAATATATATACCTACCGTTCAAAAATCCCATGATCACGAGTCGACGGGTTATGTGGAAGTAACTATTTGGTTATTCATACATGGCGGCTTGACATAGCTAAAACCGTTTAAAGCATGTTTTTGTTTTGTTTAAAATTATTTTTGAATTTCTGAGATGTTTTTTCAACAGATCGTTTTTTTAATACATTTCCGAGTTGTTGTCAATCATGTTTTCGAATGATGTTAATTTATTTGTACGTGTTATTTTGAAATTTTTTCGATAATTTATATTCGTAAGGAGAACGTCTGTGCGGCCTTTTTCATACAAAACTTAATTTTGGATTTAAGGTCAAAATACCCAACTGAATGAATAATTATTTTTTCTTCAAAGAGAAATGTTTAATATGGATCTGTGCTACTTTATGTATTTACTTTTCAAATTATAAAATACATATAGGCCATTAAAGAATCCACTTTTGCATGATTTTTGTAAATTTCCGACGTAAATCTGTAATTTAAATGTACGCCCAACATATTGCATTTTTAATAATTTCAATTTTTAACTCACAAATAATTGCCTAAGTTACCTAGAAAATCATGAAAATATGATTTAATTAAAGGCCTGTGTTTTATAATTTAAAACACAATTAAATAAAGTACCAAAGATCGGTACTAGATTTTTGGTAGATCTGTTGATTAAAACATAGATACAAAGGCAGTTCCTTTTAAGCATTTAACTCATTAAGTGCCTGTCTGAATTTCTGTAAAAATTTTAACATTAGAGACAGTGCTAAAATGATATCCGTTACACGTGATGTAACGATGTTACGTGACGTAGTTTTGTCGTTTTAAAGTTAACTTTTCCCGTGACTTGAATCAATATTAACGTGATGGCAATACGCCTCAACTGGAGAACTGGCTCATTCTCACCTGGTGCCTGGGGACCTGGGGCCAGGTGTTATCTAATTGTCTGACGGAACGCGATACTTATCTCCTTATTATTCTAAGAATTGCCAAGTGTTATTACCGTCGGAAGCGTGTTGTACATTGGACGTTCTGTAGCTGAACCTGTTACTGTTTTAAAGACCCATTGTCACTTCGACCTCTACGTGTTGTTCATTTTCCTGCTCAGAATTCCGGATGGAATTTTTTCCTTTTCGGAATAATTTTATATTTGTCATTACTTCTTTTATTTATTTTGTGCATCTATATAAAAAGGTTTACATGTATTTTTTTGGCCTTTCCTGTCTCACTATTAAATCCTGTGTCGAGACAGACTAGTTTACAAATATTTTATGAATATTAAATAAAGTACATTTTTAATAAAGCGAAAATATTTGACAAAAATTTTCAGGTTGGTAGGTAATTGTAACAATAATGAGATCACGACCTCTTTCGATGATCCATTGTTTGATCGTTCGTGCGTACTGAAACTAACTGGGTACCTTCCTACGTACTCGTTGTTGAAGAAAATCGTCAACAAAACAAAAAGTATTTCATTTATTATGATATTGGCATTTCATTTTGCCGCATCAATAAACACAGGAGATTTCACCCCGGGAACAACCATATAATGGATAACCAACATCCCTGCCTTAGGTCACCAAAGTGGTTCGCTACGTTTGATGACTCGGCAGGGGTGCCTGGGTTCTAGGGGTGAGGTTTGTCTAGGTCTTGGCGGCGAATGCGTTTGTTCACCTAATGCATGGCGGGCCGGATTGGAAGAGACATTGAGAGAAATTTACCAGCCGGAATCTCTCGACCCATGGCCTTGCACCGCAGTGGGAAGTAAGGATTCATACGTCCTCTTTACTCCTGGACACATTGACCCCCAGATTCCTTCCCACCACTCATACCCTTTTCATTCCCAGAACTTCCTCTTCTTCCTTTCCATAAAAAGACCCTCCAGCATCCCCAAAGATGACATATACCCTAAGGTAATATTTTTCTTCAGGACCTCCTGTGTGGAATAAATAAATAAAAATGTGTCATATCTCAGTCTAAAGCACTCCGCTTAGTTCTAAATAGTTCATATTATCGAAATAAAACTATATTTCAACTTAATTACAGTTAAAATATAAACTATTTGGGGGGAGGGGGGTGGAAAACACTTACAAAATAATAATACTAACAAGAAAAAATGAGTCTTGAGCACGGGAAATTATAAAGCCTTTTATAGTCATCCCGACGTAAATAGTTGTTTCTTATAATAACTTAATTGAAACGAACTGTTATTACAATCATTTGTGTTTATTAAGAAAAAACGCAATACAAATTCTTGTGTTGCGTTTTTTCTTTTTTTTTACGCCTCCCCTGCGATATCCGAATATAATATGATGTTAGAATTCGTCTAGCGTTACATCTGAACGATGCTCATAGATTCTCAAAATAACACGTCCAAAAATAGAAGACAATAAAGCTACATAACAAATATCGGGGTATATCCAATTAATCTGGTTGACAAACTGTATTATCGATTTTACAAATTTAATAGTTTTATCCTATATTAGAGCGCGTACACTTGCCGATTTAGCCTCGTGCCAATTGTCAAACGATGGAACTATCGACCATTGAATAATTTTCACGGTACTGAGCCTCTAAATATGTAAATTTTAGTTCGCAGATAATTCCACGTGGGCGATATGTAAATTTGGGCGTTCAATTAGTTAGTTAGGGCGATTTCTGTACGCACCCCGCAACGTTAATTTTCTCCAGCATTTTCCGAGCGCGTCGCGGCGCACAGTGGGGCCGCTATTAAAATAAATCTATATATTTTGATGTAGAAGGAATTTTAGCAAAAAAAAAAAACGCTTGGTTTGCTTTGCATCGACGTCATCGAATGGTAAGGCTCTCGACTAGCAATTCGAAGGTCGCGGGTTCAAACGAATGTTATTTGGTTGATTTGTGTTATTTCACAATAAATTAATTTAAAGTATATGTTCAAAATTAGTCATGAATTGGTTCACAAGTGAAAAACGAGAGACCATTTAGACGGTGCGTTGACGACATCAATGCCATAGCAGGTGGTAAATGGACAAGAGTAGCTAATGATGGAGAGAAATGGCGACAGTTGGAGGAGGTCTTTGTTAACTAGAAACATATCGACAGGGAGTCGGTGCATGATAAGTGTTATAAATGTTATAAATATATATATATATATTTTTTTTTTTTTCATAAATTTTTTTATTAGTTATAGATATTTTTTTTGGCTACCACACTAGGCTAATGCCCGTATTGTGGTAGTCGTACATTTAATGTTTTAAATACGATTTAATTAAAACAGATGATTAAACATTCCAAAAAAAAATTAAGAAATACTTTAAAGTAAAGAGAGAGAAAAAAGATCATATTTTAAAGAAAAGTAGAAATAAAAATGAAAATTCATATTTTGAAATACAAAAATTAATAATAAAGATTAAATGTTAAGAACTCAAATGTTCTATATAAATTAAAACACATTAATTATAAATAATGTAATGTAATTTACAGTCTGAAAAAAGGCTATTATTTTTTTATATATCTCAACACGTTCCAGAGCGGAATATACTCTCAGTAGCGCTCTTGTGTAAGACCACCATTCAGAATTCAAACGTTTCTTGAAATGGCTTTAGCCGTGCTTGTTGACCAGATCTGAATAGCCAGGTACTTCCCCAACTTCTCCGCTCTTCTTGCCCCTTCCACTCCCACTTCAGCCTCTCAACTTAACCCAATTGGGGATGCCGTAGTCTCACCTACTCCAGACGGGAGCAGTTGGAATTCTTGTGCGTTATTCATATTAGAAAGTATTACTATTTTTTTTATTTGTAAAAAAAAAATTAACCTTAACTGATCGTAAAATTATTATAATAAATACGGTAATATAACTTTGTGTAAATTCCACTTTATTATTTCCTTATCCAACCGGTTTCGGTTTATCCTGAACCTTCCTCAGGGGTGAATAAAAATATATTATATAAGAATATATATAATATATTTATATTAGGATATATTTGTATTCACCTCTGAAGATGGTTCAGGATGAACCGAAACCGGTTGGATAAAGAAATAATAAAGTGGAATTGAAACAAAGTTGTATTATTGTTTTTAGTATAATTATGTATTCCCACAAAGTGTTTGCTACATGTGAAAATTTAATGTAAAATTAACTAGATAGGTATTATAAAAGTCGTACCTATAAATAATAATAATAGGTAGGTACTTGTTATAAAGAAACTGCGTATTTTTTTATTTGTTACTTTTTTTATTTTTGTATTTATAGTGTCCCGTTACAGCTTTTAGTAAAATATCAACAAAAACTTGGGTATTTTGATAAAATGTATTTTTTCCGCCTCCACTGTGCGGCGGGGCGCGGGGTTCATGACGTCACCCGTCACGCATCCGTCGCGAAACGTTCCTAGCTGTGCTCGTTCCACATTAACCGTCATAATGCCTTGACACGTGTTAAATGGGCCGTTTTATTGCCACGTTTCTGGTATTTGTTATTCCTAGATTAACGGTGTGTTTTCATTGTTTACGTAAACAATGTTCGATAATTGTAATTTATCGTTTATATACTATTTAAGAGCTCGTCTGGGATAATAAAAATTCGCGAAAAATGTCTGACCAACCTAAAACGTTAATGACGATAATAAATTATTAAATATTTTCCTATATAAACATCAATATTTGCAAAGCTTCACGTTCAATTTCATCTAAATATCCATGTTCCGTGCACAAAGTACTTGTTGTGACGTCGTTAAAATAAGTACCTAAAATCGATAATATATTTTGAAGAGAAACTCCTTTAACGCTGCGTTGTTAATGATTTGAAATTCGGATGAAACGGAAGTGCGTCACAAATTTATTATTTGGCGGGTCCTTGGTTCTAATATAATGCGGTAAATTCGCGCTTCGGCGCGGGCCTTCGATAGCGCAGTGGGCGAGGCGCTTGACAAGTCTCAGCGGCCAGAGAGACATACATCCTACGAAATCGAGGAAAAAAATATTCTTGTGAAATGAATATCCAATCTTCAAACCACTTTAAAATAAACAGGCAAAAGAAAACAAAGTGACATCTAGCGACTTTCTAGTTTTACCTCTACCGCGTGTAAATTAGACACTCTGACATTTTTTTACATTAGCTCCACATCGAAGGCCTTGAGGAAAATAACATACCTCAGGGTCTAACTCATCTTTAGGGATGCTGTATGAAGGGTTTTTAAGGAAAGAAAGGATAGGAAAAAGCTATGAGGGGTACGCAGGAATCTGGGGATGCGAGTGTCACGGGTCAGGAGTGACGGACGTTTGAATTCATCCCTCCCACTGCGGTGCAAGGCTAGGGGTCGAGAGGGTCCTGCTGGAGACATATAAAAGGTAAAAATGCCCGCCAACTATAGTAGGGCAGACGCATCCGCCGCCAAAACCTAGACAATCCTCACCCCATGAACCCGGGCACCCCTTCTAAGTCACCAAACTTAGCAAACCACTTGTAGTGACCCACGGCAGAGGCGTTGGTTATCTAATGAATTGTTCCCGGGGCGGCAGTACCCATACCCGCCTCCCAAATTGAAATTTGAATACATCCAGTAAAGGTGACAAATCATATTCTATCGATATTCGAAATGTGTTTGCCTTCCAGGGCTTTCGTTCACAGGCAGGATTAAAATTGGGTCATACGTCATACATTTTATCGCCCAAGCAAGAGAAAATAATATTGATAGCGGAAATTTGAAATTCTGTAAAGGACAAAAAATCCAATATTGAGTTTAATATGTCATTTTTCTTCGTTTCTTTTTTTAGGATCCGTATCGTCCAAATGTTTTTACGAAAATAAGTGTGTTCTTTACGACGTGCATTTTAAAAGGATTTTTTTTTGAAAAACCAAAAACAAATTAATTTCTGATAACGAATTAATTTACAAAAAATGTTAAGTATTCCGAAAGATCTATTCAATGAAATTGTATAATAAAAAGCCTACAAAAACAGAAAAAAACTTTCTTTTCGCTCTCCTATTCAATTAACATTTTGACCTTTACAGCATTTCAAATTTCCGCTATCGATTTACTTTGATGTTTTGATAAAAGTTTTTCTTTTTTTGATTTGACGTAATGAATTTGGGAGGCGGGAATGGGTACTACCATTTATTGGATAACCAACACCCAAGTGGTTCGCTACGTATGGTGACTTAGCAGGGGTGCCTGGCAGTGGCGGTCCCAAGTTTTCAGTCAGCCAAGTCCCAAGTTTTCAGTGCTAAGATTGAAAATACTTCGTTATTGATGTTGTAGCAGAAAATGATTTTTTTTTTCAAAATACCAATATTTTGTATGTAGATTTTCAGGATTCTTTCAGTTTGGGGATTCGCCGCATCCACTTTTCAGTACATCTTCATACAAAAAGTTGAAATTTAAAAAAAAATAAAATTCGTTTTCAGCTACAACAATATCAATAACGTCGTATTTTTCAATCTTAGCACTCTAGTTGCAGAACCTTTCAAAAAGACCCTTCCCACAACGTCCCCAAAGATGTCATAGGCTCTTAGGGATTTTTTTCTCAGGGTGTCCTGTGCGGAGCTAATATAAAAAAAAATCAATATCACAATACACGATGCTTTTAATCCATTTTTTGTAATTTATCTAACTTATCTAACATGAAGTGAAATTATAAATCATCAAATTAACTAATTGATTGTAACATGTATTACATATTGTATGACTTTATTTTGTATGTTTGTAGTTTTTTAACAAGTCTTTGAATATTGTTTGCATTATTAAGCATTATTTTCTGGATGTAGGTGCCTAAATACTCCTCACATAACCACGTCCTACGGAGATCACCCCAGCCAGCGACCGAAAATCCACATTTCGTCAAAAGTTGTTCTTACGATCGTGCAGGGCGGTTAGAATTATGAATTATTCTCCGTACCAGCATTTTAAAATTATAACTCAATATCGATTTTATTTCATTCCAAATTTGCTTTAATTTATACATACATCCAAAAATGCTGAAAGGCGTGATGACATAACTATTAAAATAGTGTACTTTTTTGTAATAATTTTTTTATTATAAGTATTTATCATTTTTCAATAATGTCTACGTTAAATGAGAATGTTAAAAATATTTAAAATATATTATTTTTTAAGTGCGCAATAAATACACAAACGGACCAATTTTCGTCAAGAAACACGTGTACGTATATATATTTTTTAATGATTTTATTTAAACTACAAATAAAATTCTAAAACATGCGATACCCAGATAATGTATCGATTTATTTTACTGCATGATTATATAGTTTGAAATGGGTACGGTAAAATACAAAATCTTTTTTGAAAATTTAACAAATCTGCCAACGACCCATGGTATAACCTTATTATACTAAAAAAAAACTCAAAAATTAAAACATGCGAATGCTAGATAAAAGAACAATCTTTCAAAATCCATTTATAACTTTTTGTGGAAAAGAGTCAATATGTCTAAAATCTGATTTAAAAATGACATTTCTGGTTTTTCTCTGGTAATACCCTCTTAAGGAGTGGTAGAATAATTAACAAAAAACGTTACATAATTTTGTTATAATTTGAAATGTTATATTCATAAATAAATGAACATTATTTAACTATGTTCTTTCAATCCTTCAAGACCTTCAAAACTTCGAATTGCTCTCTAGTAGATAGTGGTGGTGGCTCTTTGGTTAACCATTTCGAAATAACCAACAATCCAACCTTTTTACGGTGCAGTGATGTATGGATTTGACCTTACCTTGGCGGGGTTTTGTTCGAAAAACAGGTCTGCAAATAATGGAAGGCCGAGAAAGAGGTCCTTTTCGGGGGCAAATAACTCCAAGTAGGTCCATTCTTTACCTTCAGTTCCCGATTCAAAAGAAATCTCCTCGAGTTAAACTCGTTTGTTATTATTCAAAGGGCATATTGACTCTGCCATTTTAAGGGCCAATTAAAAAGACGGTCTTTCGAGATTTCCGCATTTGACTTATATTAATTATGAATCTGATTTCTATTTTAGGAACAGACCAATCATTTTCTTCGATCTTTTGATTGTACGAGTATTAAATGATTACAGAGATAGTAAAATATAATATTAATCATTTATTCAGTTTGCATAATAATAATATATTTTCTATACATTCAATTTATATAATAATAATAATAAAATAAAAATGTTTATTTCAGGATGTGGGGAGGATAGTGCAATCCCACACGTCCCATAAAGTTGTACATATTTACACAACAGATAAAGTTTAAAAAAAGTAAATAGAAAAGAAAAGAAAAAATAAATAAAAAAACATAAGCGATAATAGAAATAAAATAAATAATCAATTATAATGTAGGACGTGGTCTGGAGTGAGCTCGGGCCCAGCGCTCGCTCAGGAGTGGCGCTTGGTGCTGGAAGGCTGCGATCACCACTGTGTTATCGGAAGCCATTAGCCGCATCCTGGCTCCAGTGACCCGGTGTCTCATCAGACCGGCGAATCCGTGTAGTCCTAGCTCCGTAAACATTGAATATGCGCTGCTGTATCTTCTGTATCCAAATATAATTCTGCAAGCATCATTATATTGGATCCGGAGTCGTTCTATTGAGCTGGTTCGGTAGTGAAACCATGTTTCACATGTATATAGGCTAGTGCAAAATGCATTGAACAATGTTTTTTTTTACATTGTTACTGCATTTGAAAAATCTTCGGGCAATCATATTAGACAGTATACTGATACTTCTCCGCTGTCGTTCAATATCACCGTCATCCGAGAGGTCTTCAGTAATAATGTGTCCCAAGTATTTTACATTCTTAGATGCGTTTATGTTTTCCTCATTAAGTTTTACTGGGAGCATTTTCTCGGGATTTTTTCCATGGTGGAATGCGATTAGTTCCGTCTTCTTGGGGTTGTACATCATGTTGTGGTCATTTGCATATTCTTCACAGATTTTTAATAATGTTCTCAACCCCTTGATCGACGGAGCTAGGAGAATCGTGTCGTCCGCATAGCTTATGTGATTTAGGCATAAATTATTAATACGACAGCCCGCCCTGGTGTCCAGGCGATTTGATAATTCGTCCATGTATACATTGAACAGGATTGGAGACATACACCCTCCTTGCCTTACTCCTGATCGCAAATATATCCGTTGGGAGTACGTACTTGCCCACCGTACAACGTTTTCCTGCTGAGAGTGCCATCGGGATAGTGTGTTGATATACATAGTAGGTATATTTCTGGCTTTCAATTTCTCCCATAAGGTTTTATGACAGACCCTGTCGAACGCTTTGCTCAGATCTAAGAAGCATCCATATACAGTAGTTTTTCGTTTCTTGTAATATTCTATTATTTGCTTATTGCCATATTAGTGGATAATCTGTACTTGAAGCCCATCTGATTGTGTTTAGAATTGAGTTTACCTTCTATTTCATTCAGGATTACCCTTTCAAATAGTCTTGCAATTATGATTGCCAGGGATATTAGCCGGTAATTGCTGGAGTTGGTCATATCGGGCTTTCCTGATTTCAGGATCGGGGTTATAATGGTTTTCGTCATTGCACTAGATGGTTGTGTTTGAGGATTGCATTGAACAGAATGTTTAGTAGTTTAGGTATGTATCTACCTCCGTCCCTTATGTGTTCAATACTTAAACCATCATGTCCCGGAGATTTACCGGCCTTATAGCTTTGATGGCCTTCATTATATTATTTTCAGAGAGGAAGACGTTTTGTCCATCACATTCCATAATATCAGGAGCAGTCGGTGCTTCGTTTCCGGATATATCTGCAAAGGTTCTTCTAAATGTCCTGGCGATTTCCTCCGTATTTATGGACCCGTCAATTTGGCTGGCGATTCGAGCGTTTGGTTTGATCAGATTGTTGCTTTTCTTCCAGAATTGAGCAAACTGTTTTGTGTCAAGCGATTTTACAATTTCGTCCATCTTTGTTTGTTCGGCAGAGCTTTGGCAGTGTTTGAGGGCTCTTTTGAACTCCTTCCTTTTCTGTTTTCTTTCATCCGCAATGGGGCCTTGTGATGGTCTCTCGTTTTGAATCCACGTCATCAATGCCGATCTGGATTTTTCGTAGTGTTCCTTGACTTTTTGATTCCACCCGGAAATGTGACGATATGTTTTTGGTTCGCTTTGATTGCTCTCCCGATAGAATACAATGTTGGCAGCATTTCTTAGGGCTTCCACGATATCTGTGTACATATTGTCCATGCTTTGCATATGATCGCATTTATCACATGTAGACTCAGAATTACACATGGATTCGGAGTGTCTTTGATAAGTTACATGGAGTAATGCTTCTGCCACAGACGTATATTCATTTATTTTCTTGTTGTTAGTCCTTCGCCATATTATATTATTAGACTGTTTCGGGGCATTAAAGACGGTTGCAGGTAGGTTTTCAGCAGCGATTTTGCAAGATGTCGGCCGGTGATCGGACCAGTCAGTATCATAGTGTATATGCAGATTATGTATTTTGTCCTTGAGGTTATTAGTGCAAATACAATGATCGAGCCAGGAAGTGGTATTGTGCGCATCGCTAACATATGTTTATGTGTCGTTGGGTAGTCTTTCCATATCGATACAACTGTAGTTATTTTCAGTGTGGAAAAATGATAGTTCTTTCCCAAATACAGAAGATGGGTGAGCGTTGAAATCTCCCATCACGATGGTTTCACAGTATTCGTTATCTTGAATGATCGTATGTATTTTGGACAGGTAGTTGGTGAAGTCAGTAAGGTTGTCCGCATGACATACCGGCATGTAGACAGTCAGTACACATATTGTCCCTCCTTTGGTGGTTATCTGAATACCAGCGATGCGGTCATCTCCACATAGTATTACGGAAGCTTGCAACTCATTTCTCCAATGTGCCGCGACTCCTCCATAGGGTCGTCCCCTCAGCGGCCCGTTAGCTAAATCTACGGCAGATGTGCCCCATCCCTGAAAGTCCGGATGAATTTTGGATAGATTAGATGTTTCGTTTTGTAATAGCCACGTTTCTTGCAAAAGTATTACATCGTATATATCGCACATATCTATAATGAAGTTAATGTTTCTTTTAAAGCTTTTGCAGTTTATCGAGATTATTTTAATTTTGTTCCCTTCCATTGTATTTTTTTTCAATAAATTTTCGGAAAACGGTACCTGTTGGCCAAAATTCTTTGTTCATGTAGGTTTTGAAATCCTTATTCGGTATAGTCAACTTAAAGGATCCAAACTGTGTGGGATTTCGTTAAGTAATTTTTTCCACTTTGATGTTATTCGCTGTTATTTTACTATCAATAAAGTTTCGAATATTATTCTCAGTTACACTATTGTCGAACCTCGATGCGTAGAGCGTTGTTTTTAGTGTGAGTTATCTGTTGCTGTGCCTGTTATATTTCTCGATCTACGTGGTTTTCTGGTAATAGTTTTAAAACCTTCCGTATTAGAATTCGTTGTCCCTGGTTTGTATGCATTTTTATCATATTGTGTGCGAATATTTTGAGCTAATTCAGGGTGTTGTACCTGTGATAGTTTCTGTTGTGCATGAGAATTAGATGCAGCTATTTTATTCCATTGTTTAGCGGTATGCGGGGTGTGCTGTATTATCACATTACTGCAGTGGGCATCGTCGAATTGTAATTCTTTAAGTGGCGAGGTTGGGATCGAGCGGTTCTTCTCTAGTGCTACTGGTATGGTGACCTTTAATGTATTCAAGGACAGTGATGTATTTACGTCTTGATTTCGAACATGGTTGTGATTTCAGTTCTTTCCTTAAAAGGGCCATTTCAGAGCGCAAAACTTCCAGATCGCTTTGTTTGGACATTTGCGATAGAATTGTAAAAAGTTCACCCTTTAGTCCCATGATATCTTTTAATAGACATGTTACGTCTATATGATCGAAATTTACAGGCGGTAGTTTGTGCAGATTCTGAGCCACAAAAGGTTGGTAGGGCTTCATTTTCTGTTTCCTTCAGTATTTTAATAATGTCGTATAGATTCTTGCACTTCTTACCTTCGCCTTTCCTCATAATTCTGCGCCCAACTGTTTCACTGCACAGAATATCTTTCGCTGCCTCCACATCGTCTTCGGAGAAATGTGTGGAGCATATTTGCACAGCAGTTAGTTCATCTAAGACATCAATTTTATTTTGAAGAAACGTTAAAAGTTCGTTAATAATCAGTTTTTCACTTTTTTCGGGTTATTCATGTTGTTTTCGTAAACTGCGGCGGCACATGCAATTCGATCCTGCGCCCGAGCAGATAAAATGCTGCAAAAACTACTAAATTTTTATGTACCAAATGTATGCTCAGTATCTTGTTTACTATTCAAAAACCTATTTCTGTCAACATTAATGACAACTGAACATATAAAGAAGAGTTTCTATGGCTACGTGATTTTGATTTTTTGAGGATTGATGAAAATTTGCACATTTGACCTTCAAAACAAGGGGAAGGTGACAGTCTACGTGAGATTTCGAAAAACCACCTCAATCCCTTTTCCCACACCTTAAAATATTATTTTGGTACTTTGTGGAAGAGAAACGCTGTAGGGGAGGGTTCGACGGGGGGACGCGGAAGTGGAAGAACGCGTGAGGGGAACGGGAGCGGGAACGGGAACGCATGTGAAGGGACGCGAAGGGGAGGGGCGACGTAGGGGTGGGGGACGAGGGAGGGATTGCAAAGGAGACACAGTAGCGGTAGGGGATAGCAGGGGTAAATTTAGAAAATACATGATTTTCACGTACAGATGTATGTCCTTGCTCTAGCATCGAAAAACCTTCTAATTTATTCGTGTACCCATCAAACGCAAAAACCAAAAAATTGTGTATCCAAAAACACTTCAGTAAATAGAATTTAAAAACAAACCCTTTATTTCTTTGATTGGCATTGCAACACATGCCGGGGACTCACTAGTCATTTAATAAAATAACGATCGAAACCATTAATGGTTTTTTTCTTAATTTAAGAAAAAAAACTAATTTAGTTTCAAGATGTGAAAATAATATCTAAGAATATATATATTTTCTTTGAAATTTTTTTACGCGATAAAAACAAAACCTCAGCCTTTTCTCATCAGAGCTGATTGATTCTGCTATTTCCAGTAAGAATAGTGATGTCTATATTCTTTCTCTGATGAATAAAAAATAACACTAAAATGCCAAAAAATCAGATTGTTCATAAAAAGCAGGAGATCGGAAAAACAATCGTAATTTTATGTATGAGATTCCTCGCATATACGTCTTACTGGATATTTGTTTTGGTCTCTGATCATAATATACTTGTTCCAATGACATTGTTACTTGAGTGGTGACAGACAGCATCGACCATTGATATTTATTTTAAAAATGCTGAATCGAACATTTATTCTGAGAAATTTTATATTGATCAGTGATAAAGGGTCTATAGTATGGTAATTATTTATTTCTTCTTCAAACTCGGCAAACTTATTTTGTGGCACCAATTTAATTCAAAATTAATAGAATACTTAGTTTTTATGTCAGAAAGAGCGTGAATGCGAATTTGAATATTATTAATAATCGAAAATTGTTTTTAAATGACCCACCCTCCCTCGCCCCTCCCCCTTCCCCCACCCCCTCCCCCATCTCTCCCTCCCACCCGCTTTCCATACATTCAGTTTTCAAACCTCGCGTGCCACCAATAGCAATTTTTTTTATACAAATTTCATAATGCCAGAGCTCACCGGAAAATTTATAAAAACCTTGTCCTGACAATAACGAACACACAAAAAATGAATTATCCAATTTGGTGCAGTCGTTCGAAAGTTATGCGCTTAGCAACACATTCAGCGATTCATTTTTATATTATAGATAAACGTGGTAAAAAAGAAGTATTTTATTAATTTTGAATTATTTATTTTAATATTTACGCCCGGCTGGACTTTTAAATATTTTTCTTTAGAAAGAACATCTAAATAAGCGTCACAAAATAAAAAATAAAACACAATCAAAACAAAAATAAAATCTAAAACAAAATCAAAAACAAAATAAAATAAAATCAAAATACTCCACCATGCGAGTTGGAAAAATAGTAGACTGGGAAAAGTACACTACATTGGTCAGACAAGTCGAAGCAGATCTATGTAGTTTGTTTCATTAAATTTGTTGTTCTTTTTTCCGATATAACTTCTTCTAAAACTTGTTTATATTTAGTGAATGATGTGTTAAATATATCAACAACATCTTTATAGCCATTCATTACCCAAATTTTGTATACGGGAACGGGGTTAAATTGCGATTCTGTGTTGGAGTTGTCACAATAGAACGTTTATTAAGAGGGAATAACCAGACAAAAACGGAAATACGTCATTTTTAAATGAAATTTTAGACTTATTGACTCTTTTCCAAAAAAAATATATAAATTGATTTCGAAAGACTGTTCTTTTATCTAGTAAGTAAAGCTATGTTTTAAATTTTGAGTAATTATGTTTATTTTTAGAAAAATAAAGTTTTACAGTAGGTCGTTGGCAGATTTGTTAAATTTTTAAACAAAATTTTATATTATACAACTTACATTTCAAATCATATAATTATGCAATAAAATAAAGCAACACATTATTTGTGAAAGCTACTTTTCAGAATTTTAATTTTAGTTCAAATTATCATTAAAAAAAAGATCCGCGTCCTTTTTTGTGACGAAAATACTTCAGTTTTTGTCTATTTATTTACGGTCTTACAAACTGATATATTTAAAAAAATATTACATTCTTATCATTATTAAAAAAATATATATACTTATGATCAAAAAATAATTACAAAAAGTACATAATTTTAATAGTTTTATCATCACGAGTTTGATAATTTTCGAATGTAGGTATTTATCAAAGCAAATTTCGAATGAAATAAAATCGATATTGAGTTATTATGTTAAAATGCTGGTATGGAGAATAATTAATATTTCTCATCGGAACCGCCCTGTACAGTTGCAAGAGAAATTTGAATTCTAGGCCGCTGGTTAATGACCCTTTTAATATTAATATTACTGAAGTCCTTAAGGTTTAAACAAAGGTAAACAAAGCAAATGAACATCGTAATTATGTTGTGTCAAATAATGCGATACGGGTGTAATAAGTAGAAAATTTTGTAGTAAATATATCCTTGATGTATTTGAATGAAAATATGTTTTATATTGTTGTTAATCGGCGGTACATCCTCTCTGCACACCCCGTCGGGGACATTTAGTTGTATTTTGTGTATGTAGGTAGTAGGTATACGTATTTTTCCTAAACCCATTGAAAATTGTCTATTTATAAGTATGCCGGAGGGCTAATTGTCGGGGGATCAACCGTCATTGAACCGTGGTGCGAACTTACCTTTTTCAATCAATCCGAACCAACCGTAGTATTTCTCTCGGAAATGCTCTCGCCGAGTAATTAGGAGGAGCAAATTGGATTTATGTTTAGAACCTGGAGTTAAACTGCGTATAAATTATACGCGCTTCAGTTGGCTCGTCCGGCGTTTCAATTATTAGTTATCCGGAGTCTGGACCAGTGTTGCCATTTGCAAGGTTTTTACTGTGTTTTCATGGTTCTATTTTTAATTTTTTTCATTTCTACCTCCGTGGTTTTTCAAAAAATCATATGGAAAAGACATGGCTTTTACCGGTCAACAAAACTGTAATTTTGAGTGCGATACTTTTTAGCATGGGTCGCGTCGCATGAGGAAATCCTGAAATCAGAAAAGTAGTTCTTGAACTTCACACGGGTTCCAATGTCTCTTTATCTAAATTAACTTTGTCAATAAGTTATATGAATACATTAATAAAAATAAATTAATGTATATGTTATACTTTAATTAGGTACCTGCACTTGTTCGTGTAAAATTTAGAAAAAAAATATTATTAGAGTTGTGGGATAATTATTTCCCCCTCATCTCATCGACCTGAAAAACTTATTTATAAAAAAAGTTGTTTATATTCTAATAAGTAGATATTACAAATTAAACTTGATAACGGTATAAACTCTTTTTAAAAATATATATATATATATATATTTATATATATGTGCGTTTTTTTTTTCAAAAACCTTATTTTTATATATTTGTGCGGTTTTTTTTTTCAAAAACTTTATTTTTATATATTTGTGCGTTTTTTTTTCAAAAACATAATTTTTTTCGTATAATATATTTAAAGGAAAATTATAGAATGGTTGGTTTTAATAAAACATTTTCGATTCTTTAATTAGATATTATTTGTACCCTTATTTTCTTATTTATGTTCTCAATAAAAAAAGCTTACTAAAAACATGGTGTTTTACGTTGTTTCTTTATCTTTCAAAACATGGTTTTTCATCCCTTAAACATGGTTTTTCTTTTTTGGGACATAACGATATGATGGATGACATTGATAACGCTAAAAAACTCTTTTTTAAAAGTAAAACTCTTTCATAAAAACAAATTCGAGTGCAGTTTCAACCAATACTTGAAGGTGAGGTCATAATCAAAGCGACCAATGAGCACGGGCCTAGCGTAATTTCCGTTTCATATCATCTCATCTAATAGGAACCTTTAAAAGTGACATCATAATCAAAGCGGCCAATGAGCGCAGTTGATGCTTCGCAGGTGCAGTAATCGTCATTTCCGTTTCACCCTCAATCCAAATCACAGCGGGAGTATAAAAGCTTCCCTTCAAAAATTACAAAATGATTCTTTTTAATAAAACATTTAAGATTCTTCACTTAGGTACCTACCGTTATTTTCTTATTTATATTTTCAATAAAAGCTTACTAAACACATGTTTTTTTACGTTGTTTCTTTATTTTTCAAACATGTTTTTTTCATCCCTTAAACATGGTTTTTCATTTTTGGGACATGGCAACACTGGTCCGGACTCACCACTCTGCTCATAAAGTATCGTATCGCTCGGCTCGTCATGTCACCGCCACCGCTCGTCCGCTCAGTGTTCGTTGTTCACTGTTCACCAGGGATGGTATGCTCAAAAAAATTATTTCCCTAGATTTCGAGGAGAAATTTCCCTAGAATTTCACTAGATTTCGGGGGTACCACCTTGGCAAATCAAAACTCGCGTCGGGGAGGGGGAGCGGGGGAGGTGAGCGTTGTCGGACTTTGTGGTGTTCCTTTTATTTACATTATGTACTTTTTTGTATTTCTTGTGCATTAACTATAACAATTTGTAGACATTTGCTTTGAAAAGTTATATTTTCTATGTACATTTGTCACTTCAATTTTTTTTTACATAATTTTTTTTTCTTTTTTTTTTAAATATAAAAATTTAAGTAACAAACGTACATAGGAAATAAAACTTTTCGAAATAAAATACATAATAAACGATGTACTTATAATACTGTGCTTTCCCAAATAAAATACTTTTTGTTAGGTGAAATAGTAATTTCAAAGTATGTGTACACCTACCACTGAATTAGAAATGGAATTCCAAATAAAAATCACTTTGCAAAAAAAAATCAACGGCAATCACCGAAAAAACGGAACTTTAAACTTTTTTTTTCAGGGGTCCCCTTTTATCTTTTTAGATACATAATATCATTTTGAGTTGCCAGTGTTAAAAACAACATTGCTTGTAAGTACATCAACAATATAAATTCATGGGAATTCCAAAAAAAATGCGACAAGAAATATCAGTAATATTGTCATAGGTACCTATGTAAAAAAAATTGCCAGAGTTCGAAATTTCCCTAGATTTTGTGCTAATTTCTCCTTTCCCTAAAAAATATTTTTCTCCCCCAGATCTAGGGAAATTTTCCTAGACATACCATCACCGCTGTTCACCCGCGCCGCGGCCGAATTGCGAATTGGCGTAGTTTCATAACCCGAACGACCGACTTCACACGCCCATTAAATTCACTATATTACTGCAGGTTTATTATGTTATGTTATATAATTCCGGTCAAACAAAGCGATCACTATTTGTGAGAGTTTCTAATGCAAGAGTTTTGCGAATAATTCTGTGTAGTGGAGATCTTACAGTTCACAATGAGTTATTATTTCACATCAGTCTTTTTATGATTTAATATGTAAAACTTAAAAAAATGGTTATTTCTTATTACCACCTTACCATATTGAATAATGTTTTAAACGTCATTAAATTTCTGTCTTTCACGTCATTAAATTTGGCTTAGCTGAGGTACTGGCTGAACTAAAAGGCTTCACTTTTTCATATTTCTAAGACAATATTATTAGCAGTTTCCTTTCCAGATTAGGCATTCAAAAAGACCGCGCGGATTTGTTGGAAAAGTGTTTTCATTTTAATATTATTAATAAATGGCTGGTTCCCGGTATGCGTTGCAATGCCATATTCAAAGAAATACATTTTTTCTCCCTAAATCACGTTTCCCGTGCGTCCATGTTCCTCTCCCGCGTCCCAAATTATAGCCTGTAATATAGGCTATAATTTGGGACGCGCAATAATAGGCCCTATATGTTATTCTGATGTTTGAGCTATATTATTGTAAAGTTTCATTAAAATCCATTCAGTATTTTTAGCGTGAAAGCGTAAAAAGCACACTTCCATCCATACAAACTTTCGCGTTTATAATATTAGTAAGATTAATTAACCCTAGTATTCGAAGAAATACACCGCACTTTTCTCGATGTTATGGTATTTGAACCTTTCAAAGGCGTACTGTATATCATTGAAGAAGAAAATAACACTAATAATCTAAATGAAAATATAAAAGAGAACAGAACACAGAAAAATAAAAATATAACGGTCGCAACTCTCGTCTTACCGGAACAAACGCCCTACCAATTCGACCTCCTCTATTTGAAAGTCATATTTGTCAATCTCATATTTCAAATTTTGAATTAACAATTATCTTTTAATTTTTCTGTGTTTCGTTCTCTTTCATATTGTCGTTTGTGTTATGTTCTTCTTCGTCGACGATATACAGGGTGCCTCAGCATAACTTCCTTTTTTCAAAACTTAATAAAACCCATTGTATGAATCAGAAATATTTTATTTGTTGTTTATAATGTAAGCACATCCCTAAAGTTTTGTTTTACTTAGTTTTTTAAGATCAAATCAGGTTGGTGACGTCACCCATTCTCCCACTGAGTAAACCCATTTCTGGCGTTTGTCTTGACTCTTGCCAGCATATCAGGCGTTATCATGGCGATTTCTTCCTGGATGTTGGTCTTCAAATCTTGTAGGGTCCTTGGACGGTTCCCATAAACACGGGATTTCAATAAAACCCATTGATAAAAATCACAAGGGGACAAACCGGCACAGCGGGCCGGCCACTCCAAATCGCCCCTAATTGAGATGAGGCGCTCTGCGAAGTGTTCACTCAAAACAGCCATCAATGCTAGGTGATCTAATGGGACAAGGGACTCCAGTTCTTCTTCTTGTCGCACTTGCAATTTGTCTGAACGTAGTGACCCATATAACAATTGATTTCCGGTCCGGGACAGAGGCTAAATTAAAGCGATTCCGAAAGGCGCGCTGGGTTGCGATCACAGAACATCCGTTCAAAAAGTAGGCCTCATTGGCAAACGTATGCTCCTTACTGTTCCAACGCACGATGGCGACTAAACTGTATCCGGACAAAACTTTAAAGTTCCGCCTCTCGAACGAGACCACTAGCCTTCCGCTACAACATCAACCGACTGAATGGCGCGCATTTAAAAGAAAAGTTATGCTGCCGCACACTGTATTACATTAATGAAAATAATCTTCAAAAGTTATGAAAAGAGAATTGTTTTAATAAAAATTGAGTATTAAAACATTTTCTATTTGCGACAAGTAATTCGTAATTCCAAGTTTCAAAAGTCATTGTACTATTATAGTTCTGTAATATTTACAGGAAATTCTCGCGTGACATATTTTTATTGTAAAAAATTGTAGTTTAGTTGAAAAATATAATAAAACTGGAGGGGAGGAATAAAAGTGGGGGAAGTATTAATAAGTTCTGAAATTTGCTTATGCGTCCCCTTTTCAAATTCATTAACAAATATAGCGTTAGACACAAAGCTGAACATAACACCCTTTGCCTCACTCACATTCATACATCGTCTCATAAATGCTTTTCTATTATTCTGACTTTTGGCATGGCCCGACTCAAGTATCTAATTCACTTGATCGTGCCATGTCTTCCTCGGGCGTCCCCGACTTCTTCTACCATTCACATTTGTGTTATATATTCTTCTTACACTACTTTCTTCGTTCATTCGCTCTACACGCCCAAACCATCTGAGTGTCCCTTTCTTAATCTTACTCATTACGCTTATATCAGCCTTGCATTCTTTACGGATCTCCACATTTCTCACACGATCATATATGGTTTTCGCACACACACGCCTCAGGGATCTCATTGCAACAGCATTCCCAGTTCCACGCCTCACTGCCACACGTCAGGGTAGGTACCAGCACTCCATTGTGGACTGCTAATTTCGCTTCTTCTGACAGGTTCTAATTAGCGCCAACGGCATTCAGTCCTCTATTAATGGAGTTTCCTGCATTTACCCTTCTTTCAATTTCTTTATCGGCCTTCCCGTCTCTTCTAAACATACTACCCAGACACAAACTCATTCACCTGCTCCAAGTATTCATAATTCACAACTATATTACACACTGTTTTCGTACTATGTCTCTTTCAAACACCATTACTTTAGACTTACTTACATTCATCGTTAACTCATTCTTCATACATCATTTCCGCATTAAAATGTTGAATGATAACTTAATTAATTAACAGGAATACAAAAAAATTCACCTTGCATTTCAGTTTTTTCTTTCTTTAATTACTACTAGGACAAGGTTAAAACCGCTGACACAAAAATATACTAGATTAAGCATTTAATTAATTTGATAAATGCGCTCTACAATTCAAACATCATTCCTCGAGAAGTTAACTTCGAAGCGTGTTTTAAAGAGCCTGATGCATGGTTTTAGTCGCCTACTTGTCCCGCAAGTTTGGCCATTAAGAGTTCCAACCACCCCCGGTTCTGTCCGCCCCCGTAGTTCTTGGCGGGACCGTTTAGCCGCCTGATTTATGCTAAAGCCCCCTGAATATTCACCACCCCCGGGAGACACACCCTTACACCCTCTCCTGTCGTGAACTATAAGTCCACCGTCGATCTAATAGACAAAATACCCGTTCGAGCGCACATTACTGATACGTAAAGATTTATTCAGCGTGTTCATAAAGTTGTGAATAGTGGTAAGGGATTTAAGTTTTCGACGGGTGGTATTGAATAAAATAATAAAAGGCTTATAGAAAGCACAAAAATAGGTACATCCATAACATATATTCCCCATCACCCTTTTAGGACTCAATTGCACCGCTACGATTTTTTTTTATATTAACGCCGCACTAGAGTCCCCAACCGCTCCCGTCTGGAGACAGTGAAACTATGGCATCCCCAATTGGGGGATGTTGTGAGGCTGGAGGTAGTGGGGAGAGGAGATGGGAAGAGGAAGATGGGGAAGTACCTGGCTATTCAGATCTGGTCACCAAACACGGCCATGGCCATTTCAAGCAACGTTTCAATTCTGAATGTTTTTTTTTACATTAACTCCATACAGGAGGCCCTGAGGAAAATGATTTCCCTAAGGGCCTATGTCATCTGGGATGCTGTGTGGAGGGATTACACACCTTGGTATTACCATTGGTGGTCTTACACCAGGGGATTACCATTTCTTACACTTGAGGGATTACCATTGGTGGTCTTACACCAGGGCTATACTGAGAGTATCTTCCACTCTGTAACGTGCTGCAAGTATACTATATATTATTTTTAATTAATTAATTGTGAAATATCACAAATTAATCAAATAAAATTTATTTGCATGAGGGTCCCTTTCTTAATCTTGCTCGTTATGCTTACATCAGCCTTACATGCTTTGCGGATATCCACAGTTCTCACACGATCATTCATGGTTTTACCACACAATCGCATCAGGGATCTCATTACAACAGCATTCAGTTTACTTTCATCCTTCCTCTGCCAGTTCCATGCCTCACTACCATACATCAGGTTTGGTGTCAGTACTCCATTGTGGACTGCTAGCTTCGCTTCTTTTGACAGTTTTTTTTATTAGCGCCAACGGCATTCAGTCCTCCATTAATGGAGTTACCTGCATTTACCATTCTTTCAATATCTCTATCAGCCTTCCCATCTCTCGTAAACATACTACCCAGGTACACAAACTCATCCACCTTCTCCAAGTATTCATCGTGTTATCCTCCTCCTCCTGCTTCACGTCATCCTACTCTGTAGATTATACTATTAAGACTGTTTATGTCCCTAAAGGAACGTACCCATACTATGTGACACTTTTAGGAGGGGGGGGGGGTCTTCAAAATACCACGCTTGATACAAATGAGCGGCGGGTGGCTTAGGTTCTTAGTCACGGGGGTGGGGGGGGTTAAAAATTGCAAAAAGGTGGTCACGTAGTATGGGTACGTTCCCTAAAATAAATAAATAAACTCCGTCCACAACTAGTTTAATGCAATTTTCTTACTCGACCTGACTGTATGTCTGGTTCTATCTTTTTAAATTTAAATAAAAATTAAATTATTGTTGGCTTGGTATTTTTTTCAAATTGTATAATGTTTACTCGAGCGAGTTTAGTTTAACTTTGCAAATTAAATCCTTCGGGAGCTCAGTAGGTTGAGTGGTCGGAAGGCATTACTGCTCTCAGGTTAAGTTCCTGAAAAGTTCCAGTAAGGTTATTGTCAAGTCTAGAAAAATACTTACGGGATATTCTATTTAGTAATGGGCATACGATATCGGCTTCGAAATCTGAATCAGTACAATTTAAATGATGGTGAACATTTCAACATTCGAATAATTCATTGGAAAACGTTCCGTCCGAAGTATCATACACAAATTTAGATTTAAATTATCGATATGGTTATGGTTATCACCAGCTGGTGAGCCCACCATTCATCTCAAGATTGTTGGTACGCTATAATTTTTTTTTTTTTTTTACATGTGCTCCACACAGGAGCAGGAAAATAATTTCCCTCAGGGCCTATGTCATCTTTGAGGATACTGTGTGGAGGGTTTTTTTTAAGGAAAGGAAGGAGAAGAGAGTTCTGGGAAGGAAAAGGGTTTAAGTGGTGGGTAGGAATCTGGGGTTCTGTATGTCCTGGTCAACCGCCTCCAAGACCTAGACAAACCTCACCCCATGAACCCGGGCACCCCTTCTTAATCACCAAACGTAGCGAACCACTTGGGGTGACCTATGGCAGAGCTGTTGGTTATCCAATAAAGGTTCCCGGGGCGGCGGTACCCATTCCCGCCTCCCAAATTGATATAATACATAATAATAAATTAAATTTCAAGTAGGTACATAAAACAAGGAGAATCAATACCAAATATTAGTAAATACATACATACACATTTACGTATATATGTACACACATGTATATGCATACATGACACACATACACGCACAGACGTATATATTTATACACACATATAATAGAGCCAATGCATATGTAGGTGAATGATTCAATAATTACAAAGATTCTCTAGGTGAGGAGATCGTCAGGTATATGCAAGTATAAGTTCTTTCTAAAGGTAGGGATTGAATTCGAAAATAAATCCAGGTCTTCAGGTTCGCGGTATTTATTGTACGCAAATCAAAGCCACCTTATTTAATGTCATAATTTCATTGAAAATACAGCAACTCTTATTTAATTTAAAATTCATGTCAGTTCAATGCTTTTTCCTAATAGCTGTTTCATTTTCCCCATTTTAATTAACATTAAAACAACATCATGTTGACTGCGATTGTTTGCTTTTAACTAAAAAACATACCTGTATCTTAGAGCAAATCCAAACAGACTAGATCGTTTGAAGCAAACAAGGACCGTTCTGCTGTTTGGACAACTAATGCCTGGTTACATGTTCAACCGTTGCCCATAGTGCCCGTGTGGGAGTCCAGTGCCATTCTGTCCTTCCAACAAACAAACACACGTTATGTAAACAAGACATTCAAAGCAGCACATAAAACAGCTACTAGAAAAATCTTTTACAAAATGCTTTTAACTCTTCCCACGTCGATATTATCGTGTTTACTCTTTCTGCTTCATGCACTTCGCAGTTTATGTACTGCCAGATCGATGTTTATTATAATTTGTGTCTTTTTTCGTTCGTGCTTCTTTTTCAAAACTGTTTGGATAATGCTCTCGATTATTTGAAAATACACTTTCGTCTGGCAAATTCCTGATTCTGAGTAATGGGTTATTTAAGCGTTTTCTTTGAGATTTTTTACGCGCAATGCATTAAGGTATCGTCTCTTAAATCGTATATTTTATGATACCTACTATAAAATTTGCGTTTTTTCCTTTTACCTTCATCTTACATTGATGTGCACTCAAAAGTATTTTTACTCTCGCATTTAGGTTGCATCTCCTCAGTATTTTTCAACCGAGTTTGGCAAAGAGTATATTTTGAGATTCTTTCTACAGAACCATTAAATTAATAGTTAATGGATCAATTATATTAGGTAACTCACATTTTCAATGACAAACAACGACTACAAAATGGTAAGGTCAAAATCAAGTAAGTACATCGCTTCCTTATTTTAAGGTGAAGCTTAAAGCTAAATCACTCTCTCTACACATTATAAATGAAAATCCTCCGCCGCGTCTGTCTGTCTGCTCGCGATAAACACAAAAACTACTGAATGGATTTTCATGCGGTTTTCACCAACAGATAGAGTGATTCATGAGAAAAGTTTAGGTATATAATTTGTCAAGATTTTGTGTAAATTGGTTGAAATGTAAAGGAGAATGTCTGTATTTGGTGGACGTTGTGAAATCTACAGTTTTATGCCGAGGTTGATGAGATTTTGCACATGTGACCTTCAAAACAAGAGGAAGGTCACTTTCTACATTTGATTTCGAAAACCACGTGTAAAGCCCGGGCATCGCCGGGGACTTTAGCTAGTTTTCGATAAATCTTACCGCGAATCGATTTTCATTATAAATACCAAAAATATGCATTGGATAAATTGAAGTTTTTCCTACCGATTCCCTTGAGTAGAATTATAATAAAATTGTTAATTATGTTTCTTAATAATATAATTAACAATTACAATCATTCTTTCACATTCTTAATGAAAATAGAATTTATCATATTATTTGTGTTTTCTTTTATTTTCTTTTATTTTCTTTTATTTTATCATATTATTTGTGTTTTCACTTTTTAGTAGTTAAAAAGTGTATTTCTTATTAGAAATGAACAAACGCGTATAAGAAACAACCCTATAAAAATACAGTTTTATGGCAGAAATTATCTGTGATGGATTCCCCAAATTAACGTTTTTCTTTCTTGTAAAATTATTATAAATATAAATAAAAACTACTTTTGCGCTTGGAATCGTGATGTCTATACTCCATTTGCCAAGCGATTTTTATACCTATTACCTACCTACTTTTTGTAGGTAATATGTATATCATAATTTGGGAGGCGGGTATGGGTACCGCCACCCCTGGAACCATTTATTGGATACTGCCTTAGGTCACCCCAAGTGGTTCTCTACGTTTGGTGACTTAGCAGGGGTGCCCGGGTTCTGCCATTTACAATTTGGGAGGCGGGAATTTGTACCGCCACCCCGGGAACCTTTATTGGATAACCAACACCTCTGCCATAGGTCACCCCAAGTGGTTCGCTACGTTTGGTGACTTAGCAGGGGTGCCCGGGTTCTGCCATTTACAATTTGGGAGGCGGGAATGGGTACCGCCGCCCCGGGAACCTTTATTGGATAACCAACACCTCTGCCATAGGTCACCCCAAGTGGTTCGCTACGTTTGGTGACTTAGCAGGGCTACCCGGGTTCATGGGGTGAGGTTTGTCTAGGTCTTGGAGGAGGATGACCAGGTCACACTGAACCCCAGATTCCTACCCACCCCTTAAACCCTTTTCCTTCCCAGAACTCTCCTCTCCTTCTTTTCCTTAAAAAAACACTCCGCACAGCATCCCCAAAGATGACATAGGTTCTGAGGGAAATTATTTTCCTCAGGGCCTCCTGTGTGGAGCTCACGTAAAAAAAAACAAATCAAATCCACACCGTCCTCCTGCCAGCTCGCTCGTCAACCAAATACAGTCATTCTCCTTTATATTTCGCATGTTTTAAATTTTGAGAAAAAATGTTTATTTTTAGTATAATAAGGTTATACTACAGGTCGTTGGCAGATTTGTTAAATTTTCAAAAAATATTTTGCATTATCCCACACCCATTTCAAATTATATAATCATGCTATAAAATAAATCAATACATTATCTGGGTATCGCATGTTTTAGAATTTTATTTGCTGTTTAAATAAAATCATTAAAAAATGTATACGTACATGTGTTTCTTGACGAAAATTGGTCCGTTTGTGTATTTATTTGCGCACTTACAAACTAATATATTTTTTTTACATTCTTATTTAACGTAGACATTATTGAAAAATGATAAATACTTATAATAAAAAAAAATTACAAAAAGTACATTATTTTAATAGTTTTATCATCACGCCTTTCAGCATTTTTGGATTAGGTACCTATAAATTAAAGCAAATTTGGAATGAAATAAAATCGATATCGGGTTATAATTTAAAAAAGCTGGTACGGAGAATAATTAATCTTTCTCATTGTAACCTCCCTGCACGATCGTAAGAACAACTTTCGACGAAATGTGGAATTTTTGGCCGCTGGCTGGTTAAACGCTCAGACAGTTAGGAGATGGGATGGAGAAACAGCCCAATAATTAAATCTGATTGTTTTAGAATCGAAGTAGCATAAATGTAACATATTCTCCATAATTGACGAATTTCAGTAATTCTCATACAACACATTTTATATTCAACCAAATATTGCTGTTAAGTTCTGTTGCATTCAACTGAAATCAACTTTTAAATTAAACAAAATAATCCATCATTTTCAACTGAAATACTTTTCCCTGTATACCTACATATTTTCCACCAACGAGCCTCCTTCAGCTAGGTATTCCAACAAATATTTCTTCATCAATCGACAAACAATATTCTTATTATTTTTAATTTATAAACTAACGTTTAGACAAGATTTTTATGCATAGCACAAAGGGTAACAATTAAATGGTGCTATGCATAAAAATCTTACAAAGGGTAACAATTAAATGGTGGTATGCATAAAAATCTTGTCTAAACGTTAGTTTATAAATTAAGTCCCGTTGGCGACAAGTATCTTTTCTCGGAAGATTTTTCAATGTTGATGAGTGTTTCAGGCTGATAATTATTGCTTATAATAATTGTTAAACAATATTCTGTTTTTGAATTGGCTGAATTTATCATTCGTTAGAAAATACGTTGCAACAGCATTGTGATCATTCTGTTCAAACAATAACCCATATGGAATTGTGTTGATAATGCGACACGAGATATTTGTATAACACCAGTTGCAGGCCCGTTGTTACGTTGGCTACTGTTTAAATAAATGGAATTCCATCGCCCGGTCGCTAATGCGTGCGAAAACCAGCACTAGAAGTAAGAAAGTGTAGCTCCATTTATATAATATCGCAAATGTACGAACGAGTGCATTCTTTCTTTGAAAAAACTAGTTAAAATAGACTTAAGTATGGGAGAGCGTCACCTGTTTCAGACACACGATGCAAATTGCCTGTAACGTCCATAAAGCTCTAAAAACAAGGAAGCTAAATGTTTAGCGTGGGAGACAACACTCCGCTATTCATTCACACGAACATATTATATTTAGTTTTATATTATTTGCGTTTTCGCAACTTTTACGTTTTTTAACATGAATTTTCAAGCAGATGAAGAGTTGGTGATCAAAGAGGTGTATATTGATTTTAATTCATTTTCACCCTTGTTAGGGGCTTTTACGAAGGAATAGTAAAAATTATACAGTTTTTTTTTAATTTTTTATTTATAATTAAACTAGCGAGTTCCCCGCGTACTTTGCAGTGCCATGTAATAAAGAAATACTTTCTCGCTGTGTGTCCTTTCCCATTCGTTCCTCCTTTACCTTTCCCGCCTTCCCCACCCCTCGAACCCCCCCTCTTCCGCGCCTCTCGGATTCCCCTCCACCTCCCGCCTTCCCCTCTGCCGCTAAACTACATGAATTACACATATTCTAACTGTTCTCGCGCCACATATTATAATTTTTATATACAAATTTCATAACACCACAGTTCACCATTATGTGTAAAAACTATTGCGGGCACGCGCACATCAAATCCCCAAAGTTTCATCGCGATCGGATGAATGGTTTAGAAACGCATAAGGGACAAACAAAGAAACATTAATTTTTATATAATAAGATTAAATAACTGAACTGCCTCAGCAACAATCTTTTATATTATATATATTTCGTAATAAATTGAAGATGTCCACTGACTCGGCATAATTATATCCCTTCATTGGTATGCTGGGCAATGAAGAGTATATAATAATGTTGTAGTTGATCTCAGAAATTCTGCACTGAAATAAATAACGACTTCTAGTATTACGTAGGATTCCGAATGCTTATCAATGCAAGCAATTCTGGATTATCAAATGAATCATGTAGAATTTTATCTAGAAATACCAAGTCAGTGAAAATCCTTCTGTCGAACAATTTAATCTGTCCTAATCTGTCCAACATATGCAATTCATTTAAAATAATGTCGTAGTTCAACAAAGTTGCTGGAATACATATTTTTAATCTTAGATACATAATAATATTATCAACCTTTGATCAAAGACGAAATTTGGTTATTTTTTGCGATACTTGCAAAGCAGGCATACTATTTCACTACCCGACAGTTCTATACATTCAGGGACAGGTTAAGGAAGGAACTTGTGTGAGTCTTGAAGAGGTCCGGGTTTAATTAAAGGAGAAATGCCGGAGGGTACAAATCTTATCTGAGCTGCTCTACCAAGGAATAAGGAGGAACGACTGGTTCTCGTGCACTGCAGACATCATGAACTACTGTAAATGGATGTTCTGCTCTTGTCCTCATTGTTACTGGTGCGCTTGTTGACGTGAAATTCTGCTTCAACGCCAAGAGATTTTTGTTGCCGCTGGGCAAAATTACTGGAGCTAGAACTCATGCACCTTGACGCTGTACTACTGCCAGATGTGTTGAACGAGGGTAACGAAACTTCCATCGCTTTGAACTACAGAATTAACATCTACGTTGCGACTGAATCCGCCCCCGTAGGCCAGTGAATGGAAACCGTGACTCAAACCGATTGTAATTGTATTCACGAAGAAGTTAATATGAAAAATAAATGGTTGTTCTTTTTATATGCATTGATATAATTTGTTTTACAACTCCTATTAGATGGCATTAAAATCACGACGCGAAAGTTCCGTCGCACTAAAAACTCTTTTGTGAATGGGGCTATAAAATTGGTTTTATTCCCGCTTGCTTGCATAAAAGTAACAGTAGCGTGACGTCAAACGGCGGGCAAAAAATCCTTTACAAAAGTGTTCCTCGAAAATTCCGGTATCCGGGGTGACGTAGTATGACAACGCTGAAATAAATTCAATAGCAAATTGAGCCTTTTCGGTTTTATAAAAAGCGTTATAAATGTGACCTTGCTTTCCCCTGAACGTTGGAAGTACAACGATAATTCTCGATGATTTTTTATTGGTTTTGTGGGATTTGGGTCAACTCACACATCGCAAGATTCGAGGTACGGGTGGTTGGGTGCGTCAATCCTCAGTCGTTCTGCCTGGTTCTGCTGTCACGGGCGGTGAGCAAGTACAAACAGCCGGAGCAGAAGATGCAAGAAGAACCAGCGAACAACCGTTGACACTGTGGCCGCTCCGCCTTTTGGCCACGGAGGCAGACAGGCCGTGACGAACATCGCAGTTGCAATTTAGCCCACTGAAAAAAGTGAGCGGTACAATGCAGCATAACGATAGGCTCGTCATCTGGTCTGGGAGACCAGATACGGAGAGGGCTTGTCAGGGTGTTGCAGCGCTACTGTCTCCCAGAATGGTTGAATGTATGTTACAGTATGAATGTGTAAGTCCGAGAATAATGTGGATCCGTTTCAAAATTGGGTTGACAAGGGTGTTTCTTGTTATTTGCTACGCTCCTGTTAATTCTGAAAGCAACGAAGTGAAAGATGATTTTTGGACTGGTGTGAACGACGTAATGAGATTAAAAAACTTGAATGAAAGGATTATAATGGCGGGCGATTTGAATGGGTGGGTGGGAATTGGACGTGACGGATTTGATTCAGCCTTAGGTAAGTTCGGGGATAAAAGGACGAATGAAAATGGGAACAGAATACTTGAAGTATGTTTAGAGTGGAACCTATTTGTATCGAATACATTTTTCGATCATAAAGGTATCCACCAATATACGTGGGAAAGAGGAAATGAAAGATCAATAATTGATTTTGTAGTAATTGACTCTAGGTTGAGAGCCGTTACCGAGGACACAAGAGTTTTCAGAGGGGCTGAGGTTGAAACTGATCACTTTCTGGTGGTATCAAGAGTAAACCTCTTTCGCGGATGGCGCTCTAAAGTGAAAACGGTATCAGCCCCAACAAGAGTCAAAATAGAAAAACTGCAAAACGATTATGTGAGAAGTGAGTATGAGAATTGTGCAGAAATGAGATTGAATGCGAAAGAAATGGATGGTCTAAGCATAGAGGAAACATGGAACCACATAAAGGTTAGTCTGTGCGAATCTGCTAGAGACGTGTGTGGAATAAGTAAGCAAGGTAGGAAGAAAGGTGATGCATGGTGGGATGACGAGATCAAAGCACTGGTCTCAGAGAAGAAGAAAGCTTGGTTACGTCTGATAGCGACTGACAGTGCTTCAAGCGAAGAGAGAGATAGAGCGAAAGAAGTATACAAGGAAAGCAAGAAAAGAGTAAGTGTTGGAGTGAAAGAACGAAAGAAACGCCTGGAAGATGAAGAGGGAATAAAAATGACAAAGCACTTCCAAGAAAACATTAAACTGTTTTGGAAGGAAGTCAAAAGGTCCCGGAGTGGCCCAGAGAACGGAAGAATGAAAGTGATAAAATCGAAAGATGGAAGAATGTTGACGAATGAAGAAGAAATAAAAGAAAGATGGATGAAATATTTTGAGGAAGTCTTCGAAAGCAACCCGGGTGATAGTGAGTCCAGCGTCGAATCGGTTATGAACGATGACGGAGTGAATGTTATCAAAATCAGTATGGATGAAATAAAAAAATCGATTAAATGCATGAAGAATGGTAAGGCTGTTGGTTTCGACAATATTGCTGCCGAATACTTTAAAGGAGATAACCATATTATTCTCACATGGTTGTGCAAACTTTTTAACCAATGTTTAGAGGAGGGTTACACGCCATTAGATTGGAGAAGGGCTGTAATCATGCCGTTGTACAAAGGTAAAGGGTCACGCATGGAATGTGGGAATCATAGGGCTATTAGCCTGCTAAGTGCTGTCGGCAAGCTGTATGGAAGAATATTGATTGAAAGGGTAAGAACGGAAACAAAGGATAAAATATGGGATGTGCAAGGTGCCTTTATGAGTGGAAGGGGATGCATGGACCAGATTTTCTCCTTGCGTATGCTCACTGAGAAGTTTCTGGCGAAAAACCAGAAACTTTTCTGCGCCTTTGTAGATCTTCAAAAAGCGTACGACCGAGTCGACAGGAAAAAGCTATGGAAGGTGTTGTCCAAGTATGGAGTGAATACAAATCTCATACAGGCAATTGCGTCTCTGTACGAGGGAAGCGTTGCATGTGTTAGGGTGAACGGTGATTTTACGGGGTGGTTTGACATCACAAAAGGTGTTAAGCAAGGCTGCGTAATGTCACCATGGTTATTCAATCTATACATGGATAATTGTATGCAAGAATTGAAAGATGTGGGATTGGGCGCGAAATTGAATAGTCTGAAAGTATGTTGTCTGTTGTATGCTGATGACGCGGTGCTGATTTCTAACACTATGGAAGATCTACAGTCTCTAGTATCTAGGATGAACGAAGTATGTATGAAGAATGAGTTAATTATGAATGTAAGTAAGTCTAAAGTCATGGTGTTTGAAAGAGAGAGTACGAAAACAGTGTGCGATATAGTAGTGAATGATGAATACTTGGAGCAGGTGGATGAGTTTGTTTATCTGGGTAGTATGTTTACGAGAGATGGGAAGGCTGATAGAGATATTGAAAGGAGGGTAAATGCCGGTAACTCCATTAATGGAGGACTGAATGCCGTTGGAGCTAATAAAAAACTTTCAATAAAAGCGAAACTAGCAGTCCACAATGGAGTCCTGGTACCTACCCTGATGTATGGCAGTGAGGCATGGAACTGGCAGAGGAAGGATGAAAGTAAACTGAATGCTGTTGAAATGAGATCCCTGAGACGTATGTGTGGTAAAACCATGTATGATCGTGTTAGAAATGTGGATATCCGCAAAGAATGTAAGGCTGATGTAAGTATAATGAGCAAAATTAAGAAAGGGACCCTCAGATGGTTTGGGCACGTAGAGCGAATGAACGAAGAAAGTAGTGTTAAAAGAATATATGATGCAAATGTGAATGGTAGAAGAAGTCGGGGACGCCCGAGGAAGACATGGCACGATCAAGTAAATCAGATACTTGAGACGGGCCATGTCAAAAGTCAGAATAATAGAAGAGTATGTATGAGACGATGTATGAATGTGAGTGAGGCAAAGAGTGTGTGCCAAGACCGAGTTGTTTGGCGGTCCGTCCTCTCTGCCTACCCCTGCGGGGAAACGGCGTGATGGTTAGTTAGTTAGTTAGTTAGTTATGTGGCAGGCACATTCGTCTTGCTGGAATCACATCATGTCGCGCTACCCTCGAGTATTTTGGATATACAGCAGTCAATAAGTTTACGCGTATCGCTTCAATTTGGAAGGTGGATATGGGTACCGCCGCCGCCACGGGAACTATTTATTGGATTATCAACAGCACTGTTATAGGCCACCCCAAGTTGTTCGCTACGTTTGGTGTCTTAAGCGGGTCTTCTCGATGCGTCTGCACACCAATTGCATAGCAGGCCAGATCGAGAGAGACTGGTTGATGGAGACCTTTTGACGTTTCCAGCAGGACTTTCTCGTAACATCGCCTTGCACCACAGTGGGAATAATAGATTCATACGTTCGTCACTCCTGGAGACACTGGCCCCCCAGGTTCCTACCCAATCCTCCTACCCTTTTCCTTCCTAAAACTTCCCAGAAAAAGTTCCTCTACACAGCATTCCCAAAGATGACAAAGGCCCTGAGGGGAATTATTTTCCTCGGGGCCTTTTGTGTTTGGAGCTAATGTAAAAAAGTTGACTATATATTAGGTAAAATTTAAATAAAATCATATTTTTGAGATCTTGTGGATGAAGTCAGAACAGTTTCGTGATAGACTTAGGTAATCTCTGTTTAATATAATGCTCGACTAATAATGTGAAATATCTTTTTCTTCATTAATTGTATAAGTTTTTAAACACAGTTTTTTACCTGTTTTTCGACTACCACACCAGGCACATGCCCGTATTGATAGTCAAGTATCTACAATATGTACAAGGGCGCTTTACAAAATTTAGAACTCTTTTGCCTGGTATGACCTTAAATAATCTTATGCACCCAATTAAACAATTATTTAAATAAAACTTCTTTACGCACGCTTCACTTGGGGAGTAAGCTGGTGAATGCGTGACGAGATCGTTACGAAAAGGGTGAAAGATTCAGTCGTGTGGTCTAAAGCACACTCGTTTTTTTTAAATTTATTTTAGAACGAGTAGCGTTACTCGTAGATGTGAACATACAGACCTTGTGATATAAAATATCAGTAATAGGACACCAAAGAAGATAATTGACGATTATTGACCTGAAAACATAAAATCGATACCTCTCCACTTAAAGTTGCGGCGATTGTTACGATATTGGCACCTATTCTATAGTGACCGTTTAAAACAATCGCTTCAGGTTAACATCGCGTAACAAAATCATTACTGCTCTCCTTTATCTTTCCGCTCCATGGGCCATATCGCGTAACAATGGTAACCGACCAGATACCGATGGCTATCCCGGCTATTGTTTCAGAAAGAGTTATTAAAGTGATCACTTCACAATATGTTTCAATATCTGTTCCCTCTGCGAGATGTTACTTACATTTCTCGTTAACCCCTCAAGCCTCGACGATATTTTGAGGAGGGTCAAAATATTTTCGTTTCGCAATAAAATCCAAATAAATGGAATGTTTCTGAATGTATCCAAAAACTAAAAACTGCTTTGGAAGGGTGTTGAAAAACCTTTCAAATTTTATAATTCGAAATGAACATATTTCTGAAATTTTGCATGCAAACATAAAAAAGTTTTAAAAATGGTTCACCTCACTAAAAGTATGTTTTTTAAATAACGATAAAAATCGATAACCGGTTTTGGTAACGGAAAAAAAACTCGTTTACACTTTAATAACTCAGGAACGCCTCATTACGTGTGTCTGGCTGTGTTGTAGTTAGCTTGAAAACAAGCTAATGGGTCCAAGTGGTTAAGAGTCAAATGTATTATAAACGTTATCGTCAAGCTTTTAGATTTAAATTTAAAGCGTGGTGTGTTCTCTTTCTAACATCGTTTAAATCATATTTCTAACCATGATAGTAAGAGAGGCACAGCGATTTCTGTGATACCTATATGATTTGTTCCGAAATCCGAACAAATAGATCTGACTGGTTAAGTGAGAGAGGGTATCGTATTACGTTTGCTGTTTCATCTATCAACTCTACCACAAATCTATTCTGTTGTACAACAAGAACCGCTACACGCAGGGGAAGTGTTAAATAAGAACGATTGGCAATGCATTAATATTGCCTATGTAACTGTAGCTTCGTTGTTGGTTTATCTCTAGTGGCCGCAGGCTCTACGTCTGTCTACCAGTTATTACTGATCTGATCACTAGAAGCTGTTACAACACGTTTGTCATGTTTACCTTTTTACTTTCCTTTGGTGTCTTTTCTTTTCCGTTTTTTTTGGTCGGCATCCGATGAAATCTGCTGCAAGTACTTTCTCCTGGTTTGTTTGGTAACGACTCCTATTCAAGTCAATTTATACGGAATGATCTGCCTGTTTCTGATTGTACGTGCATAGGCATGTTCTTGTTATATTCTTGTTTGTCATTGTGTCTTATTCTTCTTTGCTTCTTGTCCTATTCTTGTTTGTCACTGTGGCTGCCTAAGTACCGTTGTCAAAGTAGTAAATTGCGAAACGTGTTAATAAAGTTTAGTGAAGTTGTTAATGGTTCTCCCTCGGGTGGGTATCTGCAATGCAGATACTGTTAAGAACTCCCAAACTAACGGAGAGTTGAAGAATCGCGAGAAGTCACGAAAACTTCGACCCCCAGATCGAACAACAAGAAAAAAACTGAAATTGCGCAGCTCTAAGAATACGACTTTAAAGTTTTTAAAGAAAATGTTTCTTTATTCAATCATAGCTAACAATCCGTGCCCCAGCTTTGTCCGATGTTCAGATTTTTGAAGTTAAAACTTATTTAGCAGCTTTGTTATTTTAAACTCGGTGAAACTAAAAAAAGCGACACTAAAAAGAGGCATACACACATCTATGGGTTTTAACCTACGAGAGAATGAAATAGTATAATTGGTCTTATCTTTGTGCGGTGTTTCGTAGCCTATCGGTCTACTTTAGTTTTCTGAAGGTTTCGTTTCTACCACGTGTGAATTGCACACTCTTTTTTGTTGTTATGATTTCGTGAAATTATGGAATGTTTTATCTATCTATTTATTAAAAGAAGAGAGTCTGTGGCGGGCGGGCGGACACCAGGCTGGCTGTATGAATTTGATTTTTCATACCAATCTATAGTTTTACTTTGAGATTGATGAAATTTTCTACACTTTACGTTCAAAACAAGAGTAAGGTCACTTTCAGCATGAGATTTCGAAAAACTAACCCATCCCCTTTTCTCGCCCTTTGAAGCCGAATGTTGATACGTCTTGACGCAATTTTGCACACTTGACGTTCAAAATAAGAGGAAAATTACTGTCTAAATCTGATTTTGAAAAACTTTACGTAAAGCCCGGGCAACGTCGAGGGCTTCAGCTTATTTTAATTAAATGTATAAACATTTCTGTGCTAAGTTAAAAAAGTTGAGTGCATTTACAATCAGCCATGAAAATGTGCACATAGCAACTGCACTTTATTGTGCCCTTAGAACTTTTCATCTCCCCAGGCCTGAACACAAAGCAGTACCTTCCATAAACGACAGGATACGAATAATAAAACATAAAATATAAACACAAACAGGAAATTACTGTTCGAGTATGTTTTTATTACTTTAAACATGAAGTAAGCACCTATTTCATTTAACCAATTAAATAAACTGAAATTAGTACGCTAATCAGTAGATAGTACATTAAGCCTCCGTAGTTTCGAGGTTCTTGATTAAATTGTTTTCTTTTCTAGTATTTATTTAAATTATATCATGTGCTTCCGTCTTCGTTTGGAGGACTTTACGCCATTCTTCAAATTAATTTCATCCGGAAAATTGGTGTTAATTCAATCAAAAAGGTCTATGTGTTGGACCAGAACGAGACTACAGCGAAATAGACAAGAGTTCTATGCACTAATTTACAGTGGCGTAGCTAGGGGAGGGCGACGGGGGCGGCCCGCACGGGGTGCCACCCGATGTGGGTGACACCCGACCGTAAAGAAATACTTGCGAAGGCAGAATATTGCCACAAAAATATTTTACACGTGAACACTGTCTTGTCATCTGTGTTATTCTCATTTCTTTCGTACATTGTGACTGTCGCGAATTAGTGGAAAAGTTGTTATTCTGTTAGTATTTTTAAAATTGTTGGAAGACGTCTTTCAAAAACAAGATAAGTGGATTTTATAGTTTTTGTAATAAACGATACTAATAAACGCAAAACCTAAATACAATTATAGCAGAATTGATCTTTAACTGACTGAAAAATCAATTATCTGTATGGTTTTCTGTATTTCAATTTTGTGTGTACATAAATACATAATTAAGGAATAAGTAATTTGGAGGTTTTTACACATTTGACCGGGGTGGTTGACCAAATGTAAGAGCGCCCCAGATTTCATTCGGTTGTCAATAATTCGAGCGCCGCGCCGCCAATCATTACCTAAATTATGTTCTTCAATATATTAGGTAGGACATTATTCAATATCTAGTTTGAGGATTACTAATTCTTGGGGTGACGCCACATTATCCGCATCGGGTGCCATGCTAGCTACGCCACTGGCCAAGAGTACTATGTACTAGTTTTGTTTATTTTCCATGAATAATTAGACGCCTCAGTGGCTATCTGGAAGCATTGTAAGTCTTCTGTTATAATAACATATATTTTAATTCAGTTACGGGGGGGGGGGGGGAATAAATGTAATCACAAATGCCTTACTTTGGCTGTTGACGTATGTGAATAATTATACATTGTACCTCCATGTTACAGGCTGATAGAAAATTACAGGTGTTTATATGTAACGTGGTATAATCATGTAACATGAAAAATAGTTTGTTTAGTTTAGTTAAATACAGTAGAGTTTTGTGTATGTGTATGGATATCTTAGTTGGACAAGGTTCTCATTGACATTCTTTTCGAAAATGACACATTAATGAAAAACCATTTCTTTTGCTCATTTCTGCAACCAAATTAATTGTCAATGCCATCTGTGTTGTATTTCTATAGAAGTTCTGCAAAATTCTAACGTCAAGTTTTTAAACCTTTCATTTATTTTACAAGGTTCTAACATCACTTTGAACCTTTTGCAATTGTCATTTTGTCTGTATCTACGAGACGCAGTGCAGTTCGTCATTTTAGTTGAATAGGGTTCTAACTTTGCCATACCATGTTCTGCTGTCTCAAAGTTTTTTTTTTATTTTTTCATTAATAAAATTCCTTTATTATTTATTGACAGTTTTTTTACATTTTTGAATTAATTCCCGTTAAATTGATTGATATCAGTTTGTCAACGGGTTCTTTGACATTAACTTTTTTTAAATTGAGACAGGTACATAAAATATACACATTATTACGTTTTATATATACAAAAAACCATAAATATATTTTGGAAAAAAAAATGTTGATAATTTTTTATATTAGAAATACAGAACATAGAAAATGAAAGAAATAAATAGAAAATAATAATGAAAAAAACATTAAAACGAAAAGCGGAAAAACAGAGATTAGTACAAAAAAGTTATTTCACTTGACCATTTTTTTAGCGTAGGTACATTTCCTTCTGAAACTCAATTCACAGCTTTTTATTGCGTTGGGTAACATGTTGTAAATTATTGGAACAAGGTATTCTAGAGTTCTTTGACCGTATTTGTTTAGGTATCTGGGAATTATAAGTCCATCAGTTATGACGTATTAACATAATCTATTTAACAATTTCTGAATTTATTGAGGTTCAATCTTGTATACTTGTAGTATTTTAGTTTAACTTTAACACATTTTAAAGAAAAATATTTAATTCGAACGTGACCCTATCTTGAAATGGCATTACGGAAATGTAGTTAGAACCTTTTGCAAATAATTATTATCCCCTAGCTGGTTGCATATGGTTCTATCTGCATGTTTAGGAATGTTCTAAAATGGTGAGTATACGTCCTATTTAAATAGTTTCATTTAAAATATGTTAAACTAAAATACTTTACACAAGATTCAAAATCAGAAATGGGTAAATAAATTATGAGAAATCCCCTTTGCCACCTCTTGTTTCAGAACAAGGCAATGTGAAGTTAGTACTCTGTCCAAGTGACGATACGTAACAGTGTAAATGTTCATTTGGTCGATGTAAATCACACGTAATAGCAGCTTTTGGAGTTCAAAATAGGGACTTATATCTATAATGGGGTTCAGTGTTTTGTCACCACAAGGATCTAGGAATGCTGTGCGAAAGGTTTTTTAAGGGTGGGATGGAACAAAATGGCTTCTTGAAGAGATACATGATGTGGGAGGGAGGAAACATTAATCTTGTCAGATCATTACTATGTAAGAATAAGCTGTAAAACAACCCTTTTTCGTGCGAACATTGCTAACGTCGATGACGTTGTCCTCTACGGCGAAATTTCGTTTTACTTTACTAAATCATATTACTTAGAGAACACTGAGTGCAGAACTTTTAAAAAATTTGCAAAATACCCAATGGTGCCTAAGATATAAGCAGCCAAAACGTTGATATTTGCGGTCGGCCGAAAAGCGTGTGACATCACGGAACATTCGTATTATGAATTATACTGCGTGTGAAGTCACAATGCACAATTTCACATATTTTATCAATGGTAATTTTTTTCACACATTTTATTAAAATTATGTTTTTGTAAATATCAGAAAACTAATTGCAGTTAAACTAGTTGAACATAACACATTTTCATAAAAAAATAATTAAAAAATTAGGAGAACCTCAATCAGACGTAGCATTCCTACCTATGTGTTTGTTCTGAAGGTTTCTAAATATTAAGATACCAAAACATCCCTCGTAATAATAGTAAATCATTTTTGCTAGTATAAATTTGGTTTGCGCTATTTTTCATCCATCCCTGTACCTAATTAGTTTTCTTCGGCAACACAACCTTCACGATGGTGTGTGATGTGTTTTCCCACTTCCGCTAGAACTGCGCCATTGCCACTGCCTACCGAGAGCTTCCGGACACCCTGTGGACGTCTTGGTGAAAATTATCATTCTACTAAATAGTTTAACATAATTTACCGCCTAAAGCTTCTACCGTGACTCGTGGGCGTAATGTATTAAAGTTAATAGATATAATATACACTTAGATAATTTCATATTATGATTTATTGTGAATTCGGATTACTTAGTGTATGTATTACAAAAGAAGCGTTATTTTAGTATAATAAATAATACATTATTATTTGTTATGGAATATTTTGATAGCCATTTTAATGTTTTGTTTTTCGTTCTTTCGGAGGTCGCGATTGCATATTTCCTATTCAAATTAATTATTTTTGAAGTTTTTATTTTTATTTTACATTAATAACAGAGCATAACGGTAATTGAACCACAATAATTGAACCATTTACAGGTTTCCACATGGGTATTGTATACAAGTGAAGTGATTCCATTGTTATTTAGGTGGGAATGGGGAGGGGGTCGGTTAAGTTGAGGTATAGTAATAAAAATATGCCCAACAAAAAATTAAAAGAGTAAAAAGTTCAAAGAGTGGTGGTTGTATTAGAGGTTATCTATAGTTATTGTTATTGTAAAGTATCGAGAGGGCGTCTGTGTGATTTTAAGGAGAGTGGTGCAGAGTTAAAAATGTCAAATTGTGTATAGTGTGTGTTGAAAGTGTTGGATGCACGATAGATGAAAGAGTTCTGCTTAGAATTAAGAATCATGTCTGATCTGGTTCGTGTGTTAGGAACTCGTATGTATCTGTATTCGTTGTAAAAGTTCTGGGCAATCTACGACGGATCTGGCTATTTTTTTACAAGCATTTTTATCTTTGTTCAATTCTGACGTCATTTTTCCGCTCGTCGTTTTTAAAATTTCGATCTTCAGTTGATTAGTCAGACATCTCCGAAAAATCAGAGTTGAGTGTGCAGTTAGGTATATGTAAAAGTGAACCCTTTATCTGGTACGTTACTCACTTTACTCGTAAACAAAACCAAATCAACCATAATGCAGAAAAACTTGTACCGAATTAAACAAAGTGTTCGTATTTTCTTCGTAACTTGTACGATATTTAAAAATGTCGTACTAATGTACCGGACCGTTATGCCTCCCAGTTTTTATTTATAACATATTTAAAAAGTGTAACACGGAAACTTGTAAATGATGTTTGATTTATGGTGAACATACCATTATTGCATTCCTCATTATTACAAAACTCAGAGGGGATGCAACTGGAAGTCAACCGCTGAGGACAGGAGGAGTTGAGGCGAATGTTGCGGAAGGCCAAAGCTCGGTATGGGCTGTAGCGCCATCGGAGAGAGAGAGAGAGAGTATTTGGAGATGTCTGACTAATCAACTGGACCTCGTCCCTGCTTCATCTTCAGTTACATTATTAATTTTGCAGATCTTTCTCAAATCTATCTGCGCCTCCCCCAATGACATGTGCAGACTTGAGGCTTGATCAGACGACCTTGACTGTCCTTTGTCCTGCCTCTTGACTACCCAACGCTGAATTTTCTTTTAGTCTTCGGGTATTTTACCCCAAATATTCAGTTAACATTCTTTGAGGCTTCACTGAGTGGTTGGCTAAGGGAAACGGAAGCTAAGTGTAGTTTATGATCAGACCGAAAGCCATTCACATTTTTTGTTGGTACTTTGCCAATTGATTTGAAATTTATTGTATTACTTACGTTCTCTATTTTATGCAGGTGCTTGCAGGTTTTTTTACAGATGCAATGCCGCCTCATGGAGTCTCATGAATGAGTTTTTCTTTTGCCCTGTTTAATTTATCTTTGTCTTACTAACCTATTTTTTGCATTTTGTTTTTCCTGTTTTTTGCATACTGCTTACTAACAACGTATGCAAGGACACTAGAGGTCTAGATTCGTTCAAAATAAATAAATGTAGCTTCGTTTAACAAAAAAAAATTAGAATCTTGCGAGAGCCTTGAAGGAGTAATCATCAGTTACTTACACCAGGGCGGGTAAGTGGTGGATAACCTCCACTAATCAACTGGACGATCGATTTGTACACATCAAATAATGTTACATAACATCCCAACAGATGGAAATCTCAATTACAATTTTATTATTCTTTCTTATCAGATTTGTATAATATTCATTCTTGTGTAGACAAATTCGGTAAACTTGGCCCCACAAGGGAGCAATTTATCAAAATTCGATTATATCAAAAAGTTTTGACAGTGATATCAATTTGTAACTTTGTCAAATAATGTTATTCGGACTCCGTTCTGAACCTTTCGGATATTATCCGCAATGCTCGGCTGTCTGAGAGTGTTTCTATTGCCTATATTAGTTAAATATTGTACCTATTTATACTTCTATGATTCAGCCCAAAGTCATGGTGTTTGAAGACAAGACACTGCCCAGTTTACAGAATAAGTGGATGGCTTGTGTACGGTATGGATTGTGATTAAAGAAAATTCGCAAAAGGGTCAATAGAATTCAATAATTTTTTAAGTGAAAACTTCTTTAGCTCCGTTGTGATTTGAAACTCGAAGAAACCGAAGCGAGCGACACTAAAAAGAGACAAACACATACATCTATAATATATAAAAAATTATTTCAAGGGTACTCGGTTCTAATATAATACGATAAATCCACGGTGCCACGCAAGTTTCCTTTAGTCCAGTGGTATAAAGCGCGCAACGAACCTTAGCGGCCAGATATTCAGCGGACCACAAGGATCGAATCTTACGAAATCCAAAAAAAATAATATGTGTATATTTATATATATTTTTTTGTAAAATCAATATCCAATCTTCAAACCACTCCAAAATGAACAGGCAAAGATAACACATAGGAAACCGACTTTGAAGAAGAAAACACAAATACTAATTAAGATGGCCAAATGTATAGAAAAAGGTGCACTGGAATTCGACGACAAAAATATGGAAAAAAATCATCCTTCACATTGATAAAATAAGTGCTTCTTAGTCTCCCCACTCTTGTCTACTTTAGTTTTCTGAAGGTTTCACTTCTACCGCTTCTGAATTGCACACTTTGATTTTTTATTAACAGAGGACTGAATGCGAGAGTCACAAATGCCAAGTTGCGAGGAATGTAAGAAAAGGGAAGCGAGACTGGTCGCGTTTTTTTATTTTTTTTATTTAATGACAATATAAAAATACAAAGTTAAGCAGTTTTTTCACAGTCCTCACTAGATATTCCTGTTCCGAAGCGGACTGTATGTTGTTGTAAGGGTGCTGATCATGATTGCCTCATCTTTTGTTGTTCAAAAGGATGTTTTGATTCCAATCCGTAGAAGAAAGATGAAAATAAACTAAATAGACGATTAATGAGATCCCTGAGTCGTGTGTTTTTCATTAAAAATCATATAATATGACCGAATAACGAATGAGATCAAAAAATAATGCAAGCATATTGAGTCAGGTTAAGAAAGCGACGCTTGGATGGCTATGAAACATTCAGCATGTCGACGAAGACCCAAGGGTCTGGATAATTTATGATGAGCAAGTGGATAAAATAAGAAGTCGGAGACTTGGCACAGTAGGGGGATAAATCAAATACTCGGGCGGATGTCAAGAGCTTATGAATAATAGAAGAGTTGAACAGTAGTACTTATACACAAAACAGACGTCTGTGACATTCTATCCTCTTTGTCTACGAGAAATATCGTTTTTTTTTGCTACTCTACGAACAGTTTTTAAAGGTTGAAAGTCCATTTTAATGAGAATAATGAATAAATAATGAATGAGTTATCATCGAAAAAATCGAACGTATCATTTAAGTGGTGTTGATTAATTGGCTTCCAATGTCGAAAATATTGCCTCGGTTGATGGTTAATGTCATTGGAGCCAATGCCAATGCCATTTTACAATTCACATAACGATCTTGACTCTTTGCCCGCCGTATATAGCCGCGTTACAACTTTATGGTTTTTTCCTTCGTTTGCTTTCACTTGCTAACAGTTCAAAACAGAAAGGTAGACGCCTCACTATAATATGTTTTAGCCAAGTTAGGCATAGCGAATATTTCTACGTGTATATTATGCAGTATAAACTAGACAATCATAGAAGGTCAAGCGTAGATGATGTGGAAGAGGCGCCATTCGCTTGTCACGATTTGAACGTGTGATGCTTAATCATTTCATGAGACCTCGACACATGCTGTAGACAAGATCAGGCATTGTTTGTTTGTATGCTTATTTATTTTATTCGCTTTTAAACCTTCCGCTCCGGAAGGGGGGTAATACTTATACCAAACTAGCAATTTGTGCGACATCTAAGTTGTTTTTTACATCACATACTCTGTGATTTAGGTTAGAAAAGCTTATCATTAATCCATCAATTTAAAAAAGTATATAGCTCGTTACTATTTCTTAAGATATTAAATACCTAATATCAATCCAATTTTTACGAAATTACTCACTCCTCCCTCCCGGATCACCATCTGCCTCGAACAAGCTTCGAGTGCAGCCTTGAAAGGTGCATTTTTCTGGAAATGGATTCAATATTAATGGGTATTAGAATTACGCTGGTTATTACTATCTTTTACCATTACTTTTTGTTTTATTGAGGACGGGTTTTTTTCAAAAAATATGAACAATTCATCAAACTTTGAAGCTAATTTTCAAACTGTGTGTAAGTTCCATTCAAGTTCTGCTATTATATCACTAGGCCAGTTGCTTCACAAAACTGAAATAATCACAAAACTTGAAAATTTTATTAATTGAAATTTTTTAAACAACCCGTCCTTAATGATTGACTGCTGGGCGAAGATGGGCGGTGTACGGTTAAAATCTTACCAATAAAAACAAATAGTAACTAATATCTAAGAAAATAGTGTGAGAAGAATATATGACGCAAATGTGAATGGAAGAAGAAGTCGGGGATGCCCGAGGAAGACATGGCATGATCAAGTGAATCAGAGACTTGAATCGGGCCATGTGAAAAGTCGGAATAATAGAAGAGTATCTATGTATGAGACGATGTATGAATGTGAGTGAGGCAAAGAGTGTGTGCCAAGACCGAGTTGTTTGGCGGTCCGTCCTTTCTGCCTACTGCGGGAAATGGCGTGATGGTTTGTTAGTTAGTTAGTTAGTTAACTAATATCTGCGTTTTACTGAAAAGGGCGAAAGGAATATTAAGAGACACGACCGCCCCGCGATGTTTGGGGGGACCCTAGTCACCCCCTTCGAGTGATAAGCCATTCTAACCTTCAGGTACCCACGTAAAGGTTAAAATTGCTAGCCAAAACTCCACCCTTTTGATAATAATAATTCCCCAATGGAAACTGTCGCCAAAAAATACACCAAACTACCCGAAAGCATACATTTTTTGCTTGTGAAATTGAAGCATTTTATTTTTTGCGTGTCTATTTTTTAAATTTCATTTTACTCTCCCCGTAGACATGAATACTGTGTAAACAGCCCCGACATGAGCTCATTCCACTTATTGAATTGAAACGTTGTGTTTTTTTAACCTTGTACGCTCCTTGAAATTAGATTTGGATTTCCCTGCAGACCAGTGATAGTTACTCTTGTTCGAACTGTTCCTTATTTTCGTTGTTTGTTTTTGGGGTGTTATACCTCCTTCTTTAGACAACGTTTCGGACATCGTTGCAGATCAGGGCAGATCCGGCAGATCCGGTAGATGTGTTCCTTATTTTCCTTATTACACAACCGTTTGAAGAAGTTCTTCCACGTATCAAATAAAAACTGATTGTTTTGAAATCAAGATGAATCGATTAATTAAGATTGATATAAGGTTAAACTTGTGAGTGTGAATCGTTTCCAATTGAAGTATTGATCCGTACAGTGAACATAGTGATGTGTGGACATTGTATTATTTGCTCTATAATTAGCCTGATTATGCATATTATTACATACAAATGCCTAAAATTTGTACTTACAATACAATAAATAATAAATAACTAAGAAAATTCACGGGATTTTATGTAGTAAATCTGGTTAGTGAAAGCGCCTTTTTAAAATGGAAATACAAATATTAAATACAGAATTAAAATAATTTTCTGTAAAAAAATATTGTATTTGTGGGTGGTAATTTATAGGTTGTCTGTATTCTTGACACATTATTTCCAACTTTGAAATGACAATAAAAATTATTTTCTGTTAAAATATTATATTAAGGTTAGGTAATTTATCGCTTGTCTGAATTCTTGTCAAATTTGTTAACAATTTTGAAAATGACAAATAAAATAATTTTCTTTTAAAATATTATATTATTGGTAGATTATTTAATTTATCTCTGAATTCTCCACATACGCAGTTTCAATTTCGTGAATGACTCTTAAATTTATAGCAAATCTGAGTTCATTGACCAAAGTTAAGTAGGACACACGCAAAGCCAAAATTAGTATTTTTGTTTTTGGAAATAATAGATTACATATTTTTACTTGTTTATACATCTTATTTTTTATTTATTTCAATGATTCTATTGATAAAGGATAAAGGGGTCACTGCTCAGCTGTACATGTCACTGCGTAGCTAGTTTAGATAATTAAAATTAAATGAAATAACTATGAATTTAAAAAAAATAATATAATCAATCACGAGCACAATTAGGTATCCCTTTCATTATAAATTCATCAACTACGATGTTATGCGATTGATTGTGCAGTCAGCAACCATTCGCTGCAGAGCTTCTTGAAGCACTTGTTTTTGGGTTTTTTTCTTTAAGTACCTGTGCAAGTTTATATTTAAAAGCCTTAAATTTAAGTACGATGGATTAGATACCAATAATACTTCATTTTAATGTAGTAACAGTTTGTATTTTTATTATTTTTAGATCTTTAGTTGTCGGAAATAATTAAAGTCACTAAAAAAAGCTAAAACAGCATTTTGCATGTGCAAATATGCAAATGGGCATTATCCGGTGTTAAATGGTGTGCATCGTAAACTGTACGTGTACACATCATAATCGGTCAGGTCTGACACTATACGAGCTTCATTTCCATCCGCGTGCGGGAATCTGGTCCTACTGTGACTCTGCCTTGCTTGCCGTGCTGACTGCTGTCTGCATTGAGGCATACAACTCAATGGCTGTCTGCTGGTTGACTTTTACTTCGCTCGGAGCTTCAACAACTTGACTGGGCAACTCGCTAATTTGTCGTTTTCTATTCTTCTCCAGGTGGCGAAGTCGGCTGTGGCCGGCGCATGCGCGCTCCGTCATGACGCTACATTGGTGGATGCACTGGTTCTGGATCACCGCCCTCACCGTCTCTGGTATGTCCCAACATCATACTACACAGCTGCCAACCCTGTACAAATTTTTGCAGTCCCAAAATACCAGAAAAAACCCTTCACTTTGTGCTAGAAAAACGGTCCGTTTGATAGATTCTCCTAACAAATGGATTGCAATCTTTAGAGCACGGGCGCGGCGTGGGGTAACGAGGATGTCCTTGTTCTACCGTTATGTCAATAAGGCCCTCCGTTCATGGAGATACTTACAATCTACGTAATTGTGACGAAACTACAAGTACCCTGCTGATATACCACTTTTTAATGTTAGTCTCCGTACACGGCGCTATCCGAAATGTACTGAACTTGGTCATTTTTCACGTGCAGCCGTGGAGTGAACACGCTGTCATGCGATGTCATATGATTTTTTTCCAACATCAATCCATGCCTTCTCCACTAAATCGTTTCTTACGTATTCTGGTAAAGTATAGTTATGTAAGCATGCATTTTTTCCACTTCCAGAACAAATCTAACATTACTTTCATGTTTTTTGTATTTATTGGGCATTAACTATGTAACAATTTCTAGACATTTTGTTTTTTTTTTGAAGAGTTTTATTAAATGTACATTTGTTACTTAAATTAAATTTTTTCGCGACCGGTTTCGATACAACCGTATCATTCACGAGCAGAATTAAAACTTTAATTAAAGTTTTAATTCTGCTCGTGAATGATACGGTTGTATCGAAACCGGTCGCGAAAAAATTTAATTTAAGTAACAAATGTACATTTAATAAAACTCTTAAAAAAAAAAACAAAATTACTTTCATGTGCCGACGCCATTTCTGTCAAACGTCAAACGAATAAGTATCGGACACAAATGATGCGAGCGTCGCGTGCGATCAGCACTGTCGGTATCGTGATACTGATTGGAATTCGACAGCCACCGCGTAGCGCCGTGAACGGGCACCAGCAAAATCGTACGGGGGGTACTTACGATCGGCGCGTATGATACGCGCACGAGGATCGAGTATCTTGTAAGTATCTCCGTGAACGGAGGCACTAATGCTCCAAGGAACTAGCGTCATAGATCCCTCTGGCACCGGTGCACAGTTGGGAAACACGCCAAATATGCGACCTACATTCAAATTTGAACACAGTTGACATTTTTCACACGAGAACGGGTTGTTTCTACAAACTCATTCTCTGTGACCTCTGTGTTTCCTCCCTACAACTCCTTACTCCAGGAGGTACATTCCATCCTTTCCTCGTAAAGACCCTCCACACACCAACCCCAAAGAAAACATACGCCTCAAGGGAAATTATTTACCTTGGGGTCTCCTGAGTAAATCATTTCATCCCCAGCAAAGCATAGCATACCAGGGGTGCCCGGGTTCATGGGGTTGACGATTGTCCAGGTCTTGGCGGCGAATGCTTTTGCCAACCTACTGCGTGGCGGGCCGGATTTGCAGATACTGGTTGAGGGTGACCTTTTTGCCTTTCCAGCAGGACTCTCCCGGCTTTCCGCCGCATTGGAAGGGATGAATTCATACTTCTGTCACTCCTGGGCAAACTGATCCCCCAGATTCCCACCCATCCTTCATGTTTTTCTTTAAAAAAAACCTCCACAGAGCATTCTCAAAGTTGACACGGGCCCTGAGGGAATTTATTTTCTTCACAGCCTCCTGTGTGGCGTTAATGTAAAAAGAGGGTGATTTTCGAAAATATAAACAAATTTCAACACCATTTCAAATGGGTATCATATTTGTGTAAGTGTATTATTTTCATTACGTGCGCTGGTATCAGGGTTTGAAAGTGTTATAGAGGGATCGAAAAAGTATTCGAGTTTTCTCCGTACGAGAGTATGCTCCATTGTTGTTGCTGTTCCTACCCACTGACCCTAATCACGTTTTCCTGTGCATGCTTGAAGCTCACTCCTTGCAGCAAAAAAGTTGTGTTGCTACTTGCTACCCACTATTTCAGGTTACTGTGAAATTGTTTCGAGAATTCTGCCATATTGGAGAATCTCCAAAAGTCTGTAACTAAGGCAGCGTGGACTAAGGCAGCTTCCTACGGTATATATATATATATATATATATATATATATATATATATATATATATACCGTAGGAAGCTGCCTTAGTCCACGCTATATATATATATATATATATATATATATATATATATATATATATATATATATATATATATATATATATATATATATATATAGCGGGATGTATATATATATGAACAGTTGTATTTATTTATAAATAAATATAAGATGGTTAGTCCCGTTGGCGGCAAGTATCTTTTCTCGGAAGATTTTTCAATGTAAATGAGGGTTTCAGGCTGACAATTATTGCTTGTAATAATTGTTAAATATAAGTTTGTTAAATATATATTGTTAACCCTTCAAAATTGGGGCTTATTTTGTCGGTAGGTAAAAATACTTCCGCTTTACAATAAAATCCAAATAAATGGTGTATTTGTGAACGTATCCGAAAACTAAAAACTGTTTTCGAAAGGTGATGATCATCATCAGGGCAGATCCGGTAGATGGACCCTGACGATGGACACTGCAACGCTGTCCGAAACCTTGGCTAAAGAATGAGGTAGCGCAACACGGCATAACACCCCAAAAACAAATAACGAAAATACTTATAGCATGAAAATCTAAAAACGTATAAAGTGTGTTGTTTTCTCTTTCTAATACTGTTTAGTTCATACATGTGAGCTGGGACAAATATGGTCTTCTGTGATTAAACGGATTAAGTACGAAGTCCTATGATATAAATTCTAAAGGGTTTTCATGAATCGGCAGGACTGAATTCGTAAACTCCATTGGAAAGAAGGAATAAAAGCACTTAGACGATTTTCACTCAATTTTTCATGCATGACCTTCCGATAAAGGGATAAAAGGGTGTCGAGTAAAATAGATCACGCGACAAATTTGCTCGGTGGCAGATTCTTCTTGAAATATCTGACGACTTTTAGCGTCTCTGCGTGGGTTCTCGGCACTAACATGAAAAAAAATGCGCGTTAGCATTTCTGCCTTCGGATAATGCCAAATTTGCCGTTTATCTCGTCCCCATTCCTTTTCGGATATCGATAAAATCCTTAAAACGTTTTTATAACCGCTAACTGCACCTGCATTAGGCAACACGAGGTCACCACAATAGCCACTAGCCACTAGCCTGACCAAATCAGACGAATATAAAAATACCGCCGTAACCTTGAACAGATTGCTGCGCAAGTCCATTGCATGTTACTTACTACTTTAACCTAAAGTAGTTCATGACTTGACAATATTATTATGGATTTTCCAAACCTGTAACTTTTTCATTGCTTTTTTGTATCTGTTTATACGAATAACAGCTTCGAATGCACTTGTAATGGACTGTAAATACTAAAAATTAAACGTGACGAAACGGTGTTTGCTGGAATTGGGTGATATGTGTAGGACAAACAAAGTACGCTAGTAAAAGGGATAACCAATCATTTACTACTGTATTTCTGCGAAGTAACATACGACACCACCACATTATAGCTATATATTGTAGTTGTGTTTATCCAACGCGATACCTCACTTATTTTTCACCTCAACAAAACGAATGAGTACAAAACGATATTATGTACTTCCGAGATGGTCTTATTCCCTCTATTCCCTTTTAAACCGAGATTATGTACACGAAGAACACCAACAACTTGCTTCCAAGGTAGTTCGAAATATTCTTCTGTTGTCAAAACAAATGCACTCGATTTTGTACTATTTATCTTACCTTTGTTCCAAATTTCAAATACTTTTCCAGCAAGGTTATGTTTAGGGAGATGAACTGGATAAATGACATCCCGGCAGGAACTAAGCATATTCTTATTTCAAAACTGAACAGCATCCACGTTAAATATAATAATAACGTAGTATTTATATAGCGCAGTTTTGTGATGTTTCACTTCAAGTGCGCTTAATTATAATAAACTTAAAATTAACCTACAGTGTTAAAAATACTACGAATGAAAAATAAGTTTCGTTCGCTTTGTAAACAACACGCAATTAATTTGTATTTTCTTTACATGAAAATTTAAATTAACTTCCAGGAATTAACATCTCCGTGAAATTTGTTTTTGCGATATTCAAATGTAGGCCTTTGTTTCGTTTATTGACATGCGCAATTTGCTACCTTCGTATAGATAACAATAGGCCACTTGCATGGATTTCATAACGACTTGGAAAAAATCGTGTAGAAAGATTTTTTTTACTAAGATTACGAAAATGTTAGTAATTTTTTTCAGAAATGTACAGTTTTTTTTTTTTAATAAATAAATCCATTATTTGGACCCGTGACGTTACGAACATGAAAATGTTCCGTCTCCGAAAATGTTCCTATTAATTTTGTAAAATGCCACACTGATTTTTGTTTTTATATGGCAACACTTTGATTTCAGGCGAATTTTTGAATTTGACTTTTAACGTTCACTAGATTTATTGTTTGTTCTCTGCGAACTTATCATTTGGTTTGACTTTTTGACAGATGTTATGAAGAGAACCCCGTACATTTTACGATGTCTGTACGTGTTTTAGAGGTATAATGGTAGTGGTGCTGATTTTAACAAAATCGAATTTTTTAATATTCTTATTATTTTTATAATTTACAAGTACAAGTATATTACATTGGATTTAGTAATATAGACGTTGAACATTATAATGATTTATGACCAATAAGATGGATGCCTCGTATGCCTCGTTATTCTCCTGTGCCCTTTCTTGTGGAAAACGTTTTTTTTTTAATGATTTTCGGCTGTGTAATTATCATTTTTTCGCAAACATGAATGTCCCGTATTTCCGGTTTATAAAAAATGGTCTCATTTTTCGGATTGAAATTTTCAAAAATTCGGTAAAAAAAAAAAAAAAACAGAATGTCTTAGAATATTTGCCTAAACCGGATTTTTTTTAAATGTGATGCAAGTGGCCTATTATTGAGTTCTCGAGTTCCTTCTGTAAGCTCTCTGTTTGAGAGCTATTGCTTTAAATATAACCAGGAATCTATTTTTGGAATTTGAAAGGAGCCAGAAACCCAAAATCCTCCAATCATTTCATGAATTTTGGAATTTGGAATGGATGCCTTTTCACTATGTGATTAAAAAAACTCCCGGCGTCGTTTACTAGTCGACAACAATAGATATTATTTTAAGACTGTCATTGATTTATTTTAACGGGGCCATTTCAACCGTAAACTTGGCATTTTTTTCTTCCGATTTATAAGATAAATTTTCTATCAAGCCTCAACCAAAGGGATGTACCACGTCGCGAAGCCCTTTTTGCCATTATTGATGTTTGAAGTTTACATTTGGAGTATTGAATGTATTTTCGATCAGACGAAGAGTTAGAGAATCAAAATAACAGAATTGCATATTATTATCTGTTTCCTTTGAATAATCGTTTTTAACGTATCTAGTCATCCGTTAATAACAAATATAGGTTTTTAATAACGAATGTCCATTACTCGGTAAGTAGCTAACTTCAGTCTTTTAAATTTTCAGTAGCCATTTGCAGAATCCCCTGTTGTCGGAATGGAAGATTACATTGCGCTAAATCCCTTGTTCTGAATGGTGACCCGATATTCGTTCCCCTCACAGGTGACCCCCGAAATTATAATTATATTTTTTGTGTACCATTTTCAAACATAAAATCGACTTCCAAAATACCAGTAATAATAAGTTGGTGGTGTGTTATCTAACGAATTTATTTTTTGTACTTACACGCTACTTTTCTTTGTATGCAGTAATGATATATTTTTTTATTTCCTTTATTTTTCCCAATTTTTACATTTCATATATAATAATAATAATATCTTTAATAATAATAATAGGAATTCCACAGAGCCGAACCCTCTGATATGAAAATATCTGGAGTCGGTGAATTATTTTCCCAATTGGTCTCTGGTAGGTTGACATGTTGTTCTTGTACTGTTTTGTATTTATAATACTTATATAGTGCAATTGCATAGCGTGGATTGACCAGATGATCATTTGGGAAGTGTGTGAAAGGGTTTAGTTTTTCCTGTGGGGAAAATTAAACCCGGACATTTAAATCTGGTGCGTAAATCTTTATTTGGAAAACAAACAGCTTTACAAAGATACATAAAAAAAGTGGTAAAATAAAACAATAAGCCTAAAAACATGTTTTCGCTGATATTTTTTTTTACAAATATATACAAACAATGAGATGATATGAGTAATGGGAATCCAGAAGGTGCAGCCTGTGGGTGCGGATTATCCTATCCTATTAATTAATGACTAATCTCAATATATAAAACAAAATCGGGTTAGTTACACTATTTATAACTCGAGATCGGCTGGACCGATTTTGAAGATCTTTGATTTGTTGGATTTGTCTCCGCCCGGGATAACAGAATAACTATTAAAACATCGCAAAAATTCATGAAAAAGAAAGTTATGAAGAAAATTAATTTTTTCATACATTTTGTATGGAACGAATTCTCATATTTTGAAAGAACTGCAGCAATATTGTGATGGGTATAATATTTAACTGTGCGTGAATTCCAAATATTCAAAAACGTCAAATGTCAATGCACTGATTGTTTTTCTTTTGTTCTTAATCATAAAATGCTGCCTATCTTTCTTACACACTAAATGTCAATAGTAGAAAATGAGACAAACGGTGAACGTATGTCTCTGCACCCCTCCAAAGAAAAAATACAATAATAATAAATCTCTGAAATGAAACGCATTTTTTTTACGTAAACTCCACTCAGGACCTGTCATCTTAGGGAATGCTGTTTGGAGGGTTTTTTTTTAAGGAAGGGTAGGATAGGATGTTCTGGGAAGTAAAAAGGCATGATGGGTGGGTAGGAATCTGGAGGTCAGTGTATCCGGAAGTGAATCCATCTCCAACTGCGGTGCGAGGCCATTGACTTGACCGGAATTGACCTTTTACCTGGAAAGGTCAAAAGGCCTCCCTCAACCAGTCTCTCTCGATCCGGCCCGCTATGCAGCAAGTGGGCAGACGCATCCGCCGCCAAGACCCGCACAAAAGTCACCCCATGAACCCGGGCACCCCTGCTAAATCACCAAACGTAGCGAACCACTTGGGGTGACCTATGGCAGAGGTATTGTGTATCCAATAAATGGTTCCCGGGGCGGCGGCACCCGTACCCGCTTCCTTTTAAAAATTTCCGTAAGTAAGTGGAAAAGTAAGAAAATCTCAAAAAATGTAAATCCGTACACAACGCCATCTTTGATACTGACAAAAATAAAACACGGACAGAACTTAATAAAAAAACTTAATTTAATTCAACAGTTATTGATTCTGAGGCGGTACGAAGTTTGTCGGGTCAGCTAGTTAATAATATTATAAAGGCGAAAGTTTTTATGGATGTATGTTTGTTGCTCTTTCACACAAAAACTACTGAATGGACTTTAAAAATTCTTTCACTAATAAAAAGCTTCATTATTAGTGAGTACTATAGGCTATATATATTGGTAAGCTCTGGCGACATGAATAATCTCTGACGTTATGAAATTATTTATCATACGTTTTCTGTCCCTAACAAAATTGAGTTATTGCAAACTTCAGAAGAAAAGCAAACAAATTGTTGCCATGGAAACGATGTTTTTTTTTTAGACTTAGGCAATTCACGCTAAAAAGACTGTTTTGTTGGCGACGCAGTTAATATCTATCTCCAAAAATGAATCGCTGAAATGTATGTATGCGCGTAACTTCCGAACGACTGCATGAAATTGGATAATTCTTTTTTTTGTTCGTTATTTTGTATAAAACTAATGTTGAGCTCTGCTATTATGAAATTTATTAAAAAAATTGTAATAGGTGGCACGCGAGCAGTTTGAAAACTGAATGTACCGGGAATGAATGTGTGGAATACGAGAGGTGGGAGAGGGGTGAAGGGAGGGGGTGTGGGGAGGGCGGTGGGGGAGGGGGAGGAAGATGGAGTGGAGGGAGTTAGGGGTGGGGAGATGGGGGAGGGAAGGAAAGGGAAAGGGGAGGGGAGGGTGGAGGGAGAGGGGGGTTGATTGAAGAATGGTGTGGGGAGATGGATTGTGGAAGGGATGGGGTGGGTGGAGGGGGAGAGGGAGAGGGAGGGGGGAGTGGTGTGGGAGAGGGAAGGTGGAGGAGGCGGAGTGGGAATCCCCTAATACCATGCGAGCGAAGCCGCGGGAAAAAGCTAGTAATTATATAATTTTGTACCTAAAAAGAAACAAACAGTGGGCATATAAAGCAAAAACAGTAAGCTTATAATTATTAAAATTTGTCTAAAAGTTGTAAAGGCACCAAACTCAGTTTGTGAAAAACATAAAGTGAGGTAAATTAAAAAATATATATTTCAACTCTGTATTGTTACGCCATAATTTTAACTATTTAAGTATTGCGATAATAGCTCTCACTTGATTTTTTTTCGGTAAAAGATTGAAAGTACAAGGTCCAATAAAACTGCTGTGTGTTTGCATTTGCTTGGTATTCGTTTACATAGACATGTAAGTTCGGTACATAGACAAGTAGTTTTATCCTTGATGCATTTGAATGAAAATATGTCTTATTATTATTAGGCGGTACATCCTCTCTGGACACCCCTTCGTGGCGCTTAGTTATATTTTGTTTAAAAAGGTGTACACACCGTATTTTTCATAAACCAAACCTTGTATAAGAATGCAGGGGGGGCAATTATCTCGCGTTCCACTGTCAGGGAATCGTTTTGAATGAGGTTTTAGTTGGCTAAAGTGAACTCGCATAACTAGGTACTGGCTGTTGGCATAACGGATACGGAAGTAAGTTACTGTGCTGTTCTGGCGCGCGCGTTCTGCAGCAGTGGTGCGAAAACAATTTGTATTTCTATAATAATAGCCAATTATTATTTGACGGGATCGATTATAAAATTGTTCTGCTCAATAACCTCAATGTTAAATGTGCTTCCAGGAACCGATTGTTTAAATGTTGTAACAGGTATACTATTACTTAATTTACTAGAATATAGATAGCTCTTTGGTTGTTCGTTCACAAAAATCACGTCCATTGCATTAAATTTTGATTTATCCGTGTTCATGGGGTGAGGTTTGTCCAGGTTGTGGCGGCCGATGCGTGTGCCCACATGCTGCGTGGCATGCCGGATCGAGAGAAGCTGGTTGAGGGAGGTCATTTGACCTCTCCGGCCAGAATCCCTCAACCCATCGGCTTGCACCGCAGTTGGAGGGATAGATTCATACGTCCGTCACTCCTGGCTCACTGACCCCCAGATTCCTACCGACCCTTCATTCCCAGAACTTCCTCTCCTTCCTTTCTTTAAAAATTGGGAATAAAGGGGTAATTATTTTCTTTAGGGCCTCCTGAATATCTGAAATAATTTCCTTAGGGCCACCTGTGTGTAAAAAAAAATTATACCAGTCAAAAGTGTACCTGTAGGCGGACATGGCACATGGCACTTCTAATTGGGGATGGTCGTGAGGCGGAATAAAACGAGACGTGTAAGGTGAATATGAAGGATAAGACGTTCGTAAATATTCAGATATTTTTACAAAAATAATTTCAGGCATTTCAATCAGCATTTTGATTCTGAAAGACGGTACTTTAGGGTGATTCAAAAAGTTTTTTTCCACTCGTAATTTTTGTGATTTTTCTCCCGTGCCTTCAAAATATTTTACAACCCATGATAAAAACTCATGTGCTAGGACTTTACGGATTTAACATCAGAATTCAAAATTTAGAACAGGGTCTATCAGTTGATTTTAAGCTTGGTTGGAATGCCGAGCTTGTCGAGCTTGGAACATAATCCGTCTATAGGTCGCAAGCCTAGATATCACCAGTATTACACGGATTGTCTATGATCTTAACAGAGGAACGTGTTTTTTTTTTCTTTGAAAAACCAAACTACACGTGAGTACTATATCTATGCTTTTTGCTGTCATCGGGAGATCGTGATCTTTGAAAATGTTAACGACGGCAGTTTATTTCATGAACCTAAAAAATTTTTAGGCTTGTTGATTTTGTATAAAGTTCCCCACTTTAATCAGCATGTGCGAGGATACCAATTTTAAATAGTATTTGTTTTCCGGAGTAGTGCACTATGAAATTAACCGCTGAAAGTTTGTAATTTTAAGAATGCATTTTCAGACTATTTTAGATTGATTATATCAATTAATAACATCGACATTCCTCGTCGCTCCATAAATATAATACTCGTAGTCCATACTTATAAAATTAGGTAATTTACATAAATTTCGTTCATATGATTCAATATTATTTACTAGGATGTTAGATTTGATATGTAATGCTAACTGCCCGGTGCGCCTCTGTGTCTAAAAAAGGAACTATTCCCTGGCTTATCAAGGCTTAAGCATCAGATTAAGCCCGCTCAAATTTGAGTGAGAAATGCCGTACATAGCGAGGATAGGCTGATATACCGGACTGTCATACCGGGCCTATACGATGAGTTGCATAGGTAAGTTTGATAATGGACAAACAAAAAACATAATACACTAGCCAGTTCCCGGCACGCGTTGCGATGCCTCGTAATAAAGAAATTCTTTCACCTTACAATTATTTGTCCTTTTCCATTCGATACCGTCCCCTTCCACCTCCCTTTCCCCTCCCGAGTCACCGAGTCACCTCCCCCTCTCGCGTTGCCCGCCCCTACCTGCGTACCTCTTCCACTTTCCTTGCCTTCTCCCTTCCTGCGAACCACCCCTCTTTCGTTCCCTTCCCCCCTCCCGATTTCACTCCCTCCTTCCCTCCCCCTCCCACCTTCCCTTCCTGCCACTAAACTATATACACTCATTTAAAAAAAAACCGCGTGCCACTTCGAATTTTGTTACATGAATTTCATAACGCCAGAGCCCACCAGTATATTTTACCCTCCGCACAGCATCCCAGATGACATAGGCCCTGAGGGAAATTATTTTCCTCAAGGCCTCCTGTGTGGAGTTAATGTAAAAAAAAAAAGTATATATAGAAACGTTCGCGAGTGTTCCCGCGACAACTTACCAAAAGTTTCATCGCAATCGGATGATTACTACATGAAATAATTTTATAACGCCAGAACTCACTGTTATATGTATACGGGTGTTAAGGGACGTACTTGACTTACTTTAATAAAACCAGTGATTCCTGACATTATTTGGAGTAAAAAATGTAAATTAAATTTTGGTCTCCGGTGACTTTTTTGACGACTTTTTTTTTTTCAAAAAATTTTTCTTCAAAATCAAACAAAAAAAATTTTCTTCCGCATGTCGTCACTGGTCACTCAGCCGGGTGTCCGACGAACCTCTTAGCCCGCCTCCAACTGTTCAACAAGTACCATTTTTTTATGTTTTTGTAGAAAAAATAAAAATAAAAAAACATCAAAATGTCACCGGAGACCAAAATTTCATTTACATTTTTTACTCCAAATAATGTCAGGAATCACTGGTTAAAGTAAGTCAAATACGTCCCTTAACACCCTGTATACAAACTATCGCGGGCACGCGCACATGAAATCAACAAAGTTTCATCGCGATCGCATAAGGGATAAACAAAGAAACGTTAATTTTTATACGTTACAAGATTCTGTTCATTCGATAAACACATTATTATTTGTATCGTCACTATCTCATGTCAGCACCTTTGCAAGTCACTATATTTGTATTTATTTTCACTCGACAAACAAGGTAAAATTATTGCAAAAAAACGTTACAAGAAAAAATAACAATTTCACTTGTCACTCCCGACTTTCCCCCATACATCATGATTGCCAATTCCCTTGACAAGAAAGCTTGCCACTACATCATTATAATTGGTTTCCGAAGCCTACTGCTTTGAAAAAACACACTAACGTAATATAATATACATTTGAATTAAATACATAAGGGTAAAAAAAACATAATTTGTAATGATTTTATTTGTTCAAATTTACTTTCACTGTCGTCTGTTATGGTGGTTTTTGTTGACTCTTGAATAATGAGTCTATTAAAACCCATTATATTTCTATCCAATAGGTTTGTAGATAGGTAATAATAATACGTAATATTTTTATTGAATTTTAAAATGCTTTTATTATTTTACGGAAGTCGCGGGTTTATATCCCGGCGTGCGCTTGTAAATTTTATTTGATCGATTTGTGTCATTTCACAATTTATTAATTTAATATAATTTGTAATAATAATTTGTATAACTGGTGTGAGATCATAAGGGAACCCCCCCCCCCCCCCCCCGGTGACCAAAAACCTAAGGCCGCCGCCGCTCATTTGTACCAAGCGTGACATTTTGAAGACCCCCCCCCCCCCCCCCCCCCCCCCCCTAAACGTGTCACGTAGTATGAGTACGTTCCCTAAGATCAGAATTAAAAGGCTTGAAATGGCATTAGCCTTGTTTGGTGGCAAGATCTCAATATCCTGGCACTTCTGGATCTTCTCTACACATCTCCGTCCCCTCTCCACTATTTTAAGTCTCATCAACATACCCCATTTAGGAATGAAATTCTCACTTGCTCCGGACTATTGGAAGTAGTTGGGACACTTGTAGGATAACCTACCTTTCACGTAAATTAAATAAATGTATAAGTAATTTTGATAGTTTTTTTTATTAGTATAATTTCTTTATCAAAACCATCAACATCCACCCGTATTTTATTTTGTAATCAGATGTGAAAATTCCGGTACCTACTTTTTAACCGTGTTTCCTTTCTCCCTACCCTTTCAATCATCCTCCACCAAACAATATTCCCAAATTGAAAATTCCTTATTACTGCTAAATCCAGACTGTGATTCTTGTCTAGTATCTATCACAAAGAGACGAAAAAATCTCTCCGTCAGCGGAAATCGAAAGGAATTGTTTCTCAAGGTGTTGGTGAATAGATCACGATTAATGTTGTAAAATATGTAGTTATCTTCTTCATACATGAAAATTATTACGTTCTGTTTCGAACGTGAACATCTCATGGTCTCTTCATCTTCAGTGGGGTGAGCCGACTTGCAATTTATTTCGTAGCTATCCCAAACTTGCAAACAAAGACACATTAACGTAAATTCTGACAGGCGTTGCCTTGTGCAATGAATGGGTTGAGTTGTTTTTGTGTGGTAAGGCAGTCTGTGCGCAGATAGTTTGAACAATTTTTCATTTTCTTTTTCGTTCAAGTTTGTACTCAAAAACAAAAAGGTCTGAATCATAATTGTGACATGTGACTTTTGTAGATTTAAAAATTTATTTTTAACTAGCGAGTTCCCGGCGTGCGTTGCTACGCCAATTAATAAAGAAATTGGTCCTCACTGCGTGTCCTTTCCCATTCGTCCCATTCCCCTTCCGCCTCCCCTTCCTCTCCAGCCTCCCCTTCCACTCACGCGTTCCCACATTGCCTTCTCCCACTCCCCTCTCCCGCATTCCATACATTCAGTCCCGGTACATACAGTTTTCAAACAGCTCGCGTGCCACTTGCAATTATTTTATACATATTTCATAATGTCAGAGCTCACCATCATGAAACCATCGCGGGCATGCACACAATACCCAAAGTTTCGTCGTTGGCCGGACTTCAGGCAGAGTTTTTTTTTTAAATTAGTATAGAGACAGTAATTTTCCTCTTATTTTGAATATCAGGTGTGCACTATTTCATCGATAAGTATCAAAGTTCTGCTCTTTGAGGGGTGAGAAAACCGGATGGGTTTATTTTTCGAAATCTCTCGTAGACAGACTTCTTTTGAACGTCAAGTGTTAAAAATTTCATCGATTTCGGAATAAAATAGGAGATTTATATAAAAAATGAAATCCATACCGCCCGCGACATTTTTCTTTATATAAATTGATTTTGCCGGAAAAATCGCCAAATAACGCCAAGATTTGTGAAATTGTCAAATAATACCGAAAAACATTAAATAACGCCAAAATAGAAACCGCAATTAATCAAAATATCATTCAAAATATCTACTGGAATTTAGCTTTACAACCATATGGAGTCTTGTATTATTTTTATACAGCTTTATTGATATTGCAAAGTGACATTATATGGTGGAATTGATATTGCAAGCCGAAAATAGTTGCGTATATCCGAAAATTAGGCCAAAATTACAATACTCTAATTCCCGGCAAAAAAAACTGTGCAAATTTCAAACGCCTTAACTCACCATTTTCAGTACACAGATTTTCTGCTATACCAGTAAACATGAATATATTAGTGAATCGTTCGCCTGGACAAACCGGGCAGCGAACTGGGAATCGGGTTTCATTAATTAACATTAATAATGCCTGAAGGATAATTTTTAATTTTCGTCTGTTCCTTATATGGGGAGGTATGTTTTATTTTTTTCTTTAATTTCCAGAGCTTTGTACATATGTAGCCCTTGTAGATCTTTATCCTCTACTTAACTTGCTACTCTCTATTTCTTCTAGCTCCTATTAATTTTTGTTCTTCTCTCCTGATCAACCGGAACATTTTTAACGAAGCGCTGTTTTTTTAATGTGAGTACCGCACAAGAGTCCAAATTGATCCCAACCGTATGGAGTCAGTGAGAATATGGCATCTCCAATTATTTGGGTATGTTGCGAGGCTGAAGCTAATGGAGAGGGAGATATGAAGAAGAAGGTGGGGAACGAGGCTGGTTATTCAGATCAGGTCACCAAACACTGCTAAAGCCATTTCAAGCGACATTTGAATGTCGATTCTGAATGGTGAAATTTCTCCAGGACATTTACTGCTCAGGATCGTGCCGAAAACATACTAAATATCTATTTTAAATGAATAAATTGTGAAATAATACAAATTCATCAAATAAAATTTTCTTGCGCATGCCGGGGTTTGATCGCGGATCCATAGCCAAAGATCGTAACCATTACCGAGGCCGTTAAACTCTACCTACCTAAAATTCTCAAATTAGATTGCCTGGCTTGCTTTACCTAAATGTTTTATTTCTTGACAAGACTTTGAATTTGAATTTGAAAAATAATTTCCTTAGTAAAAATAGATACATACTGCTTTACAAGCCTCCTTCGGATTCCGGGAGTATGCCGCAAGACCCATCATTAAATAATTTTATTAATCATTACGCGTCTTTAAACTCCTCGTTAGCATCAAATTAATTATAATTCCTTTTAGCTAGGTACGCAATTCGATGTTTATGAACGAGTGCTTTACAAAAGAGGTTTATTATTTAGATTATTCAGATGTTGCCCCGTTGACCTATATCCATCTCGAGTGCCGCGCGGACACAGCCGTGCTTGTGTTACTTGCACTCGACAACATACGAACAAACACAACACCATCGATATAAAATTCACTGGATTGCGATACAAAATGACTAGTCTACAACGTCAGCTGTTTCACTGCTTCGTGCCGACGTAGATAATTGAAGGGCAGAAACACTTTCATCACTAATACTTGTAATAATTTCCCTTTCCTCATTACTCTATTTTGCAATGGCGTGCATTGCTCTGTTACCAAAGATTTGTGTAGTTTTTTTAACGATTTTTTTTATTCGAACATTCCCAATTTTTTTAAACTTAGATTAAAATTGTTATAACAATATGTATACGTGGTAGGAAAAGCTTAGAAAATGCAATTAGTTGATAAAACGATAGTGAATTTTCGTTATTTGTGTTTGGGGATTAACGTAACGGCATAACATACCGAAAACAAATAATGAAAATACTTTTGGCCGTGAAAATCTTAAAACGTATCCGATAGTGAATTGTTTGGAGGTTAGGTCTTGAAAGAGGCGAGTACGAATATGATGAAATTGAACAAATTTTAAATATTTCTTCTTTAGAAAAACGTAGAAAGATGATACACCTGCTTTATTACAACTCATCCAGTTTAACATCCCTTCCCGTAGATTCCGAAATAATTAATTGCTGTTCCTCAGTCAACATTCTACTAATTATGGATACCATTCTCCTTTATCCAGAATGTCGAGACTTGTCAACGCAAGTCATTGAATTTTTTGGTGTAAAACTGAATGATAAGCAATATTTAAATGCTTCTTCATGACTTGTAGTGTCTTCTATATGTACTTTTTACATTTTATATTGTCATTGCTATGCATTTATATGTGCTCTCCCTTCACTGTCATCTCTGCTTTTTTTATTAGTGTTATTATTATGTTTTTAATGGACTGTCATCCGTTAATTAATAAATAAATAGTGTGGTGCTCTGTTGTTTCTCACACCCGTAATGTAGAATATAGTATTCGGCGCAAATGAAAATGTCACCTGGGGTCCTAGCATGGTCGATCGATATAGGTTTTATCGAAAATGTCGGTAACTTGTCATCGCTCCCGAGCGCGACTGCAGGCCGCTAACGAACAAGCAACAGTTCACAACGACTAAGGGTTCCTAATTTATTTGACGTGAACTGTTATTTCTTCGTTAGTGGCCTGCAGTCGTGCTCGGGAGCGATTTCAAGTTACCGACATTTTCGATAAAACCTATATCGATCGACCATGCTAGGTACCCTGGGGTGCTAGCATGGCCGATTGATATAGGTTTTATCGAGAATGTCGGTAACTTGTCATCGCTCCTAAGCACGACTGCAGGCCGCTAACGAACAAACAACAATTGACAACGACAAAGGGCTCCTAATTTATTTGACTTGAACTGTTATTTGTTCGTTAGCGGCCTGCAGTCGTGCTCTGAAGCGATGACAAGTTACCGACATTTTCGATAAAACCTATATCAATCGACCATGCTAGGTACCCTGGTCCTATAACTATGTCGTTCATAATGTCTATCTTTATCATACGTGAATAACTTCTGAATTTAGAATTTACTGAAAACAAAAGAATGTTTCTTACTTGTCATATTGTGTCTTGAGTATGTGAGACAAGGACCAGTCTAGATGTAATATATAACGTCATTACTATTACCACGTTGGAGTTAAATATTACTAATCAACTAATCAGATACGCCAGTGGAAGCAACTTAGAGACAGAGTGATTGAGGTAAAAAATTGGAGCATGTTGGGAAGACCTGAAGAAGAGATGAAAATGGTTAAAAACCGGAGCTGGTGAGCAAATTTTTCTATTTTTAACTGATTTTCGAAAATCAGCCGTTAGTTGCGTAGCCGTGTTATCGTATTGAAAAAAATACAGATGTACTTACGTTTTAACACTTTTCCTTTTCAAATATATGAAATAGCGGTTCCAAAAGGTTTCTTATTAGCAGAGCTAACAGCTGCGTTCCGGCCACTTCTCTCTGCCTCATCTCGGTGCCCGTAGCCCGCACTCATTACAAACAGTATGTTAAATTACCAGCTTGTGTTTCTGGCGCATCAAACGGTTATGAGAAAACGATATTTTTTATATGAACTAAATGGAATTATATGACCGCATTTCGAAAAACGATAATAATTGCTAATTTGATCTTAAATTCCGGTCGTTGGTAATTTCATTGTTTTTCGTTCAATAGTGAATAGGTTTCCTACGTTTACAAACATTACAAATTGTCCTAATAAAATTTTCCTGCCAATTTTAATTCTGTACCTATGCGTTTATAATTCGTACTGCTTGTGTTTTTATCAAAGCAAGTACTGTTACAATTTGGGAGGCGGGTATTCCATTGGTCACCCCAAGTGGTCGCTATATTTGATGATTTAGCAAGGGTGCCCGGATTCATGGGATGAGGTTTGTCCGAGGTCTTAGCGGCGGACATGTTTGCCAACCTACTGCATGGCAGGCTGGATCGCGAGAAACAGGGAGTCTTTTTGACCTCTCCAGCCGGACACTCTCGACCCTTCGCCTTGTGGAAAGAATGGATGCATACGTCCGTCACTCCTGGTCACCCCAGATTCCTATCCACCCCTCATAACTTTTTCCTTCCCCTATAGGACACCCAAAGTGGTGACGTAAAAAAAAGATGAAGTTGAAAAAAAGACACAGTTAAGTGACGTTTCATTGGGTGAGGTGTGCCCGAGGGGTTGGCGGCGGATGCGTTTGCCCACGTGAATGGCGGGCCGAGAGAGACTGGTAGAGTCTTTTTAACGTTTCCAGCCGGGCTCTCTCGACCCATCGCCTTGCACCATAGTGGGAAGAATGGACGCACTGACCCCCAAATTCCTATACAGTCATACCTGTTTTCTTCCCAGAACTTGACGCAGATGACGCAGGCCCCAGAAGGAAATTGTTTTCCTAAGGGTGGAGCGAATGTAAAAATAAACAGTTTTTTTGTTTACTTATTTGACGCACTGTATACGCCAAGCAAGGCCGTCTTCGAACAATCTTTTCCTGATTACTGTTGTAATATTTTTCGGTTGCGATTTTTTAAATCAATTTTCAAATTGGAAATACTGAGACCCTATGACTTTTCTATCTCGCCTGAAAACTTGAGAGGCTTCTGTCCATATTGGATATTTAATATCGAAGGAAGTTTTATCGACACATTTATGTTGTACCTGCTTACCAAAATGAACTTGCACAGATGCTCTAACGTACATATATTTTACACGTTATGCGGCAAGCAATAAGCCATATCCGTGAATAAATTTAAAAAATTAATATTTAATATATTATTTTAATATATGTAATATAATGGTAACAGACCGAAGCCACCGAATTAGCGTAAGACATGGGCCCCAAACCGCTTTACCGAACAATGGGCCTAACTTGGAAAATGGGAAGATTTGAGCCAACAAAGTTTCGCACAGCGTTGTAGTGTCCATCATGAGGGCAGATGTGTAGTTCGTGGTGAAATGCTGAAAGCGTTAACGCCCTTTATGTGGTTTTCTGCGTTTATTTTTGGTGTAGCCGTCTAATACCGGATACAAAGAAGCATTAAGCTTAGCCCTGTCGCCCCTATTAATATTTGTGGTTTTGTGGATTTCATCCACCGTTATTAGGCGTGCTCGATGCGTTTTAGGCCTACCCAGCACTTCAACAAATCCAAAGTAATACTCGGCATTTGCAGATTTTCCGGATGGCCCATTTTGCACAGTTTTTTGTTCAAATCGTCTTTGATCCTTATTTATTTCTTTTTATATATTTTTTTTATCTTCTTTTTCTGTACTTTATGTTTTCTTTAATCATGTAGGTATGTTTTTCTATACATACTTACTATAAATTTTCGCGGAAACTTTGCTGATTCATGCAACCATGTAATATGTAATTACTTTAATAAAATATGTATAATTGTTTGTTTCCGTAATAAACTTAAATTACAATTAAATTATCACGTCCCAAGCAGCCGAGTTTATAAACTATTACAGGCCTCAGAAGACGTTATTGACTGTATTCGCAACCCCCAAATGACCTAGTGCAACCGGTTTATAAAATGAGTAACGTCACAGCCAATCTAACAACGCAGTACCTTTTGTGATGATATTATTATTAATCTGATTAGGGATGTGAAGGTAGAGGAAGCCATCCAAGCCTGTGTGACGCCCACTGCCAAGCTGCGGCCGGGGGATATCTCTACCTCACCCCCTCCCTAAACTACGTTTCCTGTTTTTCCCTAATTGCATTACCCCCGCGTGGGTGTACGTGTGGTGGGCGTACCCCCTCTCTATTACTACAAGTATCATCGTCAAAACGTGCCAAATTTACATAAAGCTTTCGTCAAAGCTTAACGAGCTGAGCCGTCAATAAGGCGAATAAGTAGCTACTCTAGCTGCACACCATTTTTAAATTTTATAACAAGTGCGCTATTTTCTACAGGGATATGCAAAGAAAAATGAATGCCACACAACCAATGACGTAACAATATATTTATATATTTCTTTTACTGGTTCTCCATAAAACAGTTATACACTAAAATATTATGGAGAGGATTACAAAATTTAAGAGAAAAAAGTGCATGGGGTGCAGTTTTACTATATATTGTATTGTATCGCAAAAGATATTTACTGAACTCTCTGTAGGTGTCAATAAAGATGCAGAATCGTTAAGCAATTGAGTTGCTCTGTTTAAGGGCGCATTTTGATACGCTGAAGTTCTCGCTTTCGGAGCATAAAAAGCGCGTGGGATCTCCCACGAGTATACGCCATATATTAGGGACATATAAGTTAATCTCTTTTAACATAGAGTTCCGGAGATCAACTTTATAAAAATGTTTGCTTAAAAATATTTTTTGGCAATTTTTTTTTTTTTTTAATATAGACACTCTGTAGAAATCTCAAAGTGGTAAGCCAAAAAGCAAGTCAATAAGGAACTCCAGTGAAAAATATTCAAATCAGCGTTCATTATAGACCAATGAACGCTGATTCTGAATATATAAGTTTTATTTCATAATATTAAACGTAGAGTTCTTAAAAAATCATTAAAAAGTGCATTTTTAAACCTCTCGTCAAAACACACTTTAAAGTTGGTATTACTGAATGGTTAGTGCTGACGTCACGCGTCACCGGTCATTGTATTGAAACTTTGATTATGTAGGTATGACACAAGCCATCAATCAGTATTTACAACATTTCATGTTATTCCTTATTTCATACTGTTTAGTTGTTGTGTTTATTGAAACAATATTTAAGCCTAAATAATTCAGTATAAAAAATAGAGGTATCTCTATTAGTTTATCTCTATTATTTAAAATATTTAAAAACTTTAAACTGTACGAAAAAATTATATAATATTTTGCATCAAAATGCTACCTAGAGACGGGCAAAGCGGCTCAGTTGAACGAGAATGAAAAGATCTGGTTCAGTGAATCGGCTCAACTGAACGACTGAATTAAGCTACCTACACACTTGCTCATTAGAAACCAAAGAGCATGCTACCATGCTACTAGTAGCAATTGCTACTCGCTCACTCGTTCGCAAAGATCCGCGAACTGCGAGCAAGTGTCCGTAGCATTGAAGATCGGTCTTACGGATGCGTATGAAGATCCGGGTCACTGAGCCGACTCGTTCGCGAACGACTCACTTCTCTATGAACTTTGTTTTCAAAATGGCCGTCGTCGATCAGCTGTTAGGCGCTGTATCGCCTGTGTCTTACATATTTGCCTACAATTTTTGCAGTGTGCAGGTGATGCTCCGTTTGAGATAGTATTGATTTTAAAAGCTAAAAAAATAATAATTTCAAACAATTTCTATACCACTCTCCCGTAATAATATTTAAAATATAATAACATAATAAATAAAATATAATAAGTAAATAATTCCACCTAAATAATGTTTTAACTTATCGAATAGTACCATAACTTTTCTTCCGTATAACTGTCATACAAAATGAATACCTGTTGAAAAACTTTTCGGAAGTGATGACGTCACACGATTCGTGCCAAGGCCTACGTTCTGTAGTAGGCCTTGATTCGTGCGGTGTTTTTCGGGGGATCTTGAAAAATTAAAACTTTGAAAATTATTTTAACTAAAAACAAACTCTAAAAAAAGAAATGTGCAGTTATTTAAGTCAGATTGGTTAATTCATTAAAAAAAAAAAATTTGACTTTAGTTCTCTATTGTAATATTTTCCTTTTCGTGGTTTTAATCTTCTCTACACGGCCTAATCATCAAAACCATTTTGAAAACTTGTTAATAACGCTCTCACTTTCCTTGAATTTTTTTCTGATTCTTTATTTATTATTGAATATGGTGGGCGGGTTTGGGTACCGCCGCCCCGGGAACCATTTATTGGATAACCAACACCCCTGCCTTAGGCCACCCCAAGTGGCTCGCTATGTTTGGTGACTTAGCAAGGGTGCCCGAATTCATGGGGTGAGGTTTGTCTAGGTCTTGGCGGCCAATGCGTTTGTCCGCCTACTGCTTGGCAGGCCGGATCGAAAGAGATTGATTGAAGGAGACCTAACCTAGACCTCTCCACCCGGACTCTCGATCCATCGCCTTGCACCGCAGTGGAAGGGATGGATTCATATACCCGTCACTCCTATACATATTGACGCCCAGATTCCTACCCACCATCGTGCCTTTTTCCTTCCCTGTATTTCCTATCCTTCCTTTCCCTAAAAAGACCCTCCACACAGTATCCCCAAAGATGAAATAGGCCCTGAGGATTTTTTTTCCTCAGGACATTCCTGTATAATTTTTATTATGCATAATTTTTTTTTTTACAAAACCTGTTTCTTTGATTTTTTCACTTTACCACAGCTTGTTGTAATCCCAGCTTTATCACCACCAACCACCCCTTAAATCTTGACAAATTTAGAAGTGTTTAATAAAACCACAATTGCCATTTTTTATTTGCCGATAAAACTCAAAAGACACGCCGCAATCTGCCGCGTCATCGCCAACTTTTGATAATTTTTCCCTCAATCAGATTTTCGTGAGGAGCGCACTCTTGACAACCCAACGGCCATCACTCAAGTTCTATAGAGAGGAAATAGGAGTGGGTTTAGGTTTAAGCGGGGTGGGAGAGAGATGATTTCATTTGATGATTTTTCAATGGACGTGGATAGACTGATTAAAACCGACCTGTATAGTCCCTACAGAATAACACTATCTCTTTTTGATCCCGAATTTTATTTTCCACGAAATATTTGTATGAAAATTTTCGGTGTAAGTACAGGGTGGCGCAAAATTAATCATCCAATTTTGTTTTTGAATAACTTTTTTACTAAATAAAAAAAAATGATTTTCAGTAATAGAAATCTTTATTTGGACTTTTAAATTTTTTTCTGTTAAGGGAAAAAGATGATATCCGTTAAGTGGCTGCCGCCAGTGTTGATACACATTTGTGCCGTTTTATCGCGTTTTCCATGACTTTCCCGCAAGATTTCCGGTGATAACTGTTCGCATTCCTGTCGAATATTCTCCTTAAGGGCTGCGATTGTCTGAGGCTTGTTGGAATAAACCCGCGACTTCAAATAGCCCCAAAGAAAGAAGTCTGGGATGGTTAAATCGGGCGATCTTGCTGGCCATATCAAATCGCCAAAGCGAGAGATTACGCGACCAGGAAATGCTTCCTTCACAATATCCATTGTGGCTCTTGCTGTGTGCATGGTTGCACCGTTTTGTTGAAACCACATGTTCACCAAGCCCCGCTCATCCAATTTTTGAAGTAAGAAGTCGTTTATCATGGCCCTGCAGCTTTCGCCAGTAACAGTGTCTGTAATGCCAATGGCGTCCTCAAAAAATACGACCCAATCACTCCTCCCGCGTTAACGCCGCACCACACAGTGGCTTTGAGTGGACGTAATGACTTTTCGTGCATCGCACACGGATTTTCAGTGCCCCAGAAATAAATATTTTGCTTATTGGCGTAACCGCTTAAGTGGAAATGCGCCTCGTCGCTCATGATGACTTTCGACACAAAATCGCTAAAAGCGTTAAAGCTTAAATCGACACAATTATTCCACGGTCTTGGGGATAGCGCTCCATTGCTTGTCTGTTTGTGTTCTGCAGCTGTCTAGTTCACAAATGTCAAATATGATTGACGTACGACGCCATTTGCAAAAATTATAACATCTTCCGATAGGGTGATTAATTTTGCGCCACCTTGTACAAGCTGTCGCCGGTCGTAGTTCATAAAATTCACGTGGGATTTCGTCTTCAAACTATTTCAACAAAATTAAGTAAAAATAAATTGTTATCTCGTTTTCTTTCGGTAAAACCATTTAATTGCCTTTCAATGTCTTTAAAAACTACGTCTCTTTTTAATTAAAAGTTTATTTTCGAAGTTTAATCATAAATTGAATAAGAACTAACATTTTTTTGCATCAGCTCCACACAGTAGGGCCATGAGGAACATAATTCCCTCGGGGTCTGTGTCATCTTTGTGGATCTGTTTGGAGGGTCTACTTAGAGAAGGGAAGGGAAGAAGAGGAAGAAAAAAGGTATGAGGGTGTGTGGAAGAGTCAGTGTCTCAAGAAGTGATGGAGGTATGAATCCATTCCTCTCACTGCAGTGCAAGACAATGGGTCAAGAGAGTCCGGCTGGTCGAAAGGTTCTTCAACCAGTCTCTCTCGATCCGGCCAGCCACGCGGTATGTGGGAAAACGCATCCGCCGCAAAGACTTAGACAAACCTTGGACCCTCACACCGCTGCTAAGTTACCAGACGTAGCAAACCACTATGTCAGGGGTGTTGTTTATTCAATAAATGGATTCCGAGGCGACAGTACCAATACCCGCCTCCCAAATTGAACTATTTCTGTACCCGAGAAGCATACGGATGCAAGTCCAAAATTTGAAAAAATCAGTTTTTGATGCAAGTAAATTATCAAGTTTATCAGTGACAGAAAGATATAAGTCCTATGATAAAGAAAAATAGGATTTTTTAAAATATTTACGGGTGTACGGGCAACAACTATCTTAGAATCAGAAAGATGTACATGGACTTGCATCTTTATGATTTCGTTGCATTTTGGGTATTATGACTCAAATCCATTTGCATCCTTCTGCCTCTCACATTATTAGGCTTTCTGTGGAAGTAAACAATTTTCAAACATTGATCCTCTAATAAAACACCACATGTCATAACAAAATATTCCATTTCATTTTGAAGCAGAAGGACTCAAGTCCGTGTTTTTTGTAGGGTTTTTTTTAAACAATATTTTTAAATTCTTTACATATAAAATATTTCGTTTTTTTTGATCGTTTTTAAAACAAAACTAATTAATTTAATAATATTTTTTTGTTATCATAATGGATATCCGAAGAAGTTATGAGACCATAGTTACAGATAAAATAGTTTTTTGGCTCTCTGAACATTTACATTTTTGGACTTGCATCCGTATGCTTCCCGGGTACAGCTTTTTATCGGCGTATATTACTTATGACAGTTCATAATTATTGCAAAATAATTGGAAACCATAGACAAACGAAACCGACTAATGACGTAATATATTTGTTATTATTTGCAATAAATATTTTCTATTATTATCTTACGTTGTTCCCACCAATTAATTCAATTTCTTATCTGTTTGGAATAATACTTTCGTTTACCGCTCAATATTTCCGGAAAAGAAAACCCGAGTTATTTGCCGCCATATAATAATTATAATTATATTATTAGTCATTATAGTGTAGGTATCGCAAAGCGCATAGTCGAGTTTTTGTAACACGGCATTACGTAAGCGATCCCACGCGGAAGAATGGGAGCGGACTCTAGATTGTTTAACGGTACTAAAATTATTTTATTTGGACGTAGTCATTAAAATATGGAAACTGGTCGTTATCCATACAGCACGGGTGTAATGGCACGGCTGGGGATGGTAAGATTATATCAGCAAATAAACGCATATTTTATCAATTTAATTATTCATTTACTGTTGTCGTGTTTTCGTTGCGTGGAATTTGCGAAATTCGATTCTGATGCATTTAAATTTTTTATTGTTGATTTAGTTACTAAAATTTAATTTGTCCGTTTATAGAAGATGTATGTAATTTTTGTTTCTAATTTTTCTTTATTCATTGCTTTGATGGTTGCATTATATAAAGGGTGTAACAAGACGTGCACGAGGGATTTTAACCAGCGTTTCCTGAACATATTTGGAGTAAAAAATATGGTTGTCATTTTGGTGTCCGATGATTTTTTTTTCTATTAAAAACAAAAAATGTTTTTCAATTACACCGCGCTACTGTTCCCGTCGCTATATCCGTCGGAATATATCCCGTCGCGATGTGTTTGAGCGATACGCGCTGTTTCGTGTGGTAATACGCTGTTAGAACGAGAAGCAACGCTTATCAAATGTCCGCTAGGCTATAAACTTGCGACGTGTATTGGAAAAATATTTTTAATGTTTTTAATAGAATAAAATGTCATCGGACAGCAAAGGGACATGTATATTTTTTACTCCAAATGTGCTCAGGAATCGCTGGTTAAAATCCCTCGGGTACGTCCTGTTACACCCTGTGTATAATAGGTGTAGATTAATTATGTAACAATTATTATAAGCAATAATTATCAGCCTGAAACACTCATCCACATTGAAAAATCTTCCGAGAAAAAATACGTGATGCCAACGGGACTTCCATTCAACAATTACTGCTTATTATATTGTATTATTCATGTATTTTTTCTCGGAAGATTTTTCAATGTGGATGAGTGTTTCAGGCTGATAATTATTGCTTATAATAATTGTTACCCTTTGTGCTATGCTTAAAAATCTTGTCTTAAACGTTAGTTTAACAATTAAAAATAATAATTAATTATGTAGCCTCCTCACTAGGAGAACCTTTGCTGAGGGGGAGTATGTTTTGGATAAGTTTTCAGCGATTTCTACGGTACAACATCTTGGCTTGGGTTAGGTTTTCCAGAAACTTCTGTGACGACTTTTTCAATATACTAGAAAGTTATTTTTCCGATAGTTCCTTAAGCCAAGATTTAATATCCTTAATGTAGTTATTTTTTGTTTTAATTTGTTTGATACTGTGTGGGAGTTTATTATTTATACCTTACTGCTAAAAATTCAGAGCTTCTTTGTCCAAAGATAGAATTACACTTTGGTATATTTAGTATGTCTCTTTGTTTGGCGTTGGTTTTATGACTGTATTGTGAGAGATGTTTGCCTCTGCATCTTTTTTTGGGCTGATGAACCAGAGTGTCTTTTGGCATAGAATTTTTGTTTACTTGGAACTTCAAATTGTTTAAAAATATCTGTTGTTGACGTCTTTATGGGGACCTTTAGTATGATCTACGATGCAATTCTGAATTATCTTCGGTTGTTTTACTTTTTTTTTTAAAGAAAGACAAGCATTCCCGGTTACGAATAACCCAACAATGTTTGAAAATCTCCTGCTACCACCACAGAAAGCCGAAAATGTTGTTTGTGTTGTGATGGAGGACTTAGCCAGTCGAGGAATCGAACATGCGACGCTCGGGTGGGACCCAAGCGCTATGCCCACTCAACCACTGACCGGTCATGTTTTGATGCTGCTGAGCCCCATCGTATTATTCCAACCTATTATTTCACAATTAAATTTGTTTCGAACACTTCCCGCCTGAAACATTTGAAACTACTTGCTCTTGCTGTGTGTGTTTTCTTCAAATATTGGCTGATGCGCTGTTGTCTTAATGTATTCTGTCGCTATCCGCAAATAAAACTTTGAGAGCCATTTAACCCTTAACCGTTTTAGTGCTACTTGGGTTCCAAAGTTTTATTGGAAGTAAAAGCTCTTAAGGAGCTTCTACACATCGTGTAGCTTATCTATCAACTTCCGATATCTGCGGGCTAGCTTATAAGTTTACTCTCAACAAATAACTTATTCAATTTTCCACTGTAAAACTGTTCCGATAGCGTCTCACCCTTACGTGTATGCTTTGATATAAGTTTAGGTATGTTTTTTGAATGCTTAACCCTTCCAATCTATTTGATCGGTTTTCGAAACAATTCATACAGGTCTCATAGAAATCGTTTCGTCTCCTTTACTATTATGGTTCAGAAATATGATCTAAACAGTGTTAGAAAGAGAAAATACCACGCTTTGTTTTCAATCTAAAAATACCCGCAAAATAATTAAAATGTACACCTTTTGAATCCAAAGTTTCCAACCAAAATTTGAAAAAAATATATTAAACCTTGAGAATTTTTTATGTTTGCATGCAAAAATTTTTATATTTCAAAAATTATTTATTTTTAATTATAAAATTTGGGATCTTATTTTACAACCTTTTAATTTTCGGATGCAATAAGAAATATTCAATTTATTTGAATTTTATTGCGAAACGGAAATATTTTGACCCTCCGACATAATACGGTCGAGGCCCCAGGGGTTAACGAGATAATGCCTTCTAGAGTCAATGCTGCCGAAATGAGATTATTGACGAGTATACCCAATCACCCAATCAGAGTTGATGATACTCTCATTATCGCCCTGATGTAAGACCACCATTCAGAATTGAAACGTTGCTTGAAATGGTTTTAGCTGTGTTTGGTGACCAGATCTGAATAGCCAGGTACTTTTCCACCTTCCTCTTCCCCATCTCCTTCCCCTTCATTACCTCCAGCCTCACAACATACCCCAATTGGGGAAAAAAGGCAATAAACATACGTTATTTGTCGCTATAATACTGCCGCTCTTTCTTACACATTAAATAATGGCGAGACAAAAAATGAGACACACAATACTTGTGACTGTTTCCTCCAAGTACTAAATTTTCCTTTGGACGTATTGTTTCCTCCAAAGTACTACCTTTTCCTTTGGAGGAAATTGGGCGATATTTCCACAGCGACAAAAATTACGTTTCATTTTCTTCGTACGTTTGTGGGAGATTTAAATGATTGTATGTTTCCTTTGGGGAGGTGCAGAAGTTCACCGTTTGTCTCATTAAAAACAAAATCAAAACCATCGTGTGAGAGAGATGCAAGAAAATTATTACTTTTTTCCTTTGAAGAAAACAGACCTACGAACATTGTGTATCTCAACTTTTGAAAGAGCTGCAGCATTATTGTGATAAGGAACGTATGTTTATTGCCTTTTTTTATGCCGTCATGGTACCGTAATCGTGAATCTCATTCATTGGTTCTACAATGGGCCAAGGCCAGCGACGCCTAACTTTAACGAACGATAGGGATGCCGAACGTCCCGAGGCGCCTATTCTAAGAAAAGGGTCCACGACCCAACTAAGAAGAAAGGGCGATGAAAATAACGATAATACAATGTGCCTTTACTACCCACCCGGCTTAGCCCGTAATTTTAAAAATATGAATCGAGCAAAGTGCCTTCAATTCCGTGATTTTTATGTATAATATAATATGCTAGAATTCCATCCCAACAGCAATCGCTAGTTATTAACACTAACCTATAAGTTAATGTGTTGTATCGACCCATTCTCGTTACCTCTAGGATCACCGCAGCGCGAGAAGTCACATATCGAATTCCAGGCCGTGTGGTGGTAAAGCCGCCGAGTCGCTTGTTCCACATATTTGAAAGTCACTTATTTTGCGCCGAGTGCTTCAATATGGGTTATCGACGCTCGGGTGCCATTCCGAATGGAACCTGAATACCCGGAGGTGGAGTATTACATATTCACTTATTCACACGCGGACTGGGTTCCTCAAAAATGTGGTTTCTATTGTAAAGAATAAGTACGGTTTAATTTATTCTAGCCTGGCGTACGGATAATATGGAATAATGTGTTCGTAGGTATTATAATACCCTTAAAGGGGCGACGCGACGTTTCAAAAAGTTTATTGGGATGTAAATAAAATATTCTTAACAGAAAGGTAGAAAATAACATGATTTTGGACTGTAGCAACATAAGCTCTGAAGGATGGGTGGTTTCAAACAATTTGAACAATTAATCAAATTTCAAAGTTAGTTTTCAAGTTCTGTGCAAGTTCTATTCGATTTCTGTTACGAGTACATATCATACGAGTACAGTATCATTAGGAGCTAGTTTCTTCGCAGAACTGAAATAATATCAACACTTGAATAGAACTTTCACAGAGCATGAAAATTAATTTGATCCTAACAGTGATGAAATTTACACAGCTTTTTCTTTTTTAAATTTCTAAGGATGGGTTATTTCACAGAATTTGAACAATTCATCAAATTTCAAAGTTGATTGTCCATGGTATCCTGATCATTTTTCTCCAACACCACATTTAGAGGGCGTCTATCCGCTTTATTTCTCTGACAAGGGTCCATGTTTTCCACACCGTATAGAAATATGGGGAAAATTATCGCCCAGAGTCACATCTTGGTGGTTTTCGTTGTGCCTCTGTCACATCATATCTTTTGTAAATACAAAAACCCTATTTATCTCGATGCCACTTACTCAATACCCGTTATATCAAAGAAAAATGAAATAAGAAAGCGTAGGAAGAAGAATAATTGTCCACTATTTATATACTATGTGTATTTATTTACCTATTCTTGATTAGCTATTTGCAGTGGACGTATGGAAGTAATAAGTGGGAATTAATGAAAATTGCAGGTGTATTTGGAGCGCAGAAAGTCAAAGGCACCCGTACGATGTTATGCAAATTTGCGATTAAATTTATCGTAAAGTGTTGCCTGCACTAAGCGTCTACCTACGCACGGAGAAGCCGTTTTCAAAGACAATTTAATTATTACACTCGCGGATTGAAATTCTCGTGATTTCCACGAATCGATAAAATTCCTGAGATGGACATCTCCTATTTAGGTTTGAGTGAAATCCATTCATCTTCATAACTTACTTACTAATTAACATTTCTCATTAACGGAACCCTATCGATATTTGGTTTTCTTAAATAATGGTGAATGATAAATATTGTTGCTTATGTTAGAAATAGCCATTTGGCTATTTCTGACATCAATAACCATACATTTTGAACTTCACTACGAAACCCCGAATCTTTCTTTATTCCATTCCAATTAACCAACTTAATCTTCTCCCAACCTCTTGTTGCGAATGTGTCTATTATTTAACATCCACTGTAGACTGCAGTGGCAAGATTTTGGCCATCTTTAGCAAGTTGACCCGACAGTTGAACTCCCCATTATTGGCTCCCCGAAATTATAATTATTATAAAAATATAATTTTTTGTGCATTACTTACCATTTTCAAACCTAAAATCGACTTCAAAAATAGCTTTATTATTAAGTTTAAATGGATATTAAACGAATTTATTTAGGTTGTCGATTTTTTGTTCTAATACGCTTGTATATATATGTAGTATATAGACAAATAGTTTTATCCGTGGTGCATTTGAGTGAAAATATGTTTTACGATTTTGTTATTCGGCTGCACATCCCTTCGTGGTCCCTTATATTTTGTGTAAATAGGTATACCGTATTTTTCTAAGTCGACTGCTTATTGTATACAAGTATGCCCGGGGGCCAACTATCATGGAGTCATTTAGCGAATTCGCCTTAGAGCTTTACAAAATTTCTCGAATTTCTTATTTTCATTTGACTTCTTGGTCAAAACTTTATTCTCTTATTTTTACTGCGTTTGCGTGCTACGTGTTCTCCGCATGTCACTACTGAATCGACTAACATTTTTTTTTTAAATAGGTAACGAAGTATTGTAAGCCATTCGATGTATATTTTATCAATTTTATGTATGACTTTGGTTTTATTTTCGGTTCGCGTAACTCGCATTAGTGCATTCTCCGCAGTAGCCGACGGTTGTGAACTTGACCTTTGTGTTAATCCGACATTGAAATTATCAACTTACGGACTGGAGGTGTTTCGCAACGTATTTTACACGACGCCATTGTGCAAAAGTTTCCAACAAGGGATATAGCTGGTAAATTGGATTTGCAATCAGCTGCGGACGGGCGAGCCGCCCAACAGCTCAGTTGTCTCTGGCATCGGCCGCCTCGCTTGTCTCTGGTGTTTTGAAACCAACCATAGACTCGGAGTTCTAAATTCGAAATAGTTCACGGTTTGAATTCGCGCTTTGTTTAGTGATTTTTATGGTGATTCAGTTCATTCTGTTTTGGCGTTTTGTTTTCCGTGGAATAGTTTATAACACAAATTGAATAAACAAAGTGTAATTAAATAAAGGGTTTTAATTATTATCTCTCACGCATATTAGAAGATTACTAGCGCAGACCCATGTGAAGTCACGGCATATTATAATTATTTGGGATAAATATTGTCAATTCTCTTTTTTAATACACTTAGGACGGGTTGTTTAAAAAAAAGAACAATTCATCAAATCTTTTAGGTTAATTTTCACGTTCTGTGCAAGTTTTATTCAAGTTATGTTATTATATCATTATAGGCCAGTGGCTTCAAAAAACTGAAATAATCACAAAACTTGAATAGAACTTTCACAGAACATGAAAATTAACCTAAAAAGTTTGGTGAATTGCTAAAATTTTTTGAAACAACCTATTCTTAAATTTTTTGTTGACAATTAAGAGAGAAGATCAGAAATTTATCTGTCGAATGAACATCGTTGGTAAACTTGAAACATCACGAAATCTGTCATAACATTTAAACAAAAGAAATATACGTTTCAAATATAGAATCTGTTAATTGTTTAATGAAAGTAAAATGATTTTCTGATTATAGATACCTATTTTATCGCTTGTCTGAACAGTCAAATCCATTTTTTTTTTTGAAAAATTTGTGTTCTTTAAACGTGAAATTTTCACGCATAAATAACTAATATTTCACGCACGGACAACTGAAGTTAGTATTTTTGGTGATATTTATTTGCATCGTTCTACTGTGCGGAGTTATTAATGGCCCTAATTGGCGTAATAGGTTTTGTTCGCTAGAAATTAATTATTGGCAGTAAATTTAACAGTTCTCACCTAATAAATAACGTCAAAAGGACCAATGAAACTAAGCGTTTTGTTGAATATCGACGAATTTTAATGATTTTACTAAAAGCCCAACCCTTGTTGTTCTTCGCTTCCAGTGAATAGTTTTAATTCTTTGTATGCGTATTATTTTTAACTAAAAATAGATTTTTAACCCATAGAGCAATTTTAGGAGGTATTTCTCCCAGCCTGATACGAACTCATAAAATCCATGCCATTACTTTAGAAAGAGAAAACACCACGTTTTCAGTTTGCATACACAAATTACCATAGACACTCCCGAAAAAATCTTTCAGTTACTCGAGAGTCTCGAGAGGACTCGAGAGTCCCTGAGGTGTCAATATGTTTTTCTGATTTTCTGTTTCCAGATTTTCGATTGAGTTTCGCTTATATTGTCTTCATTTATTTAAATATTACAATTTGAGGTTTTACTCATTAAGTTAAAATTAAAAATAAAATATTCATCCTAGACTTGCAGAAAAGTCGATAGATGTCGCGTATTAAATAAAATGGATAAAGATTTATCCAGACACTATCTAGAGAGCATTTAGTTCGGGTTTGAATCTTGCAATCATACATAAAGATAGTTGCCAATAATATATGCGTTAAAGAAAATGAAGATAATGTAGGTGGTTCTTAGTCAAAGTATATGGTACAGTTAAACATGACAGAATTTCATATCGACACCGTGGCGCAGTGGTTAGCGCGTTTGCCCGGAAAGCAAGAGGTCCTGGGTTCGAGTCCCAGAAGTGTCAATATGTTTTTCTGATTTTCTGTTTCCAGATTTTCGATTGAGTTTCGCTTATATTGTCTTCATTTATTTAAATATAACAATATTTTATTTTGTTCATAAACATAAACATATGTTCATATTTATCTGAAATAGAATTTGTAATGCGAAAATATTTCCCGCTTAATCAGCATTTTGACAGTTCTCATTGCAAAATATCAGAAGGTATAGAGCAGTGGCTCCCAATTAGCCTTTTCCTGACCACCCCTTCGAGAAAGAGCCCAAACTTGCATCCAAAATGTCGTTCAATCCGTACCGCACAGAGTTTGTGCTGTAGGTACGTGCGCGTACCCCTTCAAGCAAAGTCACATACCTCTGGGGGTACGCGTACCATTGCTCTGGAGTCGAGGGGTTAAAGCTTGTATAATACAGTATAAAGCTTGTATATCTCAATATAAAGCTTGTATAATTAAGTATAATCTTGTATAATGCGGTGTCTACATAAAATTATGTAATTTGTTTAACAATGATAAGTACACCTATCTTCAGTCGAATATTTTTCTCATGTCCATTTTTGCAAAATAAAGAACAATAGTAGCTAGGTACTTATGTAGATATAGTTAGGTTTACCCAATTTCTGGTTAAAATACAGCATTAACTTTTGTTATCTCAATGACTAGACGGTTTTCTATGGACCAACTGATCATTAAATAATAATGCTGTAACGTTTGATAGACGTGTTTGCGTGTTTCTGAGTAAATAGGTTCCATCAATTTCCCACGGTAAAATCGCTATTTAATCGTCCACCTGTAATCAATAAATAATAATCTTCGCTATTTAATATTCAAAGTTATGAACCAGGAGTAAATATTTAATTTGTAGAATTGATCGTAAATAAATATGTGTCATGCGCGTGGATGCAAGAAAACCACATAGTCACAATAATATGAGACGATTTATGAATACGGATGACGCTAAAATGGTATTTTCCAGGAAAGTTATGTGGTGTTCCATTCTCTCAGTCTACCTCAGTGGAGAGTGTGATCGCTGTTATTGTATTCACACCCTTATATATTGACTTTTTCACAATATAATTCATTAGAAACCTGTTGGAGAAAATATGTGGACACAGTAACGTCAATAATATCATCATAATTAGATTTTTTTTAGTACCGGGATAAGATTCCTCCTGGTCAATAATAATATAATTACCTACTAGGAGGTGTAAATCAATACGATATTGACCAAATCCATCATCTATGGTCAGCTATCAATATTTGCGAGCACGGTCCACGATTATTATCAGATATATCGACCGACGATTGATAAATTTTAGCGCGGTTTCCTTAGTGTCAGATAAGTTTCGGTTAACTATCAATGTGCGCGTATTTTTTAATGATGTCTGATATTTGTGAAATTACTGCTTTATTTAATGAACGTATTGAACTAACGAAGCTCTTAAAAATAAAAGAAGTCGTATACGCGATCCGTAGACTTAAATAATGCATCTAAGACGCAATCAATTTATTTCGTTCGTTCTTTGACAAACGAAAATGGTTGAAATATGAATAGAGACCTAATTAACTCCCGTTTGATTGCAAAATGTAAATGCGGACTGCCAATGCACATTTATATTATTAGTATTTCAATATAACACGGCCAATTTTTTAATGTTTTTACATAATTGCTTAGCGTTTGACATTTCGTAGTGTCAATTCATAGAAAACACCTTCAGTGTTGCCGGTGTATATCGATTTCTTATTTAGGCCCTGTCAATATCGGTTCAGCTGTCAACGGTGAAAGCTTGCTAGGGACATCGACATAAAACCATCGCTTTTTACGCCTATTGATCCGATATTGTAAAGTTTTCGATTTCACCGTGCGAGATCCAGAGAGTTTATACAACACACCATCATCACCATCTTAATATATAAAACAACGTCATGTTAGTTACACATTTATAACTCAAGAACGGCTGCACCGATTTTTATAATCTTTGATTTGTTGGATTTGTCTCCGCCCCGCATAGCAGAATAGCTATTGAAACATTGGAAAAATTTACGAAAGAAAAATTATGAAGAATTTTTTTTCCGCATTCATTTTGTATGGAAAGAATTCTCATCTTCTGAAAGAGCTGCAGCAATATTTTGATAGTAATATTGAATAGTGAGTGAATTCCAAAAATTCAAAAACGTCAAATGTCAATGCGCTGATTATTTAGCTTTTGTTCTTAAACATATAATACTGCCCCTCTTTCTTACATACTAAATGTCAATATTAGCTTTTGTTCTTAAACATATAATACTGCCCCTCTTTCTTACACACTAAATGTCAATAGTCGAAAATGAGACAAACGGTGAACGTATGTCTGCACCCCTCCAACGGAAAAGTACAATAATTATAATAAATCTCCCTCGCAATTCCCGTAAATGGAAAAGTTAGAAAATCACAAAAAATATAAATTCGTACACAACACCATCTCTGATACCGACAAAACAAAACACGGGCAGCAGCGCATCGATAATTGCTTGATTGTGTAATTTTTAACTTAATAAAAAACTGAATTTAATTCATTTAATAAGTTCACAACAGTTATTGATTCCGAGGCGGTACCTACGAAGTTCGTCGGATCAGCTAGTAAAATATTTGGTAATATGTATATACGTAGAACATTATTATTATTTTCGTATATAAGACGTTTCTCTCTTTTCGGAAATAAAATGGTAGCAATGTGTTTTCTGGAAACAATTTTCCTTAGTTTTCTCTTCCAGAAGTGGAATGTTCCTGAATAAATCAGCCTTGAGTCCTGACCTCCCCGTTGTTTCGGCGTTATCATTTCAGGTCGCTGAATATGTATTATTTTTGCTGAAACGTTTCAGTAGAACTTTAGTTCATACAATAACACTTACGAACGTACGAAAGTCCTTGGGAAGAATTTTAACAGACTGGAATAACGCTAAAACACGCTAAGTTCATTAATTTAACAGGTGCTGTCGTATTATGTATGACAAGTGATTGTTTTATGTTATAATAAAAAATATTCTTTCTGTAAACGTTTTGATGAATGCGTGACCACGAGTGATATTAGGTATTTTTGTTGAAAAGACAATGGTTATGTGCCGGTGCATTGTTAGAGAGCTCACCTATTTATTTTTATACTTGTACTAGCAAATACCCGGCATGCGTTGCAAAGTCACCCAAAGACTGTGTTTTAATTCTATAATTATTGAAGTTTTGGATGCATAATTTTTTTTTCTGTCTGGTGTGTACACGAAAAAATCAGAAGATTTTCCGACTCGTGAGCAGGTCACAGATTGCTGTGTTCCAAATTTACCCTCTGCTATCCCCTACCGCTACTGTGCCTCCTTTGCAATCCCTACCTCCCCCCCCCCCATGCGTCCCTGTTCCCGCCCCGCCGTCCCTCATCCACCCTCCCGCGAGCCTCCCCGTTCTTCATTCCCCTCCCGCCTCACGGATTACCCCTTACCTACCTCCTTTCCCCACTGCCGCTAAACTATATGAAATACACACATTTTTCGAACAGCTCGCGCGCCACTTTTTTTTATACATATTTTATAATGCCAGTTCTCACCATTATATATAGAAATCACCATACAACAACTCACCATAGTTTCATGGCATGTGGGCCAAACAAAGAAACATTAATTTTTATAAATAAAGCTTAAATTCATGGGAGCAGTTCATTGGTGTTCACTTTGTTAACAATGTTCAGGGTGAAACTTTGGGTTGTATTACTTTGCATAATATTGCAATATTACTCTTCTGATAAACATTATTTATCTATCACATACTTCATAACATTAGGTAGATGTATGAAAAGATAATATATTTTATCAATATTATATGCGGTAATGATTTATTTTGCTGTTAAGTTCTTTTACATTTGCGATTATTTATAACAATAGTTTTAATATTGATTATACTGGCTTTTTATGATGGATGAAAATATAATGTTGTAAAAAGCTAAGAAGATTGGTATGAGGAATAAATACAGGGAACAGTACCAAAGTACGGGGTACTAATATGGAGTAATAAGCTCAGGAATTGCTGGTTAAAGTAAGTCTGGTACCTATGACACTTAACACCCTGTTTATGGTTTTTGTATTCTAGCACAGCCTCCGTGGTAGAGGAGTAACGCTCTCGAGTAGCATTCCGAAGGCCGCGGGTTCGAATCCCGGCGTTCGCATGTAAATTTTATTTGATTGATTTGTGTTTTCACAATATATATTTGCGGCACGTTCCAGAATAGAAGATGCTCTCAGTATTGCCCTAGTGTAAGACCACCATTTAGAATTGAAAAGTTGCTTGAAATGGCTTTAGCCGTGTTTGATGACCAAATCTGAATAGTCAGGTACTTCCCCACGTTCCTCTTCCAATCTCCTCCCCCTCCCCACTACCTTTGGTCTCACAATGTACCCCAATTGGGGACGCCGTGGTCTCACTGGCTAAACATTCTGTTAAAATAACTGGAAATAACTTAACATAAGTATGAATGACGTACCTGCACCCGCCTGCATAATTCAAGGAAATAACCGCGATGCAAAATGAATATAAGTGGAACAGATTTTTAATTATAATTACGTATTCAGTGGACGTTAAAAATATCTCAACTTTCTAGATATAATCTTTCTTCGAGAAGGTTGAAACATATCGATGCAACACCAAATACCGGAAAATACTCAACTATTCCGGTCATAATAATGCTTTACAAATTTCAATTTCTTCCTAGTAACTTATAGACTTCACCCATTCAGATTAGCGTCATAATATAGGTTAAAAGGCGTACCTGACTTACTTTAATCAGTGATTCCTGACAATATTTCGAATAAAAATTGAATATGAAATTTTGATGTTTTTTTCAATTTCTTTTTTCAAAATAAACACCAAAAAACCCTTTCAAATGTCGTCGCTGGTGCATTCTGCCGACTAACTGTTAAATCTTCACACTCTGCAACTGTTTAACTCTTCCGCAGCCAACTGGGGGGCTGAAGGTAGACCCCAAAATTACTATTCTTCTTGTATCTACTCAAATACATGAAATATACTTTTAGTATTTTAGGTATTCCTGCGCAAAGGATTAATACATAATATGCCGTTTAAAAAAAATGGGAAAAAATCGTTGATCGCAGGAAAAAATATTTTGTCAAATATAGGTAATATTCCCTGCCCAAAAATGGACACAAATAATAATTAATAAAATCATCTTGGCCTGTCGAGAGATATCTGCTGATTTTTATATTTTTAGTTGGAAAAAAAGGTTACCGGAAATCAAAATGTCATACAGTTTGACTCCAAAAACCCGCTCCGCCAGTTAGCCCCCCCCCCCCCCCCCCCCTCTCCCACGGCCAACTTATATACAATGTGCAGTCGGTTTTAAGTACAATAAATCGATACTAAATAAATTCGATTATTATTAAAAGTATTTTTAAAATCTATTTTAGGTTTGAAATTGGTAAATAATGCACAAAAAATTAAAAATAACAATTATTATTTCGAGGGGCCAACTGTCGGGGGATCAACTGTGGGGTCACCATATTACTCTTCTAACACTCCTTTCTCCGGTTTATATTCCGTAAATAAATCTTCATAATGCTCTGAAAACAGATTCAATCTAAAATAGTTTAGTGTTTTTTTATAAATTCTTTATGAAAAGGCTGAATATGGTTTAGTAAGTGGTAGCCAGTTAGATATTTATCTTTATGTTCGATGCAATCAGTCGAGAGTTGAGATTGTCACTCCGTCACTCTTCACTTCGCCTCAGTCCGGTTGGCTTTTCACTGTCGCTGGCCGCTGGCGTGCTACACTGTAGTGTCTACCCGCTTTTATCTCCGGCGCCGCTTTTCCACTTTCCCAGCAAACCGTTTCAGCGCGGCTGGTCCGCTTGTCGCTTTTCGCTTCTCGCTTGTCTGTTCTCCACTTCTCCTCGTCACTTGTCACTTGTCGTGTCGTTCTCTCGTGAGAATTCCCGCACTCCACGCAACTATCTATCACTCCATGATTGACTCTGCTAGCGAATTAATCTACTTGTCTCTGCGTAATTAAACGCACCGCTCGGCCTATTAATTCTCGCATGGTGCATGGTGCATGGTGGTCTTCGTCCAAACCTCGCTGCGTTCTTGATTGATGCGATGCCCAAAGATTTTATTATTATTTAAGTCTTGTTTTATAACGCTGCGCGCAGAGAAAGTGAGGTGTTTGCGTCTGAACTCTCAATTGAAAGACAACACGCATGTTCCTGTAAGTAGGCACGATTGCGACCAATTTATTAGTGTTTTGTTTGTTTGCTGAAAATTATGGTGTCTTGTCTTATTTTTTGATTGGTAATTCCAAAGCTACGTAGCCTTGCAAATAGGAAATATACCTTAATCTAAAAATTCCATTCCGTTCTACATTTTCAAAAAAATAATAAAATATGTACCTGCAACGAATTATTTTATTTTGTTTACGTCACTTTATTGTTATTTGGTTTCGGTACTACCGTACCTTCATCAGGACTGAATATAAAAATACTGACAAATACAGGGTAATACACATATATATATACAAATTGTGAAAGAAAGAGACAGTAAATTAGAGTGGGACAGTGCGTCAGTTGTGGGAGGGAAGTGGGGGAGGAGCGAGTGGGATAACGGGAAACATACTTATAATAGGACTGAATGTTAAATTTAGTTGATTATTAATGATTTCAGCCTTTGTATTAACTGATTTTTTTTTTATTTCCAATGCCTCTAAATTATTTAATCTTAAGCCTATCCCATTTTATATTCAGTCCTGATGAAGGTACGGAGGTACCGAAACCGGTAGACGGAAAAAATAACAATAAAATGACGTAAAACAAAGTATTTTCTTTTTATTTATTTAAAATGTCAAGTCACAATGTGTTTGCTTCTTTTGAAAAATTTATTTTATTAGTGATCTTTGTCAAAAGAAGGGAACACCTATGTATCGGACTTTTATTTTGGTTTATTTTATGTTGATTACTTTGCTATTAATATTTTTGGCTTTCCTTAACTCTAATTAAAATCAAGGAAATTCTTCTCAATCCTCCAATACCCCTAGCTGCTCCACTGGAGCTCAGCCCATTTTTTGCAACTCACTGTAAAAGCATAATATATTGTTTATAACAATTGTTACTAAATTTTTTGATTTTAGAATTTAGTAAAGTATTGTACTGCCCTGAAGAAGCTACGATTGTAGGGAAACTCGGTCGGCATTAAGTACACAAAAAATAAAAGTTGTCCTTACTAATTTGCTGTTTTATTTTAAATTATTTCGCATCACAAAGTATTTACTTCATATGAAAGAAAAGAAAAATTAAATCCAATATAAATCATGGTCAATATTTCACAAATATGAGATTTGAACTATAATCGGATAACCGTTGCATTTGAAGGCTGCGAAACTAGACTTATCTCAGATGAATGCCAAACCTTGACACACAGCATAATCTTAATATTTGTATTGTTAATACACGTCTTTATCTTAAAACCTTTTAAATCAAAGGCTTTTAATTATTATTTTCGGCCATTGTGTTTTATGATCGTGGTAAAATCTCTCCGCGTTCAATGTACAATTACAGCATTAGTTTTGTTATAAAAGTAGTGGTATCATTGTCGATAATTGAACTTTGAGCAATAATTTTATTGCTTCAAGTCAAATTAGCGAACATTGGCCATTGTCTAGCTTTTCGTTCTTACTGAGGCTGGTGGTTGGTGGTGGTCGCTCTACTCTCGGTTCTCTCTCACCCAGGGTCCAAAGTCCGGAGTCCGGATGGCGTAATACCGATTGTGCATTGTTCTTATATTGTACACACCAGGGGTTCTTAACATTTTCGAAGTCACGGAACACTTTTTTTCGTCAACATTTGCGGAACTACAAAATCGTAAACGTAAAAGTTCGTAAACGCTAACAATAAAAATATGCATGATTCGGGTACCTATTTTGATATTTGTCGTTAAGTCACTTATGATATGTATCTGTCAGATTCATGATTTATATCGAAAAAAAAATTACAAGTGTGCGGTTCACACGCGATAGGGGTGAAATCTTCTGAAAAAATAAAGAAGACAAGAGTGGCACAAAGCACCGCACAAAGAGGAGACCGATTTTTTTCTCATTCTCTCGCAAGCTAAATCCTATAGATGTATGTGTGTGTCTTTTTTTGTGTCGCTTTTTCGTTTCATCGAGTTTTAAATCACAGCGGTGATTTTTCACTCAGAAGTTTGCACTTTAAAAAAATCCCCGGCTAACATTCAATTCAGATAGAGGTTGTTGAACGCATCTCAAAATGATATGCTGTTTTTGAAAGCAGATGCTATGACGAAACTAAAAACATAGTATTTAATTACGCAAATTGAATGAGATTTATAGGTTATCGTCACTGCGCTTTTTCCGCTTCATATAAACATAGATAATGAAAAATTCACAACTTTTGACAAGTATTTTGCAAACTTGGGAGCAATAGCGGTCGATGACTATTTAGAATATGTTACAATTATTTTAAAATGTTTATTATACATTTTTAAATCAAACATAAAGCGTGGTGTTGCTTTTTACTAACACTTAAGGGGTTACATGGGTCTGGTAGCCAAGAAAAAATGATATTTTCTCGATTTTTCAAAAATTTAGTATATTAATTATTTTATTCGAAGTGTTGGGCCTATAAAAGAACAACTTCTCAACGATATTGAAAAAAAAATAGGAAAATTCATCCGGTGGGGCCTGGTTTCTGGAGACCCCTAAAAAATATGTCCTCGCTGTAGGTTGGTAAATCATGATAACTTCATCTGCAATTAAAAAAAAAAACTTTTTTTTCTGTTAGTAGATAAGTATAAGCTGTTCCTGAACGAAGGATTTCTAAAAAAATTGAAATTTGAATTTTTGGCAGAGTTGAATGCAAAATAATTAAATTTTTGATACAATTTACACTACGTATAACATTGTAAAATTATTTTTAGTCGGAAAAAATCCTTTGTTCAGGGACTGGTCAATGCTATTTTGAAGAAATGTGTCAACTTTCAATGAGATTGGTGCATTATTTTCTGAAAAATCGTTCCTACCGACTTCAAAAATGGTGTTTCGAGATAAACGCGATTGAAGTTTCAAGTATCCCGGTCTTTTGCAAAGGCTCTCTCCTAGATTTTTACTCCGATTGACTTGAACTTACGGAGAATATTCTAGACATATTTTACTATTAGATAAAGGGAAAAAAATTGTTTTCAAGTTTTTCGGACCCATGTAACCCCTTAAATCATGTATCTCACCGTAATACAAAATGAGACAGAACGTCTTTTATTACTTCATTATTGTGAAACTTAAAAAAAAAATTTAGTACCTCTCTAGGAAAAATGTTTAATGTATCGTCTGTAAATGGTATAACCACAGTTTGATAATGTCTTCAGAAAGCGAAACAGCTGTCACGCGTAATAATAATTATATAGCAGAACTTGTTTATATAAATTAAATAACGATATTATTCAATATATAAAAGAAATTAAAATGGAGTTCTACAAACTAAACTTTATAACAAAAAACAAACTTGTTATAGTGACACGAAACATTTGCAAGTTAGGAAGCAGGAAATACTTAACTAGTGTTCTTCAGAAAACTGATTAAGAGCCACTGCAGCAGGCCGCGGTGTAAGGCGGGGTTATGCGAAAATAATGACTCGGAACATGAAGTTATCTCCGCATGCTGTCTTCAAATACTTCGTACACTTCCCAGTGGCTGGTTTCGGTTTTGGTCCACGAACACGCTATTTCGTAATGGAAGTACAGCGCAAGATTTAATGAGATTTTTAAACTAAATTATCGTTATTTTCCATGCCAGGAGTTGGTTCTGCATTTCAAGCGCCCACTTTTGAAATGATTTATTTTATGCATTTTATAGATTTTATATCCTGAGAAGTATAAACAGGTAATAAATTCGTGCTCTGGTGATCTCATCAGGGTCATGAAAAAGTTATGTACCTAGTTCTGAATGATACAGCTTATGCACCTCTAATTTGCTTCTAGAAATCAGACAATTTATCCTTCAGCATTCCAGAGAGGATGTCTGTAGGGGCGTGCTGTACACAGGCTATAAACGTTGCCGCAAGGAAAGAAAAATTCTTATTGGCCCGTTATATCAGTTGATTTTAAGCTCAGCTCGGTTGAAGTGTCGAGCTTTGCGCGGCTTCAAATATAATCCATTTAATGGTCGCAAACCTAAATTCCACCAGTATTACACGGTTGTCTGATTTTAATAGATGAACGTGTTTCCTTTTCTTTGAAAAAGCAAGCGAATGTCTATCTACATAAGTGCTATATATATGCTTTCTATTGTTGAGAGATCGCGATCTTTGAAAAAAAGTTAACGACGGCAGTTTATTTCGTATACCTAAAATATTTTTAGGCGGGTTGTTTTTTTACGAGTTGATTTTTGATAAAGTTCCCCACTTCAATCAGCATGGTTAATCAATCAGCGAGGATAATTTTTAAATAGTATTTGTTTGCCGAAGTCGTGCACTATTCATGAAATTAACCGCTGAAAACAAACTGTCCTGATGTTGAAACTTTTAAAGTCCCCTTTTAGATTGATTATCAGTTAATCACATCGACATTCCTCGATAAATAAAATAGTCCATGCATATAAAATTAGCCAATTTACGTAGATGTGAGATTTGAGATGTGACTGCTAGCCGCCTCGGCGTCTAAAAAAGGAACTATTCTCCGGCTTATCAAGGCTTGAGCGGCAGATTTAGTCCGCTTAAATATGAGCGAGGAATGTCGTAACATTGAAACTTAACTTTTTCCGTAAATTAATTGATATTTATGGTCATTTATAATGTTCTCTTCTTGCCTAGAGAGTTCTGCGCGATTCCTGCAAACTGCAAACATAATTAGATTAATCAAGTAAGAAAAAGTTGGTCGCCATTTCTATCACAAACTCCGTACTCATTTATGACAAAATTTGTCACGTCTCGAATGGCTGGTAAAACTCATGAACTTCTTGGCAATATGGGTGAAAACCTATAGAATCGGGAAAACTTTTGATAGTTGAGGCAGACTTATTATTTTTTAAATTACGACACGTTTTTATGAATGGTTTTTCGATAAGAAGTCAACATTTGCGATGCCAGGAGTCATGATAAGCTTTTCTCGATATGTGATACATTATGGCGGGTTCTTCTCTCGCCTAGTTCAGCACAACCATTCACATCGCAACGCACATTCTTCGTCCATGTTTCACCGCGAGATATCCCCGACACAATGCTTCATAAAAGGCGTGATAATTCAGAGAAACTGAACCTGTTAGACTCCAATTAGTCACTTATTTTTTCTACCTGTGTTTGCAACCAAGTAGTGCCGTTCTTTTAGTGTACTAATGACTTTTTAAGTTTCTGGAATGTCCGCGTATCTATGAATCAGCCTTATCTTTTTACAGGCAGTTACTTGGCATAGTTGTAGTCCTTTTTCTTTTTCTATCGATTTCAGTGACTGACAGAGAGCTTACAGAACAGTTAACAGTTTTTGCTAGAAAAACGTATAGAGCATTTACTCTTCTAAGAATTAATTGTGTTTTCATTGCGTTTATCTTCTTCAAATCTTACTTTATTGCGGCTTTTCTCATTTAGATGTCTGAAGCCTAAACTGATCGATTCTTCTACTACCTATTTTGTTAATCCAAATCTGGCCAATTGAGCTGGCAAATACGTGAAATTAATAGTTTTTAGAATTATTCGTAAATGTTGGAAGTTGCGACTTGTGTTGTGTTCGGCGTAATAATATTTAATGGTGATTCACTGGTTATGGTTACAAAGTTATAAATGTGCCTTAATCAGGGCAAAATAAGATACAAGTTGGCTTTAAGGGCCCGCAACCCGAATTTCTACCGATTTCTTAAATATCTCCCTTAAACACGTTAAGTTTTAAAGCTCTTAAAAATATATATGTTATTCTTGAAGATAATATCTAAACATTGCCCGCGCCGAAACGCAAAATAAATATAATATTCCCTAGATAGAAAAAAATCGCAAAGTATGCTCCAAAAATTATTATAAACACGTTTGTTTCAGTTATTTTACAAGTTATATGTATGAAAAAATTCACAGTGTTTCTTTAAATGCTGTTTAAGACAATACCCGCGAGATTTTTGCTCTATATGTTTTATTAAACATTTTCGCAATTTTCGCGTCGATTTTGTCGCTGTAAATGTTAGCGCTCTCCTCTAACATTCGTAATTTCGTATATCTCCATCTTCTTCTTTTCGAGCCCGGTTGCGGAGCCTTAAACTAAAATGCAGCTGTTTACACAATATTGCTACGAAACAACATTATAACTATTTACGCTAAAGTTCTATTTTTTTAATGTAATCAAGTTTTATTTTATTTTCTTTTATACATATATTCAATAATACTATTATTCAATTTTTAAAAACAGTATTTATAAACAAGTTCTGCTGTTTGTGATTACGCATTATAATAATTTCACAGCAGAACTTGTTTATAAATAAACGCTTTTTATTAATTCAATAATAGTATTATTGAATACATAAAATAAAATAATAATTAGTTGTACTATTTTACTGTTCTTAATATGCAAAACCCAAACTAGGAACCTATTTTGTAATAAATGTAAAATAGGTTTCTTATATTATTTTTTTTCTCTTTGCTTTAGCTAGAATAATCAGTGAAAAAATACCCAACCTATAAACGCGATATTAATTCAAAATTAATAGATTACTTTGTTTTAACCACGTTTATTGCTTATAAAAAACCGACATGTTTCGTGAGCAATTCTCACTTCCTCTATGTCGGTTTTATATAAACAATAAACTTTGTTAAAACTAAGTAATCTATTAATTTTGAATTAAAATGGTGCTACAAAATAAGTTTGCTTTGTTTGAAGAAGTTATATTTTTAAAAATTACAATTTAAATGCATTATTTTTCACTTCCGCTAACTTAAATAGTTATTTCAACAATCTATGTCTGAATAGTAAAACTTTACCATATTTATTTAGTGATCACTCCGATATTAGTATTGTTTTAAAATGAGTTGTCCGTGTTTCGGTGTTTGTTCGTGACATAATGACCATGTACGCCATTGTTTGTCCTTTGACTCTGTGATACAGGCAATAGAATAGCGAGTGTGGTCAGTGTGGCAGGTAGTGTGGCGGTGTAGTGAGTGACTCCGCCATGATGGGCGGCGCCCCCCGCGGCACCCCGCCCTCACCCTCGCGCCCCCTTGCCGCCCTCGCGCTGACCTGCTCTCTTATTGCAGGTAAATTCATTTGTGGTCGTGTAATAATGCAATGGATGTCATATGACCCATTATCTATCTGATTCACTGAATATATTCGTATGATGCACTCTAGAAATGCATTCCATATAGATTTGAATGGAAACCGATTTCTAGTGTTATTCAATGGCAGAAAGGTACATCTCTCAGTGGTTTTAATGTTTAAAGCATTTAATCATAATTTACCTCTATTCGAAGTGTATTTTAAACCTGAATCCCCTTTCGAATATAATTACATGTATTAGTTTTACCTTGTATAAGGGTAAATATTTCATTTCTAATTTTTAAGAGGTAACCTGCCTGCGTTTTGCTCATAAACGTAGTCCCCAATTTCCTCTCTGGAGTTTGACACTAGAGTAAATATTTTTTAATGTTTAATATATATAGACCACTAACTTGCGTGTTGGTATGTTTTACTAAGTAACTTCTAGCAGGAGTTAAGACCCCCCAAAAATTGTTAAAATTGTCTGGTTTAAACTCCATCAACAAACATTGAGTATACAAACTATACAATGTATTTAAAAACAAGCAAAACGTGCAGACGTTGAATATTTTATTCCAATACAGTTGGTAAAAAAATCTTAAAAAATTGGCCCAGTTTTGGAAGAGAAAAATGGAGAATTTGACGTTTTTATTTAGGTATTATCAGCCTCAGGTGCAGTTGTCCCTTTCGCTCAGAATTCGAAGAGTTTGGTAAAATGAAGAGAAAAAAGGTGTTTTAATCCATAAAAACTCATATAATTGTTTGTTATGATCTTAATCTTTTGTAGAAACGTATTCACTGTTTGTTATAAGCCTGATGTTTTATAAATTGAATTTTGTAATCTTAATTCTTATTTATTTATTAGTTATACGTAATTAGTAATTACCTACATAATTGTCATTAGAAATAAGTTATAAACTAATCTAAATTGGTAAATGATAGGTTTTATATACTTTGTGAATAATTTTAAAAAATCTCAATTCGGTACAATATGAATATCGCCGCCCCGGGAACCATTTATTGGATAACCAACATCCCTGCCGCAGGTCACCCCAGGCGGCCCGCTACGTTTGGTAATTGAGCAGGGGTGCCCGGATTCATGTGGCGAGGTTTGTCCAGATCTTGGCGACAGATGCTTTTGCCCACCTATTGCGTGGCGGATCGGGAGAGACTGGTTGAGGGAGACCTTTAGATCTCTCCATCCGTACTCTCTCGACCATGCACCGCAATGGGAGGGATGGATTCATACGTACGTCATTCCTGGACACATTGATCCCCAGATTCCTACCGACCCCTCATATTTTTTTCCTTTCCAGAACTTCCTCTCCTTCCTTTCCCTAAAAATCCCTAAACCAACATACTTAACGATGACATTGGCCCTTAAGTATTTTTTTTCCTCAGGGTCTCCTATTTGGAACTAAAGTAAAAAACAAAACAAAAAAAACTGAAGTTTCCATTGGATAACTAAAAAACTGCGCTCTATACATCTATCTGAGTTTATTTTAAATGACTGCCTTTCATTAGGTTGGTACCTACTTGTTCTTTTTTTGTTTGGCCACAAATCGATTTACCGGAATTCCTACTTGTAAAGCTTTCGTTAGTCGTTTTCCTTCTACTTTTACAAAAAAACCATCGTGCTGTACATTTGGAACTAATTGATTCCATTAAAACTTTTATTTGCTATTAAAAGTTATGTTGTACATAAAATATTTAGCTTGAATATTAACCTCATTTTAATAATAAAAATTTTATGGTTTGAGAATTCCACTTCTTTAAAATCATTTATTTTATATATTCGGTTTATTATTACAACACTACTATTCCATAAGTCGCAAATTATTTCATGAAATACATATATTAATGTCATACATACATTTTAATTTAGGCCATGTTTCTTCCTTTTCTTGTATTTGTTTGTTTTAAAGCATCCACTGTCAAGTTAGGAAATTAAAACAACACAAATACCTCTGTAAAAAATAATGTTCATTTAAGATTAGTTTTCATAACAACAATTTAAATCTTTATTACCTACTGTTTTATTGAAAACAGTTGGTATAAAGATTTAAACTGCTCTTTCTGCTGTTTAAAATATTAAAATGTCTCGTTTGTTTCATTTTCAGTGTGTGTATGCAGCCCTACATTGTCTACAGTCGAATTGGCTGACTTCAAGCCGACCTCTCCCACCCCCTCCGTAACTGAAGGAAGCAATGCCTCCACAGCTGACGAGAGCGTGGGGAATGCGCCCCTCATCATCCCCACAGCAGCCCCCGCCACCCCTCGGGGGCACCGCGGTGGCAAGGCCATTGGCCAGCCGGCCCCCAACCCGGCCACGGTCCTTCCTTACTACAAGGTCTCCATAGCCTTCCCCCTGGCCACCGGCAGCGACATTGGAGACGAAGGTCCATCTCTCCAGAAGGAGCTGGCCCTTAATCTTGACTACAAGAAACCTCCTCGGCCCACGGCAGAAGTCATCAAGACAACTTCAACAACACCTGCTCCTCAGGTCGAAGAAGCCAACTCTACAGAAGCCGTCACAGTCCCGGTGGAAGAAACTGAGACAGAATCTTCAGCCGTCCAGGAAAGTGCAGTTTATTCAAACAATGCGAGTGTAGATCCAACCGTGCCAAACAGTGTAGTGGACTCCAATGTGACCGTTATCACCAACAATAATACAGTGAACGATAGTGTTGCTAAATTTGTGGAAGACGAAACGGATGAACCGACTAAAACCAGTACGGCTAGTGTTGAGATCTCCACAGCCCGGGCTCTGCTCCTGGAGACGGGTGTCGGGCGGAGAGCTGCGGATTCTGACGTGAGCAAGAGTCAGGTGACTCTAGGATCTGGAGGTTTGGATGCGGGAGCAGTGTCGGGGATCTGCTTTGGAATCCTGGTAATCCTGGGTCTGGGCGGGGCCATCAGCCTGGTGCTGTACCGGCGGAGATATCTCAACAAGCCGCAGACACTCAATGACAAGTGTTCCAACCCGGATTCCAGCGGTTACATTGATGACAGCACCATCAGAGTGAGTATTTCTTTTAACATTCATTGAAGATTTTTTTGTGCATTCTTGTGGATGAAAAAATAACATAAGTAATTTTTTTTTTTTTTTAGCTTTATGAGTAAAACCTTAAATTGTAATATTTAATTAAATGAAGACAATATAAGCAAAACTCAATCGAAAATCTGAAAACAGAAAAATCAGAAAAATATATTGGCACCTCTGGGACTCGAGTCATTCGAGTCCCAGAGGTGCCAATATATATATTTCTGATTTTTCTGTTTCCAGATTTTCGATTGAGTTTTGCTTATATTCTCTTCATTTAATTAAAAATATATGTTTTTATCGGCCCTTTGTTTTTACTTGCTGTTTTTAAATGTCAATATAAAATATAAAGGTACACTTTACTTGTTCTGGTTTATAAATGTGTAATTTCTATTACTTAGGAAATTCTAAAAATTACAGTACTTTATTACAATGAAATAGTCAATTAAATACATTGGGAATTTGTATGTTATATATTGGTTTATAAATGTGTAAATTCTAATTATGCAATTCTAAATGTTCTCCAAAATCACCTGGAAAGAATCTGATACTTGTGATCTCCCGAAAGAAACCATTCATTTGTTCTGAATGCAATTATTAATGTTCTCCAAAATGACCTTGAAAAAAAATTACATCTTTGCGATTCTTTCAAGGACATAATGAAACCATCCCTTCGTTCCGAATGCAATTATTAATGTTCTCAAAAGTTGTCTAGACAGAATCTCACTCCTGTGATATCTTGAACGAAACCATTTCCTTGTTAAGAATATTATCAACTAAATATGCAATTTGGCTGTTCTGAAACGGGAATCCTTCCCAGTTGGACAGACAAAGCATCATTTTGTAATGTAATTGTACTGTAATATATATATAAATAAATACAAAATATATATGTATTGTTTTTATTTCTACATCTCAGGATAGTATTGCTATGAGAGTAATGAGTAAAATTAAGAAAGAGACGCTTAGATGGTTTGGGCATATAGAGTGAATGAACGAAGAAAGCAATGTAAGGAGAAAAATGACACAAATGTGAATGGTAGAAAAAGTCAGGTCCGGTCGAGTGAACCATGTACTCAAGTCGAACTATGTCAAGAGTCAGAATAACAAAAGAATATGTATGAGATGATATATCAATGTGAATAAAGTAGGAAGTGTGCCATTCTTTGTTTGGCAGTCCATCCTCTCTGTCTACCCCTACCGAGAAATAGTATGACGGTTAGTTAGTTAATCACTTGGACCGATTCGCCTGTTTTCAAGCTACTTACAACACGGCCAGACATATGTAATGACGTATGTGGCGTACTTAAGTTATTAAGATAGATTTTAAAATATCATCCAAAATGAGTTGGGAAACTTATTTATCAAGAGCTTTGCAGTCTGATTTCTATGACCACCCTGGCTCAATCTGTGAGATTTATTTTGAATTATGTTGTTATAATGTCATTCTATATTTTCAGGAGAATTCCGAGGAGATGTATAGTCTGGACAATGACTCCTTCCTGAACTCCCTGGAAGCCATGACCATCCAGAACTATTGGACGGACAGCGTCAAGCACACCAAGTTATAATCATGTGGCCCTCTAATCTCTCCTCACTGTGTACCAAATACTACCTGAACATAATATGATGCATTAACCATCCAACCCGATCACGAACGGTTAATCCTAGAATTAAAAACATTAGTTAATAACGATCTCATTTGAGAAATACAATGTGTGGTATTTCTACAAATATGTTTAAATCTCATTCCTTTTATTGGTTGATTCTCTATTTTATTTTACCACTGTTTACTTTTAATCTACTTTTTATTTTATTTTATCATGATATAGCTAAGTTTCCACAGTTTACTCAGAATTTTTCGAAATCACATGTGACAACAATTTTCCTTTTATTTTGAGTATCAAGTGTCTAAAATTTTATCAAGAAGCATCAAAATTCCGCTTTAAAGGGTGGGAAAATGGGATAAGGTGGTTTTCAGAAACCTCATCAGACAGCGACCTTCCTCTTGTTTTGAAGGTTAAGTGTGCAAATTTTCATCAATTTTGAAATAAAACTGTAGATTTGCATAGAAAACAAAGCCACACTGGGACACTTCTTTATTTTTTATCATAATTTTGTCATAGGAAAGCAATGCTAGTGGAGTAAAGTAAAGCAATGCTAGCCAAAAAAAAGATATTTGAATAAAACAAACTGTTACAGTTTGAAAAATGGACATATTGAAATAAACTGTTTACAAATTTAAAAAATATATATTCACATCAATTCTGATACTAATATATTGGAGAAGCACTGTACTGAGATAGATTGACACAGATAAATATATCCAATAGAATGGTATGTAAAAAGTATATTTCTGATAGAGATATTTTTTTTACAACAGTTTTTCTTTTCTGTGACAATATTTTATGCGAGTACATTTTTTGCTAATTAATTCTAAACTTCACCTTTACAATGTTTCTTAAACTTTATGGTTCTCTTTTGCCTACTTAATTTTCATGTACAAAGTGACTGGTACAGGCTTTAGTTTTGGTCGCTCTGTAAAAATGTACCGTTTTCTTAAATGTTGTACTTAAAATAGTACAAAAGTTGTGTATACCTACTTGCAATATGAATTTATTATATAAATATGGAATGACATGTTGTATTTAAGTGTTAGTTTACGAGATACATCAAATTTTGCATGCTGACTCCAGAGTAAAAACAAAAAATCTTAAATATAATGAAAAACTAGGTTTGAAATGCTTTCTGCATATAATCATTATTAAGTAAGGTCATATCATTTGTTGATTTTATGTCATATTTAATCTCTAATTAATAATGCACTTTAATGAAAAAAATGTTTACTAAATATTTATTATTTATAATGTACATTCTTTTAATATTTAATTTCCGAGTAAATACATCACATTACGAATATTTCATTGTTTATAGGCTCCCTGCTACTGTATGGGAGAAATTTTAAAAGCCACCCAAAACAATATAATAAGATTTATTTCAAGATGCAAAATTGTATAAAAAAATTTATGTGATGCACATCCTTAGACTGAGATATGATTTTCATTTTTCCTATTAGTTTAATTTTATTCCAGTGTTTAAAAATGCAATTTATTGTAACCGTCCATAATAGTTTTAATTTTTGTATTGTTTAATATAGGTTTTATTTTTAATGTTATTTACGTTTCAATAATTATTCTGTTTTTTTTTTAAACAATTTTATGTATATTGATTACCGAAACAATTTTAGTAGAGATGTGATTTAAAATTTTATTTACTGACATTATCTTGTTTAACAAAATATCTTAAATTGTTTAATGTTTTACATAAATATGATAATATCACCTAAGTAATACACGCTCATATCTTGCTATATATCCCTCTTCATAATGTTTTAACGGCCTTTTGAAAATATCGCTTATTTTGGATTTATAGTCCAAATTTTTTTATAAATGCCGCCATCAAATATATAAAAATGAATAAATTCATATAATATTTCTTTAGTGTTCAAACAAAACAAAAAAAATCATAATATAGTAAAAAAAAATCATATTGGTGATAAATTCGTTTACATTATTACATATTAAAACTGAACCCTGTGCCCTAGGGGGTGTTCAAGTATTACGTAACGCAACTTTTGAAGATTTTTGACCCCCCCTCCCCCCCCATGTAACGCGCCGTAATGTTTTCGTATCACCCCCCACCCCCCCCCCCCCTTAAACGTTACATAACGCCCAAGTGGCAATTTTTACCATTAAGTTGCGCAAAGTACTGGAAAGTCGCTTAAATACCTTTTTCTTGTTTTAATGGCGTTTGCGGTAATAAATAAAACACGTGATTTCGAGAACGAAAAGGATTGCCAGCTTGGAAGATTTTAATTCCCTAGTTTTTTTTATCTAAATAAAGTAAAACATGTTACGTAACGCGTTGTTTTCGCACCCCCCCTCCCCTCATAACACACAGTAACGTTTCACAAGACCCCCACCCCCAAGTGCGTTACGTAATACTTGAACGGCCCCCTACGGAAATTGTCAGCTTTTTTGTGGAAATACATTGTTCGTTATATATAACATTTGACTTACTTATCAGGTGCCAAAAATCTGTTGAGTGCCGGCATATCCAATTGGTAATCTGAAAACAATTCTTTCTATTTGTGGGATTTTTACCCTAGGCACACTATGGAGGATTATAACGCGGGAACTCGGCATTTCAAAGGATTAGGGTAACTTGTCAATAACTCATTTTGGCCGTAAAGCGGGGTATTATTTTACCACTCATTTAAAAACTTTTTATTAAAATATAAAATAATATCAATAATCAAAATACCTAGTGTAAAATTAATATCATAATTTAATTTTTTTAAATGTAAATATCCAGATACGGTCTTCGTTCTTTACCCACAAATTATTTAAAAAAAACACTTCTTATCAGTTTAGTTATAGTGAACAACAATTTCAGTCACCGGAGAAGCAAAATAAAGCAATTAACCCCTCAGATTAATTTTTTCGCTTTTGGAAACAACTCCTATAAGTCTCATAGAAATCATTGTGTCTCCCTTACTATCATAGTGAGAAATATGATCTAAACGGTGGTAGAAAAAGAAACCACAAACTTTATACTCAAATCTAAAAGTTAACAAAAATGAGGTGATGATGACTTTTATAATACATTTGTCCAACAAAATATGTATGTGTTTTTCTTTTTTTTCATTGATAGTAATTTTATGATCCATTGGTAAAACTTTTTGTGTATGCATTCAAAATTTTTATATTTTCAAAAATAACATGTTTATTTCTTTATCACCTTTTTCAAATACAGTTTTTAGTTATCAGAAATAACATTTATTTATTTAGAAATATTCAATTTATTTTAATTTTATTGTAAAGTGGAAATATTCTGACGGAATTTGCCAGAGTCCTGAGGGGTTAAATAAATAATTTTACATCTTATATTAAGCGTTTTTTTTAAAATAATTTGTGCTCGGGAGGTTTTAATATTTACCCAAAAAAATTGTAAAAAAGAAGTAGGAAATGTAATATTTGTTATGAGTTAACTAAATCAGCTAAAAGTTTTCAAAGGCTGCTTAGTGATCCTTGGTTAGGTTCTTGGATTATTTTTATTTGTATTTGTCTCTTCCCACATAAATTACATTTATTTTTTTATAGGATTACTTTAGTTTGATTACTTTTGATTTCACTCCAGTGTTTTGTTAAAGTTTTATTTGAATCAGATTGATGTATAATATCAGAGAAGTACATTTATAAGATAATGTAAATAATATGAATGTGCTGAACTTAATTTTATAGAATTAGAAATGTCATTTTCACATTTGTTTTTGTATTATAATTTAATTGACATAATAACTTTATTTTAACCTACTTATCACTTTAATCTTCCACTTATAACAAATGGTGAGAAAATAGATTGTCTTGTGCCAAATTGCGCATCAAATCACCAAAAGGGTACTTAAATAATTAATAAAATTAGATTTCCAAGGCATATAATTTTTTATCCTAGAACACATATATTTATGTATATCATATGTAAGAGTGATAAAAAAAATTAAAGTTGAAAAAATCAATATGTCAAGTTGTTGGATGAGTTGATGGTTTTGGATAGTAGCAGATATATATATAACTCTGGCTTTTTCCAAACAGATTTTTAGACTAAACACTATTTTTGCTATTTCAGTCGTTTGAAAAATATATCCCTAAAATTTAGCTTCATTTAAAGAAGAGATTTATCTATTAGTGAAAATGACCCTAGCTTTCTTAAAGTGGCCTCCGTGACTTACCCATTTTTGCAATTTTCAATCCAAATTTAGGATCAGTATTTTTATTACATGTAATATACTTATAATTCACCTTTAAAGTAATAATACCTATCCATTACAATTCTTAAAATTGAATTAAAACATGTAATATTTCAATTTTAAACACTTTGCTGGAGCCCCGAAATACTTGAAAACCCTTGACTCTGTGCAGAAACGGGTGATCTGTTTGATTCTCCCGTCTTTACAAACGAATTGCAATCTTTAGAGCACAGTCGTCAGGTGGGAACGTTCTTGTTCTAACGGTATTTCAATGGGAGATGCTCCGAGGAACTAGAGTCATTGATCCCTTCAGCGCCGGTACATAGTCGGGAAACAAGCCAAACGCTCACCCAACGTTTCTACATGGTCGACATTAATTTGTCACATGAGAATGGGTCATTTCTAAGACTCATTCTCTGCTGTTTAACAATTTACCGTTTGCTGCGTTTCCTCCCTCCACTTCAAGTCTCATGTTCACTCTTCTTCTTCGTGTGTCCTATCAGGTCCCCCCGACGTTGGCGATCACTCTGGTAAATGTATCTCTATCTTGCGCTGTCAGGAATAGCTCCTCCACACTTCTAATATCGGTCCACTCTCATACATTATCTCCTACCAGGCCATCGGAGACCATCTATCTTGCCTTTTAATATTAATTTGTGCAAGTGATATTTCTCCGCTCGAAGTATGTCACCCAGATAAAAAAAAATTCCTGACATTTACTAATGTTCACTCTTACCTCTCCTCAAATAGACCCTCCACAGAGCATTCCTGTGTGGAGTATGTGTTAATAAAAAATAATTGGCTAAAATAGGGAAATACAGTCACGGCACATCGCCGCTTACTTAAGATTTAATAAAATTTTCGATTTTCATGTGAAATAAAATTCATCTTGCATCTCGTTTGAAATATTTCCCCTTTGTAAAGCACGAAGAATTAAATCAAATTACTAGATATACAATTTGTAAGTTTTAAGGGTGTATTTATAATCACTACAGATTTATGTAAATAAGCACTATTGTTTTTTTTTTCTTTGTTCACACTCAGTCACTTATTTAATCACTTTTAACCTTTATGGTCTTACCAAAAGAGACATAAAGAACTCAGAGTAAAATGCGTGGTAGAATTTATTTTATTAAAATAATTCTTTGAACAAACAAATCAGTTGTAGTGTAGAGCTAAGAGTACATATTTTTGTCGAGAGTAATAAATATTTTCATTATAAATTATACATGTGATAGTACTTAGTCTGTGATTGATAGTATTTCAATATTGTTCTTTTGACCTTTTTGACTAGTGCAATATTTTTTCGTCAATTTCTGATGGATTTAAAAAGAATTGTGTACTTCATTTGTAAAGATTATTTTTACGAAAGAAATTATGAATGTTTTTAAATATTGTTTTTGTGTACTTCTTTTTACCGCAGAACCTTAAATAAATTTGTTAATATTTGCCATATCTATTAAGTTTTGTGTTGAGTTGTATTACATTATACAATGATTATTTGAATTCATTTTATAAAATATTTAACTCTTTTCATTGATTCTTAAACACTCGAGCGATGGGAATTTCTGGGTGTTCGGTTTTCAATTCGGCCATTCAATTTAATAAATATCATACCTCCAAATATTAACACGGAAACATATGAACTCCTTACTGCGGTTTAAACCCAATGAATCCATCTAGATTTCACCGTTTATCCCATATTATAAAAAAATCATATTTTAATTTTTTTGAATCACATGCCTAAATTTTGGTAGCCATTGCTCGAGTGGTCAAATTTAATGTTACTATTATTGTCTTGCCAACAATATTTCTTTTCAGTAATCAAATATCCATCTAATGTTAAATCTCTTTCAAGTTTTCCTTTTCTAAAGCAATTGTATTCCAATGCATATAATGTTCTATTATAATGTGTAAACATATCTTTTTATTTGAAGAAAATATTATAGTCTATTTTTAGGCATGAATAAAATAAATAGTTTGAATTAACAGTATAATATGTATGTAATATAATATTATTTATCATAATTAATAAAGCATCACGGAATAATAATATTAAAAATGTTGTTTTATTTTTTTGTTTCATTTAATTACAATTTTGCAAGGTAAGTAAAATCTCAACAAAAAATACAGCGAAACTTTGAGGGAGGATGAGGGGGTTATTCATGATAATAAAAGAAATATATCCTAAAAAAGTTTTTTAAACAAAGCAATTTTTTTTTTAATGAATAATGATCTTCTTACTTAAATAACTGCATTTTTATTTTTAGAGTTAGTTTTAATAGTTAAAATAATTGTCGAAGTTTTAATTTTTCAAGATCCCCCCCCTAAGACCACCGTATGCACGGTGAATCGTGTGACGTCATCACTCCTAAAAAATTACTATAGGATTGGGCAATCAGCTGATCAAGTGCCGCCATTTTGAATAGCGTTATTCGAAGCATTCTCCCTAGAAGTAGCATTACTATTTTTTTTGTGCAGTAGTTTTTCAATATTTTAAATAATAGAGATACTGTAACAAGTATAGTTATTTCGAGCGCATATTGAGAAGTGTTCACGCTCGAATACTTTCTCTGTCATTGGTTGTCTCTTACTACCGCTGCTGCTAGGGCAGCGGGACCATAGGTATATAAAGACAAGCGAAACCTTAGAGTTTTGAGTTTTGGCCTGCCGGGGAGTCCCGCACTAAGCTCCAGGAAAATAGCAAAAGTCGAAGTCTGCCTACCGAGATCAGCTCGCGCGGCTTCAAGGCACTCGTGAATCTTTTGTATAAAGTGACGAGTAGGTAATTAAGGATAATAAGTGTCCTTTGGAGTTATTATAAGCATAATAACCATAAAGCTACTGTTGTAGTTGGAATGTTTAAGTTACTACTGTTTTTACGATTATTGAACTGGCTACTTGTGTAATTGATTGCACCCAGGGCCGGATTAAGCATGTCGGGGCCCGTAGGCAGTGCACGTCTCGGGGCCCCTACCTACACCCTTTTCAAACTATGAAAAATATTTTTCTACCACAACGTATTTTCATTCATTTTTTTTTTTTTTTATAATTTTTTTTTTATATGAATACCGCACAAGAGTCTCAACTGCTCCCATCTGGAGCCAGTGAGACAATGTCATCCCCAATTGGGGTATGTTTTGGCTGAAGGTAGTGGGGACGGGAAGGAGATAGGGAGGAGGAAGGTGAGGAAGTACCTGGCTATTCAAATCTGATCACCAAACACGGCTAAAGCCATTTCAAGCAACGTTTCAATTTTGAATGGTGGTCTTACACCAGGGCGATACTGAGAGTATCTTCCACTCTGGAAGATACTCTCAAATATACTATATGTATATTATTTTAAATGAGTAAATTGTGAATAACACAATTTAATCAAATAAAATTTATTTGCCAAGCCGGGATTCGATCCCGCGACCTTCAAAATGCGAGTCAAGAGCCTTAACGCTGGACTAAGCCGGCCGGCTACGAAGTAATGCCATCATCCCATCCAATTAAAAAAAATTGAAACGAATACAATACAATGCAATAATTCTTTATTATACATAAAAAGACACAGATATAGAAACAAAATTTTTTTTTTTTTTAAAACAGTACTATGAGCGGTCTTATCACTCTTGTGATCTCTTCCAGACCACCTTGGTATGGAGATAAGCTTGTATAAAATTTATATTTTAAACACATAATTAGAAATAAAAAGTAAAAAAAAAAACTGAAACAAAATAAATACCAATAAAAGCCACACTCGGCACCTACCTGATACTAAGTAATGCTGCTTAACGAATAAAAGTAAAGTAAAGTAAAATACAACAATGATACGTTTTTAGATTTTCACGGACAAAAGTTTTTTTGTTATTAGTTTTTGGGATGTTATGACGTGTTGCGCTACCTCCTTCTTTGGTTACACGGCATAACACCCAAAAAACTAATAACAAAAATACAATGACGTTTAAATATTAACTCTTCTAACTTTTTTAGATACAAAATCGTTTAAAACATCTTGAAAGTTGACCTTTTCCAAAATATCATTTTCAATCGACATTATAACCAATTAATTTAAACGCTTCTGAGACATAGATGAACGAAGACAATTTTTGATTAGTTTTAGTTTGGAAAAGTTGCGTTCACCCGTGGCGTTTGTAATCATCAGACTTCTATATATTTGCAATGCTGTCATTACATTCGGAAAAGTCGATTGTGCCATATTACCCAAAATGAGTTTATATGAATCCTCGGCAAGTACAATTTTATCTTTTAATGAATCCTCTAATTGTAAGATGAAGTACTTGAACTGTACTATCTCGTCTGAAAACTCAGGCTCAATGTCCTCGGAATAATGTTCCCTAAACTTTGTACAAGCCTCTCTAATTTCATCGTTGGACTTTGTCGAGAAATCTGTAAGAAATCCAAACAGACAATTAATTTCCCGGTAAGCGTCTAGTCGCCGCGACAATTCTGTACACAGCGTGTCTAGTACAGGCAAATAAGTTCCAACTTTTAACTTCTCTTTTCCTCTGTGGACAACGTCTTCTGCAGATCCGTTGATGTCTTTTCCTTTTTCGCACATGCTGATTTTCATCACTGTATTGGGTATCAGTTATCTCATTTGCCTTCATCTCGTAATCGTTAAATAATTCTCGCTGTGAAAGCAAAAAATCTAAAAGCGACTTTAAAAGATCGACTCTGCCGTTCGAAGTTCAATAGTTGGTTTTTGTAGTGATATACTGACAACATTGATTCGATCTAGTGTGGCAGCCCAGAATACTGCCATTACGGCATTTTATTTTTTTTCCAAGTCCATTAATAGACATCTGGCCTCGTGAATCGCTTGTGATATCTGAGTCTCATCTTCAGCAATAGATTGCAAAGCTTTCTGTAAACCGTTGTAACCTCTTGAAAAAGCCTTAACCGCATCGGCCCTTGCACACCACCTTGTGTCGGATACTCTTTTCGGAGCTAATGACGAGTATTGTTTAAGGTGTTTGAGCATAATTGCCCAGCGATGAGTTGACGCCGAAAAAAAGTTGTATAGTGCCTGTACAAATCCGAAGAATAAGATTGCTTCAACGCAGCTCTCCGCAGCACGTACTCCAACCAAATTCAGTCAGTGCGCTGCACATGGAACGTAGTGTGCGAGGTGATTTATTTTCTTAATATGCGCCTGTAGACCATTATAACAACCAGACATATTTGACTCATTATCGTAAGACTGGCCACTCAATTTTTTTATATCAATGTTACATTGGTTAAAAAAAAATTAAATTGTGGTGGCTAGTTCTTCCCCTTTGTGACTTTCTATGGGAATAAACGCAAGAAAACGTTCTGCTACTTCTCCATTTGACGTAACGTATCTCAGCACTACAGTCAACTGATCAGTATGAGATATATCTGGTGTTGAATCGACACTTATTGAGAAATATTTAGCTTCAATAATTTCATCAACACTGCATTTTAAAACCTTATTTCCAAATATTTCAATAAGTTCCTCGCAAATTGTTGAAGATATATATGATTGTTTTCCCCTGCCTTCATTACCGTATTTGGCTAAATGCGAACTAAGGAACGGGTCGTACTCTGCAATTAACTCTAAAATTCCCAAACAGTTGCCGTTATGTTGAGAAGCAAGAATTTCATTATCACCACGAAATGCTAATCCACGGGATGATAAAAATTTAATCACAGAGACCATTCTTTGTAAAACTTTCAACCAATATTCTCTTTCTTTGTTGAATGTAATTTCCAAAGAGGTGTCGATTCATCCGTGAATACGTCGTCTACTAATCAGTGTCTGGACACAAACTTGGTGAGTTGTATTATTCTCATGCGATTGAATTCGGTGCGAAGCATTTTTCCAATCAGAAAATCCATTTTTAAATTGTGATTTGCTTTGAGCTTCACCGAAAAGAACACATGGAAAACTGTAAACTTTTCCAGTAGACGGAGAATACATGAGCCACTCTCGTTTAATTTTACCACCACTTATATGTTTCCGAAAAAACATAGATTGAGAAAAAAATCTTTTGCTATCGTCGTATTGTCGGCTTGAAACAGAAAAATCACAGTCAAAATGTTGACATTCATTAGGGTCTCTAGTACACCAAAAATGTTGTATTTCGTCTGTAATATTAAGCCATAATCCAATGTCCTTCTGGTATTCTACTCCTAGATGGAGTACGTTTTGATGTAGCAATTGGACCTCGGACTCGGCCTTACTTTCCTCTGCACCCACTAAAGTAGCTGTTTCTTGATCCTGGCCAGTTTGTTCAGAACGCTCGCAAGGAATCTCTACCGGGTCAGTGCGTTCACCGCCATCGCCCATCGTGAGGCTGGCAGTACACGGCGGCTATTGGTTGACGACTAAATCCTACTTGAAAAGGGTTTTGTGTTTTCTTCAATTGTTCATCACGCTTTTTTTGTTGCCCTTGCCGCTTTTTACGTTTTTCCGAACCACTTTGGTGTTTTTTCTTTAAGGGTATCTCCGACATTTTGTCCCTGAAAGAAAAATTTACAAATAACATTTGACAGGAAAGCATTTATTTATTTAAATAAAATTAACTGAACCCAAATACTTACCTATCTAGATATTTTTATCATTACATCATTTATTATTTTTCTAACTTACTACTTAGGTAGGTACTATTAGGCGGACGGAGAGAAAATGAAAACGGCACGAGATGAAATAGTAACAATTTTCATAATATCTTCACAAGAAAAACTTCAAATCTTTTCACCGCGGCGGCTGACTAAAGTCATTTCATCAAGTGGCTCACACCGCGCGGCGGCTGACTTCAGTCATTTTCAAGTTTCGACTTCGTTTTCTAAGCACATGTATGCCGTATACGATCGAAATTTATATTAAAAATAAGAATATTCATTTGTGGTGCGACCTCTCTGAGAATGTTTATCAACTACTTCATTGTTTATCTTGGTAAATGAATAAAACCGAGAGCGCGGCCCCAGCCGCCAGTCACAGTTTTGAAAATGCGCGCGAATCTGATTGTCTCTTTCGAGCGGACCCCGTAGCGTATTAGTAATAATACTTGTGCGTCGATATCCACTTTGAAATCTACTTTATTTTTGTGTACATAATTATTTAATTGTTGTATTATTTAAAAATTGACTAATTCAATTTTAAAAACATCTTGTTTTGTGTGTTTACGTATGAATTTTAAATTTTTTTTTTTTAACAACACTCAAATTGTCGACACATGGCTTATCTGAAATTGATATTGAAGCAATGTTAGATTCGGAAAGTGTTTTTGAAATAAGTGATGACTGATGACGATACAGATATTGTTTTTGTTGGGCATTATGAAAGTTATGTCTCAATCCCGTCAGTTCAGCCAACAACTTCTTCTGCTGAACCTTTGACTTTCCCATCTCAACCTAGCCGGCCCTCTAAATTCAGAAACCTATTCGTAATAAATTCGCAAAAATACCGAATATTTTCTGCTTAAACCAAATATTTGCGGTTGATTGCCGCCGTGACCGGTTCTTAAAACTTAGATATTCGTAGTAAATTTGTAAAAATACAATATATTTCCACATAAATCGAAATTTCCGAAACCGAATCCCATCTCGGCCGCCCCACCAAATTTAGATACCTATTTGAAATAAATTCACAAAAATACCATATTTCCGCGAAAATCGAAATATCGCACCAGATTTCCTTTGCAGGCGGCCATTCTAATTCGGGAATTAGAAGTAAATTCGTAAAAATACAAAATATTTCTGCGTAAATCGAAATTTCGCAGCCGAATCACGTCGTGGCTGGCCCTCTAAATTTATTTGATTCATAGAAAATACGATATTTCCGCGTAAATCGAAATTTCGCGGCAGATTTCCGTTGCAGGCGTCCATTCTAATTAAGATGTTCATAGTATTCGTAAAAATACCCACCATTTCTGTTTAAATCAAACATTTGTGGCCGTTTCCATAGAGGCCGGCCCTGTGAATTCAGATATTTCGAGTAAATTTGTAAAAATACGGTAAATTTCCTCGAAAATAGAAATTTGCAGCCGATTTCCGCCGCAGCCGGCTCTTTAAATCCATATAATCGAAGTAAATTCGTAAAAATACGGCATTCCGGTGTAAACCAATTTAGATTTATAAAATAATAATACGAATTAGGTCGATATCAACCGCATAAATTAACGTTTTACGGCGATTGACTGCCGTAAAATGTCGATCTTATTAATGCAAATTTATCAGTGAAAACAATATAAAATAATTTCACAACATAAATATCAATAAAATGTTAACTATAGAAGTATCTATAAACTAAAACCATAGCATCTTTTAAAATTCGATAAAATTAAAATTGATAACGTTATTATCAAGCTCTGCAAGTATTTTAGTGTGTATTTTTGTTACAGCTGTTTCAGTTTACAGTTTGAAAATGGTTTTGCAAACATTATAACATTATAAAATTAAATTTTAATTAAAAAAAAAAAAAAAAAAAACAAAAAATTAAATGGAGTTCTACGAATTAAACACAAAAACAATTAATAAAAATAGAGCATCGGCGCAGTGGCCCTTCTTGACGCATCTCGTATTTCACTACACGAGCAAGTAGGTAGCTATATGTTACGTAATACGTTGCTAGAAGCGGCCATGTTAGAGATTGCTTTGTTTGTTGATATTCACGGCGTGTTTATATTAACGCAATTATAACGTTATCTTCATTTCAGTTGATCTCAAATGAATGTTTATTGATACTTCGATATTGGAGGATGATGTTATCAAGATTTATTAATGTTTTTAGGATTAATCCAGACAATGATTTTGTTTTCTAAAAGGGTCTATGTAAAAATGACATTCGAAAAAGAAAGTGCCGCGTTGGGACGACTGCTTAGGTATATTTTTTTAGCGGTTAAAAGGTTAAAAAAAACTTCACACTCGTCAAATTCTATAATATTAAATGAAATAAATACTTATGTTAAATAAAATCTGGTAATCAAACTTACGTGGTATCGTAATGTAACTTCAGTTTATTACACTCGTCGTCTCGCCGATTTTCTCGAAGCACTCGCAAACTATAAAAATATAACGAAGTTAAGAAGTGTTATTTTAAAAAAAAAAAAAAATAACACTTCTTAACAAAATTCGAAAGTTTTGAAACATCGAACAGAGTAAAACTGTTTAAATTAAATCATTGTCGCAAAACTCCTAAATCGTAATTTAAGACAAAACGATATGAAATGTGTTTATTGGTAAGCCCACACTGCGGCCAACGTTCCAACTTCAAACGTTTTGACGATCGTGTGGAGGGGTGTTCGTGCGTTGGAAGTTCGAGTTGGAAGGTTGGAGTTCGCGTTGGCCCGGGATCGCCTTCGAGGCGATCCCGACGGCCAACTCACACGAACCAGCCTGCCGCAGCTGTCCACACCGTGCCGCGTACTATTAAAATGACTATATTATTACGGAGAGTGGTATAACAATTGTTTGAAAACATGTCGTGTATATAATCTTATGATTATACGTACGTAATAATTGTAGGCAACTGAAAAATATACAGCGTAGCTACAGCTGTTTCATGTCCGCCATTTTGGAGTACGGAATTCGGGGTTGGAGGGTTGGCCGCAGCGACCACACGATGGGCCAACCTTCCAACTCCGAACTAAGTTCGGAGTTGGAAGGTTGGCTTCAGTCTGGACGTAGCATTAGACACAATTCAAATTCTATAATATTAAATGAAATAAGTATGTTAAATAAAATCTGGTAAAACATACGTGGTATCGTAATGTAACTTCAGTTTATTACACTCGTAGGGTCGCCGATTTTTAGAAAATGAAATGAAGTTTGTATATGACACATGACACAACATACGTATCGAACGAATCGGTGTCAATCGGGGACTCACCCAAATCCGGGGTCCCCAATGCTCTTTTCTTTGTCATGCCAAACAGTACTGCCAACCTTATGAAAGTGGGCATAGAATAAATAAATACATATAGCAGTAATGTTGAAAAATGTTGACGAATGAGGAAGAAATAAAAGAGAGATGGATGAAATATTTTGAGGAGGTTTTCGAAAGCAATCCGGGTGATAGTGAGGCCAGCAGTGAATCGGGTATGAACGATGACGGAGTGAATTCAATCAAAATCAGCGTGGATGAAATAAAAAAATCGATAAAATGCATGAAGAATGGTAAGGCTGTTGGTTTCAACAATATTGCTGCCGAATACTTTAAAGGAGATAGCCATATTATTCTCACATGGTTGTGCAAACTTTTTAACCAGTGTTTAGAGGAGGGTTATACGCCATTAGATTGGAGAAGGGCTGTAATCATGCCGTTATACAAAGGTAAAGGGTCACGTATGGAATGTGGAAATCATAGGGCTATTAGCCTGCTAAGTTCAGTCGGCAAGCTGTACGGAAGAATATTGATTGAAAGGGTAAGAATGGAAACAAAGGATAAAATATGGGATGTGCAAGGTGCCTTTATGAGTGGAAAGGGATGCATGGACCAGATTTTCTCCTTGCGTATGCTTAGTGAGAAGTTTCTGGCGAAAAACCAGAAACTTTTCTGCGCCTTTGTAGATCTACAAAAAGCATACGACCGAGTCGACAGGAAAAAGCTATGGAAGGTTTTGTCCAAGTATGGAGTGAATACAAATCTCATACAGGCAATTGCGTCTCTGTACGAGGGAAGCGTTGCGTGTGTTAGGGTGAACGGTGGTTTTACGGGGTGGTTTGACATCACAAAAGGTGTCAAGCAAGGCTGCGTAATGTCACCATGGTTATTCAATCTATACATGGATAATTGTATGCAAGAATTGAAAGAGGTGGGATTGGGCGCGAAATTGAGTAATCTGAAAGTATGTTGCCTGTTGTATGCTAATGATGCGGTGCTGATTTCTAACACTATGGAAGATCTACAGTCTCTCGTATCTAGGATGAACGAAGTATGTATGAAGAATGAGCTAATGATGAATGTAAGTAAGTCTAAAGTCATGGTGTTTGAAAGGGAGAGTACGAAAACAGTATGCAACATAGTTGTGAATGATGAATACTTGGAGCTGGTGGATGAGTTTGTGTATCTGGGTAGTATGTTTACGAGAGATGGGAAGGCTGAAAGAGATATTGAAAGAAGGGTGAATGCCGGTAACTCCATTAATGGTGGACTGAATGCCGTTGGCGCTAATAAAAAACTGTCAAAAAAAGCGAAGCTAGCAGTCCACAATGGAGTCCTGGTACCTACCCTGATGTATGGCAGTGAGGCATGGAACTGGCAGAGGAAGGATGAAAGTAAACTGAATGCTGTTGAAATGAGATCCCTGAGACGTATGTGTGGTAAAACAATGTATGATCGTGTGAGAAATGTGGATATCCGCAAAGAATGTAAGGCTGATGTAAGCATAATGAGTAAGATTAAGAAAGGGACCCTCAGATGGTTTGGGCATGTAGAGCGAATGAATGAAGGAAGTAGTGTAAGAAGAATATACGACGCGAATGTGAATGGTAGAAGAAGTCGGGGACGCCCGAGGAAGACATGGCACGATCAAGTGAATCAGATACTTGAGTCGGGTCATGTCAAAAGTCAGAATAATAGAAGAGAATGTATGAGACGATGTATGAATGTGAGTGAGGCAAAGAGTGTGTGCCAAGACCGAGTTGTTTGGCGGTCCGTCCTCTCTGCCTACCCCTGCGGGGAAACGGCGTGATGGTTAGTTAGTTAGTTAGTTATAGCAGTAGGTGTGCATTTACAATGCATTCAGATTTGGATTAAAATTGACGATATCTAGATTTTCCTTGAGATCTCTGAACTATTACCCTGTGTCTGAAGAATTAATTACTCTATAATATTTTAACCAGTGTTTTCGTACCTAGCTAGATCTTTTCTAAGCCGACCAAAACTCCGGCGTGGCATCCCGTTGCTTACTAATAGAGAATCAAACCATTGAAGCAAGTCATTTTTTCTCGGGGCGCGGGGCCCCCAGCCGATGCGGGGCCCCTAGGCAGTTGCCTACTCTGCCTTAGGGATAATCCGGTACTGATTATACCCACCCAATAAAAGACTAATTGTGTTTATAGAAGAAAAGTGTGGATTTTATTTAATTACCCCGCTTTAATACCTCTATTTTTGATACTGAATTATTTAGGCTTAAATATTGTTTCAATAAACACAACAACTAAATCTCTATAAACAGTATGAAATAACAAATAACATGAAATGTTGTTAATACTGATGGCTTATGTCATACCTACATAATCAAAGATTTCAATTCAATGACTGGTGACGCGTGACGTCAGCACTAACCATTCAGTAATACCAACTTTACAGTGTGTTTTAATGAGAGGTTTAAAATGCACTTTTTAATAATTTTTTAAGAACTCTACGTTTAATATTATGAAATTAAACTTATATATTCAGAATCAGCATTTATTGGTCTATATGAACATATTTTTTTAAAGCCATAATATTTTTCACTGGAGTTCCTTATTGTCAAAAAAATAATTTAAATGTATAGCAAATATCATAGATTTATTTGTGAAATATTTTGCTTTAATTTGTTTATTTTACTTTTTGTCTCATTTATTCAATGGACTACTGTATTCTACTAATACATGCAGGATATCAGCAATGGCATCATACATTCAAACCGTCGATGCGTGTTAGTTTAGCCCTGGAGGGTAGCGTTGTGGTTCCAGCCGGAAATGATAGACTAATAGTGCGTATGTTGGCTTACCTAAAAAACAATTCAATAGAATCCAGTCCGTTTTCAATGCTGCGGTGAGAAGCACCGCATTTTTGGTGAATCTAAGTATTGCCATATTACCCCGCTTCTAAGGGATCGCCTTCATTGGCTTCGATGCCCTGAAAGAATAGAGTTCAAGATCTGCTTAATGACCTTTAAAGCATTGCAAGGAATGGCGCCAGCCTATATATCGGAACTATGTGTCCGACAAAACTTAAGCGATAGGCAGCTTACTCTAAGGTCAGCAGATCTAGATGTTACTAATCGTTTAATCGAACTTTCTAGGTCAAATCGAGCCGTTTATTATGATCGATCTTTTCGTGTAACTGGCCCGCTCATTTGGAACAAACTTCCCTCAGCTCTTACTAATATCCAGAACTTGGCTGAATTCAAAAGAGCTTTAAAAACAAACTTATTTAAAAAATCGTACCTTTCATGAATTTTAACTCGTTTTCAATCTACTATAATAAGCCATGTTCCTCAAGTTTCTGGTAATTGTTTGGTTTCGATTACCTCCTTACTATAGTTTTATGTGCACTCTGTTATTATAATTTCTAAACGTAAACTGCCTCTTATTCTTTATTATAATTTAGTTTTAATGAATTCTTTATTGTTAATATTGTTCTTTAGGAATTGCTTTGTATATACTGTATATTCTTTGTTTCACATAATTTAATCAATTTTGCATTTTGTAAGGACTCGTAAGGAACACTATAGGATTAATTTTAAGTTTATCATAATTAAGCGCACTTGAATAAATACTACTAATTATTATTAATAGACACTTTTATAATTACGAATTAATCATGATGATTCACGGTAACGGTTCCATGACGGCATAAAAAAGGCAATAAACGTATGCAGTAGCGCAGCGAGGAGGGGCGGACCACCCCGGATGCCACCCAACCGGGAATTGCACTACACCCGATGGGAGGTAACACCCGGCCGTTAAAAAAATTACGAAGGTTATTGTCGCAAAAATATTGAATACAGTCTTTTTATTAACAAAAATAGCCTATTTCTGAAATTCTCTAGCCACCCCCTCCCCCCCTCCCCCCCTCCCCCCCCTCCCCCCCTCCCCCCCTCCCCCCCCTCCTCCCCCCCCCCCCAGAGATTTTGTGAAATCGAAAAAGAAATCGGGGGGGGGGGGGGGTGACACCACGTTATCCGCCTCGGGTGCCACCCTTGCTAGCTATGCCACTGAACGTATGTTCCTAATCACAATAATGCTGCGGCGCTTTCAAAAGATGAGATACACAATGTACGAAAGGTTTGTTTCCTCCAAAGGAAAAAGTCATAATGTTCTTGCATCTCTCTAAACCCCTACAATACCCCCACTAGCGGTGGCGATAATTTCAAAAGTTGGAATACGCTTACAAGGATAATAATGAAATGTTTGTCACTTTGCATACATGCATGCATCTGTTAGTATCACTCAAAGTTTTTACAGTTAAACTGCGCATTTTCGTGTTTGCAAACTTTGTCATGTAACTGTGATTTTTGATAAGTTATAATAATGATAACTGTTAATTTAATTATAATAACATCTTAATTGGTTGTGAATCACTTTAATTTAATTTTATTCATACTTTATCGGTTTCGAAAACCCTTCCTTCGTCAGGAGAATATTGACAAACATATTCATAAAATTTAGGTGTTTGAGTGGGAGGTGAACAAAGGGTAAGGGGTAATTACGGAATTTTCAGGAAGAACAGAGCAGTTTATTGGAAATATGTCTAGAATAGGGGGCGTTCAAGTATTTTTGACCCCCCCCTCCCCCCCATGTAACGCTCCGTAATGTTTTTCCGTACCACCCACCCCCCCTCCCCCCCCTCCATAAACGTTACGTAACGCCCAAGTGACAATTACCTAAAAGTCACAATTAAGTTACGCAAAGTACTGGAAAGTTGCTTAAATACCTTTTTTCTTGTTTTAATCGCGTTTGTGGTAATAAATAAAACAAGGGATTTCGAGAACGAAAAGGATTGCCAACTTGGAAGATTTTAATTCCCTAGTTAAACATGGTACGTAATGCGTTGTTCGAACCCCCCCTCCCCCCCTCCCCCCTTCGTAACGCACAGTAACGTTTCACAAGACCCCCCCCCCCCCCAAGTGCGTTACATAATACTTGAACGGCCTCATAGCCATATATAGACATATTTCCAATAAACCGCTCTGTGCTTTCCGTAAATCCTGTAATTACCCCTTCCCCTTTGTACACCTTCCACTCAAACACCTAAAATGTATGTATATGTCTATGTCAATATTATGTATCGTAGGTTAGTTCTAATATTTTCCAGAAGTAGGAAGGTTAGAGTGTGAATAAAAAAAAATTAAGGTGGTCTGTAACAAATTTATATGTTTTTATTGTTAATTTTGGCGAGCCACAAAGGTAATACTTTTTACAAATATGTATTTTTTGTTGTTAGACAAGTTTGTTTGTTAGTTAGTTTTTGTTTAAGAGTTATTAGTTAGTATACATAGTAACATTTGTAAATTTAAAAGGTTTTACATAAGATGTTTGGTTGCCTAAATTTAGGAAATGAAATATTGGTATTTTTTGGTTTTGAAATGATAATATGCATAGTTCCTACTGGGATGTCATTTATCCAATTCCTACCCTCCCTAACCATATCACCTTGCTGAAGAAAACATTTGAAAATGGAACATATCATGACTGAATTGAGGCGCATTTGTTTGTGAATAAATCAGAATATTTGGGACATTGGAAGCAACTGGTTGGTGTTATTCGTTTTATGATATATTTTCGTTTTGTGACCATAAAAGAAGGTTTTTTTGACCTTAAGGCGATCCAATAGTCCAGGAAAAATCGAAATCGGAATTTACGCCCTTTTATGGGAGGAGTTTAAAAATACTTGAGAAAAAGCTTTTGGAAAGGTTGGAAAAGGTATTTGAGATTTTTTTTTACAGGTTGATACATTGTTTATTGTAATAAAACAGAATTTGTGTTTATGTTGTGTGCGGCTTCTCGTTCTCAGAGGTAAGTGATTGATTATTCCTTCCCTTGTAATCTTTCCATACACATATTATCACCCAATTCCAGCAAACACCTTGTCGTTCTCGTTTCGTTTTTGTCTAATTTATAGTCCTCAATTTGGGAGGCGGGAATGGGTACCGCCGCCCCGGGAACCTTTATTGGATAACCAACACCTCTGCCATAGGTCACCCCAAGTGGTTCGCTACGTTTAGTGATTTAGCAGGGGTGCCCGGGTTCATGGGGTGAGGTTTGTCTAAGTCTTGGAGGCGGATGACCAAGACACACTGAACCTCAGATTCCTACCTACCCCTTCAACCCTTTGCCTTCCCAGATCTCTCCTCTCCTTCCTTTCCGTAAAAAAAACCCTCCACACAGCATCCCCAAAGATGACATAGGCCTTGAGGGAAATTATTTTCCTCAGGGCCTCCTGTGTGGAGCTCATGTAAAAAAAAGTCCACTTTTCCAGTTGCATTTGAAGCTGTAATTTGGAAACAGTTTCAGATGCAACAGGTATGCTTCGGTGTAAGTTTGGGAAACTTTGGCACACCAGGCGAAATGTCCGGAAAGTAGTATTTGGCCCAAAATAAAAATAAAATATTTAGAAATGCACTACTTGAACATATTCACGCATCATAAATTGTTAAACATACCTCTAAGTTGATACCAAAATCATTGTAAAACTGTCATACCAATAGCAAAAAAAGAAACCACAGAGTGATTTGTGACAAATGTCCATATTTTGGGACAAAGCAACCCGCATCAACTGTATACCTGTTAATACACATATGTTTTCAATGACCCTAATGATTAAAAAAATATTTTAATTTCCCTTTATATCTGCGATGTCATTTATCTGTCTCGTTTATGCCTACTTATTGTGACTAGCGGAAAAGGGATAGCAAGTTTATATATTATTAGCTGTTAAAAACCCGCTCTGCAGGTTTTTGCTGCTAGGCCCTGCGGGCAGCTTTTGGTTCGGCTTCGCCCAGTTAGTGTTGGTGACCATTTTATAAATCCAATAGGAACTGGTTCCAAAATTAGCCCGTTCCTCGTATCCACTGTCATCCAGTGTAGCTAGTCACCAAAGTCGGACAAAGTAACCGAGATAGAGCATATGTAATATATAGCCGCTTGATACAACATGTATTACCGTTAATCTTTCCATATCCGGAGAGATACTACATATATTATTTTTATTTTATATTGGTTTTTGGCAAGTTACAGGGAGAAATTAACCCCTTTGTCTTGCAAACTGTAGTAATGTCACCTCATGGATTTTTTTTTTTTTACCCGGCGTTCGGGCTACCTTGGGCAAGATGAAGGGCATTAATAATTTTTTTGATGGTTTGTTTATCTGTGGGAGGTATACATTTTGTATAGATATACACACACATACATACATTTTTACATACACCCATCCATGTATTTTGTATGTATTCAAATACAACAAATACCATAATAAATATATATAAATTTTTTTTATATAAGAGAACAAAGTTAAATTTTCTTATAGCCTGCGCATCAAGGTGGATGAAGGATGGATATGGGCAGGCGGTGGAGAAGATTGTCATCGGGACTTGATTGCCCAAGACATGAATGCTTGGGTTCAGATTTGAAGCAAGTTTGGAGAAAAATGTTTTGGCTAGGTCTATAATGTGTTTTTTAAGTGGAGGGATTTTCGTGCCTGAATTAATAATGCTATTTCGGACGAACCAAGGGCTTTTGGTGAATCTTCTAAGCAAGACATTTTGGAAGGTAAGATATTACATATATTATTCACAAATTCTTAGCAGTTATACCTAGGGGGAGAGATGTCCCCATCCGACCTGCTGACGGAAGTAGCGACATCTTGTGACGAATTCTTGAATTCGAAACCGGATTTAAACAGTAGCTTTGTTTGAAATTCCACATACACAGATGTTATTTGTGGCGCGGGCAGTATGGCGTGGCGTCAGACATGCACTCGAAGCTGGGTTCTGAAATTCAACCACGCAGACATTTATACCATATTAATACTGTTCAATATTCACTGTGTTAGAATATTCTAAGAAATCTCATTGCTGAATTAAATCCTGAAGATTATCACATTCAGGTAAACTACATTGACTAAACTAAAACTAAACTTTTAATAACCTTCAGTATTATGACATTGAAAAAAAATAAACTTTGGGGTGCCAAAACAATTTTATTTAACCGACTTCTATATGCTTGGTTTCGAACTTTGAGTTGTGAAATAAAAATAATATTTTTTTTAAATTAAAGTGGAACGAAACACGTTATATGTGAGCAGTCATATGTGTGAGTACTTTGATTGTGAACTAAGATTGATAGACCTATACTAGATTTTTGCTATACCTTTATATGTATTTAAAAAAAAAATCAGTTTGCTAGAGTATTTTGGTCTCAAATACAAAATTAAGCTTTTCGGAACATGACAAATGGAAAGATGAAAAAAAACATTATTATTTTTTTCAATTCTTTCCATATTCTCTCTCTTTTGCTTGTAAAGTTCACAATAGTTAATTTAGTTGTCTTCATTACGATCTTCATATTGTATCATTTAATAATTAGTGACCGACCGAAGGTTCGGTTTCGGTTTCGGCAAGTTTCGGCAAAAAAAATCTAGTTTCGGCATCAGTTTCGGTTTCGGCAGATTTTCTGTCGAACCTTCGGCCGCACCGAAACTCTGCAAAAGATCTCAATAAATGGTAAATTTAGTCATTAGAATGTTGTGATTGTAAACGCAACTTAAATTAAAATACTCAATTAATGAGGTCCTTCCTTTATAATGTACATAAGTGTTGATTATTGACAAATTTTTGTTCCAAAAAGTAGTTAACATGATTGTTAATTTTTAGTATCAAAAAAATAATTTTTTCACATACTTCAATTACTGTTTCTTTATTTAATTTAACACATGATGACTGTTTGTATAAGTGTAAAAAATAAGCCAAATTTCAGTAAATAATAGACTTTTAACATGTCTAAAAAAAGTTTCAGTTTCGGCCGAAACTGAGACAGCTACCGAAGATTCGGTTTTGGTTTCGGTAGAAAGTCCTGTTTCGGTCGGACACTATTAATAATTAGTTATAACTGTTAATATCCCAATAAATCAAACCTCGAAACCCTTCGTATTAATTAATACACGTACCATGATTAACATAATAAAGCAGGATTTAAATGTTTTTCAAAATAAAAAAATATATTGGCCACTCTATTATGTGGCAATCATCAATAATCACGTGACAATATTTCATAAATAAACCAAACCAACCACCAATGTTCTAAGAAAAAAATTGCATGTATAATTTAGAAAAAAATTATGATGCCAGAATTTTTGTTTAGCAGAAACTTAGGTACCTACTTGAATATAATAATTTCTTACTGGCTAGTGATACCAACTGTCAGCGCCTAGTTTGCAAGCACACACGCACAATTAAAAAAATCATCTGTCACTATTCCGCGAATGACGTTTAGTTACGTCGCCCAGTTTACTGTTGTATTGAACATTGTGTAAGATAATACGATACACTTTGGGTATCCGATATGTCGTTTTACTGAATCGATGACCACATCATTCTCTAGCATATGGAAAAGTTATTTAATGAGTTGACATTTTAATTATCGTAGTTGGTTTTATTAATCTTTATTTGTAGAAATGGGGATTTCTGGAACGACCAGGTTTCGCGTGATAGTTTTATTATTGTTAGTTCTAATTGTTTGGCAAGCTTACAAATTATATCCCCGCAACCCATCGGCGGGAGAAAATGTATGTATGATTTGTTCTTTATTTGGTTCTTGTTTTGCGCTACCCCCGGTTCTAAATGTTATATGTTTTCTTTTCAGGGCGAAATGTCTCATCAAGCTTTGCTGCCGGAAAAGATCGTAGAAGTTTCGGTGTTTTACGAAGCTCTGTGTCCCGACTCCAGGCATTTTTTTGTACATCATTTGGATACAACTTTTAAGAAATTGAGAGATAATATAACCTTGAAGTTAATTCCATATGGAAAAGCAAAGGTACTGTACATTTTGTTTTAAAATTATTTTAAAATGTTTCACACACATATTATTAAGGACATCGCAATATAAGCCAAACCAATAATTGAGGACAAAGTTGGAAGAACGACTTAAGTGAGTTACTTTAAGTCGTTTATCCATCCATTTCATTCATAATTTGGGAAGTGGGTATGAGTACCGCCGCCTCTTGAGTCATTTATTGGATAACCAACACCTCTGCCATAGGTCATCCTAAGTGATTCGCTACGTTTGGGGGTGCTCAGGTTCATGTGGTGAGGTTTGTTCAGGTCTTGGTGGTGGGTGCGTCCGACTGTGTTGCGGGCCGGATCGGGGGAAGCTGGTTGAAGGAGATCCTCTGATTTCCTTCTTCAGCCGGACTCCCGACTCATCGCCTTGCACCGCAGTGGGAGGGATGGATTCATACCTCCATCACTCATCCCTTTTCTTAATCAGAGCTTCCTCTTCATCCTTTCCATTAAAAGGTCTTTTACACAGCATCTGCATATTTAGTACACTGCATGTTTTTTTTTTTTTTTTTTTTTACATGAACTCCACACAGGAGGCCCTGAGGAAAATAATTTCCCTCAGGGCCTATGTCATCTTTGAGGATGCTGTGTGGAGGGTTTTTTTAAAGGAAAGGGAGGAGAGGAGAGTTCTGGGAAGGAAAAGGGTTTAAGGGGTGGGTAGGAATCTGGGGTTCAGTATGTCCTGGTCATCCGCCTCCAAGACCTAGACAAACCTCACCCCATGAACCCGGGCACCCCTGCTAAATCACCAAACGTAGCGAACCACTTGGGGTGACCTATGACAGAGGTGTTGGTTATCCAATAAAGGTCTTAGCTATCACCACACAAAAAACTGTCACTCTACATTGTCAACTTATGCCTCCTACAAGCGAGAACATCAATTAGATTGGCATTCATTCAAAAGTCAGCATTTCGGTATCAGCTCATAAAATTTTATTAATTCTTAATTTTATTCAGTTTATAGTAAAAGAAAATGTATAGGGAACACATTTTTTATATAACCCTTAGTTTTGGTAATGAAACATCATACCTTCACTCATTTTTACTCTTCGGATGGAAGAACGACTTAATACTCATTCAAAAGGCTGTTTTAATAAGACCATATGCAAATAACTTTTTTTTAATCTCATTTTTAATTACTGAAAAGCAATCAAAACTTTTATAGAAAACGAAAAAGAAAATATTTAATAAAAAATGAAAACATATGCCCATGTATGCATTGTACGTATAGTTTTGTATTAGTGATTGACGAACCGGTGGATGCAATCTGTTAGCCGTAAGATATTATAATGTTTTGCCTAGTCCTAATCAGAGGCGGCTCTAGGGGTCCAGAAGTGGAAGGTTATTTAAAAAAATTATATTACCTATGATACAATATAAAATTTAATGTGATAATAATATAATATAATAATATATATATATAATAATAATATATATATAATATCTATAAAGAATAATAAAAAATAAATATGGGAACCTCACGAGTTCGAGAGTCCAATTCATCCACATACGTCAAATTACTTTTAATATAGTAAATTATTTCGTGCGACAAGCGTAAAAGATAAAAGACGCACAATATTCAGCTTGCTCTCTCTCCCTCACGGCATTGACCCAAACTGTCTTCAGAATCCGAAAACTTTTTAGTAAAGTGACATAGTGCCATCTCGTTTATTGTGTGGTGCGTAAAGAGACAGAAGATATGATATCGGGTATTTCATAATTTGACCCAGCCAATCATAGTGCGTGGGAAAGAAAGCTTCCATTTAAGACGTTAGATGTCACTGCTTGCCGTTGCCGGCTATCTCGGGGCGCATTTCAAATATATTTGAATAATACTAGTTGTTTTGATGTGCTTAATATTTCATAATAATATTTTGTTTTACTGTCATCTTATAACATTGGAAGATTTTTGACCAATTGTCCTGAGGAAAGGACCGCCACTGGTCCTAATAATCCAAATATTATTATATCTAGAAAACACTTAGGTAGGCGGATATGGGTACCGCCGCCCTGGGAACCATTTATTGGACGACTAACACCTCTGCCACAGGTCACCCCAAGTGGTTTGCTACGTTTGGTGACTTAGCAGGGGTGCCCGGGTTCTTGGGGTTGTTTGTCCGGGTTGTAATATTTTACCTTTTTAACGTTGTATTTAATTCTTATATAACTCTCCTGGTCTTCGGCAAGACGGTTGTAATGTTTTCGTTTTTTTAACGTATTCATTTAATATTTTCTTTCTACTTTTCTCTTGGCTCTGATCGATATTTAAATTCTTAAGGCTTTGCATATGTGTGGTAGGGATGGAAAATTCCTCCCCTACGTCACACAAGCCTTTATGAAAATTGGACCCTTATTTCCTCTGATAACTACAGAAAGCTACTTAAAGCTCCCTTGTACTACATATCTTTAGAGATATATGTACTTAACTAATTAATAATAGTTATTTACGACTTTGAACGTAAATATTTTCGTATTTATGTTGTAATTAAACTCCATCAAACGTTGTGTAATTTTTTTGATTTATGATATAGGACTTTAATTACTTTCATTTTTGTTTTATTATTTTTCCTCGAGTTTTTCTGTCTTCTATATGAACCTTTCCATTTAAAACCGAATTTTCTCTATTTACGTCGTATATTTGAATTTTCCATTTTTTTCTCGAATTTTCTTTTATTCACGACACTCTTTCCATGAATTTCCTTATTTATTCTCACGCTATTGTTCATATCCCTATAAATTTTTATATTTCAAGCCGTATTTATTTTATTCACTGTTAATCTAAGATTTACTTTGTTTTTCTCTGTCGTATCTACTCTCCCATCGTTTCACTGTACCCTCCTCACATAACCATATCGTTTTTTTTTAATGTTTGCTGCCTCTTGGAAAATTTCATTTTCTATTTGTTATTAATTAATATATCATTTTTCACATTTTTATAGGAGATACCCCCACTTCGGCCCTTAAATTTCTGTCATTTTTATTACTCCATAGAGAACGTCCCCCAGATTACCTCTTACCCAGATTCCCATAAACCATAAGCTTTGACAGGTGTTTACGTTAATATCTGTACCCAGCACGCAATAAATTTTCCTTTATTTCAGTGTCGTTAAATTTTATTGGAATTCTATAATCTAAATATTACGTAAGACCAATGTTAATTTTTATAGCCCTCTTAACGGCTAATTGCGTTAATCTAAACAATTTTCATGTTCGAATATTCCTTGTTTATATCAACAAAATACATGTGAGATCGACAACCATTGTAATGTCTCATTTTTCCCTGCAGTCGCGTGCTATGCTACGCTATGATCTCCATTTTAATTACGTAAAATGACTACTTTTCCTGAGTTAAATCTATCGCAATGTTTTCAGCATTTTCCACTCCCCTAGGTACTCTACTCTATTTTCCTCTCAAACACTTGTTACTGCACTAAACCTCTGAAATGTCCCCTCGTCCACTCTTTATAACTCTCATTTTTTTAATGAAGTTTTCTTCCTTAATCTTTTATCGTAATATCTTCGCTCCGTCTAGAATTGATAACAATAATTTTCCATTGTTTTTCAACATTTCCATTTCCTTTAGCACGTTTTCCCTCGAATTGATCATCTCCGGTCGTCACAAACAATCGTATTATAGATGGAAATTTCCTTAACATCTTCCAACACGTTTTCGTCACTTGCTATTCAATTTTTCATTTAAACTTTTCCATCGTTGTTTACGTGTATCTTTTTTTCATCTTTAATTTTTCCATATTATCTCGAGAACCACGGTTTCTTATCTCTTTAATTGCTCCTATGTTTAGTTTCAAACGCGGGTTCAATGTACTTATGTCCCTGAATCGGTTCTTGCTTCCCATGGAGTTTATTCACCTCTCGGTTCGGTGAGAACGAAGGGATAATTAATTATATTTTTAATTGCCGAGTCTAAAGGTCGATCCTTTGTTCCCCGTTGGTGTACGCCTTTCCGTTTATTGATTGGTTTGTTTAATACTTTATTGCTTTTGCTCCAACCTAATTGGCTGTCAAGATCTCAATATTTGGAATTGGGCCTCAAAAATTGGGATGTCCCTGCCCGTGGTTATTTCTTGATACCATCTGTGATTTTTTATCAATACTCCTCTCACTTTGTTTAATTATAGATCCCTACTGTAAATATGAATTCACTTTACTCTGATCCGATAGATGTCGTAGGCGTGTCCGTTTTATAAGTAATTGATATTTTTCTTTTTAAAGTAAAGTGGGAAGCTACGATATTTTCTAATTTTCACTGTTGATCGATGCAATACATCACAGGGTCTTGATGGTGGCTGCGTCGGCCCACCTTCTGCGTGGCGGGCCGGATTGGGAGATGCTGGTTGAGGGAGACCCTTTACAACCGGTTGCCGCTGTCCGGGCCGCCCGGTAGTCCAGGGGCCCGACCCTCAGGCTCACGACTGAGGGTGGGCTGCCCCATCAACGAGTGTAAAAACCCCGCCGCTGCTGTTGTGCCGGTTCGTGACCGTAGGGGACCTAACAGCAGCGTTTGGGGTGCATTGGGCGACCTCTCCAGCCAGACTCTCCCTGCCCATCGCCTTGCACCGCAGTGGGTGGATTGGATTAATTCATTCATCACTCTTGGACACTCTGATCCCCAGCTTCCTACCCACCCCTCATACCTTTTCCTTCCCAGACCTTCCTTCCCCCACATCCTATCATAAAAATAAAAAATCAATAAAATCATGACAACACAACCAACACAAATTAAATTCATTACAGCGGCGAGTAGTAGGAGACCCCGGTGCAGGCCAAAGATTTTGGTGAATTACACCAACATTCGCGGCCTGCATACCAATTTAAACTCTGTCCACCACCACCTTTTTTCTCAACGCCCCAACCTACTATTCCTGTCTGAAACGCAGATAGCCGAGCCTGTAGACGCCTCCTATCTGGACTGCCCGGGCTTCACCCTCGCAAGCAAGTTCAGACCTAAAGGAGGTGTCTGTCTCTATAGTTGAGCTGACGTCAACTGTGTGCGACTGTTGAATCTGGAAAACTCTAGATTCGACGTAATGTGGGTACGCGTCAATCTTGCCAGTACGGTAAGATTCTACGCGTGTTTATACCGCTCACTGAACCTTAGCGAATCAGACACGTCCGAACTCTTCAAACATTTAAGCGACACTATCGATGACCTCTTGCCCCGCTATCCTACGGCAGAGTTTGTGGTCCTGGGGGACTTCAATGTTCATAACGAACCTTGGTTGAAGTTCTCAGGATCAACAGACTCGGCTGGACGATAAGCGGAATCCTTTGCCCTTTGCTACGGATTGGAGCAAATGGTTCAGGAGCCTACAAGGGTTCGAGACTCACCGTTCCAATCTGTTAGACCTATTTTTAACCACTGTGCCACACGGTTACAGGATTGAAGTCACAGCGCCTTTAGGATCGTCCGACCACTGCCTGGTGACGACATCAATCCCTGTAAACTTCAGACTGCCAAATGAGAGGCTGAAGAGAAAAGTGTGGCACTATAAGTCAGCAGATTGGTTCGGTCTGCGGGCACATTTTAATGCTTTCCCGTGGTCAGCTGTCTGTTTTCGGACTTCGGATCCTTCAAGATGTGCCTAGGAAATTGGTGAAGTCATCACATCCGCGATGGATGGCTTCATCCCATCTACTGTTAAGGAAACTGGTGTAGGCTCAAAGCCGTGGTTCAGTCGACAATGCACTGAAGCAGTGCGATGAAAAAACGCGGCTTACCGAGCCTACAACACATCTAGAACATCCGAAGACAGAACAGCTTACAACAAAATGGCAAAGGAAACCAAGAGAATCATAAATAGGTCAAAATTGGAGCACGACCTGCAGATCAGCAGAAAGCTGGCTGCATGCCCGCATGGCAGCAGGCAATTCTGGTCGCTTGCGGGCTCAATAGGCCGCAATTTCTGCAAATCCAGTCTGCCACCTCTCACCAGACCTGACGGCACACCAGCAAAGACCGCCATTGAAAAGGCAAACTTATTAGGTAAAATGTTTGCGGATAACTCAACCCTCGATGACCAAGGTGCTGTCCCGACGTCGGTTCCTCACTGCGGTTTTCGTATGAAAAAGCTGAGGATCCGGCATCGGGAAGTACTCCATATTTTACGAGGGCTAGATGTTAATAAAGCCAGTGGGCCTGATGGAATACCTGCCCTGGTACTGCAGAGGTGCGCTGCAGCAATAGCTCCAATTTTGACGAAGCTTTTTAAAATGTCCCTGAAGACTGGCTCTGTGCCCTCTGGTTGGAAAAAAGCGGTTATCCATCCTATTCCAAAGAAGGGTGACCGCTCCAACCCGGCCAACTACCGCCCCATAGCGATCACATCAGTTCTGTCTAAGGTGATGGAACGTGAGATCAACGACAAACTGCTCACATACCTCAAGAAGAACAAAATTATTAACGACCGTCAATACGGATTCCGGCGGAACCGCTCGTGCGGTGATCTTCTCGCGTATGTGACGCATGTTTGGGGTCGGTGCCTGGAACGTTTTGGTGAGACCCAAACGGTTGCACTGGACATTTCCAAGGCCTTTGACCGGGTTTGGCACCGAGGACTTGTCTACAAACTGCCTTCTTACGGACTTCCTGCATCCTTGTGTATGTGGATTGCCGACTTTTTGAGGGAGAGGTCGATTCAGACGGTAGTCGATGGTTTCTTCTCTTCCTCACACTCGATAAATGCTGGCGTCCTACAGGGATCGGTTCTGTCTCCGACTTTGTTTTTGTTGCACATCAACGACCTTTTGTCATGATGACAGTACAGTCCATGATAGCTTTTTATTTAACAAGCCCCCAAAAGGCTCACAAACCCCAACGGCTCGGAGGGCTTTGAAGCAAAGAATGGACGGTTACCTCGAGAGTGTTTTCTCTTGGGGTAAAAATAATCTCGTTGAATTTAATGTTTTAAAGACCCAATCTTGTCTGATTACGTCTAAAAGGGATCGAAATGAATATCTAGTATCAATCTTCCGAACAGGCCCTCCATTGATATGCTTGGTGTAACCCTAAGTGACCAGCTCAGGTATGGGGGCTCCATCGAATTAGCCTCCCAAAAACTGGGCGTACTGTACAGGGCCCGCAGATACTTTAATAGTACACAAATGCTAACCCTGTACAAATCACAAGTGCGCCTCACGGTTGAATTTGGCAGCCACCTCTGGTCTGGAGCTCCAAAATACCTGAAAAATACCCTCGACTCTGTGCAAAAACGGGCGGTCCGTTTAATAGATTCTCCCATCTTAACAGACGGATTGCAATCTTTAGAGCACAGGCGTCGGGTGGGAATGCTATCCTTGTTCTACCGGTATTACAATGGAAGATGCTCGGAGGAATTAGCATCATTGATCCCTTCGGCACCGGTGCATACTCGGGAAACACGCCAAACGCGTGCCCAACATTTGTACACGGTTGACATTTGTCACTTGAGAACGGGTCGTTTCTTCGACTCGTTCTTGTGTTCAACAGCTCGGCTGTGGAATGATTTGCCGGCCTCTGTGTTTCCTCCTTCCTACAACATGGGTCTCTTCAAGACCATTGGAGGGGACCCACCACTTTCCCAACGGCGTTATAAGGAAACATATGGTTTCCTCCTTCACCGCACACGTCAAGACTCTACTTTTTTTGAACGAAGCTACATTTATTTGAACGACTCTAGACCCTCCAATGTCCATGCATACGGGGTTAGTAAGCAGTATGCAAGTACTTACAATAACATTATACAAAAGATAAATAGAAGTAGCAGCCCGTGGAATAATTCTTCTGAAATAGGTAACATCAAAAAGAGATAATAGTGTTGGTAAAAGAAAAAGAAAAATAAAAATAACGGCTATGACCAGTCGAAGAAACCTTCTGTAAATAAAATAAGTAATGAGGAAAAAACAGTTACATATATGATTATGTTATAATGCAAGTAATTACTATAGTAGCGGAAATAAAATAAAATATATTTAAAAAAATCCAGAGAAAGTATTCCATAGACCACCGGGCAGTCCCAATGAGAATGCGTATAGCTATCCGCCCAACCGCAGACGATGCTCGAAATCCGCGTCCTTTAGCCGGTTTCCCGATTTTGCCTCGAAGAAATGTACTTGGGAGAGAAGGGGATGTTTTTGAAGACCTTGAGGAAAGATGAGCGTCGGGTTACCGGAGGGGGGATGGAAAGACATCGAGACCGCACGGTTACGCCTCAGGCCAACGCATGTCGATGGGGGAGGCGCGGGCGGATCGCGGGAAGACCGCTCTGGTGTGTGTTCGCCTGGCAATGTGCATGGACAGGGTCTATCCCACCCCCTTTCTATGGGGGAACGACGATACATAACATGCACAGTTCAGTTGCGCCACCAAAGAATGGAAACCAAAACTAATCAAGAAAAATAGAAAATAATAAGAGCATTTATACATGTAAAACATAATTACAGAATCAGTACAGAGTGATAATGTATCAAGCGATACAAGTCTCTTCAAGACCAATGTTCATTCCTTCCTCTCCTCAAAAAGACCCTCCACACATCATCCCAGATGACATAGGCCCTGAGGGAAATTATTTTCCTCAGGGCCTCCTGTGTGGAGTTATGTAAAAAAAAAAAAAAAAGTTAAATATTGATTTTCTCAAAATTCACTTTTATGGGTTAGGATGTGGTTCCACCTGTGTCCCCAATTATTATATTTGGTGAATTTTTTAGTAATCAAGATTCTGGAATGAAGAACGATTATTTTCGTACTGTGTATATTTAAAAAAAAAATTAAGAACTGATTGTAAAAGTATAGCATAACCACAAAATATCAGCTCGATCACCTGGAAAGCCCGGGGGAATAACGTTATATAATTAATATACACACTTACAAACGTGCATTATAACAGCGATCGGCAATTGGCGACCCGCGGGTCACATCTGGTTAAAAGTTAAAACCCTGAAGAAGTAAGCATTGTTTACTTCTTCAGGGTTGTGGTATATTGGTTTTTTAAACAATGAAAGTGTTTAAAACTTTTTTAAAAATTAAAATGGTGCCTCAAAAGAAATTCGCAGTGTTAGAAGAGTTAATTATATATTAATATTTTTTTTTTTTTTTTTTATTATAGCGACTATATACAAAAATTTTACATACAAAATGAAATGTGAAATTAAGTACAAAATATTGTATTTCTTAGTCCTCCTCACTAGGGGGTCCTGTGCCGAGGAGGACTAAAGTTATTTAAATATAGTTCATTTGTCTTCTATGTCGTATTTAGCGTCTTCGCTAGGGTTTTCTCATTGACCTCTTTAAGCCATATTTTTATTCTTGATTTGTATTCAATTGGATTTTTTATTAGTTTTATGTCTTGGGGGAGGATGTTATGGAGTTTTGTTGCAAAGTATGTATAGTTTCTTTGTCCAAATGTGGTTTTATAACTTGGAATATTTTTTATATCATTTTTATTCGATCTAGTGTTATGCATACACGGTCTAGTAGAGGATTCATTATTTTTGAAGAGCTTCAATAATATATTTTTGGAATATATTTGTTGTAAATTTGGTACGTCAAAGTTATTGAAAATTTCAGTTGAAGGCGTTCTAATTGGTACTTTCAATATGGTCTTTATGATTCCTTTTTGAATCGTATTCAGGCTGTGTAGGTACGTATTTGCAGCAGATCCCCATCCTATGATTCCATATTCAATTCGAGAATGACATAACGCATAGTAGACCTTTTTCATATCCTTTTTATTTAGCACGTTTCTTAGATTTTTGAAGAAATATATAAGGCTTGTGAGTTTTTCCGTAATACCTTTGATGTGTAGGTCCCATCTAAGATAATATGGAATCATTCTGTTATCGCTATTTTGTTATTATTATGTAATCGAATATCCTCGACCTTTTTAAGAGTGAGTGATTGTGAGTAGGTAATACACAATGTTTTGGATTTGGTCAGTGAACCACCAAACATTTCGTCAGTGAGCCACCAAACATTTGGTCAATGAGCCACCAAACATTTGGTCAGTGAACCACCAAACATTTGGTCAGTCAGTCATTAAACATTTGGTCAGTGAGCCACCAAACATTTCGTCAGTGAGCCACCAAACATTTGGTCAATGAGCCACCAAACATTTGGTCAGTGAGCCACCAAACATTTGGTCAGTCAGTCATTAAACATTTGGTCAGTGAGCCACCAAACATTTGGTCAGTGAACCACCAAACATTCGATGGAGCGGCTGTGCCTGCCCAGCGTACTTGGCCCACCATCGGTCACAACCATTTTTTTTTCATATAGTTCTTGTGAAGAAAACTATATATTTTAAGCTAACTATAACTATACACAACGCTACTAACCGGTTGGTCATTATATTTCAAAACATGTAATGACCACTTAAAATTTGTTTCATCTGCGGCGCTTTTTCCTTATGGGCTATCATACTTATATACACAAATAATCTCAGAATGTGGAAAATCCACTCACTTCCATCATTGTTAGTGGCAATTTAGCTTCTGAAATGATGGAGGACTAACTTTTAGAGGATCGAACTAGCAACACCCGAGTCGGAACCAATAACTACCACAATAACGCTACCAACCAATCGGTCATGATACATATTTCAAAACGTGTTTTTTTTGTGTTTTTTTGTCTTACTTTTTGTTACGCAGAGCAGGGGGGGGGGAGCGTTGAAGAAAAATATACTTCAGATAAGGTTGGAAATCTTTGCGCTATACGATGCTACTAGCTGCTAGGCGATCAGACGGGGAGTCACAAGCACACTGTTTGATGGCTCGATCAGGCTCGCACGCTTGATCAGGCTCGCACGCGTTCGAGTGAAGATGACGGTCTCATGGCCCCTCCAAAAAATATACATATTCATACGGCCCGCCACCAAAACTAATTGCCTACCACTGCATTATAATAAAACTATGCGCCCCACGGTTGAACTTGGCAGCCACCTCTGGTCTGGAGCTCCAAAATACTTGAAAAATACCCTCGACTCTGTGCAGAAACGGGCGGTCCGTTTAATAGATTCTCCCATCTTAACAGACGGAGCACAGGCGTTGGGTGTGGGAATGCTATCCTTGTTCTACCGGTATTACAATGGAAGATGCTCCGAGGAACTAGCGTCATTGATCCCTTCGGCACCGGTGCATAGTCGGGAAAAACGCCAAACACGTGCTTAACATTTGTACACGGTTGACATTTGTCACATGAGAACGGGTCGTTTCTTCGACTCGTTCTTGTGTTCAACAGCTCGGCTGTGGAACGATTTTCCGGCCTCTGTGTTTCCTCCTTCCTACAACATGGGTCTCTTCAAGACCAATGTTCATTCCTTCCTCTCCTCAAAAAGACCCTCCACACAGCATCCCAGATGACGTAGGCCCTGAGGGAAATTATTTTCCTAAGGGCCTCCTGTGTGGAGTTAATGTAAGAAAAAAAACATTACCTGCATACTCGAGCAAGGTTACTCCACAATACAATATTTGTTCTGAGAGGCATAGCTGATGGCGGATTAGTTCTGCATCTAATGAACTGCACTAATGAAACACCTGCACCTATATATGTTATAATATTCTGAAAGTTAAATGTTTCTATAATCTCCGGTTCGCTTTTGTTTGGTTTATCGAACAATAGGTAAACATTCTATCTATGACCTTAAGATATTTAATAAAAGAATTATTCATTCCTTTCAAAAATAATCCAATACAATGATAATGTTGTACCGTTTTAATACTTATGTATGTGTTCTTTTTAAAAAGGATAATCTATCAGATCAAGTTACACTCTGTTTATTCAGAGTAACCACTAACCTGAAATTCCAAGAAAACCACAACTTTTCAGGGTAACATCGGGGAATTTTTATTATGGCAGATTCAAAACATTTACAAAACTCTTATCTACTCTGTTGTAAAATGATTGAGGAACTAATAATATGGGTTAGTTTGAGGAAATAATGTAAAAACATTTTATTAAACAGTCTCATAAATTACTCAAAATCAATGTAAATGTCTATTTTTTATATTTATAATTAATACCATTTTTCATAAAGGAATGTGAGTTATTTAGTCTTCATCCGAGAGATTGCTTACTGAAAATGTTTAAAACACAACTACAATTTCTTGCACAGTAGAATCATTTTAAACATATTCCTACTGTAACATATCACTTCTGCGGGGTAAGAGGGGACTGCTGGTGTGAGTTCCAAACTTTTTAGAACCAATTTGAACCCCTATCAATGTGCACAAATGCATTAAAAATGAATTGCCTGTTGAAATCCAACTGTACTCTATAAAATATTATTATTTAATTTGTAATATATTTTGAGGAAATGTAATTTTCATCTAAAAAATAACCTTTATAAAGAAAAACCCCAATACCATTTCAAAGAGTTGGGAGTGTTTTCTCTGAAAACGTGGAATTATCGGATAGTGGAATTATCGGATAATTTTGAGATCTATTTTTATAGGACATCCGTGATATTGCTTATTTTCACAAATAATTGTGTTATTTTTGTTTTGCTTTTGATTTTTCAGACATTCTACAGTCCCAATGGAATGCTGGACTTTGAATGCCAGCACGGCCCCATCGAATGTCAGGCAAATAAGATACACGCTTGCGCTATTGACCTGATAGCCGAGGAATCCGGCCAGTTGGAGATGACCAACTGTATGATTAAAGATAATATCGTTCCAGAAGTCGCCCTCATTAAGGTAAGAGGAGAACCTTGAATTAAATTATTTTCATGTACAAAATTAAACGATTTTACGAATAGAATGCGCCAATCCACAGAGCGACTCAACTGCTTAACGATGCGCAATGAGCATCGACATTTTCAACGTCACTTACATCAACTATTTTTGACGCATAATAATAAAACTGTCCCCATACCTTTTATGTACCTCAAATTTGTAATCTTCTCCGTGATATATTAGTGTTTTTACAGAGAACACAAAAGAAAAGATAAATAAAATAAATAATCTCAAAAAACTGTACCCTAAACTTTTGAAGTGTTTTTGTTGTTGTGGACCTTTGGACATTGTGGATTTTGGACTTCATAACTCTACAGAAATTCCCACTATGTAATATACCTATGTATAGTATAATTGTTAAGTGCATCCATCAATTTATAATTTATTGCTCTCTCGACACTTATAGACCACAAAATGCAAACTACATATTTATATGTATAATAAATAATCACGTGGTAATCAACTATTGCAGTAGAATGCAAGATAGAAGTTTTTTCTGCCGATATTAGCTTATCAGACACTAATACATTGGTATATAATTATAGTTTTAATTGCTATTTATTTTTTATTGCTAGTTCTCTCTATGATTAATGATTATGTTAACAATTTTATGTGATGTTATCACAGTTATTTGCTGGAAAACTAATGCTAGGTATATATGTGTGTGCATTTTCAACTAATTATTTTCTACATTAACCGGTAAACAAGTACCCTGGCAGAATAACAGCAAATTACGATTATTTCAAGTATGGCAGTTTTGAAGTGAATACTTCTTTAGCATCGTTGTGATTTGAAACTCGATGAAACGGAAACGAGCGACACTGAAAAGAGACAAAAACATACATCATCAGGATTTAGTCTGCGAGAGAATGAGATGGCAAATTTTTTTTTTTAGGAGCGGTGACGGTTTACATATATATAGTTCCCTTAAGCACTTAGGCCCTAGGCCCATTGTGCTATCTCCTATTTTACCTCATTCCTTTGACAGTAACCCAGTCCCTTTTATAAAGTTCACCAGGATTGTCATTGGAAATGAAACTATATCTTCTGGTTCGACAATGTGTCTTCTTCGACAAAGGTCTCATTTCTCCTCTTCATTCCTCCTTGGTTCCCTGAAGGCCGCATGAGAGAAGAGGGCTTCATCTCTCCTCTCCACTCCTTAGTTCCCCGAAGGCTCCATGAAGGAGAGTCCACCTCCCCTTGGTTTCCTAAAGGCCTCACAAGGGAAGAGTCCACTCCACCCTGGTTCCCCGAGGGCCCGGAAGAGGGAAGAGGACTTCATCTCTCCTCTTCACTCCTCCTTGGTTCCCTAAAGGCCCCATAAGGAAAGAGTTCATAGAGATGGCCTCATTTCTCCTCTTCACTCCTACATGGTTCCCTGAAGGCCCCATGGGAAAGCCACACGGGAAGAGGACATCATCTCTCCACTTCACTCCTTGGTTCCTCAAAGGCCCCGCGCTGGAAGAGTGCCCTTCCCCTTGGTTCCCTGAAGGTCCCTCAAAGGAAGAGTTCATGGAGGTGGCCTCCGCTCTCCTCTCCACGGCTTTTCCTCTTGGTTCTCTTACAGGCCCCAGGAAGGAAGTCCACAGAGGTGGCCTCAGCGCTCCTAGGTTCCTAAAAGTCCCCTATTTTTCGAATGGTCTAATTTTTTTGTTCCACGAGTGACCAGGGAAATAGAAGGTCCACTCCAGCAGAGCCCCGAGTGCTGGAGTAAGGTCTAAATACTTCGAGTTGCGACCTTGTTTCTCGGAGGCACCGTTAGTGACACTGTTCCCCAGGACATTCAACCTGAGCACGATTTGGTTTGGGATGGCTATTGCAGGTTTTTGTTTATAGTGATAGGTTCGCCACACTCCCTATGCTATAGAGATAGCAATAAATTATTTATTTAATTCACGAGTACTCGGTTCCAATATAATACGATAAATCCACAGTCCTTTGGCGTAGTGGTATAAAGCACCTGACAAACCGCACATTTAACCAATCAAAGATCTAATCAAATCCAACGAAATCAAAAAAAATAAATTATTTTAATAAAATCAATATCCAATCTTCAAACCTCTAAGCGGCAAAAAAGCGACATCTAACGACTCCGAAGAATTAAAAATAAGTACTAATAAGATGACCAATTGTATAGGAAAAGGTGCACTGGAATTTAACGACAAAAATATGGACAAAAATCATCCTTCACATTGATAAAAAAAGTGCTTCATAGTCTCCCCACTCTTGTCTACTTTAGTTTTCTGAAGGCTTCATTTCTACATCACTTTGAATTGCACACTCGGAATTTTGTTGTTTTAGTTTTAAATAATATTAGTATCAGCACGAACCTCAAGTGCATTAAATTACCACATAGTTTTTGTGTTTCCAGGAAAGTAACCCGATATAATTTGGGTAAATGTCCAGATGCGCTGAACATCGTTGATAAGCACAAATTGATTAAAAATCACTTTGTATCAGTTTAATTACAATGAGAAACCACTCGGAGAAGGAAAATAATTCAATTTAATAGCTATATTGTTCAAAATAATATACGGATAATTTGACGTCTATTATATTATTAAAAGCTATTAAAAAGCAAAATACATTGTTTCTCCGGTGACTGTAATAATTATTCCTCATTATAATTGAACTAATGTAAAGTGTTTTTAAAATAATTTGTGCATTTGAGAAACGCCTGCATGGCCTTTTTCACGCAAAACTTAAATTTGGATTTGAGACCAAAATACCCAACCAAACTGAAAAATGTTAATCAAAAGGTGTAGCAAATATCCAGTATGGAAATGAGCTACTTTATTTATTAAAAAGATCATTAAAGAATTCAATTTTTCATGGTTTTTGAGGCAACTTTGGCAATTATTTGTGTCAATGATAATAATTTAAAACAATTATTTTTGCTATATTTATTAAAGAAATATGATGAAATATAAAATAAAAAAAGATAAAAAGGCAGATTTAAAGTACAAAAGACTGAATTATGTTGGAACCCAAATTTTTCGTATATCTGAATTAAAATTTCTATTAAAAAAAAATGCTTTTTTTATATATATATATTTTTTTCATTATATTAACACAAGGCAAGATTTTTTTATGATTACAATTAACTAACAAAAAAATGCCAAAATTGCCTCTTAAATCAAGCAAAATTGAATCCTTCAATTCTTCAACCTATATATTATAATTTGAAAGTAGAGCATATCCGTACTAGATATTTGCTATCTTTTGATTGAAAAAATAATTTTATTACGATATGTGCAAACAAACCTCTTTGATAACTTTTTATTGTTTAAATATTTTATACATATGTGCATCTTTGAATCATAATGTTGGCTGTCTGCTTGGTGACATGGAAACTACGATCACCTGTTTTATATTATTGCATGTTATAACACGCTACATTTTTATTCTTATTTGTGATACTAATAAATATGTACCACATTTTTTTCAGTGTGGAGCGTTATTATCAGTAGATATTGGACCAATAAGTGAATGTGCCAAAAGTGCTCACGGGTCACAGCTTCTCAAAACCCACGGGGAATCTACCGCCATCGTCAAGCCCACCTTCATCCCCACCATACTCCTCAACGGCTCCAAAGAAAACCAAGGTGGAATATTGAAAAATTTCATTTTGGAAGTTTGTAAACACTTCAAAGACTTCAACACACCGGCCGGCTGTGCGTAGTATTAACTTTTATATGATAAGAAGTGCGTACGGATGGTTCACAAATAATAATATTCATGTTGACAAGGCTCCAAAAATAAATAACAAAACATTACTTGTACTACTGCACTTTTGTTTTTTTTCTAAATTCATAATTATTATTATTTATTATGATTTATTTTGTCACAGAAATTAGTGTTTACAATTTATTCATAGAGTTCATCAATTTGGTTTGAGTAGGATTTTAGTAACCAAATATAATTAAACAAAAGTATTGAATTAATTTAACCTCCCAGGCTAATTTGTTCGCTTTTCGGAACAATACATTTAGGACTCATAGAAATCATTGTGTCTTCCTTACTATCATAGTTAGAAATATGATCTAAACTGTGTTAGAAAGAGGAAGCACCACGCTTTACATTCAAAACCACAAAATAATTAAAATTTTCACCTTTCAGAAATCAAAGTTTTCGACAGCAATTTGAAAAAAAAAATGAATTTGGGAAATTTTATTAATTATTTTTACATCAAACGACAAAAAAATGAGTTGACGATAACTTTTATAATAAAAAAATATGTTTGTGTTTTTATTTTTTTTCATTATCATTAGTTTTAGTTGGAAAAAACCTAAGGTGAGCCATTTTCAAAACATTTTTATGTTTGCATTCAAAATTTTTTTTATTTAAAAAATTATATGTTTATTTCGAATTTTAAAATTTCAAAGCGAATTTCATCACCTTTCAAAAACAGTTTTTAGTTTTTGGATATATTCAGAAATATTCAATTAATTTGGATTTTATTGCAAGGTGGAAATATTTTGACCTTCCGACAAAACAGGCAGAGGACCTTAGGGGTTAAATGGAGGTTATGATAGCGAGGCACTTTATTTCCGATTTATTTTTAAAGAAATTCTTCTCATCGGACAGAGCATAATTTGCAATATAACTGTAAAAGTTTGAGGCTAGTTTTTGGAGCTATGGCAATATGTAATAATATTATTTGCATCCATGAATGTACTAAATATAAGCATGTCTTCATTGTAATTCCATTACACATTCAGTACTTCATTGTACACATTCGATCCTAATCTGTATTAATTAAGAATAACTTGTACTCAACTGGTACATACATATTACTTGCTGCATTTACTCGTAGTTCCTGTATTTTTGTATATAATTCATTTTTATGATACAAAAATGTTTACAAATGCATATCCAACTAATACATCAAATAGTAAAAACACAAAATATGTTAAAATCGTTCTGTAAAAATATACAAAAAACACATCTACATTGTAGTTTTAAAAACTAAAATACTTTATTTTTTTTATATAAAACTATAAAATAATATTTTTACCTGCTTCAAAAAAAAAATGTACATAATTTAAAATAAACTACTGCTGTGTGATTTTCATTTTTTATTGAAGACCTTCAACATTGTACTGAACGGAGATGTTTAAAAATTTACATAGCCGTTTTATTAAAACATGTCTTTATTACGTGCCTACTTTGCATAAAAGATGGCTGTGAATAAAAATCCTTTGTATTTTTCACATTAAAATGATTTTTATTTATTGAATGTAGCAAGTTATGTAAATATTGTCACAAAAACCTGTCAGTGGATACTTAGTCACTAAATGTAACGAAACCTGATGACATGGTTTAGTTTACTAATCTGCCTTAAACAATAATAATATTTTAATAAACTTTGCTCAATAATAAATTATAATTTATTAATTTTATGTGCAATATTTTTTATTTTTTATTTATTTTTTTATGGTGACTAGAGATTATTTAAATAAGTTTATGAAGAATATTAAGGTTTCCTGATTTATTAAAATTGTATAATTTAATTAATGAAGACAATACTAGCGAAACTCAATCGAAAATCTGAAATAGAAAATCAAAAAGGTCACATGTAGAAATCGAACCCAGGACCTTAGCCTTAGGGCGGTGCTCTGAGCAAAACCAACTGAGCTAGTGTGTCCCTATCCGATTCGGTCATATTTAACAGTATCATAATTCAACTAAAAACTATCAACATTATCTTCATTTCAACCAAGATTCAACCCAAAGTAAATTGAAACATAAAGATGGCAGCTAATAAAAATATGCGTTAAGAAAATAAAGACAATGTTGGTAGTTTTTAATCGAAGAATGATACAGTTAAATATGGCCGAATCAAATAGGGATAAATAAATGAAACAATATGTCTTTGTTAGAACCACTATATTTTATTAGCGCCGACCGGTTTCGGAACGACTGTTTCTTCCTCAGGGCAAACATATACTAACTTGATAAATACAAAAACAATGGTTGGTACATTATATTATTACTAAGTATTGTGGTAGGGGTGGAGGCGTTGCTAGGTATTAATGAAGAGTGGGTGGGGGAACATATCCATGATTGGGCTATAAGATAATATTTGTTGTTTGTTGATAATGGACTCATTATTTTTAAGGGATTTTTTATTTATATCCAAGGCTTCTAAGTTATCTAAGCGTTTTCCTTTATGGTTAATATGAAGAATATTTATCCCCATATTTTTTTCAAAACTATGGTTATTTGTTTGCCCTGAGGAAGGAACGGTCGTTCCGAAACCGGTCGGGGCTAATAAAATATAGTGGTTCGAACAAAGACATATTGTTTCATTTATTTATAATGGATAATTCAAAAGTACAAATAAGGGTACATTAGCTCAGTTGGTAAAGCACCGCCCCGGCAAGGCTGTTTCAGATTTTCAATTGAATTTTGCTAATTTTGTCTTCATTAATTAAATATTACAATTTGAGGTTTCACTCATTACTGTTTTTAAATGGTTTGTTGTATTTTTGACACCATGAAAGAAATGATACGTAATTTTTGTAGGGGTTAATAAATTGATCATAATTTTTTTTTTCTAATAATTATTTTAACCAAACAAATTTTTGATATTGTTATGCTTTATCAAAGATAAAAATTGTTAATTAATACATTCTTTCGATTCACAGTCAAAGAAGGTTTAACAGTTAATAGTTATTTTTGTTCAAAGTTCTTTTGCCTGGGAAAATGTGTATTATTGTATTCAAGTAAAATTTTATTTTAAATTTATGTAACAAAGAGCTTGTAATGATTTTTATAATCTGTACTCAAAAATATGATATTTCACATTTACATACTTTTAACATTAATTAATTGTGCACAACTTAATGTTAATAAATAAATAATATAACAATTATGAACGTTTTTAGAGTTTGTAAGCAGTACAGTTACATAATTTTTCATCGAAAATCACCTATTCCGAAAATAACATACTTACCGAAGAGTGTGGTGACTATTTAATGATTTTTCAGAATTAACCGTTTTCGGTTGGAATTTTTATATTTTTATTCCAAATTTGTTATGTCACGGTCCGCCACTGATTATACTTACAAGTAAATTAGGCCATACTTTAGTTTATGTCACGTTAAGTCTAGTGTTGACACGACAAATTATTTATAGTTAGAAGTTTTTATCAGTTTTATTTATTTAGACCTTAAAATCACATGTCCACTGATTGCTAAATAGATATACAGACAAGAAGAATGTAACTACTGTGCAGCTTTTATTTATGTGACACCGCACAAGAGTCCAAATGCTCAGAGCCAGTGAGTCTATGGCATAGATTCTCAACCTTTTTTTGCCCACCGCCCACTTTGAGAATATTTTTATTTTTTCTAGTGCCCCCTTTGACCCCCACGTCAAAGGGGGCATAATGGGATACCGCGATAGGGTTACATTACACCCGCGATGGGTGTCTCTGGGTCTCCTACCGTCCCCCTAAAAGTCTGCTGAAACTCCCCCCAATTTTCTCTTGGTCTTATACCGCCCCCCTGAAGTCTAAAACGCCCCCAAGGGGGTGTTGTCACCTACATTGAGAACCTATGGTCTACGGCATCAAGGGAGGCAGAAGATTTTGGCTTTTTAAATTTCGTTATTTACTCAGAGTTATGATTCTGAAAAGGGTTATCTTCCACTGTAGAATTAAGCGTAAATAATATTGTATAATTTTTAAATACTGTTTAAAATTTGTAAGGTTTTGAATCGGTGACCATATGGTCCATAGTCAAATGTCCCACAGCTCTGCTACAGAGCTGTCAAATGGAAAAAAATTAGCTTTTGCTAGATTTGTTATTATTGTCCACTAATTGATGAAAATGTAGATAAATATTAATGATGTAGGAATGAACTTGAGACTTACGTACTGTAAATTAAGTTGTCTTACATGAATCAAAAATTGTAGTTAAATTGATTTATTTATGACTTTATTTCAGGAATGTTGTGAAATTTACGATTGCTAAATGTTTTATTAGGTTTTTATATTGTCATACAAATTAATCACTCTGTCGTTTAACATACTTTGTTTAAAATAACTTTATTCTAATATGCAATGTATGTAATCACTATGTTTCAAGTAATATTTTTGTTTGGTTTAAGGAAACTGTTTTTACACTTTTTTTATGTGAAAACCTCACTAAGAGCCGCTCCCATCTAGAGCTAGTGAGAGTACGGCATCCCCAATTGGGGTGTGTTGTGAGGCTGAAGAGATGAAGGTAGTGGTAGTGTGGAGGGGAAGTACTTGGCTATTCAGATCTGGTCACCAAACACAGCTAAAGCTGTTTCAAGCAACGTTTCAGTTCTGAATGGTGGGTCTTACGCCAGGGCGATACTGAGAGTACCTTTAACCTGGAACGTGCCACAAATATACTATATATTATTTTAAATGAATTAATTGTGAAATAATACAAATTAATCAAACAAAGTTTATTTGCGCACTCCGGGATTAAATCCCAGATCCCTTGACTCGTAATTATTTTTAATTTTTTTCTTTATTCATTGCTTTGATGGTTGTATAATTTATGGATTTTTTGACCGCCATGCTAGGCACATGCTCATGTTATCCTGTGCAATCCCTTCGGATTGCGAGTCAAGAGCCTTACCCCTCGACCACGGAGGCCTTGTTTAAAGTACTTATTTTGGTGTCTTTTTTTTATTATTTTCACCATTTGGTGCATTTTTCTTGGAGTTACATAATATATGTACCAAGGTACAGTTGAATAACATCAATAAATCGTGAGCTATTGTTTCCCCTTAGAACAGATCTCTAGTGACCTTGTTAAGTGAACACTACTATGTAGTAAAAACACAAAAACTAATGTACATATTAAGAAAAATTATAAACTAGCTTTTTCCCGCGGCTTCGCTCGCATGGTATTAGGGGTTTCCCCCCCCCCACTCCCCCCCCCCCCCACTCCCCCCCCTTCCACTGTCCTGCAAACCCCCCTCCCGAGTTCCCCACCCCCCTCCCAGGTCCCCCTCCCCCCTCCCAGGTTCGCCTCCCCCTCCCTGGTTCCCCTCCCCCATCTCTCCCTCCCTCTCGCTTTTCATAGCAATAGCTGCTTCCTCGCGTGCCACCAATAGCAATTTTTTTATACAAATTTCATAATGCCAGAGCTCACCTGAAGTTTTATAAAAACCTTTTCCTGACAATAACGAACACACAAAAAAAATTTATCCAATTTGGTGCAGTCATTCGAAAGTTATGCGCTTAGCAACACATTCAGCGATTCATTTTTATATATAAATATGTTTACAAAAAAGTCAGAGTAGGTGGCATTGTGTATTATAATAAAGTGCTTTTAACTCAGTATGTTTTCTTTTCAAGTACTTTCCTTGTATTTTATTTTGAATACTGGAAATTTGATTCATTGTGATTTCTGCGTTAAAACATTCCTCAGCTTATTTATTACTTATTAACATTTTATTTTTTAATGAATAAACAATTTAAAACTACCGAATCTTTTCATTTTTAAATTTGTTTAAATCTAAGGAGAATGGAGTTCTATGTTTCCAAAATTTGTCATTAACCCTGGATAGCAACGTTCATCAATGTGACGAGCATCAAATGCAAATTTACCTGTATCTTTTGAATGCTTCTATAGTCTGTCAAATAAGAGTAGAAAATATAAAAACTGGAACTACTAAATTTGTAGACTGGCAACACTAATTTAACTGTCAAAAATTTTTTTGAAGTGCAGTGACACTGAATTTATAGAACACAGTAAACTACATTTTAAAAAACATTTTTTCTTCATGACATAAATTTGATTAAAAGGTGATTTATAAAGCGATTTGCTTTAGTTTAATTTAACATAAATTTCAATTTAACAATAGATAGAAAGAAAGAATCACTAATGGTGAGTTTAGTTACACTACTTTTAGATCTGAATGAGTTAAATATATTCAGATCTAAAAGTAGAGACATGATCTAAAGCCCAGGCAACGCTAGGTACTTTATCTAGTATTAAATAAATGTGAGCAATTTCTAAACTGGCTTTATATTTTATTACATTACAGTTATTCTTAATTATGTTGACACGAAATTGCAAAGGTATAATAATAATATACCTATATGCAATTCTAATTTTGAGATCGGCGGGTATCTATACTGCAATGAAAAAATATTTTTTCCACTATTATGCCTTTTTAATTTTTTTATAAAAATGTAGGTTACACAGCTTTACTTTAACACCATGAGTTATGTGTTTAGTATTGCCATTTGATCAACAGTGGAGCCCTCATATATTTTCTACTCTTATTTGACAAACTCTACCTGAGAGTATAGCTGTCACATGCAACTAATGGCTACTAGACTCCTGTGCATGGTGGTTGTGTTTAGTCAGCAGGTTTTTTTTGTTTTTGAGGTACATAATGACTACCATTTGGGAGGCGGGTACGGGTACCGCTGCCCCACGAACCATTTATTGGATAACCAACATAGGTCACCCCAAGTGGTTCGCTACGTTTAGTGACTTAGCAGGGGTGCCCGGGTACATGGGGTGAGGTTTGTCCGAATCACCAACTGATAGGCAAGCCAGATCGGGAGAGACTGGTTGAGGGAGATCTTTTTACCTCTCCAGCAGGACTCTCGGAACATTGCCTGCACCACAGTGGTAAGTATAAATTCATACGTCCGTCACTCTTGGATACACCGACCCCAGATTCCTACCACCCCTTATCAGGCGCGGCCGGTGCTTTCAATTTTTGGTGGTTCACCGAGTAATTCATCAAAAATTTAAACAAAAGTAGGTAAATAAATAAAAAATAAAATTAGACAGAGCCTAGTAACTCATAACTCGTACAGTGCCCTTGAGGTGATTATTCACAAAAAAAACGGCGCTATACAAATTATCCATTTATTATTACTATAATTTTATGTAAAAGTTTTCTTTGCGGATTTACTATCTTGGTTGATAATTAAAGGTAGTTTTGGCAGGCCATAGGCTATAATTCTGCTTTTATTTTCATGGTTCATATATTCTTAATATAGTCTATATTTATTATTATATGTATAACTTTTAATTTTAAAAAGGCAAGGAAATTTGAAACAGCGATATCTATCGAATAATAACACAATAACAACACTCAGTAAACGTTTCTTTTTGGCGCGCCCCCCGCGCGATAGTAAACCCCCTTTACTGAGTGAATTTTGCAATACATATGTGACAAAAATGCACAAACAAAAGGTCCCAAAAACTAATAATGACAATGTCAAATCGGTTCCCTCTCCATCAAGATAATATCGCACCCGCTGACCCGTTGACTCATCGTTACATTTTACAAGAGAAAAATATAATTACTATCTTATTCAAACCCTACTACGAATGGTCATTTCGCTGGAACGATTCACTTTGGAATTCCTCGGGCATTTCCGTCAACCGTGCAGCGCACGGCAGTCACCATTTTTTCCCTACGATTTTGTATTTTGACGGTCTGGAGATGTTGCTGGGGGCTTCATACAAACGATAATTCTCGAACGGGCGCTTTGCTGAAACGAGTGGAATGGTATGTACCTACCTCGGTTCCTAGGCGATATAACTTGCGCGCGGGAAGCAATGCTTTGGGCCACGATAATTTATTATTCTCTACCAAATTCATGTATTTTTAGATAGGAATTCAATTTTTTTTAAATTTAAAATAATCTGTGCAATTTTATAATTAAAAATATTATGTAATACGATGAGCTGCAAAATGTTGTTTAATTTTGTTGGCGGTTCGGCGCACGAGTGCACTTTAGGACGAGCCGCGCCTGCCCCTTATACCTTTTTTCCTTCACAGAACATAAAAATAAGGAAAATCTAATTTAAAACGTGACTTCAAAAAATGTTTGTCAAAAAGTTGAATGTCCAACTTATTGAGGTACAGTAACTTTAGTGGAAGGCCTAAGAGGTGTTTTGAAGGTTGTAGAAAATTGTTATGGCTTATTAACTTTCATCAGCGGATATGTGTGGAGGAGCCGTTCTGGTTGAATGAGGACAGTTAGAAGATTGGCAGGATTGTCGCCAACATTTTTTTTTACATGAGCTCCACACAGGAGGCCCTGAGGAAAATAATTTCCCTCGAGGATTTTTTTTTAAGGAAAGGAACGAGAGGAGAGTTCTTGGAAGGAAATGGGTTTAAGGGTTGGATAGAAATCTGGGGTTCAGTGTGTCCTGGTAACCCACCTCCAAGACCTAGACAAACCTCACCCCATGAACATGAACCCTGCTAAATCACCAAACATAGCGAACCACTTGGGGTGATCTCTGGCAGAGGTGTTGGTTATCCAATAAAGGTTCCCGGGTTGGCGGTACCCTTTCCCGCCTCCCAAATTGACAACATTCTTTAACCTCTCAGGTATTTTGCGATTGTGCAAGTTTTTTGTCTTAACCCGTCTGCTTGTTTAGGAATAAATACATCCCAAAACACGTAATTGCGTTATACTTTCATAAGACCAAAAACGTCCCGAGCGACCTTACATTTTAAAAGCTATATATCTCTCTTCCTCTCATGCAAACATATGTATTTTTCTTTTAACCAGAAAGAGAATGAAATCACGCTTCTTATTGTCATTGAAATATGAAAGCTATCTTGCATAGATATTTTACAATCTCGGTCCAAAGTGACGGTTTTAGATTTTTTTCAGAATCCGAGGCTTCCGGCTTGTGAGGTGCGAATATATTGAAACAAGCAGACGGGTTAAACGAACTGTCATATTTATAAAAATATTGTGTTATTTCCGCTTCGTAATAAGGAACTCCAGTGAAAAATATTGTGGCTTTAAAAAAATATTTTCATACAGACCAACCATACTCAACCTGCGGCCCTCTAAGCTTTTTCGTGCGGCCCTAACCACATTACCATCAGGAACTTGATTTAAAAAAACTATCATTCTATATTTCTAAATCTTGAGATTCGTTTCGACTTTGACGCACAGATAGTGTGTCAAAGTCGAATAGCGCACCCGAAAAGGATTGTCATTATGGTCCACATGATCTATGTAGATGTGTAAGATACGTTGCTTAGATTTTCACGGCCAAAAGGTTTTTTGATATTTTTTTTGGGTGTTATGCCGTGTTGCGCTACCTCCCTCTTTAGCCAACGTTACAGTGTCCATCATTTGGGCAGATATGTAAGAGTGTTGCTATTTACACACGCTAGAGTTATTCCCAAAACACAATTATTTGGCACACAAGTACGCGTGCAAATAATTTATAAATAAAAGTGTCACTTCTAGAAACATAAATTTCCTACTGTCGTATAAAGTACTGTTTTGTTATAATTTAAATATGCATAATTAGGTGATTTTTCACAAAAAACGGCGCTCTAATGCAGTCGAAAAATGTCTGACGAAAAGAGAGTGCTTCAAGACAAATGGGAAGAAGAATATTTCTTTGTTGGGGGGGAGAGGGGGGGGTTGATTTTAGTCTGTTGCGGCCCGCGTAACTTTACAAATACACGTATGTGGCCCGAAGAGAAAAAAGGTTGAGTATCATTGATATAGACCAATGAACCCTGGTTCTGATTACATAAGTTTTATTTCATAATATTAAACGCAGAGTTCTTAAAAAATTATTAAAAAGTGGATTTTTAAACCTCTCGTCAAAACACAGCGTCAAGTTGGTATTATTGAATGGTTAGTGATGACGTCACGCCCTACCAGTCATTGTATTGAAATCTTTGATTATGTAGGTATGACACAATCATCAGTATTAACAACATTTCATGTTATTCGTTATTTCAAACTGTTTATAGAGATTTAGTTGTTGTATTTATTGAAACAATATTTAAGCCTAAATAATTCAGTATCAAAAATAGAGATATCTCTATTAGTTTATCTATATTATTTAAAATATTGAAAAACTTTAAACTGTACGAAAAAATTGTATAATATGCTACATCATGATGTCTAGAAACGGGCAAAGCGGCTCAGTTGAACGAGAATGAAAAGATCCGGTTCAGTGAATCGGCTCAATTGAACGACTGAATTAAGCTACGGACACACTTGCTCATTAGAAGCCAAAGAGCATGCTACCTAGTAGCAATTGCTACCCGCTCACTCGTTCGCAAAGATCCGCGAACCGCGAGCAAGTGTGTGTGTAACTTTGAAGATCGGTCTTACGGAACCAGATCCGTATGAAGATCCGGGTCACTGTGCTGACTCGTTCGCGAACGACTCACTTCTCCACGAGCTTCAAATTCAAAATGGCCGTCACCGATCAGCTGGTCGGCGCTTTATCTTATTTGCCTTCAATTTTTGCAGTGTGCAGGTGATGCTTCGTTTGAGATAGTATTGATTTTAAAAGCTAAAAACATAATAATTTCAAAAAATTTCTATACCATTCTCCCGTAATAATATTGAAAAATATAATAACATAATAAATATAATATAATAAATAAATAATTCCACCTAAATAATGTTTTAACTTATCGAATAGTACCATACTTTCTTCCGTATAACTATCATACAAAATGAACACCTGTTGAAAAACTTTTCAGGAGTGATGACGTCACACGATTCATTACATGTGAGGTGTTTTTCGGGGGATCTTGAAAAATTAAAACTTTGAAAATTATTTTAACTATTGAAACAACCTCTAAAAAAAAAAATGTGCAGTTATTTAACCCTTCCGAATTTTCAAGAATATTGGCTTCTGGTGTCTTTAACAAAATGACATTTTACGAAAACTTTTTGTTATTACCGCTTCACAATTAAAGCTCTATAAATGAAAAATTTCGGAATATAGCCGAATAGTAAAAACTGTTTAAGAAAGGTTACAAAATAGGCTTTCAAATTATTATATTACAAATAAATATTAGCATTTGTAAATATTAAAATTTAGAAAGCAAACATTAAAAATAGGTAAAAATGACTCATGTGATGTTTTTATGTGAAAATGGTACTAAAATCACAGATTATTTAAACAACAATACTTATTCTATTGTATAAATGTGTAATAAACACTTTTATCACCTCACTTTTTTATCATTTCATATGAAAATATTTAATAAAAATTAAAAATGTGGAGCGCGGTGGAGCTGCCGGTAGCAAATTTGCGCGGGTAAATATTTTTGTCAACTACACGACTGACAGCTGATTCCTGTTGTGTATTTCCATACACAACTTGGTAGGGATGTGCAGCTTGATCTACTATCGACCTGTTACTTTTTGTTTTAGGGATGTAACTAAAACAATAACGGAGTTAGAACGATTTCTATGGAAACACACGCGCTGACGTATAAACACGCTTATCGTACTTGACTGCTGTCCTATTTTTAACGCTTATATCTGCTTACGTTGCGTAGGGGTTAAGTCAGAAGGTTCATTCATTAAAAAAAATAAAAAAATTGGACTGGAGTTCTCTTTAAAGTTCTATAAATGAAACCTTTCTGAACATAGCCGAATACTAAATACTTTTTTGAAAGGTTGTAAAATAAGCTTTCAAATTGTTTTATTACAAATAAATATTAAAATTTAGAACGCAAACATAAAAAAATTGTAAAAATGACTCAAGTGATGTTTTTATGTGAAAACGGTACTAAAATCACGGATTGTATAAAAAAAAAAAACACTTTTTCCATTGCATAAATGACTAATAAACAATTTTGTCACCTCACTTTTTAATCATTTCTTACAATAATATTTAATAAAAAATTAACATTGTCTGACGGCGGCAAGTAGGCGATTTGGCGGGTGAAAACTGTTTCTACAAAATAAGTCTTTTTTATGTACTTCTGTGGACAACTTTGAATAGAGATGTGAAGCTTGATTCAATGTGGATTTTCTACTTTTTGTTTTAGGGTTGTCAGTTGTCACTAAAACAATATCAGAGTTATAACGATTTCTGTGGGAACACAAAACACGCTTATTGTACTTGACTGGTATTGTTATATTGTCATATAAACACGCTTACGGGTCGGAGTGGTTATGGAATAAGGCACAAAGAAGAAGAAGTAATAAATGATTTATTAAATAATGTTCAGGTGTTGTGTTATTTAATCTAAAAGTTGTAAGGCCGCAAATCTACTGACCACGTAGAAGCCAGCCTTCACTTGTCTGCCACCGAAGAATCTACCGTTTAAATCCACAACAGCTTTGATAGCGCTCTCGATCCTTTTGAACTCCACAAATATCCTGACGCCCTCGTCGGAAGGAGCCCCCGGAATCTCAAATATAATAACTTTGATGACGTCGCCGTATTTTGTGTTGCATTCGTCTTTGACCTCGGGCTCCAGTTCTTCATCTACATCGCCCGGCCCAACCATATTCTGGAAACAAACAAATAAAAGATGGTCAGAGTAGCCGCAGACCGGGAAAATTTGGGTTTTTACTGAACTGATAAATTATGAGGGAATTCTTATTTTGATAATAATTTCATCTCATTTTGTACATTGTGTAGTGTTATTAATCACTGAAGCGACCATGCGAAATAAATAAACTTGCCTCGATTGCTCGAGATTTCCCAGAAAATCATTTTTTTAATTTTTCGCCAATATTAAAAATATCATACCTTCGAATTTTAACATGAAGACAAAAACATATTACAGTACTATACAGCCAATGAATTAACCTGTATTTTACCGTTTATCTCATATTTGTAGGATTTAAAAAAAAATCGTTAAGTTTATAACCACGCGAATCCTGCGTGTTTGTTACTTTGAAACTGCCGTGAGGGATACTTATTTGAGTCAATATAGAATATTTTAGATTTCTTTATGTTGTCTGTGGTATACTTGATAATGAAAGGTGCGTACCTATGGAAAAAGGACTTAATTTTATCCGTAAACCGCTGTTAAAAAATTTGGCGTGAAAAAAATATTTTGAAAAATTATTTTTAACATTGTTCTAAAATAGTCTACAAAGTTCGGATTTGTGACATCTATGGTCATAGCAGATAAAGCATTTCAATAGCTTCGTTTTAAAATAAATGGCTGGCCATGGAAATGTTTTAAATAATTACAATAAATTTTTAACAGATGGTAGGAAAATGTGGTCCAATTTTGGACCGCTATCAATCGCGGAAAAATATAAGTGGTCCATTTTTCGACCATAATCGCTCCAGTGGTTAAAAGAAAAGATAGTTACACATTTATTACATCTCTTGCACAATCATTTTTTATATTATCAGTATTATTATGAGAAAAAAATTTATCAACAGAGAGATAAGTAAAAAAAATATTAATTCTCTTATTGCCTGAGAATGTGAGTTACTAGGGTTGTCTCAGAAAGCATATTTTTCAGTTCTCTGATAACTCAGGTTTTACACAGCTGTAAATCAATCAATCACTTGAGGAAAGAATAATAATAGATATTATTTTAGATTTTCACAGCCAAAAGTTTTATTTTTGGGATGTTATGCCGTGTCGCGCTACCTCCTTCTTTAGCCAACGTTTCGGACAGCGTTACAGTGTCCATCATCAGGGCAGATGTGTAAACGTTGTATGTATGTGCAAACATTACCTAAAGAAGGAGGTAGCGCAACACGGCGTAGCACCCCAAAAATAAATAACGAAAAAAAAAAGAATAATGTGTACCACTTCACCGACCCATGAAAATTGGGGGATATACTTTGAATTATTGACAAATCTGATACAATTTGAAATCTGACAATTAAAATAATTTTCTGTTAAAGGCATTATATTATAGGTAGGTATTTTATTGCTTGTCAGAATTGCACCTAAATTCAAAACAAATTGGAGTTCATTGAACCAGTTTTCATGCAGTAATTACAAATGTACATCACGGACAACTGAATTCAGTATACATATTTGCTCATAATGCCTTTTCAACAAGTCTGCTTACACCAAAAATCAATAAAAAAAATAAGATGACTATATAAAATACCAACCCGAAGCAAAACAACTTTGCTAGGACTCTTCATAATCTCGGTGATGGTGGGTTCTTGTTTCTGCACCGGAGACGAACTTGCTTCATTGTTGCTGTTAGGGGGAGAATCTAGAAACAATTAAAAACATTTCATTTATAACAATTCACAACCAAATCATTTTGAATGTTTCCAATCCATAGAATAAAGGGTATACTAGGACCAGCAAGAGATCTTATGTGACGTCATCATTCCAGTTTCTCTCTTTTTCATTTTCAAACAAGATGCATGAGAAGGAAGAGAATAAATATTTGCTAGGACTAGTTAAAGCACTTCTTCAGCGTCTTGACTTGTGAAAAAAATGATAGAATCCTGTATCTACATACAAAAGAAGAATGTGAAGAGTGTGTGGCTTTGTTTTTTTTATAAAAATTTAGTTTTATTTTGTGATTGATGAAATTTTGCACACTTGAAGTTGAACATAAGAGGAAAATTCATTCTCATTTTAAAAATACTTTCTGTTAAACCATGGCAACGCCGGGGACTTCAATTAGGATAATATAAATTAACGCAGGATCAAAAAACAAGGAAACAATTTTTTTTCAAAATCTCCTCACAGGAGGCCCTATGGTAAATAATTTCTCTCAGGGCCTACATCATCTTTGGGAATTCTGTGTGAAGGATCTTTTTAGGAAAGCAAGGAGAGGAAGTTCTAAAAAGTTCTGGTGGGTAGGTACCTGGGATTCAGTGTATCCAGGAGTGAAAAGGTTGTATGAATCCACCCCTTCCACTGCGGTGCAAAGCAATGGGTCGAGAAACTCTTGCTGGAGTGGTCCACATGTCTACCTCATCCAGTTCCTCCCAATCTGGCCTGCTACGCATCTGCCGCCAAGATCCGGACAAACCTCACCCCATGAACCCGGGCATCCAGGCTAAGTGTTTGTTACCAAATGTAGCAAACCACTTGAGGTGACCTATGGCATAGGTGTTGGTTACCCAATAAATGGTTCCCGGGACAAAGGTACCAAACCCGCCTCTCAAATTGAATAAATATGTATGAAAAAACATGTTATAAAAACAATGTAATAAATAAGAATGTAAAGTATGGTAACCTGGTTGTGGGATGATGGCTACGCCTGGGGCGGGAGGTAACATGACGCTGCTGTCCTTCTCGTGAATGATGCGGCCACCACGCTTTGAAGTTTTCTCCACCTGGAGGGCGATGGACATTCCTTGCTCCTTCTTACCCAGACCTTGTCCTTCCTACAAAGCAATAAGCAAAGACATTGAAATATAAGAGATGTGTTATCTGCTGTTTTTACTGGTGTCGCCGATATTGTTAAACAATTAACGAATAAACCAAATGAACGAATAAACTAAACTAAGGTTGAACTAAATGAAGGAATTCTTTCCGTATTCAAACTATATTGTTAACCAATACTACTCCCCACCTTCAAAAAATCAACTAAATTAATAAATTCTTTCCGCATGCAAACTATTCCCATTAGGTAGTAGTCCGCCGACAGTGGGGCGAACACCATAGCATATCTCTTTTGTATTTCAACATCTTTGGCAATAAGTAATGTAAACCAACAAACCGGTTTAACCCTTCAGGCTTCGTCAGAAGGTCAACATATTTTCACTTTGCAATAAAATTCAAATAAATGGAATACTTCTGAACGTATCCAAAAACCGAAAATTGAATAACCAAAAACGGCTCACTTTTTATTTAACTAAATCAACTAAAATTACTGATAATGAAATAAAAATTGAACCACACATCTTTTATTAGACAAACGTATTGTAAATATTATCATTACCTTACTTTTTTGTCGTTTCATGTAAAAATAATTGATAAAAATTCACAAATTTTCATACATTTCTTTCAAGTTGCGGTGGAAACGTTGGTTTCATAAAGGTATACTTTTAATTATTTTGTGGTTAACTTTTAGATTTGAATATAAAGTGTGGTGTTTTTCATTCTAATACCGTTTATATCATATTTCTCACCATGGAAACACAACGATTTCTTTAGAGTTGTTCCCAAAAGTGAACAAATTTAAATTAAATCACACGTCTATGTATTATTATCAGTACAGTCGCTGTAAGATATTCTTAGACTCGCCTTAAAGCCATATTTAGCCATAATCTTAGCAGCAACGGAACTGGCCCCATAGCCTCCGACGTTCGGTCGGTTGTCAGCCCCCGCGGGGACACCGGGCGGGGGCGAGGGGGGCCCCGCCTCCTGCATCAGCGAGGGCGGGGGTGCGATGGCCGCCCCTCCCGTCCGCACGGGGGCAGGCCGCTCTTTCTCATCGTCTGATGTGCGCTGGAACTAATGACAAAAATAATTATTAAACATTATAATTTTACCAATTTTTAAAACTTGACCAATGAACTCCATACATTTTTACAGAATATTTCCGGGATACTAAAATAAAGAAGATTTTATTACCATTAATTTCTCGCTCGGTTCTTCTTCTACAAATCTGGACTTTCGCTTTTTGTGTTGTGTGCTGTTGCGGCGTTCTCTGTCATCAAATTTCCTGTCATTGTCTCGATCTCGCTGGTCTCGTAATTCTGAGAAAATTAAGCAAAAAATGTGTATTTAGATTTTCATAGAAAAAAAAATCAGAGTGTGCAATTCACATTGGCAGAAGCAAAATCTTCAGAAAACTAAAGCAAGAGTACAACTACAAGAGTGGGGAGACAACAAAGCACTTTTTTATCAATGTGAAGAATGATTTTTTTCATATTTTTGTCGTCGAATTCGGATAAGTATGTAATATTTCAGAGTTCAAATAAAAAATGCAGTCTTCGTTTAGAATTTAGAAATACATAATTGCAAATTAAAAGGAATGTCTTTATTTGTACCTTTGACGAATTTCTCATAATCATTAGGCCACATAGGGTCATACTCTCCTATAATCTCCCAGTCATATTCCTTGGTGGACAAGGAAACAAATTGTCCCGCTTTTTGAGATTGAGCAACTATTGGAGCGTGAATGGGGAAGATGACCTCATCCTCATCCCTCTTGGATTTCAAATCTATCACCGGTGGTAGAACCTACAAAACCATCAAAGTATTCACATTTAATAATATATCGCACACACGGACCAGGCCTACGCTACAAAGGATTAAAAACATTTAAAATGAATGGACCCTCATGTCAAATGTAATTTAAAATAAAGGAAATCAAAACAACAAACATAATTTATGCGTTAAAGCGCTTACTCGTTAATACAGAATATTTTTTATTCAAACAGTTAGATTTAGCTTTATTATTACGAAAAGTGAGTATTTATGTCGGGGGAGACACTATAAACAAGCAAAAAATATGCATTTATCATTTTAATTTTGTTAAAATTAATTCACACACGCGGTAATGCCATTGTTTATTCATCGTTTTTATTTTAACATTTCATAGACAATTAATCAATGCTGCCAAACATAGAAAAAATATTGGTAATTATCGGTTCGGACTGGCCATGCTTATTACGAATAATTTTTAGAAAAAAACTTTAGATTCGCCTTTTTTTTTTTACATGAGCTCCACACAGGAGGCCCTGAGGAAAATAATGTCATCTTTGAGAATGCTGTGTGGAGGGTTTTTTTAAGGAAAGGAAGGAGAGGAGAGTTCTGGGAAGGAAAAGGGTTTAAGGGGTGGGTAGGAATCTGGGGTTCAGTATGTCCTGGTCATCCGCCTCCAATACCTAGACAAACCTCACCCCATGAAGCCTTACTATAAAAGGAAACTTTTTGGCTTTGGGACAGCGGAAAATGATGCATTTTAATTTTCAATTGCATATCCCTTTCAGACCCGAGCCTAATTTACAAATAATTTTTAGTTTTTCGTTGTAGTAATGTGATTATGGGAAACAAAATAAGAAAAAAAAAATTTTTTTATATTTTTTATTAATCAATTTTCCTTGGAAAAGCTATACTCACAATTGTGAGTACTGGTTCTCAACCATTTCCAAAAAGAGATACTGGTATAACAAAATATTCATAGGAAGTTATCAAAAATCATTGATTATTTGCGATGAAACTTTAAGAAACAGTTGACATCTTTTGATAGGCATAAGTAGACATCACATTTTAGGCATTTGGTGCGAGATCGCTTTGAACATCCCTCCAGTCTGCAACACCTTGGAGCTTTGAGAGATTCGACAATGGGCCAGTGCTCATACCCATCGTACCTCTTGTCTTCAAATGGAATTGCAGCTGGTTGGTATCTTTTTGAAGGTGGCTGTATTGTTTGGGTGCTCGTTTCAGCATCTGCATCAAACATTCGTTTGGGTGGCAGTCCTCCAAGCAAATACTCTCCAATCGTCAGCCTAAAATCCAGCAGGTCCATTATATCTTTTTTTCTGTAATTATTTTCATTGCAAACTCTTCTGTACTCATTCCAGCTATTTACTATAGCTAGGTCAAACATATGAATAATTACTTTTAGTGTCCATTTCTTTGTCTTGACCCAAGTCCTGTAACATTCCAGACTTTGATCACAACTATCGACTCCACCCATTTTTTCATTGTATAGTTTTACTACAGCTGGGCACTGAACTGGTATGTGTTTTTTTTTCAGTTTTATCCCATCTTTCAACGTAAGTACTAGGCGTACTACCTACAAATGAAGATGCCATTAAAATAGATTTGTTGTCTTTCCATTTTACAATAGAAACAGCATCATCTGATCGGCATACTTCTTCAAAATCCCCTCTCTTCATTTGTTTATCTGGGGTAAACTTGAAGCCTTTAAATCTGTTAGGCATAATGGTGCCTGTGCCATAAATTTTTTTCTCCTTGAGTTTATCAAACAAAGGCATTGTTGTGAAATAACGATCGAAGAAGACAGAGCTTTCTTCTGGCAGAGTTGAAATAAGTCGCAAAATTACTGCAGGACCTAGACCTAATGTTCGATCGGGTAATGGTGTATTTGCACCTTGGTATATCTCGAAATCCAACACTGTTCCATTGGAACTAGTCATTACGAAATTTTTCAGTCCGGTTGGACGAGGTTTGTTTCTTACAAATTGGCGAACGGCACATCTTCCTAGAAATGGGATCATTTGCTCGTCAATTGAGTAACATCCAAAGTCTCTCTTAATAGAAAGACATCTATCTCTCACTGCTTTTATCACTGGATCAATTTTCCAAAAAGTATTATTAGCATGGTCTGCATTTTCACCAAATGTGTCAACGAAGTGTAAATTCACGCGGAACATAAAAAATCTGTCACGACTCATAACTGATGCAATCGGATCAAATCGAAATCGAGCATGCCAGTAAAGCTTGATCCTCGGAAATTTAATACAGCCAATTAGGGCATTTATACCAAAAAACTTTTTTATTTCAGAAGCAGAAGTTTTCAGTATGTTTCCAGTTTTACTTAAATAATATTGTGCAGTGTGTTTCGCTCCCAGCTCAAAAAGCTCCTGCGTAAAATACCTCTCAAAGAATGCGACTGGTGATATTACTTGAGATGGTACTTGAAATATTGGTGTTGTTGTCTTTCTCACAAAAGATCTTTTCCTCCACTGGTAGTTTCTTTGTGCAGGTGGTGGATTATCCGGTTCTTCGTCTGGCTCAGAATCAGATGAACTGCTTGCGGTTCTATTTTGTGGGGTCCATTCATCTTCGTCATCATCATCGCCAAATAACTCAATGTCTGATTCATTTCCGTTCATAAGCAAGTCAACAATGGCATCTGGATCATTTATAAGATTCTCCATGGTCTGTAAATAAAATACAAATCATAAAAACACAGTAAAAACGAAGGCATTTTAATTAAATAACACAAATATGATATTCCATACATTACTTACATTGGCAGGGTTGAGAACCAGAACTCACAAACGTGAGTTGTAAAATTCAAATGTCTCTAATCAATACAAAATACACTTTTAACTTGTAATAGCGCAACACTATCGTTTATTACACTCTTTACCAACAATAACTTTAATAACAATTGGAAGAAGTTAAATAAAAGCAAAGATATGTGCAAAAACAGAGAGACTGACAAGACTTTGATGAACTGTCATAAAAGTGCAACAAAATAATCCTAATGTTGCCACCGCATAAATATTTTACCCCGTAAAAAAATATTTTTCAAGTACCTAGCCACGCTCACAAACGATCGAGACCGGTCACACACCCATAGAAGCATTGCACCGTCAGAAATTAAATGAGGAACTTACCCTCACAAAAGTGAGTACAGGGTCTGAAAGGGATAAAACCAAAATTCACTTCGCGAACCGACACAGCGAAAATCCGCGGCCGTACCTGTCACTGTTATGTTGATATCCTTGATAAATTAACAAGAGCTAATACAACTGTAGCCGAATTCGTAGCTTTCGTCTTGTGAGATTGTACGCCAGAATCACAAACAATGTTACACAAACCTAGCGTAGCCGCTAAACTACTTGAAAACTGGGATGTTTTTCTTGCCTTAACGCGAGTAGGCGTTATAAAGGGGCACTTTCTTTTGTATCACAAACCATGTTACACAAACAAGCCCGCTAGACAAATTTCATAATTACGCGCCTTATCCCACGAAGTCGGCCACAGTCGTATTAGCTCTTGTTAATTTATCATGATACCAACATAACAGTGACAGGCACGGCCGCGGATTTTCGCTGTGTCGGTTCGTGAAGTGAATTTTGGTTTTATGCAATTGAAAAGCATTATTTTCCGCCGCCCCAAAGCCAAAAAGTTTCCTTTTATAGTAATTAAGGCGAATCTAAAGTTTTTTTCTAAAAATTATTCGTAATAAGCGTGGCCAGTCCGAACCGATATTTACCAAAATATTTTTGCGTAAAACAAAGTGAATGCATTATTGACAAGTTTGTACATATATTTATAACAGTAGAACATGGAAAGAAATGTATTAGAATAATTACACAAACCCGCTAGACAAACCCGCTAGACAAACCCTGCTTTGCCAAACAAACCATTCAAAACCTGGGATGTTTTTTAAAATAATGATGAAATGCGAGTTTATTTTAGAGAGTTTATTTTATAAGACTGGTAGGTACTTCCGACAAATGTCATATTTGATTAGTTAAAAAAGAAACATTCCGTATTATCCGTGCATCAAACTTCGACAACACGAACGTTCCGTATTATCCGTGAGGTGGGCTAACTGCATATTTACCCAACAAACATATGAATTAATAATTTTATAAATATTGTCTTTTCTGTGAAGAATATTGACAGCGGGCAGTTGTTAGCATACTAATTTCAAAATAAAACATAAAATAGGTTAGGTTATAGTAAAAATGATTAAAGGGCACTACTCGTAATTTGGACTCAAGGGCTTTCGGCTTTTTAACAATTTCATATAACGAGTGCTTTCAATTTTGATGTGCACATTTACAAAACGGATATTATGCCTACTTGACCAAAACCTACCTGAATAGCTTTCCTAATAGAATCTCTCTTTGGTTGTGTCGTTGTAGCCTTCTTCAGTTTCAGTTGTGACTGTAAGAGCTTTATTCCTGATGACCAGGCTGCTACTTTCTCTGTATTCTTCCCTTTCATGCCATCAAAATCGTCGTATAAAGACATTTTGAGAGCTGCTTATTGAGACCTGCAAAGAAGCAAAAATCTTGTTGTATTGCGAAGATTTTTATTACGAAGAGAGATGCATTTAGAACTGTAATTCCGCAGTGGTACCTTTATTATTGTGTAAAATGTTCAAGCCTCCATCTAAAATTAAAATATTCAGTTTTCTCCACGGTAATTTCGTACGAAAACAAACCGAAAGCCAAACGTCAGTTTCGAAACATAGACAATATTTTGACAGCACCATAAATAATTTTTCTGTGCCTGGAGGTTGCCTAAAATTTATATTTTTAGGAGACATTAATCTCCCGACTTTCTAACAAAAGCAAAAAAAAAATGTTTTTCAATCGTGGTTTTAATTATTGATCATTTCTTAGCTCGGAGCTTTTTACACTGTTGTTACCCAAACTTTTTTACGCACGCTTGACTTGGGAAGCAAGCTGGTGAATGCGTGACGAGAGCGTTACGAAGTGTGATCGGGCAAGGCGAACGGAAGTTGAGAGGGAGATAGAAGTTAGTGAAGTTTTACTTCAGTCGTGTGATCTAAAGCACACCCGTTATTTTTTTCCATGGCACGACTTTTTTTTATACTCATCCTTTGCGGTGACCGGACAACTCCTTTGAAAAAGTGAAAAAAAAAATGGTTAAATAGGTTAGGGCATATTTCTTTTTTTTTCATAGCTTGAATTAAATGATTTTTTATGATGAAAAATCACAAATGACAAAATTGATTCTGAGTTGGCATGGAATCACCGTTGCAACCTACACGTTTTCCCGTACCCCCCCCCCCCCCCCTAAACGTTACGTAACGCCCCAGTGACAATTTTTACCTGAAAGTCACAATTAAGTTGAGCAAAGGGAGGCGTCTACTAATATCTACAGGAATTCCAAAAACTGAAAATATCGAACTAATATCTATGAGAACCAAAGTGTTGACGAATATCTACAGCTCAAACTGTTGACTAATATCTATGAGAACCAAAGTGTTGACGAATATCTACAGCACTGGCAGAGGTTGGATTTGCAATTATGTATAGCATATTGGAATATCGTAATATTGCATATGCAGTTTAAAAAACTTAATTTATGTAAGTATGTATGTAAAAATCCCTAATATCGGACTATTGGACACATTTAACTGATTAATCCAACCTACGTTCTGTAGATATTAATTCAACCTACGCTCTGTAGATATTAGTCAACACTCTGAAGTTCGTAGATATTAGTTCAACATATTAGCTGTAGATATTCGTCCGACATACAGGCTGTAGATATTAGTATCTGGAGTCGCGCAAAGTACTGAAAAATCGCCTAAATACCTTTTTTCTTATTTTAATCGCGTTTGCGGTAATAAATAAAACAAGAGATTTCGAGAACGAAAAGGATTGCCAACTTGGAACAAGTGCGTTACGTAATACTTGAATGCCCCCTTATCAGATTCCTAAAGAAATATCCATCTCGCACGGTTTTAACCCGGCGTCGATGAGACTGGGTCACAATGACCTGAGGCGATTTAAAACGGCCATATTTTTTTTCCCGTCAACCGTTAAACTTAAGCGCTTGAGTAGCTGGAGATACAACCCCCTTCTACCCGTACCGCCGGCGTGCTCAGTGCGACGCCGCTTGCGGAAGGAGATACACGTGCGTCAAGTTAAAACGGGTAAATATGACCTATAGTTGAAATGAAATTCTATAGTTATGTTTTCTTAGTTGATTTTGCTTGTGTTTCTTACTAAGATAATAAAAAGTTGATTTATAAAATATACTGGTATTATTATTTTTTTTTTAATGAGCAAAGAACCCATAAATAATAAATAATTTTCAAAATCAAGATAACCCTTTTAGTTTTGGTACAACCTGTCGATAAAATTCAGGTCACGGTTACCCGGCGTCATTGACCGCGTAATTATTTTCACATCATTGACGCCGGGTTAAGTTTGGATCTGTCTGATTAAAAGCTAACCTCTTTCCTGTTCCCAGAGATGAGTCGTATAATTTCAATACCCGCTATATCCGATTTTTTGACAAAATGATCTGAGTATGACATCTTGTTCAGATGACTTATCTAAAATTGAGTTTCAAAACCTCCTTTATTATGACCAAAAACCATGTTAAAAATGCGAGTGAGAAACAAAACCCGCTAAATCTTTCCAGAAGTTACTATCAAAACCCGCAATATCGGAATTCAACCAATCACGAGCAGTTATTTTGCCAAGATGGCAGGTATAGAAACACGCCCCTCAGGTCAGTTGAGTTTCAAAAGCCTCTATATTCCATGCAAATTGAGTATCAAAATCCGCTATATCCATTTTATTTATCCAAATTATTTAAATATTTCTAGACATACATTGAAAAATGTACACTTTTCGAATGTATATTACTCCAATTCATGATATAAAAAAATAAAATGGAATTTTTATTTACGCTAGAGATGTGACAGTTTTTTGCGGTTTTCTCCGAATCAGTGAAAGTTGATATAGCGGATATAGAAATTGAACAACTCAGATGTCCTTTGTTTCCCCTTTCACAAAATGCTCCCCCATTATTTCTGGACTTGGTGGTACAGTTGCATCACGATACACGATACAATATAATTATTTTTAGTTGAATTTTTTTTTTAACATTATCACTAATAATCACACTGAAGGCCCCGGGGAAAATGATTCCCCTCAGGGCCTATATCATCTTTGGGGATGCTGTGTCGAGGGTCTTTTTAGGAAAGGAAGGAGAGGAAGTTCTGGGAAGGAAAAGGATATTAGGGGTGGGTAGGAATCTGGGCGTCCAGGAATGACGGACGTACAAATCAATCCCTTCCACTACTTTGCAAGGCGATGTTCCAAGAGCATACAGTTGGAGAAGTCAAAGGGATCAGTCCCTCAACCATTCTCTTCCGATCCGGCCTTCTACGCAGCTGGTGGGCAGACACATCCGCCGCCAAGACCAAGACAAACCACACCCCAAGTAACCAAACGTAGCGAACTAAAGGTAGGAAGAATAAAATGTTAATGCTTCGCCGATTATAAGAAAAGGAAAATGAAACAATGGTAAGTCACGTGGATACGTAATTATATTGTTTTCGAACCAAACGTAATTTTAATCAAATCAATATAAAATGTATGAAGTAACTTTGCATAAATAATGAAGGTGTGGACAGTTTGCTACACACACAAACAAAAATATAAATATGCTTCTTCAATAATCGCAAATTCACTTTATGGCGTCATTTTAATTCAATGAAACTAAATTACTTTGCGTACACCACTATATAATCAAAATAATTAACATGTTTCGAAACCAATGGTTTCCTCTTCAGGATAAACATTTGATATTTTTTTAATAATTATCACTCCTCATTGTAATATTTTTGTCTACAGGTACTTATTTGTCTATTCTTATATTTATTCATTTTCATCATATTTCACACATTCCATAGAAAAGAATTCTAAGTCAAAAGTCAAAATTTTCTGCTTTTTAAGGTGAACGTCCATTAGTCCGCACCAACCTAATGGATGTTAACCATAAAGGTGTTCTTATCTGAATAGTAAAGCGATTGTGATTATCTATGCACCACAAATACCAAATTTAATTTAGATCACTTCATCTTCGCGAGATGTCACCATCGTCTCTTTTCAACGGGCCCGCTTGTTCATCATTTCTTTTCACTCTGCTGTAAAATTAACTTTTTTTTTTACTTACAACATTATTCTACGAGAATGTTCGTTTTATGTTTATCTTGCTGAAGAAACCATTGTTTTCGAAACATGTCGATTATTTTATAATAATGTCGATTATTTTATAATGGCACTTATATAAATGTAAGTGCTTAGATAAATATCATTTTAAACATGTAAATATTGTAAATACCAGTTTTCGTTTATTCTACAAAGCTTTAAGTTATATTCCTAGGTTTGTAAAGCATCTTTGAAATACCTCCAGAAAAATGGCACCATAGAAATGATCCAAGTGTATTATTATTAAGTACATAAATGCTTATTAATTATTTTGTGCTGTCCATGTATGAACTCAACTCATTGAGACATATGTATTAAAAATTATATTGTTTTCAGTATGAACTCGAAAACTTGTTATGTTCGAGTACAAAAGTTGCCATTTTCAAGGTGCCTTGCACATAGGAAATGGATCGGCAATGTTATACATTCTATTCTATAAGTTATTTAGAATTTTGAAATCAACTGTTAATCTGTCGGTCCAAAGCACATGCGTTACAGTGTGGCAACTAAATGAAAATTGCCAGTATTTAAATTCAAATCACAAGCATTTATAACAGGCCTACATTATAGTACAAATTTCTGTCCACAAAGAAAAAAGTGACTGTTGTATACAAATTTTATGTATGTAAATATACATAATAATAAAAAATAAATGTAAATAAAAATAATGGATAAAAATGAGTTCTAATTTGGTGACAATCCAATTTTGCATGTACTCTGGAAAAATATATTAATATTGTTGTATCTTAAAATAATTCAAAAGAAACTACTAAATATCTTCTTTTACTTTAGATCAAATAATAATCAACTCACTTTAAAACAGAGAATGCATCACAGAACTTGTGAACTGTAAAACCAAAGTATAGTTACCAAAGATATTGAAATATAAGAGATGTGCTATCGACAATTTTTACTGGGCGGGACTGTGTTTCCTAGCGTCGCCAATATTGTTAACCAATACTAATGCACACCTACAAAAAATCAACTAAATCAACAAATTCTTCGATATTCAAACTATTCCCATTAGACGGTAATCCGCCGATGGTTGGGCGGCCATCATAGCATATCTCTTGTATTTCAATATCTTTGATAGTTACCTACCTACCAAAAAGTAATTAAATATATATATATATACAGTATAATCTCACTAATCCGGCACTATTAAAAACCAGAGGGTGCCTGATTATTGGAATGTTCGGATTACTGGATCAATCATAATAAATAAAACAAAGCATTTCATAAAGAGAATATACACACTATTCACACTTCAAAACAACAGGTAAATACGTACGCATGTGGACATGACAGAAGTTTTGAAGTTAGACTGCTAGACGACAACGCGGCGATGGAGTGCATAGGCGTAGAGGGGCGAAGGAGGCGCGTGCGGAGGGTGCCGATTTATTGGACGTATCGGTCTATTGAAGTGCCGGATTAGTGAGATTGTACTGTATATATATATGTATTATTTAACAAGATATTAAAGTAACCAATTTGTAATCATAAATGCGACCGGCACAAATATAATTGAGCTTTCAAATAAAATATATAACCTATCAATGATTTAAAAAATTCAAATAAAATAAAATATTATATGTATCTACATTAGATTCATCGAATATCTCTAAAACTTAACATTTATCTAGTAAAAATAAAAATTATTGCTTTACATAGATCACCGGTACTCAAAAAAAGAATATCAAAATTAATTTTTATTTATTACATTATATGTATTAGAATCAACACTAGCCTTGGCCGTCAACTCTCTGGTTTTTTTGAAGTCCAACCCTTTATGATTGTATCTGAAGTGGCTCTTCATGTTGGAGAGTTGTTCAAATCTCTTGGGGCAGAGGGGGCAGCCGTAGGGCTTCTCGCCGGTGTGCAGGCGCTCATGCTCCTTGAGGGACTTGCCGATGGAGAACCTCTTCTCGCAGAAGCTGCACGCATAGGGCTGCTCGCCCGTGTGCACCCGGATGTGGCAGGTCAGTGACAGCTTGTGGGCAAACTTCTTCTGGCACAGTTGACACTCGAAACTCCGCTCGCCAGTGTGGATCTTCATATGCTCCTAATATTAGCAAAATAAAAACATTAGCAAGTTAGTGGATTCATTCAATGAATCATTTGAACTGTAAGAAAACCCAGTTTTTTAAAGGCAGAAAATTAAAACCAAATGCCGAGTAATCAATAATTTGGGAAAGAAATTACTGTTACCATAAATATGTCTTGACGTTTATTAATATCAATCGCTTCAATGAACAAATGAAAAGGTTAATTTTCAATCAAAGTTGCAATGTCACATTAATTTGGTCGAATACAGTGGGATTGGATATTTGCCTTACAACTTTGAGAGACACTCTATTTTTTTGATTATTTTTGAGCTTTCTTTCCCGATTTGACGAGTTCTGGCTTAACTAATGAAATATTTGTTAATAATTTGGATATAAAAAACCAACCGGTTTCAGTTCAGCTTGACCTTCCTCAGGGCTGTATAAATACATACTAAAATGACTAACTATAATATATGTCTAACCACAGAGTGATTGCTACTTCTTAAAGTTTAAAATATTTGGTTTTATAATTTTTTTCAATCATAAGTGAAAAAACAATAACTTACATTGAGGCCTCTTGCATTGCAAAGCACTTTATCACACAGTTTGCAAGCAACCGCTTTAATCCTTTGGTGCACAAGTTGGAAGTGCTTTCTCGACAAGTAATTTGAAGAAAAGGTGCTACCACAAACTTCACAAGGAAAACCTCGAATCCGCAGGTGTCTCTGTTCATGCACCTTCATTAACTCTCTGGTGGAAAAGGTTTTGGTGCATTTGCCGCATTTGTGCATTATTCCCGAGTGCTTCTGAAGGTGTTGGCGTAAGGCTCGGGACTGCGGGAACGACTTCCCACAAACAGGACACAGAGAACTTTCATCTTCAAACTTACTTCTTCTACTGGTCTTTCTTTTAGCATCCCTCAGGTTGGGATCTTTTCTTTTGCTTTTGTCTTTACGTTTACTCAAGGATGTCTTTGACTTGACCAATCTTTTATTTAGATCCTGTTTACTTTCATTGCGTTGTGGTGAATCTTTCTCTATGTCCGAAGTATTTAATTGATCATCTTTAAATAAGTCTTCATTTTCAGATTTTATTGGTTCTTCTTTTATTTTAGTCTTATCCCTTCGTTTAATCTTGGATGAGTTCTTTGTGGTGCGTTTTTTAGATAATATACTTTTGTCGACGTGTATTTTGGAATGCGTAGATATTTTTGTTTTTGAATTCCGAGGGCGGGCTAAATTACAGGATGAGACAAAATCTTTTTTAACAATAGAACTATCTAATGGCGTAACAAAAATGTCTGCACAATCGTCTGCTTCATCTTTAATAGCGCCATCAATTTGTAACATTCCAGGTTCCATAACTTCTATTTCATACTCTATTTTATCCAAACATTTGGTGGATGTCTCATTATTATATTCTTCTTTAATGGCAAAATCAGAATTATCAAATTTTTTATTATTAATCTTCCTTCTCAATACTTTGTCACTTTCTTCACACTTGTTGATGAAATCTACAACAATATCTAATTGTTGCAGGCATAAATAACAGACTTCATCGGGTAACCCATCATCTTTATATATCTGAAATAATTAATGAAATGATAATTAGGAAAAAATTAATAAATTATACTGAAGCAGGGAATCGATCTTTAACTCAGCATATAGATAGATACCTCTAGTTTACAATATGACAGTAGTTTTTCATGAGTAGTGGAGTTTTCCGAGAATATGTAAAACTCTGCTAAGTTCTCGAGGCATAATCTACACATGCCCTTCATTTTGTCATTGCTTTATTACACGATGATCCCTGAATATTATTACTTAGAGTGAAAAAATTGCAAGAAAGCCGGGAGAATGTTTTCGCCCATAATAACATTCAGCGACAAAGCCACAAAATTATTCCTCCATGATTACTTCAGGCATAATATTTATAAGTAGAAATAGTAAACTTTTGTCTTCTGACAGCTGTCAATAAATTCTCGTAGAAGAAATAGTATTTTGATTACAAAAACATAGAAAACCTTGAACTTGAAAGTCAGAATCAGAAACAATAATAATGGACATAGATTTTATTATTTTGCTCTCTATTATCTATGCTTTAATTGCTTTTTCCATAGCAAAATAATTTAAAAGTCCGAACAACTGCCATAGTGCCATTTGTCAAATTCTGTTCAAAATTTTCAAATTTTGTCGGAACTGTCCGGGTGTACTTTATTTTGCGGATTTTTTTTATAAACGAGATCGTGTTGTCAAAATGGAGAATAACAGTGAAGGTAAAGAAAACGCAACTCCTCTAAAATCGGAGGATGTTGGAAATGTCATACTACAAAAATTGAACACGATTACGAAGAATAACTCAACTGCCACGAAGGTAATCAGTTTAAATTAATTAAATCCCGCGTATCCCTGCTCTTTAATTTGTTGTCTGTCTCAGCGATGATTATATTATTTAACCTTTCGAATAGTTTTCAGTAAAATTCTAACATGATACGTATTTTTGTGTATTTCTGAACGATATTTTGTGTCTTTGATCGGTCACACCGTATGTAAAATTCAATTTTATTATTTTTTTGGTAAATATCGGTTCGGACTGGCCACGCTTATTACGAATAATTTTTAGAAAAAAACTTTAGATTCGCCAATTACTATAAAAGGAAACTTTTTGGCTTTGGGGCGGCGGAAAATAATGCATTTTAATTTTCAATTGCATAAAACCAAAATTCACTTCGCGACCGACACAGCGAAAATCCGCGGCCGTACCTGTCACTGTTATGTTGGTATGCTTGATAAATTAACAAGACTAATACGACTGTAGCCGACTTCGTGGGATAAGGCGCGTAATTATGAAATTAGTCTAGCGGGCTTGTTTGTGTAACATGGTTTGTGATACAAAAGAAAGTGCCCCTTTATAACGCCTACTCGCGTCAAGGCAAGAAAAACATCCCAGTTTTCAAGTGGTTTAGCGGCTACGCTAGGTTTGTGTAACATGGTTTGTGATTTGCGGTATTTCATGTAGGTATCCCACGAAGTCAGCTACAGTCGTATTAGCTCTTGTTAATTTATAAGGATATCAACATCACAGTGACAGGTACGGCCGCGGATTTTCGCTGTGTCGATTCGCGAAGAGAATTTTGGTTTTATGCAATTGAAAATTAAAATGCATTATTTTCCGCCGCCCCAAAGCCAAAAAGGTTCCTTTTATAGTAATTAAGGCGAATCTAAAGTTTTTTTCTAAAAATTATTCGTAATAAGCGTGGCCAGTCGGAACCGATTTCGGACCTTTTTTTTAAACTAAGTGGATACAGTGAAACCCTCTTAAGACGTTCTCTCTTAAGAAGTTTTGTGGCTTAAGAAGTTTGGTTTTTTCAGTCCCTCGGCCCAGAATTGGCCCAATTTTTACCACATATAAGGTTTTCCTGCTTAAGAAGTTTATTTTTTCCGGTCCCTTGGAAAACTTCTTAAGAGGATTTCACTGTAGTAATATTTATTCATTGCCTCTATATTATTTCTTGATAGTTTTTTTTTTTTTTTACATAAATATGCATTTCGATTACCACTGCCTTCGAAGATGTAGAAGCGTATTATATAATTTTATTTCTATCTGTGAAGATTAAAATATCCTTGACGAAATGTAGTTAAATTATGTATGCATTTGTACATAAAATTCTTTTGCTAATGCCGAAATTATGTATGTTTTGGTCGTATTTTTAATTAATCATATCTTATTGCTCTCCAAGCCCTATAAAAATCATGATTTTATTTGAAATCAACCAAATAATATAATATTTGTTTTTCCAGACACCTGAAATCCAGGACTTCTGCATCGTGAAGCCAATCAGCCGGGGCTCCTTCGGGAAGGTGTTCCTGGGCTACAAGAAAACCAACCCCGACCACCTGTACGCCATCAAGGTGATGAAGAAATCGGAGATGATCCACAAAAATATGGTGTCGCAGGTGGTGACGGAGAGGAACGCCCTGGCTTTGTCCCGGAGCCCTTTCTGCGTTCAATTGTTTTATTCCCTGCAGTCGGCTTCTTCTGTTTATCTTGTAAGTTTTATCATTTACATATTTTAATTTGTTTAACAATTCAAAATTATTCAAGAATGGAAGATACTCTCTTAGCCTTCTCTTTAGTCTGGTTGTTGTCTTTCTTAAATACAATGATAGTATTTTATTATAATTGTTTAACCCCACGCTAATTTGTTCGCTTTTGGGAACAACTCGTATAGGTCTCATAGAAATCATAGTGTCCCCCTTACTAGCAAACTTTTTATGTTTACATTTTAAAAAAATATATTTCAAAATTTATATATTTATTTCTAACAATAAAATTTGAAAGCGTATTTCATCCTCTTTCAAAAAGTTTTTTTTGTTTTTGTACACATTCAGAAATATTCCATTTATTTGGATTTTATTGCAAAGTGGAAATATTCTGACCTGATAGAATATGCCCAAGGGATTAAACGAAGTAATTTCTAACCCATTGTGCCATATTCCATGTTTCAGCGCCCTTGAGGTGATTTTTCACAAAAACGGCGCTTTATAAATTATCCAATTATTATTAAACTACTTTTCTGCCCAGCCCATTTAAAAAAAAAATCACTGGGGTCATCATTGGGTGTTTGCCGGTGTGTTTAAGATTAAAAGGAGTTTCTCCACCCTTGAAAAATTCTGCAAGAATATTGTAATGATGAAGTAAGTGAAGGAGGGTAAAGAGAAAGGGAATTGGAAGTGTTTACATAACATCAAAGTTAATTGGTTTTTTTAGGTAATGGAATACATGGTAGGAGGTGATTTGAAGTCCCTGATCGGGGTGTATGGGTTCCTGGAAGAGTCCATGGCTGTATTCTACGCTGCAGAAGTCATCCTGGCTCTGGAGTACCTTCACCTCCATAACATTGTGCACCGGGACCTCAAGCCAGACAATATGCTCCTAACTATGGAAGGTCATGTCAAACTGACTGACTTTGGACTCTCTAGGATTGAAATACACAGAGGTAAAATATTTATACATTGTTTGCACATCTCATCTATTCCGGTCGGGGACCTTCTTGGCTCTTCGAAAAGGCCCCTGCAGGCGTTGTTCTGTCCTGCGCTACTTCCGTATCATCCGTCCATAACAGGCCCGGCCTCTCCTCACCCAGACTCTGGAGTTGCTTCTTCCAACTTTGACTTTGGACCTCTTGCGTCTCTGTTCTAAGGGGAATTTAGTCATCTATCTTGTGCTTTGAAAATAATTTATATATTATACAGTATAATCTCTATAATCATTTAAAAACTGAGCCCGTTCTGTTTAATTAATTTTCGTACGGCTGGATTTTCGGAACATTGGGAGTTTTCGTAAAACTGACATTTCGTTTGTAAAAAAGTAAAGATGTAAAAAGTGAATATTCGCGATAGATCGGAGTGATTCATAAATGCTGCGTAGCATATAAATCCGTATATAGGTCATTAGCGTAGACATCACCAATATTACACGTTTGGTCTATGATTTAAACAGAGGAACATGATTCTTTTTTCTTTGAAAAACCAAATTACATATCCCCACTCACATTATAACATCACTTATCTCGGAATTTTTTTTTTTTTTTTTCAAATTTCTTTTAAAACTACGCATGCGCTGTGGTTTGAATTGACAAACAATTTTTTTGACTGATCACCGCAAAATTTTGTAACAAATTTATAGTAATATCGATGATTAGCAATAAATGTTTCTATAAAAGTTGAAACATATCATGTTCGTATAAAATGTAACTTTGCGGCAGAGCAGAGACCAGGGCTCAGGATAGTGGGCCAAGTAGTTATCTGTCATGTAGGTAGGGTTTTCAGTCAAATAAAAGAAGATGAACTTTATAAAAATGTATTGAATCCAAACCAAAAAGCAACATGGAAGTGTACAAACTTCATACCTATTTAACAAAAGGAAATATAAAAAAATACACATACCAGATGGACTCCTAATGGACACGCTAAACTAACTATACGGAAATAACCCCGGTAGACGAACGCGATCTTGCTTCGCAATGAGAGAACACGAGACGGGACGGGAACTCCAGTCTTCCCATATGGGAACGGCGCGGAATCCAGAGCACCAAGGTCGTCCTTCTAATTGGGCAGGAGGCCGCTATACCTCCAAGGAGCGCATTCAGCCACGGGCCATCTCGACGAACTCCAATCAAAAGGCACGTGGCCCCCAACAGTATCCAAGTCTGGCGTATTACGGTTAGCAGACCGTGACTTTGCGACGCGGGGACGTGAAGGCATATTATAGTAGCCAACACCAGGACCAATTCACTTCACGATTCCTTTTCCAGAAATAATTCCACAAAACGGCCAACCAGCCACATCGGAAAAAAGTGGGACTTTCACGTCATCCACTATAAATAACTCGTACACGAACCTCGCGTGTTACGTAAAAACACCCCGCGTTCTTTTAGGTTTAAAAATCGACTTAGATTCTCATGATAAAATCCAATAAAACACTTTTCCAGTGAGTGACCAATTCACGCACAGCTAGCCCATAGCTGCCCGGGAGGAAGTGACCATAAACAAAAGAGCTCCTGTCTTTTCAAAAAAATTACCAGTCTCAAAAAAAACACCATAGACAAAAAAAACAAATAGGCAAGAACTGCACTAGTCACATAATATTTATGTGACAAAGTTTTATTTAGTAATAAGAATAAAATTATAAAAAAATTTAAAGCTCTTATAATTATTTTCATTTTATTATTTGAAGAAAGTGGAAAAAATGTTATATATTTTATGCGTAAGAACAATGCATATCATTATTTCTCTGCCCTTTTTGTGTGTTATTAACCATATGTTTTTAATGAAAAAAAAAAAACTTTCTTTGACCCTTTTTTTTTCAAAGATGTGCTTTTTATTTAATAAACCAAACGGTTTTTGTTCCTCCTCAAAACTTGTGTAAAAAGAGATATGCGGTGTTATAATGTGAGTGACGATATATGTACTATCTGCCATCGCAGTGTTTCAAACTTTACGCAGGTTTAATTTATGAGTTACTCTTGAGGTGATTTTTCTTAAAACAGTGCTATACAAATGATCCAAATATTATCACGTATTATTAAAGCAACAACTTTCTATGTGTCAGATCTAGAAATGTCAGACCTGATGAACTGCACTCCTAACCTGAACGCACGTACGCCCGGGCAGCTGCTGTCCCTCACCTCCCACCTGTCCTTTGGGTCCGGAGGACCACTGGGCCTCGGTGCTGGCGGGGCCTTGAGGGCCTCGCTGGGCTCCAACTTGTCTATGGGCTCCCCCATTCCCATGGATCCTAGTGAGAATCTACTGCAGACGCTCGAAGAAAGCAGTAAGTTGATTATAAATTTTATTGTTTGTTGTTTTTGAAAAATGTATTCCAATGTTCATAGAGATGGGCTTCGTTGAGTGCTTTTGTTATTACCATGACGATCCTCAATTACGGTACCGTGACCGCCCAAAAAAGGCAATAAACTTACATTCCTTATCACAATAATGCTGCAGCTCTTTCAAAAGATGAGATCAATGTACGTAGGTCTGTTTTCTCCAAATCTCTCTCACACCGCACCGTGACTTCTCCTTAGACCCCTACAATACTACTAGCCATGATGATAATTTATGGAATATAGTTACAAAGATAATGTTGAAGTGTGAGTGAATTCCTAAAATTCTAAAATGTCAAACTTCAATGTGATGATGGTTTTGCTTTTGTTATTAAACATATAATGCTGCCGCTCTTTCTTGCACATTAAATAACAAAAGTAAAAAATGAGACAAATGGTGAACATGTGTCTGCAACCCCCTAAAAGGAAACATACAATCATTATCATACATCTCCCTCACTCGTATAAAGAAAATGAAACACCATTCATGTCGCCGTTGTCACGTAAATAATTATCAATTTGTGATATAATTATTTACCTGACCACTAACCTGGTATTTTGAACAGCCCGTATTGGATTGGTAACACTTTTTTCTCGCTGGTTTTGACACTTCTAGAAACAGCGGCGTCTTGGGAACCGCCGCAGTTTCAACGAGTCAAAAATACTTTAATAATTTAAGTCTGATCGACATGTAAGAAAATCTTAAGGATAACCGCAACGTGTCCCGCGGAGTTCACGCGTCGCTTGAGGAGCGTGTTCAAGTCTTTCAGTTCGTGGAGAATGTGTTTGTTCCGATTTTGATGATAATGGCTACCTGCCAGCCGAGTTCAATGTGGAAGCGGAAGTTATTGGGGTAATCCTGTTGATTACGCGCCGGGATCGATTGATCCTTACAAACATCCGTCTTGTTGACTCCCGAGAAAATTGTCGTTCTCGCCCCGAAGGTTTTTGGAACCGTTGTTACGGATGGAACACGTGGGAGCCAGGAACCTCTGAGATTTTTGAGGCCTATTGAAGCAGCTGCTGGACCTATACCGTGGAAGGATGACCTTGGCCTTCCCCTGATGTCTAGTTCCCGTGAAGGTTGTACTCGAGAACCCTTCCCATAGTGTGGGACGAAACACTTCGCCCTTCGTACTCCGAGCTAGCATCCCCGTCGCATCGACATCCTCTACGTGTAATAGAAGTAGATTAGCTTGGTTTAACCTCTGGTCCATCGGGTATGTTTTGTTACTATTCCTTTTGTTAATTATTTGGTTACTCTTTGTGTATGTACTCCTCTTTATAATACATTTATGGAATCTTCCCAAACAATCTTGTTTCTTTTTACATTCTGGAACAAAAAAGCAGAACCTTCCCACATTACAGATCGCTAGGTCCCACTTTAACCTGAGAAAGAGAGAGATAACCTTATACCGTAGCTGAGCCATAATAAGATATCTGTTCACTCCTAAGAAAAAAAATATACTTTGGGGGAAACAGACACGTATTTTGTGTGTCTTATCTTTTGTACCACCATTATTTAATGTGTAAGAAAGAGATGCAGCATTGTAGTGATAAGGAACGTATGTTTATTGCCTTTTTTTGCCATCACAGTACCGTAAACGTGGGTCGTCACGGTAATAATAAAATTGCTCATTAATTACAGAACTTTTGATATCAGTTGATTTAACATAATATTTCTGTTTCAGCAAAACGCGGAATCAATTCACTTTTTAAGAACAGCATAGTGAATGAATTCCTCAGTCGAGAATCCATCAACAGCTCCCGGATGTCAGGCATTATGCCGTTCCAATCGGCAGAGAACATGTCACTGGATCACACACCCAACATTCATAGCCAATTGGTAAGTTCTTCCTCCATTTGTATGAAGTGATATATTAATGCATTAATGCAATGGTGGATGATTCATATAATAATATTCGGAAATGAGACAAAATTCTATTGAAATTAACATTTATCTTAATTATTTAGTCATTTTCAAATTTTCTCTTTCATTCAGGCTTCGGTATTCGTAACATTAGTTCTCGTAATATTGTATAATTCCCGCATTTTCCCCACTTCTATGTTCTCCCCACAAAATACCTAATGGTACCTATATACCTAATACCTAATGAACGAAGAAAGTAGTGTAAGAAGAATACATGATGCAAATGTGAATGGTAGAAAAAGTCGGGGATGCCCAAGGAAGACATGGCACGATCAAGTGAATCAGATACTTGATTCGGGCCATGTCAAGAGTCAGAATAATAGAAGATTATGTATGAGACGATCTATAAATGTGAATGAGGCAAAGAATGTGAGTCCTCTGTCGGTCCGTCCTCTCTGTCTACCCCTGCGCAGAAACGGCGTGATGGTTAGTTAGTTAGTAAGAACAATATTTTTTTTATTTTAAATTTCCAGAGTGCCAGCACGTTGAGTTCTTACCACACGTGCGAGAGCTCCGCCTCAAACACGTCGCACGAAGCGTCCTCGCAGACCAACAGCAGCGCGGCGCCGCCGGCAGACGACACGGCCAGCTCCGGCGCCAACAACTCCTCCACCAGCTCCTGCAAGATGTGCCTCAAGGAGAAGTCCTCCATCTTCTCTCCCGCCTTCGCACGCAGAAAAGCTGTCGACACTTCGCCGCTCAGCAGGATAAGACCCTTCAAAAGACCGGATAATTATCGGTAATTAATGTTCTTTAATCTGATTCATTCTAACTTATGTTAGATTATTCTTCTCATGCCCTGTCCGTTCAACGGACGTTGGCTATGTCATGTTGGCTATGCGGATTTTATTTACTGCGGCCCGGAACAGCTCTACAGTAGACTATCCAAATCACTGTCTCAGGTTTTTCAGCTATGAGGTTCTCCTTCTTCCAGGGCCCCGTCTTCCGGCAATCTTTCCCTGCATTATGAGATGTAAGATCTCGTACTTCTCTGGATGCTCATCATATGTCCTAGAACCTGTTCTGATTAATAATGTTAGATTCTACCTCTTGATAACAATTTTTTTTTTGCATTAGCTCCATATAGGAAAATAATTTCCCTCAGGGCTATGTCATCTTTGAGGAAGCTGTGTGGAGAATTTTTTTAAAGGAAGGAGAGGAAGACCTGGGAAGGAAAAAGGCATGAGGGGTGGGTAGGAATCTGGGGGTTAGTGTGTCCAGGAGTGATGGACGTTTAAATTCACCCCTTCCACTGCGGTGCAAGGCAATGTATCTTGAGAGTCCTGCTGGGGAGGTCAAAAGGTATCCCTCAACCAGTCCCTCCAAATCCGGCCCGCCACACAGTAGGTGGGCAGATGCATCCGCCACCAAGACCTAGACAATACTCTTCCTGTGAACCCGTGTACCCCTGCTAAATCACCAAACTAGCGAACCACTTGGGTTGACCTATCCAATGAATGTTTCCCGGGGAGGCGGTACCCACTCAGATTTTCTCTTACAATAGGGTACTAACGATATTGCGACTTTATCTATTTTTTTAACAGTTAACCCCTCCGCAACGTAAGCAGATATAAGCGTTAAAAATAGGACAGCAGTCAAGTACAATAAGCGTGTTTATACGTCAGCGCGTGTGTTTCCATAGAAATCGTTATAACTCCGTTATTGTTTTAGTTACATCCCTAAAACAAAAAGTCAAAGGTCGATAGTAGATTAAGCTGCACATTTCTATCAAGTTGTCTATGGAAATACATAACAGGAATCAGCTGTCAATCGTGTAGTTGACAAAAATATTTACCCGCGCAAATTTGCTACCGGCAGCTCCACCGCGCTCCACATTTTAAATTTTTATTAAATATTTTTATATGAAATGATAAAAAAGTGAGGTGACATAAGTGTTTATTACACATATATACAATAGAATAAGTATTGTTGTTTGCATAATCTGTGATTTTAGTACCGTTTTTACATAAAAACATCACGTGAGTCATTTTTATCTATTTTTAATGTTTGCGTTCTAAATTTTAATATTTACAAATGCTTTTATTTATTTGTAATATAATAATTTGAAAGCCTATTTTGTAACCTTTCTAAAACAGTTTTTACTATTCGGCTACGTTCAGAAATGTTTCATTTATAGAGCTTTAATTGTGAAGCGGTTATAACTAAAAGTTTTCGTAAAATCTCATTTCGTTTAAGACACCAAAAGTTAATATTCTCGAAAATTCGGAGGGGTTAAGTAGATATTTCAGAGCTCCATATACCATGAAGAAAATGACTTTGACGAAATGAAAATAGTGGTGTTGTTCACAAAATTCCAGACAGATAAAGTGTAAGTTTATGATGCCAAATGCAGTAGAACCCTGTTAATTCGAAAAAAAATTCAGATTTCAGTCAGCTAGAGTGTTAAGATTGAAAAATACGACGTTATTGATGTTGTTTTCAAAATTTCAACTTTTTTTGTGAATTCATTTAGCATGTGGATGCGGTGCTTAGAGAAGCGCCGCATCCTGAAAATCTTCACACAAAATATCGAAATAAAAAAATTTTTGCTACAACATCAATAACGTTAGATATGTTTTAAGATTTTCATGGCCAAAAGTATTTTCGTTATTTGTTTTTGGGGTGTTATTGATTGAAAAATACAACGTTATTGATTTTCGTTATTTGTTTTTGGAGTGTTATGCCGTGTTGCGCTACCTCCTTCCTTAGCCAAGACAGCGTTGCAGCACTGTCTGAAATGTTGGCTTAAGAAGGAGGTAGCGCAACACGGCATAACACCCCAAAAACAAATAACGAAAATCAATAACGTTGTACTTTTCAATCTTAGCACTCTAGCTGATTGAAATCTCACGAACCGCCACTGGTAAACAGCTGCGAAAATTCGATTTACACGGGAATAAGTCGTGTTATTACGAATTTATTCCGAAGAACAAACGGAATTTGAATTTGCGGCCGAGGAACTTAATTTTCATCTTTATTTTATGAATTTTTTTTCATAAAATTTTTAAGTAAGTGAGTATTTGTTAATTCGTAATTTTATTTTTGATATCCTGTGGATTTCGAATTAACGGGGTTCTACTGTGTTGTCACAGTTTTTTATGCTTCACTGCGCATGTTATGAATGAGAGATGATGTTTGTTTGAACGACACACTATTTTTGGTGGAAATAAAAAGTGAAATCACATATTATATTCTAAGAGTCAAGATGAGATTAGTGGAATAAAAGTCTGCTATCACCGCCGTGTGTCCTATTAACTATCTTTATCCATTAACCCTTTTAAGACGCGCGTCATGTATACATGCCAACCGATCACGTGCCTAAAAGACAAACTTCATGTATACAGTCCACGGGTATCGCAAATTCTTTAACGGCTTCATCTTTAAAAGATTAATTACTCATTGTGTACTTTTCTTACCTTATATTCGTTTTGCCATGTTTATTTTGTTTTGGTGAACCCCAGCGGCATGAAGCGCAAGCGCATGCGCACCAACGACACCAGCAACCTGTCAGATGAAGAGGCGGGTGAGCGTGTGGCCTTCCTGACACGGCCCGGGCCCGGGGACCAGCATACTGGCCTGACGCAGGAGATCCTTGTCATGGAGCTGGCTGACGACTGCACACCCAAGCGCAAGGCCTTGCATCTCAGCCCCACGGCTGTCAATCCTCTCAAAGGGGTGCTGAAGAAGAGGTACATTAATATATACAGTAATAATATTATTGAATTTATAAAAAAAGTTTATTTATAAACGAGTTCTGCTACGCAATTATTATTATGCGTGACAGATATTTCGCCTTCTGAAGGCATTATAAAACTGTCTGTTTATATGTATAAATACATACACAGTACATAAAAGAAATAAGATTTTAAATGGATTTCCACGAATTAAACTTGAGAACAATAAATATATGTACTGAGTTTTTTAAATTTATTTACATATTATCAAACTTCTTAAATATAATTGTGAGACAAAAGATGAAACACACAATGTACAATGTCTTTCCTCCAAAGGAATAATCGTTTTCCCCGCATTTGTTGTTTATTTCTTCCAGTCCAAAATTAATTTCATACAAAACTTGCAATGTATAAATAGATCGTATCGATCGTTACTCTATGTTCGTTTTACCGCTTTGTTTAAAATACTCTGTTTTTATGTTATGAGATGTTGGCTATTAATCCAAGTTTTCCTATTCATCTATAAAATATCTGTTATTTTATTAGATGGCTCTCCCAAGACGATGTCCATCCCAACAACGCGGGAGTGATGTTCTCTACCCCCGTGTCGTCCACCAAGAAGTTTCCCTCCTCCGATGGAAACAAAGTGACTAAGGCCACCCGCTTCAACCTCCCGCTGAACGATACTAATCCCAACGACCTCTCTCAACTGGCTTCTCACAAAGTCCAACCATGCACCGTAGAGTGCTTTCCCCCCAGATGCATGAAAATGGTAAGATTGTCAATTATTGCATTGTTAGTATTTTATTGTATTTTTCACTTTAAAAAATGCTCCTAGCATACTAAAATATATTTTATTCACTTGATAAGGAAATAATGTATTTTAATATTATTGTAGCTTGTCGTTACATCACTTACATATTCGTCGCAAACATATTTAATTATCTGTGTTGCAAATTACATGTCAAATGTCATAATTTTGATTTTGAAAAGCCGTAGTTCTGTAGTTATTTACATTAACTTATATTTATATATTTTATTGCGAAGAAAGATTATTTAATTGGAAAATGTAATAAAACTGTAGAGTATTTTTGTATTTCTTCATTATATTATATTTTTTATGGCATAGAGTTTTTTTCTCTCTGAATGTGAGTATCTCTCGTGGAAAAAATATGTAGAATATAAATATACTATATAATCTTTTTATCTGGTAGGACGGTACTATTAACATCATTTTGCGAAACACAATTAAGTTATTAGGAAAAATGTAATTTTGCAAAAAAACAAGTTATTACGAAAACAGTGTCAGCCGGCGGACGGCAGGCCGCTCGGCATCTTACTCTACCACACTAAGGTAGTAATAGGTTATGGGAGGTTGACATTCTAAGCGTTAAATACCTACTTAAACCATCAATGTATTTCATTTATTTATTCACTTAGGAGTAAAACACACTAAGGTAGTAATAGGTTGTGGGAGGTTGACATTCTAAGGGTTAAATACCTACTTATCAATGTATTTTATTTATTTATTCACTTAGGAGTAAAACACACTAAGGTAGTAATAGGTTGTGGGAGGTTGACATTCTAAGGTTTAAATACCTACTTAAACCATCAATGTATTTTATTTATTTATTCACTTAGGAGTAAAAAAATAATTAAAAAAACAAAGGAGTAGATTAATGGGTGTGAATTAGAGATGGGTAAGTTCTGCATTTTGCTGGAGGCCTTCCAGATGTGCTTCCTTTCAAGTACTCGAGTTCTAGGAGCAGGTCCTGGGTCCGAGTTCGTGGGTGCGGATCAGGTACTTGGTGCTGTTGCGCCTACCGGGATGCTTGGGTTTGGCCCTGACCTGCTCACGACTCACGAGTTGGAAGCATTTGGGTTCCGGCTCCGAGTCCGGCTTTAGGTCGGAGTCCTGCACCGGGTTCTCTGGGAGTGGTCGATTTGAAAATGGAGTAGGATCCGGTTCCCGCCAAGAATCCTAGTTGAAGAGCCCACTCCAGCCGAACCTAGACATCGCTTATGTAAAATGTGTATTTATCTGTATGTAATATATTTTAGGAAGAGGCGGTGTCTCCAATAGAGGGAGCCAAGGGCATTGCTGCCGTACAGACACCTTACAGAACCCCCAAGTCCGTCAGAAGAGGCCAGCAAGCTTCAGATCAACGCATCCTCGGCACTCCCGATTACTTGGCTCCCGAGTTGCTCTTGAGGCAAGTGTTTACTTACATTTATTTGTGACATTATGAACTTGCTCTAATTTCTTTAACCCATTCATGACGAAGGTTCCATATAGAACTCGAAAAAGTATTAGCATTCATTTAGTCACATCATGCCGATATGTTGAAATAGCAGTGCCAAAAACAGTTTAATATCGTCGCATTAATTCGTAGACTGCGTAACTCCAAATTTTTCAAAAAGACGTTTTTAATGCCATCTGGTGTTAAAATTAGTCCCGCATCGACTAGTAAAACTCGCAAATTTTAAAAAAATATATCTTTTTAGATAAACACAAATTAGGAAACTGCGTAAACACCATGGTGCCATTTTTACCCGCGAATACTTCGAAACTCCTAACTCCACATACTTTATTTTATTTACCATTTCAGGTCTTATTATTTAACTTCAAAATTATTCATGGTATTAGTATTGTGCTGTTATGCTTTGTGTACTAAGTACTATTATATTTATCCTGTTATTCTTACATACTGAGACTATATATAAAAGTCAATTAGGATGTTACCGAGTAATTCATAAAATAAATATCGCAGTTCCGTATTGTTGTGTTTTATTTTTTAATGTAAAATTCCTATCTCCCAAGTCTTCAGCTAGTTGTTCATAAAACTGTTTGCAGAAAAGTACGTATCTATCTTTGTAAAATACGTATCTCCATTCTCGGTTTTTATGTAAACTTCCTAACTCCGATTTGAAATAGAAAGCCTTAACTTACAAAATTTAAATGATTGAAAATAAATTTCGAAATATATTATATGTTCAGAACATAAATAAAAACAATGACCCGTCTTTCTTTTTTTTTTCACTACGAGGTTTTTTGTGCCTCCTGTAAAATTTGACATTTGGTGGTTGAACATTCTACGAATTAATGTGACGATATAGTCTACAGGCATGTATGAACACGTTTGTCTTGGTTGCGTTCAGTTCGTTTGTGTGTGCCGACGTGGACAGACGTGTCTTTATTGAGTTAGAAAAAAAGTGCAATTTTTTCAAAATTTCAAAACAAGTGAAGTAAGTGATCCATTAAATTTATATAGTAGATTTGATTTTTTTCTCCAAAACTGAAAATGATTTGTAGAGAATGAAATTCTCTGCCTATTTACAAACATTTTGTTAGAAAAATAATCATTATTATATTAAAATGAGTACTGTGAATAAAAGGTTTTGATTTTTGGTTCCATATGGATCTTTCGGCAGATCTCACTATACATAAAATGTAATTTTTCAAAGATTTCATTGGACCATTCAAAAACTAGGGGCCTTTGGGAAAATTAGGAGTGCTGAGGCCACCTCTCTGGACTTTCTTCACGGGGCCTGCAGGAGAAACTAGGAGGAGAAGCCGTAGAGAGGAGAGCTGAGGTCAACTCCATGATCTCTCCTCTTGTGGGTCCTTCAGGGAACCAAGGGAAAGTGCACTCTTCCGGCGTGGGGGCTTCGGGGAGCCAAGGAGGAGTGAAGTGATCCCATGTGGGGCCTTCAGGAAACCACGTAGGAGTGAAGAGGAGAAATGAGGCCCCCTCTGTGAGCTCTTCCCTGGTGGGGCCTTTAGGGAACCACGGAGGAGTGAAGATGAAGTCCTCTTCCCTCCTGGGGTCCTCGGGGAACCAAGGTGGAGTGGACTCTTCCCTTGTAAGGCCTTTAAGGAACCAAAGGGAGGAGAACTCTCCGTTGTGGAGTCTTCGGAGAACTTAGGAGTGGAGAGGAGAAATGAAGCTTTTTTCCCTCGTGGGGCCTTCAGGGAACCAAGGAATCTCCTTTTGGGCGGAATTGATAGAATGGACCAAAACGTTCTGTATTACCGCATTGTTCGTCAATAGAAATGGTGGTGGTCCATTTTTACCTGGGTCATCGAAGTAACAATTCAGAATTGCTGACTTCTGAAGCGCGAAGCCACGAGTAATTTTAAATTGGGACAATTGGGATTCCGTTAAGAAATATCATAGCTTTATTGCGAGAGGTATGCTACCACGAACCACTTCAAGGCACCCGACAAACTCACCAAAATAGGCCAAACGGCGATTCAGTATGACACCTCCGTCCCGCATTATCCTGGGCCAATTTCAATTACGGAAACTAACAAGTATGGAAAAATATCTTGTGCATCTTGTGTAAGGTTGGACTATGTGTGAAATGCTTCAAGGGTTACCTCAATAAATAAGTTTTACTTTCTGTACAATAAAGTTGAAAAAAATAAAAAATTTTTAATTCTGAGAAAAATGTCCGTTTTCTACCTCCAAAACCAACCCCCCTGTGAAATTTCAGCACGAAATTCGAGAAAAAAATAGTTCGCCATGAATGGGTTAAAAATCCTTCTGATAGGCCATAATAGTTATCTCTCCTCTTCTTGCAATGTTGATTTTCTATCAACATTCAGACTTGATATTAAGGGTCGACCAAGATCTCAGTCTCGGTCTCAGGCTCAGCATTTTCGGCTACAAATTCTACCGAGAACTCCGTCTCGGTTCTCGGTGAAAAATCGCCGAGAACCTGGACCATAACCGAGACCGTTGTAAGTAGGTACGGTATAGGATAATGGGATTCAAATCTACCGCGCGCGTCCACATTCATCACTTGGTGTCAGTGCGTGAGAGAGCTGTCGATTGTGATTGGTGGGCTGGCAGAGAGGCGGGTTTTACTTACCGCTGCTGCCGCCGCCGCGCCGCGCCGCGCCGTTTGTTCATTTCACTACTTTTGTAAACAACAATTGTAGTTAAAGGAAGTTTGTTTGAATTTTGTTCGTAGTAGAAAAAACTAAGTTCTTTTATGTGTTGTTGTGATTAATTATAATTACTAGCCAGAATAACTACATAAGCTAGTTAAATGAATATCAAGATCATTACGTATTATTTTATACGTATGTTGGAAAGCTGGTAAATGTATGAAGATTTTTTAGATTCAGTGGCCACATTCATGAACACATTGATTCGCTGATTTGTATGTTAGATGCTGCTTTTCTTAGAACTTAGTTCATAATAAACTGCCAAAAACAGCAATGAACATACAAATCAACTAAAGCCGGGTACAGATTGCTGTAACGTAACATGCAATGTAACACGCATTGAAAGAATTTGCCGTCCACATTGTCGCAATGTATCATGCAATGTAACAGAATTCCCATAGTGTGGACGCCTTGCGCGCACGAACCGTGCACACTACGCGCACGAACAGAGCATTTCAACTCATGCGCGCCGCATTCCGCCAAGTTTCGGTTTTTTCGCCGAACACAAAGGGGCGCGCAGTGTGCACGGAGCGTCAGTGTGGATGGGCTGTTTGTATCTATACTGCAGAACGCGCGCGAACAATGGAGAACTTGTTCCCGGCAGACTGAGCTATGTTCACTGCGCGCATGCCGGAAACAGATGCGAGTAGGTTCATGCTCGGTTCGTGCGCGCGCTGCGTCCACACTTATGAAATGTTCCTTTCACGTTACATTGCATGTTACGTTACAGCAATCTGTACCCGGCTTAATCGATGTGTTTTGATGAATGTGACAATTGATTCACGGATAGGGTTTGTTAGGGTGTGTTATTTCGATTTAATGTGTTTACTAAGTAGGTATAATGTTTTATTGTTGCTATGCAAAAATAGCGCATTTTAATTTTTTTTCTCAATTACCTATTCTCGGTTCTCGGTCTCGGCCGAGATTTTAATTTATTCTCAGTCTCGGTCTCGGCCGAGAATGAAAAACCTGTCTTGGTCGACCCTTACTTGATATTGATGTGATCCACGTAAAGTGCAATATGTTAATCTGTAACTAGGAGCAAAACAAGGTATGCAAGGAAAAGGGATAACCAATCACTTACCACTGTATTTCTGCAAAAGGAGCACATGACACAACCACAATATAGTTTTATAATTCCACCACAATACCTCGGGGTAATTATCACCACAAAAAACGAATCAGTACAAAATGATATTATGTACTTCCAGGGGTTAAATTCCTTCTTTTTAGTTAAAAACGAGATCGTGTACACGAAAAATACCAAGATAGTTTCAAAACTTCTTTTATTTTCGAAACAAAAGCACTTCAATTTTCACTATTTTTCTTGTCATTGTTCCAAATTTCAAATACTTTCCAAGCAAGTTGATGGTTTGGAAGAGGTAGGAACTGAATAAATGACATTCCGGTAGGAACTAAGCATATTCTCATTTCAAAACTACCAAATGTTATAGGTTATATTAATGTACATTGTTTTCTTTATTTTTAAATAGTTTTTCAGAGTTCTTTACTTGGGCAATGATACACTAGGTATGTTTATGATATCTATGACTAATGTTACGTGTTCTTATTACAGGAAGGGTCACGGCCCAGCTGTGGACTGGTGGGCCATGGGAGTGTGCCTGTACGAGTTCATGACGGGTGTCCCTCCCTTTAATGATGAGACCCCCCAGGCTGTCTTCAACAACATCTTACAAAGAAGTGAGTTTCTATTGATTGTCATTCAACTGACTGGATTTCATTTAAACATAGTTTGATATTCATAGTTTTTTGAAGTGAAAACTTCTTTAGCACCGTTGTGATTTGAAACTCGATGAAATGAAAAAGCGACACTAAAGTGAGATTAACATATATATATATATATATAGAATTTAAGCCATACATCGAAAAGAAATTGTTTCTCCCTGCGTGTCCTTTCCCATCTCTGTCTCCGTTCCTGTGCCCCTCCCGCGTCCCCTTTCCCTCCCACATTCCTCTTCCACCTTCCCTGCCTTACCTCCTGCCGTGATCTCCCCCCCTTCGTTTTCCTCCCCTCCCGGTTTCCCCTCCCCCTCCCTCCTCACTCCCTACCGCTAAACTATACGAAATACAAACATTTTTCAAAAACTCACGCATGCGTAAAGTTTTTATGCAAATTTCATAACGCCAGAGCTCACCAGTATACATAGAAACCTTTGCGGGCATGCGCACAACAACTCAACGAAGTTTCATCGTTATCGGATGAATGGTATAGGAAATAATTTCATAATGCCAGAGTTCATTATATACATAAACCTTCACGGGCATGGCCATAATCATTACATATATGAGGGTGATCTGAAAAGTTTCCAACCTGAACATGAAGATGGCAGCACTCGTCAATAAAAGCTAGTGAATGTAGTTGAGCATCTTTTGACAGTTTCAGGCATTTTGGACGCGCAGTTTTTAGTTGACAGTCGTTTGAGTGAGTCGATGTGTGTGTTTTTGTGACAATGGAAAAATTGAGCATCAAGCTGTTATTAAATTTTTGTTTTTTGTTTTTTGCACAGTTTTTAGATAAGGGAACAAAGAGAAGTCGCTTGGGGCTAGATTTGGTGAGTAAGGCGGATGGTCAAGCAGTTCAAACCGTAATTCGCGGTTTTTTGCCGAGGCAACCGCTGAGGTGTGAGACGGCGCGTTGTCTTGGTGAAACAGGATTTTTGGTCTAACGTGAGCAAACTGCGGCACCCAACGCGCGGACAGCTTTCTCATGTCTAAATCTTGATTTAATATGTGACAAACACATTCTTTGGACATTTTCATAACCTCTGCTATCTCTCTCACTTTAATTCGGCGGTCGTCTAACACTATTTGGAGAAGTTTAGCAATGTTATCATCAGTAGTTGCAGTTTTTGGACGTCCTGAACGTTCATCGTCTCCCAAGCTCTTATGGCCACATTTAAATTCAGATGCCCAAAATTTCACTATGGTAAATGATGGTGCAGAGTCCCCATAAACAGAGTCCAACTCATCTTTGATTTGCGTAGGCGTATTACCTTTCAAAAACAAAAATTTAATAACAGCTCGATACTCAATTTTTCCATTTTCACAAAAACACACACATCGACTCACTCAAACGACTGTTAACTAAAAATTGCGCGTCCAAAATGGCCGAAACTTTGGTGAGTAACTGTCAAAAGATGCACAGCTACATTCACTAGCTTTTATTGACGAGTGCTTCCATCTTCATGTTCAGGTCGGAAACTTTTCAGACCACCCTCGTATAATCTTCAAAGTTTCATCGCAATCGGTTGAACGGTTTAGGAATACGGAAGGGACAAACAAAGTTGCAATAAAAAAATCTGTTGCAATGTGTAACTAGGTTTTTTTATTGCAACTTTTTTTTTAGGCAAAAGAAGTCATATACTTGAGGATACTCCTTGTGATGCGAGTTTGTCTAATAATTTGTTCCCCAGACCTGGAGTGGCCAGAGGGCGAGGAGGCCCTCTCTCCGGAGGCTGTGCGCGCCATCGAGAACTTCCTGACCATGGACCCCGGCAAGAGGCCGGATGCTGTCATCGTGAAGCAGATGGAGCTGTTCTCTCACATCGACTGGGAGAACCAGCTCAGTGCCAGCCCTCCCTTTGTGCCCAACCCGGATGACATGTACGATACTGGATACTTTCAAGGTATGTACTCCCTCCTTTGTTCTACCACTGCACTAAATACTTATCATTGACATCAGTTGAATCTTCCTAACGTATTAAAAGTATTTGGTCAACTTTATATAGCACCCTTTATGTTGGTGATTGTAAATCGTCACTGGGCCTCTAATGTAAAATAAAGAAATTTACAGGAGAGTAAAAAAAATAATTTTGAAGCAAGAAAATGAAGATGGATCTCCAAATAATATCAATACATATGTAATGATTATTAATGTAGCCAGGTGACAATAAATAAATAGGCCAGCTTGGTCTACCAGTAAGGCTTTTGACTCGCAATCCGAAGGTCGCGGGATCGAATCCCGGCATGGGCAAATAAATGTTGTTTGATTAATTTGTGTTATTTCACGATAAATTCATTTAAAATAATATATAGTATATTTGCGGCACGTTCCAGAGTGGAAGATACTCTTAGTATTGCTCTGGTGTAAGACCAACATTCAGAATTTAAATGTTGCTTGAAATGGCTTTAGCTGTGTTTGTTGGTGACCAGATCTGAATAGCCAGATACTTCCATACCTTACTCTACCCCATCTCCTTCTCTTCCCCACTACCTTCAGCCTCAGAACATACCCCAATTGGGGATGCAATAGACTCACTGACTCCGGACGGGAGCAGCTGGGGTCTTGTGAGGTATTCATATAAAAAAATTAGAAATGGTGTCCCTTCATTGTCCTACTTAAAAATGTGTTTTTTAAGTTTCATGCCAACTCAGAATCAACTTAACTCAACACCTCTTTGAAAAGTCATTAAAAAGTATAAAAAATAAAAAAAACTGAAAAATAGCACATAACCTAACCTAACATAACCTATTTATTTAATTTTTTTCATAACTTTTAATGGGATGTGTTGAGTTTAGTTCATTCTGAGTTGTCTGGTCACCATTTTTCACTCCTGTAAGATAAAAGAAATTCACATTGGAGGTATTACGCGCCAAGTAACGTGGGTGTTTTTAATTGACTCTTGAATTTTTTGAAGCCAGTTTTTGACCTCAGGTTAAACGGTATATGAACCGTTAATAATTTCTAAAATTTATATGCGAGGGTTCAACCTAACCTAACTTAACAGTATGTGTGCCTTTTTCGTTATTTGTTTTTGGGGTGTTATGCCATGTTGCGCTACCTCCTTCTTTAGCCAACGATGTCCGAAACGTTGGCTAAAGAAGGAGGTAGCGCAACAAGGCATAACACCCCAAAAACAAATAACGAAAATGCTTTTGGCCGTGAAAATCTTAAAACTTATCAGTATGTGTACCGTTGATGCAAATCCAACTGAATGTTTCAATCCCCGCATTTGTCGATCATAATGATGTCTTTGAAAATACAATACAGTGAAACCCTCGAAGTTTTTCAAGGGACTGGAAAAAAACAAACTTCTTTTAAGCAGGAAAACCTTACATGTGAAGAAATTGGGTCAATCTTGGACCGAGGGACCAAAAAAACCAAACGTCTTAAGCCACGAAACTTTTTAAGAAGGAACTTCTTAAGAGGTTTTCACTGCAGTGCTTAACAAAAGTGCTTTAAAGAAAGTTAGGTTTTTTATTTTATTATCATTTTTCTTATACCATTTTTTTCTTTTTTTACAGCACGAAACATTCTCCAACATCTGAATGTATCAAACTTTGAGTTATAAAGCCAGTGGAAGTGTTTTTGCTTTATCTGTTGTAGTTTCACCTCTATAAACTAGTCCTTTTGCTGGATTCCATAACAGGTGGTGCCATTGACATAATACCTTTAATCTAGTTTAATTTAACCTGCCATAAATTTTTATATGCGCTGTGATGATATAATAATAATATGTAATCGTCCTTCCTCGATATATTGTAATATTTTTTTGAAGGCTTTTCTGAGAAAAGCTTGTGTTAATTTGACCTCAATCTTAATACAGTGAAACTCTCTCAAAAAGTTTTCCAAGGGACCGAAAAAACCACACTTTTTATGCATGAAAACTTCTTAAGCGAGTTTCAATGTATAGAATCTGGCTGTTTATTTATTTACTTATTTAGTATTACATAGTGAGAAATGTTTAGTGTAATAGTTGGTACTTGTCGGGAAATATTTTAAATCGTTGATACCGTCTGTAAATGATAACTGCCCGTAGGCAGTGGAACTAAGGAATTCACAATTTTTGGGAATCTTATGAGATTAGGGGAGAGGAAGTTTAGGATGTACCTAAATATTCAGACCTGGTAACTAAACATAGCTAATGTAATTTCAATTCTGAATGGCAGTCTCTCAGGAGCTATGCTGAGGGAATCTTTTGCTTTGGAACGAGAGTAGAGTGAAACTCTCAAGAAGTTTAAAGGGGACCGAAAAAAAACTTCCTAAGCGGGAAAAACTTTTATGTAGGATAAATTGGGCCATTCAGTCTTCAGGGGACCGAAAAAACCAAATTTGTTATGAAAACTTCTTAACCCTTCGAATAATAAGAAAATAATTTTCTGTCAACTATTGCCTGTCAAGGTTTGCGTGCAAAATTCCCGGTTCATCCCATGCATTTTAAATGTTCCTATTTATTGTTTTTTTTAAACGCTTTTGCAAAAACAAAAATTGTTCTAAAATGTAGATAAAATAATCTTTCCGATGTGTTTATTAGAAATCAACATTTTTGTTTCTAAATATTAAAATTTTAATATTGGAAATGTAAATTGGCTAAAAAATGCACACCTGCGAATATTTGAATTAAAGTAATTAAAATAGAATAAATCCAAAATTTTAAATACAGATTCCTTTTCTAAACAAAATTTGTAATAAAACTGTCACCTCACTTTTTATCAATTTTATACAATTTTATTTTAAAATTAAATTTGTGATACGTCACAAATTGGCGCAAAATTAAACCGTCACTTTTGATCGGGTTTGTAAAATATCTGAACAACCTAGCTCATATAACTCTAAAACAATGAGAAGCATTATTTCATTCCGTTTCTACCATAAAAGAAATCACAAATATTCGCATGACAGAAAGAGAGATATCTAACTTTTAATAATGCACGTTCGCTCTGGGACAATCAGGGTCTCCTGTTATTATAACGGCATATGATGTTTTGGGACAACTTGGGTCTCCTGTGATTAGACGGGTTAAGTGAGTTTCACTGCATATTTAAATTCTACGATAACCCAAATTTAAAAAAAATGGTAATGTCGGCATCTAAAAATTAAATAGTTCTGAATCGAAAAACTGATTGTGTTAAATTAGCTGTCATCTTGGGGAGAAGGAAGAAGTGTGAGATAGCCTTGCTGATCAATTACTGTATTTTGCCATTTGGTGAAATATTTGTACACAGATGACATTTGTCACATGAGAATGGGTATTTCTACGACTCGTTTTTGAGTTCAATAGCTTGGTTCATTTGCTGTTTTCTGTGTTTCCTCTTTCCTACAATATAGGTCTCTTCAAGATCCATGCTCAACCCTTCTTCTCACAAAGACTCCCCGCTCAACATCCCTGAAGATGACTTAGGCCCTGAGGGATATTATTTTCCTGCGTGGGAGCTAATGTAAAAAAAATTCTGTCGTCTAGTTCTGTGGACTTATTTTAATTTTTGACGGTGTCCGCAATAGTTTTAAATTTGCTACTGCGTTCAAATAAGTTTTTTATTATTCATATGCACATATATATCCAATTTTTTTAAACATTAACTCAACAAGAAAATAATTTCCTCCCGGACCTATATCTTCTTTGAGGATGCTGTGTTGAGGGTCTTTTTTAAGGAATGAAAGAATGGATCCTGGGCCTTGAAGAGACACATCCATGTTTATATTTTTAAATATTTCACATCAAGTACCAGCCCTTTGAGTTTAGTTTCTTAATAATCCTTATATAGGAATCATTTTTAGGAATTGTTTTATCATTGTTTATGTACCTACACTATTCAGCAATATTTGCGTGGTTTGACTAGGCAGGCTTCAATAGTAGAAAAAAAAACATTAATCAATATTTAGTGTTATAAAAAAAGCTTAACGCATCATTATCGCCTCTAAATTTAAGACTTTTGTAATAAATGTTATGAAATAAATTAAACAACATAATTTTTATTCTTTTTATTTTCACTCATACAATCTCTGCTTAATAACTATGTATTTATTTAATATAAAAATAATTTCCTTATTTGAGGAAATACTTTATTGCTGGCTTGTTTAGGCTTTTATAGGCAACATTCCCAACATAAATCTAAGAAGAAAGCATTCTATCAAGATTAAACTTGAATAGAACTTATTATGATATCGCCGGGTAAAAACATAATACAATGTACGTTAAAGTTAACACTTAGACGTATATATCTTTCTGGTATGTGGCCGGCGATACGTGTGCAACTTTAAAACAAGTTTCTCACAAAATGGACGATAGATTCACACGTTGCGTAAAGTTTAAATTTATAATGAAAATTCATACCTATTGCTAATTATAATTCTCCATGAATGCACCACATGGAGACTTCATACAAAGAATAGGCAAGTAAAAATATATTGCAAACATACTTTGATAATTTATATCAAACTCAATCATAATTTTTTTTACGTCCAAATATTTCCATGTTTTGATTGGACCACCGTAATAAGTATTTATAAAAATACTAATTTATTAATTTATAAGGCACACTTACGGCAATAACTTGCAAAGTTTCAGGTCAACCACTTTTTTTTTTTTAAATCCATGCACACAACAGAGTAGGTTTACACAAAGTTGTTCTGAATCTTTTATACATACTTATAAATAATATAGGTAGGTTTTGCATGAAGTTGTTCTGTGTCTCCCATACAAAAAGATGAAAAAGTTTTTCACAGTTGGGTAGGTTTACATGAAGCTCTTCTCTGTAGTTCTGAAGATGGATAAGTCTACGAGGTATTCTTGGTGATCCACGGTAGGAAGGAAGACACCCTGGAGTAGACTCCGGGGTACTGCCCCTTGCCGCATCCTATTCCCCAAGAAACCACTCCAACCTGGTACCATGTGCCGTCCTTTGCAACCGTCAAAGGACCCCCAGAATCACCCTGTAAATTTTATTTGTTTATTTAATTGTTGTATTAAAAAAAAATTGTGTTAGTTTACACTCAGTACATTAACTTCTACACCACTACGCTCATTGTATGCGCAAATAAAACATGCCTCCAGTCATATGCGCATATGTTTATACATTCGACTTAAGCAGCTATTCATACTGCAGAAATATGTGACGATTTTAGCAGATACGTGAATCTGAATTGAAACTCATCCTACTGACATCTTATGTTCATCAGTTAAAATATTCTTATTTGTTTACATAAAACAGTTAGAAGAAGATGATGGTGTACTATGTTTATGGGTACAATACGCTAGTGTCTATGAGTGGCTCTGAGGTGAAGCATGATTTTTTGTAATGTCTCACTTTTTATAATATTAGTGCCGCATCTTATTCTTTATTTATGTGTTTCAACATATTTTAGGTGTATTAATGAATCTTTTAAGATAAGCAATTCATTAATCTGTCGTGCAGTTTAAAATGAGTGATATTTTAGGTACACCAAGAACGCAGTGAAAATGTTAATGATAATGTATGCTTCCCAAGATCTTCTGCATTTTATTTGAGTCAGCAGATTGGGTGTTGAAGTCCTGTAAAAGTATTTTGAAAGAGATATTATTGCTAGTATACTAGCTCCCTCTCCCCATTTGGAGCCATCTCTGCCACGCTACACCGAGATGGCGAAATGCGCAGAAAGTTTTCTAAGTACGAGGGGGGATCCAAAAGTAACGGGATAATGCTGACTGCTTATGGGGATGCTGCCCTAGGTAAAACCAGAGTCTATGAATGGTTTTCACATTAAAAAAAATGGAGAAATGTTAATTGAAGACCAATCCCGTTCAGGACACCCCTCAATGTCAAAAACTGACAAAAACGTCGACAAAATCAATACTCTCGTTCGTGTCGCCGAACCTTTGATCAACATTGTGAGATGTCTGGAATGTCATGGAGTTCAATTCAGAGGATTTGCAGCCATATTTGTCCCTCGCCTTCTCACAGATGAGCAAAGGGAGCGTCGACTTCAGGTATGTTTTGAGCTTCAAAATCAGCTCGAAGAGGACCCTGAATTTTTTTCCAATGTGATCTAGCCCCCTGTGACTTCTTTTTGTTCTCCACATTGAAAAGGGACATGAAAGGAAAGCGTTTTGCCACTGTGGAAGAGTAAAACAAAAATTGCTGGAAGGCGTAAAGGACATCCCGATAAGTGAAATAAAAAACTGTTTTAAACAACGAAAGAAGCGTTTGGAGAAGTGCCTTGTGGTCAATGGAGAATACTTTGAAGGTGAGCAAAATTTGATGTAAAAATATTGAGAAATAAAGAAGTTATGACGAAATTCCGGTTACTTTTGGGTCTCCCCTCGTATTCCCACCAGGCGGCTATGCAGCTGACTATGCAGCTGACTCGGGATGAAGTCCTTATAAGTGGCAACTCGCCCTTTCATGACACATTTCTCCTGTCAGCTTGCCCTGGCTAGTCCCTCCCCCAGTTGTCTACCCGTGCTCCGCTCACCCCTCTGAGGATAGCTACCTCCCACCATCTACCAACGCATACTTACCATTTAAGTAATCGACTTGAAGGCTACTAGACTCGCTAAAGGCGGGCTCCTCTTCTTGGCCCTTGAGACGCAGTAATCTGCCCAATGCAAACCTAGACTAATTCCAAACACTTGTGCTGCGACTCGATTCTACTACTTTTGTTGTTTTCAAATATCATCCCACAAGGATCCGGTATAGATCCTTTCCTAGTCGATAAATGTTGTTTTAAAGGGTATCGAAAATGTGTAAATTGTATACTGACTATAGTACTATATGTGATCTGTGTAACCTGATAAAACACATCGTGTTATAATCCACCACAACTCAATACTTACACTGCAAGAGTCTTTAGTAGCTCGTCCCGCACACAGCATGTGTTCTACGATACCTCCTGGGGCCGCCGGACCATATTTGGATCTGCACTCTGCATTAGTCCAGATGGGGATAGACACCTCCTGGAGTACAGATGGCTGGGCGCCACCTATAAAAAGCATTGCGTTATTTTTATTTTATAGTTATGATTAAAATGATTAGAAATAGACTTAATCTTGTTAACCCATTATTGCAAGTAGTAAACATGTATGTAGCGGTATATTAGGCTTCCCTTCTCAAAACACATACCACTTCGATAGAAGTACCACTATCAGCACCAAATCAAGAGGGAATGAAATAATATCTGTTACCAAATCTATAACTTTGTCCTGACTAAAATGCAAACACAAACACATTGAACAACTTTACATTGTACTCAAGACGAAATTGGGAAAAATTATTCTTGGCTGTGTTTATATTCCACCCGGATCAGTTACACAAATATACGAAAACCACATTGAAGATGTCGGGGCCCTCAAACTCAAACATCTAGAATTAAGAATGCTATTAATCGGTGACTACAACATTCCAAATTTCTTATTTTATTTTATTTTCTTTTTATAAAGGTCTTATTTTTTTTTTTTGTTTATTAAGACATACACAGTACATTATAATACAGATTATAAGGTATGTTAAATTAAATTATTACATGGTTATGTACCTATTACGTAAGTCCATAGAATGTCATTTGGTAATTACGCCTGAGATATGAACCGGTCTTAAAACTTAATTATTGAATGAATGAAGTAATAATAATAAAAAGGAAGAAAAAGGGGGGGGGGGGGGGGGAGATAAGGAGACATTTTAAAATCAAGAATTATATGCTCACTAATTGTAATTGACTGATTAAAGTTTAATGAAAAGTTAAGTGTAAGTAATTTTAAAACAATTATATCACGCCAAGAAATTTAATAAATTAGTTTTGTATGTTTGCAAGGAATCATGAAAAATGTCTAAGTGTAGTAATCTTTCATAGTGGGTATAAGTTATGATTGCGCGAGTAATTGGTGAATTACTCGCTGCATTAGTGTTATTGGATTCTATATGAAAAAGAGAAGTGTACCTGGTACGCCTCATTGGGACATTTAAACCAATAGTGGATAGCAATTCAGGACTATCTATTTTATTATTTAGCAGGTTATACAGAAACAGCAGATCTGATAATGTGCGTCTTTTTTGTAAACTTAACATGTTATTTGTAGTTTTGTTGTATTTCTTGAATAAATATTTAGAGAATTTATTCTGTATACTTTCTACTATATCTATGTACACCTTATATTGAGGATTCCATACCGGGACGCATACTCCAGTGGACTTCTGACCAATGAACAAAACAACATTTCAAGAGTCTTAGCACTTTTGAAAACTTTACATATTCTTAATAGGAAACCTAGCATCTTGTAGGATTTTGATATTATGTGTTCGATATGCTTATCAAAAATTAATTTGTTGTCTAAATAAACACCTAGATCTTTACACGTAGACGTAGATTATAAAGGTTTATTATTCAAGTTGTAAGAATAGATGATTTTATTTTTATTTCTAGTAAATGTAATTGAGTGACACTTAAAAATGTTTAAGGACAGTAAATTTGATTCACAATACGCGCACAAATGATCAAGATCGCTTTGTAATTCTATACAATCAGATAAAGACTGTACAGGTTTGAAAATTTTCATATCATCCGCATATAACACAAAGTAACTATTTTGAAAGCATACATAGATGTCATTTATGTAAATATTAAATAAGAGTGGTCCGAGATGCGACCCCTGGGGCACACCCGAGACGATTTCCGTTAAACAGGATGCGAAACCGTTGACAACCGTGATTTGGTGCCGATTACTGACATATGATGCGATCCATCTATAGAGATCACCGTGAATTCCTAGACTAAATAACTTCTGTAAAAGAATATAGTGATTAACACGGTCGAATGCTTTGGAATAATCAGTATAGATGGCATCTACCTGGCATCGCATATCCATTTGAGCATGAAGAAAATTTATAAAAGACAAGATTCGAGGTTGTGGAGCGATTTCTCATAAAGCCATGTTGATTAGTTAACCCCTCCGAATTTTCGAGAATATTAGCTTTTGGTGTCTTAAACGAAATGACATTTTACGAAAACTTTGTATTATTACCGCTTGACAATTAAAGCTCTATAAATGAAACATTTCTGAACGTAGCCGAATAGTAAAAACTGTTTTAGACAGGTTACAAAATAAGCTTTCGAATTATTATATTACAAATAAATGTTAACATTTGTAAATATTAAAATTTAGAATGCAAACATTAAAAAAATGTGAAAATGACTCACGTGATGTTTTTATGTGAAAACGGTACTAAAATCACAGATTATGTAAACAACAATACTTATTCTATTGTATAAATGTGTAATAAACACCTTCGTCACCTCACTTTTTTATCATTTCATATAAAAATATTTAATAGAAATTAACAATGTCAGGCGCCCGTAGGAAATTTGGCGGGATTCAGGCTGCGCGTCTGACAGAATGTTCTTTTTATGTATTTCTATGGACAACTTGAATAGAGATGTGCAGCATGATTCACTATCGACTTTTCACTTTTTATTTGACGGATGTAACTAAAACAATAACGGAGTTATAACGGTTTCTATGGAGACACACGCGCTGACGTGTAAACACGCTTATTGTACTTGACTGCTGTCGTATTTTTAACGCATATATCTGCTTACGTTGCGGAGGGGTTAGAGTGAAGGTGAGATGGTAGAATATAATTGATCGTAAACAATTTTTTCCAAAACTTTACTTAGAATGGGTAATTTGGATATAGGTCGATAGTTGGAGACATCATCTTTACTACCATTTTTAAAGATTGGGGTAATCAAGGCTGTTTTCCACTTGTCAGGAAATGTTCCTTCAGATAGCGATAGTTTGAAAATGGCAAAAATGGGGGGTGTCAGTTGTTTACTACAATAATTTATAAAGATTCCTGGAAGTTGGTCGTTCCCCGGTCCCTTTTTGATATCGATGGACTTAAGGTATTTGAAAGTTATGTCTTCATTGATCTCGATTGAGCTAATAACGCTATTTGAATTAAAACAGTCACTGGCATTGCTTGTATGAGCAGGTTGAACATTCGAAAATACAGAACCAAAATAATCGGAAAATAAATTGGCTACTCCTTTACTGTCATTAGCAGTTTTTTCACCATAAATCATATGATCGGGGATGGTAGGAGATTTTCTTTGAGAATTGAAATAGGACCATATTTTTCTAACATTATGCTGTATGCCGGATTCTTATCTTATTCAAATGAATAATGTATTTAATTCTAATCAACACCTGTTAGACCACAAATTTAGTAGCGATCCTTTAGTAAAATTATGTAATGAGTAGACCCTCTTCTCCCCGTAGATTCCCACTATCCTCCCACCAATCCCGTCCAGGACTCAGACCCAAACCCGGAACTCGGCACCGGACTCGGAGCCGGAACTCGAATGCTTCCACCAGCATTCCCGTGTTCGCGGTCCGAGCCACTCGCGAGTAGGGAGCAGATCCCGAGTTTGAATTCTTTTGTGGGTTCCGGCTCCGAGCTCGGGCTCCAGCCGAACCCGGGTAGCCGCAACAGCACCCAGTACCTAGTCTGCACAAGAACTCGGACTCGGGACCTGCTCCTAGAACTTTTAAAAGGAAGCACGTCTCAGAGGTCTCTGGTAAAATACAGAACTTACCCATCTCTATTATGAACATTTACTAACCCACACTCTGACACTGTTCCTACATTAATCACACAATTTTGCCAAAGCAGAATATCTACTGATAATAAAATACTTAGAAAAGTGTAAATTCACGATTTGAATTCTGCTGACAAACTGCTTTGGCAATTTAGTGGGTGCTTAAAATGAAGAATTACTGTTCCACAAAATTATTATGTAAATCACACAGCCTACAGATGTATTGGCTATTAAGTTACCTTCTCGTAGACTTCCCCAACCGATGACAGTTCCGGTACTTCCTGCAAAGCTATCGCCCCCCCTCGCAAGGCAGATGGGACGAATAGTCTTGGAGTAGGTCACAGGAGAGTCCAATGTTAAAACAGAAATATCATTGTACTGGAAAAAAATCATTGATTAGTTTTCGAATCTGATCCAAATTCCATGATTAATTATAATATATTATGATGGTTTCAAAAGTTAATATACTTGTTAAAGTTAATATACAGATAGTTTTTAAAAATAATACATTTTTATAGTTGTTCCGTTGACGACTTACCAAAGTTCTCATGTCGAAACCTTTGTGGCGAACAACCCTCTTAAGCCTCTTTTCTATGTGGCGCACTTCGTGGTTGACGTGAATGTCGTGGTCTCCCAGTCTCGCTGTCACTCCCGCCACATCATGTGACGTCATGCTGAAAATTAAATTACAAAATTTAATACAATGTTTACTTACAAAATCAATCACATTTATTCATATACTAGCAGACCCAGCCACACGTTGCTGTGGCTAACGAAACGCAACGCCATTACCCAATCTTTATAAAATCCACACCACCCGCTTGCCAGCTGCCCGCTGCCTGAATTGAATATTTGAATTTATCGGCTTTTCTTTACTATAATAAGCATGTATTATACAAATAAACTAATTAACTCGCCACTAATTATACAATGCTTGCAATGCAACACTGGATATTTGAAAAGGGAAAATCAAATACCTACTTACTCTAGGACATCTATTTTCCAATTTCTTCCGTAGAATGAATTTCAAAAGTGACTATACGGCCCGCCAGCCGTTTTAAATCGCACAAAAATGTTTTCTTTGAATTTCTCGGCTTTTCTCTAATATAATTTACATGTATTATACATATAAACATTCCTCTTCAATCACTCTATCTATTGGTGAAAACCGTATGAAAATCCGTTGCGTAGTTTAAAAGATTAACGTGCACATACATTTTGAGCGACTTCATTTTATACTATGTAATGATGTGAACTGAACTTATGAAGTTTTCAAAGTATGTTTTAAAATAAAGGTACATTTATGAAGCCACAGACATATGAATATTACTAGACCAGAACATAAAGGTGAGGGGTAGACAACAACTACAGCAGGGCGCAGAGCGGGAAGATGACTTCGGAGATATGTGATTCGTTGATAACTCAATATGACAGTATATAGGCAACTCACATTATAATATCACCATTTAGTTCTTAAAAGTAAACTCTGCTTTTGAATGAATAGATCTTTTTACACGGGAGTGCGAATTGCTCGCCGCGTAATGAACAAATTTGTGAAGTCTAACTACGGCAAAGTAAAGTTTGCTTATTTTCAGACTCCAATATTTTGTTGGCGTATTTAGTTAGGACACTTTTACAAATGTTTCATAATTTGCTTACCCCGTAAACATCTACGAGCACACGCAATGTATCTCGTGTGATAGTATATATTTACACATTTTCAAAACAGAAACCATGTTTTTTGCGGTGTTATTTTGTAAAATGCAGTGATGAGCGCTCGACGCTGGCTCGCAGAAGAATGATGACGTCACATTTTTTAGATTCACGTGAAGCCATACTCAATTCCAGCCGGTTCCAATGGAACCGGTATGGGGAGGGGGAAATAATACGCTTTTGTCACTTAGGGCAGGTCTACTAATATTCATATGTCTATGAGCTCAACTCATTTTCTGGATAAGATCAACAAAATTGGGGAAAAAAATCATATGCATTCCACAACAAAATTTGGAAACCGTACAATATGCAGGTTTTTAAGGAAAAATATTCTTAATGCTTTTGTGAGACACAGTTGATGGGAGACTTAAATAACTTTACTTTGTTATGCTTTCCATGAAATTATAAATATCATATGCATATATACTTTCTGTGCAGGGTTGCATATAGATGTATAGGTATGTTTTGGTTGCCGTTTTTACCTATTAAGATACCACCACGTCGTGTAACATTTGGAATTGGGCCGCTAACAATAACACTCCTCAACTAGATGGCGATAAGGTTTAAATTCCCACCTAACACCAGCCACCTGTTTGATTTATACAAGAATAAAAAACACCACCAAAAATGTTTGCTAAATTGAGGCACAAATATTTAAATGTTTTACAATAATTTTCTGAAGAATTTAATTTGCCAATTACTCTTTAAACCATAACCGAAAAGAGGTTTGTAAGTAGGATATTTTGAACTTTGAAGCAGTTTTGAACAACTTGATTCTTCATTTTTTCTGGGCTTATAAGAAGACTTTCAAAGGCCAAGGTATGTTCTACTTGCAGTATTTAATTAAAGAACCTAAAATATTTCTAAAGGCGGGTACAGATTGCTGTAACGTAACATGCAATGTAACATGAAAGGAACATTTCATAAGTGTGGACGCAGCGCGCGCACGAACCGAGCATGTACCTACTCGCAGCTGTTCCCGGCATGCGCGCGGTGAACATAGCTCAGTCTGCCGAGAACAAGTCCTCCATTGTTCGCGCGCATTCTGATGTACAGACACGAACAAGCCGTCCACACAGACGCTCCGTGCACACTGCTCGCCCCTTTGTGTTCGACGAAAGAACCTACACTTTGTGGATGGCGGCGCGCACAAGTTGAAATGCTCTGTTGGTATGCGTGGTGTCCACGGTTCGTGCGCGCAAGGCGTCCACACTATGGGAATTCTGTTACATTGCACGATACATTGCGACAATGTGGACGGCAAATTCTTTCATTGCCTGTTACATTGCATGTTACGTTACGGCAATCTGTACCCGCCTTAAGCGGTCTAATTTTCAAATCAAAAACACATGATTTTACTCATTTCGTAGTGAATTGCCTTAAAATTAAAACATTTTTGTAATAACTTGCATAATTTAAGTAAAAACTGTAAGGAATGGGAGAGATCACCCAGGAATGAGACAATCCAAAGTACAATTCCACTTAGTTGGTACACAGGATTAGCGGGATAGCCGGTTATTTGGGAAAAACCCAAGGAAAAGTAACCAAATAAAGAAACTACAAATTTACTTACAGAACTATAACATTGAATATTCCCTATTGCAAATTTTTGGATATTTTATTTAGGGCAGGACGAAAACGGCTCGCGGATCACACAAAATGGGCTGACCGGAATCAGGCAACTACTCAGTATGGACAGAAACTCACTGAGGGAACTGGTCGGACTACTAAAGGCACGCTCCCATCTCAGGAAATGCCTGCAGTGTGGAAGATACTCTCGGTATCACCCTGGTGTAAGACCACCATTCAGAGTCGAAAAGTTGCTAGAAGTGTTTTTAGCCATATTTGATGACCAGTTCTGAATAGCCAGGTACATCCCCATTTTCCTCTTCCCCGGAATGAAATCAACTCAGCACCTCCTTTGAAAAGTCATTAAAAATGATGAAAAAAATATATTGAAAAAATTGGCTAAATAGGTTAGGTTATGGGATATTTTTCAATATTTTTTTATGAATATTATGGACTTTGCAAAGAGACGTTGAGTTGACTTGATTCCGAGTTGGCATGGAACCGGGGATACCACAGTCTCACTGGCTCCAGACGGGAGCTCTTGTGCGGTATGCACATTAAAAAAAAATGCAGCTGTTGAGAGTAGAAGATTTGAATAGATGCAAGAAATATGAAGTGACTCCAATGACGCTAAAGTTTAAATTAGCCTCTCAAAAACTGGGTGTACTGTACAGGGCGCGCAGATACTTTAATAGTACACAACTGCTAACCCTGTACAAATCACAAATGCGCCCCATGGTTGAATTTGGCCGCCATCTCTGGTCTGGAGCTCCAAAATACCTGAAGAATACCCTCGACTCTGTGCAGAAACGGTCGATCCGTTTGATAGATTCTCCCATCTTAACAGACGGATTGCAATCAACAATAACAACAGTGACACAGCAAGCACATTAAATATTCGTTCCACACAAATTAACAAAAAACAGTGAATTTTATGCTCTAAGCAGTGAAAACTATACTAAAACGGGGCTTAAATTGGCCACTAATCTAACTTGACTTACATCTTAATAATATATGTGTTTATAGTGTTTCAAAAGTTAAAACAAAATAAAATTAAAAGTGAATCTTTGTAAATATCTGTTAAATTAAAACTACTACCCACATTGTCAACCTTACTGTCTCGAGTTTGCCTATATAGGTACCTACTTACTTTTCAGGGGAGCAAAACCATAAATCCCAAATTTAAAAAAAAAAAAAAAAATTATATATATATATATATATAATAAATAACCTAAATGTCTAAATCTCGCAGCAAGACTTGCAGTGTGAAGAAAACACTATCATCGCCTCTATTGACCGCATCTGGCACTATGGAATCACCGTCGGCAACGCACCAGTCAATGATAAACATTGACACCGACTCCCTTATCAACTTCTTTGAGTCGAAGCTTGAAACAATGCGTACTGAGAGTAAGAATGCCATTGATGCTATTCATCAAAAATTGGACACTTTATCAAATGAGTGGAAGGACCAGTACACCAAAATCATGGGGTGTGTGAGTGTTCTTCAGGAAGAAAATGCCAGCCTCCGACAAGAAATCCAATCTCTCAGAGATGCTCAAGATGACATGGAGCAGCGTAGCAGAGTGTGTAATTTAGATGTCCACGGCATTCCCGAGGTGAAAGGTGAAAATCTGTTCACCCTAATGGAGAGAATGGGATCAACTATCAACGTGCCACTTCCTAGTAGCGCTGTGGTGTCGGTGCACCGCGTCGCTCGCGGCCACTCGTCTCCCTCCAACCGTCCACGCAACATAGTCGTCCATCTCACGACAAAGCGTCTCCGTGATGATGTCATCGCTGCGGTAAGGACTCGTCGCGGCCTCACAACGGACCAACTAGGACTTGGAGCTCCCACCACTAATTTCTACGTAAATGAGCACCTGACACTAAAAAATAAAATACTCTTTGCCAAAACACGTGCCACCGGAAAAGAAAACGGCTATAAATACATATGGGTGAGGAATGGCAGTATCCTGGCGAAGAGGAATGATCTCTCTCGAGTCGTCACCATTCGTTGCGAGGGAGACCTTAAAAAAATCAGCACTCATGGTCAACAAAATATGTGACTACTAGAACAAACTCGTTACTGCTACTATCGATGCCAGCTTTCTATCACTATCCTGTACTCTTGGTCATTCATTTTTTTCTTGCAAAATTACTCAATATATTTGTTTATAGCGCAATACCTCCATAATCATATAGCACTATCATATTTCCTGCATTTTCATTCATATTTTACACTAAGTAATCAATGTTTTATATATAATTTTGATGCATCATACGTCCTAATTAATTTATCACTCCCGCAAATGTGGAATAAGTCGAATAACACTCTTACTCTAAAAAAATGACCTCATCATCTATATCTGTTTATTACCAGAACTGTGGTGGTATTAAGACCAAAACTCAGGAGCTTCTTATTAATATTTCATCGAATAACTATGATGTTATAGTTCTAATTGAAACGTGGCTTGCAGCAAGTGTAAACACGGCCGAATTCATAGATTCGCGTTACACGGTATTCCGACGAGATAGGAACCGTATAATTACCGGTAAGATGGACGGAGGTGGTGTGTTAGTGGCAGTGCGCAAGGAACTCGCAGCTTCCCGTCTCGACGATTGGGAAAAAAATCAAATTGAACAAATCTTTATATCAATTCCGTTAAGGTCTCTAAATCTCACCATATGTGCTGTATATATACCTCCTGTCTCGCCAGTAATGCTTTATGATATTTTCTCCAAAAACCTGGAATCCGTCTTTTCATCAGAACCAAATAATACGTTTTGTGTTCTTGGAGATCTGAATCTACCTACTCTTACATGGACATTTTCCGAAGGCTGCAATCATGGTATTGCCTCCTCAAACACGGCTGCATCGCAAACTTTTCTTCAAACAATGGCATTGATGAGCTTATTTCAATATAATTGTATACCTAACCACAACGATAAATTCTTAGACCTTATATTTTACAGTCGCGAAACAAAAGTTACACATAGCGACGACCCTCTCCTTTCAGAGGACAGACACCATCCAGCCCTGGAATTTGAAATATCATCCGCGATTCAACCAAAAATTAAAAACAACAAAGAGCGAAGGCACAATTTCAGGAAAGCTGATTATACTCAAATTAATAATGACATTAATTGTATTGATTGGAAGTCAGAAATCGCGAATTTATCAGCAGAAGAAGCAGTAGACCGATTCTATGTAATAATAAACAATATAATTGATGAGTTTATTCCAGTATTGGCCAGACGAAATGACAAATTCCCCATATGGTTTACTCCCGAACTTATTAGCTTATCACGGAAAAAAGATAAAGTTTGGCTCAAATGGAAGACATATAAAGGTCTTTCTGACTATCGTAAATTTTCCTTCTTACGTGCTACATACAAAAAATTGGCTAGTGAATCTCGAAAGTTATTTTTTGAAAACATCGAAAGTTCATTGCAAAATAATATTAAATGCTTTTGGTCATACATATCCTCATTAAAATCATCTGATGGATATCCTGCTACTATGTCCTTCGAAGGGCGCAAATCTAATGATGCCCAAGAAATCTGTAATATGTTCTCTGAGTTCTTCAAGTCAACATTTGAACCCTCCTCTATCAATGACTCAATTAACATTGACCAACTTGAGGTCGTTCGGGACTCTGGACTTACGCACATTCACACCATTGAACTAACGGAACAAGAAGTGCAATCAAGTTTAAAGGCGTTAGATATAAACAAAGGTGCGGGTCACGATGGAATACCGGCATTTTTCCTCAGATCTGCTGCGTCGTCATTGTATGTTCCACTTACCATAATATTTAATAAATGCCTGAGTGACGGGGTTTTCCCTGATAGGTGGAAGTTGGCTTATATTATACCAGTCCATAAGGGTGACTCACGTCAAAAAGTCGAAAACTATAGGCCAATATCCATTCTCTCGGCGATCCCTAAACTCTTGGAAAGACTTGTCCATGATAATATATATCCCCAGCTTGCCGCCAAAATTACAGAACAACAACACGGGTTTGTAAAAGGCAAATCTACCATGAGTAATTTACTAATTTACTCAAATTTCTTATTCACTAGCATGGATCGAGGCCACCAGGTAGATGCAATATACTGCGATTTCAAAAAAGCTTTCGACAAGGTTGACCACCTTATTCTTATTAAAAAAATAATGTTCAATGGAATTAGGGGAAACTTATTACGTTGGTTTGTCTCATATTTGACAAAAAGACAGCAAGCTGTATCATTACGAGGATATACTTCTACGTGGGAACCAGTTACCTCTGGCGTACCACAGGGGTCAATCCTGGGTCCACTGTTATTTATACTTTTTATTAACACTGTTACTAAATGTTTCATGCATTGTTTATTTCTTTTGTACGCCGATGATATAAAAATATTTGCCATTGTTAGGAATTTAAACGATTGTCTGCTCATCCAAAGCGACTTAGTAAGGTTCGAAGCATTTTGCAATGAAAACAAAATTTACCTAAGTTACAACAAATGTAAACAAATAAGCTTCACTAAAAATCACAACGCTATTATACACAATTATTGTATTGGTAACTATTTACTCGAGCGCGTTTACTGTATAAAAGATCTAGGCGTACTTTTTGATTCTAAACTCCATTTCGATGCGCACATTGAGAACATTGTGAATAAAGCTTACCGCATGCTAGGATTTGTCATCAGAAACAGCCGCGAATTTCGAAAACCTGAAACTTATCTTCTACTTTACTACACGCTGGTCCGTTCTCAACTTGAATACTGCACCTCCATATGGACACCACTTTACGGTGTCTATAAAGTCAACATTGAAAGTATTCAAAAGAAATTTCTGCAATACCTCAATTACAGAATGAGCGCACCTAAACGGGGGTACATAAATATGCTCTCGAATTATAACGTCACCACTCTAACTAACCGGCGAACATACCTTGACCTCATGACGCTTTATAAAATCTGCAATAACTTTATCGACTGTCCTGACCTACTGAAACTAATAAACTTCAAAATACCACCCAGAGTAACAAGGCTTAACGACTTATTCCACATTAGCCGGACGCGTACAAATGCTGGTGTCAGGGATCCAATCAGAAGAATGTGCGAATCGTTTAATCAAAATCAAAACATCAAGGATTCCGACCTATTTTTTGATACACGCAGTACTTTTAGTAGAAAATTGAAGGCCGTTTTCCTACAAAGTACAATACCTTAGACATTGCTTGGTTTATAATTTTAACTACCTTTCTTTTTTTAAATTTCTGTATGACATTATTTTTTATCTATATATATATTTGGTCTTACCATCAAAATTTTTCCAAAAACAATTTGTAAACTTTTATAAGGATATTGCGCATTTTTTTTTTTTCATCTCTGTAAAATAATATTTACTTATGTACGTCTTTTCCGTATTTAACGGTAAAAATATTTGTATATGTTTTTATCTGCTGTCAATGTTAATTTGTGAGAAATAGTTTGGATGCAGGCGAATTCTCTATTAATTGTTTTGTATATTCTTGTAAATTGACGTCTGTATCTGTATTTTCTCCTTAAAAAAAAAAAAAAAAAAAAAAAAAAAAAAAAAAAAAAAAAAAAAAAAAAAAAAAAAAAAAAAAAAAAAAAAAAAAAAAAAAAAAAAAAAAAAAAATCTTTAGAGCACAGGCGTCAGGTGGGAATGCTATCCTTGTTCTACCAGTATTTCAATGGAAGATGCTCCGAGGAACTAGCGTCATTGATCCCTTCGGCACTGGTGCACAGCAGGGAACACGCCAAACGGGTGCCCAACATATGTACATGGTAGACATTAGTCACATGAGAACGGGTCGCTTCTTCGACTCGTTCTTGTGTTCAAAAACTCGGCTGTGGAACGATTTGCCGGCCTCTGTATTTCCTCCTTCCTACAACATGGGTCTCTTCAAGACCAATGTTCATTCCTTCCTCTCCTCACAAAGACCCTCCACACGGCGTCTCAGATGACATAGGCCCTGAGGGAAATTATTTTCCTCAGGGCCTCCTGTGTGGAGTTAATATTAAAAAAAAATTCACTTAGAGTGCCATTGTGGGGTGGACCCTGATCCCAGTTACCAGGGATTATACAGAGGAACCCTGCCAAACTTTATCAAAGGGACCGGTTAATGTTAAAGGAATTAGGTAAAATGGGAGAGGCAACACAATGGGCCCATGGCTTGTGTGCACACGGCTATGTTAACCATCTTCGTATCAATTAAAAAATATATATAAAAAGTAGTTTTTACTGTGCAACGCAATGCGCAGCTGTTAGAATGTGTTGATTGTCAATGAGAGATCCTCCACAGAACTGCCGGCCGTTGCTGAAGAGAGCCACAATCCAGGGCCACTCGTTGGGTTCCGCATTGTGGCCACCCACTATCCTCTCTTGGTCCTGGAAAACAAAACAATCAGTGCCTATCCGGAAAAATGATAATGGATTTACCATAATATATTATGTACATGGTACATGCAATGACCAGTTTAGTCTTCTACAAGCTGAATTATCAACCACCGACAACCGTTTAGTTCCAATTTTTATAGTACATAATAATTTTAATAATCAATATTTACATACTCGTATATTATACACAAAATACATAATTTTCACAACACATCACTTTAACCTCCAAACTACAAATACCTACCCTACTAATTTCCTGGGTTTTCCCGCTAATAATCCATCTGTCAAAATTGACTCAATTTTTTTAGTGCTTTTTAGAAATGGAACATATTTCAAAATGATATATGAGAATCTTACAAGAAAGTACCTACCCCAATTTTCACAGATGAAGATATTTTTTATCAAGTTATCGTGAGTGTCCTCGGGTACAAACAATATTTTTTTTAAATGTGCAAAAATTTATTTACAACATTTATTTACCTGGTGTCCATTCTTTCCTCCACAAGAATAAGAATGAGTTTCTGATGATCCGGGAGAAACAGTTGTCTGGGATGGGGGCCCGTGTGTCGGTACTGCAGGAGGCCACTATAACATATTTACATGTGGGGGCATTTATTTACATTATAATATGTACAAGTTTTAAGATTGGTGCGATATTTCTATAATATATGTGAAGGTTAACAACTAGTCTTTTTACAGTTTATATAGGCTATAGAATTTGAATGCATGCGTTCTTACAATGGGTTTCTGTGTGGCCTTGGTGGTCTGTTTGGTGCCCCAGGTGGTAAACAGTGGCTTCTTTGTTGTGGTGGAGGGAATCGTGGGTGCTTTGGTTGTGAATTGGCCTGGAAATCCCGCATTAACAATTGAATAAGTAATTAAATATTAATATAATGATTGGTTTGATGGTTGTAAGTTGTAAGCACCATGTGGCGCCATGGTATTTACAAAAGCTTTCGATTTCTGCTAAAATTTAAATATTCGATTTAGGTTCTGTCCAAAATTTTTAAATTGCAAAATGCTTTGATGGTCAATATCTTAATTTTATGAACAGTGTTTGAATGTATAATGTGTCAAATTCTGATAGGAATCCATTAAAAAAAAATTGAGCCCCCAAAAATTGATGTTTTTGGTGTAATATCCTATTATTCTTTTATATTATATGTATGTATGTTTGTTACTCTTTCACGCAAAAACTACTGCATGGATTTTAAAAATTCTTTCACTAATAGAAAGCTACATTATTTGTGAGTACTGTAGGCTATAGGCTATATATATTGGTAAGCTCTGGCGTTATGAAATTATTTATTATACGTTTATTGTCCAGACGAAAAGCAAAGCGTTGCTAAGTAATTGTTGACGTGCGCTGTCATTTTGTTTAGGTTACTATGGAGATCCCTTTGATAATTAAATTTTTTTGCGCGTGTTATTTGAAAAATGAAGGCAAAAGCTAGTCTTGACTAAAGTCTACAATACACGACATCTTTTTTCAGTCCGATTCCAATTAGAGACCAAAGTCAACATTTTTCGCTTTACGCGATCGCTATTTTCATATCTACGATTTCAGTTGGCATCACAGCAAACAGCGTGGTTCTTGTATTGTTTGCAGTGATGACAATTTGAAATCGTAGACATAAAAATGGATATGAAAATAGCGGTCGCGTAAAGCGATGTAAAACGACCATAAGAAATTTCGGCATAATTGCCACTTCATTTTGTCAAAAATTTATTTTTCCGATCTGTGGCTGATTGAGTTCAATTCCTCAGCTGGCTAAGTCCTCCGTCACAACACCAGCAACATTTTCCGCTTACTGTTGTGGTAGTAGTAATTTGTCAAATATTATCTGATTAATCGTATCCGAGAAAGGTTTATCTTTCATAGTAGGTAGATACCTGTTTTAACCTTTCACCATCGGATTTTTATTATTCAATCGAAGATTTAAGGAATGTACCTATCTAAATGGCCAAAAATAGAAAAATGCAGCTCTACTTATAATAAACACACATTTCTATCAATTTCCACGTCTTGGAGACCGTTTGATTGTTCAATTTAAAATAAATTATTGTCAGAATGAAAAGTATATTCTAACCAAAGCTTGGAGGGTGCGTGGGGGCTGCGTGATCCGGGGGGTGCGTTGGGAGGGGTGGCTGCGCCGGGGGCCACCCTGCGAAGGGGGTGAAGCGTGAGGGGGGCCCGAAGGCGAGGGTTTCCACTACGTCGGGCGAGTCCAGGGGTGCCGGAGCCTCGTAGGCGGGGTCGACGGCGGCCACTACGGGTGTGTATTCAGGGTCCACGGGGGCCACCACGGGCGGAACGGCGGGGTTGAAGGAGCCGTCGCCCTCCAGAGTGACGGGGCTGACGCAGCAGACGCCGAGGGTTTGAAACACATCGGGCTACAAAAAATAAATAGGTTAATAAAAAAATAGAAACATAAAAATCGAAAACAATTATTGGTTTTCCCTTCGAACTAGAAAAATTTTCGCCTGCGGCTTTTTCCGTGTCTTTCTCTATAAATATAATAATAATTCATATTCCTCTTTCCCCCAAGCCACATAAGTATCTACCCGAAATGGGGATACTGGTAGTTGGGGATGGGCGTTTTTAGGTGTCTGTATGAGAATTACCTATAACTAATGTTATTTTCTACTTCCCTTCGCTCTCGCTTTTAGGTAGGTACTCCAGTTGGGGATATCATGAAAAAATGTTTCATAGATTTTATTATCATTTGACCTTTCCAAACGAATATTTTCATAAATAAATAATGGTGTAATCCCCCCCCCCCCACCCCTTCCCTGGGGGGTGCAATTGACTGTTAGTGCCTAGCGCCCCTGGGCCTCTTAAATCCGGGCCTGCATGCCCCCCCTACATTCGAAACTTGCGTGAGGAATTCCCAGCTGCAGTCTGCTTGACGAAAATCAATTTCCGAAAGGTGTCCTTCGAAATAATAACAATCAACCTAATCAGTAAACCAACCTGCTTTATCTGCTCGCTGTAATAGTTGCAGGTATCATATCCCCCGAACACCCAGGGGCCCCAGGACGCCAAGTCGGGCACCTTGAAGTAGGGGTAACACTCCCTGAAGGATGCGCACTTGCCCCTCTGCCCGGAGGCCGTGATGCAGGGCGCGTGGGGCAAGGGGAGTCTGCCCGCTGGGGCTGCGTTGGGCAACACGGCGCCATTTTGGAATGGAATATCAGTATTTTCGAATGGATTGTTGCCATCCTGGAAAAGGTGACCGCCAGCCCGAATGAAGTTGGTGCCCAGCGTGGGGCTGGCGCGGAGCGAGGGATAGCTGCCCAGGAAGGCGTTGGGGATCGCAAATCCCTGCCCGATGAAGAATTGGCGGCTACTTCTTTCTGATTTTTTGTCCACCTCTTCTTTTGCTTGAGCATCTACAATCTCGCGGCGGTGTCGCACGCTACCAGTCACTAGAAAAAAAAAACACATTTACTTTTAAGTGCCGTGTTAGCAACCGGATACTTCTCAATTTCTCTTTGACTTCTCCTTCCCCTCTCACTCTTTCAGCTTCTCAACTTTATGATACTTACACACATACTCATAAATGAGCATGCTAATTTCTCCTTCCACCCGCGAATCAAGAGCATGCTCATTTGGGAAAGACATAGGTATCACCAATGACGTTATATTCACATGTTCATTAGTAGCAAGAGAGTATGCTACTAATGAGCACGTATGAACTCGTTTAGGAATGCATAGACCCATTGACTGGTGGTCTTGTGCAGTATTGTGGTAATTGCATGTAGTAGTCTGCATACGGAATAAAAAATTATATCATATTAATTTGTTATATATTTTCAGGGAAATTGTTAGGAAGCAGAAATTATGTTTCCGCTCCAATGCAATTTATTAGTTTCCTTTAAATTTCAATTTCTTAGAGGAAAAGCTTTAGTCTAATTGTTACGTACTTACTTTAGTCACTAACCCCTTTCCATGAAACACCACTGGGCTAAAGTTCGGTGTTTGGGCTAAAATCCTAAAAAATAAAACTAGTTATTTTTATACTAATTTGGGGTCGGGGAATCCGAATCTGAAAGAATTAGGCGGCGGCAAGCAATATTAACTGAATTACACGACTTTAAAATTTTTTATACACATACAGGAAAATAGCCATTTTGGAAGCATTTTGATTCCTAGAAAATCAAACTAGTTATTTTTATACTAACTATGGGCCGGGGAATCCGAATCTGAAAGAATTAGGCGGCGGCAAGCAATATTAACTGAATTAAACGACTTTTAAATTTTCTATACACACACACATGAAAATAATCATTTCGGAAGTATTTTGACACACGTAGTACAAAGATCATAGAAAAACAAGATAACATAGATGTTTTTACCACACAAAATTAAGTGTTGCCGTTAAGCAGTAATATTAATAACGTAAAATAACATGTTTATATTTTAAGTACTTATTTTTTATAAATTTTACTCACTTTTGTATCACAAACCATGTTACATAAACCCGGCGTAGCTGCTAAACTACTTGAAAACAGGGATGTTTTTTTGCCGTGACGCGAGCAGGCGGTATAAAGGGGCACAAACCATGTTACACAAACCTAGCGTAGCCGCTAAACTACTCGAAAACAGGGATGTTTTTTTGCCGTGACGCGAGCAGGCGGTATAAAGGGGCACAAACCATGTTACACAAACCTAGCGTTAGGTTAGGTTAGGTTAGGGACGCGAGCAGGCGGTATAAAGGGGCACAAACCATGTTACTTTTACCGCTTAGCTGGACTCTTATATGATCCGCGTATCCGACAGGAACCCTTCGAGACAAGCGAGTTTGACAAGGATACGACGGACGAAGAAGACTTGGTCGATTTATAAGGTATGTTTTTCTGCTGTTTTTTCTGCTGTTATCTATTTTCATATTGATATAGGGATAAATATTTTTGAGAGCTGGTAACACTGCCGGCACATGTTTTTGTATATTTCTTGTTTTTCTATGATCTTTGTACTACGTGTGTCAAAATACTTCCGAAATGATTATTTTCATGTGTGTGTGTATAGAAAACTTTAAAGTCGTTTAATTCAGTTAATATTGCTTGCCGCCGCCTAATTCTTTCAGATTCGGATTCCCCGGCCCATAGTTAGTATAAAAATAACTAGTTTGATTTTCTAGGAATCAAAATGCTTCCAAAATGGCTATTTTCCTGTATGTGTATAAATTTTTTTAAAGTCGTGTAATTCAGTTAATATTGCTTGCCGCCGCCTAATTCTTTCAGATTCGGATTCCCCGACCCCAAATTAGTATAAAAATAACTAGTTTTATTTTTTAGGAATTTAGCCCAAACACCGAATTTATTCCCACCACTGTTTTCCTACCCATTTCCCTCCAAAACTACATTTTCCCGCTACGAATTTACCTGTGAAACCATAGATTTAATAATATATAAATCTATGTGTGAAACCGACTTCATTGTTATTGTTTCGAACATGTACGAACACTTCAATTTGAAAGCATTGACGTATAATAATAATAATTTTCATGTTTGGAACACGTTTTGATGTTACCCACATGAAAGTACCTACTCCCATTTCATTAAAATATTCATAATTATGATTGAAAGTACCTACCTAATTAAATTTTAATCAAGAAATCATTGGATTTTATTAAGATGTATCGAAGAAGTTGAGTACACAGACTGATGGACATTAAAAACCAACGGGAGGCACGGACATCCCAAATACGATTCCGATTTGCTATAATATTATTCCGAACAACGGAAATCGTTGAAGTGGGTGCGGTGAGGGGTATTGAACTTCAAATTGTTATATGTTATAATCATTTATAATAGACATTTCGTGGGCACGTGATAATATCTTTGAATGGAAAAAATTTGGTGGACTCATCTAACGGTTCATCACGGTTAGCGACATTTATAAAATAAACTTGTAAGTAGCTTATGTAGAGGACATACCAGGGTTTGTGTCAATCTATGAATTGTCGTAAAATACATTCAATTGACAATGCAATAATCGATGACTTTATTAATTAGATTAATCAATTGAATTGTACAAGAGTCGACTAAGACAAGAAACACCAGAGCTTTTTTCGTGGGGTAATTTTGGAGTAAAAAGTTAAGGTTACAAAAGGTTTGATATTTTTAAACGCGATTTACAGGAATAGAAATGTTTACAGAAAAGAATTGTTTTTTTTTTAAACTCTTTATTGTCGATTTGCACTATTTTAAAATTATATAGGTAAACGTATCGCTTCATTTATCAGTGAAATGTTCGTTTTAAATTTGACCGCCCAATGGTAGAAAACTTAGTGAAAATAATATTTTTTTTATTATTTATTAACCATGATATTATGATATATACAAAATACAATATACATTTTTTTTGGTACGTACCACTTCACTAGGCTGAGCCTGTTCCGAGGTGGCAGGAATTTAAACTAATTTTGATATCTTAATCTTGGAAGAAAAATAAGATAGAAATAAAAATATTTTAATTTAAATAGATAAATAGAATAAAAGAAAAACAGAAAAAATATGAAAGAAACAAATTAGAAATTATAATGTTTAGATCATTTCTATAGCGCCGTTTTGGTGAGAAACTCTCTCATTGAATACTGAATGATGTATTATTGAAAGACAAAAATCCATTATCGTATCAGTAAAAGTATCAAAAATTCACCCCGACACAGTCCTTGTTCTACCGGTATTTCAATGGAAGATGATCCGAGGAACTGGCGTAATGATCCCTTCGGCACCGGCGCACAGTCAGGAAACATGCCAAACGCGCTCCCAACATTTGTGCACAGTTGACTTTTTAACATGAGAATGGGTCGTTTCTACGACTCGTTCTTGAGATCAACAGCTCGGCTGTGGAACGATCTTCCGGCTGTGTTTCCTTCTTCCTACAACATGAATATCTTCAAAACCCGCGTTCACTCCTTCCTTTCCAGAAAAAAACCCTCCACACAACACCCCCAAAGATGACATCAATCAACGAAAAATCATCAACATTCTACTCCTGTTTTGAGTTTTTATTACCTACCCTATCAATTTATTACACCAAACATTTTCATCATCTCAAATTTAACACGTGTTCAGAAACATATTATTATTACTGCTATAAAACATAAGTCATTTTGAAACATTATTCATTACCATTGCTAACGAATCCAGTGATATATTTAAAAGATAATATTTTCCCTATTGGGTAAAATATTTATCTTGCTCGGTATAACTAAACTCGGTAATGGCCATTTTTTTATCTCTCAGGCCTTAGTTTATTTACGAGTTGGAGCCGCAGGTTTTTATAGACATTATTTATGAATCACTTGTGAATCTGGAACTAAAACTGAATCAATTAATAAAACAGCTTCTTTTGGTCGCCATATTTTTCAGGGGGTACTTATTTTTTGTTTTCCATTCTAATCTTGGCGCAGTGGTTGTAATTATATCAAGTAAATTCTTGGATGTTTCTTATTATTTTCTAAACTGCGAATTTCCTAAAAAAATTCATTACACAGGTTGCACACACGTTGGCTGAGCTACATATTTTAGGAATCGCGTATTTCTTTGGTTTAAATTTCTTAGGGCTAATCTTGACAAACATAGCCGTGATTTTTCGTTTTTTATTAAACATACAATTATTAACAATCCCACAATTTTAATTTCCCTTGAGTTTTTACGGGTCTGCGCTAGTATTGTTACAACATCCAGCAGATAAGTATTCGGATTCAACCAGAGCAAACTGCGATCGGACCAACTGTTCTTGTTCGTAAAATATATATATATATATTTTGAATTAGGCAATTCACCCTAAAAAGAGTGGTTTGTATAATATTAATTAACAATCATCGATCAATAAACAATATGCTTTATTAGCAAAATAAATCTCCTTGTGGCGTTTTAATTTCCGTTGTGTAGGAAGGGGAGACCTAGGAGAGTTGTAACAGAGGAGAGTTGTGAGAAAGACGATTTCTCCCTACCTATAGTAGTTAGCGATATTGTAAAAATGCTCGTTTGTCGCTTTAGAGACGTGCTACTTCACTCATTACCCACCGGCGGCGCACGAGAAGCGGTTGCGTAATTACGACGTCTGCTGCAAAAAAATGCGAAAATTAAGTTTTTCTTAAAAATTTTGATTGAATTTATATCACGTCTTATTACAAGTGCGTTGTTGTGTTATTTTTTCTTAAGTTGTATGGTTATTTAAGTCTCAAAGCGTTGCATTGATCTTTTGGGTTTGCATCGTGTTTAGAAAATATGAATCATTATTCGGACCAAGTCGTAATTTTGAGCACCTAGGAGAGTTGTAACAGCCTGTCACAACTCTCCTTTTGACTTCATTTTTCTGCTGGGTTATTTCGACACTTTTTAAAATTAATTTACAATGTCTGTATGTGTGTTTGTGCGTTAGTATATTAAGGTAAAATCTTGCAAGTGCAGTCCGCAATAAAAGCTTGTCTCAAAAAAATCATTTTCGATAAAAAAAATATTTGGACTTGTAGTGTGATATTGCATGCTGGATGACAACTTTTTTTGTTTCAGAATGCCTAATAACTATACACGAAAGACTGGTAAAGGCATTGCTAGTGTCTAAATACTCAAATATTGTAAATACAAAGCTGTCACAACTTACCTCGGTACCTCGGTTGTTCTTTTTGTTGATTTTCTCGAACATCGTAATACTTTAATTAATTTTGATGATTGTTTTGGAAAGGGAAGGAATGGTGCTACCTCCATTTACATAGATCATAAATACGGAATATTTCATGAGCGAGATATGTCCCTTTAATTAAAAATTGTCACAACTCTCCTAGGTCTCCCCTACTAGGCACATATGGTAAAGAAAGATGGAATAGTTTTTCGTTTTCAGTCTGCTAAAGTTTTTAATTTTCTTGTGGTGTCCTCTCGTACCGTAGGTCAGCTGTCGCCAAACTTCACAATATAGCATCGATGACACAGGGCGAGTTTACAAGCTACTATCTACTAAGTTTAAAAGCGGGTAAATCGGCGAGTGAGATTGTCATGATGACACACAAAACTGTCCACTCGCTCAGAAGCGTAGGAAACTGAGGCCGCTACTAGCGCCAGTAAGGGAACGTACCCATACTACGTGACACACTTTTTGCAATTTTTTACCCCCCCCGGTGACCACGTCTAGTATATTCCAAGACCCCCCCCCCTACAGTTTTCACGTAGTATTTCATAAATATGGTTTCGAAACATTTTTTGTTAACAAAAAATAAAAAATGTATTATTTGGCTTATATTTGTCTTTATTAATACGGCGCTTGCTGCGTGACAGCAAGAGTGCATGCATTACAAGTGGAAAAAATATTATCAAGATAAAACTTATGTCAAAATATATTGAAACCGGAACGTAATTTATGGAAATGAAAGTCTTGTTATTTTTATAAACATTTTTCATCTCAATCATCTTCAACAAACACGTTCCCTGAACTTTTTCACTTATTTGAATGTACGAGGGTGGGTTTTTAAGTTTGCGGATTGGGTAAGGAGTGGAAATAAAAACCAAAATTATTTTTCCTTTTCAACATATTCACATACTACCCTAATACACTTTTCCGATCTTTAAATTAACTTATAGGACCTTTATAATAGCGCGGAACTCAATTTTCTCCATATTTCACAATTTCTTCCCGATTGAAGTGTTTGGTCGACGATAGCTCAAAGACTAATGACCTAATTACGATAAAACCCGGTGTTTATCCTAAAAATGAGTTGTTCAATTAGTATCTAATTCAGCGGTACCCCCATTAATCACTTACTTTCCCATTCCGCGAACTTAAAAACCTCCCCTCGTAGCTCGAAAAAAACGCGAGATTTCTAGATTGACTACGTGATAAAAACCGAAGCCCCCCCCCCCTCCGTTGTGACCAAGCATGGTATTTTGATGACCCCCCCTGAACAGGTCACGTAGTATGGGTACGTACCTTAACAAGAATAACGACGCTTGCGTGAACTAATTCTTCAGATGTTTGACAGTCGAAATCAGCTGTTTATCGGAAGTCATGTTGGAAACATAAATAAACCAATCACGAGCAAGCGGAGCAAGCGTGTAGGCGAGTAAAGTTGACGACCTTTCAACTTTTTCCGCATATTGTCAACAATCTGCTAGTCACTGCTAGTTAGCAAGTAACACGATGACACTGGGCGAGTCTACTAACAGATAGTGAATTTCCCAGATAGTAGCTTGTAAACTCGCCCTGTGTCATCGACGCTTTAGGTGGCAGCTTGGCACAACTTAGCGGAATTGTTCTAGTACCAGTCACGTTGAATTCAAAGCCACGAGAAGCTCTCTACAACGCACGCCTAATTGAACATAGCTTTCCTAATTCTAGAATCTTGCCATTAGCCGTTTGAAACCAAATTAAACAAATAAGTTACTACATTACACACATTATTTAATTTATAGTTTATCGCTGCAGAATACCTTACTGTTACCGTTTTTTTACGTTGGACTGTAATAAGAAATTTTCATTTATTTAATTTGTCAACAGATGTCTTTATGGTTCCATTTAATTTTCAATGTTAGTAGATTCCTGTTTTACCATAGTAACCATTTTCATTCATACTGTAGTAACTGTAGATCCATTTCTGTAGATTTTTGCTTTATCATCTCCACCATATTTCTTTGTTTTTTTTCAAGACTAAATTATTTTTTCTCTTCAAATTTACAAACTCATTGAAGATATAAATAAAAATAAAAGAAGGGATGAATAAGTGATTGATACATCAAAACATAATATGTGATTGATACATCAAAACATTGCCCCTTATTTAAAATTATTATAATGTTTAAAATTATATTCAATTAGGTATTTAAAATCGCTAGACGTACCTAATATTTCGCGGAAATGAATTATTATGTGTATTGTATTTATATTAGATTGCTAAGTATATACCAGACTGTGATAAGTATTTTAACGTTAATTTTATTCTTAATGACTATTCCTGTATTTTCGTTATTTGTTTTTGGGGTGTTATGCCGTGTTGCGCTACATCCTTCTTTAGCCAAAGTTTCGGACAGCCTTGCAATGTAGATCAGGGCAGATCCGGCAGATTGTGTGACTCACACATCTACTGGATCTGCCCTGATGATGGACACTGCAACGCAGTCCGAAACGTTGGCTAAAGAAGGAGGTAGCGCAACACGGCAAACACCCCCAAAACTAATAACGAAAATATTTTGGCCGTGAAAATCTAAAAACGTATCATCCCTGTATTTATTGTAAGTATCTTAGTATGTTTAATTTTGTTTTTGTTTATAATTTTTTTTTGTTTTTGATTTTGTTATGCGCATTTAGATTTATATGTTTATATGTGTGAAATTAAAAAATAAATAAATTTTAGTCTTAATAATTTTTCTTGTATCTTTAATTATTATAATATGTTTATGTATTATAAATTATAATGGTTTATAATAATTTCGTATCTTTTACAAAATGAAGTGCCTGCATTTTTTGCTACCACATGGTTTATAACCTAGCATAACAAGTAGGGAAAATCAAAATATCTAACCTATACTTATATCTCTAAATTTTAAAAACTTAACAACGAAAGAAAAAGTGTTAACATCGAATAGGAATGTCAAATTCATCGTAAACAAGATGACACTAATGTTTGAACACGTAGGCGTAACAAGGTGACAAACACAGAACACACATAATTTAATTCAGAGGTTTTGGAGCTGTCAAAAAAACACGGGTTGCCCACAGTTTAACATGTCTGCATATCTATAAAATGAACAAAGTAAAATTGGATGCGATTTTTCCTTCTTTCGTCTCTGAATAAAGACGTCGATACCGAAAACAATGGCGGGCGTGCAATTAAAATTCTCCAAGTTATTCTCTAATTCAGATTCAAGTCGCGGACAGGAGCAATCAGATAAAATATACTTTCGCGGTGAACGGGAAAGGTCGTCCACACCAAAATATCTCGCTAAAGTGATGCAACTCCATTGATAAACATCATCACAGATGAACTCTCACCTGTATACGTTAGTATGTAATATTTTCTAGCGCGTGTCATGTGTTTATCTTCTCAAAGAGCCAGTGGAACTACGGCACTAAGTGGGGAATAAAATGAGAAAAATGAAAAGGAAGGAAAGAGGGGCAAAGGATATGTGTAGTCAGATGGTGACATGATTGCCCCCCGAAATGATATTTACTATACAATTATGATTGGCCAATTTCAGACGTAAATTCGACTTAAAGTTACCTTTAATAATGTTGGTATGAATATTAAAGGAATTTGTAGAGTGTCAATTTTTTGTTTTTTTTACGCTGGTATATACAATATACTCGTATTATAAGCAATAATTATCAGCCTGAAACACTCATCCACATTGAAAAATCTTCCGAGAAAAGATACATGACGCCAACGGGACGCAAATGATTCAATATATACTAGTGTTTCATTCAACAATTACTGCTTATTATATTTTTTCCACCTGAAAACAACCAACTTTATTTTTACGAGAGAGACATTGTTAGTGTTAAAATCCCTCGCTAGGTGGCGTTGAGACAAATTATGTCTTCATTTATTGGGGAAATACTTAAACTTGTCAAATATTAATTATTATTTTTATTGTTAAACTAACGTTTAAGACAAGATTTTTATGCATAGTACAAAGGGTAATAATTATTATAAGCAATAATTGTCAGCCTGAAACACTCATCCACATTGAAAAATCTTCCGCGAAAAGATACATGACGCCAACGGGACTTGAACCCGTGTCCTTCTGATTGCCGGTCAGCTGCTCTCCCAATTGAGCTATGGCGGCTTATCTTGTACCCGCCAAATGATTCAATATATACTAGTGTTTCATTCAACAATTACTGCTTATTATATTTTTTCCACCTGCTCAATTGGGAGAGCAGCTGACCGGCAATCAGAAGGACACGGGTTCAAGTCCCGTTGGTGTCATGTATCTTTTCTCGGAAGATTTTTCAATGTGGATGAGTGTTTCAGGCTGATAATTATTGCTTATAATAATTGTTACCCTTTGTGCTATGCATAAAAATCTTATCTTAAACGTTAGTTTAACAATAAAAATAATAAACAATATACCTACTCTTATATAGACATGTAGTTTTATCGTTGATGCGTTTCAATGAAAATATGTTTTATACTTTTGTTATTCGGCAGTACATTCTCCCTGCACTCCCCGTCGGGGTCACTTAATTATATCATGTGTAAGTAATTAGGTGTACGCGTGTACCGGATTTTCCCTAAACCGACTGCATATTGAATAAAAGTACCTATGCCAGGGGGCAATTGTCGGCGGAGTCATGGAACCATGTCAGATCTCCCACTAAATACAGATATTTCAGTGAACACGTTTTCATTCTCTAACTAACTACTAACCAACTAACCATCACGCCGTTTCCCGCAAGGGGTAGGCAGAGAGGACGGACCGCCAAACAAATCTGTCTTATTTTTGCACACACTCTTTGCCTCGTTCACATTCATACATCGTCTCATACATACTCTTCTATTATTGTGACTCTTGACATGGCCCGTCTCAAGTATCCGATTCACTTGATCTTCTTACTCGGGCGTCCCCGACTTCTTCTACAATTCACATTTGCGTCATATATTCTTTTTACACTACTTTCTTCATTCATTCGCTCTACATGCCCAAACCATCTGAGGGTCCCTTTTTAATCTTACTCATTACGCTTACATCAGCCTTGCATTCTTTGCGGACATCCACATTTCTCACACAATCATACATGGTTTTATCACACACACACGCCTCAGAGATCTCATTTCAACAGCATTCAGTCTGCTTTCTTCCTTCCTCTACCAATATTATTATCCTCTGCCAATTATTTTGTAGTTTTCATGCAAAACTTTATTTTGGAGTTGGAAAATATCCAACCAAACTTAATATTTAAAAACAATCAAATATGAAGGTTCTCCTGAAATAATAAAAAAATCGAATTCTTCATGGCTTGCATTTTATGAAATGGACACATCTCTATTAAATATTTCTACACATTTTAATTTTTTAAATATTCCATTTCGTTGGGCATTTTGGCCTCAAATCCAAAATGAAGTTTTATATCGAAAAGGCCGCGCAGCCGTTCCTCCTAAGTAAGTATATTGTTTAAATTCTTGCTGCTATACCTCAGAGCATGCTGATCAATTGATCTAATCCACTTAAATATATTGCTTTCACGGGTTTTTTTATGTTATGTTATGAGTTATGAGTAATGTGACATCTTTACTTCTTTGTGTGCGTCATCTCTTACACCTATGTTGTTGGAAAGCAAACTTTGGTGATGGTACAAAGTTCTCTGCATTTTGGCAGTTTCGACAGTTCTCTAGATTTTGACTTGGCGATAGTTTCGTTATGTTCAGGATTTATTGTTTATTATTTTATGTTTACGTAAAAGTTGTATTTATTTCGCATTTTCTGTGGTCAAGGGGCACCTAATGCTCTCAAATACGCATCCGTAGATCGAGGATTCAAATCCCGGCGTGCGCAAGTAAACTTTGTTTAATAAGTTTGCATTGTTTAACAATAAATAATTCAATTAAAATAATGCTTATATAGTACCTACATTCAAGGCACATTCAGCAGTGAAGATACTCTGAGCATCGCTTTTGTGAAATACCACTATACAGAATTGAAACGTTGTTTATTTATTTATTTTTTTATTTCTGTGTATTACAGTTACCTATTAATTAACATTTTTACATAAAAGATAAATTTTGAAAACATTTTTACATAATATATTTTACGATTTTATTATGTTGGGTGTATGGTAGGTTTGCGAAGGTGAAACTGTGGATTGGTATTGTATGTTTCGTGAACACCTCACTAGGAGAACCTGTGCTGAGGTGTTTACGTGTTTATTTATGATTATGTGTGACAAGTATTAATGTGTTGGAGTAGAAAGTTTTATATTTATTTTATTTAATGGTTATTGTACATTGGTTATTAAGAAGTTAATTTTTATGTTTGGTTTGGAGTAAATAGGTTTTGGAAAAATAGTGTTCCTTTAGCTTTTATCCAGACTGTGATTTGTTTTTTTAGTTTATTTGTTGGTGAATAATCAGCAGATTGTTTCAAAGAAGGTGGCATGCTGTTATATAGTTTGATAGAATAGTAGTTAAAGGATCTTTGTCCGTGGGTCGTGTGCTTTAGCGGGATTTTAGAAATGGCTTTTGAATGGTTATTACATACGAAAAGCCAGATACTTCCCCTCTGCTCTATCTTCAGCTTAACAACATGCCCCATTTGGGGATGCCATAATCTCACATGCTCCAGGCGGCTGTGAGCAGTTGGGACTCTTAGAAAAAAGAAAGATAAATATAAAATTTGCGGCGGGGACTACCATATCAATGTATACCATCTATCGAAGATATTGTATCCCGCATTACAATCACGATACAAGGAGAACACATCCCGACTGTGACTGCACCACACATCAGGAGTCTTGTGTCTCGAGGATATTGTGCATTCACAATGGACACGGAGGTGTCCAAGCAAACTGTCAAATTACTTAGGCACGATGCCAGGAAAGCGGCTCTTATTTTACAAGAGCACGAATTCTTTGGAAACAAGGTGGCTTTTTGGCGAAACGGGTTCTCAGCACTTCCCACAAGTATTGGACCAGTGGAGAGGTCATTGCCACTAGCCATGCAAATTAAGCCTTTATTACGTAGGTACCCGAAATAATAATTTATCATATGCAAATCACCTTCGCAGACAAATGGCCCGCGGCGGACGTTTTGGTTTGTCACCCGAACACCCGATCATCGTCACCCGTCACCAGGTACCCATCATCCGTGCCAACACATTCGAGGAACTCTGACTGGATGGACACTTTAGCGACGTGGTTCTTTATATGGTTATACCCTCGTACGTTCTAATTAAATAAAGTGACACTAATAAGGACTGTCCACCGTTTCATTCAAATTCAAAATATCTTTACTGTACACAAAGCTAATACAATAATACTAAATACAGAATAAATTCTTGTACAATGGGTTCGGCTTGCCTCCCAGAACCTCTCCTCTATTGAGATTGACGATTTGATGGAAGGTGGCAATAGTTGAATTGGTAAAAGCGCACGTCCCGGTTCAAATGCGATCATTGTCTTTTTCTATTTTTCCGTGTCTTCTTTCATATTTTCGTTTAGATTGTCTTCTTATTCTTCTATTTTATCAGTTTTTTATTAATTTATAATATTACTTAGGGATGGGCATAATTTAAATTTCTATCTCTGAATAACTTTAATAAAATAATCGAAAGATGCAATGAATCATTCTGACTACGCCAATTTGTATGGATACGTGACGATGAGCATTTTTGTTTACGCCACTTTTTTTTTTTTTACAGTGACTAACCGCACAAGAATCTCAACTGCTCCCGTCTGGAGCCAGTGAGACTATGGCATCCCCGATTGGGGTATGTTGTGAGGCTGAAGGTAGTGGGGAGGGGAAGGAGGTGGGGAAGAGGAAGGTTGGGAAGTACCTGACTATTCAGATCTGGTCACTAAACACGGCTAAAGCCATTTTCAAGCAACGTTTCAATTCTGAATGGTGGTCTTACACCAGGGCGATACTGATAGTATCTTCCACTCTGGAACATGCCGCAAAAATACTATATATTATTTTAAATGAATTAATTGTGAAATAACACAAATTAATCAAATAAAATCAAGAGTCTTACCCACTGGACTACGGAGGTCGTCAATAAAAAATATCCACATCTTTCAAATCCGAAGGTTTTTTTATTAGGATATTTCATTAATGTAATAATTGTTGACACTCCGTAAATGTTTCAAACAATTAAAAAAATGTGCAATTCACACGCGGTAGAAGTGAAACCTTCAGAAAACTAAGAGTGGGGAGGCTAAGAAGAACCGCCCAAATGGGAGACCGATAGGCTATGAAGTACCGCACAAAGAGGAGATTATACTATAATCTCGCTTTTTCATTTCATTGAGATTCAAATCACAACGAAAAGAAGTTTTCATTCCAATAAATTAAAAAAGGATAAAAACACAAAGGTTACTGAAAAATAATTAGATATTTAAGAATAGGCAAATAAGCGTAGATAAAAAAATATTACAATAAGCGTTAATCAACAGTCATGGTTAATTTAATTTAGTTTAAAATGACGCCACAAAGTAATTTTGCATTATTGAACAAACGAATAAAAATCACGCAAGCACAAAGAAATTAAAATATAATTATATGCATGTGCTCCTTGTATGGATATCGCATCCACAATCAACGCGCGATGCGATGGGTGATTAGCTGTCGGGTTGCGTTCATCCCGCTCGTTAGTGCTTTCCTGAACCAAATTGGGATCGGCCTGAAAAGCTGATGGTTTGTCCGGATTTAATGATGTTTTTATAAATTCCCTTTGCGGCTCGTGAGGCCATGCGAAATAGCAATTGCTAATTTTGTTTATTATATTTCTAGTAACACCGGTTATAACAGTTTTTTTAACGATTTCAATGCATCATAATCATAACCACACCAATTGCTCGTTAAAAATATCTATATTCATATAGAATAATAATGATTATTCAAAACCACATTATACAGCTGTCTTGGAATGATCTTTAAATGATAACTTAACAATATCGATGCTTGAAATGATTTTTTATTTAAAAAAATGTTAATTATTATTTTTAATTGTTAAACTAACGTTTAAGACAAGATTTGTATGCATAGCACAAAGGGTAACAATTATTATAAGCAATAATTATCAGCCTGAAACACTCATCCACATTGAAAAATCTTCCGAGAAAAGATACATGACGCCAACGGGACATGAACCCGTGCTCTTTTGATTGCCGGTCAGCTGCTCTCCCAATTGAGCTATGGCGGCTTATCTTATACCTGCCAAATGATTCAATATATACTAGTGTTTCATTCAACAATTACTGCTTATTATATTTTTTCCACCTGAAAACAACCAACTTTATTTTTGCGAGAGAGACACTGTTAGTGTTAAATCCGTCGCTAGGTGGCGTCTATGTTATTAATTATTTATTAATTACCCTTTGTGCTATGCATACAAATCTTGTCTTAAACGTTAGTTTAACAATTAAAATTAATAATTAATATTTGACAAGTTTAAGTATTTCCCCAATAAATGAAGACATAATTTGTCTCGACGCCACCTAGCGACGGATTTAACACTAACAGTGTCTCTCTCGCAAAAATAAAGTTGGTTGTTTTCAGGTGGAAAAAATATAATAAGCAGTAATTGTTGAATGAAACACTAGTATATATTGAATCATTTGGCGGGTATAAGATAAGCCGCCATAGCTCAATTGGGAGAGCAGCTGACCGGCAATCAGAAGGGCACGGGTTCATGTCCCGTTGGCGTCATGTATCTTTTCTCGGAAGATTTTTCAATGTGGATGAGTGTTTCAGGCTGATAATTATTGCTTATAATAATTTTAAAAAATGTGTTTGATTATTGATACTATGTTGAATCCCTTCATCTAATTAATTAAAATATTAATTTGGGAGACCAATATGGGTACCGCCGCCGCCTCTGGAACCATTTATTAGATAACCAACACCGCTGCCATAGGTCACCCTAAGTGATTTGCTACATTTGGTGACTTAGCAGGCGGGTAATCCGATAGTAGTATGGGTTCCCGGGTTCATGCGTCTGCCCACCAACTGCGAGGATTGGAAGAGATTGGTTGAGGAAGACCTTTTGACCTCTCGCCTCTCCGGCCGAACTCTCTCAATATATCGCCTTGCACTGCAGTTGGAGGAATGGATACAAACGTCCGTCACTCCTGGACACACTGACCCCCAGACCCCTGCCCAACTCTCATAACTTTTTCCTTCCCAGAACTTCCTTTTCTTTCTTTCATTAAAAATACCCATGACATAGGCCTTGAGGAAAATTGTTTTCCACCAGATATCCTGTGTTAAGTTTATGTAAAAAAAAGTTTCACTACACTTTTTTATAAATCAATTGTGAAATAATTAAATTTCTTAAATAATTTTCAATATTTGTAATTCTATTATTTTATCGACATAGGCGCACAGGGCTGTGTAATTTAATTTAATTTAATTGGATGAAAATAAATGAGTTTTTTTATGTTTTTTTTTACAAAACTTTGCCTTCTTTTTTGGAAGCCAATAAAATCACATTCTTAATCTGATATTTATCAGTTAGATTCATCGAACAGCCAATTATTACAGAATTATGAGTCGGGCAGAATTCCTGCGATATTGTCCGTAATTCCCAGTAATGGCGACTGGCGACTGGTGACACGCGTGACGCGTGACGAGGACCTGTGTCGTATCCCTCGCAATGCGCTGCGCGTGTATTAGCTCCGGCCATCGACACGTCCGATACCGCCGCTGCATGCAAATGGCTTATTGGGTGTTTACTGTTTACTTGGTGTCTGTTGTCTGACAGCCGCTGGCTTCTTCTTTTATTCTTCAGTCCTTCACCTTCACCACCCTCGATTACCTGTGCTAAATGCAGTGCGGTATCGAATGAGAGCTTTTATTATTACAGTGATCGACGATTACGGTACCTTGACGCCACAAAAAGCATAAAACCTACGTTCTTTATCTTAATAATGCTGTAGCTCTTTCTTACACATTAAATAATGGTGAGACACACAATGTACGTGTGTCTGTTTCCTATAAAGTACTACTTTTTCCTTTGAAGGAAATAGATCTTATTACAACTCATCTACGGCGACGGGAATTGCGTTTCATTTTCTTTATGCGTGTGAGGGAGATGTATGATAATGATTGTGTTTTCTTTGGGGGACCGGGGGGGGGGGGGGTGCAGACACTCATTCGCCGTTTGTATCATTTTCGACTATTGTCATTTAGTGTATAAGAAATAGCTGCAACATTATATGTTTATGAACAAAAGCAAAACCATCAGAGCGTTGACGTTTAATGTTTTTGAATTTTTGGAATTCACTCACACTTCATCAATATTGTTTGTTCCAGAATGCGATTTCTTCTATTTAATTATAAGTAAAATAATAATTAGTTCGTAAGATTCGTGTAACCGAAACATCGCCTAAAATATGCAAACAAAATATTATCCCTCGGTTTTGCCAAAGAAGGTCCGACCCTCGAAGTAGTTTTAATGGCTGGTAATTGTGTAGATACATTGCTTTACCGATTTGTAAGAAATTGTTTATTCCTTAAATTGTTTAATTTTAAGTATGTTATGTTTTTTTTTTAAATTATTTATTAACCAAGAATAACATTACAATATATACAATATACCTACATATACATATATATAAATTTTTTTGGTATATACCACCTCACTAGGCTGAGCCTGTTCTGAGGTGGCAGGAATTTAATTTAATTTTGATATCTTAATCTTGGAAGATAAAAAATATAATTTTAATTTAAATAGATAAATGGAATAAAAGAAAAAAATATAAAGAAATGAAAAAAAGATATGAGATAAATAGATGAAAATAGTTAAGGAGGAAAGAGAAAAAATACAGGCGTTGAGTGTGTTGTTTGATCAAGTTATCTGCACGCAGTATGCAATACCCTTGTTTACTACCCACGTATGAATTTTGCGTTTTAGATTTTTTGTCACTAGAATATCTTTTATATCTTTTTCAATTAAATTAAAACATTTTGGAGCCAAATTGTGATAATGTCTTTGTCCAAATGTAGTATTTGTCTTCGGAGTCATGTGTTGATGTCTATGTCTTGTGTCGTAATTGTGTTGTGCAGTATGATGGTTTAGTTTGTCTTTTTGGTAATGTATAGATATAATTTTGATGTACAGTTGGTGTATGTTCAATACAGCAAAGTCTTTAAATAACTGTGTTGTCGAGAATCTAAAAGGTTTTTTAGTAATAACTTTAATTAAGGCCTTTTGCGCTTTGTCGAGAGGGTCCATATTAGTCTTCGCAGCACCACCCCAACCAATCATACCGTGGGTGATAATTGATTGTCCTAATGCGTAGTATATAGTTTTTAAAGTCTTCACTGGCATTATGTTTCGAATGTTCTTAAAAAAATATATATATAAGTTTCCTTACTTTGCCCGCTGTTTTATTTATTTGTTCTGTCCATCTAAAATAGTTGTCAATGTAAATGCCTAAATATTTGATTATCTGAGTCCGTGTTAGCGGGTTGCACAGGCAGTTATTTTTAGATGTGCAGTCGTGTATAGTTAGGTTTTCATTGAGTCTTGGTTGTCGTCTGGGATCTATACTAAATGTCATGTATTTTGTTTTGTCGATATTTAGTGTTAGCAGGTTATTGTCGAGCCAATTTTTAATCCGGTTGATTCCTTCGGCAGCTTTTTTGTATACATTTGTCCAGGAATCAGAAGCGAAAATGAGAACAGTGTCATCCGCAAAGCAGATAACATCTCCGCTAATATCTAACTGACACAGGCAATTGATGTAAAGTAAAAATAGTATGGGTCCTAATGTACTTCCTTGGGGAACACCGTAAGTTATGTATCTGTTTTGGCTTGTTACTTTGCCTAAATTTAATGCGTGGCTGCGATCAGTTATATATGATTTGAACCAGTTATATGCAGAGTTTTTAATACCTTTATTATCTAATTTTTTAAGGAGAATTTTATGGGACACTGTATCAAAAGCTTTACTTAGATCTAGAAAAACCGCAATACAGCTTTTTTTTGGTCAACATTTTTTATAATGGTTTCTGTCACTTTTAATATTGCATTCTGTACTCCCATATTCTTTCGAAAACCGTACTGATTTTCTGATAGAATCTTATGGTTGTCTAGATAGTCTACCAGTTGGATTTTCACAAGATTTTCGAGTACTTTTGTGAGAACATTTAAAAGTTATATAGGCCTATAGTTGGAGGGATTATTTTTATCTCCAGATTTGTAAATTGGTACTATGTTTGCACTTTTAAAATGGCTGGGGAATACACCGCTAGTAATACTCAGATTACAGATGTAGGTGAAGGGTAGGGCTATTTGGTGTTTTATTTCTTTTATTAGTTTAGTGTCAAGTTTGTCAGGTCCAGTCGCACAGTCGTTTCTCAGTTTATTTATGTGATGCATTATGTCTTTGGTTTGGAAAGTTTTTACTCTAAATGTATTGTTATCTTGTGCATTAGTGATAAATTTATTAGCAAGTGTATCTTCGTCAGTGTTCGTTTTATTTAGTAGTGTTTGGGCTAATGTTTGACCAATTTCTGCAAAGTAATTATTTAATGTGTTGGCAATATCAGTCTGATCAGTTATTACTGTATCATTAACATCTATTTGTTGGAATTGTGCTGCTGGTTTTCTATTTACATTATTTATTTCCTTTACTGCGTTCCATAATACTTTCGGGTCAGCTTTGTTTTCTTCAATTTTTCGTTTATAATATTCTTCTTTTGTCTGTTTTACTATTGATCGGCAGATATTTCTATATTTTTTGTAATAGTTTTGAAGCCTTATATTATTCGGTGAGTTTGAAGACTGTTTGTGAAGTTTGTCACGCTTATGTAAGCATTTAACCAGGTTGTCATTAATCCAAGGTTTAATTTTTCTATTTTTGTGCACCAATTTTCGTAAGGTTGTGTATTTTGTCACAGTCGTATTTATTTTTTCAGTAAAATTCATCATTGCAGTGTTAACATCTGTTTCATTTAAAATATTAGCCCAGGATATGGATTCAAGAGATGATCTAATAGCGTCATAATCTGTGTATTTTATTTGCATTTTCTTTTGTTGATTGTCTTTCTTCGCGTCATTTTTCTTGGAAAACGCGAGCATTGTAGCAAAGTGGTCAGTTACTGTCGTATTTATTATGGTTGCAGAGATATTAGATTTTGTCCTGACATAAATATGATCTATACAGGTTTGAGATATAGGTGTCACTCTTGTAGGTAAGTTGACGGCGGATCGAAGACCATAACTTGCAAGAAGACATTCATAGTCGTCAGCTTGGTGGTGCCTATCTCCAATTATATTGATATTGAGGTCTCCAGCTATGATACAGTTCGTGAATTTATTAAGCCTCTGAAGATTTTCGTTCAACGAGTTTAGGAACTGCGATATATTAGTATATGATGGAGACCGATAGATGGCGGTTATAACAACAGAATCAAGACATTGTATGGTGACACTGTTTGCTTCAAGTATTGCAGTTGGAATTTTTGAACCAAAAATAGAGTTTTTTGTGTACACTATCACTCCATCACTACGATTTTTGTGATGTTTTGATGAGAAAACATCGTAGCCTTGCATGCTGGGCGCAATAAAATCGTCATTAATCCAGCATTCGGTGAGAATGATAACGTCAAACTTAATTTTTATTTGTTCTAAAGCAACCAATAAATTATCGAAGTTTTTGGTGACACTTCTGATGTTTTGGTTCAGTATTTTCAAACAATAATTGCCCGTAAAATGTTTGGTTACTTGTGAAGCATCGAGAATGTTATATGTTTCTATGTGATTAATATTTTGAATTTCTTCTTCGAAATGTTCGTATTTGTCGTCAAGTTCCTCATTTTCCATAGTCGGTTCTTTGCTGGGCTCTCTCTTCCATTTTTTGTCGGTAAGGGCACTGTCGACTGTTTGCTTTATGCGAGTAAACGTCTTTATTGCTAGAAGTTTTACTACAATTCCAGCACTTTGTTGCTAAATCATCGTCCTTTTTTAAGCACACCATCGATTTGTGCTCGCCAGCGCAGTGGAGACACCTGTCTTTTAAAGCGTTGCAGTTTGGTGAGGAATGCCCGAATCCCATGCACTTGAAGCATTGGATTAGAGATGATAAATCTTCCACGTGCACCCTCATGTATCCAATGTTTATTCGGCCGAGACGGAGTAGTGCATTTCTAGTAGTACTGTCAACTATTAGCACTATGTTTCTTAACTGTTCGTTCCGGTTTTTAGTGATTCGAAGAATCTTGATGCTGTCTTCGGGTTTTCGGCCCCGGATTGTTTCGAAGATGAGATCGTTTTGTTGAATGATCATGTGGACAATTTATTCGTCTTTATATTTGTTAGCCACTCCTTTGAGGATAACTGTGGGTCGGAGGAGCTTACCATCTTGAGCTTTTAGTGATCCTGTGGTTGCCTTTGAAATTACTGTTAGGATCTTCTCGGCATCTGTCTTTTTAGGGCAGGTAATTATGACCTTGTTATTTTTGGCCTTTGTCATTCCACTGACACCCACTCTGAGGTCGGCTGGCTTGATAATATCCTTTATTGTTGAGGTGATGGATTCTGATGTTGCTTCTTGGTCTGATGAAGATACTATTACGGCATGTCTGGTGCGGTCTCCTCGATTCCCTACTGCCGAGGCGTAACTGAGTACGGGTTCTTTTTTAGCGTTGGCGCAGAAAGCTGACATTTCCCTGCAGTGCCTTTCTTCCATCTTCAGTTGACATTCTGCATTCTGCACCTTTGTTTCCAGTAATTCGACTTCCAGAGCATGAAGTTGTTTTCCCAGGGTGGCTCCTTTCTCAATTATCTCCAGTAGAGATGAGATTATTGTGTCGCGGACTTCTTTGGTTATGTTATTTTTGAGAGGCTCGGCTGCTTTCAGTGCCAGTGTGGCAATTTGAACAATATTCATGGCTGACTCGGACTGGTTCGTTTTCTGGAGAGAAGTGTATTGGGGGATTTCAACAGAAGTCGGAATCGGTTTAGTTTTGAGAAGAAGAATTTTGTCCTCGTTGGTAGATGGAAGCGCTGAACTGGACTCGTGTGTTGTTGGTGAGGATCTTGTAGTAGAGGAGAATGTAGTTGCGGTGGTGGTAGAAAGAGCAGAGTTGGTGTTAGTGGGGATTGACGCTTGTTTATTAGTTTTAATTCCCTTCTTTTGTTGTTTATCCACAACTTTTCTGCTTTCGGCTCGGGTTTGTCTTGGGGACTTAACTAGTTCTGGGCTGCTACGGCTCCGGATTATCGGTGACCTCGGTGTGGTTCCAGATTTTTTAAAAGGATCCTTAGCCCCTGGGGGGGTACACGGGGGATCTGCCATTTAAGGTTTATTATACTGTTTACATGTCACTAAAACTTGTATTGTATTTATTGTAATGTCCTATTTTTTGCACTTTTATATTTATTTTTATATATATTAATATTTATGGAAAAAATTAATTAAAAAAACTGTTATTATTAATTTGGAGTTAGCGGGGTTCGAACTATCGTTCTTCGAAACTTGGCGCTAACGCGTTCGCCACTAGGCCAAATTCCACTTTAGTTCTTCCGTCAAATAATTATTATAATAATAGTGTGAGCACTTGGGATATTTTAAGAATTTATTTAAAATTACATGTGTTGAAAAAAAAGGATTTTTTTTTTATAGAATGGGTGAGATTCGAACTGGTTCTCTCCGAGTGTTAAGCGAGCACTATCACCACAGGACCACCGCCCCTGTGAGACGTAGTGCCAAATAATTATAATATTACTTGTCTGAGAACATTATAATATTAATTGTCTGAGAACAGGTACGTTTATTCTTATTGTAGTAATTAGTTAGATAGAATTTGCGACACCAATCACTGTCACTTCACAGATTTTTTATCACTTAAAATTACCATAACCAGGTCGTTTACACTTGACTTAATCGGATAGTTTATTTAAATACTCAACAGGTAAACACAAACCGAAGAATTTTTTGATTTTTATGTATTATTAGCAACGTATTTAGATGATTTTTGTGGAGCGATTATGTATACCTGTACATTTCAAATAGAACCCATAAATATTTGCGACCTTTTATGAACCGAACTGAAGGAACTTAATCCCTTAGGTTTAAGATGTATCTTTATTGATGTGCCCTTTTTGACAAACTTTTAAAAGTAATTTTATTGTTTTATTGTGGGTTAAGTTTAAGAATTCGAGATATGGGAATGTTTTAATCTTAGTCCTACCATTTCTCCATTTCAGTGTTTTATGATGTACTTAGTTTTATTGGTGGCCCTTTTGGACCGACCTTAGGGCAATTGTTTTATTGCGGGATTTTAAAATCCAGATGGGGGAGCAGCACAAATATGCTGTCTCACCTTTGTATGTTTTTCTTTAAATATTGTGATTTTTGGAACAGAGAGGCAGTCTTGCTGTTAGAGTGAAGGAGTGTTGTTGTTACGGTGGAAATGGAATATACACGAGGTGTATTTTCAGTTGCGCAGAGGGAACATAGGCCCTTTGCGTTAGTCTTGCTAGTAGAGTAAAGCTAGAAGGTACACGCTGTGTGCCTTTACTTGTGTAATTATACTGAAGCTGGGAGGTACGAGTTATACCTACGGTTCAGTATTAGTATATTCAGAAAACTGACAATAGAAAGATCGAAGTAGAGACTTCGATATTTGTCAGTGTGGTGTGGTCGTGGACCACCCGAGTAAGGGTAGATAGACCCTCTTGTGATAATTGTATTTATTGCATTAAATAAATTGCTGAAGAAGAAGAAAAAGAAGTGTTTTCCTGCCAACTCCATTCTGTTGTGTTCTCGTACCACGATAGTAGAAATAAATATTATACTTTTAACTATACTTCATACTTTCAAAATTATCGTCACGGCTAGTAGTATTGTAGGGGTCTACGGAGACGTCACGGTGCGATGTGTGAGAGAGATGCAAGAATTTTTTTTTCCTTTTGAAGAAACAGACCTAAGTTACGTTGTGTATCTAATCTTTTGAAAAAGCTGCAGCATTATTATGATAAGAAACGTATGTTTATTTCCTTTTTGTGCCGTAATAATAAAGCACTCAATATCCTATACAATAATTCAGGGGATAACATATTTAACAGAATCACGATGTTCCACCAACTATTTGCTTTAGTCTTGGACTGTTTTACTTTAACTATTTGCTGGATTTTATTGTTTCCACCTGTTTTTATTGGTTTCTGCCTACAACATAAACATAGTCATACTTTGGACACGTTAACCGCCAAACTGAGGAATCCAAGTTGGAGAAAATCATAGTCAATGGCAAAGTGGAAGGAAGAAGAAGCAGAGGGCGGTCACCAATGCGCTGGAGAGACCAAATGTCACTGGCGTCCGGTGTCCGCATCTCTCCATGCAGCGCAGGACCGTGAGGAGTGCAGGAGCCTTGTTCACCATATAGTAAGGGTTACGATCCTCAGAAATGAGAAACCGATTTTAGAATAATAGGCCACTTGCATCACATTTAAAAAAATCCGGTTTAGGCAAATATTCTAAGACATTCTGTATTTTTTTTTAATCGTATTTTTGAAACCCTTGGGATTTTTTGAAAATTTCAATCCGAAAAATCAGACCATTTTTTATAAACCGGAAAGACGGGACATAATTTTATAGGTGCAAAAACCGATAATTACATAGCCGAAAATCATTTAAAAAAAATAACGTTTTCCACACAAATGGCACAGGAGAATAACGAGGCATACCAATTTTTTTTTCCTTGATCCATCTTATTGATCATAAATCATTATAATGTACAACGTCTATATTAATAAATCCAATGTAATATACTTGTCCTTGTAAATTATAATAATAATTAGAATATTATAAAATTTGATTTTGATAAAATCAGCACCATAACCATTATACCTCTAAAACACGTACCAACATCTAAAACGTCCGGGTTCTCTTCATAACATCTGTCAAAAATTCAAACCAAATGATAAGTTCGCAGAGAACAAACAATAAATCTAGTGAACGAATTAAAAAATTCGCCTGAAATCAAAGTGATGCCATCAGTGGCGTAGCGTGAGTTTTCAGTGAGCTAGAATGCTAAGATTAAAAAATACGACATTACTGATGTAGTTGTAGCAGAAAACGATTTTTTTATTTTTATTTCAACTTTTTGTATGAGGAAATCCTGAATTCTTCATACAAAAAGTTGAAATTTAAAAAAAAAAATCATTTTCAGCTACAACTACATCAGTAATGTCGTATTTTTCAATCTTAGCCTTCTAGCTCACTGAAAACTCACGCTACGCCACTGATGCCACATAAAAAAAAACATTTTCGTAATCTTAGTAAAAAGATCAATCCACACGATTTTTTCCAAGTCGTTATGAAATCCACGCAAGTGGCCTATTGTTTCAAATAAATTCAAATGTAACATTGTTGTAGCGCCATTTTGTATTTTTGATATTTGAAAGGTCACTTTAAATGCCGATTCTAGATGCCTTTCAGCTTTCTATCAAATTATAATAAGCTGAAAAGCTTAACAACATGTTAGTTTTCCTCTCATGCTGATCACAATCTGTTCAAAACTTGAAACAGACTTTGATCGACGGATTTAACGGGAATCTTTCAACTGTCAAAAAAACAAAATGGCGCTGAATCACCATTTGGTGACAATCTTCCATTTAACGGGAACCTTTCATTTCTCAATAATAATAAAAAAATTACACTGAATGGCCATTTGATGACAATGCTACATTTGAGTTCACGTAAAATACACATAGAATAACCCGTCCTTAATGACATAAAAATGGAAGATTTTTTAAATAAAAGATTTTGCCTTTTTTCAGGAAAACGGATAACAGAATGGTGTGTAGCAAAGAAATCGACAAAGATGGGTTGTTTAAAAAAATAGAACAATTCATCAAATATTTGAATTTAATTTTCACGTTCTATGAAAATTATGTCCCAGTTACCTGATTATTTTAGTTTTATGAAGCAACTGGCCTATAATGGTATAATGACAGAACTTGAATAGAAATTACTCAGAACATGAAAATTAACTTTAAATATTTGATGGAAATAACCCGTCCTAAATCATTAGTTGAAGAAATCAGGTGATTTTTAGTTTGTTAAATTTATAATTCTCAAATCATTGAAACTGAGTTCCTAATTTAAATTTCGCATCGATTAAATACGATCGGTGATACGATTGTATAGACTTCCTAATCCGCCACTGTTCAAGTAACTACGAATATTATTATAAGTCCAACATAGGAAGGCCTTACGTAATCTGAAGCGAGTCGCGTGGTAAATAATAATATAATGCGAAAGGGTCGTGGACCCGATGGCGATGCCTTTATTATAAATATTCACGCATTTATTTCCTGTAGCCTGTCGTAATTTAATACTATTAAATTTATTACTCATTATAAAACCGTTATCCGTGTGCAGACTCATTAATAATATCAGCTCTCGTAGATCGAAGGAAGTCCTTGATAGGTTAATTTGCATTGGAGGAAAATAGTATAATATTAACGTTAATAAGGATTTTCTAACAGGAATTTAAACGGTTTTGTATATATTTTATTTAAACGCCACAGGAAAGGAAATTCAGAAGGTCTTGAGGTTTCTTCATGTCGTGTTATCTTTTGGGATTCCAGTCTGGAGCCCCGAAATACCCGAAAAACTTACGATTCTGTGTAGAAACGGGCGGTCAATTTGATAGATTCTCCTACCTTAACAAACGGATTGCAATCTTTAGAGCACAGGCGTCGGGTTAGAAGCTGCCCTTGTTCTACCTGTATTATAATGGAAGATGCTCTGAGGATCTAGGAACTAACTAAAACCACCATTGATTCCTTGCTCAGACGGGAAACACCCAGCTTTCAACATTTGTATGAAGTTGACATTTGTCACACGAGAACGGGGCATTTCTACGACTCATTCCTGAGTTCAATAGCTCCTTCTTTTCCACACAGCTTTCCCAAAGATGATGTAGATCGTGAGGGAAATTATTTGAATGATTGGAGTTGATGCAAAAAAAATATATGACGATGAAGGAGTCAATTTAAATGTATCCCTGTTTTAAGAATTAACACAATATTCTGCGCATCCTCGCAGTCGAGCTGTTAGCACGAGTTGTAAAACGAATCGTTTATTGTCAATGGAAAATTTTCGTGTTTTTCCTTTGCATGTTTTCCCTTTGTTTAAAAAAGGTCATTGGAATTGCTGCACCTTAAATATTTGTCACTTTTATAAGGCGGAAGGAAATATGGTAGTAGCATCAGACAATTTGGATAGCTAAGCTTAAAAGGAATTACGTAAAGTTTTATTTCTAAAAGATCGTTTCTCCCCAGGGGGGAAGTATGTTGTGCCTTCCACGAAGATTTTACACCCACACTTGTACAGAAGAGTTTTAGCACATTTTCCTGTTTACATTTGAATTTATATTCTTATTTTTATATGGTCATGCAGTTGTGGTCATTCAATAAACCAACCACTTAGTTTGCAGCGTGTCAACAAATCAACACAATCAGTTCAATCCGCCTAATGTGTCCAGCACCTCTTAAAAAAGATCTGAAAAAAGTGAGTGATGTATTTAGAGCCGTGTTCTAGAAATAAATGTTTAGAAAAATATTCAGATAGCTTCTTAGTAAAAAGTGCCGTTGGGGGCTCCCAGCTCTCAGGTGTCAAGTGTCAGATGTCACATCTCTGCTCTCAGGTGTCAGCTCTCAGCTCCATGTCCGCGACATCTCCCGAGATCCTTCTGGGCGGCCGTGAATCACTTTACTAACGGAATATTATTTTCATTATGTATTCAGTTTGTTGAACTCTTTGCTTCATTGCTGCCCATTGTCCTCCAAATTTAGAGTGGAAATACAGGGTGCTGGTTGACATTTTCGTTAGAAAATTTGAAAACTATTAGATGGGTAGGTACCTACTACCTACCTACTAAGGTTCGTAGAAAATGCTTTTAACAAGGTTAGCTCATACGTGCCTTTTTCGAAAAAAAAATCTTCGGGCCGCTTTCGTAATTTCGAACGCGGGACGTAGCTTGAAGTAAAAGACTGCCACTTGTATTGCAGATAATTCAAATCTCCCGGTGGAACATGGACTTCAAGCTACGTCACGATTTTTTAGCCAATCACCAAAGAGCTAATCTTGTTAAACGCATTTTCTATGAACCTTGGGTACCTGCCTTCTATTCGTTCTTCTTTTTAAAAAAAGGCCGCCGATGAATTTGTTTGAATGAAAATTTATATTCAAAGTTCCATTCACTCTTCAAAAATCTCGCGGTATTTTCTATATATTCATTCGCCGTGAATAAAATACAATATTGAAATATGCAGATGCACACCGACCATTCTCACTATATTTTTTCCTAAACAATGAAAGTCAAAGTTTTCAAACATTTCACTCCAAAGTAATTTTCCTTCAAAATGAGGTTGTCACAATGTTAGGTTAAGTTACAATATCCATTTATTTAACTTTTTCATTTTTTCCTTTATTTAATGTGAATACCGCACAGGAGTCCCAACTGCTCCCATCTGGAGCCAGTGAGACTATGGCATCTCTAATTGGGTTTGTTGTCAGGCTGAAGGTAGTGAAAGGTGGGGAAGAACCTGTCTATTCGGATCTTTTCACCAAACAAAGCTAAAGCCATTTCAATAAAATTTAATTTCTGAATGGTGGTCTTACACCAGGGCGATACTGAGAGTATCTTCCACTCTGGAAAGTGCAGCGAAACTATGTATATATAAATTAAAATAAATTAATTATGAAAAATCACACAAATTAATCAAATAAAATTTATTTGCGCCCACCGGGATTTAAATGTGCGACCTTCAAATTGCTAGTCGAGAGCCTTACCCCTCTACCGCGGAGGCCGTCCCTGCCTATTTTATATTAAAAACACTCTCTATACGACTCATTAAAAATTTCACGTCCATTGCCAAGGTGAGGTGTTTCGACCAATCAATTCACCTGTGAATTTTAAGATGTGGTCAAAAACCGCAATAATAGACAGGAATGTTTAACTTTTATTCGTTGAATCGACGCTGCCGCTATTACAAATACTTTAATTTGGAAATATATAGCTGCAGCATTGCTTACTATCTTTGTCATGAGTGATAAAATCGTTCAACTAAGTACGACGTGTTTTATTACTAATTAATAAAGATCACATATTTATTTATTACCTGAGAGTTCCCGGCATGCGTTGCAAAGCCAATGATAAAGAAATCGTTTCTCCCTCCGTGACTTTTCGCATTCGTCCCGTTCCCCTTCCACCTCACCTTCCCCTCACATGTCCCCTTCCCCTCACGCGTTCCCCCTCCACCTTCCTCGCCTTCCCTATCCCCTCTCCCGCAAACCTCCCCTCATCAATCAATATATTCAGTCCTAGAACATTCAGTTTTCAAACAGCTCGCGTGCCACCCATTACATTGTTTTTAATTCAAATTTTCATTTTTCATATATTACAAATATTCATTGTATGTTATAAGAACAATCAATCAAATTTGGTACCTACCATACCATAGGTACTCGTACCTATTTAAAACATCTATAATTCTTGATTCGATTCAAAGTATCAGGCGAGTACTTCAAATAAAATGAATAATTTAAAGAGTTTCGAAAATTGAATTTTGATTTAACAATCGATGGTTTGCAAAATGTTTTTATCAAAATGTGACATTACAATTTTGTAAGAGTTTTTGTAATGGTTGAAAAAACTTTTCAAATGTATTGTCATGTGGTTGTAATAATCCAGAAACCTTCGCGAGGGTGGAATTAAGGTATTTTTAAAGTTTCAAACATTTCCTATGCTTAATTCTTTTTTCCTTTGCACAGACAACTCAAATACGTAGAAACATATATTTATTTATATACATATAAATTAAATATAGGTGACCAATAATTATTCGTATTCGAATGCAAGTGTTTTTTATTGACCACAAACCGGTTGAAGACTTATTCCTGTTGATACATGTGATTATAAAGAGATGTTTATTTATTTTGCACGTCCAACAAGTGGTCTGCAAAAAAAAGATAGTGACAAAAACCGCACTTTAGGTGAGGAAATACCAAATATTTGTTTCGTTTTGTATCCGCTTCAGGGAAGTTCAGTAAAAACATATTGGAAACAGCATTACGATATTATACGACTTTCACACAAATGCCTTATCATATTTTAGGAGAAATTTAAAGAGAAATATTAGAGAATTGTATGTTTTGAATGTTGTAAATGTAGAGGGATGTTATGAAAAAGCTGGTAAGTCATTCCACAGCCGAGTTGTTAAGTATCTACCTAATAAAAAGATTCGTAAAAACGACCCTTTCTTGTGGTATTCCAGTGGTATTTCACCTCACCAGTATTGAAATGATAAAAATCACAATTAATTACTACATTGGTCGTATCACAATTAATTACATTGATCGTATCCAGTGCGGTAGCTGGGGGGGGGGGGGGGGGGTGACCCCAAGAGCACGGTCTGTAGCTCTATGGCTCCCCGTGGAGTGCCCCGAAACGGGAGAATTTAGTGTCTAACGGTCTTCTTATAGGCGAAAGTAGCCTATATTTATGGAGAAATTTTTATCCCAGAAATTCTCTAGACCCCCCCCCCCCCCATCAAAGCCAAATTTTTCAAAGTCAACTATGATGGGGGGGGGGGTGACACCATGTTATCCGCCCCGAGTGTCACACATGCTAGCTACGCCACTGATCGTATCACAATTTGAAAATAACTTAATCGTATCACATTTAATTACAGTAGTAATCCACTTATTTGTGATTTTTTTGGGAGGCGAATACAAGATCCATAACCACCCCTCAAACCGTTTTTTTTAAGATCCTTCTCTCCTTCCTTTCCTAAAAAAGACCCTCTACATGACAGAGAAATTATTTTCCTCGGGCTTCCTGTGTGGAGCTAATGTAAAAAAAAATAATGAAAAACTAAATGGTTTCCTTTACTGCTGATAAATCGATAAATTCTGAGTCACTGCAGTATTTTTCCACGGAAACAATATTTTGATAACATTAATCAGTCACTGTTAAAGTTGATAATTGGTTCACTGATAAGGAACTTTTCATAGGACATTATTTAATACTAGTCTCGCTTGAAAAACCAGAAGAAAATAAATTATTATTTATTAAAAATACCTTCCTATTGAAGCGTGATTGGAGATTGTTATCTTTTGCACGGAAGATTAATTACATAAAATTGTTCTTTATGTCTCTTGATCACGCTTTAAAAATGAAAAAAAAAATGGAAGCATCCACTCGCCACTGCAAATAAAAGGATTCGCTGCATCTCTTGTTAAGGATCACGCACATTTATTCATCTCATCTACAATGCTTCATAAACCCGTGGGTTATATCTCCTCAAGAAGTTCCTCTCACCATTAACAAAGCAGTATTTCAAGAGACCTTTACTATCGCTGCAATATCAAGTGCAGTAATTGCCTCAGAATATGCGAGATGAATCCCCGTGGAATTAACGTTTTTTTTGTATATTTTCTTCTCGTAGAATCACGACTTTGAAATAATGCATTTGACATTAAAAGGAGAGAAACTAGTCCACTGTAACTAGTTATAAAGATTTATTACATGGATATATCTCAAGCTGTGGTAGCTTTGTAATTTGTTATTGCTAAAATGGGAAGACAAAAACTTGTTGTATAAAAAAATCTGATAATGATGATTGCAATAAAGTCTAAAGTCTTGCACTTGGCAGCGAACAGCGAACCGCTTTTAAAAGCTTTAAAGTGCCATGCGTTCAAGTTAGCCGGTAAAGTAACAACAGGTCTAAGAAGGGTATTATTTTCAGAAGTATTTTCCGCTTATAAGTAATAGTTGGATGAATAGAGACATTGCCTGGTTATTCATAACCTGTGTTAAAAAGTGGAAAAAAATCTAATATGATATGAGCTCAACGGCGGGTTCGAACTCGGCATGCGCAAATAAATTTTATTTGATTAATTTGTGTTATTTCACAATTAATTCATTTAAAATAATATATAGTATATTTTCGGCATGTTCCAGAGTGGAAGATACTATCAGTATCGCCCTGGTGTAAGACCACCATTCAGAATTGAAACGTTGCTTGAAAATGGCTTTAGCCGTGTTTAGTGACCAGATCTGAATAGTCAGGTACTTCCCAACCTTCCTCTTTCCCACCTCTTTCCCCTCCCCACTACCTTCAGCCTCACAACATACCCCAATTGGGGATGCCATAGTCTCACTGGCTCCAGACGGGAGTAGTTGAGATTCTTGTGCGGTATTCACTGTAAAAAAAAAAAAAAAAACGGCAGAGCGAGAATCTTAGTTTAGCCAAAATTAAATCATTTTCAATTTTTATTAGAACAACTTTTTAATAACTTTTGAAGGTTATACCAACCCATAAATCTAAACGAAATATGAAACAGAACAAGACAGAAAAATAAAATAAAAAGTTAAGGTTCGCAACTGGGACTGGAACTAAAAATGGTTGAGGATAATATTGTTGATTTGAATTTGAAATATGAGATCAACAAAAAATATTGGTCCCAATGGCCGAGTTAGTTAAGGTACTGTGTCGAGGTAAGGCAAGATATCGCGGTAAGAGTCCCAGTTGCGACCGAGGCTTTATATTTTTATTTTTCTGTGTCTTGTTCTGTTTCATTTTTCGTTTAGATTTATCAGTATTATTTTCTTCTTGAATGGTAATCATTTAAATTTATTATTGGTTTTATTACATTGATGGATTAACAATTTAATAAATCCATTTGTGCTTCATTTCAGAAAGAAAGATCAGTTTAGCTACTCACTGCTGATGAAAATTCCCCTACCTCAACATTTCCATTCTCCAATTTCTTTTTAAAGATGCCTTCCTCTTAATGACTTCGGGAAGTGGAACTTTTGCGTGTAAATCACGTTAAGAAAAAGAAACTAAATTAAGGCCCAGCTTCCCGCATTTCCACCGATTCATTACATATTTTTCTTAAATACTTTTTTAAATCTAGCTGGCTAAGTCCTCCATCACGACTCAAGCAACATTTTCCGCTTACTGTGATGGTAGTAGGAGATTTTCAAACATCGTGTTAAATAAACAAAAAAAAGCTTTTAAAAAATGGTATTGTAGGGGCTTATGAAGACGTTATAGTTATATAATGTTATATAAAACCCTTGTTAGATGCCAACTTGAATATAACTCCACGTTATGGTCTCCCTTTTAAAACATTCATTCAGACAACATTGAAAAGATTCAACGGAAGTTTATAAGGTTTATAAACTATAAATTGCATATTCCTATACTAAACATTGATTACAATTACCTCATGGATAAAACATCTCTATTGAAACTTTCAGAAAGAAGAATAAGCACAGATTTAATACTATTACATAAAGTGCTGCATTATAAAATTGAGTGTCCTGAATTTCTTCAATTTATCAATATCCATGTTCCCCAAAAATCATGTCGAAATTTATTACCCTTCTACTTCAAGAACACCAGGACACTAGCTTATCAAAATTCTCCGTTTTCGAGACTTCACAGTCTCGGAAATAAATATTCTAATCTAGGTGATATATTTCATCTTAACCCTCTTCTTGGCAATGTATCCTATAGTATACATAGTTTTTGTATTTTTTTCCTTCTTAAACTGGTACACGGGTAAAACAAATTTTAATTTAAACTGCTTTACCGTATTCTTGATTTGATAATTAGTACCACTAGAGCCATCTACTGTTGAATTAAGAAGAACAGTGACAGTTCAAATTCACACCGCTGCAATACTTCTGCCAACAGAAGACGCACAATTAATTTGTCTGTAAATAATCTGTATTTAATGCCTGCATTATTGGATATGTAGTTATTTTAGGAATAAAAGCGTGTTTATAAGGGTTAAGTGAATAATAAAAAAATAACATCGAGTCAAATATGTGACAAGTCTTGTTTATATTGCATTCCAAAATGGTGTGTATCCTATGATATACACCGCCAAGTATGCAGTGTATTAGATTTGATTGAATGTGTATCCCCTGAGATATAATGCCAAGTTATTAATAGTTTATTAAAGTCAAGTTATTTATAGTTTATTGTATTATGTAGTAAATCCGTTTAAAATCTATACATATATTATGATTTTTTCATTTTTCAATAGACATAGAAATCGAAGAAATACCAAAATTTGGACCAGATTCTGATATTGAAAGTCACGAAGGTGATGAATTATAAGTTGATTCTTCTGCAATGCGCTCTTCAATCTTTGGAATCGTTTATGATGCATTGGGAGCAGATAATGAACCAATGACTCATGTAATTCTGGACAGACGTCTGTATTTTGCATAAAATATGGCATAAGGCTTTTTTTACTGATTAGAGCAATTGGTTCCTATCATATCACACAAAATAATAGTTTTAATTAGCTTTTGAGACATAATTTTCCATAATAAAATATTTGAATGTTGATTTGTAACAACCTGGCAATGTATACTATATGAAACAACTCCAAATAACATATATAAAAAACAATAAAAACATTTTTCATTTGTTTTTCTGATTCTGAAGCCTAACAAACTTCAAATACGTAAAAAAATATTTTTTAGGTTGCTCAATTCTATCGGTGCCAAGAAGAAGGTTAAAACTGATCAGTATAAATGTTGTATATTCTATCACTTTTATTCTTCTAGGCACAAATAGATTAACATAATTACTGCAATTTTTGTTTAAATTGAATATGAGACTTCTTATCAATTTTACATAATATATATTTTTATTTGTTTTGTTGTTACATTGTATTGTATATTTTCTTCATTGTTTGTTACTCAACTCATAATCTATAATGTAAAAGCCCATCTGGGCGGGTAATAAATAAATAAATAAAAAGAAAACACTTTGTTTACGTCACTTTATTATTTCTTCCGTCTACCGGTTTCGGTACCTCCGTACCATCATCAGGACTGAATATAAAATACTGATGATGGTACGGAGGTACCGAAACCGGTAGACGGAAGAAATAATAAAGTGACGTAAACAAAGTGTTTTCTTTTTATTTATTTAAAATGTCAAGTCACAATGTGTTTGCTTCTTTTGAAAAAAATAAAATAAATAAATAGTGCGGTGCGTGAGAAAGATGCAAGAAAATTATGATTTTTTTCCTTTCGAGAAAACAGACCTATGTACTCGTACATTGTATATCTCATCTTTTGAAAGAGCTGCAGCACTGCTGTGTTAAGGCTCGGCTTCCCGCATTTCTACCGATTTATTACATATTTTCCTGAAATACTGTATTTTATAGCTCTTAGAAAATATATGTTATTCTTGAAGATAATATCTATACATTCCCCACGCGCAAAACGGCAATTATATAAAATTCCCTTGATAGAAAAAAATCGCAAAGTATGCTCCAAAAATTATTATAAACACGTTTTTTCAGTTATTTTCGTTATATACATGAAGAAATTCACAGTGTTTCTTTAAACGCTATTTTAGACATTTCCCACGAGATTTTTGCTTTATTACATTAACTAACATTTTCACAATTTTCGCTAAAATATTATCGTTTTTAATATTAGCGCACTATCTCTAATTAGTATTTACATACCTCTCCATCTTCTCCTTTTTGAGCGGTACACCGCGCCTTAAAACCTTACCCGATAACTTCACCCGTGTACTTCCTTTCAAACTTAGTACATAATATTGCACGTAGTATATCTATGTATTTGTGCGCTTTTTAATATAACCCAATGTATGTCTATACAACAATTGAAATTCAAATGCGAAAAAAATAGTACAGTAAATAGTTAACCCACTTGGGCCTCTCTTATGACTAACAAAAAAGTTCAAACCCGAACATTCCTCGCGACATCTCCCATAACATATTTAAACGGCACATCTCTCGGCGGTCGTGACAGGAATCCCATAAGCCTCCACCACCGGTACTGCCGCCTCACTACTAATATATATAGATATTGTTAAGGCGTAGTAGATGTGAAATCGTGTAATAATGACCCCTGCTTGTCCTAATAATTATTCTTAGTTTCGCAATTCTGTAAGTGCGTTAGATATAGCGATTTTCGGTACACCTCTCTAAACCACTTACGTATCTATCGAGACAATTTACATCCACCGTGATTAACCTAAACATATAATAATTTAATATATCATTAGACATATGGTTTCCCTGTTGTTTTCCGTTTCTTTGAACTACTTTTGCAATTATAGAGTGTTAAGGGACGTACTTGACTTACTTTAACCAGTGGTTCCTGACATTATTTGGAGTAAAAAATGGACATGAAATTTTGGTCTCCGGTGCCATTTTTGATGTTTTTTTTCAAATAAAAACATAAAAAATCACTACGTATCGTAACATAACAGATACGGGAGGGGTGAAGGATTAGTTGGATACTCGGCCACAACGACATGTGGAAGATTTTTTTATAGGTGAAAACTTATTTAACACCGTTGAGATTTGAAACTCTATGAAACGATAAAGTGACACTAAAAAGTGACAAACTCATACGTCTGTAGGATTTTGTCTGCGAGAGAATTAGATAGAATAATCGGTCTCCTTTTTGTGCGGCGATTCATAGCCTCCCCACTCTTGTCTAATTTAATTTTCTGATGGTTTCACTTCTACCGCGTGTGAACTGCACTGCACATATGTTTTTTTTGTTTGATTTTGAAGAAAAAAAATTGAAGAGAAAGACGTATAAAAAGTCACCGGAGACCAAAATTTCACTAAAATTATTTACTCCAAATAATGCTAGGAATCACTGGTTAAAGTAAGTCAAGTACGTCCCTTAACATCTACGTATATATTACAAAAGTAGTTCAAAGAAATGCTCATTGTGTTTATTAAAGTTCGCAAAACCGATTAAAAAAATATTTATACAAAATATTTAAACCTTTAAACCATTTATACACAGCAAAAAGTATAAGGTCAAAGACACTCGTATCTTTGAGACGTATATATTATTAGGAACACAAATCATTAAGACTGCTGTGATAAGTGTAGGCAGATAATATCTAAAGGTTTGATTATATTATTTATTACAAAACGCTACCCTTTTTAACTCGTTCTTGTAGTAAACATCTCATAATTTTTTGTATTTCTTGGGCATTAACTGTGTAACAATTTCTAGACATTTAGTTTTGAACAGTTTTAATTTTCAATGCGCATTTGTTACTTTATATTATAAATTTTCTGCTACCGGCTTCTACACATCCGCGCCATTTTAGTTTTAAGTTTAAGCAAAGTTTTATGTTTGCTAGTGAATGGAATGGAAATGTCGAAACCGGTTGCAGAAAATTTAAAATATTGAAGTAACAAATGTACATTGGAAATTAAAAATGTTCATAACAAATATCATAAACCTATGCAGGCAAATCTCATTCTACTGGTAGGCAAATCTCATAAGTACTCGTATTTTTTAAATAACTGGGCTAATTCACCACAAATTTGCCAAATCGAATAAAAATATACACCTTAGAGTTAAATGATGAGATATTGCTGGCTTTACTGAAAATATAATATCAATCTGCATAATGTTATGTAAAGTACACCTCTCGAACCTCAAATTTCTAGACCCGGTGCCTATATATTTATATAAAAGTATTTATATCTTTTTTCTGCCTCGCGTGATACGTGATTTTTTCGGCGTTAGAAAAAGAAAGAATAAACTTCTCGGATTGTCTTAAATGGATGACACCACACTGAATAAAACCCTCAAAATAGCCAAAGCAAAGAATTAATAATTGGCGCCATCAACATAAAATTAGATTTAGTTTTAAAACATATTATTACGAGATAATTCTTTTAATTAACTGAAGACAATATTAGCGAAATTCAATCGAAAAACAGAAAAAAGAAGAATCAGAAAAAGATACGGTTACATCTAGGACACGAACCCAAGACCTGCGCCTCGCCGGGGCGGAGCTCTACCAACTGAGCTAATGTTTCCCTATCCGATTCGGTCGTATGTAACTGTATCATACATCGATTAAGAACTATGAACATTATCATAATTTTCATAATGCATATTTTTATTGGCTGCTATCTTTAAGCATGATTACAGGATTCAAACCCGAACCAAATGCTAGCCAGATATTGTCTTGGATTAATTTTATCCATTTTTATTTTTAATATGCGACATCTATTGACTTTTCTGTTAGTTTTCAGATTTTTGATTGATTTTCGCTAATATTGTCTTAATTTAATTAAAATATTAGAATTTGGGGGTTAACTCATTAAGTCAAAAATAAAAAAAATCATCCTAATGAATATTTTATTTTTATTTTTAACTTAATGAGTAAAACCACAAATACTAATACTTCCAATTAAATCAAGACAATATTAGCGAAACTCAATCGAATGTCTGAAAACGGAAAAATCAGAAAAATGTACGGTCACATCTAGGACACCAACCCAAAAATCTTCGCTAAGAAACTTCGAAAGGTTTCGCTAATATTATTTTCAATTAATTAAAATATTACAATTTGAGGTTTTACTTACTCGAGTTAAAAATAAAAATGAGATTAAAACTATTTTTTTATAAATAAATGTATTTTCGAATTATCGTGTTTTGTCAATTTTTCTATGAACGAAGTAAAAATGTTGACAAGATTATTCACGCGTGATATTAAAATTGAATTATTTATTTTATTATTATTTAATTTCGACAACCATAACACGGGCATGTGCGCATTGTGGTAGTCGAAAACGTGTAAAAACCTCATACAAAAAAATTATGTGAATAAATAGAAAAAAACTGAATGATAATTTCTAAAACAGTATTTGAAATACATAGCATATTAACATTTTAAATACGTTGGTAATATAAAATATAACTGATCAAAAATATTGAATGGCTTAAAAATGATAATGTCTTATATGATACCTCAAAAAGGTTGCACACAATAAAAGGCAAAACAAAATCTAAAAAAAGTAAGTCATTGTTATTTTGATATTGTTCATATCCTCAATGATATTCCAATGCTGCGAATTATGATCTTTAGTTGGATTGGTCTCGTATTCACACGGCGATGTATCTACGCCTTATTTTAAACAGTTGAAGGTATCGTTATCACTTTAAAGGCACATCTTGTTCTTGCCACACCTTCGGGGTTCAGGATTGTGGCGGCGTGGGTCCTTACCTTAGTCCTTATTCTTGTATTCTGATTTGCTTTTATTGCTTGTTTCAACAACTTTACGATAATTCTATAATATATAAATAAATACAGCTTATCACAAAGACGATTAATGGCAAAGTGTTCTAGTGAGATATTCCTGCGAAATCAGAGCTGAATTAATTTACAATTTGTTTAAGATCCGGTATTAAGCGCTCAAAAAGAAAAAGGGGAGATATATAAATATTAATGTTAGAGAACTTTAAAAACGATAATATTTAAGTGAAAATGTAATAAAACACGACTCATTTAAAGTAGAGCAAAAATCTCTCGGACAAAGTCTTAAATAGCATTTAAATAAACACTGTGAATTTTATTCCTGTAACATGTAAGATGACGGAAAAAACGTGTTCATAATAATTTTCGCAGCATACTTTGCGATTTTTTTCTACCGATGGAATTTTAAATACAATTATCGTTTCGGCGTGGCGAATGTATAGATACTATCTACAAAAATAACATTTATTTTTTAGAAACTTAAAGTGTTCAAGAGAAATATGTTATAAAACTGTGGAAATTCGGAATGCCGCGGCTTAAATCGTTTTCAGTGTATATTATTTATGCATAAATATAGCAGCCCATAAAAATGTGCGTTAATAAAATGAAGATGACGTTGTTAGTTTTTAGTCGAAGAAAGATGCATTTATACATATATTACCGAAGGGGATTGGGTCGAATAAGCACAGTGGTTAGAGCAGAGCTCCGGTAAGGCTGAATGTACTGGGTTCAATTGGTAGACGCGACTGTTCTCTTTCTAAATTTTATGTTTCATGTTTTTTTTAGAGTCGCTACAATTGTCTTCAATGATAGCATATTATTTAGTCACTTGTCTAAACATTGTTGCTTTAGTCTTGTTTTATATTTTGACAGTAAAATGTATATTTTAACGATTCGATGTGAGGATGGAAATGACGCTGCGAGCTGAACGTCGTTGCATTGGCCTATTTCCGACAGAAAAGGCAGCGCAAATTTTATGACATCAGAAATCTTCTTTCCATGTTTTTACCACGTCTACACAATTAAGTATAAAACATTATAATTACGTTAAAGCTCAGGTTTTATAAATGATTTAAACAAATAAAGTTATTAGAGCAGTTAAAATCTTTGTGTGTTCAATGCAAAGTAATTATTGTTTGTTGAATTGGAGATACCTTTTTTTAGATTATTACGGAAGCTTGAAAAAACAATTTTTGAGTAAATTTATATTTAGTCTCTACAACAATACCGGTCCCATGACGTTGATCCCCGACAGTTGCCCCCCCCCCCCCCCACCTCTGCGTATTGATGTACAATATACAGTCGGTTTAGGGAAAATACGGTGAACGTACTTATACAAAATATTAAGTGTTCCCGAAGGGGTGTGCAGAAAGGATGTACCGCCGAATAACAAAATATAAAACGTATTTTCATTCGAATGCATCAAGGAAAAAACTACCAGTGTGTACAAAAAATTGACTTAAATAAATTCGTTTGACATCTATGCCAAGTTATTTTAAAGAATTTTAGTCGATTTTAGGTTTGAAATTGGTAAATAATGTACAAAAAGATGTAATTTTATAATTTCGGGGGCCGACCGTTAGGGATCAACTGTCGGATCACCCACAATAACACCCCGATAACGAAGACTTATTAGTTTCATTTATTTAATCGTGCCACTAATAGGTAATCTTAGATCTGAGACAAATTGGTGATGTGTTTATTCAAAGAATTATGTGTGTTTCGATTTGAAAACAAATTTGAGATTCGGGGTAGAAATTTGGAAAATCTCTGTTTTGTCAGTAATCTTTATTAATAACTAGCTTTTTCCCGCGGCTTCGCTCGCATGGTGTAAGGGAGTTCCCACTCCGCTTCCTCCACCTCCCCCCCTCCCCGCCCCTCTCAGCGCCCTCCTACTTTCCATATATTCAATCCCAGTACATTCAGTTTTTAAATTGCCACCTTTACAATTTTTTTTCAAATTTCCATTTTTCATGTATATTAAATTTAAATTATCTAAAATTCTTAATTCGATTCAAACTATTAGGGGAGTACCTACTTTAAATAAATTTATCAACTTAATAGAATCCTGATTTAACAATGTCATTCTCAAACACGCGAACTGTCAAACGTGCGATAGTCATTAGGTTTTCTGAAATTATCAAATTTTCTGCGAAATTTTCTTAATTTTTCTCTCCATAAGAACCATCCTCGTACTTCAAGAAATTTTCTAAAAAAAGAATTAGTGAAATCGGTTCAGCTGCTCTAGAGATTTGCGCTTAGCAACACATTTAGCGATTAATTTTTATATATAAAGATAATAGTATTGCATCTATTGCTCAAGATATGATTTTTTCCTACGCCCTCAATTATTGTGTTACATAAGCAATTCAAATCGAAAAAACAAACATAAAAAACTGCAATAAACTGCATTGGCTCTTTTGGTTTGTACTTTAATAGCTAGTTATATAACATAACATCCAAAAACAAAAAAAGAAATTACCAGAATAATAAATAACAATTTATTCGCAACCTCGAACTTGAAATGTGTAGGTCCCATAAAGTATGTCAGTTTTAATTTATGTTTCAAGTTGTCATCTAGATATCGAAATGTCACTCGGAACAGGCGCCTACAACATGATAATGGTTCCACAGAGATTATTGCTAATCTGGATTGAAAACTTGTTTTAATGTCTCCGTGCTACAGAATTACAGTTAGCTTGTAACTGTTTCGTCTAAATTTAATTTACATACTTTTTTGCAGGAAAATATTTATACACATGTCCAATGTCCATAAACATTGATAGAACCCACAGCAAAATAGATTTTGAAACCAATATAATAGTTATGCTGCAGTTTTTCATCAGAAATATTTAATCAAATAAAGCTCGTCTTGCAAGTGGGATACCCACCATTCGAGATTTTTATGACCAACGTATTATCGTGATTTATTTTTGAGTTATTCGCAACGTTTCGAAACACGGCGTAATAACCCAAAAATAATTCACAACAATTGTTTTGCAAGTGCTTTTAATAACTTAGGAAAGCCACAATCAGGATATTTTTTCTAATTTAACGAATTTATTAATTTCTTCAGTGTTAAGTAACAATTGTACCCTAAATTGGTGTTGAAGATGACAAAAATTTAAGGTTGTGATATTCGCGATCTAAAATTAAGAGATTAATTTCAAATACCTTCAATAATAACAGCATCATCGGTAACGCGAACATTCGGGTCTTGCCTCTGCTCTCTGGTGAGTGAATCTCCCAGAACCGCTCCTAGAGACACTAGCAGGATCGCTCCCACCACGGCCGAAGAAAACATGATCGAAATTCGGAAAAACTGTTTTCGAAACGCTCCCGTCGATTCCCGGCGCGCGCTCGCGAACAACCAAACTCCGCGGGAAAGTCAGTAAGTCAGGCGAGTGGAGTTGGTCTGTTTGAGGTTAAGGCGGGAGTTTGGCGGGATGTCGGCAGTGCGGAGGCACCCGTCACAATGGCGGTCGATTTTACAAACCCAGGCTTTAAAATAATCCCGGCGCATCAGCATGGCGCTCCGGAGCCCGGACCGCCTCCGCCCACCAAACTAGTTTAACGGCGGACGTAAAAAATACACCACGAATATAGGGGATTAATGATGACTGATACGTTCCATTGGTCAATTTGTTGCTAATCTTGTGGATCTCTTCTACTCTGGATTAGAAGATTTTTCGATCCACGTCTCCCTAAATCTCTTCAATATTATATAATAATAATCTTCAATAAATTAATTGATAAATCGTAGATATATATTAACTATCTCGTTCAAACATTCAACAGCAGGGGTAGTGAAATAGGAAGTAACCTCACACAATCTCTTGGATAACTCCTTGGTACAGGCTCCTCATTTCGTGCATAATCTATGCACCTATTTTAATGTCGACTGTTAAAATCTAATTCACACTATCTAGTACACTGTTCACGATTCACAGCGACCCGACAATTGGCCCCCCCGTAATTATAATTAACTATCTGACCCGACGGACGTCGTCTTGTCTTAGCTATGAATATTCAATTCGAACTGGAATAAACAATAATAAAAAAAATATTTTATTTCAAAACGTATTGCTTATTGTAATGCTTTTTGATACAATTGTCTCTCCCTGCGTGTCCTTTCCCATTCGCCAAGTTCTCCATTCGCCTCCCCTTCCTCTCCCGCGTCCCTTTTCCCTCTCGCGTTTCCACCCCGCCTTCCCTCTCTCTACTCCCCTCCCCCGCTTTCCCCGTCCCGTGAACCCCCCTCCCGTGTTCCCCTCCCCCCTCCTGCATTTCATACATTCAGTCCCGGTACATTCAGTTTTCAAACAGCTCGCGTGCCACCTATTGCAAATTTTTAATACAAATTTCATAATGCCAGAGCTCACCAGTATATATATATATATAGAAATATATAGAATATATAGAAACTTTCGCGGGCGTGCTCACAACAACTCAGCAAAGTTTTTTCGCAATCGGATGAGCGGTTAGCAATACATAATTTCATGATGTCAGAACTATTGTATATAAAAACCATCGCGGGTATGCACACATCAAATCCCCAAAGTTCCCAAATCCCTCATCAAATCCCTGTTTCAGGGATTCATTTATATATATATAGATATAATTTTTGGGCATTATTTACCAATGTCATACCTAAAATTGACTTAAAAATACCTTTAATAATAAGTTGGTATGGAGTCAAAAGAATTTATTTAGCGTAGACTTTTTCTACTTATTCGCCGGCGTCTAAAGCACGTAGACCAGTTGTTTTATTTAATAAAATAATTCAAGAATGTGAATAGACGAAGCTTTCTTCTATTTTGGGTGGACTTTTCTTTTAAGAGTGGCGGAAAACAAAAAGCCTTGCGCGGGTAAAACTTATTTTTAAAGCAAAGGAAATTATAATGAAAAAAGCAAGTTTTTAGTGTTCCTCCGATTTTTTTTCTGCAACCCTAACCTAAGTAAGAGTTAGCGAATCCATGCATCATCATCATGACATTCTAGTTTCTTAGATCTAAATAATAAGGCAGTTGATTAGAGATTAGATGTTACTTCTTCAAACACAGTAAACTTATTTTGTGCCACCATTTTGATAAAAAATAATCAACACTCAGTTTTAACACTTTTGGTGTTTGAAAACCAACCACTTTCGTAAGCAAAGCTTACTTCTTCAGGATTTACTTAAAACTTTAATTAAAAGTTACTAAGCGTTAATTAAATTTGAACGTTATTATTAATTCAAATATAATTAACAATAGAAAAAAATGTTTACAATCCACTTTCCAATATTTTCCGACTTTTCCCCTTCTGACGACCCTGAATTCCCTGATTAATTCCCTGAATTCCCTGAATTCCCTGATTACCCTGACTTCTGAATTCCCTAATTAACTCCCCCCCCCCCCCTCCCGCCTTCCATTCATTAATCAATTATATTATTCTTCTAATGATTTTGGTTTGCTCCTCTAACAATTTAACAATCTTCCGTCTCCCAATGTTAATCTATATTAAATTTTAGTGTACGACTTATCCTTACGAAGAAAACTTTGTTCTAGAAATTGTGTATTAGATTGTGTATATAACAAAGTGGCATAGATAAAGTAATTTGTCTTTTATTGGCATAAATAAATTAGGTTGTCTTAAATTCATTAATATTGTCATCACAACGTAAAACACTTCATTCAGAAAACAACTATTCATTAAAAAAAAAATCATTTGCCACAGCTTTTGAACGAAGTTTCTTAAAAAAAAACTACGTCCACTGTAACCATAACAGCGCATAAATATATAATTATAATAAAATCATACTGCCTCGCATTATAATAATTTATAGTGTCAGTTATCTATGATCTATTTGACATCCCAACATTAAACTTCACGTGGAAGATGTTTGGCGGAAGGAGCGATGATAAAGTATAACCTTTGAATTATTGAGCACACGATAAATTTTGAAAAGGACCACCCTTGGCTTGAGTCCATTTGAGAGATGCAAGAGCATATTTTTTGCAAATTACTGGGAGATATTATGATAGAATATGCAATATATTAAGAGGAACGGCTGCGCAGCATTTTTCACACAAAAAATAAATTTGAAAAACAATATTTTTAATCATAGCAAATATATAGTACAGGTGTGTGCTACTTAATTTATTTGTGTGTTTGAATTATAAAATACAGGAAATTAAAGAATTTTATATTTCATGATTTTAGAAGAAACTTTGGAATTTTTTTTGAGTTAACAGTAACTTTAAGAAAGCAATCTTGCCCCACCCAAGATGTTCATAGTGACTGGACAACTGACAACTCAACAATGTGCAACTTCATCACTCCTTTGAAAAGTCATTAAAATAATAAAAAAAGGTTATTAGGTTAGGTTATGGGCTATTTAAAAAAAAATCACCACTTTTAATGACTTTTTAAAGGAAATAAAATTAGAAATTAAAATTTAAACCTTTCTTAGAAAATTTGGGTTTGTTATTTACAAAACTATTTATTTATATTCATATTAAATATGTAAAGCATAACGTGCAGAAAGTGTTAAAAACCTAAAATAATTTAATTGGCGCCATCTGTGAATGCGTAGATTATAACATACGTTACGTTTAACCTTGAAAATTGGTATAATAGCGTTTTCTGGAATTTTTTAAAATTTCCTTTACTTGTGTTCTTACTTAAATTCGGTCACTTATAAGTTAAATTTAAGCTCATCAAAATGTTATTTTTAACTTTAATATATAAAACAAAATTGAGTTAGTTACACCATTTAAAACTCAAGAACGGCTGGACCGATTTTTATGAACTTTGATTTGTTGGATTTGTCTCGCTCCAAATAGCAGAATAGCTGTTAAAAGTCGGAAGAATTCACAAAAAAATAATTATGAAGACAATTCTTTTCCTTATACATTTTGTATGGGACGAATTCTCACCTTTTGAAAGAGCTGCAGCAATATTGTGATAAATATAATATTAAATAGTGAGCGAATTCCAAAAATTCAAAAAAGTCAAATGTCAATGCGCTGATTGATTTACTTTTGTTCTTGAACATATAATGCTGCCTCAATAGCCGAAAATGAGACAAATGCTGAATGTATGTCTGCACCCCTCCAAAGGAAAGATACAATAATTATAATAAATCTCCCTCACATGTATAAAAAAAATGAAAAGCATTTTTTATTTACATCAGCTCAACTCAAGCCCTGAGGAAAATAACTTCCCTCAGCACCTACGTCATCTTAGGGGATGCTGTGTGGTGGGTCTTTTTAAAGAAGGAAAGGATAGGATGTTCTGGGAAGGAAAAATATATGAAAATGGTCAGTGTGTCCGGGAGTAACGGACGAATGAATCCATCCCTCCAACTGAGAGGTGGGTCGAGAGAGTCCAACTGGAAAGGTCAAAAGGCCTCCCTCATCTGCCATCTGCCATGCAGCAGGTGGGAAGACGCATCTGCCACCAAGACCCAGACAAACGTCATCCCATGAACCCGGAACCCCTGCTAAATCACCAAATGTAACGAACCACTTGGGGTGACCTAAGGGTGACGTAAGCCAGAGGTGTTGGTTATCCAATAAATGGTTCCCGGGGCGGCGGCGGCATACCCGCCTCCCAAATTCCCGTAAGTAATTGGAAAAGTAAGAAAATCACAAAAAATATAAATTTGTACACAATGTCATCTCTGATACTGACAAAAATTAAACATGGACAGTTGCGCATCGATGATTGCTTCATTGTGTAATACTTAACTTAATAAAACAACTGAATTTAATTCAACAGTTTGATTTTGAGGCGGTAATTTGTAGGCAACAATTTGATTATGAGGCGGTACGAAGTTCGTCGGGTCAGCTAGTATATAATATTTTTATATTATATAATCTTTATACAAAGAAGGTAGATAAGATTACTTTTATTTAGTTTGGATGGGTATTTTGGCCTCAAATCCAATATTGAGTCATGACTCATACATAAAAAAAGGCCGCGCAGACGTTCCTCTTAATGGTTAAACCATTTTAATAAAATGAAAACATCACATGTTTGTTTCACTGTTACCATAAATATTAAATAAAATAACTTATCGTATCAAGTTACTAAAAATTAATTGTTGAACACAAATTAAATTTTACGAGACGTGATACACGTAAGGGGAAATGTTTTAGTCTTTTCAACGGTAAATTAGATTCGCAAAAGAAATATTGATATGAGAGAACGTTAAATTTGATCTCCCAACGCCTTTTTGAAACGAAAAAATTCGCACAAATTCCGTTACAAAAAAACCACCACGAAAGGTTTCTCCATTATTTTAAATTTGAAACGGTATTTTATTATTTATTTATGAAATTTCTGCCCATAGAGAGGTTTACATTCTAAATGTTAATAGCTTATACACAAATAACAGGCGTAATTTTAAAAGAACAATCGCATACCCTTGAAAATTTATTGGATAGTCTGAATTATTGAAAAATCAGTTTCTATTTTGAAAATGACACAATTAAAATAATTTTCTGTTCAAATATTATATTATAGGGCGCCGGTTTACTATTTAGATAACAATGTTTTCTTCATAAGGATGAGACGTATGTTAAAGCTAAATTAAGATTAACAGCGGGTGAAGCAAAATTGTTTAATTGTTAGAAGGCGGGGGAGGAGGAAACCCAAATCGTCTGAAGAATAATAAAATTAGTTAATGAATGGAAGGGTAGAAGTGGGGGGAAATAATCAGGGAATTAAATGGTCATCAGAAGGGAAAAAGTGGGAAATATTCGATGAGGATTGTAAACATTTTTTATCGCTTGTCTATTAATTTTTATTAAAAAAACTAGCTGGTACCCGGCATACGTTGCTATGCCATTTAATAAAGAAGTTGTTTCTCCCTGCGTGTCCTTTCCCGTTCTTCCCGTTCCCCTTCCTCTCCCGCAACCCCTTCCCCTCTCGCGTTCCCACTCCGCCTCCTCCACCTTCCCTCTCCCCATTCCACTTCCCCCGTCCCGCGAACCCATCTCGTCCCGAGTTCCCCTCCCAGTTTCCTCTCCCCGGTTCCCTTCCCTGGTTCCCCTCCTCCCTCCCGCGAACCCCCTAACTGAGTTCCCCTCCGCCTCCCGCATTCCATACATTCAGTCTCGGTACATTCCGTTTTCAAACAGCTGGCATGCCACCTGTTGCAATTTTTTTACACAAATTTCATAATGCCAGAGCGCACCAGTAGTTTTATACAAACCTTGTGCTGACAATAACGAACACAAAAAAGAAGTATCTAATTTGTTGCAGTCGTTCGGGAGTTATGCGCGTACATACATTTCGGCAATTCATTTTTGTTTATATGGATAGATATTATATTTAATTCATAGCAAATTTAAGCTCTCTGAATCAGAGCTACGTTGAAGATACGACCTTTCAACTTGCCCCACAGTGGGAGGGATGGATTCATACATTCGTCATATTCGTCATTCTTGGACACATTGAACTCCAGACCACCCACCCCTCATCCCTTATTCCTTCCCAGAACTTCTCCTATCCCACCTTTCCATAATAAAATACCCTCCACACAGCATCCCCAAAGACGTTAGAGGCCCTGAAGATTTTTTTCCTCAGGGCCTGCTGTGTGCAACTAACGTGAAAAAATAATGATTGAGTGTCTTTTATTGGATTTTATCTTTCAATTAACATTTTATAATCACCCGAAATTATTAGTTTTGTGTTTATTAAAAATTATTAGTTATGTGTTTATTAAAAATTATTAGTTTTGTGTTTATTAAAAATTATTAGTTTTGTGTTAATAAAAAATTATTAGTTTTGTGTTTATTCAAAATTATTAGTTTTGTGTTAATAAAAAATTATTAGTTTTGTGTTTATTCAAAATTATTAGTTTTGTGTTTATTAAAAACAAAAAGCTTTATCAAAGTTTACAAACATTGATAAATTTTGAGCGTTACTTTTAATGTAAGATCCCGTGAATGTAATCGGTGTATGCAAGAGTTTGGTGTGTTTATTACTAAGCAGCCATCTGAAAGTATAATGACTCCATTTAATCCCTTCATTATGAAAAGGTTTTTGGCTGCAATTAATCTGCAACCCTTTCGTGGGAAATTAATGATGATTGAGGTAGATAATTATTTAAGGGATTAGATTGCATTTTTGCAGCCATCGTTAAACTTTAGCGCTTCCTTCGATGATGTATAAAAGCTCTTGCTATAAAATAAAGGTTTTGTTGTAAATTGTCGCTTTTGGAACGAAATAAGCTCAGGTTAATTACACCTTTAATAAAGAACTATCAACTCCGCAATTAAAGCGATCCTGCTTTGAATGAAATGACGAATCAATTTCTTAACTCAATTTTTATTTATTTACAACTTTATTTACTGGTTATAATATTTGTTCTTTGTTGTAAGTTTAATCTCCGTATATTTAATTTTAGGTTGTAACGTAAAGGTAAATGGATGTGGCTTGTTTAATGACCAGTATTTACTACGTGTTACAATACATAAAATATTTCATTAATATTATTTTTTTAAATGTGTATATCTATTTAAACTTCGATGTTGTATTCTTGAATGAATGAATGAATGCAAATTTGGAAGTGGAAAATAAGGCATATTCCGACATCCGATCGAGCTGAAACTCAGCAAATAGACTAGTTGTCAATGACAATGCATTCCATTGACTCACTGTGGTACGCACGCACACACAGGCGCTCATACGTATTTTACTGAAAATGGCTACTAACCGGCTCAAGAGAGGGTGCAATTAGGTTGTGCCGATCGGTGCATACGACCGTGTCGGAAGACGAAACTATTTCAATATATTATAAAAAATTAATGTGTTGTATTAAAAAAAATTGTTTTTACCAGTTGATTTGTTCTAGACTAAAATTGAGCATCAAAGTTTCATAGTTCATCTTATCTATAATATAAAAATGAATCGCTAAATTTGTTGGTAAGCGCAAATCTCGAGAGCGGCTGAACCGATTTCGCTAATTCTTTTTTTAGAATATTCCTTGAAGTTCGAGGATGGTTCTTACGGAGAGAAAAATTAAGAAAATTGCGCAGAAAATTAGATAATAACAGAAAACATCGCACGTTTGACAGTTCGCGTGTTAGAGAATGACATTTTGCAAAACAATGAATGATTGTTCAATCAGGATTCTATTTTTGAAAAGTTGAAAAATTTATTTAAAGTAGGTACTCACCTAATAGTTTGAATCGAATCAAGAATTTTAGATATTTTAAATAGGTACCTATGTTTGGAACCAAATTTAATATACATGAAAAATGGAAATTTGAATAAAAATTGTAAAAGGTGGCACGCGGGCTGTTTAAAAACTGAATGTACTGGGATTGAATATATGGAACGCGGGAGGAGGGTTGGCGGGACGAGGGAGCGGGAAAGGGAAGAGGGAAGGCGGTGAAGGTGGAAGGGGAACGCGGGAGGGGGGAGGGGGACCTGGGAGGGGAAGGAGAACTCGGGAGAAGGGTTTGCGGGACGGGGGGAGGGGGGGAATGGAGTGGGGAGAGGGAAGGTGGAGGTGACGGAGTGGGAACGCGAGAGGGGAAGAGGACGCAAGAGAAGAAGGGGAGGCGGAAGGGGAACGGGACGAATAGGAAAGGATACTCAGGGAGAAACAATTTCTTTATTAAATGGCATAGCAACGCATGCCGGGACCAGCTAGTATGTATATAAAAATGAATCGCCAAATGTGTTGCTAAGCGCAAATCTCGAGAGCAGCTGAACCGATTTCGCTAATTCTTTTTTTAGAATATTCCTTGAAGTACGAGAATGGTTCTTACGGAGAGAAAAATAAAGAAAATTGCGCAGAAAATTGGATAATTTCAGAAAACCTAACGACTATCGCACGTTTGACACTATGCGTGTTTGAGAATGACATTTTGCAATGATTGTTAAATCAGGATTCTATTTTTGAAAATCTTTAAGTTGATAAATTTATTTAAAGTAGGTACTCCCATAATAGTTTGAATCGAATCAAGAATTTTAGATATTTTAAATAGGTATCTATGTTAGGTACCAAATTTAATATACATGAAAAATGGAAATTTGAGTAAATATTGTAAAAGGTGGCACGCGGGCTGTTTAAAAATTGAATATATGGAATGCGGGAGGAGGGTTGGCGGGACGAGGGAACGGGAATAGGAAGAGGGAAGGCGGGGAAGGTGGAAGGGGAACGCGGGAGGGGAAGGGGACGTGTGAGGGGGAAGGGGAACTCGGGAGGGGGTTCGCGGGACGAGGGAAGGGGGGGGAGTGGAGTGGGGAGAGGGTAGGTGGAGGTGACGGAGTGGGAACGCGAAAGGGGAAGAGAACGCAGGAGAAGAAGGGGAGGCGGAAGGGGAACGGGACGGATAGGAAAGGACACTCGGGAAGAAACAATTTCTTTGTTAATTGGCATAGCAACGCATGCCGGGAACAGCTAGTTGTGAATAAAATGAGCAATCTAGATAATAGTAGTAGTAGTATTGGTCTATAAATAACAAACATTAAAAGCTGTGCGTATTTCACAACGCCAGAGAATCTTTATTTCTTCAGAAATTAAGAAACGAACATCGTCGATGGGACTCTAAACGGTATAACAAAACAATCATCAAGCTCGTGATATTTATTAGAAACATGCGTAATATACTAAATAAATAAAAATGATTTATACCAAGTCTACTGTGCTCTTTGCCAATTACATTTAGAAAACGGGATTATTGGATGGGAATCTGCCTCAAACACCCATAGAAAGCTGCTAAAACACAAAAAAATACTAACGTACCTACTTATAAGAACTCCGTCAAAATATATTTTTAAAAATACTATAATGTTTTCAGTATTTATTTATTTATTTATTTAAACGCCATAGCATGGCTTTTCCATTCAAGTGATAGGTACATGGTATTATATTGACGACCTCCGTAGTCCAGTGGGTAAGACTCTTGACTCACAATCCGGAGGTCGCGGGTTCGAACCCGGCATGCGCAAATAAATTTTATTTGATTAATTTGTGTTATTTCACAATTAATTCATTTAAAATAATATATAGTGGAAGATACTATCAGTATCGCCCTGGTGTAAGACCACCATTCAGAATTGAAACGTTGCTTGAAAATGGCTTTAGCCGTGTTTGGTGACCAGATCTGAATAGCCAGGTACTTCCCAACCTTCCTCTTCCCCACCTACTTCCCGTCCCCACTACCTTCAGCCTCACAACATACCCCAATTGGGGATGCCATAGTCTCACTGGCTCCAGACGGGAGCAGTTGAGATTCTTGTGCGGTATTCACTGTAAAAAAAAAAAAAAAATAAAACTCTACTAAAGAATGGAAAAACGAGTACCTTACTGACCAATAGCCTTCGCCACAGGGATAAACACCTCAAATATTCTTAAAATTCGGTAAAATTATCGACCAGAAAAATCATAAAATCCACGCCACAAAATTATACAGTGTCCTTTTAAATTAAATTAATAAATATCGTGGAACAGTTTACCAAGTAAATAAATATGAAGAAGAGGAAATCATAAAAAAACGCGTGTGCTTTAGACACGACTAAAGTAAAACATCACTAACTTATATTTCCCTCTCAACTTCCGTTCGCCTCGCCGCAGCTGTTCGCCTCGCCCGATACACTTTTCATAACGCTCGTAAAGGCCGGACCGTTCACCTCGCCCGATCACACTTTTCGTAACGCTCTCGTCACGCTTTCACCAGCTTACTCCCCAAGTCAAGCGTGCGTAAAGAAGTTTAAAAAATCTGAAGAAACGCAACAACCCACAGTCAACAAAGATAAATAAACATAAATATGAAGAAATAATTCAAATTCTGAAGTAACTCAACAACTTACAGTCGACAAACATGAAGATGAGTAAATAAACATACAAAAGATGAGATCTGTTAACACAAAGATGAAGAAATAACATAAATTCTGAAGTAACTCAACAACCTACAGTTAACAAACATGAAGATGAGGAAATCAACACATACAAGGTGAGGTCTACAAACATGAAGATGAAGAAATCATAAAAATAATGATTTTACACCAACGTAACAAACTGGGAACAGAAATCTCTGGCGAGGGAGGGGGGGGGGGACTGTGAATATTGTACTATTATATTATAAAAAAATCTTATATATAAAAATCTCGTGTCACGGTGTTTGTGGTCGCATTCCTCCGAAACAGCTTGACCGATTTTTATGATATTTTTTATGTATATTTGGTAGGTATGAGAATAGGTTTTAAAGTATATTTCATACCGCTAGGTAATTAGGGTGTCCCTACCCAGAAAAAAAAAACAATTTTTTTGACAATTTTTTTTGGTTTTTTTTTCTATTTGGCATCAAAAAATATTCATAACCCCAAATTTTAATCCTCCTACCCCCACCCTCCCATTTCTTAATCGTGATTTTAGTATTTTTGTATGAACAAATTTAACCGTCTTTCGTATTTCAAATAGAACGAAATTATTTATGTTGTTGAAAGACAGATCGCGCTACGTCCGCCTCATCGCTTATTTTGATATTTCATTCGGCATCATGTTCTCGCGTGGGTAAACCATCGAGCTTATTTGTGTTGGCTAAAGACGGACTGACAAAAAATATCGTACACTCAATTGCTCTTTGAAATTCATAATGATTTTCTTTATTTCATTTTCCTACTTTAGTGGTGTTTTTTGCTTTTATCGGCGGTCATCATCCACAGCGCTCCATTCCTCTTTCTGTCATAGATCCCATCCCCACACACTTATATTTTTCGTACTTCACTTACATATTCACTAGAAATAGTTTATATGGCAGAACAACGTTTGTCGGGTCAGCTAGTAAATTATAAAGTTCAAGTTTACCATTCAAAACCCTAACCTATGAATGTGGCTATGAAACCTCCTATGAAGGTGTATCGGATAAGTTAGCTGAGTTTTTTACCTATCGCGAGTATTTATTTGTTTAATACACGTTGTCCTATGGATAAGCCATAAGACGATGGTAAAATACCCGCATGTTTCTTTTAGTCATTAATAAAAAAACAAAATAAACGCATTTGTAATTTAATATTGTTTACTCAGGTACTTTGTGCACCAAAATCTCCACCATTTTTTAAATTATCATAAAAGCAAAGTTTAAGAAACCCTGTCAATTTGAAATTCCAAAGGAAAATGGCTCAGAAACTTCGAATGTATCATCATTTGATTTTGATCCGATTTATAAATAATGTTGTTTTGCAAGCCCGATCAATAGGCGTTTTAGAGTAGCCACGATCAGATGCTATCAGAACCTTTCCCAACCTCCTTCCCCTCCCACTTGATAGGTTCTCGGAAGACTCCAAAACCAAGGTCATTTTGCCAAATATTTTGGATAGACCAATGAACCCGTCACTAACCCTTTTTGATTTTTATTTCATGTTGCTCTGTGATCCGATTTAAAAAATAATAAAACGAACCTCGATAGTGCTCCAATTAGGTGTTTATTACCTGCAACAACACGATTTGGACAGATTAGCTTAGATGGTTAGAAGATGGAACAGATAGCATACTCTGCGGAAAAATGGTATGAGGGTAATTAAGGTGAGAGTAGGGAATGCAATCCCGCAAGACCATGTCAATCCAGGTATTTGCGGGACTGAATAATCTTAGTCCCGCTGGATCCAGGTATTTGCGTGATCCAGCAGGGTGGACTTAGATATCGAATCAATCGTATAATAAAGACCTAATATCTCGATCTACCAATCTTGTTTTTAGAGTTTTAAATTTATACCTAATCAAACAAGTTTTTTGGGGCATTTTAAATGGTTTATTAATATACCTTTAGTTAGACATAGGTAAAATTTAAGTCATAAATTGGCAAAGAATAAGATAAGACATAAATTTACATAACAAATCAAATTTAAATAATGACGTTCACACGATAAACAATATTCTTGTACAATAAGCATCATAAGTTTAAACATTATTTTGAAAATAGCTTGGAAAAAGTTAAAGTATTAATTGTGTCGTCTGATCAACGGCTTCTGATATTGGACACAAGGTAGCCAGAGGCTGAAAAAGCTCGTTTAGCTTCCACGCTGGTTGGCACAATAGTCTTAGCGTATTGTAAATGAATGGAAGGTCTGTGCCTTTTAATCCACCGGAGTCGAAGTAATTCATTTACTTCTTTTTTAAAACCTCCGCCGCGCGCAGAGTAACACGTATCTACACTTCTCTGTAATCCCGCCAGTCCAGCGGGATCCCGCAAAATTTTCGACCGAGATTAGTCCCGCAAAATGTCTGCGGGATCTCGGTATTTCGGGATCCCGGTATACCGGGATTGCATTCCCTTGGTGAGGGTAATTGCTAAATCACTATTTTCGATTAATCTTACACTACGAATCGGTTTACATTATGAATACAAAAAATATGCTTTGGATAAAATAAAGCTTTTTCCACCATTTCCATTGAGTAGAATTATAACAAAAGTGTTAATTACTTTATGCAAAATTTAAGCGCAAACTACTAAAAAATCTATTTTTCAATGTTCGGTTTCGGTTTCGGCGGAAAATCTGCCAAAACCGAAACTGATGCCGAAACGCCTTATATCGCCAAGAATATAGGTAATATGCATAAAAATCGCTTGGCAAACGGAGTCTAGAGGTCACGATTTTAAGCACAAAAGTAGTTATTATTTATTTTGTAATAATTTTTAGAAGAAAGAAAAAAGTTAATCAATGGAAACTGTCACAGATGATTTTAGTCGTAAATTTAGATTTAAAAAAAGTTTTTTCTTAATATGAGTTCATTCGCCCCTAGTGAAAAATACTAGTGTCCGACCGAAACAGGACTTTCTACCGAAACCGAATCTTCGGTGTCGGTATAGGTACGTAAATGCTCTAGATTTTATCGTACAAGCACATACTATTTTTTTTTATGTCAGGTCTTATATAAACATAGTTTATTATTTAACTACGAGTATCACACGAGTGGTTCCATGCCAACTCAGAACCACCTCAGAAGGTCATTAAAAGCTGTGAAAAAATAATTTTAAAATAGCCGGTAACCCTAACCTAACTTAACCTATTTAACCGTTTTTTTTATTTTTTTTATCACCACACTTAATGACCTTTCTGAGGTGGTTCTGATTTGGTTTCATTCTGAGTTGGCCGGTCACCCACACGAGTATATATTTCTTTTCAATATTATATCATTGTATTTCTAATAACAACTACTGTATTACTTCAACGACCTTATTTTTGTGTACTCATACATTCTTATTTTGTTCTTAATATAATACTGATACGCTCCTGTGTACCACTGAATAATTATAATCTCATTTAACACTTTAATCTAAAAGCCATTTTATTTCGTTCAAATAAATAAATAAAAGGCAACTGCACATTATGTTGTACCCACTTACCTACACGACATGAAATGTATCTAGCATGTAACACGTGTTTGAAGATAAGATCGGATTGATTTTAAACTTCTGCGCAAGATGACATCAGAGATAACAGTCCGAGAGACAGAAATACGGACAGTCCCTGTTATAATGCCATCTACATTCGTCTGCAGCAAGTATTTAAATCCGTCTGAAGCTAATTCGATTTGGATAAGAGTTAAGTGTGATTGTCAATGGGTAATGGGAATGAGTACCACGCCTATTCCCATCTGTCAATCTGAATGACATTCTGAGGATAAATGCTGAATGCGTTTGTTGACCTACGAAGATTGAATTCCACACAACTGGGGTGACCTCACATCATTTCGGTTTATGAAGCAATAAATAAACAAACCATTTAACAATAAAATCATATAAATTTGTTACAGACCACTATAATTTCCCTAATTTAACCCTTCCTTCGTCAGGAGAACATTAGAACTAACCTGCGAAACGAAAATTGGCAGACACTTTTGCTATTTATTTTTGAGGTGTTATTTGCGCTACCTCCTCCTTTAGCCAACGTTTCGGACAGCGTTACAGTGTTCATCATCAGAGCAGATGTGAGCAACGCCGCCGTAGCTCAACACGGCATAACACCCCAAAAATAAATAACAAAAATACTTTTGGCCGTGAAAATCTAAAATCATACCATTGACAAACATACACACAAATTTTAGGTGTTTGGGTGGGAGGTAAACAAAGAGGAAGGGGTAACTGCTGGATTTCCGGCAAGAACAAAGAATATTAATTGTATTTGTGTTTAATCTGTAGAACTCCATTCAATTTAAAAAAAAATTAATTCAAATTAAATTTGATTATTTTATTATCAAGCTCTGTAAGTATTTTAGTTAAGTATTTTTGTTCAGCTGTTTCGGTTGGTTTACAAGACCATTTTCAAACTGTGAAAATGGTCTTGTAAACCGAGACAGCTGTAACTAAAATACTTGCAGGGCTTGATAATTCCATTATCAAATTTAATTTAATTTATTTTTATTTATTTATTTATTTACGCCCATTTAGGCTTTTACATACATATATACACTTAAAAATATTTACGAAATTATACTAGTAAATAGTGCAGGAAATGACTGTTTACAACACTTGCACAAAAACAAATATAAAGCAAAAATACCATTGAATTTGATCCACACAGTATGCAGGCACAAAATATAAAAATAAAAAAAATACAAAAAAATATACAAATAGCTTCTCTCCTTCAGCCGACAAAACACCACCAATATGCTAGTCAATTCAAACAGTTTCATCAACACATTCCACTCCTTGATGAAAAAAACTTCAATAATGTATGCTTATATATTAAAATTGATGTATTAAATATATCAACAACATCGGCGTATTTGTTTCCAAGCCGTTGAATCCGTCGCATAGGAGTGTAATATTGGCATGTTGACTTAGAATTGCCACAATAATTTTAATTAAATTTAAAAAAAAAAACATAGAGGTTCATTGGCAATATGTCTAGAATAGGACTAAAAGATAAATTAATTTGGTTATTCAATATACTAGAGTTGTTACAGTGAAGAATTTTACCCCCTGTGTCCTTATTAAGAATATGCATTGCTCCATTATTCCCCTTTACTCACCTCCCAACCAAACACCTAAGATTTGTGCACATGTCTGTCAATATTCTTTAATGTAGGTTAGTTCTAATATTCTCCTGGCGAAGGAAGGGTTCTTCCGAAACCGGTAGAGTGTGAATAAAATAAAATTAAAGTGGTCTGTAACAAGTTTATATGTTTTTTATTGTAAATTATGGCAAGCCACAAAGTTAATGCTTTTTACAAATTATGTAATATGTTAATAATAATTAGTAATTATACCAGTGAAAAAAATCAAAAAATTTCCCCACAGGAAAAACTAAACCCTTTCACACACTTCCCCAAAAGATCACCTAGTCAATCCACGTTATGCAATTGCACTATATAAGATTATAAATACAAAACAATACAAGAACAACATGTCAACCTACCAGAGACCAAATGGGAAAATAATTCACCGACTCCAGATATTTTCATATCAGAGGATTCGGCTCTGTGAAATTCCTAATTTCACCTATAAATCCTACTGATCCCTCAATATAAATATTTAAAAAATCTTTTGTAATCCTACATGTATTTAAAATGACTGATGTTTGCATTTTTATATATAAAATCTTTGACAAATCTAATATGCCTAAATTTTGAATGAGGATTATTATTGTGGGATTTGTAAAATTGAAAGTACTTAAAAATATTTGATAACAAGGCCGTGTCTAAGGAGCGAAATTTATTTTAGAGGTGTAAGTAAAACATATTCCGTACCCAAAAGCACAGTACAGGATCGACCCGTAATAATTGCCTGGCGAAAACAATTAATAGGATGGGAGATGAGAAATAGGGGAATACTGCCAAGTAGAGAATTTTCGAGGATAGTTGATCACTTTAGAATCAATGGACTCCAAGACACTCCGAGAACCTGGCAGCCAGGTTCAGAGGTTCTTCGGAAAATATCTCACTGAGAAGAAAACAACTCTGAAGCGAGTGGCGTAGACCAATCTTAGGCAGAAGCCTTCACATGGAGGATCAACCAAGTCTAGCAAGAATCACGAAATCTTTCAAAAATTTAACAAAAATACACATTTCAAATAAAAAGAATAGATAATAAGCGCCCTTGGGGTGATTTTTTCACAAAAATGGCGCTATAGAAATCATCCAACAATTATTATTATTATTATTAATATTATTTTCTTATTATCGGTAAATACCTATCTGTACAATCAGTTCCAATTTTGAAAATGACACTTAAATTCAAAACAAATGCGAATTCTCGAGTTATTGAACCAGAGTTACAGACAGACACAAAACTGAAATCAATATTTTTTTTGTTAGAAAGTTTACAATAACGAAAATAATAATTATTATTCTCTTTTTAAAAACAAGGGAAAGAAAATGTAAGTTAAAAACGTATTCCTTTAAGTGAAATTTCTTTAGCACCGTTGTGATTTGAAACTCGATGAAACGAAAAATAGCGACACTAAAAAGAGACGAACACATAAGTCTATAAGATTTAGCCTGCGAGAGAATGAGATAGTATAATCGGTCTCCACCTTTTTGTGTGGTGCTTCGTAACCTATAATAATAATATATATTTGATAAGCATATCGAACACATAATATCAAAATCGTACAAGATGCTAGGTTTCCTATTAAGAATATGTAAAGTTTTCAAAAGTGCTAAAACTCTTGAAATGTTGTTTTGTTCATTGGTCAGAAGTCCACTGCAGTATGCGTCCCCGGTATGGAATCCTCAATATAAGGTGTACATAGATATAGTAGAAAGTATACAGAATAAATTGAACACTGAACACATTGAACACTGAGAAAACTAAATATGTCACATCAAGCATAAATATAACAGGTCAACCTCATGATGACGCCTCTATTAGAATACACACATGTTTAAATTCCGATGAATCTTGTCAGTGTCCCTACATTGAGCGCACTACACAGATGAAGTATCTCGGCCTCACAATTGATCCATATCTCAAATGGAATATTCACACTCAAATAATTGCTAACAAAATAAGAAAAACCATGCACTTTTTCAGAACGATACGAAACTTTCTCGACTTAAAACACTTGAAAATGATTTATTTTGCAGTCTGTCAATCCATTATTGAGTATGGTATCATAGCATGGGGAGGCGGTACTGCATCAGCACTGGACCCAATCATAAAGGCACAGAAAACTATTATAAAATTAATTCTTAGACTACCTCTAATTACAGACTCCAACTTAATCTTCAATATTATGAATGTGTTTGACGTTCGGCAGATATATGCAAAAACAATCCTCACTCATCTATACACAAATATACACAAATACTATGAAAAAAGATTAAACACTCGCTGTACTCGAAACAATAACAAATATTTACTACAAATTCCCATAACTCATACTACTTTTGGTCAACGAAGCTTCAGATACCTTGCAACAAGACTTTACAACATTCTTCCAATTAGTATAAAAAAATGTGATTCACAAAAAAATTTCAAAAAAAACATAAAAATTTGGATAAAAAATAATGATAGAGCATTTACCGGTGCACTCACCCAAATTCGAAATTAATATTGAACCAATGCTGTTATTATTGTACCAATGTTATTGTTATTATTAATGCAACCATTCTATTGTGTGATTTTATTCTAATGTAAGTGTAGGTATGTTCACAGTATAATAAATTGACATAAAATTACTGCCTCAACACAGGCTAGCCTAGTGAGGCAGGTTATGAGAAACCTAAATTTATAATTATAAATCTCTGTTCTTTAATTACCTACTGTATATATGTATTTTGTTTTTTGATATTAACTTTCGTACGTATGCAACTTTTAAACTGTACTTTTACTGTACTTATGATGTACTTTTTGTTTTTGTAGTTATAAATCTTCATTTTTTTTTGTTCAATAAAGATATATTATTATTATTATTATTATTATTATTATTAATTCTCTAAATATTTATTCAAGAAATACAACAAAACTACAAATAACATGTTAAGTTTACAAAAAAGACGTACATTATCAGATCTGCTGTTTCTGTATAACCTGCTAAATAATAAAATAGATAGTCCTGAATTGCTATCCACTATTGGTTTAAATGCCCCAATGAGGCGTACCAGGCACACTTCTCTTTTTCATATAGAATCCAATAACACTAATGCAGCGAGTAACTCACCAATTACTCGCGCAATCATAACTTATACCCACTATGAAAACTTACTACACTTAGACATTTTTCATGATTCCTTGCAAACATACAAAACTAATTTATTAAATTTCTTGGCGTGATATAATTGTTTTAAAATTACTTACACTTAACTTTTCATTAAACTTTAATCAGTCAATTACAATTAGTGAGCATATAATTCTTGATTTTAAAATGTCTCCTCATCTCCCCCCCCCCCCTTTTTCTTCCTTTTTATTATTATTACTTCATTCATTCAATGATTAAGTTTTAAGACCGGTTCATATCTCAGGCGTAATTACCAAATGACATTCTATGGACTTACGTAATAGGTACATAAAATAATTTAATTTAACATACCTTATAATCTGCATTATAATGTACTGTGTATGTCTTAATAAGCAAATGAATAAAATAAATAAATATATCTTTACTAGCTGACCCGGTGAACTTCGTACCCCCTCAGAATCAATAACTGTTGTGTTAATTTATTAGCTGAATTAAATTCAGTTTTTTTATTAAGTAAAAATTACACAATGAAGCAATTATTGATCCGCAACTATCCGTGTTTTGTATCAGAGATGACCTTGTGTACGAATTTATATTTTTGAGATTTTCTTACCTTTCCGCTTACTTAGGGGCCATCCATAAATTACGTCACACGAATTTCATTATTTTTTTTACCACCCCCCCCCCCCCCCCGTCCCTTTTACACATCGTCACATTTATGAGACCCCCCCCCTTAGCGTAATATCTAAAAATAATTAAAACAGTAGTTCAATTTTTTTTACATGTGACGTCACAGAGCTGATGACCACCCCATACCCTTAGTCACACTTCCTACTCCTCCCCCCCTTAATGTGTGACGTAATTTATGGATGGGCTCTTTACGGGTATTGCGTTTCATTTTCTTTATACGTGTGAGGGAAATTTATTATAATTATTGTATTTTTCCTTTGGAAGGGTGAAGACACACGTTAACCGTTTGTCTCATTTTCGACTGTTGACATTTAGTGTGTAAGAAAGAAACGCAGCATTATATATTTAAGAACAAAAGCGAAACAATCAGCGCATTGATATTTGACGTTTTTGAATTTTTGGAATTCACGCAAACTTCACTGACGCAACATTGCTACAGCTCTTTCTAAAGATGAAAATTCGTTCCATACAAAATGTATGAGGAAATGAATTCTCTTCATAACTTTCTTTTTAGTTAATTTTTGCAATTTTTTAATAGTTATTCTGTTATCCGGGGCGGAGCCAAATCCAACAAATCAAAGATCATCAAAATCGGTCCAGCCGTTCTCGAGTTAGAAATAGTGTAACTAACCCGACTTTGTTTTATATATTATAAGATAAGATAAGATTTAACGAAATTCGCAACATTTATAACGAAAAAAGTACATGATTCAGTGTTGTTTACAAAGGTTTATATTTAACATTAGTACAAAAAGTTAACAAACAGAAAATAATATACACATGAACATATTAAAGAATAGAAATTTGTAGTTATATTGTTGAGGTTTCTCATAACCCGCCTCACTAGGCTAGCCTGTGTTGAGGCAGAATTTTTGTATACTTATGAACTTACATAATAATTTCGAATATTTTCGACTTACTACATTAATAATTTCGACTTTGGGTTAGTGCACCGGAATGAAGTTTTTGAAATTTTTTGGTGAATCATATTTTTTATTCTGTCTGGAAGAATGTTGTAAGTCTTGTTGCAAGGGTATCATATCCCTATCGTACACTATCGGTCTCCTCCTTGTACGATGCTTTGTAGTCTCCCCACTCATCTCTACTTTAATTTTCTGAAGGTTTCACTTCTACCGCATGTGATATTGCTCTGAGTTTTTTTTTATTTTAGAAATGAGAAAAAAGTCTTTTTATTCTTTGTAAATTACTTATTTTGTTTCTTATCTCGCAATAAATCTGTTTTGTAAAATCGTCTATTCGTCAAGCATGCCTTTGAACTCTGGGTTTTATCGCATACGGAGAAATCTTTTGACTTTCCGAGTAGACTCGAATTTTTTTTAATGGTTTTCTGTAAATTATTCTCTGGAGTATACGGGGTCCATCAAATGAGGTTTCGTACCTTGGCGGTACGTGGTTGTGGTTACCCTACAGTACAATTATAGAGAAGTTCACAAACAAGTGATATGTAACCCTCTAGTATTTACATGCTACCGTATATTTGCATACTTGTATAATCGTGCCGTTCGTAAACCAATGTTATCCAGTAAACACTCACGTTGAAATATACTCGTACTATTCAGACGAAACAATAAAAGGTCACTCTTTAATTTTGAAATGAGAATATGCTTGGTTTCTACCGAGATTTCATTTATTCCTAACCAAAGTATTTGAAATTTCGAACAATGGCAGGAAAAGCATTTGTTTTGAAACAGAAGAAGATTTGGAACTACCTTGGAAGCAAGTTGTTGGTGTTTTTCGTGTACACAAATAAGTTTTTAATTAAAAAGCAGTAATTTGGCCATCTCGCAAGTACGTAGATAATATTGTACTTAATCTTTTTGTTGTGGAATAATTACCTCGAGGTATCGCGGTGGAACTATATAACTATATTGTGGTTGTGACGTGTGCTCCTTCGCACAGATACAGTGGTAAACGATTGGTTATCCCTTTTCCTTGCGTATCTTGTTTTTCCTGTACATATTATCAACCAATTCCAGCAAACGTCATTACGTCTCATTTCGTCTCTAGTATTTGGTCGATGATTATAAGTGTATCTGAAGCTGTAATTGACAACAGTTTTGAATGCAACAGTCGCTTTTCACCAATAAATACATCACATAGAATAATTGCAAAGTTTAACAAGAAAAATATCACATATTAATAGGCACAAAATACATATATTGCTATTTTGATGACAACCTCTTCTTATTTTTGCACGATATTTGAGTAGACATCTTCTTATTCTCTATATCTGGCTTCTCCTATCGGAGGTCGGATAGGAGAGGCCAAGAGGTCATAGGTCAGGGCTATCAGTGCCATCGCCACCTTGCAGGCTTCAGTCCTGAATACAACTTTACAGAATTGTATATAATATTGTATATATATTTTTGATGATATGTGGCACCTATATATCATCAAAAATATTTATTACGGTTTTGCGCCTATCTTTAAGTGTCATTTTCAAAATTAGAACTGATATGTTAAGAATTAATTTGGAAACTGCTTAACTGACCAAGAAAAAAATATTTACGGCCAGTGTTATCATTGATGATTGTGACTGTAAATATTTTTTCTTGAATATTTTGCGAAGCAATAATTTTCCATGTTTTGGTGTGTGTTTTTTTTACGTAGGCTTCAGCTTTCAGCTTCTCAAATCCTACAATTATTTTGAAATCCCGCTTTATTTCATTTCGAGACAAAAATATACATCTATAGGATTTAGGCTGCAAGAAAATGAGAAAGAATAATCGGTCTCCTCTTTGTGCGGTGCTTCGTAGACTATCGGTCTCCACTTTGTGCTTCGTAGCCTCCCCACTCTTTTCTTCTTTAGTTTTCCGAAGGTTTCACTTCTACCGCATGTGAACTGCAGACATTTTTTTTATTATTATTTTTTAAAGATGGTTATTTCTACTTTGGTATCTTCGGACCGGTTTTAGAAAATGGATTTTGGCGCAGACGTTATAACAACGAGCTATATACTCTGTTTAAGGATCCAAACGTCACAAAATTTATAAAACTGGGAAGACTTCGGTGGCTGGGTCATGTAGAGAGAATGACCGAGCATCAAGCACCAAAGTCCTGCTGAACTCAAGACCGATAGGGCGAAGGAGCCGGGGAAGACCATGGTTAAGATGGAGCGACAACGTCCTCAAATATATATCTACCTTGGAGCTTCTAAACTGGAGAAGACTGGCACAAAACCGAGATGAGTGGAGGAAGACTCTTGAGGAGGCCAAGACCCACCAGGGGTTGTAAAGCCAAGAGTGATGATGATGATGCGTTCTACTTGGGGTATGCACTGATCGGAATCTAGAGCCCCACTCAATTCGTCTATTGATTAGAGATATGAGTCACATTTCTAATCTGATGTGTTAGGTATCGTTGTTTTTAACAGTGCTACATTTTCCTGTACCTAACGGTGCTTTTTACTATTATTTCGATACCACAGGAATGTCCGCGAGCGAAAACGAATAATAATAATTTATCTGCGTCATTACTTATCAAAACGCGATACTCAAATCGAAGCTTTGGAATATATGAAAAGGGTTACTTAACGGTTAAAGATTTGTTGAAATACGATGAGGTTTTGGTTGGACTTTTTGATGAGCAGCCCTTGCACTAGTGATGTGAAGAATTTTAAAGTATAATGAGTCATGTTTGGGTACTAGAAGCTTATACTTAAATGGTAATACTGCGAAGAGCCAGACATTGCGATACTTAACGACCGGTTAATAGATTTACAAGCATAAACAAATAGCATGCAAATTGATATGATTTGCACTCATTTAAATATCAACTGTAAATGTGCACACTCATAGGATCAATCAAAATCAATCATCTGGGTTACATGTGACAATATATGCATTATTGATATTATTGTGACACAGATAATATCAATAATGCGTATACATTTAAGAAAGTATAAATTTAAAGCACGGATTAGCAGTCTGTAGAGGCTGTAAAGCTGGTCGTGGCCCCTAGATAGGAAGATATAAAAGATAAAATGGCTCATATTTATGACTCTAAAATAAACTTTTCTGTTTAGGTACCACCTCTGGCCGCCAAGGCACTTGTTGAAACCCTTGACTCTCTAGAGAAACGGGCGGTCCCCTATTTTAACAGACGGATTGCAATCTTTAGAGTGCAGGCGTCAGATGGGAATACTGTCCTCGTTCTATTGGTTTTTCGATGCTCGGGAAAATAATTTTCCTCGGGACCTTTTAAAAGAAGGAGAGGGAGGTCTAGGGGGGGGGGGGGAGGGGAGGAAGAGAATTCATGATTTTATGAGAGGAAGATGGTAAAACGAGTCGTTGGAGCTTATCTTATACATAATATTATGTTAAATAATCAAAAATGTGTACTATGGCCTTGTTCACTCTTTGCTTATCTATAGCATTATAAGTTGGGGAAAATCTTTTAAAATCAATCCAAACTCGGTAAAAGTTTCACAAATAACATCATAAAGGAACATTTAAAAAAATTCTCAACTCAATGTGCGCTTTTATAATTACCGTGACGTTTTACGGTTACGGAACAGTGACGGCAAAAAGGCAATAAACATATCTTCCTTATAATAATAATGTTGCAGCTCTTTCAAAAGGTGAGATTCACAATGTACGTAGATCTGATTCCTCCAAAGGAAAAACAATAATCATTTTCTTACATCTCTCTTATACACCGCACCATTTTCTTGCAACTCTCATACACCGCACCATTTTCTTGCAACTCATTTATAGAATCAAAGTTAAAATCCAAGTTCATAGAACCAAAGTTACACTTGCTTTAACTTACCAGACAGACACTCAACGGAAACTAGTATTTTGATATAAATTACTTATTTAGGGTATTTTCTACATTTATTACTACATCAATTTTGTTGAAATTTTCAAATATTTATGAGCTGTTTTCATTTCCTTTTAGTTATTTTGAAAGTAAAAGCGTATGAAGTTTTTCTTAAACTCTTAAAAATTCCGAAGGCTAAAGAGATTTGAAAGAGCCAATAGTTGTTTATATGTTTATCATACATATTAATGAATCATGTATTTTATTTATTATACGGGTGTTTTCACAGACCCTTTCGGCACTGTGCAATGGTTTTAATTGAAGTTTTGGTTGAACATACATGCAGCGACACCTGGAGGCAGGTTTCTGAGTGTGGTCGGTGATATTATCACAGGTTGAACTACGCTTAGAGCTTTTATTCAATTTTTGTTGATAGATGTCGCTAGTCCATTCTGCATAGTAACTAGTTGGACAGGGTTCTAACTTCACTTTACTTAGTTCTGGGACATAAGGTATCAAAGTTTGCAAAGATATTTTTCATAAACTATTTACGGATATCCGATTTTGTTGAATCTTGTGTAAAGTATTTTAGTTTAACACATTTGAAAGGAAAACATTTAAATAGGTATATACTTACCATTTTAGAACACACCTAAACATACAGATAGAACCGTATGCAACCAGCTAGGACATAATAATTAATTGCTTAGATATTTATTTATTCATTTATTAATGATAATATATTACAAAATTATTACATAAAATTTATAATACATTACTCCCAATGAGTTTAATAAGGACAACATTATATATAAAAAAAATATTTTTAAGAATATGAATTTAAAGGAAAGTTCAACTGCCCAATACATTGGATGCGCGTTTCGCACCGTTGGCGTTTTTCCGACTATGCATGGGTGCCGAAGGGATCAATGGCGCTAGTTCCTCGGAGCATCTTCCATTAAAATGACGGTAGAACGTGGCCGACGCCTGTACTCTAAGATTGCAAATCTCTCAAACGGACCGCCCGTTTCTGCACAGAGTCGAAGTTTTTATAGGTATGTTAGAGGTGGCTGCCAAATTCAACTGTGGGGCGCACTTGTGATTTGTACAGGGTTATCATTTGTGTACTATTAAAGTATCTGCAGGCCCGGTATAGTACGCCCTGTTTAGATTATATAAATAAGTAAAATAATTGGTTTTGCAGTCATAGGTTATTTTTGAAAAAAAAAAATCAGTTAGAACCATGTCCACATTAGGTGACGACTTGACTATTTGCCCAGAATCTCGCACATTAACCAGTATAAATATTATAGGCAAAGGAAACTCCGCGAACCGGTTTTCTGAATCTGTTACATAAATATTCATTTTGTAATAACTGCTATGTTTATTAATGTGTTATTATTCTAAATTTTTATTATCAAACAACTTATGCGGACATTGAGCGACACCAAACACGTTCGAAGGTTAAAATACTTTTTTTCTTCGCTGCTATTTATGTAATTTAGTAACACAATTTTTCTGTGGATATTTTGGAATGGGAATGACTGTGGGGACTTTTTCATACAAAATTTAAACTTATTTTTAAGTCAAAAATACGTATTCTAAATAAAAATTAAAACAATTTCATTTTCAAAATTCTATATTTCATTACTAAATAGAGAAAATTATTATTTTTACATAATTGTCATTAACTCACAAAATATGCCAAAGCTGGGCTATATTTTATATTTTAAAATAAAAACAATAAAGAAGCACATATCCGGACAATGTATCTGCTATACCTTTTGATTTAAAAAAAATAAGATTTTGGTTGGTTGAGTATTTTGCATCAAATCCAAAATTATGTTTTATGAAAAAGGCCGCGTAGCCGTTCCTCTTAACACATTAGATGTGCAAATGTGGTATTTTGTATCCTCTTAACACATCGGTGTGCATTAGAAGTGCACACTAGTGAAAAAGTGGTATTTTTTTTAACTTTTGCAATTTTAACAAAGTTTCATTTGTTTTATGGACACTAGTCGTAAGAAAGTCCAGACACACACAAGCAACTTTAGTCGCAGGCAACAGTTCCGACGCAACAGTTGCGTTTAAACAAAATCCATTCTCTAAATGTTACGGAGGTCTTCATACGAGGCGACCGACGACGCAATACTTACTATGGAGACTTTTAAAAAAATTGTATGGATTTTGAAATAGTTGCTAACTGTCGCCGCAACCAAAATTGCTCGTATGCAACTTTGCTCGGGGTCCTTACAAAATAAAAATCAGTTGCATGTTTTATTCTTCGTATATTACTCAAGTACTCGTACATATACGTATTTACAATTTCAAACATCAATAACCTATACATATACAAATTCATGGTTTTATTAAAGGATCTAATTGGCCCGGTCCAAAGCGTATTTACAAAAAAAATTGCATCACATCATTAGAAAATGATTTCCCTTACGACCCTTTTTGAGGAAAGGATGGTGTGAACATGAGTTTTGAAGAGGTTCCATGCTAACTCAGAATCAAGTCAACTCAACAGCTCTTTGAAAAGTCGTTAAAAAAATTGCCGTTAACCCTAACCTAACGTAACATATTTATCCAGTTTTTTTATATTTTTTTAACATCATCCATCACTCTTTATGACCTTTCTGAGGTGGTTCTGAGTTGGTTTCATTCTGAGTTGGCCGGTCACCTTTTGATGAGACAGGGGCTGGCAAATCATTCCTCAGCCGAACCGTTGAACCCAAGAACGAGTAGTAGAAATGATCCGTTCTTATAAATGTCAACGGTGCACAAATATTGTATATCAATTTATCAAAAAAGTTATACTTCTTTCACAACTTATTTACCCCAACAAAGAAATGTATCACCTTTGTTGTCACTTCTGTGTTTCTTTGTTATTTTTCTCAATCTTAATGCTACAGAATGTAATAATTAATTTTCTATATAACATAAATCGTTTTTTGGGTCACTGTAGAAGAAATAAAACAACGTGTGTGGATTTAATTTAATTTATTTAACTTATTTTTCGCCTACCGGTGTCGCTTATATGTTTACTGTAATGTTATCAACAAGCAATAATTAATTTATTGAACTGAGGATGTTTAGGCAGATGGTAGGCGACAAATAAATCAATAATTGATACGGGTCAGGTTTTGTGAACCTAATTATCAACATGTGTCGAAACCAATGGTTTATTCGTCAAGATAAAATGAAAAAAAAAATCACATGAAATATGTAACATGATTTGAAAACAGTTGCGCTGCTTTAGAAATTTTAGTCATAAAAAGCTGAGCAAGTTTCGCAACGCTATGCGCTAGAGCGTATCGTTAGACAAACTTACAGAGGAAACCACAATCTAAAAATTTGTGTAAGACACACCACGGGCGTAGCCAGGTTTTAATATCGGGGGGGGGGGTTCAAGAAAATAAAACTACCGGTCGGGGGGGGACGACGACGACGACTTTGTATTTCTTGAGCATTAACTATAACAATTGGTGTTGAAAACTTTTATTTTCTATGTACATTAGTTACTTAATTTTTTTTCTTTTTTTTTTATAAAATTAAAGTAACAAATGTATACAGAAAATAAATCTTTTCAAAACAAAATACATAATAAACGTTAGTTGTACATGTTATAACATTTTAAGCACTCAAATAATTCAATATTCACATTTATGCAAGTACACTAATCCTGTTATATGTTTATTAAACACTTTGTGCTAAGTGAAATAATAATTTCAAAGTACGCATATACTTACTACTGATTAGAAACGGAATTCCAAATGAAAATCACTTTGCAAAATAAAAATCAACCGCAATCACTGAAAAAACGGAACTTGCAAGTTAAATTATTTTTTTCTTTCAGAAGTCCCCATTTATCTTTTTAGATACATAATATCATTTTGAGTTGTCAATGTTAAAAATAACATTGCTTGTAAGTACATCAACAATATTTAAGATTCATGGGAATTCCAAAAAACATATGGGTATATAATACCAGTAATATTGTCATATGTAATTAAAAAATTTACCAGGTCGAAATTTCCGTAGATTTAGTGCAGATTTCCCTTTTCCCTAAAAAATATTATTCTCCCCTAGATCTAGTAAAATTTCCCTGATACATAAAATACCATACCGATACGGCACGAAAATATACAAAGGTTACCGAATGCGATCGGATAATCGACGACGGCCAGCGGCGAGTGGTAGAGAGGGCGAATCCAAAATACATTATTAGTGTAATAATTCGTAATAAAATATGTTATGCCGCTCGCATCTCTTTATTTTTATATTATTGATGTTGATATCTTAACTTTTCGGGGGGGGGGGGGGAGTTGAACCCCCAAAACCCTGGCTACGCCCATGAGACACACTAATATCATCACGAAAATATATAATAAGCATGAAAATCGTTTGGCAAACGAAGCCTAGAGGTCACGTAGTTTTTATTTAATTTTTGAATAATTTTATAAGAAAGAAAAGAAAGTCACGGAAAATTTTAATTATTATTTTTTTAAGTTTTTTCTTATATGCGTTCACATAATTCTAATTAAAAATACATTTTTTAGTAGTTTACGATAATTTTTTTTTTAAAGTAACAAACAATTTTATTTTAATTCTACTCAGAGGAAACTGTCGGAAAAGCTTCAATTTATCCAAAGCTTATTTTTTGTAGAAAAATGAAACAATATAACTTTGTATAAACCACTTATATAATTTGCAAATCCGACCGGTTTCGGAACAAACGTTCCTTCGTCAGGGAAAGCTTATACTAATTTGACAGTTTAGAACAATGTTTTATTATGGTAGGGGTGGAGCCGTTGTTAGTTAATAATGTAGATTGGGTGGGTAGGTATATAATAGTAGGTAGTAGTAATCAAAGAACATTTAAGGTGTCTTAATAATAATAATTTTTCTGAGTTCGCTAACCATATCATTGAAAATAACCATAGTTTTGAAAAAAACACAGGGATAAATATTCTTCATATTAATCATAAAGGAAAACGTTTAGATAACTTAGAAGCTTTGGAAATTAAAAAATCCCTTAAAAATAATGAAGCTATTATCAACAAACAAAAAATATTGTCATATAGCCCAATCATGGATTTGTTCCCCTACCCACCCACTCTACACTAATACCTACCCACCCACTCTACACTAATACCTACCCACCCAATCTACATTATTAACTAACAACGGCTCCACCCCTACCATAATAAAACATTGTTCTAAACTGTCAAATTAGTATAAGCTTTCCCTGACGAAGGAACGTTTGTTCCGAAACCGGTCGGATTTGCAAATTATATAAGTGGTTTATACAAAGTTATATTGTTTCATTTTTCTATAATGGATAACCACAAAGTAATAGCTACATTAAAAAAAAAAACTTATTTTTTGTATTTATAATATAAACCTTAGTAAAGATTAATCTAAAATAGTGATTTAGCATTAAGCTTCGCCTTAATGGCTGAGAGGCGTTCATTCCTCCAGTGAGAATGGATCGCATTGTGAAACCCCTTTGAGGTAAATGTTCAACTTTTTGGATGGCTTATAAACGGCTCACGTGCGTTGTGTGGGGATCTGGACCATGCTTTTGATACAGTTTTAACATAATTAAAGAAATTCATCGTATTCTATCACGAACGCGATGGAAACAGCTCGTTGTAAGGTATTTTCGAGAAGATTCTGTTCGCGTATCCAGTTCCTATCTTCTCCCATGTCAGTTCCACAATCGGCAGCAGCTCTCTGTAGATCACCCGCCAGTAGTTGTTAGAGAAGTCGTAGGCGATTTGGTCTATAAAAAACAACAAACAAATAAATGAAACGTTAGCATATTAAATTGTTTTAATTTTAATTTTAAATCATCATTTCCAAATCTAGTTATGTCAATAGACATCCGGGTAATCCTGATACTAACCCTGATGAATGTCAGTGAGACATGGAACTGACATAAGAAGGATGACAAAACACGAAATGAGATTCCTGAGGTAAAAAATATGTAGATTCGCAAAGAATAGAAAGCTGCTGTATGCGTAATGAGTAATGGCGGTGCCACACACAGCTATAAAAAATGTGGCTTAGCCTATTTCAGCATATATTCCCATTGGGAATGTACGGCGAGCGATATGCCAAAATACGCCAAGCCACATCTTCCTCAGCTATAAAGCTGCATGTAGCACAGTCCTAAGATTAAAAAAAATGCTTAGATGGATCGACGAAAGGAGTGTGAGCAGTATATATGAGTGATGCTAATGAGAATGGTGGAAGAAGTCAGGGTCATCCTCGATCAAGTGAATAACAGAAGGGTATGTATGAGACGATACTTGAATGCGACTGAAGCAAGGAATATGTGCTTTGGGGAGGTCAGTCCTCTCCGCCTACGCATTCGGTGAAATGACTCGATGGTTAGTTAGTTAGTCAATTATAAAAAAATAAGTACTTAGATCAGGGTTATTTCCAAATACATTGGGGATGTGAACTCTCATGTTTCCCACTTCAGGTCTCATAAAGAACTTGACAATCTTCATGTAAGTTTTTCCCTTCCTGACTTCTGGTTTCCCGGTTAGTTTCCAAGTCCAAACGACGTCAGCTGAAAAAAAAAGATTGTATTTAAAACACGGCCACTAATGCCTACTTTCATAATAATCATACTCGTATACGATAACAAATGCTGAACTAGTTATGGTGAAACGCAGTGATGGAGTGACAAAAGTTATGTTAAGAAAATCGGCACAAAATGCTGTTACCACAAAAAATGCTATTGTATATATTACACATGATCGATAAAAAAATATCGATACAAAAATGCTACTGCCACTAAAAAATAGTATTATATCTATTACATATGATCGATAACAAAATATCGATCCAAAAATTCTACAAAATGCTACTGCCGCTAAAAAATGCTATTATATCTATTACACATGATCGACAAAAAATTATCGATACAAAAATGCTATAAAATGCTACTGCCACTAAAAAATCTATTACGCGCGATCGACAACAAATTATCCATACAAAAATGCAACAAAATGCAACTGCCACTAAAAAATTCTATCATATCTATTACACACGATCGACAAAAAAATTATCGATACAAAAATGCTATTACCACTAAAAAATGCTATTGTGTTTATGACACGTGATCGACACAAAAAATGCTAATTTATCTATTACACATGCTAGATATAAAAAAATTATCGATTTAAAAAATGCTACTGTCACTAAAAAAATCTATATTACACATGATCGACATAAAAAATGCTACTGCCACTAAAAATGTTAATGTATCTATTACACATGATCGACACAAAAAATGATCGTCACAAAAAATGAACGACACAAAAATTGCTACTACCACTAAAAAATGCTATGTTGTATCTATTAGGTACACATGAAAAATGCTATTATTACTACTATATCTGATTGACATAAAAAAATGATCGACTCAAAAAATGCTACAGCAAAAAAATGCTATTGTGTTTATTACACATTATCGACACAAAAATGCCACAAATGCTACTGCCACTAAAAAATGCTATTATATCCATTACACATTATCGACAACAAAATTTCGATACAAAAATGCTACAAAATGCTACTGCCGCTAAAAAATGCTATTACACATGATCGACAAAAAAATATCGTCGACACAAAAAAATGCTACCAAATGCCACTGCCACTAAAAATGCTATTATATCTACTATACCTGATTGACATAAAAAAATGATCGACACAAAAAATGCTACAACAAAAAAAATGCAATTGTGTTTATTACACATGATCGACACAAAAATGCTACAAATGCTACTGCCACTAAAAAATGCTATTATATCTATTACACATGATCGACAACAAAATATCGATACAAAAATGCTACTGCCGCTAACGTATGCTATTGTATCTATTACACATTATCAACATAAAAAATGATATACCTAAAAATGCTACACCTAACAAACAGTTTGCGTGTCACGTTCGTGAGAAAATGATTTGTAAGAAAACAATTATTTCATTGCATGTGCAGTATTGTACAATAACACCTCACTGTACTACTTTGTCGTATGTATTTATACATAAATTATATTGTAATTTGAATACCTACACATGGTATTGTTGAAATATCCCTTGGAAGTGAAGACCAGGGCGTTGAGCCTCCCCTCGCCCTTCAGGTTTCCTTCAACAACGATTTGCTTTGTGCTCATATCAACTTCCAGCTCAAATGTGTCATCTTGGATGTTTGACCTGAAGTTTCAAAACATTTTATACTTTGGTATCAACAATATTTTTAGAACCTCCTAATGCATGCTAACCCATTGGTACAATGCTGATTGTCCTTGTATTTTTACTTTAAATGTAAATAACATTGTTGTTGTTATCATATATAAACTATTTTTAAACTATTTATGTTAAAATGCGCCTGCTCTCAACACAGGAACTCCTAGTGAGACAGGCACAGCACAATTATCTATGTAAGATTTAAAAAAAAAAAACTATGTCCAGTTTAACATGGAGACTGTTTTCGCCAAGACTGGCACGGAGATGTATTCGTTTAAATCTGCCATTTAACTAGAGTCTTTCTTGATATCTGAAATTTTATCATGAATTTTCAAATATAAATAATATCATATTATCTATAAATAATAGGGCTATTGAATTGAAGAATATTAAGATATGAATTTAATCGAACTCATGTAGGTATTAACCGGGCGGCGTTATGCTTGTACAAACCAATTCCCCTATTTCCTCTCTATATTTTGACACAACTACAAATATTTTTTTAAATTTAACTTTGATATCGTGACCACTAGCGTGTCGGTACATTTTTTTTTTTTTTTTTGTTACGTTACTTCTTAGGCACGCTGCAAACATCAGATTTTTCCATCTGATTGTCTGATCAGACAAAATTCGATTGGACGGCCGGCGCGGAAAGACGTGGCCTATTTTCATAACCGCCGCGCTGGCCGTCCAATCCGGTCCGACAATGGACGTGGCCCCGATATTATAACCAATCGGGTTTCGAATCGATTTTTGTCTGATCAGACAGTCGGATGGAAAAATCTGATGTTTGCGGCGTGCCTTATAGGAGTTAGAACCATTCGAAAATCGTTAAAATTGCCTGGTTTGAACGCTATAAACAGACATCAGTATTTTAAAAAAAAGCAAAAAGACAAGAGTATTTTCTTCTTATACCTACAGTTGGTAAAAAATATCTAAAAAATCGGTTCATTTTTGGTGAAGAAAAATGAGGAATTCAAAACAGTGATTTTGACGATTTTATTTAGGTATTATCAGCCTGAGGTGTAGTTGTCCCTTTCGCTCAGTATTCGGGAGAGTAAGAGCGATAGTGAGAGAATCAGTTTGATAAAATATCTATTATTCAAATTTCTCGGCGACCGGGTTTCCTCTTAAAACTCGTTATATGTAAATAGAATTTAATAACACTTTTGCTTCTTAAATATAAGTTCCAATCTACGTGTAAGTTAAGTAGGTACCTATATCCCGGTTCCATGACAGTTGTCCCACGACAGTTGCCCCCCGACATACTTATGTACAATAAGCAATCGGTTTAGGGAAAATAGGGTATACCTACATACACAAAACATAAGCAAGACTCCCGAAGGGGTGTGTAGAGAGGATATGCCCTGAATAAAGAAAGTGTAAAACATATTTTCATTCTAATCATCAATATTACACGAAAGCAATACTGCTGTAATCGCCACTACCTAAGAAAACACTTTTGAGGATTTTGAGATTTGTACATCAGTTAAAAATGTATTGTTGACAAAACGGCTAATTTTTATATTGAATATACCAGAGTATAAGTACAAAATCAACACTGTAAAGAAATGGGTTTAATATCAAGTTTTATTAACCGCTGCAGCGATTATGGTCGAAAAATGAACCACTTTTATTTTTCTGCGATTGATGGCGGTCCAAAATTGGACCACATTTTCCTACCATTCGTAAAACATTTACTCGTATTAAAATAATTATTTACAACATTTCCTTTGCCAGCCATTTATTTTAAAACGAAGTTACTGAAATGCTTTATCTATTTCTATTATGACCACAGATGTCGCAAATCTCAACTTCGTAGACCATTTTAGAACGATGTTAAAAATAAATTCTTAAAATATTTTTTTCCCGCCGAATTTTTGATCAGCCTCTGTACCGGACGGGACGACGAGGGAAAGACGATACCCTTTCCGGACGTCTTCTTCCTTTATTTTTTAAAAAAAAGTTAAATATATTTGGTAAACGAAGACGAGGATGAGTTCCCTCACAGGCCGTCCTCGTCTCCTTAAATAACGTAGGCCTAAGGGTTAGAGGCAAAATGATATGATAATAATTATGTTCACAATTATAATGTACCCCGTTTGAATAAAGACAAGTTCCCTCACCCGAAAACGTACCCCTCTTGGTTGCCTTCCCCGGGGGGCGAAATCTCCCCGCGGGGACGGGCGGGCTCCGCTTCCCTACCCTTCCCCTCACCTACCCACCGGACGGACCAATAGGAACGCTCCGTCTGGTGGATTAGGTATTTTTGAATCGAAAATACAAGGAAGGTCTTGAATTTTTTGTCAAATTATGAGAGTTCGGTCTAATCTATCACCGAATAAATGATATGGAGAGATAGACCGGACTCTCCTTTATATGAATAAATATCCTTTGTAAATGTACAACTAATTATAAGTTAGATATTTAAGTTTCCCTGACTAAATGTGGGTGCAGGGACCCCAATGAAAATTACTTGTCATGCTATAATAAATCTAAATAAATTACTAGGGGAAAGGTCATGGGGGTCAGACATAAGAGAAGGATAAGGGGAAGAGCTGAGACAATAGCAAACTCTGCTGTATAGCCAAAACTCGGACCGCCGGAAAAGTGGGCAAAAGGTTCGGGCCCGCCCGCGCCGGCGGCGAGGGCAGGGGGTCTGGCTATAAATAGAGAGGTACCCCGGGAACATAGAGCATCATTCTGCTTTTGCCTGCGCTAGCGATAAGACGTCTGTCTCGTACAGTATATTTCTCGCTCCCGTCTGCTGAAACAGTTAGAATATTCTACTCAATTCTTTCTTTTGCATTGTGCTCCGCACATGTGATTGTGATAATTGCGTACTCTATTTGTTGCCTAAATAAAATCTGTTGTGATATCTCGGAACTATACGAGTGTTTTTATCTCGGGGAGAATTTTCCACTCGTGGTTCCGTTTATACGGTCCCTGCCTGCAGTGTGTGTTCGTGGTTTTCAGTGCATCCGGTGTTGTGGTGTTGGTGCTAGTGTTTTGGTGGAAAAACCGTGTGTCGAATGGTGATTAGTTCATCAGTATTATCGAGAATCTCTCCAAAAGCAGTAAGTCATTTCCTTTCATATCGCTACATTGATTGATTTATATTACAGGGTTCATCGCCTCCGTTTCATTCAAGTAAAATCTTGTCTCAAATAATCAATTAACAAAATATTGCTTTCTACAATTCCCCGTCGCATCTTAAAACGTGCTATAATAACAAATTCCCCGCATAGTAACAGTTAAAAATTACTGAATTTACTTATTTACCGTTCTCGTAGCGGTGCCCAGCGACCGAAGTCATTAAAAAGCAATTAGCCAAGCCGAGCGGCTAACTTTCTCAGAATTTTCAGGTAATTAGCATCGCCCTCAGCTCATTAGCGTCCCACTTAACTTAGCTCGCACAGCAACTGTTAAAAATCTCAATAAATAACAATGTCCCAATACAAGGTAGAATTTGAATCAGATGTAAGGACGTTTTTGTCCAAACGTCTCGGCCGTGACCTTTCTCCTGAGGAGAAAGACCACTTGGCAAGGATTGTCCTTCAATCATACTTGGAGGAATCATTAGAAGCCTCACCGAGGCAATTAACTCCTCAAACCCAGCCCGGGAGTTCCCGCGGCTGGGAAAATCATGTAGAGATGGAGGATTGCCCATCCTCATCCGAATCGGAATCTGGTTTTGAGCTAGTTTCAACTAGGTGCAAAAGAACGCGCACCAGCTCTAACGGATCGTTAACTCCGGTAAATTCACCGCGCTCGTCTCCGTTACTAAAAAAGAAAATCGCGACCAGCGATAATAAATTTGCACCTTTAAGGGCGCAGTCCCCAACCCCAACGTCCCCTGCCCAAGTAGAGCCTACAATTAACGACGATGCGCCAAAAAAATTTGCGCGTATCCCACCTATTGTTTTACACAAAAAATCTGAAACGACGGCCCTTCTTCGCTCGCTCGAAGACAAGGGAATAGATTTTATGGCCAAAAATATGGGGAACGGCCTCCATATTTTAACCAAGGTGCCGCGCGACCATCATGCCGTCACGCGTTATCTCCTCGCGAAAAAGGTGGAATTCCACACTTTTAGACTTCCTGAGGAAAAGCCCTTAAGGGTGGTTCTGAGAGGAATCCCTGAAGATATCTCCCCAGAGGAGGTAAGGGAAGAACTTGTACATAAATATCCCGTTATTTCTGTCCACCGTATGAAAAACGGGAGGACCAAACAGCCGATCCCATTAGTTCTCGTCACGCTGACTAAAAATGAGGCAGGAAAGGATATTTTTAATAGCCTTTCATCAATCTTCCGCCTGAGAATCCAAGTGGAATCTCTGAGAAACAAAGCCCGTGTAGGTCAATGCTTCCGTTGCCAGGCGCACGGACATTCAGCAACGTGCTGCCATGGCAGCGAACGTTGCGTGAAGTGCGCGGGTCTTCACCGATCCTCTGAATGCAAAAAGCCCAAAAATACGCCGCCCAAGTGTGCCCTCTGTGAAGGACCGCACACAGCTAACTATGGAGGGTGCCCTGCCAGGCCCCAAAAAAGCCTAAATTTCAATAGGAATAAAAATTGTAATTATTATAAAAATTATAATAATAATAAAATCAACAATTATAATAATCAACAGCATAGCCAACCGCAAAGACAAGCCGAACTTAGACCTATAATCAATAACCAGGCCACACCTGCAGCCTCTTGGGCGGAATACCCCCCCCCCCCTCCCCCCTCTCCCCACCCCCCCTACCCCCGCCAAGAAAGCTCCACCTCCCCCCCCCCCACCGTAAGTGGCCCGAGCTACATTATTATAAGCCCCGTTCTTCCCAGAGGGAGAAACGAGCTCCCACGAACCCAGGGCCTAGTCAGCAACAAAGGTTGGAGCGAGAGCCCCAACCCGCCCAAGCGTCTAAACGCGCCTCCGATCCTAACCTTCCCCCGCCCACTTTAGATCCAGTGCATAGGCAAGCGCTTATCGAACAATTGGCGACGATTACCAAAGAGATGGCTAGAATTCAATCAATTTTAAATTATTACGATGTCTAGACAAAATGTTAAATTAATCAATTTGCAGACGGCCTATTGGAACGCCAACGGCTCTGTCCTAACGCACAAGGAGGAAATAATTGAATTCCTACAAGATTACAGCATCGAAGTATTCCTCATTAATGAGACCTGGCTTAAGCCGTCTAGGAACTTCAGAATTCCAAATTATATAACCTATCGTGACGACAGACTAGCCAATAAGGGAGGCGGAACCGCCATCTTGGTTAAGAACAACATCGACCACCGTCTAGCGCATTCATTCTCTAGTGTTAATATTGAATCCACATCGGTAATAATAAATACCTCTTCCGGACCACTTAAATTCATTTCAATCTATGTACCTCCTAACCGTCAATTAATTCCATCCGAATTAGACAGCCTCCTGTCCGAAAATGTCCCCACTATAATAGCTGGGGATATGAATGCAAAACACGGATCGTGGCATTCCACACAGAATAACACAAAAGGTAACGTGCTCGCAAAGTACGCGAGTACCAAACCTATCGTAGTCGATGTCCCTTATAGACCCACGATTCATCAGCACAACGGTAATCCGGATGTGATTGATATCGTTCTACTTAAAAATACCAGTCATTTACACTCCCTCCGAGTACTAAACGAACTTACTTCAGACCACGATCCAGTTCTTCTAACTTTAACAGGAGGCTCTAACCCTCTGGTCCCCGATAATCCTCCTCGCACTAAAATCAAATGGAAAAAGTTAACCGAGCTGCTAATTAAAAACATAGTTATTCCTACATCAATTCCCGACGAAGCCTCCCTAAATGCCGCTACCTCCAACTTTATCCAGACAATAAAATCATGCATCACCGAGGCGTCCGATGAGATTCCCAACGTCACAACACGTCACGGAATACCCGAAGAGATCAAAGATCTTATCAGGGAAAAAAATCTTGTTAGAAAGGAGTGGCAAAGATCTTGCAACCCGATAGTGAAACAACATGTAAATTGACTCAACAGAGAAGTGCGCGATGCCCTCAGCGAATTCCGCAACGAGCGTTGGCACGATTTCATTTCAACTTTAGGAGACGATAGAGCAGCTTACTGGAAGCTCTCCAAAGCACTTAGACGCCCGAAAACTAAAATCTCCCCGATTCAAGGCCTCAACGGAAAAGTTTACTCCGCTGCAGACAAGGCAGAAGCCTTTGCAGATAGCCTTGAAAGTCAATTCTCTCCAAACACCGATCACGACGATCCTGCGTTCGTAGCAAAAGTGGATTCAAAAGTAGAAGCAATCTTAAATCTAGACCCTGAAGACCCCCCAATCAGGTACACAACTCCTAAAGAAATATTGGATATAATTAGAAAATTAAAGAAGAAGAAGGCCGCCGGGCCCGATGGCATTTCAAATAAGATTTTAAAACATCTATCAACTAAAGGCATCTGCGCCATCACAGCCATCTGCAACGCGTCACTTCGGCTGCGTTGCTTTCCTAAGGATTTTAAAGAAGCTGACGTAATTTTAATTCCCAAACCAGGCAAGGATCCATTATTAACGGAGAATCATCGGCCAATTAGCCTCCTTCCATGCCTAGGTAAAATCCTGGAAAAAGTAATACTAGCACGACTGAATGCATTCACAAATAAAAGTAAATTCTTGCCAGACTTTCAACACGGTTTTAGAGCAGGTCATTCCACCTCTCACCAACTCCTACGTGTGGTGGAACACATCACGGAGGCATTCAATATCAAGAATAAAACACTCTCTTTCGATGTCAGTAAGGCTTTCGACAAAGTCTGGCATAACGGCCTCTTATATAAAATGTACTCTCTTGGTTATCCATTAAGACTTATTCAACTAATAGCCAGCTACCTAAGAGATAGATCCTTCAAAGTCAAAGTAGAAAATATATTCTCCACATCCCGCCCCATATCAGCTGGGGTTCCACAAGGCAGTCAACTCTCACCATCCCTATACAACATCTATTGTAGCGATATTCCTAAACCCGTGGATCATAATGTTAAAATCACTCAATTTGCGGATGACACTAACATCATTTCTAGCTCAACTGACGAGGCCACTGCTACACGCCGCGTACAGATACAAACCACTCTAACTGAAAAGTGGTGTAAAAAATGGAGAATATCTATTAACCCGACTAAAAGCGCCGCGACCGTTTTCTCAAAGACACGGCCAAGACGGCCCCCATTCATTAGACTGTTTGGGGATAATGTTCCATGGGAAAAGTCAATTAAATACCTAGGTGTAACGCTAGACTCCAAGCTCACCTGGAAGAAACACATAACTGGAAAAATTAAAGCAGCTGATAAATGTCTATCTTCACTCTATCCAATGATGGGAAAAAAAAGTCGTTTATCAACGGGCAACAAATTACTGTTATATAAAACAACCATAAGACCTGGCTTCACCTATGCTTGCCCCGTTTGGGGGCACGCGGCCCCCAGTCTCTTAGAGAAGATTCAAATATTTCAAAACAAAGCCATTAGACTTGCCTTAAATGCGCCTAAATGGAGTAGAATTTTTTGTCTCCATAAAGACTCCAACATTCCGTTGATAAAGGACTTCATTTTCTCACAAGCAACTAAATTCTACGCCGGCCTACCCGGCTACTCAAACCCCACGATTAACACGCTCGCGAAATATAGCGAAAATGATAATTTTAAATATAAAAAACCCAAGATAGTCCTCCGGAAGGAATAAAAAAAAAACCTGCATACAGTCGCAGTATAGTTTTAATCTCACTTTCAAACCAACCATAATAATAAAATACCAGTAAAGTATCTATAGATAATCCATTATATAATTATGTTAGAGTCAGTAAACTCATGTTTAGGAACTCTGTAAAATAAATCAATCAAAAGTCAAAAGAACATAGAGCATTCAAACGCATACACGCATTCTTACAACTCGATCTGGTACCGTCTCAGCACTTCTCCGCCTCTTCTGCCTGGCCCATGGACCTCTCCCGGACTTGACTTGAAAACTTGGATTTCATTTCTGCCCCCCTTGGACGCTGCCTCTTCCTCTTGTGGGCCATCACCGGGGCTTTATTGACGAGCATCTTGGCGGCTACCCAGGACTACCCAGCCCCCCTATTTTACAGTCTATGTGAGTGGCGGGAAACGTCGCTTACAGCCTCAAAACTAAGTCCTTTTTCCATAGATATGCACCTTTCATTATCAAGTATACCACAGACAAGATACAGAAATCGAAAATATTCTATATTTACTCGATTAGTACCCCTCACGGTAGTTTCAAAGTAACGCGTGATTCGCGCAGTTATTAATATTTCGGGATGATCGCTCCAGTGGTTAAAGGTATTTTTGAAGTAAATTTTAGGTATGACATTAGTAAATAATGCACAAAAATTTATAATTTTAAGATAATTACAATATCGGGGAGCCAACTGTCGGGGGATCAACTGTTTAATTCTGTTTACATTTAAGACTCATTAAATGTAAACAAAATTTAATAACCCAATTTCTTCTAAAATATTGGTTCCAATCTATGTACCATATAGGTACCATATTTTATTTTACTACATCTATATTCTTACTTTTATTTATCTATGTACTGTACATCTAATTCAGCAACTTCTATGTTAGTAAATTTCATTATCTATATTTGTCATCATTCTTAAAGTTTTATTTATTTCTTACTTCAAACAAACAAAAAAGTATATTTTTTCTTTATCTTTATGTACGTATCTTAATGGCACGACCCCCAATTTAAAGAAGAGAAATGTTTTTCTCTATTAAATTGGGTAGTTTCATTAATAAAAAATTACTTTATTGTAATTAGTTTTTAAGAACCATGTATTTTTCTTCTGTAAATCTGTCAAATGTATGTATTTCAAATAATAAAATAAAATAAATCGATCGTCTAGTTGGTTGACAAAATGGCCCGGTACACTAATAAGACATTTTGAAAAATCCTACTAATAGCCCAAAAAAAATAATTTTTGATTAATTCACCACAAGTTTTTCTGTATTATAAATTATAATTGATTTGGTGATGTTTATAAGTAATATTATACCAGATAGAGGGTAAACTTTTACATATAACTGCGTACTCATTTCAAAATTCGTTTTTTGGAGATGTCTGATTAATCAAGTGGACGATCGATATGTTTATGATATTTATTGATAATGAAGTTCAAGCTTACCTTACAGCGTGTACTTTGGCTTTGCTAAGTCCATGAGCTTTTATGTCGTTCAAAATGGCTTTCCCTCCGATCTGAAAATCAATTGTTGACAATTAATGCTTTTAAATATTCAGAAAAATTAATAAAAATGAAGTCTTGCAACATTTTAGTTTTACTTGCTATATAAAAAGTTTGTTGTAAAATACGTTAATAAATTTTAATTAACTCGGTCATCTGAATATTAAATCTTCGTGAAGGAAACACTAAATTTGATCAAAAAGGCATTTAATTGCAGCGTGCTTTGTTCTGCATTGTTAAGTGCATTCCAATATCATAAATAAGTGCAGTTCAGAACGAAGGCAATGTCCTTACAAATACCCCGACCTGACTAGATTTATCAGAAATAATAAATCTAGTCAGGTTGACCTTGCAGAACTAACTTGCCAATGGTCATGCCAATCGGGAGTCTGTCTGTCTATATAATCACTTCAAATATCGATACGTTTAACATCAATGAAGCATAATTTAAATGGCAAGCCTTGTTGCTGTTAGTTTAAATCTGCTTATCTTATCTTAAATATTTTCTCTCTTTTTAAAATTTTGATTTTGTAATGTTTTTAAAATGAATGAATAAATTGAATTGAGTTAAATAAAGTTTGATGCGATTTTTATTTTTATTTCTGCACTTAACAATTTAACAGTGATGTTGAATCGAAATCTACGGTTGACTCCATTTTAATTTTCAAATTCCATGTCATGTGTTATTTGGGATTAAGTATCTTTTTGTTTTCGGTTTAATTTGGGAGGCGGCTATTGGTACCACCGCACGGGAACTATTTATTGGATAACCAACACTTTCGCTATAGGTCACCCCAACTGGTTCCCTTGCAGAGGTGCCCGGATTAGTGGGGGTGAGGTTTTCTAGGTCTTGGCGGCGAATGTGCTTGCCCATCTACTGCGTAGCGGGCCAGATTGAGAGGAATTGTTTGAGGGAGACCTTTTATTTTAACCTCTCCGGCCGGACTTTCTCGACTCTTTTTTTACGTTAGCTCCACACAGGAGGCCCTGGGGAAAATAATTTATCTTAGGGCCTATGTCATTTTAGGGGTTGATGTGTGGAGGGCCTTTTTAAGGAAAGGAATGAGAGGAAGTTCTGGGTAGGAAAAAGGTATGAGGGGTGGGTAGGAATATAGAGGGTCACTCTCCAGGAGTGACAGACTTATGAATCCATACCTCCAATTGTTGAGAGAGTCCCTCAACCTGTCTCTCTCCTTCCGGCCCATTCATCGTCATACATCAGTATCAGCAGACACATCTGCCGACGCATCAGACATCATCATAAATCAGACAGCAGACCTATCTGCCGCCAAGACCCGGACAAATCTAACCCCATGAACCCGAGCACCCCTGGTAAGTCACCAAACACAGCGAAATACTTGGGGTGACCTATGGCAGATGTGTTGGTTGTCCAATAAATGGTTCCCGGAGCGGCGGTACCCATATTTGCTTCCCAAATTGAAACTCCTGGATACACTGACCCCCGGACTCCTACCTACCTTCCTTACTTTTTACTTCACAAACTTCCTCTCCTTCCTTTTCTAATAATACCCTCCACACAGCACACGGCACAGATGACAAGGCCTTGATGGGAATTATTTTCCTCAGAGCCTCTTACGGGGAACAATGTAAAAAAAACATTATTTATTGAAATAAAAGTATGACTTTCACAGGCTTCATTTGGTAGAATTCCATAAAAGTCGAAGAAGTAAAAAGCATACATACATGAAAGCGCATCTCGTGGATGATTATCTCTTTAAGGGGGGAATCTGTTCCAATCGAGTTTTTTTAAGAAGTTTTTTCGAAAGATAAAATTTATTTTCGTTCACAAAACTTTTGTTACTTGTAAAGATACATTTGAACAAAAAAAAAACTCTACTGAACGTATGATTTGAATAAATTGCAGCAAGCAGAGGGTCCGACCAAATCGGCTAAAATCCTTGATTCTTTGGAAATCATTTGAAACAAGAAATTAAAAAGAATCGTTAGAGTAAACATAAATGTAGAATGCGCATGAAGCACAGTTTTAAAAAAAAACGAGTGTGCTTTAGACCATACAACTGAAGTAAAACTTCTGCTCCATCTATAAGATAGGAAGAGAAAAAGAAAATGTGCGCGCGCACTGCTCTCTCTTGTTCCTACAGTGTGATACAGACAATAGGTTTTCACTGTGTCTTAGATATACGAAACGTAACTGGCTATGAGAGAAATAAAATGTGTGCTCGCACCTCTTTCTCTTGCCCCTACAGTAATATACTTTCTCTTTCTAACTTCACTAACTTATGTCTCCTTCTCAACTACCGTTCGCCTCGCTTTTCGTAACGCTCTTGTCACGCATTCGCCAGCTTACTCCCCAAGTCAAGCGTGCGCAAAAAAAGTTTTACTTCAAAAGGTAATTTTTTTAATAAGCTGAATCAGACTCCTTCCGTAAGTGCTTCCACCTTTATTAGATCCGTGTTAGTAACCTGTTAGTGGCAAAGGGCCGGTTTTAAAACCATTCGTTCGCTAAGCTCATTACATTTTTAACAATATTCGTTTAAGTTTATATAAGGCGGTGTGAGTTCATTATTCTTCTGCTAGCCTAAGTCCCCCACCGAGTTTTTCAAATATTGTCGGGTTATTCGTAATCCGGGATTTTATTTTATTTTATTTTATTTATTTGAGACACAAACAGGATATTTATAAAACATTTTTGTGGGTAAAATATAATAAATTAAAATACAAATATAAATATCCCTAGACTAATGTGTCTGCAGTAATTACATTTGAATTTTTACAGAAGCAAACACATGAAAAACAATGCAAGTATTATTTATACATAACTTTAAAAAAACTTAAATACAAAATTGAAATACATTATAAGTATACAATATTTATGAAGTATTTCCTGAGATATAATAAAACAACAAATTTTTATTTTTATAATTTTTTATTTTTAGGTGCACAATTCGTGGAGATATTTTTTGAAATATGTTACATTATTTAGAAAAATATCTATGAAAGTGTGTATTTTAACAAGATCGTTGTAAGATCGACACATTCTGGACATAGGATTAAAATATCCAGTATTATTGGTAAAAATTTCAGTCCAGAATATGTTAAGGTTTCTGGTAGATTTGGGCCTGGCGTATAACTTGATTTGGTTGACTAAGTTACTGTCTACACGATTATTCACAATTTTATAAAGCATTAAGAGGTCATTTATGTTTCGTCTTTTAACCAGACTTTCTAATTTGAAATGTCCAAGTCTTTGTTCGTACCCGTCTAGAAGATGATAGACACCTGATCGGTAAGACAAAATCCGTGTAAATTTTCTTTGGACTGATTCGAGTCTAGATATCTGTGTAATATAATGTGGATTCCAGACTGTTGACCCCTACTCAAGAACACTTCGGATTAAGGAATTGAATAGAATTATTAGACTGTTAGAATTCTTAAACAGTTTGGTTGATCTAACAATAAAACCAAGTAATTTATTTGATTTACACACAATGTATTCAATGTGTTGATTGAATGTTAGTTTGTTGTCAAATATAATTCCTAAATCTTTTATTGATTCAACTGTTTCTAGATTGTGACCACATATGCTATATGAATACAGAGTTTTGTTGGTGTTCTTGGTGAAATTTATAACTTTGCACTTAGCTATATTCAGTTCCATTTCATTGTCAACACACCAGGTAGATATTGTGTTAAGGTCTTGTTGTAAGAGTTCACAATCTTTCATAGATTTAATTGCTTTATATAATTTGAGGTCATCAGCATATTGAGAAAAATTACAGCGGAGTTTGTATGTAAGGTCGTTAATAAAGATTAAGAAAAGTAAGGGTCCAAGGTGAGATCCTTGGGGTACGCCCGACGTAACTAATATTAGGGAAGAGTTAAAACCGTTGACAGTAACTAATTGACTTCTATGTGATAAATATGATTCTAACCAACGAAGCAGATTTCCGTGAACGCCGATTTTATCCAGTTTATTCATTAAGATAGAGTGACTAACTTTGTCAAAGGCCTTACTGAAATCGGTGTACACGGCATCTACCTGTGTTTTATTATTCATCGATTTACACAGAAAGTCCATATACTCGAGTAAATTAGTATTTGTGGATCTTTTAGCTACAAAGCCATGTTGGAAAGGACTAAGTATATGTTTTACATGGTTAAAGATGGTTTTGTATACAATGGACTCGAATATTTTGCCAAAACAAGATAAAAGGCTGATAGGACGGTAGTTTGTTTCATCATTTTTACTGCCAGATTTATGGATCGGAATGACGTGGGCAACCTTCCACAGATCCGGAAATACCCCATCGTTCAGACTTTTGATGAATATTTTGTGTAATGGTACTGCAAGCTGATCTGCACAATTTCGAATAAATAGTGGAGGAATTCCATCTGGGCTGGAACCCTTATTGATATCAAGAGTGTTCAATTTCTCTTTGACCTCGTCTAAAGTTATTTTGATTTGAGACAGTGGGTAATTATAGAGTGGGGAAGAAAGAAGAGAGTCACTTTTAGAATTGGATGGTGAGCTAAAAACAGAAGAGAAGTAAGTAGATAACAGTTCACATGTATCTTCTCCATTTGTTGCTGATTTGTCGTGGAGATGCATGATTTTGGGGAGAGAATTAGAAATTCTTTTCGAATTAATAAGGGTTGAAAGATTTTTGATACTGTTAGGGAGAGAATTTTCTATTGAATCTACATGGGCTTTAAGGCATTTACGTATGGATACTTTTACTCTAGCCCTCAAGATAGAAAAACTGTCATAGTCACATTGATTTTTGTATTTTTTCTATTTCTTTCTGAACTTTTCTTTTTCTCTGAGTTGGTGGATCAGAACATTGCTGAACCAAATTGGAAACTTATTATTCCTGATTCTTAAGCGCGGAGTGTATTTTTCAATTGATAGCCATAACAAGTTATAAAAATGTAGTAGGGAGTCATTACAATTCAAGGTGTTAAGATCGTCCCAGTTATTAAGTGATAACATTTCATTGCATTTGATGTAATCCGTTTTTCCGAATCCGTTTTTGTAATCCGAAATTATATTTGATGTGATCTGGATTAGTGGGTAGGGGTCTGTATTTGAACATCAATAGATCGAATTCAATGGGAGGATGATAAGGGTCAATTTTGGATAGCACATGTGAAGCAATTTGAATGTTGAGGTTATGGTTTGAAAACACTAAATCTAAAATTCGATCTATGTTGTTAGTTACGTGATTGAATTGATTAAGTCCAGTCAAATTTTGAAAGTCTAGTAGAGATATCGATTTTTGGCTATTATGTAAGACTGGCCTGGTGTGGGTTACATTGACATTCGGTGAGTATTGAATAGATGGGACATTAAAATCACCCATCATTATTGTTATATCGTCTGATGATAAGTTATTATATGTCGTATGACATTTTTCGAAAAAATCTGTGAGATTTTCGATCGGTATATCTGGAGGCAAATACGCCAAACATAAGTTAATAGATTGTCTGGATGTTTCATTTAATTTTAATTTAATCCATAAATCTTCTGTAGATTTTGAGCTGTGTGCTGAGACTAAAAAAGATGTCATTTCTTTCTTTATGGCTATTAGAATCCCACCACCTGATTTTTTAGAGGAACTCGATATGTCCCTATTGCGTCTATATATATTATAACGATCATCTACTATTTCATGGTCAAAAATTGTGGAGTCTAACCATGTTTCTGTAAAACAAATTAAATCATAATTGCAACTGAGCACTTCGTAGTATAAATCAGTTAATTTACTTTTTAAACCACGTACATTTTGATAATAAAATGTTATTGCCGTTTTGTTAGAATACATTTTGAAAGTATATATTAAGCATAATTAAATACATTTTTTTTGTAAAATTGATATGAGAATAATTTATTGTAAAGTAAGTAATTATGCTTTGAAAGGGGGCAATTATGAACATCATAATATTTGGTTTGTTTGTGGTACATGAATATGTCTATGGTATCAGGTGTAATTAATTTTGACAGATCTAGGTTACAGAAACATAAACATGATGATAAGCATATAACAGTTGCATAAAAGAATGGTATATTACAATTATTTCTAATAGGTTGCGATAGTTTTTTGTATTTAACAGGTGGTGGTACTTCATGAGAATAATGATTGGTAATTATCGGTTCGGACTGGCCACGCTTATTACGAATAATTTTTAGAAAAAAACTTTAGATTCGCCTTAATTACTATAAAAGGAAACTTTTTGGCTTTGGGGCGGCGGAAAATAATGCATTTTAATTTTCAATTGCATAAAACCAAAATTCACTTCGCCAACTGACGCAGCGAAAATCCGCGGCCGTAGCTGTCACTTGCTGTCACTGTTATGGACTGTAGCTGACTTCGTGGGATACCTACATGAAATACCGCGAATCACAAACCATGTTACACAAACCTAGCGTAGCCGCTAAGCCACTGAAAACTGGGATGTTTTTCTTGCCTTGACGCGAGTAGGCGTTATAAAGGGGCACTTTCTTTTGTATCACAAACCATGTTACACAAACAAGCCCGCTAGACAAATTTCATAATTACGCGCCTTATCACACGAAGTCGGCTACAGTCGTATTAACTCTTGTTAATTTATCAAGGATACCAACATCACAGTGACATGTACGGCCGCGGATTTTCGCTGTGTCAGTCGCGAAGCGAATTTTGGTTTTATGCAATTGAAAATTAAAATGCATTATTTTCCGCCGCCCCAAAGCCAAAAAGTTTCCTTTTATAGTAATTAAGGCGAATCTAAAGTTTTTTTCTAAAAATTATTCGTAATAAGCGTGGCCAGTCCGAACCGATATTTACCTAATGATTAATCGTGTAAGTCATATTTTGTTGTTGTTTCACAGAATAATTTTGTTCAAAATATTGCAATAGTTTTTTGTGACATTTAAAACATTCTGATGATTCGTTAGTTACTACAATGGAGATATTGTGCATATAATTAAGGTAATTCAATCTTTCCAAAAGATTAACTTGTAAGTAACTTGTGTGGGGAAAGTTATTAACTAATTTTAATTTCATAAAGGGACGGCAGATCTGGTTGGTTCGTTTTGTGTTGATTTCAATTTTGAAAGTTTGTTGACATCCTCTTGGTCTGTAATTAATATTATAGGGGTTGAATCGCTAACACGAGTGAAAATTTTACAGTTTCTTACCCAGCAAAAACGAATTTTACCAGCTATTTTTATATCACGACATTGCTTCAACAGAAATTGGTTTTTTGGGGTTAGATGGTCGTTAATATATATTTTACTGGTTCCAGGAAGTTGTAAATCGGAAGCAAGCATCCCTCTCCTCTTTCTTATTGCAGCTATAAGCTCATCCTTTAGGTATCTCCGCGTTAATTTGACGACAATGTTCCTGGGTTTTCCATTTTTTGCATCACGGTTTGTCCTGGGGGCAATCCTGCTAGCGAAGTCCACTTCTTGTCGGGTTATATTACATCCAGCTGTGGCTCCGATCTTGGAGAGAATGTCATACACATTTTCGTTATTTGTTTCGGGGATACCACTTATAATGACATTATTTGAACGATTAAACTGGTCGTTATTATCAATTTGTTTTTCCAATTGGAACACTTTTTTTTTTAACTCATTAATTTCCTCTTTAAATTCATTTTTTATGACTTCGACTATGTTGTTTTTGAATTCTTCAAATGTTTTCTCTAGAAAGTGAATTTTGAAGTCTTCAAACTTGTTATCCAAAAGTTGTAGAAGTTCCGTATTTAGGTTACTGCCAGACTTAGAGTTTGAACGCGTTGTCATTGTTGCTTAGTATAATGTTTTAGTAATTATAACTTATAAAATTGATTGTAATTTTGTTATTTTAATAAAAAATAGTGGAAGAGCAAAAGTTTCACAGCAGTTACAAGTAATGTTATTGTTGTGTTGTGATTGTTTGTCTTTCTTTAAAAAATATATTTAAAAAATGTTATTTGTTACGGCCACCTGGTAATCTCGAACATTATTAGTTCCTCATTTTCAGAAACATTTGAAAATTTTGCAGTCGGTAATATTTCGTCGAAATTTAAATATATACAAACTTATATAATTTAGTTAAGTCTGATTCTCAGAAAAGCTAACCAGACTGGAGGGACCTTAATTTTTTTCTACGTTAATACCTCACACGAGTCGGAACTGCTCTCGTCTGGAGCCAAAAGATTACGTCATCCTCAACCTCCAGTTGGGGTATGTTTTGAGGCTGAAGGTAGTGGAGAGGGGAAGGAGATGGGGAAGAGGAAGGTGGGGAAGTACTTAGTTATTCAAATCTGGTCACCGAACACGGCTAAAGCCGCGGCACGGAATTGTGGTCTTACACCAGGACGATTCTTGGAGTGAATTCCACTCTGGAACATGCCGCAAATTTATATTGGTTTATATATATATGCTATACATTATTTTAAATGAATAAAATTGTGAAATTACACAAATTTATCAAATGAAATTTATTTGCGCATGCCGGAATTTGAACCCGCGTCCTTCGGGTTGAGAGCCTTGCCGCTTCACCACAGAGGCCGTTGTGGAGGGGCAAGATGGAATATACGTCGACAGTGTCCAATACTAAACATTAAAAACGCAACGATGACAATGTCATTAGGTAACCTGGTAACATAATATTTAAATTCATTGGCAGACCCGCATATAATAATATTAACCTAATGGTAAATTATGCCGTTCTATATATATCACGTAGTTACCTCGTGCTAGTTAATCACGTTATTATTTAAAATTCACATTTTAACTCCAGCTCGACGATTAATTAATTGTGTAACGTATAACTTAATCTTGTGTAACAGAGAACAAAATAGGTTGCAAATTCTCCAACATACATCAATGAGATTAATATAGAGCGAAATAGATTTTCAAAAGTAATAAAAATTATTAAAAGTAATAATTATTAGCCTGAAACACTCATCTACATTGAAAAAATCTCCCGAGAAAAGATACATGCCGCCGAGGGGACGCTAATTCGGGCTAATAATTATTACTTGGAAATATTTGTTACCCTTTGTGCTGTGCATAAAAATCTTGTCTTTAAAATTAGTTTATCAATTAAAAATAGTAATCAAAATGTTGAAGGAACTAAATTGGCTAACAGCGAAATAGATGATGACCTTGAACGCGATGACATTAATATTAAAATAATAAACAACCTGTTATCAACATACTTTTCGAATAAAATTATATACAACGAGGACATTCACAGACAGGATGTGCAATGAAATCTGACTATCAAAAAAGAACTAAGCGAATACAGAAAACACATCGCTCTACAAGGTGATGCATGTATTATGATGCGCTGCAGGACAGTTTAAAGTCTGCTTGAATTGAATTGAATTGAACCCAGGCACCCCTGCTAAATCACCAAACGTAGCTTCGCTACGTTTGGTGATTTAGCAGGGGTGCCCGGGTTCATTGGGTGAGGTTTGTCTAGGTCTTGGAGGCGGATGACCGGGACATACTGAACCCCAGATTCCTACCCACCCCTTAAACCCTTTTCCTTCCCAGAACTCTCCTCTCCTTCCCTTTTCCTTAAAAAAAACCCTCCACACAGCATCCTCAAAGATGACATAGGCCCTGAGGGAAATTATTTTCCTCAGGGCCTCCTGTGTGGAGCTCATGTAAAAAAAAAAAAAAAATTGGTAGATTGTATTGTAGGAGCCACATTAAGTAAGAAAAAGAGTAGTATATATGTATGTTATAATTCATTAGTATTTTGTAAACTTTGACATACGAATTACTAAAATAAAGCCATACTAGGTATAGCAAATACAAGTTTTTTAAACGGAATATATACACAATATGTAATATTCAATCGTTTAGAATTGAATAATTTTTGAATCTGGGTTATTTATTTAATTTAATTTATTTATTTATTTATTAATCATTAACGCCCTTATGGGCTTTTACATACATTTACATTTTTTATTTTATTTTAGTACATACAGGTGTTTTTAGATGACTAAGAAAACTTTTCACATGGTACATAGAAGTAAAGCTGGTAAGTAAAAAATATAGCATTATACAATAAAGAGAAAAAAAACAGTTTTAGAGCTGCGGATAGCATAATATATGTATAACATTAATTTATATGTGTTGAATACATAGCGAAGTTGATTACAAACAAAAATACGCACTACCGACATGAACCGCACTAAAATTAATATTCAAAACGATTCCATTTTGACCAGTTACATTATCGTCAGAATTTCTGCAAAATTCAATTTCAGAAGACAAAATACTTTATACTGCTACCATTGAACATTTCAGGTTAAAACAAATAATGTCAGATACTTCAGTAAACTATCACGGAGAGGACAAATGAGTTCGATAATATAACAGAGTATTTAATTTCAATCAAATTAAAAATTAGTCAAAGTATAAGCCGTTAAAGTAATTTTGTTATTATTACCTATTACAACTAGGGAATGCAATCTCGTTCTCGCGAGATCTCGGCCCTTTTTAGCGAGATTGATCTCGGACGAAAAAAGGGCGAAAAAACGTCTTATTCGAAGCGCGGACTGACACGGACGGAGTTGCGATCTGTCGGTTTCGTTCGGTGCGCGTGAGGCGGCGGCCTGAGGTAGAGGTCGCGGGACGAGGTGTCTCTCAGATTCGTTTGTGCGTGCAATTGGTCGGAAGTTAAGCCGGCTTGCAGCGTCATATCAGCGCGCATTTGTTTTGTTTACTAATAGTTGTTGCTAGCTAAGGGAACGTACCCATACTACGTGACCAACGTTTTGCAATTTTAACCCCCCCCCCCCCCCCCGGTGACTGTGGTTATAATGGTATAAAGTCATAATTAATGAACTATACAGGGTGTTAAGGGACGTACTTGACTTACTTTAACCAGTGATTCCTGACATTATTTGGAGTAAAAAAAGTAAATGAAATTTTGGTCTCCGGTGACTTTTTTGATGTTTTTTTATTTATTTTTTCTACAAAAACATTAAAAAAGGTGGGTGTTGGACAGCTGAAGGCGGGGGTAAGTGGTTGGTCGGATTCTCGGCTGAGTGACCAGTGACGAAGTGTGGAAGAATTTTTTTTTTGTTTGATTTTGAAGAAAAAAATTGTGAAAAAAAAAAGTTTTCAAAAAAAGTCACCGGAGACCAAAATTCCATTTACATTTTTTACTCTAAATAATGTCAGGAATCACTGGTTAAAGTAAGTCAAGTACGTCCCTTAACACCCTGTAGAATTCTTCTGCTTAAGGCTCTGCAACCGGGCTCGAAAAGAAGAAGATGGAGAGATACGAAATTACGAATGTTAGAGGAACATTTACATCGACAAAATCGATGCGAAAATTGCGAAAATGTTTAATAATACACGACTCGTTTAAAATGGAGACAAAATCTCGCGGGCATTGTCTTAAACAGCATTTAAAGAAACACTGTGATTTTTTTCATACATATAACTTGTAAAATAAGTGAAACAAACGTGTTTATAATAATTTTTGGAGCATACTTTGCGAATTTTTTTCCATCGAGGGAATTTAATATAATTTGTCTTTCAGCGCGGGCAATGTTTAGACATTATCTTAAAAAATAACATTTATTTTTTAAGAGCTTTAAAACTTACCGCGTTTAAGGGAGATATGAAAGAAATCGGTAAATATTCGGGTTGCGGGCCCTTAAGTCGGTTCCTCATTCCTGAGGATCGCGAGCCTTGTCCAATTTTAATGGTGGACAAGGCTCCTCCCCTCCTCGCGATTCTGATGCCAGAGATACTTGGTCACTTTATTGGTGACTTTGTGCATTAGTGACATTCCTCTGCTTCTTCTGCCTTCCACTTTGCCAATGACCATGAGTTTCTCCAAGTTGGAGTCCTCAGTTTGGCGAGCAATATGTCCAAAATATCTTAAAATATGTTGTAGGCAAATAGTTGAAAGCCTATTATTGATGCATATCTCTTCTAGGTTGGTAGATTTGTGGGTCTGGCCGTCCATGGAATCCTGAGCATTTTTCTCCAGCTCCTCGTTTTGGAGGGTGTCTATCTGCTTTCTTTCACTGGCTCTGAGTGTCCGCTCAAACCGTATATAAATATAGGGAAAATTAATCAATCTCAGATGAGTCTCATCTTGGTGGTCATTGTTATATCCCTATTACTCCATATCTTTCGTATGTTACTCAAGACATCTTTTGTCATCCATATATAATACACATGTATATTTTAACTAATTAACTAATTTTAGCTAACTATAACATAAGAACTTAATAATACATAAGTACATTTTACACTATAAAGGGCGAATTCTTTACCTACTCTGTACAGTCTGAAGGTACTAATAAAAAACGTTGCTAATTTTTAGATTTTACTATAAAATATTTCAACGAGCGGTCAAGGTTTGATATTGCCTTCCCCTTCCCAATTTTTATAAAAATCGCAATAAACCAGTTCCTAATGAAGATATTTCAATTCCGACTTAAAAGCTAATTTACAAAATATGATGTATTTTTAGTTCAATGTCATCGGACCTTTAAAATGCTTTTTAATTTATTAGAATCCTTCAAAAAACGTTAATATTCGGAACGGTTCCATGACAACTTAGAATCGATAACCCAACAGTTGATCCGCCGACAACTGGCCGCTGGGGAAGGTTTTTACTACAAAATTATAATTTTTTGTGCGTTATTTAAATTTTATTTAAATTTAAATTATAGTTTTTTGTGCATTAAAATGGACTTCAAAAATACCATTAATGTAATACGTTTGTGTGAATATTAAAAGAATTTATACACAATGTTGATTTTTTTGTACTTATTCGCTGATATACAAAGTGTATAGACAAGTAGATTTTTTCTTGAAACATTTGAATGAACATATGTTTTATACTTTGTTATTCGGCAGTACATCCTATTTGCACATCCCTTCGGGTTTCCTTGGTTATATTTTATGTAATTAGGTATACCGTATTTTCTCTAAACCGACTGTATATTGTATATAAGTATGCTGGAGGGCCAATTGTTGGCGGATCAATTGTCATGGAACCCTTGGAATACACTCTACTCAACACCTTTTTGAAAAGTCATTAAAAAAAGAAAAAAAAATGGCTAAAAAGTTTTTTTAACGTGTATAATTCCAGTGGGTATAATTTAAGTTTGTATAAACCTTCCTAAATGTAATTTCGACCAAGTGTAATTTCTTTCATATGTAATTCTGGCAGTGATGAGATTATTGATAGGTGAAAATTACGCCTATGTAATTTTGACCTGACATTGCTTTTAGGATGGGCGTTGTAATGGTGCACCCCCCCCCCCTAATGAAAACTTTACAATATTCCTTCTTCTCGAATTTGAATTAGAGGATTTACAACAAAGATTGGTGGTGACGCTCTCTCCTCGGTCACGGAACCACTTGCGATGTTGCACCCCTTTTCCTCGCTGTTTTATACCCCTACCCTTCTCTCGCGCGCTCAAATCTCCGGTTGGTAGATCTTCCTCTCGTACCTACTGAATGATTCGCCAATAATGTTTGAATCATAACTCGTTTTTCCCACCCCTGTGACTGAACACAGTAAAAGGTAGTTTTCCGGGAAATTCTTACAATAAACCCTTTTCTCCACGTTGTGTGATTTTTTGCTTCGGAGCACCTAGGACATCTAGGATAGGTATTTAATGTATTTCGTGGTAACTTTCGGTTCTTTTAGGTAAGGTGTGGAAGAATTTCTCTGTATCTCTTAAACGTCTGAAGGACACGTCCGGTCTAAACTATCCTGAATTAGTCCCCACTATGATCCTAATGATATACACTGCTACAATATTCACCTAATGAGCACGGTTGCTATTACTCTCGCTAGGCTATAAGATTGATCTCTCTCCCTCTACGTCCTAATGATTTTTTAATGTACATACCTTGAATGTTTCACTCGGATAATTGGCGAATTCTCTGCACCGCTTTCCATGGCTAGATCCTACACATAATCGTGATAATATGTTCTGTTGTTAGTAAACACAAATTTATACCTAGGATGGAAGTATAAAGACGGGATAGAGGATAGGATGGGTGGTGATGGGGAAGAAATTCTTTGCAAACTAGTACTGGCTCCTCCACTTGACCAAATTGACTAGGTGGTCAGCTCTCAGGACACGACCCTCCGACCAATGCATGATGAGGCTATACCCATGGCACCCGGAAAATCTCTTGACGATAAACCAGATACCCGGACCCCTCCATAACAAAAGAAGAACGACATGCCTTCAAACCTTTCCTGATCAACTCCAGTATCGAACACCTCCGGAACTACTTTACTGGCTCTAGAAGGGGTAATCTATTTCGTCCCTTATCAAGACTCTACTCACGGTACAAAGTGGCGTAAGCTTGTGACAGGCAGATCCTTACTCCCACGTGACCGACCTAGCGTTACAGACCACCTCTGGAAGCCGACTTATCCCCACCCTTGTAAGAGATACGTTTGCTTCCAGGTCGATAGGATTAAAAAATGTGATGATGCTGCAGGAATCTCTTCGCAAGAAGCCATGCTCATGCCTCCATCCACACTACCTTGCCGGTAACTCGAGATACTTTTGGCCAAGACGCATCCGACAGCGAACCATGCCCTTTCATACAAATTGGCACCTCATTTCATACGGTCCTTCGCGCCCAATCACTCGACACCGTCCCGCGAAAGGGAATTGCTTCCAGGACCTCGCGTGACCCGATAAGTCTATGGTGAGCATCCTCCAACATGACAATGCGGAAAGACCCTTACCGGTGGACCACCAATTGACACGTATGTGTGGCCTCGGTGTCGTCATCACATTGTTCAATCATAAAGATTTAAAAAGCGTAAATCAAAGTAGGAATTCAGCGGAGTACCTGTTAGTTTTATTTGTTTCATATTTAATATTGTGATTCTGCTCTTCTGCTCTCTTGTCTAAAGATGTTCAGCTGTTCGGGTTGCAGGTAATCGCCTTCAATTTGATATGTCGTACTCTCGGAACGCCCACCATTTGGTTGAGTGTACAACACCCCTGAGATGTACATAAGTACCTCGCTTGCTCGTTCATTTTTTTGTATGTGCGTTCCCCCGACCGCCCGGCATCGGCTGTCTGGGAGAAAACGTCACTGCCCTAAATGATAATAACGGTTAAACATATTCATATTAGCTCTGCAATAATATTATTTTTTATCGGCGCTGGAGCTGTTGAAATTTACTGCCAGGGTTCGCGTTCCATTTACTTCACTCTGCAACCAGGTACCTGTAATTGAAATATAGATTCTTTAACTTACCCGTACGTAATTGCTTAATTCTCCGGTCGGGAAAACACGACCAATTGCATCTTAATTACGTATCCTGTAGACCTTTACCTGTGGAGAAAACACAAAGGGGCCCTTCCTACGATTTCCTAAATTTTATACGACAAGGCCTAACTTAGCCTTAGATTTATGACTAAATTTAACCCCCTTTCCTTCTTCTTCTCGCAATTGTAATGTACTCCGGTTGACCGATGTTTGTAGACTATTTCAAATATATCGTCCCTCCTTAAATATGTGTGTTCCCTAAGGTTAAATTAGCACTTGCTATATCTTGGTATCGAAACCACTAGATTCAACGTTTTCGTAAATTATTATTATTATTGTTTTATTTCTAAACTATTCGGTACTTATACATTTTCCCATTTCAAAAGAACGATTTTTTTCTCGTAATTTAGATTTTATTTTTTTTTATTCTATTATTATTTCTGATAAACAATCCGCAATTTTATTATTAACATTTATTTGTCGACCCCGTTTAAATTGTAGTAAAACCGAAGTTTTATTTTATTATTATATCACGCCTGTTTAAACTGAACTAATATCTGTTATTATAACTCAATATTTTCACTGTCCTTAAATAATTTTCACAATTTTTTTTAAGTTCCTAAAAGCTTTTCACCTCTGGCTTGTACCCTTTCTCCTGAATCTAATTAATTAACACTTTGCACAAAATCCACTGAAGTTAGATCGACACTCCGCCGGAACGATTTTTGCTAAGTCTCCGAAAAAATTCCCCAACACTTCGATTTCCGCGCCCTTTTTGAAAGCCTTTCCTTCCCGAGATCTCACCCTGAACTCCCTCCTCTTGCCTAAAACCGCCCTTTTTGTCTCCTCCGCTTACCCATTAATCAAACTTAAATTTTACAATTACGACCTTTAAACGCACAACCTTCATAGTTCCCAAATCTAGTATCGTATCCTGCGGTTTATGACATTTCGTCCTGAACGGTGCTCCCAACACAGAATTCGTATTGCGCGAAAGCACTATCTCGTAGAATCGGACAGGGGCGTACTCGGTCTCGTCCCTTGGATATACACACGAATCTTCTGCAAGACTAGCGCCTACAAGATATCATTTACCAAGTGAATAATTAATTCAACTTTTCTCGAAAATCTATCGTGTCCGTTCTACCATTTTTAAAATCGCTTCCAGGTACGGTGTATCCTGAGTTTTTTATATACTCTCCATACTTTTCTCGGTAACCCTAAGTCTTATTTCAACTCGGCAACCTACAACATTTTCCGACCGTCATCTACTATGCATCTTATTATCGCACAAATCGCATAACACGTCACCTTCTAGGTATTTTGTCATTTTAGCATTTGACTGTGGATTTTCTAACAATTAGTGACCGAATATTCTTATTCAGCCGTACCCCTTATGTGGACATGCGGCTGTGTTTGTTCCTGGCTATATGACGCGTTCCTTGTGTTCGCATACATTTTCTTAATATTTACCGCGTTCGCAAATACCTAAGTACAATCTCTAGTCATTTGACCCCTTCCTAAACAAGGCCGCGACACTCGTAGAACCTTATTTAGTAATAGCCTAAACTTTTATGATCTCGATTCTTCCTTTTACGGGCCGTAACCTATACCAAAGTCTAATTCCATACCTGCCTCCGAACGTTTTTTCATCTGCATCTTTAGTTCCTCCTTCCATATCCCATCTCCCTCTGGCGTAAAACCCAATAAATCTCCGTTGTTATGCACCTAGCAATTAAGAAAAATACTTGAGAATTCAAATAATTTTAAATCCTGACAGGCCGTTAAATTTTATAGCTTTTCCTAATTTCCTATTACCTATATCTCGCGTATAAACTCGAGTGGTGATTTCAGCTTAATGAATATCCTAATGACTCAAAACCGTGTTAGATATTTCTCACTTGAAAACACTTTAATACGTAAGAGATCGACAACATTTCCTCCCCTCTAATCTATCAGATATAAAATCCAACCCGAAACCTTAGATTTTATTTGGTCGTTGACGTAATCGATTCCTTCCCGACTACCCTGAGATTATCAGCTTTTGTGTTTTGACTACCATATTAAGCTCCTTCCCAATACCTACACGCAAATCCCGCTAGAATTTTGTTTGGAAAAAGCGATATTGATTGTCAATGCCTACTCCCGTTTCTATTCTCATACAATCGAAATCGTTCGTTACTTCATGTTTAATTAACGCATGATTTTTGTTCCTTTTGAAACTTCCGTCAACGAAATACTTGCAAACCTCGCCGACCCCCGATGCGAAATCAACTGTTGTCAATTCCCTCGTGCTCCCCATAAAAATGCGATTTATCACCAAGTTAGAAGTGTTTTTACCACTTAAAATAGCTATCAGTTTGGACCGTGGGATAACTTTTGTGTCTCAATTTGACACAACCCTCTCACACCACGCCCCAAGATGTGATTGGCTGATATGCGTCTAATGGCTTCCAACCATACTAGGATTTGCTAGTCGTTTTTTTTCTTCCAAAATTTGTTTACACCCTTCGTAGCAGAAAAAATGTTCAATCATTACAGTTTCCCTTAATATTGCTTTCAAAATTAACCAATAGATGTCGATAGTGTGATCATATTCGTAAAAAAAAATATTCGCCAACCATCCAACAAAGCAGGTTCATCACAGCGTGGAGAACAATTTTCATCTACCCTTGTATTTCGTCTACCCTGACGAAAAGTGGGTCAGAATGAAATAATAATATAATGTACGGTATGTCGCGTTTCATTCATATTCCTTTCGCAAAAAATGAGACCGGTGAATGGAGTAAGTATGTTCAGTCATTTAAAGTTTTAACTCGTTGAATGTCATTTAAAGTTTTAACCCAAAACATGAGACTGGTGAATGGAGTAAGTATGCTCAGTCATTTAAAGTTTTAACCCAAAAAATGAGACTGGTGAATGGAAAAGTATGTTCAGTCATTTAAAGTTTTAACCCCAAAAAATGAGACTGGTGACTTGAATAAGTATGTTCAGTCATTTAAAGTTTTTACCTAAAAAATGAGACTGGATGGAGTAAATATGTTTAGTCATTTAAAGTTTTAAGTCGTTGAATGTCATTTAAAGTTTTAACCCAAAAATGAGACTGGTGAATGGAGTAAATACGTTCAGTTATTTAATGTTTTAATCACAGGAGACCATATTTGTCCCAGCTCACATACATCTGATAGAAATCATTGTGTAATCCCTTACTGTCGTAGTGAGAAACATGATCTAAATGGTAGATATTGAAAAGAGAAAACATCACGCTATATATTTAAATCTAAAAATTAACCAGAAAAAATGAAAATGTACAACTTTATGAAACCAAAGTTTCCGACTGCAATTTGAATAAAAACATGGAACTTTGTGAATTTTTTAGAAATTATTTTTACTTGAAATTACAAAAAAGTGATGTGGCAATAACGTTTATAATTCATTTAACTAATAAAGTATTTATGTTTTTTTTGTTCATTATCACTATTATCAGTAATTTTAGTAAGAAAAAAGAGAGTGAGCCATTTTAAAAATTTTTGAAAGCTTGCGATCAAAATTATTATATTTCAAAAATTACATACTAGTTTCTAATAATAAAATTTAATAACGTGTTTCATCACCTTTCAAGCACAGTTTTTAGTTTTCGGATACGTTACAAACATTCCATTTATTTGGATTTTATTGTAAAGCGGAAATATTTTTAGGCTTCGGACAAAATGCACCCAATTTTTTAAGGGTTTGTTAACGGTACGTACCTGATTTTGTTTGTATTCGATGACCATTTCCTTTTCAAGATAGGGGTCCAGAGAGCGCAGTTTGAGCTCGGGCAGTCCCCGAGAGAGGCTCTTTATGGCGGACTGGATGTTCACCTTTAAGCATTTGTTCAGCTGGGGATCCTCCCGGTCACATATCTTCAGGAGGTTGGCTAGGGAAACCACAAATTACATATGTAAGTTCAAGATTTATACTAAATATTTTATTTATGTTACTTGAAAACTATACAAATAGTGTGTGAGATTTATTTGCTTAAGTGTTTTTTTTTTGTATATTAAATATATATTAAGTTTTTACTGATTGTGGCATTTAATAGTTAAGCATGTAAAATTTTAAGTTTTAAGTTTTTTTTTTTTTTTACAGTGAATACCGCACAAGAATCTCAACTGCTCCCGTCTGGAGCCAGTGAGACTATGGCATCCCCAATTGGGGTATGTTGTGTGGCTGAAGGTAGTGGGGAGGGTAAGGAGGTGGGGAAGAGGAAGGTTGGGAAGTACCTGGCTATTGTTAAGTGACGTTATTTAACAATTTTTCAGACTCAACCCTACCTAAGCCAATCAACCATTTATTTATTATTGAACCGATGAATGTCATTTTGCATGTTTTAATATTTAATTCTGGGGGATTTTATTATATAATTTCGGTCCCAGATATGTATATGTCTTTTGGAACTTCGACGTATTGCTCCCTGGGACCACAAGATCCTTTCTGGTGTGACTTCTTGTGATGTATTTATGATCAATTTTATCAAGTTTTTCTAGATTTTTGTGTACGTGGATAATAACCTTTTTTATATAGTTTTGACGAACATCAAGTACATAAAATTTTTTGTAGAGCTGATCGCTAGAAATCCTATAGGGTTTACGCATAATAACTCTAATTATGGATTTCTGGGCCTTCACTAGTGGATCTAAAATTGTTCTACCTGACGCTCCCCAACCAATACAACCATACGTTAAGATGGGGTTGCATAATCCGAAATATATTTTTCTTAGATCTTGCTGTTTGATTATATTTCGTAATACAAAGAATATATGGATCAATTTTCTTACCCTTATTGTGAGGTTGTCAATGTGATATTTCCACTTGAGGTGATTATAATATAATAACGCCTAGATATTTGATGTTTTTCACACTTTCCAAAACTTCACAATTGCAGATAGAATCAATATTATCGGAATTACAGTTACGTTTATGTGTTTTAATTGTATATGATGTACTAGGTTGTCCTCTTATAGTTGAGCTGAATCTTATGTATTTAGTTTTTGATATATTTAGTGTAGGTAGATTTTTGTCAAGCCATTGTATAATCGCCTTGATTCCACTTTCAGCATGTTTATGTGTTTGAGTCCAGTTGTCTTCTTCAAATATAGCTACCTTATCGTCAGCGAATGTAATAATTTTTCCGCCTACTTTTAGCTCGTATAATTCATTTATTTAGATTATAAATATATCTTCAATAATATTGGTCTAAATTCTAACATCGACATTTTCTCCGATTCGCTGCCCAAATTTAAAAAGAGCATCATGTCAATAATATAAATTGTTCAATGCGCATACATACATACACACACACTCTCTCACACACACGCACACACTCACACACACCTTCCCACTACATACATCACCCGGTAATTACTTAATATGCGTACCATAAATTAATAAGACACTACAATGAAACACATAATAGGTACCCACCATGAAATATACTTATTCATTGTAATTTTTTTTCACCTATGAAACTAATATATTGTTTGTTTCTGTCAATAAATAAATAATTTATTCATTTATTATTTTTACCGAGCTAATCAGGAAACATCCTACAAAATAATTTTATTTATTTATAATTAGTCCTAATTACTCTACCACGGGACTTTTACGTTTGGTATATATTATTTACAGTTTTTTTATACAGATGTTAGTAATAAACAATAATAACATAAATATTTTTTTAAATAACAAATTTAAAAGAAAACAAATAATAATAAACTGAAGTTGTCAGAAATAATATGTTGACATAAAAAAAGTTAAGTATGTTTTAAACATCGACATGTTTACAATAAAAATGTCGATATCGTTTGTGTATTCATTTGCTACATTATGTAAGCGAGGAATTAGCGACTCCACTACATATTTTTTTGTGAATGGTGATAAATGATAAAGAAATAAGTCCTTATGCCTAGTAAGTCTAGTAAACTCTTAAAATAACTACAACAACAGTCGAGCTCCGAATTTACAAATTTAAACCCTATAATAAAGTGTAGTCCAAACAAAGTTACTAGTTATTATATTCAAATTATAATTAGGCATGTGTAACCGCAAAGTGCTTGCAATGTATCTGTGAAATTTTGATATCTTTAAGTTAGGTACTTACACAAAACACTGAGGTTTTCTGTGTAGATTTAATTAGAATTAACGGCAGAAGTGCCATTTGCAAATACCTTTTTATTTTTTTTATCAGTACAAATTAGAAAGAAAAAAAAATTATAAGATTACAAAAAAAAAATAAAACAAAAAAAATACATTAGTACAAGGTTAATGAAAGCAGTGAAGAACAAACAAAAACAAAAACACGCTATACTAGTAATTTAGCGAGCTGATATTTCTAATAGTAGTTACTAATGGTGTTATCTATTTATAACAGAACTAGCTGGTTCCCGGCGTGCGTTGCAATCCCATGATTCAAATAAATACATTGTTTCTTCCTGAATCACTTTTCCCGTGCGTCCCCATTCCCATCCCGCGTCACCTTCCTAGCTAGCCTTATAAATTATAGCCTACATGTTATTCTGATGTACGAGTTATATTATTGTAAAGTTTTATTAAAATCCATTTAGTAGTTTTTTGCGTGAAAGAGTAACATGCCATCTAGCGGACTTTCGGGACAGCTCTTAGCACTGCCCTCTATGTGACAAGCTCGGAAGCTTTTAGACATACCACAGGATATAACACACATATATCCTGTGGTATGTCTAAAAGCTTCCGAGCTCCGCTAGATGGCAGTTAGTTTAGTTCTGAGTTTGGGCACCAGGGGGGGGGGCAAGGGCCCGGGTGCAGTCTGCAGGAGCCAGGAGCTCATTCAATTCAGATCTAATTTAGCTAGCTTCTAGTTAGGCCGACTATTGTAGTCACCACTTGTACACGCGAAGTATTAAATAAATCCCAGATTAAAATAAAAAGAACTCTATTCTTTCCCAAGAAGTAATCTCCTCCCAAGACGAGTTGGAGAACTGTTTGTCTGAACGCAACAGATACATATACAAACATATACAACAAATACAAACTTTCGCGTTTACAATATTAGTAAGATATAAGTAAGATTGTAACCCAATACCGTAGTATAATTGCCACAATAACACATATCTACTAGGGAACCTTGATCTAATGGTAGTTACATAAAAGTGAATCAAGTGATAGATCTGTAGTAGTCAAAAGAAGTAGAAAACTATTTCACTGTGATTAAATAAATAAATAATAATAATAATATCTTTATTGAACAAAAATTTTAAGATTTATAACAAACAAGAAAAAAGTACATCTTACAATATTTTAAAAGTAACATTAGTACAAAAGTTAATAACAAAAAACAATATACATATAAAACAGTAGTTACTTAGAGAGTAGAGATTTGTAATTATAAATTTAGGTTTCTCGTAACCTGCCTCACTAGGCTAGCCTGTGTTGAGGCAGTTATTTTACATCAATTTATAATGCTGTGAACATACCTACACTTATATTAGAATGTAATCACACAATAGATTGGTTGCATTAATAATAACAATAACATTGGTACAATAATAACAGCATTGGTTCATTACTAATTTCGAATTTGGGTGAGTGCACCGGTAAATGCTCTATCATTATTTTTTATCCAAATTTTTATGTTTTTTTTGAAAATTTTTTGTGAATCACATTTTTTTATACTAATTGGAAGAATGTTGTAAAGTCTTGTTGCAAGGTATCTAAAGCTTCGTTGACCAAAAGTAGTATGAGTTATGGGAATTTGTAGTAAATCTTTGTTATTGTTTCGAGTATAGCGAGAATTTAGTATTTTTTCATAGTATTTATGTATGTTTGTGTATAAATGAGTGAGGATTGTTTTTGCATATATCTGACGAACGTCAAACACATTCATAATATTAAAGATAAAGTTCGAGTCCGTAATTAAGGGTAATCTAAGAATTATTTTTATAATCGTTTTTTGTGCCTTTATGATTGGATCTAGTGCTGATGCAGTACCGCCTCCCCATGCTATGATACCGTACTCAATAACAGATTGACAGACTGCAAAATAAATCATTTTCAAGTGTTGCAAGTCGAGAAAGTTTCGTATCTTTCTGAAAAAGTGCATGGTTTTTCTTATTTTGTTTGCAATTATTTGAGTGTGAAAATTCCATTTGAGATATGGATCAATTGTGAGGCCGAGATACTTTATCTGTGTAGTGCGCTCAATGTAGGGACACTGACAATATTCATCGCAATTCGTACATGTGTGTATTCTAATAGAGGCATCATCATGAGGTTGACCTGTTATATTTATGCTTGATGTGACATATTTAGTTTTCTCGGTGTTCAATGTGAGTGTATTTGTATCTAACCACTTTTTTACAATATGTGAGTACCGCACAATATTCCCAATACCCTCACAACTCCCAACTTTTTTTTTTTTTACGTTAACTCCACGCAGGAGGCCCTGAGGAAAATAATTTCCCTCGGGGCCTATGTCATCTGGGATGCTGTGTGGAGGGTCTTTTTGAGGAGAGGAAGGAATGAACATTGGTCTTGAAGAGACCCATGTTGTAGGAAGGAGGAAACACAGAGGCCGGCAAATCATTCCACAGCCGAGCTGTTGAACACAAGAACGAGTCGAAGAAACGACCCGTTCTCATGTGGCAAATGTCAACCGTGTATAAATGTTGGGCACGCGTTTGGCGTGTTTCCCGACTATGCACCGGTGCCGAAGGGATCAATGATGCTAGTTCCTCGGAGCATCTTCCATTGTAATACCGGTAGAACAAGGATAGCATTCCCACCCGACGCCTGTGCTCTAAAGATTGCAATCCGTCTGTTAAGATGGGAGAATCTATCAAACGGACCGCCCGTTTCTGCACAGAGTCGAGGGTATTTTTCAGGTATTTTGGAGCTCCAGACCAGAGGTGGCTGCCAAATTCAACCGCGGGGCGCACTTGTTATTTGTACAGGGTTAGCAGTTGTGTACTATTAAAGTATCTGCGGGCCCTGTACAGTACGCCCAGTTTCTGTGAGGCTAACTTTACTCTGGCTTCGATGGAGCCCCCATACCTGAGCTGGTCACTTAGGGTTACACCAAGCATTTCGATGGAGGGCCTGTTCGGAATATTGAAAGAGACTAAAAACAAAGTCGGAGACAGAACCGATCCCTGCGGGACGCCAGCATTTATCGAGTGTGAGGAAGAGGTGAAACCATCGACTACCGTCTGAATCGACCTCTCCCTCAACTGGAGCCAGGAAGACTATGGCATCCTCAATAGCAGTACGTTGTGAGGCTGAAGTATTTAGGAGGGGAAGGAGATTGGAAGAGAAAGGTGGGGAAGTAACTGAATATTCAGATCTCGTCATCAAACGCTGCTAAAGCCTTTTCAAGCTACACTAGTTTATATTCCGAAAGGTGGTCTCTAACCAGGGCATTACTTATTGTATCTATTTTTCCGAATGATGCCGCAAATATAGTATAAATAGTATTTTTAAATTAATTAATTGTGAAATAGCACAAATTAGTCAAATCAATTCATTTGCTTGCGCACGCCGGGATTTGAATCCGCGACCGCCGGATTCGTAGCACAGAATATAAATACTAGTAGCACGGCTAATGCATGACGGTTGGAATTTAATTATTCGATTGCTTTCTAGTTGGATACGGAAAACAGAGTTAGAAGCATTAAATTATATTATTAGCCAAAACGTTTCAAGTCGTGAGATGGGATTCCGCGCTTAAAACCCGGAATTCCGCGATGATTCATGATTATGTAATGTGCGTAAGCAACAATTATTGTTATTTAGGTTTCCGTGTTGGTAAATCAAATAATTACAGAATTTACAAGTATAATATACTAGAATGTACAAGGTGGCGCAAAAGTCATCACCCTAATCGGAAGATGCCATAATTTTGGCAAAATGGAGGCATGTGTCAGTTCTGCTTTGACATTTGTTAAGTAAACAGATACAAAATACACATCAACATTAATCACTACAGGTACTCCTCAAGAACACAGAATTGTTTTGAAAAAACGCATCACCTAATCTCTCGTTTTGGTTTTTTGCACTGGCCGGAAAAATCGCACGATTTAACCGTTCCAGACTTCTTTTTGTGGGGTTTCTTGAAGTCATGTCAATAAGCTTCAGACTCTTGAACCCTCAAAGAGAATATCCGTCAAGATTGCGAGAACCTATCGCCGGAAGTTCTGGAAAGGGTGATGGAAAATGCCATAAATCGGCGGCGCGTCACTTGGCATATATTATTTTCTCGACTTAGTGGAAAAAAATCAATACATCAAATAAAAGGAATCCAAAGGCAGAACCAAAACTTGTCATTTATAAAAAAAATTACAGTCAAAGAACATCGGGTGACAACCTTAGCGCCACCTTGTACAATTATCTCAATCTGTAAACAAAATCATTCAAGCCACGCACCAGAGCGCTGCCGTTGTTTCAATTTAATTTTGACGATCGTTTTTTCAAAGAAGCAACGCTTGTAAGCAAAGTCAGCGGGTTTGAAAATTAGCTCCACACAGGAGGTCTCGAGGAAAATAATTCTCATTCTCCCTCAGGGCCTACGTTATCTTTGAGGATGCTGAACGGAGGGCCTTTTACGAAAATGAAAGTGAGGAGATTTTGAGGTGGGTGAGGGGTGGGGAGGAATCAAAGGATCATTATGTCTGGAGAGGTCAAAGGATCTACTTCAATCGACCTCTCCCAAGACGCGTCCTGGACAAATCTCACCCTATGAACAGTAGCAACATAGCGAACAACTTGGGGTGACCTATGGCAAAGGTGATTATAGGATGAATGGTTCCCGTGGCAGCCTCTAAATTTGCTATTATTTGCTACTAATCTATGTATTTATTTTCCAGGATACTGCTATGAGCAGATATTATTTTGAAACTCCGCCAGTGCCATAATTAAGTTATTGAAATGTGCACTTATGATCAGTACGTGCGGTGATAAGTTAGGGGGGGGGTGTTGTACCTTTTTTTTAGCAAGTTAAAAAAGCAATCATTTTGTATTTAAGTACCGGGTTGCTACTTCCTTCCTTCTTGTGTTCATTATATAGTGTCAATTCTTAATAATAATAATAATACCTACACGATATTAAAAAAAAAAAATTATCTGTAATGGAATCTTTCAGACAACAAAAATTAACCAATATTAAAGTTTATTTTGCTTTATTGGTACGCGATAAGCGTGTTTTTTTGTATATTATTTTATTTTATTATTTTATATATTTTTTTTACCTACCTACACCCTCACTGAGCCATCTCTACGCCCTATATTTTCTCTGGGTCTTCTACTATCCCCCCGAAAGTCTCAAACGACAATATAATTAATTTAAAAAAAACGGATAGTATATTTAATTGTACATGAAAAAAATATATTTAGAAAGAAAACGGCAGATATTGCGGGCCGCAAAAAACCAGATAGTATAATTGTACATGAAAAAAAATACATTTAAAAAGAAAACGGCAAATATTTGTGCGGGCCGCAAAAAAACGGATATAGTATAATTGTACTCGAACATGAAAAAAATTTAGTTAAAAAGAAAACGGCAGATATTTGTGCGGGCCGCAAAAAACGGATAGTATAATTGTACATGATAAAAAATATATTTAAAGAGAAAACGGCAGATATATTTGTGCGGGCCGCAAAAAAAACGGATAGTATAATTGTACATGAAAAAAAATATATTTAAAGAGAAAACGGCAGATATTTGTGCGGGCCGCAAAAAAACGGATATAGAATAATTGTTGTACTCGTACATGAAAAAAAAATATGCTTAAAAAGAAAATGGCAGATATTTGTGCAGGCCGCAAAAAACTGGATAGTATAATTGTACATGAAAAAATATATATTGAAAAAGAAAACGCAGATATTTTTGCGGGCCGCAAAAAAACGGAAAGTACAGTTCTGTACTAGAAAAAAAAATTAAATGGAAAACGCCAGATATTTGTGCGGGCCGCACAAATATCCGTCGCGGGCCGCACTTTGACGACCACGGGTCTAGAGTCACTATAAATACAAACACATCGATTGGTAATACAGATAATTCGACCGCTATTATTTAAAAGTCCACCCAAGCTGTACGTTCTACACTATGTATGTAGAATGAACTCGAATATTAAGAAGCATTTCTAATTATTTCAGCAATTAAATTAAGCGCACTTCCTGAGCTATTAACCGTTTCCTTAAATAACATCATAAATTTCCTCTTTGTGAGGAACATTTATCTTAATAAAAAATATAAATAAATCAAGTCTAATTTATTGTTTTACTCATCTCGTTCAAACATTATAACCAACAGGAAATGTAGATATTTTAATTGTGAAACAAATATAGATATTTTAATTAAAAGAAAACAAATCACTCTGTGTGCACCATATACTTAATCAAAATTATCTACATATTCGAAACCAACGGTTTCTTCGTCAGGATAAAATTAAAATTAAAGAAAATAATCAAAGGTAAATAAGTGAATTTGCAAATATTGAAGAAGAAATAGATTTTGATATTGTTTTCTTGAATGAATGAATTAATGAAATGGGTACTTGGAAGTAGAAATGAATCCATTTCCCAACACCCGGGCGAGCTGAAACTCGGAAGATAGACTCGTTGTCGATAAAAATGCATTCTACTTTTCGTGGAACTCATGCACAAACGTATTTGTCTGAAATTGAATGACTTTATATTTTAAATTATTATTTTTTAATTTTTAAACTAACGTTTTAGACAAGATTTTTATGCATAGCACAAAGGGTAACAATTATTATAAGCAATAATTATCAGCTTGAAACACTCATCCACATTGAAAAATCTTCCGAGAAAAGATACATGACGCCAACGGGACATGAACCCGTGCCCTTCTGATTGCCGGTCAGCTGCTTTCCCGAAAAATATAATAAGCAGTAATTGTTGAATGAAACACTAGTATATATTGAATCATTTGGCGAGTATAAGATAAGCCACCATAGCTCAATTGGGATAGCAGCTGACCGTAGGTACAATTGTACACTGCAGCAAAACCGCGCAGAATGAACGATGCTACGTGAAAAGGAAAGTGGCATTTTCTCCATAACCAGGTTGCATGCATGGTGTAATAAGAGCTGTCAATTTATTCATCTTGTGGTTAAATTACGCATGAATTTTAAATAAGTACCTCAAGATTGGTTTTCGCGTTTCGCGCCTCCAAGAACGTATTAATAATGTGCACTAATCTGGTAGATACCTACTTACCCAAAAGCACGGTAAGTCTATTTTGGATGTAAAATAATTCAAAAAAAGAATTCCGTTCCCTGCGTGTTTATCGGTGTTCTATTAACATTTTCTCTTGTTATTGAAAATTTTGTATTCTGAGAGGAATGATTAAAGATGCAAAATTCTTTTTTTACAACATGTGATGAAATGCGCCTCCTGTTGGATGAATAATTTGGCCATCCCATGTTACGTGGATAGACGAGGATATATATTGATTGTACTACTGCAGGAAGTCATTTCCTTCATGTGAGAGTACGTTTCATCACTATACGCTTTGATTATATAAATGTCTAGATAGAGTGTTGCGCTGTAACTCCGAAAAAAGAACAGGCCAGATTTGAAACGCTTGTGTGCGTGACACGCACACAAGTATAGGTAACTTATATTGTTAACGTTAAGCGCTCAACGTCACTGTAGGCGTGATGAGTGATACCAGCTCCCGAGTATTTCCCATAAAAGTGGGTAAAAAATATGTTTCGGTTTAGCGGGACCTATAATTCGTTTAATTTTGAATTCATTTAAGTAAGATAGTTTTCTACATATAATGACATAAATGAAAAGAAAATCATTGTTAAAAGAGATTTATTTTTGTTTGATTATTTTTTAAAAATAAATAAGAAATACAGAAAATAAGAAAGATACATTCATAGACGCTGCCAACTGGCCGGCAGGTATCGTTGGGTCTAAATTTAAATTTTTATCATCATCAAATAAAGAAGGTGGCCCACATCCAGGTAAATCCCTAAAAATGGTAAAACTATCTTGTCACACTAAAAAAGACAATGCAACTTTTTAAAACTAAAGCTATCGATAGTTATTATTTATTCTTAATGACCTTCCCTTTTAATTTGTTTTTTTAAACAGTTTTCGTGTAGATTTTGCACCCCGGTTAATATTATCCAATTTTGTCTTATAGTGATATCTTAAGGCCAAATATTTTTCCACGGCCAAACTTATCAAATTAACTTGATGCAGAAGACCGTAAATCTGATCGGTTTTTACTTCGAAATAATTATCGGGAAAATTTAATTTGAAGAACAGGCAACCCTGTAAACATGGCGTCAAAACATGGGGTCAAACGGCGTTGTCCTAAGACCAAATTACACTATTAAAACTGAATTGTTTCTTTAACTGAATGGTTATTTAAAGGTTATAAACCGATGATAGGTAACATTTTTAGTTGTTTTCAATCGTCCTATGTAATTCCTGCACACTGATATAGCGCAAATCGTCATTTTCAAATGTCACACAACACGTGTTTACCGTACAACGATAGTGTCGCCACTGAGCGGACAGGCCGAGCTTATCTGCCAACCTTTGGCAGATATTTTTTTTGGCGCTTCGTCACTCGAGCGCTATATCTAGACATTTATATAATCAAAGACTATACGTTTAGGCAATTCTTGGTAAATTTTTGAGATCCCTGGCAATGGTTAATACGCACTTTTTTTTTGAAAAAATCTTTTGATTCACCTTAATCACATTAAAAGACAACTATTTGCAATGGGGGAAGTGGAAAATATTTCATTCTAAATTTAGATTACGTAAAATAAAAATTAGCTTTCATTCTGTGAAACGAGACCGTCCATTTTCAAACATTATTTTCAAATATCATTTTGTTATGTTGGTATTCTTGTTACTGTACGAAAGATGCTAGAGCAAAGCGTAGCAGACTTCATGGGAATTCTAGGTTTGTGTAACATGGTTTGTGATACAAAAGAATGTGCCCCTTTATAACGCCTACTCGCGTCAAGGCAAGAAAAACATCCCAGTTTTCAAGTAGTTTACCGGCTACGCTAGGTTTTTGTAACATGGTTTGTGATTCAAAATAAAGTGCCCCGTACCTTCAAAATCTTCTAGCCGTTCGTTATACATTCAAGTGTATCAGGAATACCAACATACCAAAGTGACAGCGAATAAGCTAATAGCCAATGGCGTAGGTACAATCTCACAAAACGAAAGCTAATTTTTAATTTTACGTAATCAAAATTTAGAATGAAATATTTTCCACTTCCCCCAATGCAAATAGTTGCCTTTTAATGTAATTAAGGTGAATCGAAAGGTTTTTTCTCCAAAAATTAATCAATTCTTGACCATTATTTTTGAGGTAAGAACACCGCGTACATAATTACTTATTATTGTTATATTTCTTAAAGATCACCTTTGTTCGGGCTATTTATACGCTCCACCAAATGGGGTACCTAATTCGATTAATACACACTAGACGTGGGCAAAATTGAATGACCGAATTAAATGAATAAATTCAATCTTGTGACACACTCAATCTAATTCTCAATTTCAAAAGGAATTGATTCTTCATTCCTTATCGTTGGCCTTGCTTCCTACGATTTTTAATGACACCATACATTTTTAATTTCCATTTATTTTACTGTTAAATTATTTCAATGAATAATGTGTTCTGTAAACGATTTAAATATTATATTGTTTCATAGGTATTTAAATATTATTAAACGGGCCGCGCGCCGCGAAGTGGTCGACGGACGGTATTGTGAACGACTCGCCTATTATGATTGTATTCCGCTACCGCCGCGCCGCCATTCTAAAAACACCCGAACATCATCAAAGTCCATGTCCCAAAATGGCCAAAACGCGGCCGCGATTCATCCGGGTTGCCCGAGCATCTCTTTCACGCAAGGAATTAATCATTTATCCTAATCAATAGTCCTGAGATTGTCCTAAGGTCCCCGCCGTCCCAGGTCCGTGTTCAATGTCCGCGTCCCAGGTATCTAGTCTGTCGAAATCGAGATTGTCCGATTCCGACAGACAGAGGAATTAAAACAAAAGTCTTTTTCACTTGTGACGTCATGGTCTTTTGTAAATCTCAGACCTAGAAATGACGTCAGGCGTCATCGTCACGTCAATGTCACGATATGTCCCAAACGCATCCCAGTCCTAGGTCCGCAGCTCGCGAGTAAATCAAGTCACTGCTAGGTAAGACACAAAACATTAGTCAAAAGTTACTAATTCATTCCTCAATGCCAGCCCTTAATCCGTCCGCGCGGTTCATTTATTCCCCCGCGCGCCAAGCCGTCAATTTCATTACATAGTTAGTCGAAAACTTTCGACTTTGAATCTGCTAGAAAAGTGAGAAGCTAAAATGATGCTTATCTGTTTTTTGGTACGTACGAAAGATATTGTACCTACCTACTTTTAGACGTAGATCTTGGGTCGATATAATATGTAAATTTTGCAGATATTATAAGGCCAATTAGCTGTGGTTAGCTGTCATAAAATACTCATCTTAATGTTAAAATGTATGTTTATATTAGATCACGTGAAATGGAACAAAATTATAAGTTTAATAAATAAAATAAAATCAATAAAATTTTAAGGGTGAAACGAAAACTTGTATAATTTTAAGATATAATTGCTAGCAATAAATACATTTTACATACGAAAAATTACGACACTAAAAAAAGACAAACAATATAGAATTTAGCCTGCGAGATGATGAGATAGAATGATCGGTCTCCTCTTTGTGTGGTGTTTCGTAGCCTCTTAGTCTCCTCTTTGTGCGGTGCTTCGTAGCCTCCCCACTCATTGTGATTTTGAAAACCGATGAAACGAAAAAGTGACACTAAAAAGAGTCAAACACATTAATCTATAGGTTTTAGCCTGCGAGATAATGAGATAGAATAATCGGTCTCCTCTTTGTGCGGTGTTCCGTAGCCTATTGGTCTCCTCTTTGTGCGGTGCTTCGTAGCCTCCCCACTCATTGTGATTTTAAAAGCGATGAAACGAAAAAGCGACACTAAAAAGAGTCAAACACATTAATCTATAGGTTTTAGCTTGCGAGATAATCAGATAGAATAATCGGTCTCCTCTTTGTGCGATGCTTGGTAGCCTATCAGTCTCCTCTTTTGCGGTACTCCGGGTACTCCGTGGCCTCCCGGTCTCGTGTGCGGTGTTAGCCTCCCCATTCATTTAATTTTCAATTTTTATTTTTATTTTTTTTTATTTTTTTTTTTTGGGATTTAATTGAATTAAAGGAATGAATTAAAGGAATCAATTCAAAGGGCCATGGGAATCAGACTAAATCGATTCACTCCTGGGAATCATTCTGCCCACGTCTAATACACACTACCTAAAATTAACGAAGACCACTAATATAATAAAATTACTACACAGTATGGTAGTCGAAAAACCTGTAAAAAACTTTATTCAAAAGTTATGTTATGAATAAAGAAAAAAAATGAAATTTTCCCTACGTTATTAGTAAGGCCTATAGTATTTATTTATATTATACTTTATATGGAGTAGTTGAATTAAAATGCATTGAAGTAGACCTAGACATACTCCTCGGTAAGTTCTTGCTGACCTTGATAAGGTTCAGAGGCAGCGAAATCATTTATGTAATGAGAATATGCTCTTACAAAACAACTCATGTTTTTAATTATATAAGAAATTGATGTCAAGGCACCTAAACGTAGGTTTAATCCAATTGAAGCCAAGATTACTCGCGTTTTGGTGAACATCGATGACAACTTGTCAGTCTTTACTTCTTTCGTATGTAATTATGTTTATTACGTAGTTAGTAATAAATGTTTAACTATAATTAGGTAAGTATGTATATTTTCGATTTAACATCCCAGGACGTTTTTAATTTGGGAGGCGGGAATGGGTACCGCCGCCCCGGGAACCTTTATTGGATAACCAACACCTCTGCCATAGGTCACCCCAAGTGGTTCGCTACGTTTGGTGATTTAGCAGGGGTGCCCGGGTTCATGGGGTGAGGTTTGTCTAGGTCTTGGAGGCGGATGACCAGGACATACTGAACCCAAGATTCCTACCCACCCCTTAAACCCTTTTCCTTCCCAGAACTCTCCTCTCCTTCCTTTCCTAAAAAACCCTCCACATAGCATCCCCAAAGATGACATAGGCCCCGGGGGAAATTATGTTCCTCAGGGCCTCCTGTGTGGAGCTAATGTAAAAAAAAAAAACAAAAAAGGAAAGTCATATTTTTATTTAATCGGTTGGTGCAACTACCAAGTACGAGTATATACTTGTTCAAAGGGTTGGTGCTATCGATATATCAGTTTGTCGGTGGTTGGTGCCTGACATTAGTTGGTGCGGCATTATAATGATAAATTTTGAATAAATTTTCGCAAAACTGCCGCTATGACCTTGTGTACTTACCATGTAAGTCAAATCTGTGATCTTCTCTGCACTATATTGGTGCATAAACGTTTTATGGAGAAAACGAATAAATAAAATGAATTCGTCTATTTGCGTATTTACATCGCTAAAATAATAATACTTACGGGATAAAGTTTTATTATGAATGACTTACACCTGATTATGATGAATTAATTGAAAATTGTTTTTAAAAATGAATAAGAAACTATCAAATAGTCTTGACGAGCTCTAATGTCATACATTTTATGGTGTGATTACGTAAACGTAAACATACTATGATCTAATTTGTTTAAATAAAGTAATCTTTACATAAAATAGCAATATATGGAAATAAATGTACCCAATCACTTTTGCTAAATTTAATTTACTATTTAATTTTTTGTTATGTAGATGCCATGGCATCTTTCACCTGAATACATTTAAAAATAATATCACGTATTTTAGCCATCTGACCCGATTGTGTCGAGTATACGAGAACAAGATAGAGTGTGCTGAAGTAGACATTTTCGTCAATAATTTTTACGGATTCAGAAAAAATATTCTGCAGTTTATAAAAAATAAGTTAAGTGTCTCTCGGTCTTTGCCACTCTCTGAATATCTTGTAAATTGGGAAAGTTTCTACAATATTTTATATTTTTGTTATTTTATGAATTATACATAATACTCGTACATAAAATTTCATGTATCATTAATAATTTTATGCACCTAATTGTACATTAACCGAGTTGTTAAAACTGATTTCTTCTCACATAAGTGAGAACATCTGTAAGGCTGGGTTTTTACTCGTAAGTTTTTTCCTGTAAATCGCTCTTGTGAGCGATTTATGGCCAAATTACCAATGTAAACGACACCAAAAGTCACTTAACGTAATTTATAGCTAGTTACAGAACTTATTCTTTCGGAAGTTTTTTGACAGGTCTAATCGCGCCCGAGCGAATTTCCAGCCTTCTCAATAAAATAAAATCAGTTTCATTACTAAGAGACTGATCAGTTTGATAAGCTAAGAGACTTACCGCGAGAAATAGTTCCGAAATGCGCCGCGCACCGTTGCGAAATGTTAAAAATCAAAAGACAATTGTTTTCGTAGGATTTTTTCCCTACAAAACTAGTATTTATTTCCACTTATTTAATTTTTCTGGAAAACGAGCATCCTTCTATTCAATTATCGGTCAAATCCTTTCCAACCTTAATGCTTTTGTTTTTAACATTTTAACTTATTTGAAATTTTCAATTCGAAGTCGGTTGCTGTCAACAGATGTCAAGTAGCTGGCATTCGGATAAAACGAAATTAATTGCCGCCTTTTACCACCTTTGACGGCACAAAAGCGCGTGGAGAATTGTTTAATTAAAGCCAAAATCTTTTTCAACACTTTATTTCAACATTTTAATTATCGCAAATAAATTTACAGATGTAAACGGTCGCATGAGCATTTACACAGGTCGAACTTCCGAACAACTTCCGTGATATTAATTACCACAAGTCGGATGCATATGTAAACGCTCCTGTGAGTGACCTATCAAAATCTTATGTAATTCGTAAATTTTAATTACGAGTCTAACCCCAGCCTAAGAAACCAGTATAAATACATAACTAAAATAAAACATCGGCATGGCAACATAGGAGAGATGATCAAAAACAGAAACGAACCCGATCTGTAAAAGCTTATCAAAGTTAGTGATTTTCTCAATTATTTATTTTTTCAAAATCAATTACAAACCAAATAATATCAACAATCTTATCGTATCGTAATAATCAATTGTACTGTACATACCTAGATATAAATTTTGCTCACGCAACCGAATAATGTCGGAAAACTGACTGGAGGCCGCAAAATCTTAATGAATTTAATTACACAAATACATACATAGAGTGAAAACCTGTTGTTGTTGTTTTTCATGATTTTTCCAATAGCATACATGAATATTGAACACCCTTTGTTCTCTCGAAAACAAGTGTTTACATCATTTCAACAATTTTCATTACGTATCAGTAGATTATTTATTAATTAGTAACGGGCTCATTTCGATTTCCTCGGGTTAACCCGAGCTAGTCGGAAATCGATAGGGTGGGTTCTTTGGTTATCCAAATAAGCTAAATTATGTTTTTCATACCTTGTTAGTAACACAATTGAGAAGAGCATCACCTTACTGACAGGTAATCTTCGCAGGGAATTGAAAATCTAGGTAGATTGATGTAAGGGGGATATATAGTAGGGGACGCATGGCTCCATGACTGTTCGAGAGCAGTTCCAGACTGCAGACCGCAGACCGCAGAATACCCTTCGGGGATTCGGAGTTACATATAAAACTGAATATGTAGGTACGCGAAGGCTTAAAGGATTTTTAAAATTTAAAGGTTTAATAATATAAGATAGGCCTTATTTGCATGGATTTCATAATGACTTGGAAAAAATCGTGTGGATAGATTTTTTTTACCAAGATTACGAAAATGTTACTAATTTTTTTTTAGAAATTTACAGTTTTTTTTTTCAATAAATAAATCCGTTATTTAGGCTCGTGACGTCACTGCATGAAAATGTTCCATCTGCGATAATATTCAATTAATTTTGTAAAATTCCACACTGTTTATTTATTTATTATTATTTTTTTATATGGAAACACTTTAATTTTCGGCCAATTTTTGAATTTGACATTTAACATTCACAAGATTTATCGTTTGTTCTCTGCGAACTTATCGTTTGGTTTGACGTTTTGACAGATGTTACGAAGTGAAACCCGTACATTTTATGCCTTCTGTTTTAGAAGCGTAATGGTAATGGTGCTGTTAAAAAAATCTAATTTAATAACATATTTAATAATATAATTATACTAAATTATATCAAGGAAAAAAATATTTATGAGATATAATATTTTTGGTAAGCCTCGTTATCCTTCTGCGCCATTCGTGTGGAAAACGTCGTTTTTTAAAATGATTTTTGGCTATGCAATTATCGTTTTTGTTTTTTCGCACCCATAAAATTATGTCCCGTTTTTCTGGTTTATAAAAAATGGTTGATTTTTCGGATTGAAATTTTCAAAAAATCGTCATGGTTTCAAAAATACGATTAGAAAAAAAAACGGAATGTCTTAGAATATTTGCCTAAATCGGAAAAAAATGTGATGCAAGTGGCCTATTGTAATAATTTTAGACTCTTTGTTCTGTCACCAAACTTGACCTTGACTTATTCGGGAACATTTATTATTATTAGGAACATATGATTTTTAGATTTATACTGAGTAGAAATAGTAGGTAATTTACTAACCTTTTATCTGAATAAACTTTTTAATACAAAAAACTATGAACAAAATTTCCTTTCAAATAAGGGTTTTAAAAAAAGGTACGTTTTTCTAAAAAAAAAAGCAGGCAAATACGTTTTTTTTACTAGGGTCATTGATTGAGCGTAGTAAAAAAGTCATGTTTTAACTCGAACTCTTGCATTTCGTCCACCTGTAAATTCCGTTCCGGTTAAGATGTTGCCGTTTTAATAGTTCAGTAAACATTCTATTTTATTTATTTACTAACATTAATTAACATATTTATTTATTAATTAACATATTTATTTGGACATTTTTATTCGCATTTTTCCATATTATGGTACCTACCTGCCCGAAGAAAGCTTGAAAAAAGTATTGTTTTGAAATCCTTTTTTTTTGGAAAAATTGTATAATTCCTTATATGAAATTTAAAAAAAAAAATTAAATATGTGGTGCTTAATTATTAAGTAGGTGAGTATTTAAATATTGTATATACTTACAAATCTAGCGATTTCAATGGAAATTTTGCGTTTGATTTATTATTATTATTATTATTAAGAGAAATACTTTTTTGAACGCGAGGTCTCACTATTTACAGAACTTTGTAAAATTGCTACAAAACTTACTAAAAAAGTTGCTAAAGTTGCAATTTGAATGTTCGTTTTCTTGAATTTGTATTATTCTGCAAAGTACAAATGAAAAATGTATACAAATTACTTACGTATTTCACGTGACTGTAGAGCTGTTAAACTGAATACAAAAACCACAATGGAAAATATTCGGCGCATTTTCGATGAAACTGGTAACACTTGGACAAAGAAAAATATTGATTAGGACGATTCAGGTAAGGCCTAGATTCTGCGGAACATTACGTAGACCCGGGCAACATCTACAAATAACGCAACGTGTGGAGAATGGAGGTACGGGTTATACTAATCTGCAAAGCGACTCGGAGTTCGGTGAAGGTGCTTTATTTCATTTAGTGGTGGGAAAACGGACAGACGTTTGTTGCGTATTATTATATATGTAAGGAAGAGGGGGTTCGGCGAGGTTTATGTTATTATAATTCAATTTGGAAGGCGCGTATGAGACTGTGAGTAATGAGTATGGAATCATTTATTGGATAACCAACACCTCTGCCATAGGTCATCCCAAGTGCTTCGCTACGTTTGGCAACTGGGCAACTTGGTCCTGGGTTCATGTGGTGAGATTTGTCCGGATCTTGACATTGACTTGATGTTGGTGTCTGCCCACCAACTGCCTGGTAGGCTGGATCGGAAGAGACTGCTTAAGGGAGACCTCTCCAGAAGAATTCTCTCGGAACATCGCCTTGCACCGCAGAGGAAGGGATAGATTCATATGTCCGTCACTTTTTCCCTCCCAGAACTTCCTTTCCTTATTTCATCCCCAAAGATGACATAGGCCCTGAGGGGAATAATTTTCCTCAGGGCCTCCCGTGTGTCGTACAAATCAGCAAATAGATAATCCCTAGAAGTCAGATATATCATTATATTTTTTATGATTTAATTAAATAAATGAAAACCGTAAATTTAAACGATGTCTTACAGTCTTTCAAATAAGAGTAGAAAACATAGGAGGGCGCCACTGTTGATCGAATGGCAATACTAAAAATACAACACATGGTGGCAAACTAAAGCTGTGTGACCTACATTTTATGTAAAAATAAAAAAAAATATATACCTTTACTTATATTTATATGTATATTATACCTTTGCAATTTATGTTAATACAATGATGAATAACGATATTATAGTAAAATAAAAAGCACAGTTAGAAATTGCTCGCATTTATTTAATACTAGCTTTAGTACCCAGCGTTGCCCGGGTTTTAGATCATGTCTCTAATTTTAGATCTGTATATATTTAACTCATTCAAACTAATAACTGGAGCGATGCAATCGTCGCCCATCAATTCCCTTCAAGTGGAATGTTCTGATCCTCCACTTTATTTAAGACGTCAACTATTTGCTGATAAATTTGTTCTTAAATGTTTGAATTCTAAATGCCATCAGGTTATTCCCAAAGTCTCGTTATTCAAAGACTCAACACATTCATCTACAATCAGAGCTCGAACTAAACCTCTTCCTGCCATCTGTAAAAATTTTAGTTCTCTCTCAGAGCTTCAAATTATCCAAAATGATCTTCTTCCACTATTCAAATTAAAATATAGTCATGTCATCCTATCCCCAACAATTTTAGAAGGGATCGGCATCCTTAAAAGTCATTCCAATCTCCGAGCTCGTGCTGTCAATAATATGTTCAATGACATTATTTCTTCTAAATGGCCCAACACTTCTCTATTATTTACTGATGGCTCCAAATCTCCAGACTCTCCTAACTGTGGTATAGGTATTAACGTTTACCACAATAATTCTAATGATAGAATATCTTATTCAATTTCAAACCAATTTTCAATATTTTCTGCCGAGTGCATTGCAATAATTGAATCTCTCAAATATATAATAAAAAATAATTGTGAACATTCCCTTGTTCTCTCTGACTCTCTCAGTTCCCTCCAAAAACTTAAATCCTGTCCTCTTCTTCATCCTGATGATCACTTAGTATGCCTTATTAGAGTGCTGATAGCCTCCATTCAAAGTTCTGGAAAAACTGTAAGTCTTGTTTGGGTTCCTGGACATGTTGGCATAGTGGGTAACGATATTGCGGATTCCTTGGCAAAACAAGGAGCGTCCAATCCTATTGTTACCCTCGTTAACCATATACCCCTATCTGATATTTTTTCCGTCATCAAAGATAGATCGCGCAATGCTTGGACAGAGTATTGGAATATTGCTAGTCAATCCAAGGGTGCCCGATATGCCTCAATACAAAAGACTATTCCGTCAAAACCGTGGTTTCAAAAATTCCCCCATTTTTCTAAAAAAGAAATTTCCTCACTTATTCGAATGAGAATTGGACATTGTCCTGTTCCTTCTCACCTTTTTAAAATTCACGTCCTTGACTCTCCAGATTGTACATTCTGTGGTCTAGATGTGGGAACTTTAGATCACATATTTTTTGGTTGTCCCTCTCTAAATAAATATCCTCTCTTCTATCAAGCATTATCTAAAATTGCCTCCCCCCATTCAACATTTCATCTCTTCTAAGTCTGAACTCGACTCCAATCTTCCATATAATTCTGAAATTTGCTCATTTAAATAAAATTAATATATAAATTCACCTTTCCTTTCTCTATAATTTTAAATGATGGCCTAGAACACCCTTGAAGGTTGAAAGCCAGAAATAATTGAAAAAAAAAAAAAAAAAAAAAAACCTAAAAGTAGTGTAACTAAACTCACCATTTTAGTGATTCTTCCTTTTTACCTATTGCTAAATTCAAATTTATGTTATATTAAATTAAAGCAAATCACTTTATAAAACACTATTTAATCAAATTTATGAGGCACCTTAACAATAGTGCTACTTCGAATCAAATTGTTTTATTTAAAGAACAAAAAAGTGTTTTTTTAAATGTTACTTACAGTGTTTTGTACATTCAGTGTCATTGCGATTTGAAAGAATATTTGACAGTTAAATTGGTGTTGCCAGCCTACAAATTTAGTAGTTCTATTTTTATTATTTTCTACTCTTAATTGACAGACTCTACTTTTCATCATAAAAACAGCACCTAACTAAACTATTTTTAAAAGTTTACCAAGGGGAAATTATGTCTTTCAGAAAACATGTGTTTGCAAATCGAAATCGAAAATCGAAAAAAAGTGTGATAGAGCGGCGGAGGAAGATTCGGTCAGATCGTCAATTATAACACTTTCAATTTCGCTGTAGATTGTTAGTATAAAAAATATAGCTGCGTCAAGCCATGTGCCACAAAAATATGGATGCGTGTGAAAATTTAGAAAATTGTTTTTTTTTTAAATAGAATGATAGTGTCCTAGATCCTAGATTCGAGTCCCAGCGGTGCCAATATCTTTTTCTGACTTTTCTGTCTCCATATTTTTGACAGAGTTTTGATAATATTGTCTTCATTTAGTTAAATTGAACTTTTATTCGTTTCATATAAAAATAATTAATTTAAAATTCACAAACTTTTAGATGCAAATACAAAGCGTGGTATTATATCATTCTAACTGCTTAAATCATATACTTAGCATGTTCAGAAAGTAAGTGTACTGTGACCTATAACAGGCGGTGGTTTTTAGTTTTTTAAGGGGTTCGTAACACTGAGTGGTAGAGAGGGATCTCCTGAAAAGAACGAGCATTGCAGGAACATTTTAGCACGTAAACTCACGCTGTAGTGTCCAGTGGCGTAAAAGATGTCGGCAAAAAATTCCGCCAAGTGCTGTTATCCGCTTTTTACTCACGGAAAGAATAACACCTACAAGAAAATGGTGAGGATTTCTGAGATCTATTGTGACTGGAGATGGTAGTGGGTGACTCATTACATGCCTGGAAAAAAACACCAATTCCCCATTTGTCAAAAAATTGAAAACCACAATTTCGGGCAAAAAAATCATGGCCTCATTGTTTTTGGGACCGAAAAGGCATTATTTTGGTCGATTTTCTAAGCCTTAGGTTGAGACCATCAATGCACAACAATATTTTGATACCCAAAAAAAACTCAAAAGGAGCATTCAAAACAAAGGAAGGAGGATGCTGACCAGAGAAGTGTGCTTTTTTCACGAAAACCTCCGTTCTCACACAGCCTTAGCCACAAATACGCTCTTGGACTCAAGGACTCATTTGGTTGGGATGTTTTGAACCACCCCTCGTAATCCCCTGACTTGGCATCTTCAGATTATCATCTTTTCACCTTCCTGAAGGCATGTATGGATAAAAATAATTTTTCAACCGACGAGCAGGTGCAGAAAGTGAACCTGAAGTGGGGGAAGGAGCTGGCGGGAGAATTCTTCGAAGAGGGCATAAAGAAACTTGTGCCACGGCTCACCATAAGCATTGATCGGGTTGACGATTATTTAGAAAAATAGTCAACAAGTGAATAAACAATTTCCTGCAAATTTTTTTCTAATACACGTTTTCAAAAAAAATAAAAATTCAGTATTCTTTCAATTCTGAACATGCCTCGTATTTCTAATAATAATAATAATAATTTTTATTTTAGTAATTTGTACATTTAAGTTTACAAATTTCTAATTAATTATTATATTTCATATTCACTATATTTTTTCAAGTTTTATGTAGCTCCTACAATACATCTTGAACTTTCCAATTGGTGTGGACTTTAAAGTTTCTGGTAGTGACTTATGTAACTTCATTCCCTTGTACAGAAGACTGTTTTGCGTATTCGCTTTGTCCTTTTTTGTAGCCTAATTTCCTTGCACGTCCTTGCGTTATATCTGTGAATGTCCTTGTTGTATACAATTTTATTTGAGAAGTATTTTGGTAACGTGTTGTTCAATATTTTGTGGATAAATACCATCGTGTTCAAGGTCAGCATCTGTTTCACGGTTAACCAATTTAGTGCCTTTAACATTTTAATTATTTTTGAAAATCTGTTTCGTCGAAGAATTATTCTCATTGCCCTGTTTTGGAGTACTGAGTATAGATGTACTGAGTTGAACGTGTTGGTAAAAATGGTAATTTACTGGTGAATGGTGACGTCACATGGCTCCTTATGGCGTCACGGATGTTTTAGCTTCACTATTAAAACTAACTATAAAAATAGATATGCTCTTATTTAAGTTAGAATGTCATTAATAATAAAAAATAAATAATAAATGGATTGGAGTTCCTTATTGCAATTTTTTCCGGTCTCTAGGAATAACACCTAACCAGGGCCGGATTAAGCATGTCGGGGCCCGTAGGCAGTGCACGTCTCGGGGCCCCTACCTACACCCTTTTCAAACTATGAAAAATATTTTTCTACCACAACGTATTTTCATTCATATTTTTTTATTTTTTTTATTATTTTTTTTTATTTTTTACATGAATACCGCACAAGAGTCTCAACTGCTCCCATCTGGAGCCAGTGAGACAATGTCATCCCCAATTGGGGTATGTTTTGGCTGAAGGTAGTGGGGACGGGAAGAAGATAGGGAGGAGGAAGGTGAGGAAGTACCTGGCTATTCAAATCTGATCACCAAACACGGCTAAAGCCATTTCCAGCAACGTTTCAATTTTGAATGGTGGTCTTACACCAGGGCGATACTGAGAGTATCTTCCACTCTGGAACGTGCCGCAAATATACTATATGTATATTATTTCAAATGAGTAAATTGTGAATAACACAATTTAATCAAATAAAATTTATTTGCCACGCCGGGATTCGATCCCGCGACCTTCAAAATGCGAGTCAAGAGCCTTCGCTGGACTAAGCCGGCCGGCTACGAAGTAATGCCATCATCCCATCCAATAAAAAAAAATAACAAATACAATACAATAATTCTTTATTATACGTAAAAAGACACAGATATAGAAACAAAATATATATATTTTTTAAAACAGTGCTATGAGCGGTCTTATCACTCTTGTGATCTCTTCCAGACCACCTTGGTATGGTAGAAGCTTACCAGTTGTATAACATTTATATTTTAACCCCTCCGAATTTTCGAGAATGTTAGCTTTTGGTGTCTTAAACTAAATGACATTTTACGAAAACTTTTAGTTATAACCGCTTCACAATTAAAGCTCTATAAATGAAATATTTCTGAACGTAGCCGAATAGTAAAAACTGTTTTAGAAAGGTTACAAAATAGGCTTTCAAATTATTATATTACAAATAAATATAAGCATTTGTAAACATTAAAATTTAGATCGCAAACATTAAAAATAGGTAAAAATGACTCGCGTGATGTTTTTATGTGAAAACGGTACTAAAATCACAGATTATGCAAACAACAATCCTTATTCTATTGTATATATGTGTAATAAACACTTTGGTCACCTCGCTTTTTTATCATTTTATATAAAAATATTTAATAAAAATTTAAAATGTGGAGCACGGTGGAGCTGCCGGTAGCAAATTTGCGCGGGTAAATATTTTCGTCAACTACACGACTGACAGCTTATTCCTGTTATGTATTTCCATAGACAACTTGATAGAAATGTGCAGCTTGATCTACTATCGACCTTTTACTTTTTGTTTTAGGGATGTAACTAAAACAATAACGGAGTTATAACGATTTCTATGGAAACACACGCGCTGACGTATAAACACGCTTATTGTACTTGACTGCTGTCCTATTTTTAACGCTTATATCTGCTTACGTTGCTGACCGGAACACATAATTAGATATAAAAAGTAAAAAAAACCTGAAACAAAATAAATTCCAATAAAAGCCGCACTCGGCACCTACCTGATACTAAGTAATGCTGCTTAACGAATAAAAGTAAAGTAAAATACAACAATGATACGTTTTTAGATTTTCACGGACAAAAGTTTTTTGTTATTAGTTTTTGGAATGTTATGCCGTGTTGCGCTACCTCCTTCTTTGGTTACACGGCATAACATCCAAAAAACTAATAACAAAAATACAATGACGTTTAAATATTAACTCTTCTAACTTTTTTAGATACAAAATCGTTTAAAACATCTTGAAAGTTGACCTTTTCCAAAATATCATTTTGATCGACATTATCACCAATGAATTTAAACGCTTCTGAGACATTGATGAACGAAGACAATTTTTGATTAGTTTTAGTTTTGAAAAATTGCGTTCACCCGTGGCGTTTGTAATCATCAGACTTCTATATATTTGCAATGCTGTCATTACATTCGGAAAAGTCGATTGTGCCATATTACCAAAAATGAGTTTATATGAATCCTCGGCAAGTACAATTTTATCTTTTAATGAATCCTCTAATTGTAAGATGAAGTACTTGAACTGTACCATCTCGTCTGAAAACTCAGGCTCAATGTCCTCGGAATAATGTTCCCTAAACTTTGTACAAGCCTCTCTAATTTCATCGTTGGACTTTGTCAAGAAATCTGTAAGAAATCCAAACAGACAATTAATTTCCCGGGAAGCGTCTAGTCGCCGCGACAATTCTGTACACAGCGTGTCTAGTACAGGCAAATAAGTTTCAACTTTTAACTTCTCTTTTCCTCTGTGGACAACGTCTTCTGCAGATCCGTCATCGTGATGTCTTTTCCTTTTTCGCACACGCTGATTTTCATCACTGTATTGGGTATCAGTTATCTCATTTGCCTTCATCTCGTAATCGTCAAATAATTCTCGCTGTGAAAGCAAAAAATCTAAAAGCGACTTTAAAAGATCGATTGCCGTTCGAAGTTCAATAGTTGGTTTTTGTAGTGATATACTGACAACATTGATTCGATCTAGTATGGCAGCCCAGAATACTGCCATTACGCCATTTTCTTTTTTTTCCAAGTCCTTTAATAGACATCTGGGGTCCTAGCATGGTCGGTCGATATAGGTTTTATCGAAAATGTCGGTAACTTGACATCACTCCCAAGCACGACTGCAGGCCGCTAACGAACAAACAACACTTCACATCGACTAAGGGTTCCTAATTTATTTGACGTAAACTGTTATTTCTTCGTTGGCGTCCTGCAGTCGTGCTCGGGAGCGATTTCAAGTTACCGACATTTTCGATAAAACCTATGTCGATCGACCATGCTAGGGGGGCTGGCCTCGTGAATTGCTTGTGATATCTGAGTCTCACCTTCAGCAATAGATTGCAAAGCTTTCTGTAAACCGTTGTAAACTCTTGAAAAGCCTTAACCGCATCGGCCCTTGCACACCATCTTGTGTCGGATACTCTTTTCGGAACTAATGACGAGTATTGTTTAAGGTGTTTGAGCATAATTGCCCAGCGATGAGTTGACGCCGAAAAAAAGTTGTATAGTGCCTGAACAAATCCGAAGAATGAGATTGCTCCAACGCAGCTCTCCGCAGCACGTACTCCAACCAAATTCAGTGAGTGCGCTGCACATGGAACGTAGTGTGCGAGGTGATTTATTTTCTTAATATGCGCCTGTAGACCATTAGGTATAACAACCATACATATTTGACGCATTATCGTAAGACTGGCCTCTCAATTTTTTTATATCAATGTTACATTCGTTGAAAAAAATTTAAATTGTGGTGGCTAGTTCTTCCCCTTTGTGACTTTCTATGGGAATAAACGCAAGAAAACGTTCTGCTACTTCTCCATTTGACGTAAAGTCTCTCAGCACTACAGTCAACTGATCAGTATGAGATATATCTGGTGTTGAATCGACACTTATTGAGAAATATTTAGCTTCAATAATTTCATCAACAATGCATTTTAAAACCTTATTTCCCAATATTTCAATAAGTTCCTCGCAAATTGTTGAAGATAAATATGATTGTTTTCCCCTGCCTTCATAAACGTATTTGGCTAAATGCGAACTAAGGAACGGGCGTATTCTGCAATTAACTCTAAAATTCCCAAACAGTTGCCGTTATGTTGAGAAGCAAGTATTTCATTATCACCACGAAATGCTTATCCACGGGATGATAAAAATTTAATCACATAGACCATTCTTTGTAAAACTTTCAACCAATATTCTCTTTCTTTGTTGAATGTAATTTCCAAAGAGGTGTCGATTCGTCCGTGAATACGTCGTCTACTAATCAGTGTCTGGACACATACTTGGTGCGTTGTATTATTCTCATGCGATTGAATTCGGTGCGAAGCATTTTTCCAATCAGAAAATCCATTTTTAAATTGTGATTTGCTTTGAGCTTCACCAAAAAGAACACATGGAAAACTGTATACTTTTCCAGTAGACGGAGAATACATGAGCCACTCTCGTTTAATTTTACCACCACTTATATGTTTCCGAAAAAACATAGATTGAGAAAAAAATCTTTTGCTATCGTCGTATTGTCGGCTTGAAACAGAAAAATCACAGTCAAAATGTTGACATTCGTTAGGGTCTCTAGTACACCAAAAATGTTGTATTTCGTCTGTAATATTAAGCCATAATCCAATGTCATTCTGGTATTCTACTCTTAGATGGAGTACGTTTTGATGTAGCAATTGGACCTCGGACTCGGCCTTACTTTCCTCTGCACCCACTAAAGTAGCTGTTTCTTGATCCTGGCCAGTTTGTTCAGAACGCTCGCAAGGAATGTCTACCGGGTCAGTGCGTTCACCGCCATCGCCCATCGTGAGGCTGGCAGTACGCGGCGGACATTTAAAGGTTGATTTTCCATTGGTTGACGACTAAATCCTATTTGAAAGGGGTTTTGTGTTTTCTTCAATTGTTCATCACGCTTTTTTGTTGCCCTTGCCGCTTTTTACGTTTTTCCGAACCACTTTGGTGTTTTTTCTTTAAGGGTACCTCCGACATTTTGTCCCTGAAAGAAAAATTTACAAATAACATTTGACAGGAAAGCATTTATTTATTTTAATAAAATTAACTGAACCCAAATACTTACCTATCTAGATATTTTTATCATTACATCATTTATTATTTTTCTAACTTACTACTTAGGTAGGTACTATTAGGCGGACGGAGAGAAAATGAAAACGGCACGAGATGAAATAGTAACAATTTTCATAATATCTTCACAAGAAAAACTTCACAATCGTCAAATTCTATAATATTAAATGAAATAAATACTTATGTTAAATAAAATCTGGTAATCAAACTTACGTGGTATCGTAATGTAACTTCAGTTTATTACACTCGTCGTCTCGCCGATTTTCTCGAAGCACTTGCAAACTATAACAGCCTTACTAAAAAAAAACCACAGCGCGACCAATAAACTGTGTTATTGCAATAACATAATTAATCCCCGTATACACTAAATCACGTTTTATTACCAATAACGTTTCTTGCGTGATCACGCTGTTAAAATGCATTAAGATCTGACAACATTGTAAATGGTTTTAATTTCCTAGGAAACAATGTTGTTTTAATTCTTCTCCGCTAGGGACATTATTGGTGCTCCGGTGCATATCGGCCCGCGATGACAAAACAGTTCGGTGTGTTTATGGCGGGATATGGAAAATTTTGTTAGTGCCTAAATGTTGTGATTTTACTAAATAATTTCTATTGTAGTGACGAATTTACTCCTCTGTTCACATAATTGATATATTTACCATATTATTTGTGTGGCTTACATCAGTTTAATCAAGTTATTGTACAAACGCCGTACTTTCAAAGTTGAACTGTCAGAATATTGTTTTTTATAGGTTACTTAGATAAAATTTTCATTTTAAGATCTTTATTTTAAAAGAATTTCTTAAAAGTGATATTTTTTTATAATATTAAAATCTAATACATGTGTTCGTAAACGTATCAAAAAAATTAACGTCTTTAGAGATGCAAGAAATCTGTTTTAAATTTCGCTATTGTTTCTAAGTTATTTTTTTGGCAATAAAAAAAACTTTGAAATTTTTTATTATTTTTTTATTGTATACACGATAAAAAAGTGAGGTGATAGTTTCCTTCCAAATTTACTACATAAAAGGACTGTGTTTTTTAAATTTTGATTTTATTTAAATTTCTCTACATTTTGGTCAAAAATGTTGTCGGAGGAAATTTTTTTCCATGTTTTTCCGAGTTTGAATCATAAAATATGGCAGTTTTTGAAAGCTAAAGTGTATTTCAAATACTCAAATCTAAAAGGTAATTTTATCTAGTTTTCATAAATGGTATTTGTTTTTACGACACCTTAAAAAATAAGAAATATATAGAACATTCAAAATACTATGGAAAAATTACAAATATCGTTCGGACATCAATGGTTAAAACAGAGATAAACTACCCTCTCAGGCCGTGGAAACCATGTGTATTTCTTTCAAAGAACAAATTTTTAATTAGTAATGTTTTCACATCCGCGGCCGTTTGTCAATTGAATAAAATTTTCACTGGGTTTTTTAGTAAGGCTGTAAAAATATAACACTTCTTAACAAAATTCTAAAGTTTTGAAACATCGAACAGAGTAAAACTGTTTAAATTAAATCACTGTCGCAAAACTCCCAAATCGTAATTTAAGACAAAACGATATGAAATGTGTTTACGACACAATTCAAATTCTATAATATTAAATGAATTAAGTATGTTAAATAAAATCTGGTATGTAAACATACGTGGTATCGTAATGTAACTTCAGTTTATTACACTCGTAGGGTCGCCGATTTTTAGAAAATGAAATGAAGTTTTTTTATGACACATGACACAACATACGTATCGAACGAATCGGAGTCAATCGGAGACTCACCCAAATCCGGGGTCCCCAATGCTCTTTGTCATGCCAAATAGTACTGCCAACCTTATGAAAGTGGGCATAGAATAAATAAATACATATAGCAGTAGGTGTGCATTTACAATGCATTCAGATTTGGATTAAAATTGACGATATCTAGATTTTCCCTGAGATCTCTCAACTATTACCCTGTGTCTGAAGAATTAATTACTCTATGATATTTTAAGCAGTGTTTTCGTACCTCGCTAGATCTTTTCTAAGCCGACAAAAACTCCGGCGCGGCATCCCGTTGCCCGTTGCTTACTGATAGAGAATCAAACCATTGAAGCAAGTCATTTTTTTCGGGGCGCGGGGCCCCCAGCCGATGCGGGGCCCCTAGGCAGTTGCCTACTCTGCCTTAGGGATAATCCGGTACTGCACCTAACACACATACTTTATGCGACGGGTGGGGCGCTGGTCAGTGGTTGAGTGGGCATAGCGCTTGGGTCCCACCCGAGCGTCGCGTGTTCGATTCCTCGGCTGGCTAAATCCTCCATCACAACGCAAGCAACATTTTCCAGCGCCCTTGAGGTGATTTTTCACAAAAACGGCGCTATATAAATCATCCAAATATTATTATTATTTTCGGCTTTCTGTGGTGGTAGTAGGAGATTTTCAAACATTGTTGGGTTATTCGTAACCCGGGAATGTTTGTCTTTCTTTTTAAGAAAAAAAAAAAATAGTCATGTTTTATTCAGTTTTTTCTTCAAATTTAGATAATTAGAGGTTTTGGTCTAATTTACCAGTGTTATGAATATAAATTATATGTATTATGATATAATCTCAAACTTACATGAACATATAATTGGGTACAATTAAGTAAAAAGGAAACCAAGTTACAAATTGCTAATATGGAGAAAATCAATTTCAAAGTTTAGAAGATTTCCTAAGACTATAGTATAGATGGTTCCATGCCAACTCAGAATGAAACCAACTCAGAACCTCCTCAGAAAGGTCATTAAAAGCTATGAAAAAATATTTTTTTATCATCACTCTTTCTGAGGTGGTTCTGGTTTCATTCTTAGTTGGCCGGTCACCGTTTAGTAAACATGTCAGGGTATTATTGATTCTATGAAATATTAAACGTTTTTGACTTATTTTGTTTTACTGTCGGCGTAGCGGCTTTGTTACGTTATTTCATTATCCCTACAATCCTGCTTCAACTGAAAAATCTTATTCGGCCGGAAATAATCTGAATTCCGGTGGAGAGGAACTTGCCATTACATATATCAATAAAACTTTTCCATTTAAAAAATGACGTTTCTGGGCAGTGGCGGACTAAAGGGGGGGCGGAAGGGGTAGAGGGGCAGCCCGCCCCGGGCCCCTGTCCCCCCCCCCCCCTCCCCCGGCCACCAAACGCCTCCATGATACCTTGATCAAATCTTAAACAATGCTTTGATTGTATGCTACAAAAATTATTATTAACGCGATTGTTTCAGTTATTTTACAAGTTATATGTATGAAAAAATTCACAGTGTTTCTTTAAATGCTGTTTAAGATAATGCCCCCGAGATTTTTGTTCTATTTTAAACTAGTCGTGTTTTATTAAACATTTTCGCAATTTTTGCATCGATTTTGTCGCTGTAAATGTTAGCGCTCTCCTCTAACATTCGTAATTTCGTATCTCTCCATCTTCTTCTTTTCGGGCCCGGTTGTAGAGCCTTAAGGCACCACGACACTGTAAAAAATATAATTTTTATTTTATTTTCTGAAAGATGCTTTTGAAGAATGCTCTCAGTAATTTTTTGAAAAAATTCGAAAAATTGACAAAGATACAGCATGTTCTTTGAAACAGTTTGTACTCGTATGTTGAACTATCCTTCAGCAAAAAAAATTAATGCGTTTTTTTTTAAACTTTTTTAACACGTCTTTCAACTTGGTTGACAACAAATTAAAAACTATACATCCGATTTGCATGCACCTTAAACTGTTCGAAAATTCAGTGTCTATGGCACAATGCAGGGGATTTTGAAAACTAAACAAAAAGGAAAATGGCGGACCAGTGAATTTTATTTTAGATTTTTTTATGAAAAATTTTCATCATTCATAAAAAAATTAGAAGGGGGGCCTTTATTAAAAAAATCCCCATGAAAAAGCCCTTTATAAAACAGTTAAAGGCTTTGTGCACGCAAATCAGAGTTTTTCTAATATGTGGTCAACCAGGTTGAAAAACGTAGTTTCGAGAAAAATGCATTCAAAGTTTTGCTGTAGGATAATTCAACATACAAACTGTTTAAAACGGTTTAATATAAAATGCTGTTTCTCTGTCAATTTTACGATTTTTTTAAAAACACTTGGTGAGAGCATTATTAACAAATGCATCTTTCAGAAAATGTCATGAAAAAATAACTTTTTTTTTGTGTCCTGGTGCCTTAAAGCCTTGCTTGGAATTTAATCAAGGAAACATGGAGGCCCTCCCAGGACCGTGAAAAGAAAAACGGCCGTGTGAACTGAATAAAAAGCTTGCAAAATTACATCAACTTTGGGAGGTGGGAATGGGTACCGCCGCCCCGGGATAACCAACACCTCTGCCATAGGTCAACCCAAGTGGTTCGCTACGCTTGGTGATTAAGCCGGGTTCATGGGGTGAAGTTTGTCTAGGTCTTGGAGGCGGATGACCAAGACGCACTGCACCCCAGATTCCTACCCATCCCTTAAACCCCTTTCTTCTTATTTTACTCAGGGCCTCCTGTGGAGCTCGTGTAAAAAAAGGCCTATATGAATAATATTCTTGTACGGAAATAAAGTGTAGATGTTTCCCAATAACCAAAATATTTTGGCGAGTTTTGAAAAAATGGCATTGATAGCATTTTGACATACATGTAAATACTGAATGTGAAAGGAGTTACTACTCATTTTGTGATTATATTACTCGCCCCAGGCTGTCGACCAGTTGCGGATCCGTAACTGGTTTTATGAAATAATGTTATGAAAACGAGATTATATTTTTATTACTGCAACCGAAAAATCTGTGCATATTATTATTTAAGCCTCGATTACATCTTGCGAGTTTACAAGCCACAATCTGGTATATTCACTATCTGTTAGTAACCTCGCTCAGTGTAATTGTATTACTAGCTAACTAGCAGATTGTGGACAATCTACGAAAAAGTTGAAAGGTAGTCAACTTTATTCGCTCAAGATGGCGGCCCACGAACAGCTAATTTCGTAACTGTCAGAATTAGCTCTCGCGGTAGTCGTAATTCTCGCTACTGTCTAGCGTGTGGCGCGCTGCAAGCTCAAGTTTCGTTATTTTAGCTGCTACTGTCGGTACTGAGCGAGTACAGTTTTGTATGTCATCATGACAATCTCTCTCGCCGATTCACCCGCTTTTAAACTTACCGGCTAGCAGCTTGTAAACTCGCTCAATGTAATCGAGGCTTTCGGAAGACAAGGTGGCGCGGTGTTACAAATATCTACCTAAAGTTTCAGATAAATGCGAATATAGGTATGTCCGCGGGTATTTAGGTGATTGCCATAAAAAGTTGATAGAGTGCATTCTCATCGCTAACGAATCTATCTACCGAGTTTCAGCTCGACTGTCTGGAAGTGGATTAATTTACACTTCATTCATTCAAAACTAAATCGGAATTCAAATACACGTACAATGTATGTACATATTTAAAATAGACTAGAACAATAATTTCAACTTTTTTGTAGTCACCAGCCACCACTGGCACTGCTCTTATATTCGTATGCAGTGGCGTAGCGAAGGGGGGAGGGCCGCCCCGGGTGCCACCCGAGGGGGGGTGACACCGACAGTGGAAAAAAAATTACGAAGGATATTGTCACCAACATATTATACACATGCACAATGTCTGTTATTTACATTTTTATAGCTCTATGGCTTCCCGTGGAGGGCCCCGAATTTTGTGTCGCTCGGTCTTTTTATAGGCGAAGATAGCCTATATTTGTGGAGGAGTATTTTTATCCCTGAAATTCTCTAACCACCCCTCCCCCACACAGGATGGACCAATTTTATGTCGAAATTAGCAAGTCAACTTTAATGCAATAAGGGGGGGGGGGGGGGTGGCCCCGGGTGCCACCCTCACTACGCTACGCCCCTGCTCATATGTGTCTTGTTTTGTGTTACTTCATTTCATATAATAAACAGTAGCTTATATATAATAAATTTGGGAGGCGGGAATGGGTACCGCCGCCCCGGGAACCTTTATTGGATAACCAACACCTCTGCCATAGGTCACTCCAAGTGGTTCGCTACGTTTGGTGATTTAGCAGGGGTGCCCGGGTTCATTGGGTGAGGTTTGTCTAGGTCTTGGAGGCGGATGACCAGGACATACTGAACCCCAGATTCCTACCCACCCCTTAAACCCTTTTCCTTCCCAGAACTCTCCTCTCCTTCCTTTCCTTAAAAAAAACCCTCCACACAGCATTCTCAAAGATGACATAGGCCCTGAGGGAAATTATTTTCCTCAGGGCCTCCTGTGTGGAGCTCATGTAAAAAAAAAAAAAAAAAAAGTAGCTAATACTAGCTGGTACCCGGCATGCGTTGCAATGCCATTCAAAGAAATAAATTCCTTCTCCCTGCATGTCCATTCCCATGCCTCCCCGTTCCCCTGCCGCGTCCCCTTCTGCGTTCCCTTCCACCTTCCCGCGAACCCCATCTCCTTCGTTACCCTCCACCTCCCTGCCGCTAAATACATACATTTTAAAACGACTCGCGCACCACCTGTAGTAATTTTTTATACATATTTCAAAACGCCAGAGCCCTCCATTATAAATAGAAACACTCTTCTGCTAAAATGCAATGTTCTATAAAAATTTTGAGACAATCTATCGATTACTTTCCGAGATTTGCGGACCCAAATTTTTTATATACGAGTATATAGATAGACTGCCTTTTATAATATGCAAAAATTGATACATTAGCATGGTAAATAAAAAAAGACTCGTAGGCAGTAGGTATGCTTTATGTAAATATTTGTATGGGTAGGTACCTAGAAGAGGCGCCGCGAAAAATACAAAATGATGAAAATAATAACTATGTAAATAAAATATGTTGTTTACGCCTTCACAGTACCGGGAGCACAGAAAAGCATGCGGGCGGAATCCGATTAAATTTCATTTCGTGTTTTTATTTTATAAGAATGTATTATGAGTATATATCTTCCCCGCTTGGAATTCACCTGTGCTGTGGAGGACATTTTAGAAGGAATAATTAATTTATTTTTAACTGTGCAATTTACACGTGGTAGAAGTGAAACTAGAAAGTCGCTGTCTATTCTTTTGCCTGTTTATTTTAAAGTGGTTTGAAGATTGGATGTTGATTTCACAAAAATAAAAATGTTTATTTTTTTGGATTTTGTAGAAATCGAACCTCCGTTCGCTAGATATCTGTCTCTCTGGACGCTGAGACTTCTCAAGCGCCTTACCCACTGCGCCGATGCGCGAATTTACCATATTATATTAGAACCGTCAACCTGTCAAATAATAAATCCGAATTTCAAATCACTAACGGGGCTAAAGAAGTTTCATATAATATAAAAAAATGTGGGTTGATTTTAATGAGGAAGGTTTAAATCACAGGTTTCCAAACTTTCTTGTCCCGTAGACCACGTGCCGATTTTTTTCTGTTTTGGGTAGACCCCCTGCTTCCCTAATGTTGATTTTTTATGAATTCTTCAATTTTTATGTGTTTTTGAAGCAGAAACTTTGATAGGGTTTACTTTAGAGCAGAATTTTTTTAATAAAACATATGATTAGTAGTTTTATAGGTAAACATAAGTAAAATACAAAACACAAATCTAGTAACATTAGGTATATTAAATACACAAAAAAAAATACTGTGTACTGGAACATACCCGGTGCTGAATATTCAGGCGGCTAATAAACTCCAGACCGGCGGTGGCGATATTATTAATCGACGAGACGGCCACGGCAGGCGAGCAAAGTACACAGGCATAGGTAGATACCTTGGCAAGTGCCGGCGCCGAATATTAGATATTTCTCGTACGTTCTTTCTGATGACGAAAAGATTATGATGTGTCGCCACATCTCCTCCGCGAGTGATTTCCAATCTGTATCTTTTTTGTAAGGAAATTGGCCACCGACTGGGCTGAAACCCCTTCCCACAAGGCACGAAGATGGAAAAGCTACCAGAAACTTTCTTGCAATAGTCCACAGTGCAGGAAATATCACAGGTAGGTACGCCTGAAGCCAGAATTGCTGATACCTGCTGTTGTCTATAACAAATTGGAAAACTGGTAAAATTCGCACTGTCCATGTTTTTTTCATTAGTTTCATTCTGACAAGAAAAGCTGCAAAGATGGTCATTATCTTTATTAAATTAATAATAACAATAATAATTGGATAATTTGTAGAGCGCCTTTTTTGTGAAAAATCACATCAAGGGCGCTGTCATCTTGTAACTGAAAGTCAACCTGATTAAATTTAGCAAGCAAATCTGTTAAAAAAGCAATGAATGGTTTTTTTTAAATTAATTTATTTTGTTTATTGGCTCGCCAACAGAATACATCACACATAATTATTAAATTAGTTTACAATTTGAACATGATTACAGTGACAATTCCAATTAACCCGGCGTCATTGTTGCCAGGTTTCTAATATCTGACGGTTTTTAAAATCCTAATAACTTCAAAACAAAATACGCTAACGCTCAATGCTGCGTCTACGGTGGAATTTACAAGTCTGTGAAGAGCGCTTAACTTATACCCGGCCACAATGATCACGTATGTACTAACATGTTTATGTATGAAACTTAAATGAAAAAATTTAACGAAGGTAGAATATTCCCACAAAAATATTTTACACATGAACACTGTCTGTTATTTATATGACTCGGTTTGTTGTTTTATTTTCGTTTCTAGCTCTAACTAGTGCTCGTTTGGGGATTTCCCTGAAATATTCCTTGCTTGTCATTCTCATTTCTTTCGTACATTGTGATTGACGTGAAATCGTGAAGTGAATTTTTACATATTGATTGACGAGAATTAGTGAAAAAGTTGTTATTCTTTTTTTTTTCAATCATTTCTGGCCTTCGCCCTTCAAGGGTGTTCTAGGCCATCATTTAAAATTATAGATAAAGGAAAGATGAATTTATATGTTAATTAAATGAGCAAATTTCAGAATTATATGGAAGATTGGAGTCGAGTTCAGACTTGAAATGTTGAATGGAGGGGAGGTAATTTTAGATAATGCTTGATAGAAGAGAGGATATTTATTTAGAGAGCGACAACCGAAAAATATGTGATCTAAAGTTCCCACATCTAGACCACAGAATGTACAATCTGGAGAGTCAAGGACGTGAATTAAAGGTGAGAAGGAACAGAACAATGTCCAATTCTCATTCGAATAAGTGAGGAAATTCTTTTGGAAAAATGTGGGAATTTTTGAAACCACGGTTTTGAATTGTTATTCTTAAAAGTGTTGAAAGACATCTTTCAAAAAACAAGAAGTGGATTGGATGGTTAATTTTTTTGTAATAAACGATAACTAATAGACACAAACCTCAAAAAATTATAACAGAATAGATCGATAACTGACTGAAAAAATATGATCCATCATCAGTATGTTTTTTCTGTATTTTATTGTTTTATGTACATAAAAAATAATAAGTAATTTGGAGAATTTAGAAAAACGTTTTAACACATTTGACTGGGGTAGTTTTGTCGACTAAATATAAGAGCGCCCAATATTTCGTTCAGTTGTTGATTCTTTAGATAAGAGGCCCTTTTCACATTATTAGCGCCGCCAATCATTATACCTAAATTATTTTCTTAAATATTAGAAATGACATTATCCAAAATCTAGTTTGAGGATTACTAATTCTTGAGGTGACTACACGTTATCCGCATCGGGTGCCACCCATGCTAACTACGCCACTGAGCATACTCATACTCTACACATGCATACATATGTATGTGCTTGTGCATACATGTGTACACCAAGGGCGGATCCAGCTTTGGCACCAGGGGGGGGGTCACATAGCGCCAGGGGGGGGTCACATAGTCATGGTCAAGTCACAAGAAGTTATAATTTAATTTTTATAATAATAGATACAAGTAAAAAGTAGGTCCACCTAGGTCCTGGAACCAGCCCAGGGGGGTTTCATGACCCCCATGACCCCCCCCCCTGGATCCACCCTTGGTGTACACACGCACATGCATATAAATTTATACAAATATTATATTATATGAAATGGGCAATTCACTCCAAAAAGTGTTTTGAGAATGAATGCTTTTCATTTAATCAATTATTCTTTTAAAATGGGATCCAAAAACTCTACAAAAAGTGAAAAAAATCTTGTCAAACATAAACCCTTTTGAAAGCCAGCTTACTTCAGTGTGAAGGAGTAATCGATAAATGTTCTTATCATTTTCTTCACACAACTGCGTAAATAATCTAGTTTTCAACGCGTTGCACCGAATTTCGTTTATGACCATAGACATCAGAATTCAATAGACCAGAAGATACAGACGAGGGGGTAAAACCAAACTATGAAGGGGGAAGAGGGGAAAGATGACTGTGATTCGTTATACAATCAATCTGACAGTAAATAGGCATCTCGCATTACAATATCACCATTTAGTCCTTAAAAGTAAAATCTGCTTTGAATGAATAGACCTTTTTACATGGGAGCGCGAATTGCTTGCCACGATAATAACATATTTGCTAAGGCCAAATGCTCGCGCCAAAAAGACTCGACCCAATACACATAGCAATATTTTGTTGCCGTGTTTAGTTAAAACACTATTACAAATGTTTCATAATTTACTTACCTCTGTAACCGGCGACGAGTACACTGGAGAACCGCCCACATTCGCTATATGCACATTGATATGTAGATATATTGTATAGAATACGATACCGTTTTGGCGTTGTATTTCGTTAAATGTATGGATGTTACCTTCTAGCTGTTCACGGCAAGAATGATGACGTCACACATTTTAGATTCAAGCGAGGCTCTATCCCCTCCCCATGGAGCGAGCCGGTTCCAAGGAGGAGCTCCAGCCAGCGCCATGTGGAGGGGGAAATAATACGTTTTTATCACTTAGGGCAGGTCCATATATTCATATGTCCGTGTTTATGACGATTTGAAGAGATTGATGCAATCTATCACTAATATTTTTTGCAACTAAACGATGGATGACGCAGAGCATTGCAAATACTCTGGGTATATTTTGTTTTAAGTGGCTTATAAAATCACGATAGTGCCCTAATATGGCAGGGGCTCCATCTGCTGCCGCTTATATTATATTTAATAAAGAAATCTCTTTTTGCATGAAAAAATCCCTCGAAACATTTAAATATTGATTCGCCTTTAGTATCTGTTGTCAAAGTCCTAGTGAAGAGCAGTTCCTCGTGGATTTCTTGGTCCATAATGAAACGAATGTATGCCAATAGAAGTGCTTCATTACCAGGTAAAGATGACTTGTCCAGATGGATGGTGAAATGGGTCGTTTGCGGATAATTATACAAGAAGCTTTCACAACATCATAAGTCATTTCATCGATACATCTTTGAACTGCGTTGTTGCTCAAAGGAATTCTTTCGAGTAAACTATAAGCTGGTTTGTGAAGAACAGTTTTTTAAATCTCTTTAATGGCCGAAAAAAAGTGTAATTTTCGCCCACCATTCTAGGGTGTCCCTTTGTTATGTTTTTTGGGACATGTGTTTTGTTTTCTTGTTAAGTTTCAAACCAATTTTGGATTATAATTAGCGATAATTATTATCAACAAGTTTATTCATTTAGACCAAAGATGGCGCCAGTAATTTCAGATGTCGCTGTTATGTGATCATTTTTTGAACATCCTCCCTTCTCAATTTACAAACTATAAAAAGCCCACGCTGGCTAAAAATTAACACTTCTCTAACTAAACGTACATTGAAAACATAAAGTATTGATTGAACCTTTGTCCTTTGAGTGGGGAATAAGTTATGTGTCGGTAAATTGTAACTTTAAAAACATAGCGATAAAAACAATGGATTTAATTTCTCAAAGGGTGCTTTATTTAAAAAACAACACAACCACTTCTACTTCTGTTAAGTTCTAACTTTTTTACAACATGTACCTATATTATTTTGACCTACACATCAACACACACATTTTCACAGCACCGAATCTACGATTTTTTTCAAACCGGGGCAGAAACTTAATAGTGGCACCCCCTCTCGTGAGGTAAATGATTGTCGCTTCGCTTGACGTTCGACCACTCGGGTTTATTCAGCTCAGCTTGTGTAGCCCCCAGTTCTAGATGCGATGGGGATTCCCCCGGCAGAGACATCACGTACACTATGCACACGTTCAAAATCGACTTAAGATACATTCTTAAATCAATATAGGATGTGTTCAAAAACCATCAGGGCATTTTAAAAGCAAATGAATAATCGAAAGAATAATGTGCGCTGGATGCCAAGCGCGTTTGCCCTCCCCTAGATCAGGGGCTGCATTTTCACTCTACTTTGAAATCAGTTTGTCGAATCCAGAGATCTGTTGCACTATATGCCGTGAGCTAAAGTGGATACGAATGGCAAGGGAAATAATGGTAAGAAAACAATAAAAATAAACCAATTCATGACTTTTATAATAGTATATTTATTTGAGTTACAAGAGATGCAGCATTAATAATAATACATTTGAAACTTAAATGAAAATGAGATATTTGTATAAATTAATATAATAAGTAATTTTCAACATAAACCACTGGACAGAACTTTTTGATGATTAATGTGTAAAGATTCTTGACTAGTTAAATAATACTTAAATATCCGAACATAATACAAACTGGCTGCGATTCTTTGAGGAATTAAACCAAAGTACGACCAGAATGAAAAACATATGTTTAAAAAAAAGGATTGTCAGTTGTATAAGAAAAGCAACTTTACAAATAATGAGTTTTTTTTTAAGAAGGTTGCAAAAATTACATGATAATAATTGAAATCTAAAATGAATCACCATCTCAACCATACAAACACTTATCGCACATTCCATAGAAAAGTGACGTAAGTCAAAAATTTCTATTTTACGTTTCATCTCTGAAAGGTAGAGTGATTGTAATTATCGACGCCCCACAACAGAATTTAAAGTAGATCACTTCATCTCCCCAAGATGTCGGTAGTATATACGGGAGCGCTTGTTCATCATTCATTCACTTGTTTTCGCTCTCCTGTAAAATAACTTTTTTTACTTAACCACTTAATTAAGCGCAATTTAAAACTTTTTTCTCCGATTGCTTGAGATTTTGTGGTAATCATTTTGAATATTTTCCGCCCACGTTAAAAAAACCATACATCCGAATTTTAATATGGAGACAATACAACCTGATTATAGTTCTATACAGCAAATGAATTCACCTACCTATTGTCGATAATCACATATTCGTAGGATTTATAATTTTTTTTTAATAAAATCTTTAACTTCAACTTAATTACTTAAAAAAAAAAATTGCCAAAATTGGCGACAAAGCAATTTGAGGTATTTTAAATAATGCCAAATTGTGGCAGAAAGCGCTCCAGTGGTTAAGACACTTTTCTATGGGATATGCGATATATAATTCCAGTGTCACATATTAAATAACATAATATTTCAACATTCAAAATGGCCACAACCTACCCTACTCTATTTACCCCAAGATAACTATTTTATAACCATTCCTTTCCAAAATTGAATTCAATTAGAATAATAAACTCAAATTTGTTGTTTTTAACATGTCTTAGGTGTTTTTAACTTAAATTGAATCAATACTTATGTATGTAGCATAGCCATATCTACTTACTTGCGTATTGAGAAAAATATTAATTTAATTACATAAATATCTTTAGAAGGATTGTGTAATGATATTGTCTTTCTTAGCATCGTAGGTCGGCTTATTGAGGACGTGGTTTGTTGGGATTCACAGCTACCATTTAATCATTACAATGAGTACATTTTATTACTACCTAAATATATATTAGATTACGATTCGATAGTCAATAGAGATTGGTAAAGATCATTTCATTTTAATTTAAGATACACTTTTACACAACACAATAAAATTTAATAAATAATTCAGGAAAAAGAAAAAATAGTAAGGATTAATTAAAAATAATAATTACTGGAATGTTGTTTACTCTCATCGACACTTGTAAATAAATCATCAAAAAATAAATAAACATTTCTTGTTTTCTATAAGTAAAATAAAAATAGCCTCGATTTTGTAAATTCAATGCGAATTTTAGTAGGTAAAGACTTTTTGCCTATGAAAATAATGAATATGATTCAAGTAGCAAATTTAAATGATAAAGCAAGCGTCTATCACTCTCTTGTCACAAAAACAGGGTAGGAAAATACTACATAACAATTTATTAGCGTTGTTATCAAAACATTGGATATAAACTACGTATACAATATAATAGTCTGTAATTATAACAGTTAAACATTCTATAAGTAAGCCTCATGCTTAATGTGTAGTATTTGGAATCGATTACATAATAGTTTTACATAATTATAATGAATGTGATATTCACAGAAGCAGAATATACGAGATAAAATAATTATTAACTTGGCTTTCTGTTTGATTATAAAAATATACTATGCATATTGGTAGTTTCCTCTGATACGAGTCTCCTTCGCACATACCCATTCCTCTGATACGAGTCCTCTTCGCAAAGCACCCAACACCTGGCATTTTAAGTTAAAATAAAAACTTATGGGTTGTTAAACTTTGAATGGTGACTATTGTCCAATGAAAAAACAGTATGTTTCTGAAGGTTAGGGGGATGAACAAAATTAACACTTTCTTTTCATTAAACAAAATGTATTGTTTATGACACCAATAACTGGCACTGCCGTATTTACCCACTGGCTAGACGTGGAGAAGATTTGAAGAAAACACTACCACACTTATACAAAATCTTCAGTCATATTGGATTTACTGCTTGGATCATGGATAGATGGCGCCACTTACATTTTATGAAGGCCTATTAGAGGGTTTTTTATTGAGGCCCTGATGGTTATTGGAGCCTTGCCAGGTTTTGGGTGTGTTACCTTATATATATTTTTAACGATATTGATTGGAAGTTAGATTTGAGTATGAATCAAACAAGATGAATGGTTGTGGCTTGTGCCTAGGAGGTGTCGGGTCTACAACCCTAATCTAAGTCTTCTCTGCCATCTAAACTTCTACTAAATCTCTTAAACTCTATCATAAATATTATCACAATCTCTTTGTGTAACAGAAAATAGTATTTAATTGATTCGGTTAAGTCTTTGGGTAAAATTACTTTTCTACGTCTCTAGTTAGTTTATAGATTCATTTTCTAATGGCAAATTTCAATCTTTTGCTATAATAAGAAGGATAGCATTCATTGATCCTCCGCGACAGAGGCTTAGCTAATTGTCAGCTGTCCGCAGCAGCCGTCAGGACATTCTCTATCTTCTCCGGGTTGATCTTCCAGAACCTCACCTTGCCCCCGCTGCAAAAGTACAGGAATGAGGAAAAAATAATAAATAACCAAAAACAAACGTAAAATTGGGACAGAACTCTGTGAAATAACTTGATGACTTATTACTTAACTAAATGAAACAAATGAAAGAAATAAATCACAAGGAATTATATTGTTTATGATCAATGATGCCTTGATACAATGCGGATATAAAATAAACAAAGTGAATTGTTTAATTCTAATGCTTCATTTGGTCACGATAATGAATACAGACTTCCACGACATTCAGTCAACATTGAAAAAAAAAACTACAAAACTCCGATACAGGTGGGCTATAAAGCCAATAAAATTAGTTGCAACTGGTTTTATTGGGCAATAAAATTTTGGTGCCTTTTAACCATTGGAGCCACCACGCGAAATCTATAAATTTGCCTCGATTGCTCGCGATTTCCCAGATGATCATTTTTTAAATGTTTCGCCAACATTGAAAAAATCATACCTTTGAATTTTAACATGGAAACATAAAAACTTATTATAGTGCTTTATAGCCAATGAATTAACCTATATTTTACCATTTATCTTATATTTGTAGGATTTATAAAAAAATATAAAAAAATTGTAAAATTTACAACCGTACAAATCCTGCGTGTTGTTACTTTGAAACTGCCTTGAGGGGTACTTATTCAAGTCAACACAGAATATTTTCGATTTCTGTATGTTGTCTGTGGTATACTTGATAATGAAAGGTGCATATCTATGGAAAAAGAACTGAATTTTAACCGTAAACAGCTGATCAAAAATTCGACGTGAAAAAATATTTAAAAAAAATTATTTTAACATCATTTTAACATCGTTCTAAAATAGTCTACGAAGTTCGGATTTGCGACATCTATGGTTATAAAAGATAAAGCATTTCAATAGCTTCATTTTAAAATAAATGGCTGGCCGGGAAAATGTTTTAAATAATTATAATAAATGTTTTACGAATGGTGGGAAAATGTGGTCGAATTTTGAACTGCTATCAATCGCAGAAAAATAAAAGTGGTCCATTTTTCGACCATAATCGCTCCAATGGTTAATTGAAAAATCATAAAATAAACTAAAATACTTATTATCACGTTAAAAAAAAGGTATTATTGTCTTAGTTTTGTAGCGTTTGCACAAAGCTTTTTGCTAAAATTGCAGAAAACTTTATTTTTAAGAGCTCATTATTGATAAATGGGTTCTTGTTGATTCTAGGATCAGAAAATAATATAATTATTTCTGTTTTAAAGATTTATAATAATTACTGTTAAGCACAAATAATAGCGAAATGTGATAATTTTGTTAAAACGGTGTTGGTTATGGAAGCGTAAAGGTGCGTGATCATGAATGAGTAATGAATTGAAGAGAAGAAAAGAGGGTGGTTGGTAAAACATAATTAATAGTTCTATGGCAAATAAATATTACATGCAGTTGATAATATAATATGCAAATACTAATTTTATAAGCATGAAACTAATAGGCATACATTAATTACACAAACTACTGAAGATTTCAAAATTATACACCCTTCCAAAGATTAAATAATAATCCCCTCTGGTTTTACTGTTTTGCTATTCTTTTGCGGTTACGTTGTGTATTTAATAAAATCTTTTCCTTATATAATAATCGGCTGATTGAGCATCCAATGTTAATCATCAATATATATTATTGATGTGAGGATTGGAAGTTTCGCCATCTAGAAATTTCTAGAACAGTCCAGAACATTCGAGAGTATTCGAGAACATTCCAGAACATCCCGGAACATTCTGGAATATTGTGGAATGTTTGGGAACAGTTTGGAATGTTCGGGAACATCCCAGATCATTGTGGAATATTCTAGAACCCTCTCGAATGTTATGGAATAGTTTGGAACATTCGGGAACATCCCAGATCATTGTGGAACATTCCAGAACACTTTCGAATACTGTGGAATGTTCTGGAACATTGTGGACCATTCAAAGTCTTTTTTGTGTGGGTGTGGCTACCCATTGGTAGGGGTATATAAAGCAAAATCCGTCGTGGGTTTGAACATCAGTTCAATCTCATATCAACTCCCTGAGCGAAGCTGGATACCCCAGCTATTTCTATTAAAACAGAAATTATTTTTGTTTGTCTCAGTCAACTTTAGCTTTCAGAGAGCTGTCATTCATTAAACTGTCAAAAACTAAGACAAAATGCAATATTGTATTATAAAAGTCAGGACAACATAAAACAATAACTACTATATTTGCTCTGTTTACAACATACATTTGTATTGTTAAATGTAGCTAAACTATTTATTTAGTGCCATCTCAGAAATGATAATAAATTCGAAGATACAAATAAGAAAACATAGCAAATATTTTTTATTTACAGCGGAAAGAAATAAAAGAATAACGGGAGTCGTGCAATCGGTGCTTGCTTGTTGCAGACCGGAGTGGGATAAGCTGGACACACAAAACTTAATGAAAATGATAACAACCTTGGGTCAAACTGTCGGAGATGGCAAGATGCAGTAGTTGGAGGTCGGGGACATCAGCAAGACTTGTGAAAGTGGATATAACACCAAGTGACGTGCGACACATGCATACAAACAAACAGGAATAGCCAAACACTAATCGAGTCCAGGAAATGTGAGCTGCAAAGTATCACATTTTCAATCATCCAAATTATTTTACTCAAAAACGATAAGAGATGAAAACATACTATTAAAAAACATCCGTCAATACTTGGAATGTATAATTTGGTTTACTGTTAAAAGCTAAATAACTAACTAAAGCAAAAATGATTGTTGTAAAAAACAGATCTTTGGCATCTTTTTAAATATTTATAAGACTTCCCTGCAGTGCTGCTATCTTTGAACTTGCATTTCCGCTAAAACCTACAGAAAAATCCATCAAACACCCGGTGTTGACCAAATTGTCAAATATTATCGCATTCTGAGGGGGAGTGCGTGTGACTTAAGAAATTCAAAGGATAAAAATTTCTCCACAAATTCCTATCGTATTCTAGGAGATGTAGGCTAATATACAGGAAATCCTTTGTACTGTGAATTCCATTAGACACAAAATTCTCCCGTTTCGGGGATAAACCAATCCGCCAGATATGACGGGAAATCTTTCAAGATGGCAACACTGCTCCCCTACATACAACTCTGAATACTATGTGGAGTCAAACACATTGCCTGTTTTTGCGAGGATTAAGTTGAGGATTTAGTGACAGACCTGTGTGGTGTTCTAACCTCTCTGCTTGACCCTAAAAGAAAGCCTTATTATAATTGGCCTATTGTTTCTGACTAAATATAGGTGCAGATAAGTGAGATTTAGGGAGTTGTGCTTTGTTTAGTGTTAGTGATAGAGAAGATACCTTCACCTATACAGAGAATTAATTAATAAACTATGTACCTACTACATATATGTATAAAAAAACCTATTATGTAATGAGAATGTACCAAAAACTTACAATTTAAAAATACACAAAATCTAATAATACATTTTTTTTAACAGCTTAGTGCCAGCAGGTTTTGCAACAAAAATCGTTCATTTATTATTTTTAGCACTACTCTTATTAATTGAATGTTCAAAATTGAACTCCAAAGAAAATAAAGATCACCATTGTTGTAAATAGTTTATAGATACATGGTTCTAATCACTTTTACAATAATACTAAGAAAAAAAAATTTGATTGGATAATGCTGTGTTTGCTTCTTGTTCAATTACAAACTCATTAAATTTATTAACATTTTGCTCAGTCGTGTTTGAACCAACTCCACTTAAGCTATTCACTTTATCCAAAATGTGGTTTTAATCGTTTGTAAATGCAACATCTTCAAAAGCAAATCTCTTACAAAACCAATCTTAAAAAGGATTATCGTACTTCATTTTTGGGTTATTATGCCATGTTGCTCTTCCTCCTTCTTTAGCCAAAGTTTCAAACTGCAATACAGTGTCCGTCATCAGCGCAGGATTGTTTTTTATCATATAATACCAAGTTGCAAGTATTAATCTTAGGGTCGGCCGGTACGTCAGAACAATAATTATTGAAATTAAAATGGTATTCAGCATTTAGTATTGCTATAATCATCGAGTACTGGACACCAAGAACTATTAAGCATAATAATTGAAAATAATAATAAACATTATAACCCAAAAATTAATCATGATATTTTTGGTAGTAAAAATCTCAAATCATATCCAATTTTAAAAAGGATTAACAGCAATCATTTTGAAGCAATACCAAGAATAATAAACAAACAATCTGATCAGTCGCATTATTAAATCCACGATGCATGCAATTAAAGAAGCCAAGCTTTTCGCAAGCTCAGAGTGAACCAGTGCATGCAGGACATACGCTAAGTAAGCCACCAAGCCGATAACCAAAGAGAGGAGGATGAACAAGTGTTGGGGTCGGGATTGGGGATGGGGAAGGTGAGGGGTGGATTTGGCAGACAAGTCGGGATTAGGGTGGGGCACGATTCATTGCTCCGCCACGGGACAACGCCATATCTTCACCTCACCGCTACTGCAAAACCAAAATAACCGGTACAATTTAGTCCATTTCATATAATATTAAAGTCCAATTAAACAAACCGGATGAGTCAGCTAGAATACTGTGCTTAAAATAAACTGAGATAAATGACATACACCAATATAATATGCTTTCAAATAAATTGATCAAGTTCGTTAAAATATTAATTTTACACGAAATCTTTTATTACATAATAAAATCACCGAACAACACGCACAAAAATTCGATATCTATGATGGAAGGACCTGTATTTGAAAAATTTCAAAAACATAACTTTGTGGAATAGCCAAATTAAAGTTAAACAAATGATTTATAAAGGTCTGTCTGCATGCAGCGATCTGTATGCGCAATCAGTTTGTGCAAAATTTTGCACAAAAAATACTGTACACTGAGCGCGTCCATACAACAGCGACTTGCATGCGCAAACACTTTGTGCAGAAGTCGTAATAATTTGAAGTGAATGCAAACCATTTGGGAATTATGTAATACAGTTTTACACTTATTTGCTTACTTGTGCAAATTTAGTTTGCGCAATAACGTTTGTGCAACCCGTTTGCGCAGAATAACATTTTGCCGTCGGAACATGCTTACTTGTGCAAATTAGAGTTTGTACGGACCTTCTCACGTATGCAAACATAAAACAAAAAAATTGTATTGAGGTAAAAAATATATCTATGGACAAAAGTATGGACACATCCGGTTAGAACTTAGCTTCTGTTGGATGTATATTGTTGAAGACCGCTCTCTTATTTGGAGCAAGTGTCTGTACTTACATTGAAACAACAAAAAATGAACAAATTTATAATTGAAATGAAAAAGTTCTTTGTTTAAAACCACTTTATTGGATTTATACATGTCGACCGGTTTCGGTTGATCTCAACCTTCATCAGGACAATAAAAACAACTTTAACGTTGTTCCCCTTCTCCCTACGTAACACCCTTCTAACGGCCTGTCTCTGATGGTCTCTCCCTCTCTTACATCAAGCTTTCTTCGATAATTTAAACTTATAATTTACAAGTCCTCCCATCATGAAAATACATGTATCTGATTTTGCAATCATGAATAGATCAATTAATTTTTTTAAATTATTTTATAAAATATTTTTTCCATTTTCATTTAGCAAAAGAATCGTAGTGCTTGGATTTTGAAACACATTGCATGATTAAGTACAAATGACAATGGTTGATGATATAGAAATACAAATATGTATTAATGGAATTATAGACAAATTTAGTGATTATGGCTAACTAGCGATTTTACATGAGAGGAATAAAATGTAAGTGTCATAAATATTATATTACGGGGTAAACAAGCCATAACAATGAAATGTAATGGTTGAAAGATAATTTAAATATGTATTTTTTATGTTAAAGTTATTTACAAAAAAAGTAAATTTTATATTGAATCGGCAAGAGTATCAGACCATATCGATGGCGGAAATTTGAAATTTTGTTAAGGACAAAATGTGAATTGTAATGAAATGAGAGCGAAAAGAAAAAAAACATATCTCTTGTTTTTATAGACCTGTAAAATATGAATTTTTATTTTAAAATTACATTGAGTAGATCTTTCAGAATACTTAGCATTTTAGTAAATTTCTTTAATAATACGATTTTAGATTTTCACAGCCAAAAATTATTTTGTTATTAGTTTTTGGGGTATTATGCCGTGTTGCGCCGTATTATGCCGTGTTCTTTTAATATTTAAATTTAATTAAAGAATTTAATTTTTCAGAAAAAAATCTCTTAAAATTCACGTCGTAAAGGACACACTTATTTTCCTAGAAATATTTCGACGGTGCAGACCGAAAGAGAAAAAAAAAACAAAGAAAAATGACATATTTAATTTTTTTTTTGGATTTTTTGTCATCTACAGCATTTCAAGTTTCCGCCATTGATACTAAAACTAAAATAGTAATATTGAAACTATTTTCAATTTTTAAAAAAATTGTTGTAATTTGATATGATTTCCGCCTAACCCCTTTACTGCCTGTTCGTTTGGATGAATAATTTTGAAACAAGTTCTCAAATGACATAGATTGCCATAAATTCATAAGTGTTCTTTTGTAGGTTTGGTAGGAAAAGTAGGTACAATAAATATTGTGATAATTTTTGACAGAGAATGAGCTTTATGCAAATCCTTGGCTGAAACCAAAAGAGTGTGATGCAATTTACTTTAAAAGTTCAAATTCACGAACAGGCAGCAAAAAGAATCTCAATATATTGGTTGGTTGGTTAGGGAGTGTGGAGTACTAACTTGGAAGCGGTGAATATCTGCGTGGAGTTGGTGGCCACGTCATTGATGGCTGAACTGTCCCCCTTGACCTGAGCCAGCAGGCGGCAGGAGGCCGCGTCCCACAGCTTGAGCTGACCGGCGCGGCAGCCCGAAGCCAACAGTCGCCCCCCGCGCAGCAGTGCCAGACCCATCACCCAGCCCTTGTGCGCATTGTACACCGTCTGCCAGTTACAAATATAATAATTAAAAAAAACTATTTACCTTTCACTTTCATTAAAATCTTAGGGTTCTTTGACAATGTTGGAATCATGGATTGCTGTCATTGAGGCATTTAAATACAGGTTACATGACAAAACAGCACTTCGAAAAAAAAAACTAATTCATTTGAGCTACAAGACATAGATGGCTCTAGTTTAGATAGGTTATAGAAGTTATACACTTATCCGAAAGATGTCGGCACTATATAGGTTTGCCCCTCCAACTTCAGAACTGAGGTGGGTTGGCAGTTTAGCAAATGAGAGATTTTGAGAGAATAATGAAGAGGACTTTAGCGGCGTCCAGACCATCCTGCACACTCATTCCTTTTATTTTTTAAATTAATTAAATCTGATTATAAAAGTTTTAAGTCACATGGAGAAGGTGCTTTACTGTGAATAGGGAGTTATTATTTACAAGATCCATTCACAATGCAAACCAACAAACAATTAACCTAACTTATTATTTGACTAACTAAATTTTATCATGTTCTGTTTGATCCGGTAACCAATAGACTAGACTACCCATACAGATAGTGACCTCAAATCAGGTTTCATTCGGTTCTCTTTCGGATTTTTTGGTTGAATAATGGATAAAAGATATACATAATAAGGTGTGGAGCCATGTGTGCCACATCTTATTATATACCTTCATCTATGATTGCAGTTTGATTTTTACAAATCTTATGGACAAAGATATAATTAATTGAAAATATTCTAGAATATGAATATACATATGTATTATTTTACCAACAGAATAGTCAACACTATAACTTACTATAATTTACATGTAAAAACATTATCATATTGGAATGTCCTAAAACGGGCATTTGCCTAGTTGGACATTTTAAGTTCATTATATTGTATTATGTAATATTTATAAACAAACAATAAATAAATAAATAAATAATATTGTAGCATTATTTATTTTAGATTGGTAATTATATTGTTGAAAGTTTCTTACACTGCTTGTGACATTCTTTAAGGTAAAATGTTTAGGAGAGGAGAGGGAAGGCAGAGATGTGGTGAGGTTTGACAGAAGGGACCGATTTTCAAAATCATCCTGTCAAAGAGGTACAAGCACATATTAAAAAAAATAGGAAAGATAGATTAAGTGCATAAGTAGTGAGGAAGGTGGTGATTCGTGACATATCTTACATGCGGAGCATCCTGCGAGCTGAGGTGCCAGCGCTTGATGCTGGTGTCGCGCGAACCGGAGAAGAGGGTGTCCTCGGAGAGCGCGAGGCACTGCACCCCGTCGTAGTGCGGGGGCTCTAGGTGCAGGCGGGGCACGCCCCCCGTGCTTGACGCACCCCCACGCACCTCGAATACCTGTACACAAAATATGAAATCAGACACAACATAGAAGGGATACTTACAATCAAATCTGCATACAAAATGTTTTCACACTAAAGAAATTTAGGTTTTTGCCTTTGAGAAGAAGCAAAGGAACTGCCATTCTGTCAAGGTCAAAGTTAATAAAAGGTTATAATATAATAGTGAACATATTATTATTGTACCTTGATGTAATGATCTTTGGATCCTGTGACGACAATATCATCCACATCAGTGAGAGGGCCCACAGCCAGGCACATGACAGCAGCCTGGTGGCCCGTGGACAGTTTGTTTGTGCACTCAAACCTGGAAATAAGAACTCTTTTAGAAAATGTTGGATGAAAAAGAATTTTCTTCTGACAAATTTAATGTGGGAGGGTCTGTTTATGTAGAAGGAGGAAACTGGGATCTTGGTACAGATGTATCAGTGGCTTTAGAGAACTCAAATAACTAACTGATTAACTAACCAACATGCCGTTTCGCTGCAGGGGTATGCAGAGAGGAAGGATCGCCAAACAACTCCATATTGACACACACTCCTAGATTCATTCATGTCCATATGTCGTATCATACACTCTTCTATTATTCTAACTCCTGAGATGGCCCAACTCAAGTATCTGGTCCACTTGATAGCCACGTCTACCTCTGGCGTCCATGACTTCTTCTACCATTCACATTCTATTCTCCTTACACTCCTTTCTTTGTTCGTTCGCTCTACATTCCCGAACTGCCTGAACTTCTCTTTCTTAATCTTACTCATTATGCTTACATCAGCCTTGCATTCTTTGCGGCTCACCAGATATCTCAAACGGTTTTAAATGGTTTTACCATACCACAGGGATTTCATTTCTAAAGCGTTTAGTATACTTTCATCCTTCCTCCACTAATTCCATATCTCACTGCCATACATCAGGGTAGGTACCAGCACTGCATTATGGACTGCTTTCAATATCTCTCAGCCTTTCCATCTATGGTAAACATACATGCATACTTTTTTTTTTTTTTACATTAACTCCACACAGGAGGCCCTGAAGAAGGTAACTTCCCTCAGGGCCTATGTCATCTTTGAAGATGCTGTGTGGAGGGTCTTTTTGAGGAAAGGAAGGAGTCTTGAAGAGACCCATGTTGTAGGAGGGAGGAAACACAGAGGCCGGCAAATCGTTCCACAGCCAAGCCGTTGAACTCAAGAACGAGTCATAGAAACGACCCGTTCTCATGTGACCAATGTCAACCGTGTACAAATGTTGGGCGCGTGTTTGGCGTGTTTCCCGACTATGCACCGGTGCTGAGGGGATCAATGACGCTAGTTCCTCGGAGCATCTTTCATTGTAATACCGGTAGAACAAGGACAGCATTCCCACTTGACGCCTGTGCTCTAAAGATTGCAGTCCGTCTGTTAAGATGGGAGAATCTATCAAATGGACCGCCCGTTTCTGCACAGAGTCAAGAGTTTTTTAAAGTCAGGTATTTTGGAGCTCCAGACCAGAGGTGGCTGCCAAATTCAACCGTGGGGCGCACTTGCGATTTGTACAGGGTTAGCAGTTGTGTACTATTAAAGTATCTGCGGGCCCTGTACAGTATGCCCAGTTTCTGAGAGGCTAACTTAACTCTGGTTTCGATGGAGCCCCCGTACCTGAGCTGGTCACTTAGAGTTACACCAAGCATATCGATGGAGGTCCTGTTCGGAAGATTGCTTCCGTTGAAGAGACTAGATTTTCATTTCGATCCCTTTTAGACGTTATCAAACATGATTGGGTCTTTGAAACATTAAATTCGACGAGGTTATTCTTACCCCAAGAGAAAACCCTCTCGAGGTAACCGTCCATTCTTTGCTTCAAAGCCCACCGAGCTATTGGAGTTTGTGTGCCCTTTGGGGGCTTGTCAAACAAAAAGCTATCATGGACTGTACTGTCATCCGCGTAACAATGAATCGGTGCACATGACAAGAGGTCATTGATGTGCAACAGAAACAAAGTCAGATCATATCACAATAATCAATTCATACAAATCGGAAATACATATACATACACACATGCACACACATATACATTTATACACATATTATAGAGACAATGCATAAGTAGGTGAATGATTCAATAATTACAAAGCGGCTCTAAGTGAGGAGATCGTCAGGTAGATGTAAGTATAAGCTCCTTCTGAAGGTAGTGATTAAATTTGAAAATATATCTCCATGTTCGCAGTAATTATTGTATAATAGAGCCATTCTTGACGTTGGTTTAACTTAACAATGAAATAAAGTTACTTATTTACATTCTGAGATCCCAAATGCGGACTTTATCATTGGAAGTGGTGTACAGGGTACTGCCCTGCTTGTTGAGCATTATGTCGTAGATCTGCGACTCCCCGGCAGGGAGGTGTACGGAGCGGGACACGGCGGCTAGAGGCACGATGCTGCTCTGAGTGCTGCCCGAGGAGCTACCAACAATAAACACATTGTATTAGAAGCTGTACAGCACAACGTACCAGTATTTTCGTTTGTTTTGTAAAGTTAGTTTTCATAGTTATAATAGTTAAAAAATTTTAAATTTTTCATAGCCCACCAAAATGCAAAAAATCTATGCAGTAAAAAAAAATCTATGCAGCCCCGGATCGACAGCTAAATGCGACGGGGATTCCCCTGGCAGAGATATCATGTACACTATGCTTAACTGCACGACTTAGGATAAGTTCATAAATCAACTTAGGGTGTGTTCAAAAACCAACTGCCTGGCGATTCTGTATTTTTTGTGGGATCATTATTTTTACATATTTACTGTCACATATTTTAGTTTAGGTCGATTTAAACACTAATTCCTGCAAGTATGCATAATTATTTATTCATTTAATGTATGTTGTACACAGAAAAAGCAAATAACAGGCATAAAAATCACAGAAATCTGACAGGAGATCACGTCCGTTATCCAATAACGATCTCACAAAAAATACGGAATCGCTAGGCTGGGCATTTTAAAATCAAATGAATAATTGAAAGAACAATGTGCGCTGAATGCCAGGCGCTTTGTGAATCAGTTTGTTTTTTTTCAATCAAACATATAAATTACGATTTTGGCACCCCCTAAAAGCAGGTGCCCCTTGCTTTGCACCCCTAGATCCGGGACTGGTCGGGTGTGACATCACATTGAATGAATTTTGTCATTTTACAGTCAGTTTATTTGTGGATTTTCTATTGGAAAATCAAGACTTTTTTATTTTTAAATTCAACTGCTTTTAATTGAAGAACACATTGCACATTGTAAAATTTCAGCATCTAAACTCAAATTTTTTTACCAAGTGTAAAAATACAACCATTACAGCACTTGATTCTTTTTTCCGAATCTAATTCTAATTAAAGGTCTCTACACATTTTTGAGGTTATGATTTCAAATGACAACAAAAAAATAATTTGCTTTACCATACATAATTTTAAAAGTAAACTTTCGAGATGACTGGACGGACACGCTTAATATGAATATTAAAAAAAAAAACTTTTGATTTACTTACCTAAAATACTATAAAGTAAATTTGCATTTACAATAATGTAGGTCCATATTCCTCGTCATTTTGTATTTAAATTATAATTTCGATGGATGGTTGTCCATTTGGCCATGATTATCTTGTATTTCTGTCATTAATAATACTTTTTTTTCTTCATATTTAACAATAATTATAGCTTAAAGTAGCCCAAATTAAGTTTCAATTTCACCAAAAGGAAACCAGATATCTGTATACTTATTTAATCACCGGTCAGTGGTTGAGTTGGCATCACGTTTGGAACCCACCCAGGTGTAACGTGTTCGATTCCCCGGCTGGCTAAGTCCTCCGTCACGACACAAACAATAATTTCTGCTTACTGTGGTGGCAGTAAAATATTTTCAAAAATTGTCAGGTTATTCGTAACTCGGGAATGTTTGTCTTTCTTTAAAAAAATATATATATATATCAATCTACTCGCTAATAATCTGTAGAATACTCTATAGAAGCCGCCGATTGCAGTGACACCAACCAAACATGGCATTCTGATGTGATGGTAAAATTCTTTTTCTTATTAATAATAATACTAGTTGAGGGAGAATGATGTACATCACTTAATTGCGGTATATTTTGAAAAAGTGGTGGTATATTCTCACCACAGGGTGCGAATGGCCCGCACAGGCGAGGCCCGCAGATCCCACACGCGTACGTAGGCCCCCGACACGGAGAACACCAGGCGTGTGATGGGATCGTAACGCACGGCCACTACGTTGTTGGGATGCCCCACCAGGGTGTGCTGCACGGCGCCTGTTGTCAGGTCCCATACTTTCACCGTGCGATCTGTATTATATTATAAAAAGTTATTATAGAGACATCTATGGATATTTTTTAAATTATTTATTAATGACAATTTTAAAAAATTATTAATCACTGGGGATTCTTGTTCCGAGGCGGATTGTGTGTTGGTGTTACATCATGATTTCCTAATCTTTATGTTTGTTAATTTCCTCATATTCATGATTGTTGGTTTCCATATTTTCATGTTTACTTATCCATATTTTGATGTCGGTTTTAACCTGTCATTCCCGGAAGTCGGCCCGCGGCCCAGAATTTTTTTTAGATTTTTTTTTTTAAATGTGATTTTAACCCTTATCTATAAAGAAACTGTATGAAGGACAAGGTCAGAAATGCTTGTGCCAATATCATTCTTGACATAACCGATGGTTTCTTTAATCTAGCTAATCTAGATTATTTTGAAATTAATTTTCGATGACTTTGCGAGTCAATTTTTACAACTTTCAAAGGCGAAAAACTTAAAGTTTTGCTTTTTCAAATGTGTATAAAGGTTTTTATTTATTTTTATTTTAACTTCATGAGTAAAACCTCAAATTGTAATATTTAATTAAATGAAGACAATATAAGCGAAACTCAACCGAAAATCTGAAAACAGAAAAATCAGAAAAAGATATTGACACCTCTGGGACTTGAACCCACTATCTAGAGAGCATTTAGTTCAGGTTTGAATCTTGCAATCATACATAAAGATAGTAGCCAATAATATATGCGTTAAGAAAATGAAGATAATATGGGTGGTTCTTAGTCGAGGTATGATACAGTTAAAAGTGACCGAATTTGATATCGGCACCTTGGCGCAGTGGTTAGCGCGTTTGCCCGGAAAGCAAGAGGTCCTGGGTTCAAGTCCCAGAGGTGTCAATATCTTTTTCTGATTTTTCTGTTTTCAGATTTTCGGTTGGGTTTCGCTTATATTGTCTTCATTTAATTAAAGGTTTTTATTTATTTGCAAACTCCTTTGAATTGTGTTTTTACATGTTGGATATGTATTAGATTTGTGTAGAAATAATAAAATCAGTTTATATTTGTGTGATTATATTTTTTGACAATTATTTCCAAAATGGCTATTCTGGAAAAACCTCTTATGTAATATAGATGAATAATAAGATATATTCGCAATTATAGATTGCAAAAAAAGCAATTCCTTTGTTTTTATATGGATATTTGACCAGAAAGCAACAAGGTAAAATACGCACGGTTTTTCAAAATACGCCCAACATTCAACAGGTTAAACTTGTTTATCTCCAAGGTGTTTTTAATTTTTTTTTGAAAAGGGCATTACTTAATTTTATAGCATGGAATTCATGGTTTTCTGGCCAAAAGATGTGCATATTTGATTTTGAGATGTTCAGTAGATTTGAGGTGTTTGTGCTTACAGTGTAGATGTGTTGGTCAGTGACGTACTCATTATTTTCCTTTAAATTTGAGTAGAGCACTTTTTGAGTAGTTTTATTATTAAACTCGGGGCTAACACTTCATCATTAGATTTTTCTCTATTATTTTTAAAATATAATTGTCTAGTCATCAGAGTAGTTTATTTTCATTGACAATCTGACATTCTGGTAAATTTCAATAATATTGAATATAATCAAGAAGGAAACATACCAGCAGCAGCACTGAAGAGGAGCTCCTCGGTGGCATGCAGAGAGAGGACTGCACTGTTGTGACCTTCCGCAATGTGGGTGCAATGCAGGAGGGCTCGGTCTACCGATTGACTCTGATGACAAACAGATTATTACCATTCAAAATTTTACTGCCAAGTAAAATTTCAACCTCCATTAAGCCGCCGCTACTCGAATTTCTACCAATTTCTTGCATATCTCTCTTAAACATTTGAAGTTTTTAAGCAAAAAAAAAAAAAGTTATTTTTGAAGATAATATCTAGATGCGTTCCACGCCGAAACGCAAATTATATGAAATTCCCTCGATAGAAAAAAATCGCAAAGTATACTCCGAAAATTATTATAAACATGTTTTTTTCAGTTATTTTACAAGTTATAGTTGTGAAAAAATTCATATTGTTTCTTTAAATGATACAGACGCCTTCTATGAGATTTTTGCTCTATTTTAAACGAGTTGTGTTTTATTAAACATTTTTACAATTTTCACATCGATTTTATCGCTTTAAATATTAGCGCGCTCCTCTAACATTCGTAATTATACATCTCTCCATCTTCTTCTTTTTGATCGCGAATGTGGCGCCTTAAGTAAAAAAATCAACTTCTACTAAGTAAAATTTCAACTTCCATTAAGTAAGATTTCAATTTCTACCAATTAAAATTTAACTTCCACCAGGTAAAAATTATCATCCAATTAAAGGTTGCACATTTTCTGATGATGGAAAATTGCACTTTTAATAATGATAGCTTGCAATGCTAGCATTTTCTTCTCAACAGATGATGCGTTTTTAACAGTGGACTGTTCCACTCCTATGGTTCGTAGAAAATGTATGTAGAATATAAATTTACTATATTATATTATTAAAGAAACAACAGGACAAGCAGAGTTTTCTTTTAACTAAATCTAATTCTAAAACAACCGACATTCACCTTCTAGACCTAATTTTGAAATAAGAACAAATGCACGTTTGCTTATCTAACTTCCCGAGTACCCAACTATCGTGAGAAAGTACTTGTCGCCTTGTTACGATTTATGGCACCCACATTAAAATATTTCCGGCTACATATTTTTTGCCCCTACATGTATTTAACAAGGCTCGCTATTACGAGAAAAAAAATGCATCAGGCTCGTGACGTAACTTTAAGTCCCGAAAATAGAGATGGTTGGTATCTGAAAAAGGTTGTCACTGCGGTTCCAGTTATCGGAGACCAATGCGGAACAGGTTCTTTATCCATTTACTTTTGAAACTAGTTCACCAAAAGAAAAAAACATGGGAGGGGTGACTAGAGTAATTTTGTAAAAAATTGAAGCAGTTCCCAAATTTAAAAAAAAAGTGTTTTTGTTCACAATTTTAAATTTTAAATAAATATTCGTTGAAGAAACAGTTCCTTGAGAAAGATATCTATGGTTTCATTGACAGCAAAGGAACCGTTTCCATGTAACCGAGACAGAATATCGACTATCTCTACCGGAAACAAAAGGCAACTTGACAGTTGACCATTGTTTATGTGTATATGTACACTGCGCCTGATAATACTCTGGTAGTTTTTGATTTTTCCTTCCTGAATCAGCTGTTTATTATCATTTGATTACTCTCAACACTTTCCCAGTTTAATCCTGGATATGATAGTTCGTTAAGTGAGACTTTCAATTTGGAAAATTGACATTATTTGTCAGACAAGTATTCCAATAATCATCATTGCATAAGGTGCTAATAACCTCGAACCAACATCATCAATGTTGAAGTAACACAGGAAATAATCCAGGGATTACGTCCCTTTCACTCCGAATACTAGTTTTAATAAAAAATAATTAATATAATTATCAACATATTATAAATAAATCATTTCTAAATACATTCAGAGTCGCTTGACGCCATTAACTCGTATTGCAGTAAATTCAAATCTCCCGATGGAGATGGACTTCAAGCTACATCACCACTTTCTAACCCCATGATGAGTTAACCTTGTTAAATACATTTTTTATGGATCTTGGTTTACTCCCTTTCTTTAAAAATATCCTTCACACAGCGCCCCCAAAAATAAAAATAAGCACTAATAAAAATAATTTTCCTCAGGGCCTACAATGTGGTTTTAAAAGCATATTTAAGTAAAACTGAGTCTTGTAGGAGAATAATCACCTTGTTAACAAATTCCTTGATGACACCTCCGACCAGATGGTCAGGCTGCACCGTGTTGCCTGCCAGCCGGCTGAACACATTGTCGTCTCTGTTGCCCGCCCTGCGATTGGCCGGCGGGGAGCCGGGGGGCGTGGCAGAGTCCAGGCCGGCCTCCCTGATTGGTTAGTGGGCAGCAAGCGTTATTAGTGGGAAGCTCGGGCAGGTTAGGCGGCCAACGCACACAACAAGACACTTCAAGAACCAAGGATTTGAATTTAGAACACTTTATTAGGTGACCATAGAAAAAAAATATATTTAAAAGTAAGTACCTTCTTCTGTCCAAGGTAAAGAGCGACAGTGTCGCCATTTGCATCTGATTTCATAAAAGCAGAGACAACTTGGACAAATTTTATTCACACGGAGGTAGGAACCCACATTTTAAAGTAGGGCGGGAGAGAAGATTATAATTACATTTGGAAAGAAAGAGATAAAATTAAGAAGAAAGAAAGAGATATAACTGTTATTGCTCTCCGATGTACTAATTACGGTTCTAAATTCAAAAATAGAATTGAAAATGATATTTGTTTTCTTTTCAACCACATTATTGTGGTTAATGAATGTGAAATGGTAGAGATTTGTGAAAGTGAATAATGAATTAATGAAAAATGTAACCAATTTATTGATTGTTTTATTTTTGTTGGTTATTATTTATTATGATTCCACAATAATTAATAAAATAAATAGAATTAAAGTAAATTTGCTTGGCTCTTGAATGTCATAGATAAATAAATCATTATAAAAATAATATGCCTTTCTCAAAAATATGATAAAAAAACAAAGACTTTAAAAATTAATTTTATAGAACTTGGCGATTTTTGATAGTAAATATTAATTTTATAATGATATTGAAATATCAGAGGATGATAAAATGTAGAAATTGCTAAATAAATAAAAATCATAGATAAATAAAAAGTAACAATTATACGATTTTACTTAAAAACAAAAATACAACAAAGTATGCAATAAATCTAAAGCAAAAATTCAAGTCAACGATAAGATAATATCAATTAATGTATTAAAGTTTTAATAAACAATTATGGCTAATAGAAGAAAGCTAAATTTTATCTAATTAAAATATAAATCAGATCATTTGAAGTACATAATATACTATTGTTATAGGAAAAATTATTAATATCTAAAATTTTATAGAAATCAACATATATTACATAGTTATATATTGACAAACAATATGGTTTTTAATTTAACTATGTTTGGTATCTGAAGAAGTGTGAATACCGATGAACAGGAATTATAATGCAGGATATATGAGTGGCTTATTTTTTTTTTTTCATTTGCATTGTTAAATTTTTTATATGTTTGAATTTCAAAAGTGAAGTGATTCCCTTTGTGGTGTGTTAAATGTATTTGAAATGCAGATTGTCCTCCTTTGTGATTTCATAATTAGAATACAGTATTAGGCCCAGTTTTGCAGAAATTCAAATGTAACATTGTCATCAAATGTAGTGTCATTCAGCAGTATTTTGTTTTTTATTTTTACATTTGAAAGGTCCTCGTTTAACGCCGATTCTAGGTGCGTTTCAGCTCTCTGTCAGATTGTAATAAGCTGATAAGCTTAACAACACGATAGTTGTCATCTTCTGCTGATTACAAGATGTTCAATAGCTGAAATGGACTTAGAATCTAACGGAATTTAACGGAAACCTTTCAATTGTCAAAAAAACAAAATGGTTGAATGACCATTTGATGACTTCGCACGCGTGAATTTCTGCGAAACAACTGGGCCTTAGAAAATTGTAGATTGCTTTTGAAAATTTTATATGTCCCCTTTCGAGATTTGGTGATTTGTTCCCTATTTTGATTTGTTGATCGTATTTGAAACACTGAAAGTTACCATTTGTGATTTGTTGATCATATTTGAAACACTGAATGTAACCATTTGTGATTTGTTGATCGTGTTTGAAACATTGAATGTCACAATTTGTGATTTTGATTGCATTTTAAATTTATGATTAGAAACATTGGTTGTTCTAATTTGTCATTTGATAATTGTATTTGAAAAACTGAATGTTCCCACTATTTGTTATTTGTTGATTATATTTGAAATTTCAATTATTCCCGAACGTTCACCAGATTAGAAATCATGCAAAATTATTAATTATTAGACTTGAGTAGGATAATGTTAATAAACCTATGTCTTTGATTGACATCTCTTTTATAGTTTTTTTTTTTTAAGTACCAAACTAAATAAGCTAACATGCCTGGTGATGGTAATGGTTTTTCTTTACTTTTCATAATAAATTTACAAGAAAGAACTTTAATTCTAATATAAGTTTTGGATTAACGTGCTAAGAACCATGTCTTTTCCGTGCCTTATTCTGGTTAGCTTGCAGCATAAAGTCGCTAGTTTTGTACCCACTGATGATTTTCATAATATTATTTTGTTAGAGAATTAATCAATCGCTTTATGCTAGCGTCACACAATGCTTTACTATCAATGCGGTACTTGGGCGTGGCCTATTCAGCATATGTTCTAGTCTTCCACATAAGCTATAATCTTCCTCCGCCCCCCTAGCGTAGCGTGGGAGAAAAAGTGTGTTGGGGAAAGGAGAGAGCATGGAACATTGTAATTTATTTTTATGGGACCTGTCACCTTGACAGCTGACAGCTGCGTGACCACGGCAGCTCTCTAATTCATCTGAAAGGGATAGCATTATTTTCAAATATCGCTCGGTTAGCAGATCACGGCGAGTATCATCTGTCTCTGTCGTGCGAGATGTCTGTATGGGATTACACATAATAGCAAGCAATACGTTGATATAAGCCATGCCCAAATAATGGATTGAAGAATAGCGTCGTGTGAGGCAAGCTTTAATCACACAATAATAATATTTATTATTCACTAGCTGGTACCCGGTATGCGTTGCTATGCCATTTAATAAAGAAATTGTTTCTTCATGCGTGTCCTTTCCCATTCGTCCCTTTCCCCTTCCTCTTCCACGTCCCCTTCCCGTCTTGCATTCCCACTCCGCCTCCTCAACCATCCCTCTCCCCACTCCACTCCCCCTCTTTCCCCATCCCGCGAACCCTCCTCCCCCCTCACAGGTTCCCCGTTCCCCACCCCCCTCCTGTATTCCATACATTCATTCCTGGTACATTCACTTTTGTACATTACTTGGTACATTACTCTTTTGATACTTTTGAATGTCAGAGTAAAATGTCTCTGAATGCCAACAAAATATCTTTAAATGTCAGTATCAAAAATATAACTCGAAATGTAATGCAGAAAGCCACATTGCACTGGTTTTATTTCTATTCTATTTATTTCATTGCAGTGTTTTTTCGCCTTTGTTTTTTGCAAAGAAAGATTAGGTGTGCATTTTTATCATTTGTATGCATGTCATTCTTACATTGTTGGAAGTGTAAAATACTTGTGCATTGATTAATTCATGCAGAGTTGTGTTATTAGAATTGGAAGCAGTTAGAGTTATTAGTAACAATTATTTTCACAATATTTTAGGCTACTACTTATTGTTAGTTAGTTAGAAACATTAGAAGTTTAGTAGCAAAAGTTATTATTATTTTACTGTGTGATATTCTTCCACTTGCACTTATGAAAATCAGGCACTTATTACAATTATAAATAAAACATGTCCATATTGAAATTTTTTAACAATTTATTAAATAAAATCATAATTACACTTAGATTTGTGACTTTAAAAATAATTAAGGCATTCCCTAATTGTAAAATGATTAATCCATGCTTAAAATAAATATTACAGCGTACAAAAACACTAATGAGAAAATTATTACATATATAACTTTGTGTCATAAATAATTTTTCAGTTATTTTTTTAAAATGTACAAATGTCACAACATATTTGGCACATATGTTTGTTCTGTGATTCTATGGAATAAACACGTAATCCTATACAATTTACAAGACAGAGTAAGCAGGGAAGGTGAGAGCTATTGCAGAACTAAGGAAGCATCTAACTAAATACATTCGGCTGTGCAGTTAATCTTTGTCCTCCGTAATGGATAATTCTGTTAAGAGACTGAAAATAGAAAAAAAAATGTGTTGAATATCTCTCTATCCAACAGACAATTCCCTTGATGATCTTTTCATAAGCCAGAAAGCAACAAGCTGTTTACATCCTAGTTCAAGCGGAACAATAAATTAAACCATGCGCAAGGCCACACACTCTATATTTTCATTAATCTTTAACCAAATAATATAACCTACTGTTTCAGATGAAATATTGTACATTCAATGTAATTTTTTTAAAATTAAAAATAATTGACCTTGAAACAGGTTGTTAGTAACGTTGAGGAATGTATCTAAAAAAATATAATATTGATTACAAAAAGGCAGGAGGTCATTAAAAACCTAAAACCGAAAAATTCCCTCTGTAAGAAATGTAGCTTGTTTCTTTCCGCTGCAGTTTAATATCTATAGTCTAAAATTTGTCACCTGATTATTGATTTGTTCAGAAGAATTGTAGGGGAGAGCCATTTGAAGATTTAACAAGTTTTCACCGTCAAACAAAAGAATTTACACATTTTTAGAAAGAAAATTGATCTCTGATATATTATTCTACTTTTTAATGTTTCTATTTTTGAGAGTGATAATTCATGGTGGAATTCCATTATAATATATTATAATAAAACGAATATAAAATTTTATTCCACTTAATTTTATTTGACCGTAACCGGTTTCAGCTCGTTAGAGCCATCTTCAGATTGGCACAAATAATTCTTAGTCTACGGTTTATATACACAACATATTGGGGAGGGGGGATATTAAAATATATATTTAGATTAGACCATTCCAACTCCAATGTAAACATATATCCCTTCAAAAAGCAATAAAAAAATACCATACTTCATAAATATAATAACAATTTGAAAATAAAATTAGGTCATTAGTAACTCATATTACTCGTAAGGTTTTTCCCTAATCATCTTTGAAGTGAGCTACAAACCCAAGCTTACTGGAATTACCAAAATATTTAGAAATTCGACACTCTAAAACAACTTAGCAACAAATATAAATATTATAATTGATTAAAATCCCTGTAGACCACCCCTCTCCCCCTCCCCAATATGTTGTGTATATAAACCGTAGACTAAGAATTATTTGTACCAGTCTGAAGATAGCTCTGACGAGCTGAAACCGGTTACGGTCAAATAAAATTAAGTGGAGTAAAGTTTTATATTCGTTTTATTATAATATATTATTTTACTTTATTTTTTAACACTCCAAACTGGAAACATTTATCAGTTTTCTGAGAAAATATTTTTAAATTTTGAGACAAATCCATAGATGGCTACCGCTGCACCGTAGCAAAACAACAGTTAATTAGAATTATTGATAACTGAACAAAAAAATTGAAAGTTTGCCATGCTGTGTTCAATATCCAGATGCAATAATGCTTGAATATTTGGGATACTGACTAAATTCCTAATTTTTTCTAAATAACCCACTTTTTGATAGGATGTCAACTAAAACAGCTAAATTCATCTATGATGAGTTGGTTTTTTATGAATTTTATCAAAAAGTGGATATTAAACAAACCAATTATCGGGTGACGAGTTTTATTCAAACATTCAGGAGTTTTGGAAGAATTGATCCACAACCCACCATTTTAGGCAAAAAGTAATTTGTATTCTATATTATATATATATTATCATGTGTTTAAAGTACATTCTTTCATGTCTCTTTTATCATTTCAACTTCCATAAATACATTTTCTTTCTCTTTACTTCAAATTCTTTTTGTAAAAATCAACGATTATAATACTTATGGGTTTAAATAATATTATATAAAGAAATGTGGGGCGATTGACAGTCAAAACCCATCATTTTTAGGGAACTATCTGGCTTAGCTCCTTTCGCCTTAACATAAAATGGATTTACAAAATAACCTCCAGCGACTCGGCACAACTTGGTAAGATTTGAAGATCTATGATGACCTTTCTGTGTATTTTTGCTCAGGTAAAGCAATAAATGTTGTTTTTCCCAAGTAATGCTATTTATTTATAGTATTTTTTTATCAATCAAATTTAAATATATAACTCAGTGAATCAACACATCATTTATTTTGAAATATTTGAATAACGAAAAGATAATTTAAGTATAAAGATAATAAAAATATATCAAAGGCACACATACAGATCATGCATTCAAAATTATACACACATGCAAATACAAGAAAGCATCTTCATTGAAAAGCGGTAAAAAAAAAATTAATAAAACTTTAACCAATTTTTTTCATCAAAGTTTAAGATTTTTTGGTACATCCTCGATTTTCATTGTAAATGTGGTAATTCTTGTTTATTTACAAATCTACAGTGCATTGGGCGAGAAGAAAGGTGTACAACTATACGGAGATAAGTGTAGTGCATTGGAAGGCATAATATTGTAAAATGCATGCCCTAATATTTTGTAAAATTCTTTTAGATGGCTGCAAAGATTAAATTTTATGTGTATACTATGAATGTGCATAATGGGCATAATCAAGATGTCAAAATGTATCGAAAGATTTATTGTGATTTGGGGTAGTATGCCGTGTTGCGCTACCTCCTTCTTAAGCAAACGTTTCGGACAGCATCACGGTGTCCATCATCAGGGCAGATATGCATCAGATCGAATTGTGGAAGAGTGTTTTTTTGGATGCATCTCCAATCCTCTACGAGCTGGTATTATGGGATAATTTTAAATGGTTTTCTGCATTTAGATTTGGTGTAGCCATCAATTGCCGGATACCAAGAACTATTTAGCTTGGCCCCGTTGTCTCTATTAATATTAATAGGATTTTCTATTTGCCTCACACAGTATTTATTAAACATCTGCCCTGATGATGGACACTGCAATGTGATCTGAAACGATGGCTAAAGAAGGAGGTAGCGCAACACGGCATAACACCCCAAAAATAAATCACAACAATACTTTTGACAGCGAAAATCTCAAATCATATCTTTCAAAAGGTTGTATGTCTCATCCTTCATAATATTTTTTTTAGTTAATTTTGTAAGTGAGTTGGAATGAATTAATGACATTTTTAAAAGCCAATTTATCAACAACAACAAAAAAAAACTGATTAATTTGAAACATCATTTGAAAATATATTAGAATATTTTGATTGTGCCAATCATTGTGCGTAGTGTTCATTCATGTTCGAATATTGTTTTCTTGTGTGTAAATTAGGTTCAAGTGATTGCTATGAAAATCGCAAGTGTGGTGTTTATGGGATACTGAAAATATTAACCTCAATTTTCGATTGGGGCGTATAATTTTATGTTGACAGGGTAAATAAGTACAGCCTATAAATCAAAGAAATATTTGCGGTTCATGGAAATTCCGATTAATGACATAGAAGTGCCATTACAATGTAGGTTATCTTGCAGATCTGATAATGAACAGAAGCAAACCTTAACCTCTGACAGGCCGGAGACGCGCCGGCGCGCGCGTCACATGCGCATGCGCGAGAAAATAATTCAAATATTTGAATAATATTGTCAACGAAAAACTTTTGGTCTGCGATTTTGACCCTTCTATGTACAGAATTTGTATGAAGAACAGTGTCAGAATCGCTTGCGCCATCATTACTCTAGGTGGTGCTAAAAGTTTCATTCACCTTGTCACCCTGGAACATTTTAAAAACGATTTTATCCATGACAATCCGCTGTCAGAATTTGCCGCGAATTTAACCGTCACAATTAATACGTGTATCGCGAATAAAATATCGTAAAACCTATTAATTTACGTAATAAATGCAAGTAATGTGGTTTTGGTAGATAGTTTATTGTGTTGTGAACGTGTTTCAGTCAATAAAATATACAATAGCTCAAAATTTATCAACAAAACATTCAATTCAAAGTGGTGGTTTTTTAGTGTTTTTTTGCGAAGTTCCGCGAATTTCCGCGAAATGGCCTGGCCTCTCAGAGGTTAAGAGTGTATTTAGGTAGTTTTTAACCTGTAAACTTGCGTTTAGAAATTGAAGAATAAATTCGCAACACTCATTTCAAATATCAAATTTCTTGGAAATTGTATCAAAAGCTACAAAATAAAAACTGAAAAGATTAAAATAAAGTATTGGTGGAATTAATTTACGCAGCGCACGACAATACGACAAACTATCGAGTTACAATCTACATAAATCGATCATCCAATTTGATTAGACGGACACCCCCAAATACTAAGTTTTGAAAGAATGAAGAAAGCAAAATTCGAATGCTCACCATAAATTATTTACTCGAATCCGTGTTTTACATTTTAAATATGCTATAAAATAATACCGGGTGGCATAACGGTCCGGTACATTAGTATTACATGTTGAAATATCCTACTAGTGACCTAGAAAAGATTTAATTTAAGATTAATTCACTACAAATTTTTCTGTATTATAATTGATTTGTTGTATTTATGAGTATTCTGAGTTTTGTACCAGATAGAAGGTACACTTTTACACAAAACTGAATACTCAACTCAAATTTGGTTTTTTTCGGAGATGTCTGACTAATCAACTAGATAATCGAAATGTAAGTAAGTTAATTTTGGGAAAGTTAATTAACCTTTCAGAATGCAATCTATTCCATGTTTTGACACATGTAATATGTGTTTTAGTGAAACTCGTGGATCACATACGCGACAGCGGCGTAGATAAGATTGAAAGGAATGTATGATACGGCATGTAAAAGAGTATAGATGGGGACAGTTGTTGGGTTTTTGGGATATGAATGTTGAAATACTCACATGGATCCGGGTTTCCCGATGAGCGGATGTTGCATGGTGAAGCCGCCCGGACGATCGGGGAACGTCCGCCGTGCCGAGCGCGGCGAAATGAGCGACGGAATGTCGGAACTGTTAATGTTATAATACGTCTTGCGCGGGAGGAACGGCGACGGCCGCGTCACGTCGTCCGCATTTCCCACCGTCGACAAGCTGCGCTGCGGCATCAGGCCTCTGCTCACACACACAAAACAAACAAGTGCTACAGGAATGCGTGCCGATACGTGCATTGATTCACGTACGTGCAGATTCACATACATGCGTTGTTCACGTATGCGCTTGCTTCACATACGCGGAAGACATGTTACAATGAAGACAAAAAGGTGCTAATTTATCATTTCAAAGTATGATGTTTAAATTTAACCTTTAGTATTTAGAATTTCTTATAAAACAAATCTAGAGCAGTTAGCATAAAGCATAATAATACTATGCAGTTCTGTTATTAATATAAAATACATATTTAACAAATAGGTACACAAAAATATCTATCAGCATGTACAGAGGGGCTAGTATATAGAAAAACATTTCTAAAAATATTTTGAACAAAAACATTTTTAATAATGCAATTACTTTAAAAAAAGAGAAATAAAAAGCAGTGGAAATGATCATGAATTTGTGTATAGAATATTAGTACATATTGCTTTTGATTGATATAAAAAAGGATTAATTACATTTTAAAACATTGAAGTTTTTGATGATTTGAGAAGAAAATGTTTATAGTTAAGTCGGTGAATAAATAAGAAGTCAAATGACATGGTGCACAGACATGTTAAGTGCAATTTTTTTGTTAACACATCTCTAAAGGAAATTTAATTAGTTAATACACTAGAACCCCATTAATTCGAACCCCGACTACATTTGAAATTGTATATTCAAAAATTATTTCAGTCTGCAGACGAAAATTTGTCAATGTAATTCAAAAGAATTCAATTTGCAAGAAAACAAATAAAATAATTTCGTAAATTTGAGTCTGGCAGACTGTCCGTGCGGTAAAAAGCCGTAAAATATCCAGTTAGGGAACGTACCCATACTACGTGACCAACTTTTTGCAATTTTTAACCCCCCCCCCCGGTGACCAAAAACCTAAGCAACCCGCCGCTCATTTGTATGGAGCGTGACATTTTGAAGACCCCCCCCCCCCCACCCCTAAACGTGTCACGTAGTATGGGTACGTTCCCTTACGAAGTTATACATCATTCTAATCTGTATTATTATTTTGTAAATCTCTATCTGACAGGCCGGCCGCATCATTACGATTTTACTTTTGAGGGCCGCCTGCAAAACTCGACTTTTCGTTGAATCATTTTTTTTTCATAAAATTTCTAATTATGTGAGAATTCACTAAATCAAAATTAGATTTTACCGGTCTCGTGGATTTTGAATTAATGGGGTGCTACTCTAAATGTTTCATGAGAAATTTACATTATGATATTAATTCATTATAATCAAGTTGATAATATTACATTAAATCTATTAACACGTGAGGTGCACAATGCCATCGAAAGAATGAAAGAAAACTCAGTAGATTCGTCAATCATATTTACTTGAGAGATCCTGGAGCGCTGGGCACTCGGGCCAGAGGCTGTCCGCGGGGCGAAGTCTCAATCTCCCCACCCATGGACTGCGTCATGACGGGGTCCCTGCCCTTGTCCTTGTCGGACTTGCCAAATACGCCAATCTCACGCAGCCGTACGGACCCGCGGCCCCCCGTGTTCCTCTCGAAGGCCTGCCCCTGGGGCGAGGAGCGCTGCGGGGGTATGGGGGCGGGGGCGGGGACGGGCGCGGGGGGCGAGGGGAGCGAGGGCACCCCCACCAGGTCCTCAAACTGGTTGCTGCCGTTCTGCTGCCTGGCGTACTGAGCCATGAGCTGTACTAGGGAGCTGGAATGATAACATATTAAAAAAGTTAAAGTTTAAAAAAAAATTGATGTCAAGAAGGGGTATTGAAACGGACATCACAGTACGAGCCCACAAATGAGATGGGTTGATGACTTAAAGAGAATGGGGATGATTGTGATCCTGCGGCTGCTCCACGATAATCACAAGTTAAAAATCTGTTTTTTGAAAAATGTGTTACCTGTCAACTGGGGAGACGGATCGAGTGGATGTTCCGGAGCTGATCTCATTGTTGTTGTAGCAGATGGTGGAGCCCGAACTGGAGGCAGGAATCAGGCCCAACATCTCACTGTTGTTCTTTTCCGCCAACATTTGTCTCAACACCGTTTGTTGGTGCCCGCTCTCTGACTGGATCTAAAATATTAATACATAAAATCACACAATACAAAACACTTGTACAACAACGTACATGAAACCAATTAATCAATTTAATATTCAAAATACAATACGAAACTCATAGCATAACCGGGACACGGTGAATCTAAATCACATAGAGAATCCAAAAAAAACTTTTTTTTCCAATCTGAGCATTTCCATTTTTTCTAAACTTTACTCATTCTTTTTTGGCAACCAAAGGGTTAAAAACTTTTGGTGCCGTGTCTGTACTTCAACGTATTTTAAAAGATATTAAACAGCTGATATTAACCCCTTAGCGATCGATTTTTTTTAAAATTTGAGCTAAAAAATTCCAACTTACGACTCGATTACTCGAAAGCGAAAGCTCAAAACATAGGTTTAGAACTTTTTTTATTTAATAAAATTCCTTTCCATACTACCATTTGTACTATGAGTTTCCGTATACCGTGTAAAAAAATAAATAAACAAAAATTACTATAAAATAGATTGCTCCTATTTGACCGTGCCTTTCAAAGACAAAACAAAGTCACTCAAGCAATAAATATACCAAGCAGAACAAATAAAAAATCACAATTTTCGAAAAAACTTAGAAAGTTGATCTACAAAATAAACACAGAAAATCAAAATAAAAGCATGTAAAAATAATTAAATGCATTGGAAAAATATATTAGAGCATAAAAGAATATTAGGTACCTACATCATATGTACAATATTGTAAATGTAAAAAAAAAGCTAAAGAAGATATAAAAATGTTTCAAATTCTAATATTTTTAATATATTAAAAGTTAATCAAGTTCACAACTCCACACCTCTGGTTATTTTATTGACAAAAATATGTGCACAATGTTTTATAGAGACTTACGTTTTGTGATTTCTAATTCAAATTGTACAAATTTTGGTAAAAATGATTGAAAACAACAATAAAATAAGGTAAACAAATATATTATAATATATAAAAATACAAAGTATAAAATTATCAGTTTTTACAATGGTACTAAACAATTCTAACGCAAGAGGTGTGAAGATAGCGAAAATATCTGTAAAAAGTAAACAAAATAATGTACGAAGATTGTTTACAATCCACAAGAAACAAAATTAAAGATACAATATAAAAAAGCAATAAAAGATACAATATAATGAATTCGATGTAACTAAGATATGAGTGTATTTCAAATTTATGCATTAAAAGTACCTATACAATTTGTTTTTGGGTGTTTTGGGCCGAAATGTTGTAAATTATTTTTTGTTGAAAAGCGTGAGAATAAGGAATAAAATGTATGGCGATATAATGCATAGGTAAGTTAAGACAAAGTAATCAACCTCTTGCAGCTTGGCCTGGCTGTCCTTGAGCTGCATCTCTTTATGGGTGGCCTCGTACATCTGGTTGATGGTGAGGTTGTACAGTTTGTCCAGAATGTATCGGGCCTCTCCCAGATCCTGTATTTGGTTCATCAGGATCTGGATGTCGCCTTGCTCCGGTGAATCCTGAAAAAGAAATTGTTAAAATTATTTATCAAAGTTGTTTATTGCACCCCGAGGTGGCACAGAATGCAAAACCAACCCACGTTTATCAAACCATCTCTTTCAAATGCATAATATTCATCACGCTGTCTCCCTCGCGGCAATGACTCAAGCTGTCTTCAGAATGCGAAAGCATTTTTACTAGGTGACATAGTGCCTTCTCGTTTATTGTATGGCGCAAAAAGAGACAGAAGATGTGATATTTGGGACATTGATAAATTGACCCAGCCAATCATAGGTGCGTGGGAAAGAAAGCTTCCATGATGTCACTACTTCCCGCTGCCCGCTATCTCGCGCTACATTTTCAAATAAATTAGAATAATACCAGATGTTTTTATTTTTGTAATATTCATTCACAATATCATTTTTGATTGTCCATCTTATAATTTTGGGAGGTTATTGACTAAGTGACCCGAGGGAAAGACCGCCATTGGTTTCACCCATTTTAGGTGAATTATCTCACGGCCATTGCTCCCAATCCAACTGATCAAATGTTGAGCTGAAATTTTGGCTCAACACTCCTCAAATGCAAAATACGCTCTTCTCAATGCAACTCTCTAACCAACAGGCAAATTGAGCGTTACTAAACAAATCACTTAGCTGCTCGGAGACTCGGATTGATTGATCAAAAAGTTGGGAAAAACGATCATTACACCTTGAATGACTTAACCGGTCAAAGGCCATGACATTTCGCGGAAATTCGCGGAACTTCGCAAAAAAACACAAAAAACCACCACTTTGAATTTTGAATTGAATGTTTTGTTGATAAATTTTGAGCTATTGTATATTTTATTAACTGAAACACGTTCACATCACAATAAACTATCTACGAAAACCACATTACTTGCATTTATTACGTAAATTAATAGGTTTTATGATCGTTTTATTCGCGATACACGCATTAATTGCGACCGTTAAATTCGCGGCAAATTCTGACAGCCGATTGTCATAGAAGAAATCGTTTTAAAAATATTCCAGGGTGACAAGGTGAATGAAACTTGTAGCGTCTCCGAGAGTAATGACGGCGCAAGCGATTCTGACACTGTTCTTCATACAAATTGTGTACATAGAAGGGCCAAAATCGTAGACCAAAAGTTTTTTGTCGGAAGTATTATTCAAATATTTGAATTATTTTCTCGCGCATGCGCATATGACGCGCGCGCCGGCGCGTCTCCGGCCTCCCAGCGGTTAAAAACTAAAAAAAAAAAAATTTTAGATTTTATTTTATGTATTTAACAGTGAAATGAAATTGGGGTAGGTATCTCCTTATTAGATTTTCCTCAATATATGAATGTGTTCCTTTTTTAAAGTGAAACATAAAAAAGGAAAGAAGTTTTTTGACTGACAAGATTTATGGAGGGAAAACACATTGAGGTTAAGAAAAGGTTATGAGATTGGTTGGGGGTTAGAGAAAAAAATGTGTTGTAATAATAGTGTAATTTGAAAATAATAAACTGGAGAGGAAGAAAACATGTAAACGAAAAGTGAACTGTAACATGCAAAAGTGAACTGTAAAATTTTTAGGGTTGTATTTTCACTGTGGATCGTAAAGAGAACTTACAGATAAGAATTAATAGTGATTATATCAAATATTTGAATAAATTTACCTTTGTTTCTTCCATTTGCATGATTTGATGCTGCGTTTCGGCTATACTATCCTGCAGATACTCAATGTTAGACTTGACCGTGTCCAGCTCATTATCAATGTCGATGGTATCGAATCGGTTCATCACGGCCTGGTTTCTCCGCTGCTTCAGCCTCTCCATCTCCTTGCCCAGGAACTCCCTCTCCACCAGGTGGCGCTCCATGTCCCGCTCCAGATCCCCGACGGCCTGCTTGTTCAGGGCCACCTTGCTGATGTTCTTCTCGATATTCTGCCATTTGCTCTTTGCGGATTTTGGTGAAAATGCTTTCTCTGGAAATAAAAAATCGTTTTGGAGGTTAGAAACTGATTCTCTACTGCTAACTATAAAAATATGATATAAATATCACGCTGCTCTTGACAAACAAGCTATTTGAAGTAAATTGGCAGATAGAAATGTTTGTAACAATAAAAAAAACAACACATAGATGTTGTTTTCTTCAATAATTTCTGCAGGTGCTAAGCATCAAGAGATTGGGTGGACAATAGGCCACTTGCATCACATTAAAAAAAAAAAAATTCCGGTTTAGGCAAATATTCTAAGAAAATCTGTTTTTTTTTTTTTTTTTTAATCGTATTTTTGAAACCCTGGTGATTTTTTGAAAATTTCAATCAGAAAAATCAGACCATTTTTTATAAATCGGAAAGACGGAACATAATTTTATATGTGCGAAAAAAGATAATTACGTAGCCGAAAATCATTTTAAAAAAAAGAACGTTTTCCACACGAATAGCACAGGAGAATAACGAGGCATACTAAAAATATTACATCTCATAAATATTTTTTTCCTTGATCCATCTTATTGATCATAAATCATTATAATATACAACGTCTACATTTATAAATCCAATGTAATATACTTGTACTTGTAAATTATAATAATAATAAGAATATTATAAAATTTGATTTTGATAAAATCAGCACCATAACCATTATACCCCTAAAACACGTACCGATATCTAAAATGTACGGGGTTCTCTTCACAAGATCTGTCAAAAAGTCAAACCAAATGATAAGTTCGCAGAGAACAAACAATAAATCTAGTGAACGAATTAAAAAATTCGCCTGAAATCAAAGTGATGCCATATAAAAAAAATAAATCAGTGTGGAATTTTACAAAATTAATAGGAACATTTTTGGAGACGGGACATTTTCATGTAGTGACGTCAAGAGCCCAAATAATGGATTTATTTATTTAAAAATAAAAAAAAACTACATTTCTAAAAAAAATTTACTAACGTTTTCGTAATCTTAGTAAAAAGATCTATCCACACGATTTTTTCCAAGTCATTATGAAATCCATGCAAGTGGCCTATTAGCCAGTCGGATGGATCGGATTTGATGGTCACAGCTGTACAGACCGACTTCCTTTTCAGAAGAAGTTATGCTTAATGAAAAGGCATGTAAATTAAAACTCATGTCTTGGTTTTGGCATTTTGAAAATTAACTGCTAAAGCAGGAAAAACATTTGCAAAGAGTTATTTTACTAAAATGTTAATAAAAGAGCTAGAATACCTGGTCTTCTTCCAGCCACCTTGTTGCTCATAGTCTGCCTGTTTCCCTTCCTCAGGGCTGTCACCTCCTCCTGCTTTCTCTTCAGCACCTGCTCCTTGAGACGTTTCTCGGCCTCCAGCGACTTGATAGTGTTGGCGTCCTTGCGCGTCACCTTGCGCAGCTGCGCAATCTCACGATTGCGTATGGTCTCCGCCTGCTTGTGGCGTGCTGACTCTTCCTTCATCTTGTTGAGCAACTTAACCTGTCGGAATGAATCATTTCAGATAAGTTGGATTGTGGGATATTCTGACATGTTTTACCTACCATCCTATCGTAAAATTTTGAAAATTACAGTGGCTTTCTTTTAAAGTCACTTATTACACTGCAGAATGGGAAGGACTGTGGACGGAAGAAAAATGGTTGGGGATTGGAGCATGTACAGAATATTTCTGGAAAAGGTCGAATTCCATCTTGTGTAATGTCTTGATGATTTTAGCTATTCAAAGAAGTAGCAATTCCGACAGTTGATCCCAAACTTTCATAGTTCGGTAATGTATAGATGTAGTAAACTTTTAACCAGGTTCATTTAATTCTGCACAAAAGTTAGTATGTAATGGTAACCACTTTTGTCAAATTTATTACAATATACGAAAGTAAAAACTTCAACGGTTAAAGTTGATTTTGTAAAGTGGAATAGATTCACTTTATTGAACCGAATCTTACAATTATTACAATCGCTGTTTCTGTTTCTAACGAATAATGAATGTAATAAAAAGAGGGGTTTCAACTGAGATTTGCAGCAGAACACTTGCAGTACCTTATTCCTCTTCATATCGGCGAGCTCGTTCTTCATGGATCGTATTTGATTGTCGCAGGAGGCCTGCGCGCGCAAAAGCTTAGCGTGCTCCTTCTGCGCCGCCTGTAGCCGCTTCATCTCACGCTGCATGTCGCCCAACTTCCTCTCGTACTCGTCCTTCACACGCTTCACCTTCTCTGAGGGTTGGGCCGTCTGGGTGGAGCCTGCAAATACACAACTAACATGTAGAATCTCACTGGATTTCTTATTTGAACATTCTTAAGAGAAAGGTCCGAAAGCGAGAACTTCTTCCTTTCAGAATGCCCCATTAAACAGAGCAATTCAACTGCTTAACGATTCTGCATTAAGCATTGACATCTTCAACGTTACCTATAGAGAGTTCAGTAACTATCTTTTGACATGCGTCTCAACATAGTGAAACTGCCCCCTTGGAATTTTTTTCCTCTTAAATTTTGTAATCTTCTCCGTAATAATTTGGTGTATAACTGTTTTATGGAGAACCTGAAAAAATAAATAAATATCTCACCGTAGCTGGCCAAGACCTTATCTCGCTCCTCCTGCGTGAGCTTGATCTGCGTGTGCAGCGCCATCAGCTTGTCCTCGTAGTGCCTCCGCATGGAGTGCAGTCTGCGCTGCGATAGCTCCAGTTCCTCGATCAGTCGCTGCTTGGTGTCGATGTCGCCGCTGAGGGAGGCCAGTTCCACTCCCAGAAGGGCTACCACTGGAGATAAAAAAGACCAATGATTTTGTATGAATTAGAAAGAAGAAAGAAGAAAAAAGAATCCACTGATTTCTTCTGATGCTGGTATTCTGGGTATTATAGTTAAATGAAAGAAGGCTTAAAATGGTAATTAACTATCATATTTTTCAAATGATTGTTTAATTCTAATGGTATATCTGATAATAAAAATATAATCCTAACCACTCAAACGATGGGTGTTCGGTTTTTTATTTGGCCATGTGTAAATAATATCATACCTCCAAATATTGAAGTGGAAATATATAATCTACTTGCTGTGGTTTAAAGCCAATGAATTCACCTAGACTTCCACTGTTTATCCCATATTTACAGGTTCAATAAAAATAAAAAAACTCACCTACCCAAATTTGGGTAGCCATCACTCGGTTAAGTGTGTTATAACTTATAAGTAGGCACTTAGGTTTCATAAAAAAATATTAAACTGTGAACAATCATGGGATAATCTGAATTCTTCACAAAATCCATTCCAATTTTGAAAATGATACAAACTTAAATTCAAAGCAAATCTGAACTCACTGAACCAGAGTTACAATCACAGATACGCAACCGAAATTAGTATCTTTGTTGATGGAATAATACGGTAAAGAAATGCAATTTGAAAATCTTTGCAGAGGGTTGATTTTCTAACTAACTAATCTATTTCAATTAATTTGTCTTATTACCTTTGTTTTCTGAATCAGTATCGTCTTCAGAATCCGATTCATCCGACTCTCCGCTCTCACCCCCGCTCATCCCCTCCGCCCCCTCTCTCTCCCCAATCTCCGTCCCGCTGGCGAGGGTGCTGTGGCTCATCTTCCTGTTGAACTCCATCTCCCCCATGGAACGCGCCAACAGTTCTTTCTCTTTATACAACTCCCTCTTCGCATTATTCAGAACAGTAGACGAAGTATTCAATAGAGACACGTCCGGGCTTAAAATCAAGCTTTTACTCATGTTACTGTGCCTAGCTGAAGCTATATTATTTTTCTTTAACAGATCGTACATTGTATTGGCTTCTAATAACTTTGCTCTGAGGTCTTCGATTTCTCTGTGGTATTTCTGAATCATTTCGGTAACTCCGTTTTCTGTGCCGTTCTCGCCCTCGGATTTGATCCAGGAAGAGACAGCTCTCTCCGCAAGAAGCTCGCTGTTGTTCTGCGATAGTTGATCTATGGTTCCCTGCATGGCTTTAACACGTGTGCGTAGATTGTTGAGTTCACTGGAGAGAACCGTGTTTTCATGGAACATGTCGTTGATGCCTTCCTCGCCATTTTCAGATATTATCCTTTTACCCTAGAAATTATAACAAAACAGTTAGAAATTGAAGAAATAAACATTCAACTTCTAAACCAAATGAGAAAATCTTCTAGAAATGGACTAACGTCCCAGTTTGAAGGAATTTTCTGAGCCATTTTATTTCAGCTATGATATGTATTGTATTTGGCTGTATTTTTATATTTATTACCTGTTTGAATTCCAAAAGCTCCAACTGCAGCTGTGCAATTTCTTGTCTAAGAAGTGATATTGTTCTCGAACTCTTGTCCTGGTTGACAACAATCTTATTCTTAATATTCCTTGCTCGGTTTGCGTACTTCAATGTGTTCAACGTTTCCATAAAGTCTCGATCACTGGGGGAAATGCACGCTATCATCACAGTCTGACTGTTACCTGCCAAAAGATACATTAGTTTTAGTATTACATTTGTACTCCCAAGATTGTCATTGAAATCTTACAGTTTTTTGCAACCAGATCAAACACAGTTTGATGCAGTTCACACACGAGCGATGTGATCTCAAAGATTGAAAATTGAATTACCTCCGAGAGAATCCTGAAGAAGCCTGGTGAGTTTGGAGTCCCTGTAAGGCACATGGGAAGCCCTTTTGGACTTATCTCCCAGAGCCGATATCACATTTCCTAAAGCTAACAGGCCGCAATTAATTGAAATTCCCTCTTTGGCACGATCACCGGTGGCACCTACAATAAATCAAATTTATAAATATATATCCTACTACATCCTTAATAGTATCAGTGATTCAATATAGTATTTGTATGCCTTTCTTGATCCAATATTGTATTTTTTGCTTTTCTTGAACCAATATTATATTTGTTTGTCTGTCTTGAAAGAATTGAGTTTGTAGACGGACAAAACTGTTTATTCATATTGTACGGGCGCAAACAAATTATTTATCTTCATATTTTAAAGTGTAACAAAGTGTTTTTTCCTAAAATAATTCAATTAACGCCATCTGCGAAAGAGCTCATTATGAATACTTTTAAGTATACCCTTAACCTTACTTAAGTACAATAAACAAAAAAAATAATTAATATGAACGCTAACTTTAAAATAAAATAAAAAAAGTCAACATAATTTTTATAAGTAATGAATAAGTCGAAAAAGCAAGGGTCCAACTGGTTTTGGGGAGTTGTCAGAATTTGGCAATATGTCCAGCAAACAATGTGACAGTTATTGCAATTATGGTGAGAAGAGTAAATGATTTTGTAAGTAAGAAGTGATAATATCTTGACACCGAGATACAATAAACTGATAATGAATGAAGGAAGTAATGAAATATACTTTACCAGTTCTCTTAAGTCGTTCAGAGCCAGCTAAATCAACAAAATGGAACTTGGCTGTGAGGGTTTCAAATTCAGTTGTTGGGTCCACATTACCATCTCCATCACAATCTAAATCCTGAAATGTAACACAATTAAAATCATTACAAAATTGGCATCATCATTTTCTTTTCTATGATAAAATAGGCTTACAAACATAACATTTTTATAACACTAATTGCAACAACAAAGGATTTGATTTCAGAAGATAAGTCGACAAGGGACAATGAATTATTTTATTTATATAATAAAACAATGACTGTATTACTCACTACTTTACTGATACATGTCACCTGATATTAGCTATTTATGCTTAGCATATATAAGATGAATGGCCGTGCAGTCTTTTTCATGCAAAACTTAATTTTGGATTTGAGACCAAAATATCCAACCAAACTGAATAATTTTGTTTTAAATCAAAGGGTTATATAGCAAATTCACAACACTTTGCTCACCAAAAATATTTCGTCAATGGCCTATGTTTTAAAATTTAAAACACAAATAAATAAACAAAATAGCTCACATCTGTATTGGACATTTGCTGAAAGTTATAATTTTCTTTTTAGTTAGTAGGATATTTGGGCCTCAAATTCAAAAATAAGTATTGTACGAAAAAGGCTGCGCAGCTGTTCCTCTTAAATTCAAGAAAATATTTTAGACCTACCCAATTCCACCCAGCTAGATGCATAATATTAAGGCTGGTAAGTTTTAAACTTAGGTAAGTTAGAATATTTGTGGGTCAGGGGTGAAAAACACTTGAATCGTATTATAATTTTATACATAATCAAGGTGTTTGACCCCTGAAGAAGATGTTATAACCAGTGGCGGATCGTGACTTTTGGGTGTGCTAGGGTGCTAATATTAAAAAAATGGCATCATGGATGTTGTCGTACGCGAAAAATATTTTTATTTTTTTTCAAAAATCGCTGTTTTGTATGAAGATTTTTCAGGAAATCGGTGCGGCACACCGCCAAACTGAATCTTTCTGAAAATTTTCATACAAAAAACCGATTTTCAAAAAAAAATTTTAAAAAAAATTTCGGCTACAACAACATCAATAAGGCCATTTTTTAAATATCAGCACTCTAGCACACCCAAAAGTCACGAGCCGCCACTGGTTATAACCACTGGTGCGTTCACGCGAAGTAAATAAATTTGCCTCGATTGCTCGCGATTTCCCAGGAGATCATTTTTTAAATTTTTCCCCAACATTAAAAAAATCTTACCTTCGAACTTTAACATGGAAACATAAAAACTTATTTGTGCTATATAGCCAATAAACTAAGCTGTATTTTACCTTTTTCCCATATTTGTAGGATTTATAAAAAAAATATAAAAACATCGTAGTTTATACGATTTTTGAGGGCTATCATTCGAGTCAACATAGAATATTTTCGATTTCTGTATATTGTCTGTGGTATACTTGATAATGAAAGGTGCATATCTATGGAAAAAGAACTTCATTTTAACTGTAAACAACTGATCAAAAATTCAAAGTGAAAAAAATATTTAAAAATTTATTTTTAACATTGTTCTAAAATAGTCTACGAAGATCGGACTTACCACATCTATGGTCATAATAGATGAAGCATTTCATTTTAAAATAAATGGCTGGCCGGGGAAATGTTTAAAATAATTTTTATTTATTTATTTTTTTTTTTTCATAAAATTTTTATTAGTTACAGATATTTGTTTTTTTTTGGCTACCACATTAGGCTAATTAATGCCCGTGTTGTGGTAGTTGTACATTTAATATTTTAAATACCATTTAATAAATACTATTTTATTAAAACAGATGATAAAAAACTAAATAAAAATTTAAAAATACTTAAAAGTAAGTGAAAAATAAAGAGAAAAAAAAAATTACAATAAATGTTTTACGAATGGTAGGAAAATGTGGTCCAATTTTGGACCGCTATCAATCGCAGAAAAATAAAAGTGGTCCATTCTTCGACCATAATTGCTCCAGTGGATATAAACTTCATTCGCACGTAAGTTTAAAATTAACTGTTTCATTTTAGATTAATAAAATAAAAAATAGGAACACAATTAAACATGAAGAAAAATTTAACAAGAAAGTATTGTTGAAACATTTAACATACCTCAACCCTCACAAGTCTCTGCTGTTTCACATGCAGTGTGAACACAGCATGACTCCTACTGGAGTGCGTATTCATTCCGGTGGCTGCTGTGGTCCTGGAAAGCGCCCCCAGTCGCAGGCACTGCATGGCCTCGGCCGCACTTCCCACCGGCTTCAGGGTCACCCCCGACACCCGGATGCTCCCGTTGGCATCCTCGTGGATCTTCACCCGCCCGCCAGTCTGCAAAGTGTTTGATCTGGTTGCATTTTTTACCGCAAACTTAACACATTGGAAATGGTATCAGTGGCATTGAAATGACGTGGTTGGTTTAGGGTTAATTTATTGCTGTGGGTTAGTTAAGCGCTTGCATAACCAGATTTCACAAGAATTGGAGGGTTATGTTGGAGTAGGATTCTGATCTCCATCTCTTAAAAAAAGAAAGCGTTGTAAATAAAAGATGCCACTAAAACTTTGATGTGAAGTTCGTACACACACTTTGTGAAGGAAACTAACTTTAGAAGGGCACATTCATTTTTATAGCTCTAGCTGATCCCCGGCGTGCGTTGCAATGCCATTCAAAGAAATAAATTGATTCTCCTTGCATGTCCTTTCCCGTGTGTCCCCGTTCCCTTCCACCTTCCCCGCCTTCCCCCTCCCTCGTCTCTTCCCTCTCCGCGAACCTCACCTCCCCCGTTTCCCTTCCCCCTGCCTTTCGTCCCTGCCGCTAAAATATATGAAATACAAACATTTTCATTTATACAAATTTCATAACGCCAGAGCTTACCACTATATATAGTCTATATGTTATTCTGATGTATGAGCTACATTATTATTAAGTTACATTAAAATCCATTCAGTAGTTTTTGCATGAAAGAGTAACAAACACACACAAACAAACTTTCGCATTTATATTATTAGTAAGATGCTATGTACACATCAACCAAGTGTATATACTTGGTCGAAGTATGTACAGAATAGAACGAAAGCTGAAGTTGATTCCACATTGGGTCTCTATTTTTATTGAGCATTCTAAGGCATAGAAAGCATGTTCTCACTGATCTATTTCAGACATTCTATGAAATAGATCATTTTTTTAAAAAGAAAGACAAATATTGTCAGGTTACGAATATAATCTCCAATATTTGAAATCTCCTACTACTACAACAGTAAGCCGAAAATGATGCTTTGTCGTGATGGACGACTTAGCAAGCTGAGGAATCAAACACGGAACGCCTGGGTGGGACCCGAACTCGACGCCCACTCAACCACTGACCGGTCAATCATAGAACAGATGGGGTGAGAATGCGCCTTAAAAGTGTTAGGATAAAGATTTTTTCATACAACACAGTAAGAAGACAAGCATTCCCATGTTACGAATAACCTGACTATATTTGAAATCTCCCATATTTAAAACCTGAAAATGTTGCTCGTGCAATGAATTTGCAGAGGACTGAACTGGCGACCCCCCCAGTTGCTTACCCGATGATTTGAACCACACAGCTAAAAACTGACCATGGATAAATAAATATTAAGCACTTCTATTTTAACTTCCTCTAATCTCGACAAACAAATATATTTTGTAAAAATAGAACATAATGCCCTTTTTTTAACGCAAAGACGGTTTACGAATAGTTTAACTTAGGGGGCATACATTAATTAAATGAGCAGTTTTTCTTCCAATCTAGACTCCTCCTCCCCTTGGTGAGTTAAATTTGGGCCACTTCGTATATTCTTTTCAAGTAACGTGAGATTTTGCTGGACCCCCCCCCCCCCCTTTTGAGCTCACGTAATTAATGTATGCTCCCTTAGGCCATAGGCCCATTGTGCTGTTACCCACTTTACTTCAAACCTTTAACAATAACCCATTCCCTTCTATAAAGTTCACCAGGGTTGTTATTGGATATGTGGCTATGCCTTCTGATTCTACAGTGTGTCTCGCAGGTATCTGAGCCTAGTTCCCACCAGGGCGGGACATTGGCACCATAAGTGAATTGCAGTATCTTCATCCTCTTCACATTTTCTGCATTTATTAGTGTTTTCTACACCCGACAGCTGCATGTGCCTCCTAAGAAGGTAGTGTGACACAATTTGATTATTCCAATATGTTCCTAAATATAAGTTGTTTAGAGCGACATAAAAAGTGACAGAGAATACTGTACGAGAGAACGACAAACGTTTAGGTCAAGATTTTAAAATTAAAATAACCATTCATGACTAATTAACTAGTTAGTTAACTTTTGAAATGAGATACTTGTATCTACCTTTGAACCATAGGCGTCTCTGGCGGGGTCGAACAGATCGATGATCTCCTCGTTGTAGAGCTCCATAAACTGCGCCACTACCTTGAACTCAGGTGGAATGAGCCCCTGAGCCCGGCTGGTGCGACCACGCTCCTCGATGCCGTGGAACAGGTCCTGGATGGCGCGAGGAATGATTCCCATCTGCTCCTTGATCAGTTCCATGTCAAAGGCCGTGCCCATGGTGTAGGTCTTGCCGGAGCCCGTCTGGAAACAAAAATTGACGGGTTAATAATATGATTTCATATATTAATGGATAATATTGTTTTGGGGGGTGAACAAGGAAATATGTGGCAAAATTGGAAAAAAGTACTATTCTGCCTCATAACTCGGCTAGTTACTCGAAAGTGCTGGAACTGTGCATTGCAAGCGTACAATGGTTCGTACCTTTTCTGGAATGCGTGAGAGGTAGGTAGGTCCACGGCTCTGTTTCGATGAACTAGGTACCTACTGTTCAGTCGCGTACCGTCCATTTTTTTTTTTACAGTGAATACCGCACAAGAATCTCAACTGCTCCCGTCTGGAGCCAGGGAGACTATGGCATCCCCAATTGGGGTATGTTGTGAGGCTGAAGGTAGTGGGGAGGGGAAGGAGGTGGGGAAGAGGAAGGTTGGGAAGTACCTGGCTATTCAGATCTGGTCACCAAACACGGCTAAAGCCATTTTTAAGCAACGTTTCAATTCTGAATGGTGGTCTTAAACCAGGATGATGGAACGTGTGATCAACGACAAACTGCTCACATACCTCGAGAAGAACAAAATTATTAACGACCGTCAATACGGATTCCGGCAGAACCGCTCGTGCGGTGATCTTCTCGCTTATGTGACGCATGTTTGGGGGCGATGCCTGGAACATTTCGGTGAGACCCAAACGGTTGCACTGGACATATCCAAGGCCTTTGACCGGGTTTGGCACCGAGGACTTGTCAACAAACTGCATTCTTACGGACTTCCCGCATCCTTGTGTACATGGATTGCCGACTTCTTGAAGGAGAGGTCGATTCAGACGGTAGTCGATGGTTTCACCTCTTCCTCTCACTCGATAAATGCTGGCGTCCCGCAGGGATCGGTTCTGTCTCCAACTCTGTTTTTGTTGCACATCAACGACCTTTTGTCATGTGCACCAATTCACTGTTACGCGGATCACAGTACAGTTCATGATAGCTTTTTGTTTGACAAGCCCCCAAAGGGCTCACAAACTCCAACAGCTCGTAAGGCTTTGAAGCAAGGAATGGACGGTTACCTCGAGAGTGTTTTCTATTTGGGTAAAAATAATCTCGTTGAATTTAATGTTTCAAAGACCCAATCTTGTCTGATTACATCTAAAAAGGATTGCAATGAAAATCTAGTCTCTTTCAACGGAAGCAATCTTCCGAACAGGCCCTCCATTGATATGCTTGGTGTAACCCTAAGTGACCAGCTCAGGTATGGAGGCTCCATCGAAGCCAGAGTAAAGTTAGCCTCCCAAAAACTGGGCGTACTGTACAGGGCCCGCAGATACTTTAATAGTACACAACTGCTAACCCTGTACAAATCGCAAGTGCGCCCCACGGTTGAATTTGGCAGCCACCTCTGGTCTGGAGCTCCAAAATACCTGAAAAATACCCTCGACTCTGTGCAGAAACGGGCGGTCCGTTTGATAGATTCTCCCATCTTAACAGACGGATTGCAATCTTTAGAGCACAGGCGTCGGGTGGGAATGCTATCCTTGTTCTAGCGGTATTACAATGGAAGATGCTCCGAGGAACTAGCATCATTGATCCCTTCGGCACCGGTGCATAGTCGGGAAACACGCCAAACGCGTGCCCAACATTTGTACACAGTTGACATTTGTCACATGAGAACGGGTCGTTTCTTCGACTCGTTCTTGTGTTCAACAGCTCGGCTGTGGAATGATTTGCCGGCCTCTGTGTTTCCTCCTTCCTACAACATGGGTCTCTTCAAGACCAATGTTCATTCCTTCCTCTCCTCAAAAAGACCCTCCACACAGCATCCCAGATGACATAGGCCCTGAGGGAAATTATTTTCCTCAGGGCCTCCTGTGTGGAGTTAATGTAAAAAAAAAAAAGGGCGATACTGATAGTATCTTCCACTCTGGAACATGCCGCAAATATACTATATATTATTTTAAATGAATTAATTGTGAAATAACACAAATTAATCAAATAAAATTTATTTGCGCATGCCGGGTTCAAACCCGCGACCTCCGGATTGTGAGTCAAGAGTCTTACCCACTGGACTACGGAGGTCGTCCATGCCAGGCGGCTGACGGAAGCTCTAGTAATTTCGCTTGCATATATTTGAACACAGCCGCCGCTTCTGGAAACATCGATACGGTTCGGGGGCAATCCAAAGCGTGACGTAGCAAAGGCTGGTTGCTACATTACAATAAGAAAAACTATTAAAATCGGCGTGGGGGGAAGCAAAATAAATTATTTTAATTGTAATTTTGTTTAACCACTCCGGTATTTTGCGATTATGCAAGTTCTTTGTCTTAAACGAACTGTCAGATTTATAAAAACTTTGTGTTATTTCCGCTTCGCAATTAAAACTCTATAAATGAAATGAACGTAGCCGAAAACGTAACTCTATAAATGAATTGAACGTAGGCGAAAACTAAAAACTGTTTTAGAAAGGTTGTGAAATAAGCTTTCAAATTGTTAAATTACAAATAAATATTGTAAAAATGACTAACATGTTGTTTTTTATGTGAAAACAGTACTAAAATCACAGATTATGTAAAAAAAAAAATCACTTATTCTCTTGTATAAATGTATAATAAACAATTTTGTCACCTCACTTTTTTACCATCTCATACAAAAATATTAAATAAAAAATTAACACCGTCTTACGGCGCGTAGGCGATTTGGGGGGTGAAAACTGTTTCTATAAAATAGGAATGGACAACTTAGAATAGAAATGTAAAGCTTGATTCAATATGGATCTTCTACTTTTTGTTTTAGGGTTGTCACTAGAACAATAACAGAGTTATAACGATTTCTGTGGGAACACACGCGTTAGCGTGAAAACACACTTATTGTATATTGTCGTGTAAACACGCTTATGGGTCGGAGTGGTTAATGTCAATTTTGCATATAATATCTACTGAAAAAAAAAGAAGTTATAAAGTCTAATATATAAAAATGAATGTATTTATTATACTGAGAAACATCTTATCATCCAATATGATCAAAACTATCTATTTCTCTCTTGCCCAATCTATTCTACAATATGGTATAATCGGGTGGGGTGGGACTTTCAAAACTAACCTCTTACCTGTAGAAAGGGTACAGAGGTTGATTTTGAAAGTCATCTTACGAAAACCATCTGTATTTCCAACAACACAGCTATTTGACTCTTTTAGGGTTCTCAGTCTTAATAAAATTTTCAAAAAGAACTCATTATTGCAAACTCATAAAGATCATTTCAATCCATCAACAACAACATTCACAAACATAAATAACCGACCACAAAGGGGCAATTTAGAAATTCCAAAATTTAAAACGAGTGCTTCCCAACACCATTATGCTTATCAAGGTATAAAATTTTTCAATGCTCTCCCATATAAAATCAAGTCTGAAAAAAAATATAAAGTTTTTAAATCCCAAATAAAAACACTAATAGACCAACCCGACACTAATTATAACATTTAAATTCATCATCACAATAATAACAACAACAAAAAATAAACTAGAACATAATCTCTAAAAATATTTCATCACCATATCAAATTTGAAAGCAAAGTACATACGCATTATTTGCAGGCACCAAATTGTTACAACTTTATTATATGTACCTACTCTGACAATACTGTCAGTTATTATGTCCACTTGTCTTCATGAATATATATTTTATTTATATAAGTACTTGTAATAACATACTCTGTGTAACTATGCATTTTACAATGGCACTCCAAAATTCAAGCACGAGAAATGTTTTCTCTATTGAATTGGGTAGTTTCATTAAAAAGAAATTTACATATTGTTATTAGTTTTAAGAATCAAATGTTTTACTATGAATCTGTATACGTATGTATTTTTTTAAATAAAAAAAAAATAAAATAAAAATGTTTATTTGGTTGTCCCTTATGCGTGTTCCTAAACCATTCATCCAATTGTGATTAACTTTGGTGATTTGATGTGTGTTTGCCCGTGATGGTCAATATAAAATAGTAAGCTCTGGCGTTATGAAATTATTTCCTATACTATTCATGCCATGAAACTTTAATGAGTTGTTGTTAACATACCCACGAAGGTTTTTAATGTGTCGGTGTTCTCTGGCATTATGAAATTTGTATAAAAAATTGCATTAGGTGGGGAGTGAGATGTTTGAAAAATTAGTATTTCATATAGTTTAGCGGAAGGGGGGGAAGGAGGAAGGAATAGGGGAAAAAAGGAGGGGGGTTCGTGGGAGACCAAAAGATGGGAAGGCAGGGAAAGTGGAAGGGGAATGAGTGAGGGCAGGGGGGGAGGGGTGTTCAGGACGGAATGACGCGGGAGGGGGAAGATGGATGTGGAATGCGGGAGGGGAAGGGGACGCGGGAGGGTATGAGGGCGGGAACGAGGACGCATGGGAAAGGATACACAGGGAGAAACAATTTCTTTCTTTGAGTGGCATTACAACGCACGCCTGGTACTCGATGTGTTTTTTTTGTAAATTTGATTAATCTTATTTGTTGTCTTATTAGAGGTAAAGTCACAAGGAGAGAATCCATAATTGATTTATTTTGTATAAACTAAGACACATGTAGGTACAAACTGATAACTGATTTCCCGAAAATGAACAACAACAAAAAAAGTGAATATATGCGTAGTTTATAATATTTGCTAAGTAAAAACAAAAATTAAACTTCTAAATTGACGAATTTATAGAGCTCACGTTTTGTATCAGGACAGTTTTTGTGTCTGACAAAACAATGTTTTAATGCGAGATACGTTTTAAGATTTTCACGGCCAAAAGGATTTTCGTTATTTGTTTATGGGGTGTTATGCCGTGTTGCGCTACTGATAATGGACACTGCAACGCTGCCCGAAACGTTGGCTAAAGAAGGAGGTGGCGCAACACGGCATAAAACCCCAAAAACAAATAACGAAAATGTTTTAATGTGTTCTAATGCGCCATTTTAGTGGCTTTTAATTTTGACAAAATGACTTGTTAACTATAATACATCTATTTTCATAAGTTTTTTAAAACTTTTTTTTTATTTGACTGAGGTTTGAACCTTCCTACCCAGTAACCGGAATCAACCGCGCTACCAACGGAGCCAAATCGCGGGTTGGTAAGGCCAAAATTTATTTAGAATATTAAGTGCTTTAATTTCTTCGAATTTCAGAAAATTGCCATCAAAAGTTGATGGAATGCATTGTCATCGACAACGATTCTATCTGCCAAGATTCAGCTCGATCGGATGTCAGGAAGTGGATTAATTTCCACTTCCAAGACAAAACATTATTTAGACATTCATTCAATGACTAGGCCCTGAGGGAAATTATTTTCCTCAGAGCCTCCTATGTGAAACTCATGTAAAAAAAAAATCTAGAAAAAAAATTCACAAAGATGTATTTAAAAAATCTATTAGCGCTTGGCCAAATTACGAATAGATTGCCCAAAGTCTGGCAAGAACTGTCAATTATTAATTATTATCAGACCCCAAAAAAAGTTGCGACAAGACAAAATAATAAATATAGAAATATTCATATTAAAAATTAGGAATGCATAAATAATTTATAACTGGAAAAGGGTGGGAAAACGCACCTTATTCGTTTTTAATCGAACTTTTAGATGACAAGCAAAAATTCTGAATTTTTAATAATGCGTCATCCGTGAAAATATAACATAATATAATATAAAATCGGAAATGTACAAAATGCGTCCCCAAAATATTTCAATTTTATTTTTATAACCTACGAAAAGTAGCAACGAAAAAAAGGCCTAGCAAATTATGTACGTGTTTTTATTTTTTCCATTCAATCGAATTTTATTGCAAAACGGAAATATTTTGACCCTCTGACAAAATACGATCGAGGCCTGAGGGCAAAAACGATTTACGAAAAAAATGCGTGTAATGAAAATAGAGTGGCATAATTATAAAAGGCCTTAGTTGAGCCCTGTAGAATGTCGTAACATATCTGCCGTAAAATAATAACTGCTAAATTAAAAGCTTTTTAATAGCAACTGTCATATATAAAAGTTTTTAGTGAAAGCCATAAATCATAATCGACACGAAGGAAATCTCAATACATTTACGTTATGTTCGTATTTACATTAGAACTACCAAAGTTTCGACACCGAAAAATGATTTCATCTCGAAAAAAATTATGATCCGACAGTTGACAGTTGGCCTCCCGAAATTACAAATATTACAAATTCTTGACATAATTAATGTATTGTGTAATATTTACCAATTTTAAACCTAAAATCGATTTCAAAAATAGGCAAATTCAATAGTACGTTGGTATAGATATCAAATGAATTTATTTACAGTGTCGATTTTTTGTACTTATATACTGGTATATATTGGGTGTTAAGGGACGCACTTCACTTACTTTAACCAGTGATTCCTTACATTATTTGGAGTAAAAATGCTAATAAAATTTTTGTGTTCGGTGACTTTTTTGAAATTTTTTTTTCAAAATGAAACAAAAAATAATTTTTCCGCATGTCGTCCACTTCCACGTGGTTACCCAGTAGTAGACCGACCAATCCCTCACCCGCCTCCAACTGTCCAACATCTACCATTTCTTAGATTTTTGTAGAAAAAAAAAACATAAAAAATTTCACCGGAGACCGAAATTTCATTTACATTTTTTACTCCAAATAATCAGGAATCACTGGTTAAAGTAAGTCACGTAGTTTTATCATTGGTGCATTTGAATGTTTTATATTTTGGTTATTTGTCGGTACATCCTCTCTGCATACCCTTTCGGAGACACGTTACATTTTGTTGTAAGTAGGTACACCTTATTTTTCCTAAACCGACTGCAAATTGTATACAAGTGTACCGGGGGACCAATTGTCGGGGAATCAACTATCATGGAATCGATTAAAATAGTTTGAATGTCGATGGATAGCATATTACCCAGTTTTATTCACATACTAAAAATCATCTAAGGTTTTATTCGATGTTATGAAATACACACCGAGAGATTATTTATAGCAATATTATAATTTATATGTAAATCTTGTAGAGATCGAAAACACGTATGGTATGGAATGCAAGGTTACATTAAATATGTAATATTTTTAAAATATAATCTAAAACTAGGTTCGAAATAAATTATGATGTTTATATACATTTAATTTTCATTTTATTTGTGGATGTAGACTGATGTGACACCTCTATACAGTGTAAATACAGGGGAACTGTGTCTCCACCAGGTTGGTCAGCGTTGTGAGGCGGGTTAATGTAGGGGCTATAGAAAGGGATTTATATACGCGGGTCTTGAAGAGGCCCGAATAAAATGAAGGAGGAAAAACAGATGCCGGTAGCTCTTTCCACACACGAGCCGACTCACACAAAAACGAGTCGAAGAAACAACCCGTTCTCATGAAGCCTACATCAATTACTGTGAAGGGGTGTTCCGCTCGTGTCCGTAGAGTTTCAGGCACGTGCACCGGTGCATCGGGGATCAATGCTGCTAGATCATTCAAGCAGGCTCCATTAAAATACCCGTAGAACGGGCTCAGCATGCGTACATTGCGTCTGTGCATTAGTGACGGCATTCGGTCTGTTAAAAACGGATAGTCAATCAAACGGACCGCCTTGTCTTAAACAACATCAACTAGGTTTATTAAGTATTGTGAGGCTCCAGCCCAGAGGTGGTTTCCAAAATCAATTGTTGGGCGTACTTGCGATTGGTACAGGTCGCTATTGAAGAATCTGAGATCCCTTTTTTATGTGAGTATCGCACAAGAGCCCAACTGCATCCGTCTGGAGCCAGCGAGACTATGCCATCCCCAAATTGGGGTATGTTGTGAGGCTGAAAGTAGTAGTAGTAGGGGAGGGGAGGGTGATGGGAAAGAGGAAGGTGGGGAAGTACCTGGCTATTCAGATCTGGTTACCAAACACGGCTAAAGCCATTTCAAACAACTTTTCAAATTTGAATAGTGGTCTTACATCAGGGCGATACTAACACCCATATGTATAGTCGGTTCCTCGAGACCTCCTCCACTCTACCTTAGTCGAGGTCACCTCAAGGAAATCTTAAAAACTTCCTTGAAATCTGTATGTTCAGTTACGACTTCACCCTCCAGTGAGGAACCTCCAGTAAGTCGAGTCGAGGTTGAGTGAAGGAATGACGTCATTAAATTTCTTATTATTGTGTTGGCAAACTGTAGAAAATATGTTTATGGTTCACTTTTTTCGTCTATGGGCTGTCTTCCTCTGAGATTGTGTTCTACTTCTGTGGCGCTATCTGTCAATTCTGTCATTCAACTCAACTGTCGAGTGCAAAGAGAATTTGGTTAATTTGATTTCGTTCGTTTTTCATTAAAATTATTATGGCCGGGAGGCAAGTTTTTAGTGAGATGGAAAAGGCGTGCTTGAGGGAATTAATTATTAAGTACAAATTAAACACCACGGGAACAATCGGGGCAGGAAACCAAAATGTAAACAAAATTGCATGGGCCCAGCTTACCGAAGAATTCAATTCTGTTGAAAATAACAGCAAAGTAAGTAGAATACTTTACAATTTTATTTAACTACTACCTATAATCTTATAGCCTAACCTAAACAATTTTGTTTATATTAGAGAACAGAAGCCCAACTTAAAAAATGCTGGGATAATTTGAAGACAAGGAGGAAGCAAGCCCTAGCCCTAGAAAAAAGGGAACGAATGAAAACTGGAGGCGGGGCATACATACCTACACCGAGTTCCCAGGAGATTGACGATGCCCTACAAGACCAGACTGATGTAGAGATGCGGTTTGTCTGTGACAGTGCTAGATGAAAGTCAATGTAAGTTGTGTTACTTTTCTCCCTGGAGAGTTATTAGTTCCTTTGAGATAAACAAATTTTAGCTTCAATACAATATCATTAAAATATTTCAGGTATTGAAGTGGTGGATGAAATAATTGTGCAAGATTTCCATCTTGGTCAAGCTGCGGGTCAAAGTCTTGAGCAAGAAAACATCGGACAAGAACTTGGTTTGTTTATTTATGCTTATATTTATCATTAGTACCTAATACATATATTTTTAAACTTTTCGATAAACAGGAGATATATCTTTTAACAGGACGATCTCCTCCTCGGCGATCAGAGTCACAATTGCCTGACCATGGTGCTCGGGCAACTCAAAGTCAAGGTGAGGTTTTGGATTTTATTTTATATCATACAGTGAGTAAAAAAAGGTACAGTCACATTTGAGGGCATGATCCTGCTAGAGGCATATGTTTGTTTGATGAATACTGACATTTGTACCTGAGTCATGGATTTTTGTTATTATAAAAACTAATAACAAAAATACTTTTGGCCGTGAAAATCTAAAATTATATCTGAGTCATGGATGTTTATATTTATAATGTGTTTATTTCAAAGAAAAAGTATTTATGTGGAAGGTATATTAACCACCCAGAATCTACAGAACAAGCATGTAGTTGTTACAGTAAAACTGATAGCGCTCTGTGTACAATTTTCAAAAAAATATTTATTATTATTTATTAGTAATTAAGGGAAACTCGTTGGTACATGGTCAATCTGCTACTGTGTATATACTCCTTTCAGGTGCAACAAATACACGTGCTCGTGTTATTACGGAAGAGTTCAACCTTAGAAAAGCACAGTATGATCGAAATCAGCGAATGGATGAAGAATTACATGAATTGAAGGTTGCTGAACAAGAGTGGTTAGTGAAGGCAGCACAAGAAAAGTATAATAAGGCTCGCCTGGAGAGAGAATGTGCCGAAGAGCTTCTCCGTTTTAACCAGGTCCAACGGGAGGAGGAAGAACTTAGGTTACAAATGTTAAAAAACAAAAAAAATGATTTTTAAAATTTTGTATATTTTTTTGTTGTTGTGTTCTAGATTAACAAACTAAAATAAAAAAAATAAAAAACACAAACCATTGTTTTTAAGTTTTGAAATTTTATTGAATATAATTAAGTAAAATGTCTTATAATAAAGTTATTTCTAATAATGCTACCACGTTCATTTTCCTGTACCACAGGTAAGGCAATCTCTGGTTCCCTTAGTGGCTCTGGCAATTCTTCATTCGTTTGTATACTAATATTGTGCAAAATAGCACAAGAAACAATAATATTTGGCACAGTTGTGATTTTGTTTTGCAGTTTCCTACTTAGGCATGCAAATCGCCTTTTCAAAACACCATTAACTCTCTCTATGATGTTTCTTGTGCTGATATGTGATCTATTATAACGCTGTTGTGGTTGTGTTTGAGGATTGAGCATCGGGGTAAACATGTAAGATGTTTGGGCATATCCACTGTCACCCAACAGTATACCACTATTTCTTAGGTCACCCTCTTCAAATCGCATCCTGCATCGACTGTTGGTAAATATACGCGAATCATGTACGGAACCTGGCCATCTTGCCACTATGTCATATATTTCCATATGTGGGCCGCACACAATCTGAACATTTAAAGAAAAAAATCCTTTTCTGTTCCGATAAACTTCTCCATTTTCCCTCCTTGGGTTCTTGATTGGTACATGTGTACAATCTATATTACCAACAATGCCAGGAAATCCAGCCCGTTGATAAAATTTTCTTTTAACATCTGACCTCTCGTCTACATTGGGAAATTTAATGTAGTGGCCGATTTTCAATGCAAGTATTTTAGATATTTTAGCGACTATTCGAGATACCACAGCTTGACTCAGTTTGTGGAGATCTCCACATACAACCTGCAAACCAAACAAACAAAATCATATACATTGTTTCATTGTGATAAAAAAAGATTATTAATAGGTAGGTATACATATATTTGCATCACAATACCTAGGTAAATAAATAAAATTGTACCTATCCATGTGTACTCACCTGAAAGTTCCCTGTGGCATAAAATCTCACTGCTATGAGAAGCTGCAACAGAGGCGGTATTGGGAGACCTCGGTTATTAGCACTCTGTGTTAAATTCAAAAGTGGCAAGAGGACATTTATTATTACATCTTTTCTAAATCGAAATCTTCTTCGGAATTCCACATCATCAAAATATTCCAGCGGATTTTCTGCATCCCGTAAATACCGCTTTATAGGACGATATTGGTACAAATCTTCATAAAGGTAGTCGATAAAATCATGGAAATTATTCATTATGCTAATAAAACTTGAAATAACCTCAGAAATAATATGGAAAGCACTGTTAACAAGCTTTGAGGAGACCTCAAGGTAGATCGCGACGTACCTTGAGTTTGACAGTTCATTACTCGACTCGACTGAGGAATTTCCTCAAGTCGAGGATAGTTTTTTCAGTTCTGCATACTGAATTTATCCTTGAGGTTGAGTCGAGTGGAGGAAATCTCGAGGAACCGACTGTGCATATGGGTGTAAGAGTATCTTCCACTCTGGAACGTGCCGCAAACATACCACGTATTATTTTTAATTAATTAATTGTGAAATTACACAAATTAATTAAATAAAATTTGTTTGCGCATGCCGGTATTCGATCCAGCGACCTTCGGATTGTGAGTCAAGAACCTTACCCCTCGACCACGTAGGCCGTCTCTATACAAGACGCCCAGTTTCTAGGAATCCCGGCGTCTAGTCCCCCCATCGTAACCTGACTGCAAATTAAAAATATTTCAAATTTAAAAAAAAAACATAAATTAATTAAAACCGGATAAAAAATGTTGAAAACAATAATAACTCTACATTGGAAAGCGACCTGTATTCGCCCACAGAACAAACATAATTTATTAGTAATTAATGCGAAATATTTACTGTAACCCACGCAATATTTTGACTGCAGAGATGAAATAAAAATAACATTGTATTGCGTATCAGTTGCAGATGTGGGCTCAGATTACAGGCTAAATTTTAACTGATAAATGTGCACGAAACAGATCCCAAAAGATTATTATCTGAAAAAAATAGAGACCGTTATGTAAATAAATGCAAAGAGATAAATCTAATTTTGGAATCAAATGTATGAAATGAAACGATTTTTTCCAAGTTGACACCCTCGTCGTTTTATTTTAATCGACTATTGCCAAATCTTTTTGGAAAACTGCATATTGTTGAATTGTTTTATCTGTGAAAAAAGGGTCGATAGGATGGAAGGCGAGGGAATTAGTGGAATAACTGAATTTTTTACTTCACATTAGAAGGCGGTCATCCCGTGTTAAGGCTCTTTATTGATTTTTTTTAGCTAACTAAATAAACATACAATTGCAAACTTTTCGCCACATATTTATTCACACTTTGAGCACACTTTACAATTTTTTCAGCCCGAAATCGCCGCTCATTGCTGAAGTATACGGCAACTTAGCCACTCATCTTTAAAAAAAAAGTTTTTTGCGGTGACCACGATTGCGGGCGTTCTGCTTAGGGGGCATACATTAAGAGCGTTTAACCAGCCAGCGGACGAAAATCCACATTTCGTCGAAAGTTGTTCTTCCGATCGTGCAGGACGGTTACAATGAGAAAGATTAATTATTCTCCGTACCAGCTTTTTTAAATTATAACTCAATATCGAATTTATTTCAATCCAAATTAGCTTTAATTTATACCTTCATCCAAAAATGCTGAAAGGCGTGATGATAAAACTATTAAAATAGTGTACTTTTTGTAGTTATTTTTTGATTATAAGTATTTATCATTTTTCAATAATGTCTAAATTTAATAAGAATGTTAAAAAAATCTGAAATATATTAGTTTGTAAGTGCGCAAATAAATATACAAATGGACCAATTTTCGTCAAGAAACACATGTACGTACATATTTTTTAATGATTTTATTGAAACTAAAATTAAAATTCTAATACATAACTTTGCCTAGATAATGTATTGATTTATTTTATTGCATGATTACATTATTTGAAATGGGTGTGGTATAATACAAAAACTTTTTTGAAAATTTAACAAATCTGCCAACGACCTATGGAATAACCTTATTATACTAAAAATTAAAAAAAATTCTAAAAATTTATTACATACGAATGCTAGATGAAAGAACAATATTTCGAAATCCATTTATAATTTTTTGTGGAAAAGAGTCAATACGTCTAAAAACTTTTTTGAAAATGACGTATTTCAGGCTTTCTCTGGTAATGCCCTCTTAATTATGTGTGCAGTTTATTTTCCAATTTAGATCCCCCCTCCCATTGGTGAGATTGTGAAATTTGGTGGGACCCCCCCCCCCCCCCCTCACGTGAGATCAGTGGTGTATCTGGCGTCCCACCCTATCCCATCCCGCCCAGTGCTATCCCATTACGCCCCTCCCCGTTGAGGTAAATATGATAGCGACAATACTCTGAAAAACTGTTCCAAGATTTGATGAGATTTTACTGGACCCTTCCCCATTTTGAGCTCACGTAATTAATGTATGCCCCATTATCAGAAACAAAAAAATAAACGCCTTTTTATCTGTGAAGTATGAACTAGTTTTTGAAATAGGATTATTAAAGATTGAAAGGTAAATATTTATCATCGTGTTTTGTTTGGTGTTCAACAAACAGGATGCCAAAAATTTACCTTTGAATATTTTCTTTGTTTCGTGGCTAAGTTGCAGTGTACTTCAGCAATGAGCGACAATTTCTGGCTGATTTTTTTTTTAAATGTGCTCAAAATATGAATAAATATGTGGTGAAAAGTTCGCAGTTACATTTATGTTTATTTAGTTCGCCAAATATCTTAAAAAAGTGAAAAAAGAGCCATCGCACAGAATTATCGCCAAAAGGGGTATTTTCACAAACTTTGAATATATGTGAAACCGTTAAAAATATATCGAAGATTTAAAGTATACCGATTTATCTTATTCTGATCATTGTACTAAAAACCGTTTTCACTCGTTGATTTTAAAAACCGCACATTCCAAAACGGTTCCAACAGGCTACAACGTCATCATGACATAGAAAACGCCAATAGCTGGTAAGACGAGTGTCATCATCATTGCGTGACGTCAACGTCACCGAATTCAGGAATAAAAAAGAACATGTCGTTTTGGCAGCAAATAGAAAATGTCACATATTAAATTGGTATAAAAAATATTCGATAAAATGAAAACACCTACACTATCGTAATTTTTTTCGAGAATAAAAAAACAGCGAGAAAATACCCTATTGTCAATTTACAGAATTGGAAAGACAGATACAGAATTGGAAAGACAGATATACAAAAAAAGGTTCAATGATATTTAAAAAGCAATTAAATATTTCACTACTTTAGAAATTGCATTAAATAACACCATTACTCTTGTAATGCTATGCTATGCTAGAAGATCCGTTCGGTGTGGTATATTTAATAGGTACATAAGTAACTAACTGAATATTAAAAATATATTGTTTTCGATCCTTAAAATAATCAATTAAAATTCAATTGAACGAAAAAGTGACCGAAAAATTGAGGCATGAAAATAGCCTAGAAAGAACGAAATTAGACTGAATACAACATAACGCAGAAGAGTATGCGCCAGACGATTGATGAATTTGAGTGAAGCAAGGAGTGTATGCTTCGACCATACGTCAGACAGAGTTGCGTGAAGTTCCATCGTATCTGCCTACCCCTACGGGAAATAGCGTGATGATTGGTATGTTACAAGATAAATACACACAAATGAGTCAGAATTTTCCAGGTGGAATACTTAACCTACCGTAACCAACTTGAAATGTGTTGGGTTAGAGTTTTCATTAAAAAAAAATTACATGTATTTAATAGATAATTTGGGAGGCGGGAATGGGTACCGCCATCCCGAGAACCATTTATTGGATAACCAACACCTCTGCCATAGGTAAACCCAAGTGGTTCGCTACCTTTGATGACTTAACAGTGGTGCCCGGGTTCATGGGGTGAGGTTTGTCCGGATCTTGGCGGCGGATGCGTCTACCACCAAATTGCGTGGCAGGCCAGATCGGGAGAGACTGGTTGAGGGAGTCCCTTTGACTTCTCCAGAGGGGCTCTCTCGGAACCTCACCTTGCAACGCCGTGTGAGGAATGGAATCATTCACCCGTCACTCCTGGACACACTGACCACCAGATTCCTATCCACCTCTCATACCCTTTTCCTTCCCATAACATCCTCTCCTTTCTTTCCTAAAAATACCCTCCAAAGCAGCACCAAAAATACCCTAAAAAATACCCTCCAACACAGCATCCCCAAAGATGATACAGGCCCTGAGGGGAATTATTCCCCGTGTGGAGCTACCGTAAAAAAACAGAGTGTGCAATTCACACGCGGTAGAAGTGAAACCTAAAGTAGACAAACGTAGGGAGGCTACGAAGGACCGCACAAAATGGAGGCAAAACGATCTCATTCTTTGACAGGCTTAATCCTAAAGATGTATAGGTATGTTTGTTTCTTTTTAGTATCGCTATTTTTCGTTCCATCGAGTTTCAAATCACAACGGTGCTAAAGAAGTTTTCACTTCAAAAAAACTTATCCATTAACACTGGTAAAAAGAAAAAGTAGAATATGTTCGGGGTCCGACAACGTCGTCTTCCGTGACATGACGGGTATAAAGATGATAATTTACACATGACTTGCAAGAATGCGTGCCTCCTCCCTCGTGCTTTATACCCGCGCCCTGCCTTCAGTGAGACCGCCGCACGAGAATCCGAGGCATTTCACTGAGGAATATTTGATCGTTAGCACGAAGATCTCCGCACTAAAAACGTGCTACAAAAAGGTCAGAATCTTGGAATAGCTAAACCTACGACTAATTAGTAGGCTAATAATAACCAAGGTTTTATAGTTAGACCTCGACTGTGCATAGCTCAACCTACGAACTGCGAAAACGCATTGTTTGCAATACACAAAGGTAAAAGCTAATACGAGAAATAGTATTTTTTTTTAAATCTTCAAAATAGATATTGGCCCTTCCTGGTCGGTACCATGACAGTTGATTCTCCCACAGTCGGTTTAGGGAAAATAAAGTATACCTATTTACAATGGCGGCTGACTTTTGGGTTTGGTAGAGTGCTAATATTTAAAAAAAACGGCACTACTGATGTTGTTGTAGCCGAAAACGTTTTTTTTTTTTTATCGAAAATCGATTTTTTGCAAGAAGATTTCAGGAAATATCAGTTTGGCGGTGCACTGCACACGGATTTCTTGAAAATCTTCATAAAAAAACTAAATTTCAAAAATAATTTTTTTCGGCTACAACAACACATCAGAATTAGCACACCAAAAGCCACCAGAGCTGCACTGCCTATTTATCCGAAATATTAACGTCCCGGAACATTCTGGAATGTTGTGGAATGTTCGGGAATCAGGAACATCATTGTGGAACATTCCAGACATGTAGCGGAAAGTACTGAAGTTCAAATTCCTGTCGTAGTGGTAACCCCTTTTCCGCAGGTATGTGACATTGTCCAATATCTTTGCTTGTTGGCCGTTTCACTTGGAAAAAATACATAATCTATCTGCATTTCTTCCCGCATAACAAACAGTATGCATCATAGACATCAGAATTCAATAGACCAGAAGATACAGACGAGGGGGTAAAACCAAACTATGAAGGGGGAAGAGGGGAAAGATGACTGTGATTCGTTATACAATCAATCTGACAGTAAATAGGCATCTCGCATTACAATATCACCATTTAGTTCTTAAAAGCAAAATCTGCTTTGAATGAATAGACCTTTTACATGGGAGCGCGAATTGCTTGCCACGATAATAACATATTTGCTAAGGCCAAATGCTCGCCCCAAAAAGACTCGCCCCAATACACATAGCAATATTTTGTTGCCGTGTTTAGTTAAAACACTATTACAAATGTTTCATAATTTACTTACCCCTGTAACCAGCGACGAGCACACTGGAGAACCGCCCACATTCGCTATGTGCACATTGATATGTAGATATATTGTATAGAATACGCTACCGTTTTGGCGTTGTATTTCGTTAAATGTATGGATGATACCTTCTAGCTGTTCACGGCAAGAATGATGACGTCACACATTTTAGATTCAAGCGAGGCTCTATCCCCTCCCCATGGAGCGAGCCGGTTCCAAGGAGGAGCTCCAGCCGGCGCCATGTGGAGGGGGAAATAATACGTTTTTATCACTTAGGGCAGGTCCATATATTCATATGTCCGTGGTATGCATAAACGAATGATATACAGTAAAGGGCGTCGTGTTTAAGCATTGTACAAGAAGGCCAATCGTAAATTAGCATTATAATCAAAACGGGAACATAAATAAACGTTTCGGATTCGATACACAAATGGTTTACTACCGTCGCGGCCGTAGCAATTGCACCACCTGCGACTGTTGGAGCCACGAGCCTAAGAGACGTGTTGTAGGGCGTGGGTAATTAATTCAAACGACTCTACCTCCACGGAAATGTACTTGCTCTAAGTACACGGCACAACGTAATCTTGAATGTGGAGATAGCGGAACAAAAAAACGCAAAAATACAACAAAGAATACAGGAAATTCGTGTTTTACCAACGCAGTAGACAACCTTGAGCATTTTTCAAATGCAATAACGAATATTAAATGGAGAAAAGACCCAAATAGATTAATATTAAAAAAAAATGTAAAACTAAAAATCGCTAACTTATGCTGAAAATTTGTAGATCAACGCTACTATAAGTATAAGTACAATCACAGGAAAACCAAATTTGTCCCAGCTCACACAGGTCTCATATAAATAGTTGTGTCTCTCTTACCGTCAAGGTGAAATAGATAATGGATAAGAAATATAACATGACGGTTTTAGAAAGAGAAAACTCCACGCTTTATATTCAAATCCAGAATTTAACCATAGAAAAATTTAAATCTGCACCTCTATGAAACCAAAGTTTCCGACAGCAAATTGATGTTTTTTTTATTTTTATTATCATTCAAACCTGTTAATTATGTAGTTTGTCAGCAGGTACAGAATGACAACATTGTATGCAATAACATGGTACATTTTCAAATGGTATATAATAAGTATGAAGATAAATTAACACAAATGTATAAAATTTCAAGAATTTTTTATTATTTTTTTATGAAACAACAAAAACGTGAGATGATCATAACATTTGTCTAATAAAAATGTGAGTATGTTTTTATTTTTCGTCATCAGTAATTAATTTTAGGTAAAAAACGTAAGGTAATCAATTTTTAAAACTTTTTTATGTTTGTATTAAACATTTTAATATTTCTGAAATTACATGTTTATTTCTAATAATAACATTGCAAAGCATATTCTATCACCTTTCAAAAACAGTTTTTAGTTTTCGGATACATTCAGAAATATTCAATATATTTAGATTTTATTGCAAAGCGGAAATTTTCCGACCTTTTGAGAGAATATGCCCGAGACCTGAGATGAAGTTTAAATAAAATTTTAGTATTCTGACAGTCCTAGGAGCAGTACATTGCAAAATGTCAGAGGCCTTACGGGCCTTAAAAATTCACATTTCTCAAATATTCAAGCTAGAATGCACCCATTCTCAGGTGCAACCATTTTTATCGGGCCATTCACCCCATAAATTGCCAGAAAGGGGTGTGCGGGCTGCATTCACTAATGACTGCTAAAATAATGGTCCGCTGTTAGAGGGTTCTTTGCATGCAATTCCGCCAGCCTTACACGCGAGGGTTGCAACTACCCGGGAGATAAATGACTAATAAACGGTAGTTTTTTCCAGAAAGGAAATGCATTTTTAATATACATACATGGTACAAAAACATCAGAGTATGCATTTCACACGCGTTAGAAATAGTCCTGGGTCGATCGATCATTTTACACGACCCGGGTCGCTCACGACACACTGGCGTCACGAGCGGGTCGCGAAGACCCGCTCTTTTTGCGACACAAAATACGAAACTCGATAATCGAGTTTCTCGCGCCAGTTTCCGCCCAGACCGGTCAAGTCATAAGCGACCCGAAAAACCCACAATAAAACAATAAAATTGCTTTAAAAGTTAGCCAAAAAGGGTACACCAATAAAGTTACAACTCAAACCTTGGGGATTAACAGATATTGCAAATTTTATGATTATAGGAGTTCCGAGATCGGCAAGCGGCGACCGAATGTGTCGTCGCAGTTCGCAGTTCTTGCTGTCTCGCCACTCGCCACATGGGCAACCGGCGCGCCGGTGACGCGGCGACCGGTCGTGAGAGTGTCGTGAGTCTCGGGGTGCGGGAATGTGTTGTAGTTCGCGGGTCTTGAGACCCGGGTGCTGACGAATAAATAACCCACTCGATCTTTGGCGGCTCGTGAGCGTGTTTCGACATCAGGTCATTCACGATCGACCCAGGAATAGTTAGAAGTGAAACTAGAAAGTCGCCAGATGTCGCTTTATTTTATTTGGCCTGTTTATTTTAAAGTGGTGGGAAGATTAGATATTGATTTACAAAAATAAAATCTGCACCTCACACATCTGTGTTTCCTCCTTCCTACAACATGGGTCTCTTCAAGACCAATGTTCATTCCTTCCTCTCCTCAAAAAGACCCTCCACACAGCATCCCAGATGACATAGGCCCTGAGGGAAATTATTTTCCTCAGGGCCTCCTGTGTGGAGTTAATGTAAAAAAAAAAAAAAAAATCTGCCCTGATGATAAGACACTGTAAGGCTGTCTGAAACCTTGGCTAAAGAATGATGTAGCGCAACACAGCATAACAGCCCAAAAACAAATAAAGAAAAAAAAGTTTTTTTTTGGATTTCGTAGGATTCGAACCTCCGTTCCCTGGATTTCTCTGGACGCTGAGATTTGCGACGCGCTATACCGCTGCGCTACCGGAGGCTCGCGTGGAATTGTGAATTTACCGCATTATATTAGTACCGAGGACTCGTCATAGAAATGAATTTTAGTGATGCACTTCCGTTTCATCCAAATTTCACATCACTAACGGGACTAAAGAAGTTTAATTTGAAAAATACTCGAGTGTGGACTGTTATTACATTTAGAGACGGAAATTGCTGAGAACGTTCATGTGGATGGGTTAAGTTTTATTGAAATTTCGTTCCGAAGATTTACTCGAGAACTACAAAAGTCAACAATTTTGGAGGCAACATCCCCGAGGCAACAGCGCTGTTGGGAAAAGTCCAGGAATGAAAATTATCTTCAAGAGGTAGACGGGAAATAACAAATTTGAGATTTTAAAGTTATAATTTTAATGCCAACAACTTCGAAAGTGAAAAATCAGAGAGTACAGTTCACACACGGTAGAAGTGAAACCTTCAGAAAACTAAAAATTTAAATCTAAACTTTTAATCAATGTGAAGGATGATTTTTTTCATATTTTTGTCTTCGAATTTCAGTGCATCTTTTTTTCAATTCAGTGCCGGCAACCCGGGCGTTTATTTATTATTAGTTATGTACAACATGATTTTTTTTCCTTACCCTCCTCACTAGACAAAGTCTGTTCTGAGGCTGGTAACTAACAATTTCTAATTACATAAAAAACAAATAAGTGGTAAAACAAAGAAAAAAAGAAACATATATATTATAGTAAAAATAATAATAAAAAATAAGAGGAAAATCAGAGAATTTAAAAATAGAGTAGAAAATAGAAAATATAAAATATTAGATATTAAGAATATTACTTATCTCTCTTCTTTCCTTGACATTCAACCAGTTTAAAAATCTTTTGAAAACCCAGTTCAAATTATTAGATGCGACGTAGGTCTTTGTTTGGGCTACAAACTTATTGAATATATATGGTGCCAAGTAAGATTCATGTTTTTTTGCAAAATTTGATTTGATATATGGTACTTGTAGTTGATTGTGTGTGTTTGCTCTTGTGTATTGCGAGTGAGTTATGAAGTGTGGTGATATTTTTATGCAGTTTTTGTAGATGATCTTCTTTAAGAATAGTTTATTTATGTCTAATAGGTTATTGTTGATCATTATCTGTTCTGTCGGATGTTGATAAGGCTTTCTAAACATAATTCTGATTATTGTTTTATGATTACTTTTAAGTGATTTGAGGTGAGTCTCTGCAGCTGCTCCCCATACTGAAATACCATACATTAGAATACTTTGACAGAGTGCGTAATATATATTTTTTAGCTGAGGAAGTGACATAATGTTTCGAATTGTTTTGAAGATGTAAGAGAGTTTCCGTATTTTTTTTGTAATTAGGTTAATTTGGAGATCCCATTTTAAGTTATTGTCAACAGTTAAACCGAGATATTTAATATTTTGCGCATAATCAATCTTGTCACAAACACAGCGTGAGTTAGTTAATGAGGTAACTGTGCAGGGGTGAAGATGTAGTTGTGGGCGACTATCTGGCTGACCAGCTAATGTTTTACTGAAAGTTAAGTATTTTGTTTTAGAAATATTTAGTGTCAGTAGATTATTTCTTAGCCATTTATTTACTTCAGTCATCCCTGCTTCCGTGTTTTTGAAGACTTTTTCCCATGATTGGGCTTTGAATAAAATTACAGTGTCATCTGCATAACTGATAACTTTGTACTCTATGTTCCCTAGGCTTATCTCAGTTAGACTGTTAATGTAGATGAGAAACAGTATGGGACCTAAGACGCTGCCTTGGGGTACTCCATACCTGTTGCCTACTTTGTCACTTTCTTGATTATTGATTTTTACAATTTGTTGTCTATTTTCAATGTAGCTGATGAACCATTTTAGTGGTGGACCTATTATGCCAATGTTTTTGAGTTTTTGTTGGAGTAATTTGTGTGAGATGGTGTCGAAAGCTTTTGCTAGGTCTAAGAACACTCCTAACACCTTTGAACCGCCATCTAGGTTTTTTACTATGTAGGAGGTTAGTTCCGATAAGGCGTCTTCTGTTCCCATTTTCGCCCGAAACCCGAATTGACGGGTGGAGATCAGTTTGTGTTTGTCAAGGTATGCGAGCAGTCTTTTTTTCATAGTTTTTTCTAGTAGTTTCGATAGCGAATTTAGGAGAGTGATTGGTCTGTAATTTAAGATCAGCGTTTTGTCTCCCGATTTATGTATTGGAGTAATACAACCTATTTTTAGATGATCGGGGACAAAGCCGAGGCTGAAACTTTGGTTGAAAATATGTTGAAGTGGTATAAGTATATGTTCTCGGAGACTAATCAGTATATGATTGGAGAGGTTATCTGGGCCCACAGCGCAATTTGGTTTGAGAGAAATAATTAAATCCGATATTTCCTTTGTACCTATTTTGTGAGCATAAAACGAATGATTTGGTTGCATGGTAGAGGATAGTTTGGTTAAAGAGTCTTCTGTTGTGCCGTTTTTTAAAAGAATTTTTTCAGCCAAGTTAGATCCAACTTTTGCAAATTGGGAGTTAATAAAATTTACTATTTTACCAGGTTCATTTTTTGTAAGGGTTTTGTTTCCATTTATTAACAGTACTTTGATCTTCGAGTCTTTTTTCGTATTGGAGAAAGTAATATCTTTGACGATTTTCCAGATTTTTTTGGGGTCATTTTTGGCGGATTTTATTTCTTTTTTGTAGTACTTGTATTTGGCTTGTTTGATTAATTTATTACAAAGGTTTCTATATAGCAGGTAATTATTTTTTAGTTTGTCATCATATGGGTTTTTGCGTACTTGCATGTGCATTGTGTCTCTTTTATGAATGCTGTTTACTAATCCTTTCGTGATCCAGGGTGTTATTTTTTTTTCTTTATGTGAGTAGTTTTTCGGGGTATTTTTTGTTGTATGTTTAGCAATATAGGTTCCAACTGTGGTCATAAATGTGTTCAGCGCGTTGTTTGGATCGGGTTCATTTATTACATTTGACCAAGATTCATTATGTATGTCCTCTATTAGGGACTTAAAATTGATTTTGTCTTGTACGGAGTTGTTTTTTTCATCTTTTTGTTTGTTGTTAAGATGTATGCTTAGTGTAGTAGTGAAATGATCTGTGACCGTTGATCGAATAATGGATGAAGATGTTTTTTTCCTAGTTTTAACAAAAATATGGTCAATACAGGATTCAGAGTTTGACGTAATTCTTGTTGGTGAGTTGATTGTCGAATTTAATCCATAGTGAGTAAGTAGACTTAAGTATTCTGTGGTTATTGGTTGCCCGTTAAGTAAGTTAATATTCATATCCCCTGCAATAATTAATTGTTGTGTTTTTTTATTTTTATCGAGAAGTTTATTTAAGGAGTTGAAGAAAGGTGAGAGATTGTTATAGCATGGGGGTCTGTAGACGGCAAATATGGAGATGTCTGGTCCGAGGGAGATTTGGATACAGTTTGCTTCGATTAGGTTGATTTCGGTTATTGATGAGTTTAGTGAATCTTTGGCAAAGATTACTATACCGTCGTTTTGATTGAGATGTTTTGTGGAATGGAGAGTTGTATAGTCCTTTAAGTTTAGGTTTGTGTACGAGTCATCTAACCAGCATTCAGTCAAGATAATAATGTCGAAGTTTATGTTTATTTCGTTTAGGAGGATCGAGAAATTATCGAAGTTCTTTCGAATACTTCTAATGTTTTGGGATATTATGTTTAAGTTGTGTTTTTCTGTGAACAGAAAATTACAATCTGTCGCTTTGTCAAAAGTGTGTTCTGAGTTGTTAAATGTTTCTGTATCAATATTAAGTTGAGTGATCATGTTGCGGTTGCGAAGATACATAAGTTGATCCATACAAAGTTCACACATTTTGCTAGTGGTGGTAAATTAGGAGTAATATAGGAGTAAAAATTGAGAGTAAAATTATTCAAACACTTTGGATAATAAAAACCTTTAAAAACATAACATTTCATGGTAGAATAATTAGAATACTTTGGATAATAAAATAGAATCCTTTTAAACCATAAAATTTGATGGTAGACTAATTCAAAGAGTTTGGATAATAAATAATATATAAAACAGTAACATTTGATGGTAAAATAATAGCAGTATTTTGGATAATAGAAACCTTTAAAAACGTAAAATTGGATGGTAAAATAATGAAAATACTTAGGATAATAAAAACCTTGAGATGCACAAAATTTTAAAGGGAAATTATTTAAGTACTTTGAATAATAAAAACCTTTGAAACAATAAAATTTGACAGTAAAATTATTCAAATACTTTGGATAATAAAAACCTTTGGTACAATATAATTTGATGGAAAAATAAGTTGAGTAATATGGGTAATAAAAACTTTTAGAACAATAAAGTAATATGGTAATAATGATGGTAAAATAATTCAAATACTTAGGATAATTAAAACATTTAAAGCAATAGCATTTGATGGTATAATAATAAAAAAACATTGGATAATAAAAACCTTTAAAAATATAAAATTTCATGGTAAAATAAGTAGAATACTTTGGATAATAAAATATAATCCTTTTAAACCTTAAAATTTTATGGTAGAATAATTCAAAAACTTTGGATAATAAAAAATATTTAAAACAGTAACATTTGATGGTAAAATAATAACAGTACTTTGGATAATAGAAACCTTTAAACACATGAAATTTGATGGTAAAATAATGAAAATACTTTGGATAATAAAAACCTCGAAAAGCATAAAATTTTAAAGGAAAATCATTTAAGTACTTTGAATAATAAAAACCTTTAAAACAATAAAGTTTGACAGTAAAATTATTCAAATACTTTGGATAATAAAAACCTTCGGTACACTGTAATTTAATGGAAAAATTAGTTGGATAATTTGGGTAATAAAAACTTTTAGAGCAATAAAAATTGATGTTAAAAAAATTCAAGTACTTTGGATAATTAGAACATTTAAAACAATAGCATTTGATGGTATAATAATTAAAAAACCTTCGATAATGAAAACCTTTAAAAACATAGAATTTCATGCTAAAATAATTAGAATAATTTGGATTATAAAATCCTTTTAAACCATAAAATTTGATGGTAAAAAAATAAAGATACTTTGGATAATAAAAACCTTTAAATGTATAAAATTTTATGGTAAAATACTTTAAAAACTTTAGATAATAAAAACCTTTAGAGCAATAATATTTTTTGGTAAAGTGATTAAGATAATTAGAGTAATAAAAATATTTAGAATAATAGAATTTAATGAAAAAATAATTAGAAAAGTTTGGGTAGTAAAGACATTTAAAAAAATAAAATTTTATCGTAAAATAGTTAAAAAATTTTGAGTAATAAAAACCCTTGGAAAAATAGAAATTGAAGTAAAAATAATTAAAATACTTTGAAAGACCTTTAAAACAATAAAGTTTGAAGGTAAAAATGTAGAGATAATTTAGGTTATAATTTGGGTTATAATAGAAAATGATGGTAAAATAATTAGAATAATTTAGGTTATAATAGAAAATGATGGAAAAGTAATCTAAATAATTAGGGTTATAATAGAAAATGATGGAAAAATAATTAAAATAATTTGGGTTATAATTTGGGTTATAATAGAAAATGATGGTAAAATAATTAGAATAATTTAGGTTATAATAGAAAATGATGGAAAAGTAATTAAAATAATTATGGTTATAATAGAAGATGATGGAAAAATAATTAAAATAATTTGGGTTGTAATAAAAAATGATGGAAAAATAATTTTAAAAAAATCTATTCATATACATTTGGTCATTTTATTAGTTTTTGTGTTTTCTTCTTCGGAGCCGCTAGATGTCGCTTTCTTTCACTGTTCATTTTGGTGTGGTTTGAAGATTGGATATTGACTTTTTTCGATCTTTGTTCCGGTGAATGTCTGGCCGCTGAGGTTCGCCAGGCGCTTTATACCACTACACTAAAGGAGGCTTGCGTGGGACTGTGGATTTATCGTATTAGATTGGAACCGAATACCCGTGAATGAAATACATATTTGATTGCTGTCTCATTCTCTCGCAGGCTAAATCCTATAGATGTATGTGTTTATCGAGGTTCAAATCACAACAGTGCTAAAGAAGTTTTCACATCAAAAAATGAAAATTGGGCGAATTGGTTGAAGATTAAAAATGTATCAAAACAAGCAGAAATTAATAATTATTACAACAAATTAATCTATATACTTTTTCAAACAAACACGCAATTTCCTTCACCTAAAACTTTTAAAAACAGTATATTACTCATTGTGCCAATCTCACATCGAATACGGAATTCTAGCCTGGGGTAATGCATATTCCAATGCCCTTGATCCCATCATGAAAGCACAAAAACTAATCATAAAAATAATTCTTAAAATGCCGCTTACTACCAGCACTGATACTATCTTCAATTCCTTCAACGTTATGGACATAAAACAGCTCTACTCAAGATCCATATTACTTAATTTACACAAAAACAACAAAACACCATACAAAGCTACACAAACAATACACAATACCCGAGCCAAAAACAACGAACTTCTCCAAACTCCTTTTTTCAAAACCACCTTCGGGCAAAGACACTCTAAATACATAGCTTGCAAACTATACAATACACTACCAACTACGATCAGACAAAGTGACTCCTTTACAAAATTCAAACAAGATATTAAAAAATGGATTATAAGTATTGGACGCCACACTATCACAAATATCTGTAAAATAAATCACACATAGACATAAATAACTATTCACATACAACCTAACCCATATAAAACAAATGAAAATAATGGAATCCTGTCAAATTTAACCTATAAATAGACTAGGCAGAATTGATTTCATTACTCCATCTCCAACATTTATAAAATAACTCTCTTTAAAAGATTTATTGCCCTTCCAATCACCCTTCTGTTTTAATTCTATTCATAATATGTATTTTACCTGAAATATCCTTGTAATTACTATATTCATTTATATACCTGTACGCCTGTCTCGACACAGGTATACCCTAGTGAGACAGGCATACAAATAAAACCATTGTAAACATATTTTATTATAGATAAATAAATAAAAATAAAAAATTAAAAAAAATGGAGATCTAAAAATGTAACATTAAAAAAAAAACAAATAATTTGTAATAAATAAGCATTAATTGTGTACGGAGAACCGTTAATTACGAAAAACATTAAAACAGCAACTTTTTAAGATTACAGCACTAGGTAATTTCCATAATACGCATATTGCGAAAATTAAATATTACAGAGTTTGATATTACGAGTATTTGAGATTTTCACGGTCAAAAGTGTAACCGTGATGTATTTTTGCGGTATTACGCTGTGATGCGCTACCTCCTTCTTTAGTCAACTTTTCGGACACTTTTACACAGCTTCCCTGATGATGGATACAGTAATGCTGTCCGAAACATTAGCTAAAGAACGAGTTAGCACAACACGGCGTAAAACCCCAAATATAAATGACGATATTATGGAATTTGCATAAAACTTGTAATATAATACGAAATTAGTTGTTTAACTAAAGTTACATATAAAGGTTTATGTTACGATAGTCACTTGAATCGCAAAACAGAGAAGATTAAAAATAAATAAACAATAGACGAACAGCCAGTATAATGTATAAAGGGACGCTGTTTGTAAGTCATCAATCAATTAAAGAAAATGGTACGCAGAAAAACACCCATTATCCAAAGATTGTAGTACTTTTTAAGCCAAAAGACATTTTTTTACGTTACCTCCATACCCTGAGGAAAATATTTCCCCTCAGGGCCTATGTCATCTTTAGGGGGTTAATCCCCTCTTCCAAATATCCTTTAACGGAGATGATATCAAAATTTCTTCTTCAAAGCCAAACACAAATGACTATTCACCAAAACCCCCTCTCTCTTCCACACATCGCATATACAAATTTAGACATACTTGTCCGTAGGCCAGCACCGTCGCATTGTAGCCATCCAGACTTCCCATGACGAGGCTCTCGACGCAGGCGCCGTAGACGTCTTCCTGCTGGCCGCCGGTGTCGAACACGTAGTCGAAGGTGAAGGATTTGTCCTGTCCGAGGATGACTTGCGGCTCGCCCGGAGTCACGGTGGTGCACATGCGGCACATGTCGATCACTTCGCGCGGGATCTGAGGACGGATCCTGGGGAAGATAAACAAAACGATTTTGAGAAAAAAAATATTACCCAAAAGAGATGCTTGAGAAAAATCACGAATTCCGGTTATTTGAATTCATGTTATTTTTTTTACATTCGTTCCACACAGTTCAAACAGGAGGCCAAGAGGGAAAAAATCCCTCAGGGCCTGTGTCATCTTTTGGGTTGCTGTGTGGAGGATATTTTTTATGGAAATGAAGAAGAGGAAAAGTTCTGGGAAAAAAATAAGATATGAAGGGTGGGTAATCTGGGTTTCAATGTGTTCAGGAATGACGAACGCATGATTCCTTCCCTCCCACTGCGGTGCAAGATGAGATATGGGTCGAGAGTCCGGCTGGAGAGGTCAAAAGATCTCCCTCGTCTAGTCTCCTGATCCATCCTGACACGCAGTAGTTCAGAAAAACTGATCCGTCGGATGAATACCCAGACAAATCTCACCTCATGAACCCGGGAACCCCTGCTAAGTCACCAAACGTAGCGAACTTGGGGAAACTATGGCAGAGGTGTTAGTTATTCAATAAATTATTCCCGGGGCAGGGGTACCCATACACTAGGGTGGGTCACGACTAAATGGGGAAAAAAATCTTGTTTTGATTTGTCTAATAGTGTTAAATGGAGATATAAAATCACGTAATTTTTTTAATAAATATTTGGACATCATCTTCTTCCTACGGATTGACTTCGAAATTTCACATAATAGAGAAAAACCCACCCTTGTTAAATCTTAAAAAAAAGTTAGATAAACCATTAAAAATGAACTATTTTTAATAAAACACGAATAAGAGGGAATATTTTCTTTTATTTATTAAAAAAAATATATGAATATAATTCAAATTATCACAAGACAGTGTATTCAAATACCAGCAAAATCCTTTATACTCTCAAATTTCGGCATTATTTTGCGAGACTCAATCTTGGGACTTTTTGTAAATGATTTCGTAAAAAATACTATATATGCTATAAAAAATATGGTTAAAGGATTCACAGTAACTTTTATTATAAGTACCCTAGAAATAATCCCTTAAAATGAAAATCATCAAAACTTTGAAGTGAATCCGAAGGAAGTATCAGAAATTTGAAAAATTTTAAACACGCCATTTTGAACCCATTTAGCACCCTTTTATCGCTCTTAGAATTTAAAAATAACATGTTTTTTAAATGACCCACCTTACCATACACGCCTCCCAAATTGTAAAAATGTAGATCCCTTTTAAAAAAACTGAAATTTCTGATGAACTAAAAAACACAGGGTGTTAACGGACCTACTTGACTTATTACTTATTACGTACGTACTTACATATCACTTACCAGTGATTCCTGACATTATTTGGAGTAAAACATGTAAATGAAATTTTTGGCCTCCGGTGACTTTTTGTCGTTTTATTTTTTTCAAAAACAAACAAAACAATTTTTCCTTCCAAATGTCATTACTGGTCACTGAGCCGAGCAACTGCCAAACCCCTCACACCGACCTTAAAATACCTAGAGATTTGATTACTTAGTGGTTTTTAAGTTAAAAAAAAACATCAAATATGTCACCGTAGACCAAAATTGCATTCACATTTTTTAATCATTAGGTCAGGAATCACTGGTTAAAAGCAAGTCAAGTGCGTCCTTTCAACAACCTGCATATACTTTTGTTTTTTTTTCTGTGAATTTTGCACAATAAGAGTTTAATTAAATTTGAATTTGAAAAAATATATATAATAGATATGGTGCTACAGTAGATATATGATCGAAATAAAGACAAGTTCTTCTTCTTGGTTTGGTTGAAGATAAATGGCGGCTGCAAAGATAGGGCAAGGTTCTTGTTCAATAACCAACTAGCCATAAAGTAATATGTATTTCGTAAAACTATTTATTGTAAAGTTAAATAGGTTAATCTCCACTGAATTATAAAAATAGTGTAGTGTTAAATTATAAAATAATAATAATAAATTCTTCTGAAGTTTTTCAGAGAAATTATGTTGGTACCTAGCTCTCGTATACAATTTCCTGTACGTTGGGTATAATTGCTAGGTCATATTATTATTCGGTGACTCAATCATATTAATGCTACGACATGAATTTATCTGTACGAATATGAGCGTCGTGACATTATAGCGTTCAGCAGCGGGGGGTGCGGGGGGTGATGGGTGCGCTACCTTAACAAAGGCTACGCAGTAAAAAAAGCCCCCACGGGGGAGGGAACCACCCTGTCTGCTGTCTATAGTCTAGGGGACGATTGGTCACGTGCGACAATAGACAAGTGGAATCACACAACACAATAGAACAAGAAAGCATCTCGGGGAGGAAAAACGGGCGAAGATATTAGGCACAAAAATATTATCTCTCTTGATGTTTTTCGCTAGCCACAGCGGCGGCGATTATAAAAACATACTTAAATAAAATTGAACAGTTACAAATCCGTTTCCTAAAATTGATATCGGGCAAAAAAAGAGTTCGATTATGTGAAGGCGATTATAAAATTTTCTCTCCTTGTGATGTCCTCTCTATACACAGTAAGGTAGAATACCAATTAACGCTAGATGAATTCTGGAATACAGAATTCAAAAAACCTGTAAACCCCAACTACCCTACTAGGCATAGAGAAGCACAAATGTTTATTATTGATAAATCTCATAATGTATACGGTGATAGAACAAAGAGGCATAAAATTCCGGAAATATTTAACGCATTACCTGAAAATATTAAAAATGAGACATCTTATTCAAAAATAAAAAATAAAAATTTAAATCATTCTATCTCAATAGAACATGAAACCAAATAATATTGTATACCTAGATCGAATATTGATTAAATACTTGGAAATTACTATCATACACTGTGTATTCATAAACATCATAATAATTAGTTAATTAATTATTACTTTTTGCTGTGTAATATTTTTAAATTAAGTATTATACTTAGTAATTACTATGTAAAACCTAAAAGTATATTAGTATTAAGTAAATGGGAAAAATGAGAGATTTCTTACAATCAAACTGATTGATCAGTTTTGTAAGATTTTTGTAACAGAAATACTGTCAAAGTAAAAAAAACTGAATAAACATACTAAAAAAAAAAAAAAAAATTGCCTGTATTTGAATAGGCCTTAAGAATATTATTATTATTTTTTTCATTAACGAAGAAAGTAATTCGCCACCATAGCCTACGTCATCTTTGGGGATGCCGTGTGGAGGGTCTATTAAAGGAAAAGATGGAGAGGAAGTTCTGGGAAGGATAAGGGCATGAGGGGTGGCTAGGAATCTGGGGGTCAATGTGCCCAGGAGTGACGGACTTTGAGGGATGGATTCATATAATCCATCCCTCAAACTGCGGTTCAAAACGATGGGTCGAGAGAGTCCGGCTAGAGGTCAAAGGGTCTCCCTCAACCGGCCTCTCCCGATCCGACCCGCCACGCAAGTGGTGGGCAGATGCGTCCACCCCCAAGACCGGAACAAACCTCAACAAACGGACACCCCCGCTAAGTCACCAAACGTAGCGAACCACTTGGAGTGACCTATGGCGGGAGGTGTTATTTAACCAATAAGGCGGCGGTACCGACAATATCACGACAATCCATCACGATCTTTATCCACAATTTATAACCTATTTATACACGAATATTACCCACAGCGGCAGCGAATATCGCCTTTATTTGAATAGACCTAAATAATACAAATATAATTTACTAGCTGACCCGGCCACGCGTTGCTGTGGCTAATAAAACACTTTGTAAAATCCAACCTTTGTAACTACCGCCGTCTTTGAGTTTATCGCGAAGAGATAGACAGATGCCGCGGAGGACTTTAATTTATAATACGTAGAGATGGTGTGAAAGGTTATAATAATGTGCATGAAATGCTTGGGGTAACTAACGTATTTAAGTTAATAATGATTAATACTGTGTCCGTCTAAATACCTTTTCAATTACCGCAATGTACGTGACCATTTTTTTAGAAGATTGAATGGGTATATTAAGCTATCCGTAAAAGATAGATATATGCCTTCGCGGACTTTTTTGTAGATCTATAAAAGAGGAATATCCCACTATGAATTGTTTTGTTATATCCCAAAAGGATTAGGCAGCGTTTTCCATGAAAACTACCAGGCGGCTTGACTTTGTCCGACACTTCTAACAATTATCGTCATGTTTCAACCAATTTACACAAATCCTTGACAAATTACACACCTAAACCTTCCTCACGAAACACTCTATCTATTGGTGAAAACCGCATGAAAATCCGTTCAGTTGTTTCGATGACTACCTTAAAATAACTATCTAACCATCACGCCGTTTCCCGCAGGGATAGGCAGAGAGGACGGACCGCCAAACAAGTCGATCTTGGCACACACGTCTCGTTCACATTCATACATTGTCTCATACATGCTATTCTATTATTCCGACTCTTCACATGGCCCGACTCAAGTATCTGATTCACTTGGTCTTTTCTTCCTCGAGCGTCCCCGACTTCTTCTACCATTCACATTTGCGTCATATTATATTCTCCTTACACTAATTTCCTCGTTCATTCGCTCTACATGCCCAAACTATCTGAGCGTCCCTTTCTTAATCTTACTAATCTTACTGACTACCTACATATATTTTATTTAAAAAGAAGTGATTTATAAGTAAACCAACTAGTAAGACCTGTTTTTTACCCTGTTCTAAATATTATACAGAGGTTAAAGTGCTACAGGCCTCACGCTTCACACTATTCCCATGACATTTAAAAATCTACGATAGTAAATTCTGATAGTTTATACAAGTTACACACACAGATCAAACGTTTTCTGAAAATCAATTATTCAATCCATTATTCATACGTTACACGAATATTTTTGTGCAACAATATGCCGGAGGTTCAGCAAAGACGATCGATAAAACCATATATCAATACGATATTGATTAAATCATGTTATCAATATTTGCGAGCACGGTTAACAATTGTTGAGATATTCCGACTAAATCGACAAATTTGAGCGAGGCCTCCTGAGTGTCAGATAAGCTGTCAATATACAAAAATTTTTGAATAATGACGTTCGTTATGCAAAATAATTGGCTTATTAATAAAAGATGAACTAACGAAGCTCTTAGAATTGAAAGAAATCATATGCCCAATCCATAAACTTAAATAATTCATCTAAGACGCGATCGTTTTATTCCGTTCGATCTTGGAGAAACGAAAGTGGTTGACAATGTTGACATATGACTAAAGACCTCATTCAGTAATTTGCTCACATTTAGTCTCAAAAATTACATGCAATGTGCCAATGTATATTAAATATAGTATTTCAATTCTAAATCGACAATTTATTATTATTTTTGAAGACGATTGACATTCACGAATGTAAATCCATAGACAGATCCACCAGTGTTTCCATCGTACATCGATTTCTTATAATTTATTCCCTGTAAATATCGGGCTGGCTTTCAACAGTGCGGGCGAGCTCGGGAAAACGATGTAAAATCATCGGTAGTTATGCCTATCGATACTGTAAATTTACTGGAGCACGAAAGGTATACTAGAAACGGTTTTGGAATACTGCCCCGCAGACTTAGCAAAGTAATTTTATCTACTTATGACTCGAGTACCGACTTCTGCTCTCCTAGACAGATCTCATTACTAGCAAATGCAAGGTCAATAGCCATTCTTTCTCCGTGGGAGTCTGGATTTCATACAATCTAATCTAATTAGCCAGTGAGCTTTGGCGCTTTTCCAGGCGCTAACTAAATATTTATGTTCCCCTGGAACGCAATCACAAGTGTTTCAATTTTCAAACAAGTACCGGAAAGTTAATAAATCTGTGTCTAGTTGCACACAAGAAATCAACATAAATGTAATGTTATACTAGCGCAAACCCGTGAAAAATCACAAAAATAATAAATTAATATAAATGTATTTAAAAAAATATATATGCCTACTCGTCATATGATTTTTAACAACATGTCAACGTGCAAAAAAATGTTGAACCAAATGAAAATACCCAATCATATTTCTGTGCTCCTGGTATTTTATTCTTTTCGGCAGGTTCTTCTTATTATTTTGTATAATAATTGTGACATTAGCGCCACTGCGGAATTACCACAAATTACCTTGACTTCTGTGTTCCAGCTGTCGACAGGTTCACATTTTGACATTTCTTATACCTAGCGCAGACTCGAGAAGATCAAGGGATATTTTAATTCCAATTTTGAAAAAGACAATAAAAATAATTCTGATAAAATATTATATTATATGTAAGTACTTTTTCGCTTTATGGCTTTATTACAATCAGTTCCAATTTTGAAAATGACACTTAAATTAAAAGCAAATCGTAGTTCGAACCGTAGTTATGGAAAAACACAGAGACGCACAACAAAAAAATAGTATTTTAAATTATTAATTCCCACAATAAAAAGGGGAAATCTTTGATGTAGTCATCCAAATATGTAGCAATTGTAACGACACTTTTAGAAATTCAACTTTAATTGACCTTAATTTGAAATTCCTATTTTTAAAATGGATATACTGTCGCGTTGAAAGCAGGATTGTGCAAGAAACTAGTAGATATTAAACTCGAATAGGTATAAAAAATATTAAATTTAAACATAAAATTACACAATATTGTTACAAAATATACCGTCGGGTGGTGTTATGAAGCATTGCAGTGTGTGACGTCACATACAGGAAGAGATCAATACGAGTTTCCGGAAGCGCACCCTAAAACCAGAAAGTTCCGAAATGCGGACACTTTCACACAAAGGGAGATTGTTGGCAAATCCTAGTAATTAGCTAAAAAGTTCAAGTCATGAAATTTACGTCGTTAAATTCCCTGCAAAAACAAGTCACACTTAAACACTTTTTAACGTGACAAAAAGCAAGACTTGGCTAGAGAGAATTGGTTGGGAAACACGGTCATGAAAATTTAACAGATTTTCACGTCTGGGATTTATAGATAAAGGAAATTATTAAAAAAACGAAACATAATTTGCATCATGATGGAGTTTGGAAAATCCATTTAACTGCCAAAATCCAAGACTCCAATATTGATTTTATTTTCCCCATCTTTTTCAATAATAAAAAAAAGTTTTAAATACGTAGTCATTCGTCATACATACTCAGAGTTTTCACAAAGATAAATATACAAAAACTTTTTTGAGTTAATAGTTACTCGGGGTGAATATTTTGTGACAATCTTTAAATGCACATTCAATTACCTATTATGCATGATGAAAAATATCAAAACTCTTTGTGAAAAGTCAGCTGTTGAAAAAGAAGTAAAAGATTGCTAATTTTGACAAAGAGGAATATTCATTTGAAAAAAGTAGATATGTAGGTATTTAAAAAAACGAAAAGTTTTGAATTTTAGTTCAACAATAAAATTATCAATTATAAGTATTATGTTCCCCTTTATTTCACTTATCCCCCACACCCCAACCCCACCTCCCTATCACAAGTGACGCACTGTCCCACTCTAGTATACTGTCCCTTTTTTCTTGAAAATATGTATGCTTACTTCTGTGTGTGCGTACTTCTGTACTGAGGTACCGAAACCGGTAGACAGTGAAAATATATATCAATAAAGTGACTTGAAACGTATTTTCTTTTCATTTATTTAAATAAAATGAGCATTAATAAAATTAATTTAAGGAAAACAATCACTTTGTTTGTAACCACGATTTATTGATTTAATTTTTATTTACCGACCGGTTTCGCTTAATACAAGCATCTTCAGGGTAAAAATTAAAACTGACGAAAAAATACATTGTGTGAGCTTATATATACATACAGACAGAGACAAAACATAATATAAAGTAAGAGTGAGAGTGTAATTAACATCCTACATAGTGATAGAGAGAAAGAGACGGGTATATGAATAATTACATTATTTCTACCGGGACAAAACGTCATTTGAACAGGTGATTAAGGAATAAAGTGGCTACGGGTTTTTTTAGTTTATGGGAAATATTCCTAATATCGGACTGTTGGACACATTTAACTGATTATTAAGGATTTGGGTTTTTGTTTTAACAGCTTTCTTTATTTCGAGTGCTTCTAAATTATTAAGCCTGTTACCATGACCATTTCTGTGTAAAATCTTAACACCGGTGTTTTGATTGAAGGTATGATCTTCAATCAAAACACCGGTGTTAAGATTTTACACAGAAATGGTCATGGCAACAGGCTTAATAATTTAGAAGCACTCGAAATAAAGAAAGCTGTTAAAACAAAAACCCAAATCCTTAATAATCAGTTAAATGTGTCCAACAGTCCGATATTAGGAATATTTCCCATAAACTAAAAAAACCCGTAGCCACTTTATTCCTTAATCACCTGTTCAAATGACGTTTTGTCCCGGTAGAAATAATGTAATTATTCATATACCCGTCTCTTTCTCTCTATCACTATGTAGGATGTTAATTACACTCTCTCACTCTTACTTTATATTATGTTTTGTCTCTGTCTGTATGTATATATAAGCTCACACAATGTATTTTTTCATCAGTTTTAATTTTTACCCTGAAGATGCTTGTATTAAGGAAACCGGTCGGTAAATAAAAATTAAATCAATAAATCGTGGTTACAAACAAAGTGATTGTTTTCCTTAAATTAATATGTCAAACCACAAAGTGACTGCTTTCTACCAAAATATTAATAAAATTTTTAAATTTATTGCTTGATCTTGCCAGTAGGTTTCCACTTTGTGAAAATGTATTGATTTCTAGCAGTAGGCATAAGGCAAAATGGTGAATTAGTTATTTCGAAAACACCCATTGAGAATAAGAATAAAAAATATCGTTTTGGTAGAAATTCCTCTTTGTGAAAACACCCCTCAATGGCCTCGATTATAAATAATAAAATATGTTTTCCTGAGATTTTTGATGGGTATGCTAATCTAATAATACACCATAATAGATTTGCTACGTAAATTCAGAAACCTGCAATGCGCTCAGTAAAGGGGGTTAATCTCGTTCGAATTTGAATAACGGCTTTGTTTTCGTCTGAACGTCCTGGGTTGTGAGCATTTTGCCCAAGGTTTGAATAAAGATCAGGGGAATGTATGGTTAGATTTATCCTGCCGCCTTACAAGGCCACCTGGTGGGTGGTGGGAGGCGAGCATAGGAATCATCACTCCTCTATAAGGAAGGCTGCAGGACCAAACAAGAGAGATGACTGTGAATAATGCGTGACAGTCTTGAAGGGGTAAAACAAAGACATATTTTCTTGCAGTGCTTTTAAGGAAGATTAAAAACGAGGACTTTTCTAGAAGCTATTTTCTTGGTCCTTGTGCATTTGTTTTTCACGGAGATTGCCAAGATGATAATGAAAAAGGAAGGAGTGTGCAATTCACGCATGGTAGAAGTGAAACCTTCACAAAACTAACGTAAACAAGAGTGGAGAGACTACGAAGCGCTTTTTCTATCAATGTGAAGGATGATTTTTTCCATATTTTTGTCTTCGAATTCCAGTGCACCCTTTCCTTTACTTTTAGTAATCTTTTTAGTATTTGTGTTTTTTTCTTAGGAACTTTCTTTTGTGTTTTGTTTGCCTGTTCATTTTGGAGTGGTTTGAAGATTAGATATTGATTTTACAAAAATAAAAATTTGTATATTTTTTCGGATTCAATAGGATTCGATCCTCGGTCGCTGAATGCCTGGCAGCTAAGATTCGTCAGGCGCTTTATGCCACTACACTAAAGAAGATTTGCGTGGGACGTGGATTTATCGTATTATATTGGAACTGAGTACCCGTGAAATAAATAAATATTTTATTTTTTTTAATTTTTTTAAGCTTTTTTGAGTAAAATCTCAAATTGTAATATTTTATTGGTATCTCATTCTCTCGCAGGCTAAATTCTATACATATATGTGTTTGTCTCTTTTTAGTGTCGCTCGCTTCCGTTTCATCGAGTTTCAAATCACAACACCTCTGTCATAGGTCACCCCAAGTGGTTTGGTAAGGTTTGTCTAGGTCTTGGAGGCGGATGACCAGGACACACTGAACCCCAGATTCCTACCCACCCCATAAACCCTTTTTCTTCTCAGAACTCTCCTCTTCTTTCTTTCCTTAAAAAAACCCTCCACACAACATCCCCAAAAATGACAGGCCCCGAGGGAAATTATTTTCCTCAAGGCTTCCTATGTGGAGCTAATGTAAAAAAAAACACGACGGTGCTAAAGAGTTTTCACTTCAAAAAACTATAAAAGATATCTTCATGAAGGCGAGACAGACATGGTGAAATTATTTCAATGGTGTATTTTAAGGATCTTTATGTAAGCATTAAATAATTATTAGTACGTACTTATATAAATTTAAGAAAAAAATCACAAGATTATTTGACTATATTCTTGGTACTGGTAGCTTGCAGGAAGAAATTTATACCAGGCAATGACAACATTCATTTCCTGGTATCTCCCACACTTGAAATTAAAACATCTTTGATTGAAAAATATGTTGACAAATGAGAAATGCGGCAATAATTAAATTACTTGGTGTAAAACTTGCTCATCATCCCCTATCCCTAGAAAAATAAACATTTATAATATACCAAAGCAAAAACGATTAATTTTAAATGTCAAACCATTAAAAAAAACTATTGGTTTGACGACCTTTGAATACCTTTTCTATATATATCTATATATAGATATATAAATATATCTTTCAATTTCGATGGAAGATCAGTTGATATTATAACATTACCGAGTATCGGAATCAGTAATTAGGTAGGTACTAAAAATAAAGATACTGTCAGTATCATCTTGGTAACAAACAGACATATAAAGTAACTATTAAAAAAATATATATTACCAAAAATCTAAGCATTGTCATGAATTTTCGTACAGATGAAAAGTTCGAGGGCCAAAATGGTGTAATTCCAAAATGTTTCCTTGCTAACGTAAAAAAAATCAATCGATGATCAAAAATGTTGGACACTCGATTCATAATCAGTAAATCGAATAGTATTAATACGCTAACGTCTATCGTACACGCTCGTAATGCGCTAAAAAATCTACTTTTTAATTAGGATTCGAATTCAGGAATTCGTCAAAGGATGGCGCCACTTACGGTAGCAGATCGCATGAGGACGTGCCCCCTCTAGGTATACGTAGAGATACTCAAATTCTACGGATTTGTAGAATTTGAGTATCTCTACGGGTATTGAAAGGATGACGGTAATACTTACAGCTGTGAATAATAGTATCACGCGGCTATATATTACATATGACGTCATTGCCTGTCGCGGTTACTTTGTCCTGGTGACCAGCCGTCACTGGATCACAGCGGATTCGAGGAATCGGCTATTTTTGGAACAAGTTACTGGCGGATTTATAAAACGGTCACCAAAACTCAAACTGGGCGAAGCGGAACCAAAAGCCGCCCGCAGGGCCTAGCAGCAAAAACCTGCGAAGCCGGTTCAATGCGGAACAATCACTAATTTTACATCAAGAGTTTTTAGTAGTAATCTGCAGCAAAAAGAGACAGGCTTAAGCCGCCGCTACCCGAATTTCTACCGATTTCTTACATATCCCCCTTAAACATTTAGATTTTTTAAGTCTTAAGCGTCGATGGCACAGGGCTAGTTTACAAGCTACTATCTAGGAAATTCACTATCTGTCAGTAAACTCGACCAGTGTCATCGTGTCACTTGCTAACTAGCAGCAACTAGCAGATTGTTGACAATCTACGAAAAAAAGTTGAAAGGTCGTCAACTTTACTCGCCTACACGCTTGCTTTCCAACATGGTTTATTTACGTTTCCAACATGGCTTCCGATAAACAGCTAATTTCGACTGTCAAAAATCTGAAGAATTAGTTCACGCAGGCGTCGTTATTCTTGTTACTAGCGCTAAAAGCGACCTCAGTTTCCTACGCTTCTGAGCGAGTGGACAGTTTTGTGTGTCATCATGACAATCTCACTCGCCGATTTTCCCGCTTTTAAAACTTAGTAGATAGTAGCTTGTAACTCGCCGTGTGTCATCGAGGCTTTACAAAAATAAATGTTATTTTTTAAGATAATATCTACGCATTCCCCACGCCGAAACGCAAATTATATGAAATTCCCTCGATAGAAAAAAATTGCAAAGTATGCTCCGAAATTTTTTATTTTTACGTCTGTTTCAGTTATTTTACAAGTTACAAGTACGAAAAAATTAACAGTGTTTCTTTATGCTGTTTGAGAGAACCTCAAGAGATTTTTGTTCAATTTAAACGAGTCGTGTTTTATTAAACATTTCCACAATTTTACTTCAATTTTACCGTTTTAAATATTAGCGCACTCTCTCTAACATTCGTACTTACACATCTCTCTGTCTTTTCTTTTTGAGAGGGGATACGGCGCCTTAACTACAATGATGAGCAAATTTCCCAGATTCCACACAGTATTATACAATAATCGAAGCGAGAACGGTATCGCGCTAACAAACAAGGTCTTTTAGTGAATAAAGCTCTAGGGTTAATCTAGCATAAATCACACAGGTTCAATAAACCTTCACTAACATTTATTACATGCATTTAAAAAGACATTACGGCGCTAATAACAGGAGGTGAGATGATTTATATTTCCAGTGGGTGTAACCTGTATAGAAGCGGTTATTACTACACATTAAGTATTCGTAAGACGGTTGCTTTGATATTAGTAAAGCATGGAATACAAGTGGCACGTGGATAGAATGGATAATGAAATGACATTTCACTGAAGACCTCAAAAGGAAAAATATTTACATCTCGTTAATAACTTATCTTTAAGTTACGAGCAAGCAAAGCGCGAGATGTTATAGGTACAGGATGCGTCAAAAAATGTCCCAGTTTCAAAATACCCAAACAAGCCGATGATTCAATGTTGCGTCCAAAACTGTTTATGAACTACGGCTTCAGGTGCACTTGAAAATGGACTATAAATACTAAAAATGATATGAGACGAAATGGTGTTTGCTGAAATTGGGTGATAGTATGTATGTTTAGGAAAAACAAGGTATGCAGGGAAAAAGCAATGACCAATCGCTTACCACTGTATCTCTACGAAGGAGCATACGATACAACCACAATATTCAACCGCGATCCCTCGAGGTATTTATCGCCACAACACAACGAACGAGTACAAAACGATATTATGTACTTCAGAGATGGTAATTTCTTTTTACTTAAAAACGAGATTGTGTACATGAGAAACACCAACAACTTGCTTCCAAGGTAGTTCCAAATTTAATTCTGTTTTTAAAACTAATGCACTCGATTTTTCACTATTTTTCTTGTCGTTGTTCCGAATTTCAAATTATTTTTCAGCAAGGTGATAGTTCAGGAGAGGTAGGAACTGGATAAATGACATCCCTGTAGAAACTGGGCATATTCTTATTTCAAAACCAACACTCAATTTCATTTCATATCTTTATTGGTAATATCTTTATTGGTAATAATGTCAGAGTAAAAGTAATAATAAACACGAATTTAAAAAATATTACAGATTGTGCTGATCCCACCCCAACAGGTTATTAGGAAGTAAAATCACCATATTACGAGTATATTCATTTTATTTTCGGAAAATCAAAAACTAACAATATCCAAAATTAAAAGTTTTTTTTTTAAATTACAGATTTCCTCGTCATGACGGCCTCAGTGGTCGAGGGGTTAATGCTCGACTAGTAATCCGAAGTTCGCAGCTCTAAATCCCGAAGTGCGTGTTAATTAATTTAAAACAAATAAATACCATATTTGCGGCACTTTCCAAAGCACTCTCAGTATCGACCCGGTGTAAGAACACCATTCAGAATTGAAACTTTTCTTGAAATGACTTTGGCCGTGTTTGGTGACCAGATCTGAATAGCAAAGTACTTCCCCACCTTTTCCCTACTACCCTTAGCCTCACAATGTACCCCAATTAGGGATGCCACAGTCTCACTGGCAACAGACGGGAGCAGTTGCAACTCTTGTGCGGTATACACATAAAAAAGACTGAGTGTGCAATTTACATGCGGTAGAAGTGAAATATTCAGAAAACTAAAGTAGACAAGAGTGGGGAGGTTACGAAGCACCGCACAAAGAGGGAACCGATTATACTATCTCATTCTCTCGCAGGCTAAATCATGTGTATGTGTTTGTCTCTTTTTAGTGTCAATATTTTTCGTATCATCAAGTTTCAAATCACAACGGTGCTAAACAAGTTTTCATTTCAATACCTATACCTCTTGTAAATATAACAAAATCAAAAATATAATTTCATTAAAACTAAAGAAAATTAAAAGTGCACCCAAAGGAAACGCATTCGTTTGTCCAAATTTGCTTTCAAAGAGAAAGTTACTTTAGTAACAGTTTATTGAGTTTCTTTGCATCTCATATTAATTTTACCTCACACTGTATATTGAAATCCATTGGCAGAGGGGATTATGTTGGTTTGCAAAATGTAAGGAATTAGTATGCGGATCAGGTGAGATTACAGATGCTCTATGGACATAATGGTTCTTTATGTGTTCCGATAACTTTACATATTGGGTACTTCAAAACATAAGAAATAAATCGTTCTCAGAATGTTAATATGATATCATAAATCTCAGATACATGTTTAAGTTTTGTCAAGTTAAGTGGCGGTCCTTCCCTCAAGTCAATTGCCCTCCCAAAATTATAAAATGATAGTAAAACCTAATGTTATGAAATATTATGTATATCAAAACAACTGGTGATTGTGCTAATGTATTTGAAATGCACCGCGAGATAGCAGTTTCAGCGGCGAGAAGTGATATCTAACGTTGTAAATGGAAGCTTTCTTTTCCACGCACTTGGCTTAGGGATGTCGAAAGTGAAAAAAATATCGATATATCGATGTATCGATATTTATTAAAATATCCATATCGACGTCGATATATCGAGGAAAAAATATCGATATATCGGTCAAATTTTCAAGAGATTTTGCGTTTTTAAAAAATTTGTGTATTCAGCTCAATATTATCAATAGTAATTTTTGTACACAATTTGCTTTTTTTAATATACAAAAATCTCAATAAAAATGAAGGTATTTTTATCACTATTCATTTTTATTACGTAATAATTACAAAAATATCAAAAACTAAAAAGCTGTCTTCTAACTTATATGTAAACTGAGATGCATACAAAGTTTGTATGCGTCTCAGTAACATTCTATTGGCGTATTAATCTGTCAAAATGGAAGTTGAAGGTGTTTGGAACAAGGTATAGTCAATAATCATAGACAATTGGGAACCAACACACAGGAGTGGCTTAGAAACAAATGGCGAAAAATAGCATACATTTCTATATATGTACCTACACACATGAGATAGTATTGGTGATCACAAATACTAATGCAAAGACAATAGATTTGTAAGCTATTAATAGTTAAAATTTCAACCGCCAGATGTCATGACCCAATACAGTTATTTTTTTTCCATTCGTTCCTATACGGTTTTGGATTGTAGTGACTTTAAATACATAAATTAAAAAATATATCGTTTTTGATACAATTTTCGATATTGGATATTTTGTATCGATATATCGGATCAAAATATATGGGCTAAAAATATCGATATTTTTAATTAAAAATATGGATATTTCGATATTTTTTCAACAAACCTAACTTGGCTGGGTCAATTAATAAAATGTCTTCTGTCTCTTTACGCTCCATTCAATTAACGAAATGCCACCATTTCGCCAAGTAAAAATATTTCTATATATAGGAATCTGAAGACAGTTTGGGTCATTGCCGTGAGGGAAATAGCATGATGAATATTATACGTCTGAAAGAGATGGTTTGACAAACGTAGATTGATTTTGCATATTGTACGCTTGTCAAATGAAATAATTGACTATATTAAACGTAATTTGACTCCCAAACTCGTGAGGTACCTTCATGAATATTAATATCAAATTAAATACGATAATGAATATTATCGTATTTAATTTGATATTGTACCATAATATCATTTTTTTTAAATGAGCTTCCACTTCTGGACCCCTAGAGCCGCCTCTGGGTTCAGGTGATTTTATCGGTATTTCATTTGGTTGGTAATAATCATTATTTCTATGATGATTTTGTGGTTGGTTTGATTGATTTGTGGAAAGTCCCAATAACAACTGATGCAAGAGAGTGTAAACATCTTGCCTTTATTTGTGACACAACAATGGAAAATAAGTGACACGAGCTCTTGCACTATGGTAACAAAGCGCAAAGTAAAAGGTTACGTCACACTATAACTTCACATAAGTAATTGCACGTTGAAAATGCCATATTAAAATTAATTTATTGAAAATAATTCAGGTTGCTGTTATAGCATTGTGTTATTTATTTTAACTTAATTAATAAAACCCCAAATTCTAATACTTAATCACTTGAAGACAATATTATTATATAATGATTAAATATTACAATTTTAGGTTTTACTCTTGGAGTTAAAATAAAAATAAATAAGTATTCATCGTAGACTTAAAGGAAATTCAATAGATATCGCACATTAAAAAACAATGGATAAATTTATCCAAGACACTATCTAGATAGCATTTAGTTGGCCGGCTAGACGGCTGGCGTGGTCTAGCGGTAAGGTTTTTGACTCGCAATACGAAGGTCGCGGGATCGAATCCCGGCGTGGTCAAATAAATTTTATTTGATTAATTTGTGTTGTTTCACGATTAATTCATTAAAAATAATATTTAGTATATTTGCGGTACGTTCCAGAGTGGAAGATACTCTTAGTATCGCCCTGGTGTAAGAACACCATTCAGAATTGAAACGTTGCTTGAAATAGCTTTAGCCGTGTTGGTGACCAGATCTGAATAGACAGGTACTTACCTACCTTCCTCTTCCCCATTTCCTACCCTTCCCCAATACCTTTAACCTCACTACATACTCGAATTGGGGGTGAAATAGACTCACTGGCTCCAGACGAGAGCAGCTGGGATTCTAGTGAGGTATTCATATAAAAAAAACTCGAGATAAATTTTATAATCATACATAAAGAGAGTAGCCAATAAGAATATGCGGTAAGAAAATTAAGTGGTAGCTCTTAGTCGAAGTACGGTACAGTTAAATTTGACCGAAGGGGACAGGGTCGAATTAGCTCAGTGGTGAGCAGAGCAGAGGCAAGGCTCAGGTCCTGGGTTCAATACCTAGATGCGACCATATGAATGTTAATACAGGTTTAACTTATTGTTTCTAAAATCTTAAGTATTAATACCTGTCGTATAATGTCTGTCGTACATGCTTCCCATACCGGTTGTAAGTCGCCAAGAAGTGGTGTGATCTATAATTTTCAAAGAGAACTTTACCGTTAAAGTCCAAATGAAACCAATTTTATATTGTAGACGATATTTGGCATTTTAGAATTAAAATTGATATGTTGCAAAATTAGAATTGTCCATGTGGAAAAATGACGATATTTTGCCTACGCTAAGCACATGTTTGCATACATTCTCAAAGCAATATTCAAAGCGGCACAATTCTACTAACAGACCTTTACTGATTTCGGCAAAGCCCAAAAAATACCTCTTCAGAGCCTAGCAGCAAAAAACCTGCGGCAGTTGGTTACCTGGTGGTAATTTAATATTATGATGGAAATGCACCACAAAATTGGGTTATTTTTCACAAAAACGGCGCTATTTAAATCATCCAAATATTATTTATTAATATTATTCCCATTTGGGCTAAGGGGAAATAAACAAAAAAAATCAATCAAAAATCAAATCAAATCAAATCAAACCAAACCTAACCTAAAGTAAATAAATACCAAAGCCTTTATTGATTTGAAGTTGAACAGAATAGGCCTAAATACTTTATAGGTACATTTTTCACTGCTATCATTTTTGGTGGAAGCAGAGGTGTCACCAAGCTCGCTAAAAATCGGTATACTTATATTACCATAAATAAGATACGGTAAAATCGATCTCCTTAAAATACGAGCACGTTTCATAAATCTACGGCGGGTGAATGATGTTTCACCTTTATCATTAAAAATCGTTGCGTCACCACCGCAAAAACGCTGCCTACCATGTCCGACACCATAAAGTGTTTTTTTTAATCAATATTCAATCAGCTAGAAAAAAGAAGCCGAAGAGCGGATGACTGTCAGCTTTTGGCCAAGAACAAAGGAACAATAATCTCATTCAATATCAACATGATTATAAGGTCGCCTCAAATGGCCGGGGCAAAAAACAAAGATAGCGGCAGACTGCTTGCCGCTAGGCTTAAATGGCAAAATATAAAAGTTCAAAGGAGATAATTTTATGCTAATCTTATAATTTTTTTGATGTTAGACTTGTCTAAAGTTTAAATGATTATAACTTATAGTAGACTGACCATAATCTGAATATTTTATTAACGGAATGCGGTTTTTAAGAGATTTTTGTTGTCGTTTTGCCGGATTACTTAGTAAAGAATATCTCAAAAAGAGCAATAATTTGATTATTAACTTACAATCACAGGCATTTATTTCTTTATTTGTAGGATGAATGGGTACCAATGTACGTGTATTGTTCATTATTTTCAAAAAAAGGAACAAATAATTAGGATCATGGGAACAGGAAACGTAGTAGTTAGTGCATCCGTTAGTTTAGAGACGTATTTGGAGATTAAAAATATTTATTCTTGGCAAACGTAATATCCTAGTAAACAATACAAAGTTTTAACAATGGTGAACAGATTATTTGGATTATTCGTCCCACTAACGAATAACGTCCCAACTACGTACTAGGAAATTCTTCTAGTAGATAATTATTAACTTAGTAGTAGGAAATTGCAAATTATGATTATGTCGCACTGGTAGCGCAAAAACAGTTTACCTGAAATGTAAAATGGATTAGACTATGGAGATAAAAATATATTACCAGAAACTACAAGCGGGAAAATGGTGAATCTACATCACATAGAGAACCGAAAACTAGTGGTACGAGCGGGAAATCGGTGAATACACATCACATAGAGAACCGAAAACTAGTGGTACGAGCGGGAAACCGGTGAATACACATCACATAGAGAACCGAAAACTAGTGGTACGAGCGGGAAACCGGTGAATACACATCACATAGAGAACCGAAAACTAGTGGTACGAGCGGGAAACCGGTGAATACACATCACATAGAGAACCGAAAACTAGTGGTACGAGCGGGAAATTGGTCAATCTATATCACACAGAAATAGATAACCGAAAATTAGTGGTACAAGCGGGAAATTGGTGAACCTACATCACATAGACAACCGAAAACTAGTGGTACAAATTGGAATTGGAAATTATACGACAGTTTAGCGACCGATTTTTTTTGCAAATTTTACTTAAAAAATCGGACTCGATTTACTCGAAAACGAAAGCTCAAATCAAAAAGAGTTATACCACAAAATAAACTCCTAAATCGATGCAGATTCATCGGTGTCTTTCCCACTTGTACCACAAGTTAGGTTAATTGATAGATAATATCGTCGACGTCGAGACATCGTTTCTTAACCCTAAATTAAGTCATTTTCTTTGGTCTGGACAAAAATCAAAAATTTATCTCTTCAGAATTAGCTTGCACCTTAAATCTCATTGGAATTATTCCGTCTGCGTTCTGAAGATTTACCTCGGCACCAGAACGAACCAATTACCGTACAGCGGAACAATACAGACACAAACAGACTACAGATCAGTCGCACTACACAATAGACCCTCGCTCAGCCACCCTGACTCTGGCTGAACCGTATACCGTATCTTCATCTCGCTGTGGCACGGAGATGCGCGCAGAATGACGAGATCACATTTCATTACTAATTTACATAATAAACTGTGGAGACGGACATCAAAACCAGGACAGAAATAATACGATTGCTGCTGAAATGAACGAGAAAGTGATTGTGATTTGACTCAAGCGTATTATTATGATAAATGTAATTGTAGGATTGTTCGTAAGCTTCAAAATCACGAAATCTGACTAGTTGTCAAGATTAACTCTAAGAAATTTAAACAAAAGATGTACCTACACATTTCAAATACAGATTTTTTTAATTCCCTAAAAATATGTAGTGTATTATAGATAGGTACTTTATCGGTAATCTCAATTCTTTTTATACGTTACAGTGTGGCAACTAAATGAAAAAATTAAATTACATGTGGTTCCTACAAAGCAATCAGTTCCGAATTTGAAAATAACAACTTAAATTCAAAGCGAATCTGAGTTTAATGAACAAGAATTACGCAGACATCCGACCGAAATTAATATTTTTGTGATGATAACTGTGGAATCCACGAAAAATTAAACACATCGCACTCGAGGGATAACAATGGCACAACTCAAAAAACCTCTTTTTACAGGAGAGCAGTTTGAGTGTATTAAATCAGTTTACTAACCAATAAAAAAACATTATTTTACAAAAGATGTAAGGCAATAAATGAATATTTTTAATATGTTTAATATTATAACAGTGGTACAATGATCATTGTCACTATTTTTGCTTAAATTCTAGTAAAATATTATAATATAACAACGACATATTCGCTTTTGAGGCCGCTATAACATTTTAAGAATTGTGCCGTTTTTATCGAAGGTAGAACAGATATCCAGGAATATTTCTGCATACAAAACTGAAAAGTGCATTTTTTGACTTGTGCCACTGTTATCCCTCAGGTGCGACATGTAGTTTTTATTGTAATAATCTCTGATATTATTACTCGTCTAAGTACCTACACATTAATATCCATCAAATATGCCATCCGAAGGCCGTATTGGGCTGTCTTTAACTGTGAATAGTTTATTTTATTACGCAATTGTTTCACTGTATGACGCAAATGCAGAAATTTCAATTTGGGAGGCGGGAATGGGTACCGCCACCCCGGGAACCTTTATTGGATAACCAACACCTCTGCCATAGGTCACCCCAAGTGGTTCGCTACGTTTGGTGATTTAGCAGGGGTGCCCGGGTTCATGGGGTGAGGTTTGTCTAGGTCTTGGAGGCGGATGACCAAGACACACTGAACCCCAGATTTCTACCCACCCCTTAAACCCTTTTCCTTCCCAGAACTCTCCTCTCCTTCCTTTTCCTAAAAAAACCCTCTACACAGCATCCCCAAAGATGACATAGGCCCTGAGGAAACTTATTTTCCTCAGCGCCTCCTGTGTGCAGCTCATGTAAAAAAAAAATGTGAATGGTAGAAGAAGTCGACGACGACCAAGAAAGACATGGCACGACCAAGTGAATCAGATACTTGAGTCGGGCCATGTCAAGAGTCAGAATAATAGAAGAGAACGTATGAGACGTTGTATGAATGTAAACGAGGCAAGGAATGTGTGCCAAGATCGGGATGTTTAGCGGTCCGTCCTCTCTGCCTACCCCTGCGGGGAAACGGCGCGATGGTTAGTTAGTTAGTTAGTTAGTTAGTTGTTTCACATCACATTTTTTTTCACAAACGCATTCTTTTCACATTTCAAAGGCATTATAAAACTATGTGATATACTTTACAACGTTTTTAAAGGAATACTGTATTATTTATGAACGTTTTTTTTCCACATAACAGCACAAACACAATAAATAAAACAATAAAATATTTAGTTTAGTGCCATTTGTTTACGCGGTTACGCGAGTTTTCTCCGAGACATAAATTCTTTATTGGCCGTTATTACTCGTGGAGGAATCTGTCTCGCTGTCCATAAGCCATCTGACTCGGACAGACATTCGATAGGAATCTGTTCTGTAGTCTGCGACGAGTCAGCAATATGTTTCAAACCAAATTTCAAACTGATATAAAAATCCAAGAGATGATTTGCGAATTTTCGACAGGTATTATAAATTTTATTGAACTTCATTCAGTAACAACTCTTACATGTAGAGGTGTTATCTGCTTTGGGGAGCTCAGAAATACATATATAATTTAAACAATGTATTATCCTTTGATAATACGGTATTCTTGGTAAATTACATCTTTCATTTTAGTTAGTATAACAATTATGCTTGGAGAAAAATCTAAATTATTGAGAAAGACCCAGGTTTCATCGAAGTTTTTCCTTAAACTTCTAATATTCACACTAACCGATTGGATAAAATAATTATAACCGATTTGTTGGGACGCAACTAACTTTCTCATCATAAAAATAGAAATTTCGACCCACATGAACACATTTTTTGCGATGTATTATTTTTTAATATCATTATATTAGCATAGTAGCACGGGTAAGTTTTTTTTAATAAAAACTATCAATTCAAAATCTTTAAAAGCCAATATTCCGATCATTTAATCCAAAAATAAATAAAATAGCTCCCATCCATCTGTATATACAAAAATTTAGGTTCCGCATGATTGTGTCCGAAAATCTCAGAAAGTAATCGAGGGATAAGTTTTTTTTTTTTAATAAAAAATATCAATTCAAAATCTTTAAAAGCCAATATTCGATCATTTAAACCAAATATAAATAAAAATAGCTCCCATCCATCTGTATATACAAACATTTAGGTTCCGTATGTTTGTGTCCGCAAATCTCGGAAAGTAATCGATGGATTGACTTACAGAACTTTGCATTTTAGCAGAAGAATGTTTCTATATATAATGGTAAGCTCTGGCGTTATGAAATATGTATTAAAAAATTACTACAAGTGGTGCGCCGGTGATTTGAAAATGTGTGTATTTAATATATTTTGGTGGCAGAGAGAGAACGTAGGAGGGAGAGGGTAACGAAGGAGGTGGGGTTCGCGGGAAGGATGACAAGGGAGGTGGAAGGAGGGGAAGGTGGAAGGGGAATGCAGGAGGGGATGGGGACGCGGGAGGGGAACGGGGACGCATGGGAATACCAGCTAATTCTAGATGATATAATTTTTTTTTATTTTTTTTTTTATTTTTTTTTTTTATTATTTCGTAAATGTTTACATGATACATTGTTGGTATTTTTTAACTACCACACTAGGCTATTGTCCGTGTTGTGTATATATGCTATACCTTTTGAATTAATAAAAAAAGAGTGTATTTTGGCCTCAAATTCAAAATTAAGTTTTGCATGAAAAGGTCGCGCGGCCGTTCTTCTAAGTCTATTTAAGTTTTCCAAGACTTAGTAATAGTTTGAAATGCTTTCTCAGCTATATTTGCATAGCACTATTAGTTTGGGCACTGCATTGTTTCGCCCCCACCTCCCCAAGTAGAGGAGAGTAGGGAGGTCACGGGGTTAAGGCGGACGTGCCGCCAGTAGTGCAGTCCAGGAGTCACCTTCCCAGATAATGCGACTGTTCCCGAGAGACTATTGACTAAAATAACGCCATCCTTCTCTTTATTTGCATTAAGATTAAACGCCGCTATAAAAATGTTAACTTTAATACGCCAGATTAAATAATTGACCCCCGTAAATTGGAACCACCGCAGAACATGCTCCTATTACTCATACGATGTGTGAAACTTAGATTATCGAAATGTAAAGAAATTAAATAAAGATGAAAGATTGCCACGATTAACGAGATTACTGTTGACTTTATTGCTACTCGATTTTATAATATGATTGATGAATTGCTACTCGATTTTACACAAAACCAATATGATGAGATTTTCACGGCCAAAGGTGTTATCGTGATTCATTTTGGAGTTATTATGCCTTGTTGCGCTTTCTCCTCGTAGGTTGCAGAGTCGAGGACATGTACTCTAAAATATCAGCAATTTATCGTATTATTTTATAAACAAAAGCCTTGACAAGGCATTGATGTAGGAACATAGAGATACATAGAACATAGAGTACTGCACCATTGCCATTGTACTGAATTGGGTATAGTATGACGTCACAAGACATGATTGGAAACGTTTTACTCAATTTCACTTTGAAAGCTCATAACTCATAACATTATCATTTTTTTCGACTTTCAAAAACAAATTTTACTGTCGTAATTAACTACTTATTTGATCTTTTTACATTTACTATTTTATTCGCCTACGGGGCTTTTACATTGAATACATAATTTTACTAAACAATTTGGGAGGCGGGAATGGGAATCGCCGCCCCGGGAACCTTTATTGGATAACCAACACCTCTGCCATAGGTCACCACAAGTGGTTCGCCACGTTTGGTGATTTAGCACGGGTGCCCGGGTTCATGGGGCGAGGTTTGTCTAGGTCTTGGAGGCGGGTGACCAGGACACACTGAACCCTTGATTCCTACCAATAGGTTGCAAAAAAGTTATTTCTTACTAGAAATAAGAAATAACTTCTCACTATCACTTTACAATTGATAAACTGAAATTATCTGTAATAATGGCTTGACATAAAAAAATGGTTTAAGTATGTTTTAAACATGGATTTGATACATTACAATGTCGATATCATTGGTATATTTGTTAGCTTAACTGTGAAGGCGAGGAATTGACGAGTTTCTACGTAATTGTTTGTAAATGGTGACACTGAAATAAATCCTTATGCCTAGTGTGTCGAGTGGGCACTCTTAATTTGACTAGACTTAGGAGTTCGTAACAGTCGAGATTTGAATTTACACCTTTAAAAAAAATAGGAGACAACCTCGGCGACAACCAAAAAAATACGAGACTTAATAAAAAAAAACCTGACTTAGGTTAGGGAATATTCCCAGGTGCGCACCACTACACATGATATATCCTCAGAAAGTCTTCCATCAATGCCCGCGGCGATTAATTTGTCCGAGAGATCTCGCATTATTATCTTACTACAGATGTGGGTCATAGAACACCGTTGCGAACTAAATATGGAACAGCATCAGACCTGACAGTAGATTGTAATCATAGACCATTCGGCATACGGATATTCAACACTTACGTTTGAAAAAAATGATTAAGCAAGTTTTTTGATGAGGAAGTTTTTGGCCGGTGTCAAGATTGAAAATTTGTGTTACATTCGGTGTACTATAGTCCAAAAGGGGGGAACGGGGACGAACGGGAAAGGTAATTCAGGGGGAATCAATGCATTTCTTTGAATATGGCATTGCAACGCATGCCGGGAACCAACTAGAACATAATATATGTGTGGTGATCTTCACACGTGGCCTGAAAGGAAACTCCTTCACCACACCAGTTCATCCAGAAAAATATAATAGGCTACTTGCATCACTTTTTTTTAAATTTCCGGTTTAGGCAAATATTCTAAGACATTCTGTATTTTTTTAAGCGTATTTTTGAAACCCCGGCGATTCAAACCATTTTTTATAAGCCGGAAAAAGACGGGACATAATTTTACGGGTGCGAAAAAAGGATAATTACATAGCCGAAAATCATTTTTTTTTAAATAACGTTTTCCACAAGAAAGGGCACAGGAGAATAACGAGGCAAACCAAAAATATTAATATTTTTTTCCTTTATCCATCTTATTGATCATAAAGCATTATAATGTTCAACGTCTATATTACTAAATCCAATGTAATATACTTGTAAATTATAATAAAAATAAGAATATTATAAAATTTGATTTTGTTAAAATCATCACCGTACCTACCATTATATACCATTATACCATTGTATACCATTATACCTCTAAAACACGTACAACAGCGTTAAATGTACGGGGTTCTCTTCATAACATCTGTCAAAAAGTCAAACCAAATGATAAGTTCGCAGAGAACAAACAATAAATCTAGTGAACGTTAAATGTCAAATTCAAAAATTCGCCGGAAATCAAACCGTTGCCATATAAAAAAAATAAATCAGGGTGGAATTTTACAAAATTAATAGGAACATTTTCGGAGACAGGACATGTTCATGTAGTGACGTCACGGGCCCAAATAATGGATTTATTTATTTAAAAATTAAAAAACTGTACATTTCTAAAAAATTTTACTAACATTTTCGTAATCTTAGTAAAAAAATCTATCCACACGATTTTTTCCAAGTCGTTATGAAATCCATGCAAGTGGCCTATTATGAAAGTAATTCTTTGGGGATTGAAAGCGTGAAATCAGAAGGACTCTTTTAAAATTTATTTATTTATTGCTTCTTCACAATTTAAATATATTTTTTTGTAGCATGTAATTATTAACTCCTCTAGGGTTCGCCTGTATCGGGGTTAATAATTTCACAATTTAATAAAAATTACCAATTTGGCCTCCCAGAAGCTGGGCGTACTGTACATAGTGTACATGTGTACATGGCCCGCAATGGTACCTGCACAACTGCTGAACCTGCAAGCCCTCCCCAGTGTTGAATTTGGCAGCCAGTTTGCAGCCACAAAATTCCTGAAAACCCCTTGACTCTGCGCAGAAACTGGCGGTTCGTTTGACTGATAGATTTCCATATCTTAAGACGAAAATATACCTACCCTAAAATATATTCATAAGTAAAGAAGCCGTGTATACAAATTGCGACTCGCGACCCGTGTTATTGGACGGACCTACTGTCGAATTTAATGTGGGAATAATGTGGGAATCTTAACGACGTAAGTGAAGTAAGCACGGCGTATTGGACGAACGCACGGTCGAATTCACCCTAGCAGGCTTGGAGATTGGACCTTTCCGCCGCGTTCATTTTAATTAATTCTGAAGAACGTTACAAATATTTAATATGTGTCTCCATGTTGCCCTCCCGACGTTATTAATTCATCGTCTATAAAAATAAAGTCTGGTGCTTACCGCTAACTTTATAGTTGAAAAACGGGTTATAAGGTTTTAAAATCGTTGTACGTAAAATATATTAATGGTAAGGTACTGTTTTTATTAATCTAAAATATAAATAAGTCGCATCCCTTGTGCGGCATGGAAACAAAAAAGTTATTATAATTACGAATTCGCCGGAAATCATTAAAATGTGAGTTTTGGGCAAACAAAAATTATTAGGATCGTGTACCACCAACAAATAGATTGCAATCTTTGGAAGATGGGTGTCAGGAGGCATGCTGTCCTTATCGGCCTTACCGGCACTATAATGGACAATGCTCCGAGGAACTAGCTTCATTGATCACCTTTGGCACCGGTATATAGTCGGGAAACACGCCAAACACGCGCTAAACAATATGTACACGGTTGACATTTGGCACACGAGAACGGGTCACTTCTACGACTCGTTCTTGAGCTCAACAGCTCGACTGTGGAACGATATTCCGGCCTCTGTGTTTCCTTCCCCCCTACAACATGGACCTCAAAAAATGTAGTAACTAATGACATAGGGTTTGGGGACACTCTCTTGCTGAACAATTTAAAGCCTTGATACTGGTCATCATTATTTTCTCGACATCCCCGTACGAAAGTAACATTCTCTGAATGGCCACCTGCGAATCAAACTACGTATTAATTGAGTTTAAAAAACATTAGATTATCTGTTTCATAATGGCCATTAAATAGTGTACTCGACTTGATTGTGCAAAAAATCACGTTCTAAGAGTCATAAGATAGTGGATCAACTATTGTCTCTACGAACAGAAGATGTTCCTACCACCTACCTATACCCAGGCATACAAGAATAAAGATGTCATTGATAGATTGAACAGAGCAGACATTGTAAATCACAATGAGAACTTGTTGAATGTTAAAGCGATTTGCAAAAAATATACTCCTACGCCGCTACGCAAAAAACAGAGGAGTAGTTGAAAAGATAAATAGATATAATAATATATTTATATATGAGCAAAATATTGGGTGATACGATTTGAGATGTTCAATGCCAAAAGCATTTGAGTGATTTATTTTTGGGGTATTATGCTGTGTGTTGCGCGACCTCCTTCTTTAGCCAACGTTTCGGACAGCATTACAGTGTTCAACATCAATGCAGATGTGTAATTGAAGATTGTGGTTTGTGGATTTAAAATGGTTTTCTGCGTTTAATTTTGGTGTGACTGTCAATTACCGGATACCAAGAACTGTCGATCATAGCCCAGTCGCGTCGTCCCTATTAATATTAATGGGATTTTTTAAATTTCAATTGCCTGTGTGTCTATCCTTCATGTTTTGGGTCTTCCCCGGACTTCAAGAACAGATCCAATGTAATGGCCGGATTCAATTGAATCCTCGGCAATTGCCGATTTATCAGGATGGTCGAGTTTAGATGCTCGAAAGTGTTATGATATCCTTTTGGAGATCGTTCGTTCTGTCTGCCCTACATAAACCTTGTCACATTTGGAACAGCTAAGTTTATAAACTCGATCTCTGAAGAGGAAACTTAGTTTTTGCAGGCCTAGGTAACACGTGTATTTTTGTCGTGGTAACGTCTAGGTCTTGATGCTTTCTTTTCTGAGTAACCTGGCAAATCTGTCCGTCTCTTGTTTGAACATGTATTTGCTATTTGAAGTTACAATTAATTGATCAATCAACAAATGCAACTGCATGGCAACACTTTGATCCAGACTGTGTTTACGGTTTTTCATGGTTCCCTCCATCACTGGGCAAATGCAGAGGCTCAATGAGGCAGCTATACCTACATAAACATTTAATACTTTAAACTTTATAAAAAGATGAATGTTCCTTTGTTTGTCTCTTAAGGGGGCATACATTAATTGCGTGAGCGCTCAATAGGGAGAAGGGGAGGGGGGGTCCAGCAAATTACTTGAAAAGAATATACGAAGTGGCCCAAATTTATCAAACCAAGGGTGGGGGGGGAGGAGGGGTCTAGATTGGAAGATAAACTGCTCACGTAATTAATGTATGCCCCCTACGCGGTCCCTAAACCATTCATCCGATTGCGATGAATCTTTGTCGAGTTGTTGTGCGCACGGCCGCGAAGGTTTCTATATATAGTGGTGAGCTCTGGCGTTATGAAATTATATCCTTTACTATTCATCCGATTGCGATGAATTTTTGGTGAGTTGTTGTGCGCACGGACGCGAAGGTTTCTATATATATGTATATATATATATATATATATATTGGTGAGGTCGAGCATTGTGAAATTTGTATAAAAAAAATTGACACGCGCAGTAAAAGTTGCACGCAAGAAAACTGAATGTACGGAACGCGGGAGAGGAGAGGGGAACGCATGAGGGAGGTTCGCGGAACGGGGGAAGCGGGAAAGAGAAGCCCGGGAAGGTGGACGGGAACGCGTGGGAGGCGGAAGGGGATCGGGACGAGTGGGAAAGGTCACACAGAGAGAAACTGTTTTTTTATAAAGTAGCTTTGCAACGCATGGCTGGAACTCGCCAGTTATTTATAAATAACAATTTTAAAACATTTTGAAAAGTCCGTTGAATAAAAGTAGTTTTATTGACATTTAAATTGAACAAAACAAATTGATGAATAAATTTCAGATAAATTGGAACCTAACCCGCAGGAATTGAATTTACATGTTTTTTTTATAAATTGAAATCGGTGGGTTTCATTTTTTGCAATAAGAAATATGTTAAAAATATTCATTGATTTCCGAAGGATTGTGGGGGCGCTACATATACCCGGGACTTTATTACACTTTTGATCTGATAATGTCACCTACATGTGACATTTATATGCTATTTTTTGTACCGCATGTAATTTTTGCTACTCGTTTTATTTCCGCAGCATTTTTGCATGGGTGACAATAGCGTTGGTGTGCTAAAGTGGCAGAAACTGCGTTCTTATGTGACGCCGCCCAAGAGACCAAGTAAAAACCGAGTGTGCTTTAGACCACACGACTGAAGTAAAACTTTTTTAGTTCCATCTGTATGATAGGAAGAGAGAAAGAAAATGTGCGCGCGCACTGTTCTCTCTTGCTCCTACAGTGTGATACAGATAATAGGCCTACACTGTATCTTAAATATACGAAACGTAACTGGCTATGAGAGAGAGAGAGAGAGAGAGAGAGAGAGAGAAAGAAAATGTGTGCTCGCACCTCTCTCTCTTGCCCCTACAGTAATATGCGAAACGTAACTCTCTCCCTTTCTATCTTCACTAACTTATATCTCCCTCTCAACTACCGTTCGCCTCGCTTTTCGTAACGCTTTCGTCACGCATTCACTAGCTTACTCCCCAAGTCAAGCGTGCGTAAAGAAGTTTTAATTCAAAAAGGAAACTGAAAACCAAATTACTTTATTACCCAAATGTATTCCCCAAATTTCTCCCTGGATTTTGACCCTACTGAAAGAGCGTTTAACCAGCCAGCGGACGAAAATCCACATTTCGTCGAAAGCTGTTCTTACGATCGTGCAGGGCGGTTACAATGAGAAAGATTAAGTATTCTCCGTACCAGCTTTTTAAAATTATAACTCAATATCGAATTTATTTCAATCCAAATTAGCTTTAATTTATACCTTCATCCAAAAATGCTGATAGGCGTGATGATAAAACTATTAAAATAATGTACTTTTTGTAATTATTTTTTGATTATAAGTATTTATCATTTTTCAATAATGTCTAAATTTAATAAGAATGTTGAAAAAAATCTGAAATATATTCGTTTGTAAGTGCGCAAATAAATACACAAATGGACCAATTTTCTTCAAGAAACACATGTACGTACATATTTTTTAATGATTTTATTGAAACTAAAATTAAAATTCTAAAACATGCGTTTGCTAGATAATGTATTGATTTATTTTACTGCATGATTATATTATTTGAAATGGGTGTGGTATAATACAAAATCTTTTTTGAAAATTTAACAAATCTGCCAACGACCTTTGGAATAACCTTATAATATATAATTATATTTTCAAAGAAATATTTTTTTTCTCAAAATTTATAACATGCGAATGCTAGATAAAAGAACAATCTTTCGAAATCAATTTATAATTTTTTGTGGTAAAGAGTCAATACTTCTAAAATCTGATTTGAAAATGACATATTTCTGGTTTTCTCTGGTAATGCCCTCTTAATATAAAGTAGTTATCGACCACTTGCGTGTCAGCACGTTTTGCTTATTTATAAATTTCAATAGTAGGTAATAATTTTACAGGACACTCCAAAAATCGTAAAAATTGCCTGGTTTGAAAGCCATCAAGAGACGCTCAGGATACAAATTAGACAAATTAATAAAAAAGCAAAACGTACAGACGTATATTATTTTCTTCTAATACAGTTAGTAAAAAAATCTTAAAAATCGGTCCAGTTTTGGAGAAGAAAAATGTGGAACACAAAACCTCGATTTTGAAGACTTTATTTAGGTATTATCAGAGGTGCAGTTGTCCCTTTCGCTCAGAATCCGGGGAGTAAGATGTACAGTGACAGCAAAATACCTATTATTCAAATTTTTCGGCGATCAGTTTCCACTTAAGAGCGTTTAACCAGCCAGCGGCCGAAAATCCAAATTTCGTCGAAAGTTGTTCTTACGATCGTGCAGGGCGGTTACAATGAGAATGATTAATTATTCTCCGTACAAGCTTTTTAAAATTATTTGATCGATATCGATTTTATTTCATTCCAAATTTGCTTTAATTTATACTACATCCAGAAATGCTGAAAGGCATGATGATAAAACTGTTAAAATGATGTACTTCTTGTAATTTTTTTTTTATTATAAGTATTTATCATTTTTCAAGTTAAATAAGAATGTTACAAAAATCTGAAATATATTAGTTTGTAAGTGCGCAAATAAATACACAACCGGACCAATTTTCGTCAAGAAACGCATGGACGTATATATTTTTAATGATTTAATTTAAACTAAAATTAAAATTCTAAAACATGCGATGCCCAGATAATGTATTGATTTATTTTACTGCGTGATTATATGATTTGAAATCGGTGTGGTGTAATACAAAATCTCTTTTGAAAATTGAAAAAATCTGCCATCGACCTATGGTATAACCTTATTATACTAAAAATAAACATTTTTTCTCAAAATTTAAAACATGCGAATGCTAGATAAAAAAAAACAATCTTTCGAAATCCATTTATATTTTTTTGTGGAAAAGAGTCAATACGTCTAAAATCTGATTTAAAAATGACATATTTCTGGTTTTCTCTGGTAAATACCCTCTTAACCATTTGAAAATTTGATCTCAACGCATTTTTGTATACTTACGGGGATAATTTTGTGTGTTGCAAGCATGCGAAATATCCCATTAAATTCGTATAAATTTGTCACATTCCAAAACACTTTTTCACATACCCGAGGATTGGCACAGGTTGTGAAAGGATTAAAATAATCACCATGACCGCGATGAAAGTAACGATGATTTCTCCAATTAGCGACCTACTCGATTTTCATTCATGGTAGCAACATCATTTTATTATATTTATTGATATTCTACCATTACTCAAAGGAGATATAGCAACGAATTAAAATAATTATACGGTACGATAAAACCTACTAATCAATAATAATAACGAGTCTCCAATAAAACGACTAAATATCCTTGAAAACTATTTGTACAGAAAAGAAACAACAATAATGTCACGACTGAATAAACTACGTAAAATTTTGCAAAACGTATTATTTAATCGAAATGTCAACTCATTCGATTGTGACGAATGAAAAAATATCGCACATCCCGCAGAAAAGCGTCGCAAGTCAAAATTATCTGTTTTATAAGATTTTATTTTTATCTCTGAATACTAAAGTGATGTGATTATCTATGCCCCAAGAAAACCGTATTTAAGTCAGATCACTCTATCTTCGCGAGATGTCGCTAGTCTCTCTTTTCGAAGGGACCGCTTGTTTCAAAAATCATCATTTGTTTTCGCTGTACTTTAAATTTTACTTTTTCGACTTACAACCCTTTTCTACGCGAAGCGCGAATATATTTTAAAAAATCATGTATGTGACTGTCGGTCGCCTCGTGTCAATCTCTATAAATATTATAATTTGTCAATTATTATATTACGACATTCAGACGAACACGTCAATCACATCGTCAGTCATTTAGAATTTAGAGGAACACAGAAAATAGTTTTTATGACGTATTTTTATAAGAAGGTGAAAGTAGAACCTCTTATAAAAGACCTCACGATAGGTTGGGCCTTTTGTGAATCGCAATAAAAATAATTTCGACAATATACACGATTCTACACTCTCATTCGCGGCATTTTCGGCCCCCGTGGTCCCGAGGTAAGACTCGACTCGAACCCGGCGCGGCGTGCGCAAATAAATTTTATTTGGTTAATTTGCGGTGTTTCACAATTCATTAATTAAAAATTATATGTATATAGTATATTTGCGGCACGTAACAGAGTAGAACACTCAGTAGCACCCTGGTGTAAGCCCACCATTCAGAATTGAAACGTTGCTTGAAATGGCTTTAGCCGTTTTCGGTGATCAGATCTGAATAGCCACGTACATCCCCACATTCATCTTCCCCATCTCCTTCCCCTCCCCACTACCTTCAGCCTCACAACATACCCAATTGAAAAAAGCTGTATTTGCGAGACGTAACTTGGTACATCTTCATCAGAGCAAGGAGCCACTTTAGCTCAAAGCGTATTTAAATTACCATAAAACACTAACTTCTTGAAACTGCTTTATCAAATATGGGAAATACCATTAAAGTTGATTAGACAATAAATAGAAATGGCCAGATGCGGCGGTTCCCATACATCTGATCAATGCTCACCTTTGCACGTCTGTAGACTTCAATCATACATGAAATATTAATTTCCTTGGCCTGAATTGAGGTACTATTTGTATAGTTCAAATTAATAATATAGCTATAATTAATAAAACATGGACTCCATGATTAAATGTACGATAACAAGTTTAGTAAAACAAGTAAAATCACCAAATCTAACCCCTAGCTGTATCACCTCTTCCTCGCTTAACATTTCCCAATTTGTGGTGCCTCTGGCTCCCGGCAGTCTAGGGCTTTTGGAGTAACACATTAAAAAAAGTTCGTTATATGGGAATGTCTCTGTCTCTTAATAATTTCAAAAAGTTTTTATGCCAATTTGTAGGTCAACTATTTTTAGTTCACAACGCTAGTTACATCATAACATAGATAGAGCATTGAAATAGCTAAGACGAAATGCCGTACTGATGATAAAATATTTTAAAAAATGATCAATTAAAAAAACGCATTTCGTAAAAAAGGCTGTAGATCACTGGATAACTGACCAAATGATAGTTTTTTTAACTCGGAAAATTTATGGATGTTTTCGTATCCCTGGTAACTGCTGGGCAGTAACTGGTTTATTATATATCATGAAATCGTGGGACAATTCAAACAGGATCCGAATAAATCCATTCGATTACAAACCGGTCAGACATCCACTACCTCCGGATCCGGATAAACGTAGCGGAAACTGGATTAAAACAAAAAAGTTCAAATCACGAAAAAGAGAACAGAACAGAAAGCCTACAGGAAACGACCAAGAGCGCTGTCACCAGATACAGCTACCTGGGAGTTAAAGATATTGGAGAAGTAAGCTGCAAGTTCAGTCCAGGCCATGCCAGGTGGTGTCGGCTGCCGCCCACTGCAAGGGCGGCCAGCCAACCGACAGCCGACCACCCGACCGACTCTCCCCAGTCAACTCTGCTTCATGCCGACCTTGCCTCGATATAAATAACACTGGTACTACTTACTATTACACACATGTTTTATACTCTAACAATGTAGTGGACGTCTAACACATAACAAAGCTGCACTGAGAAAACATTTGGTACGAATGGCAGTGCACGGAGAAATTTATTGGAATACGAATTTATGCGGTTAGTACACAGGCACGTAATAAATAGTGGGTTATAATTAAACTAGTTGTAATTTTGTAACAAGTAAGCAAGCCATAACTTAAATAGTTAAATATGATAATTCGATCTTTTGTAGGTAAATGGTAAAATCCAATAGGTGAATTTATTACTTCTCGAGTTGGACAATTGAAAGCTTTTTGGTCTCTTGAGAAATGTCAACGTTTTTTTAACCATGTAAGGCCAAAGCTTTTTTGGATACATAGTAACTAAGCAATTATAAAAACGCAAGTTCCAATAACTAAGACAGACACGAGTAGTATAAAAGTTTCAACAAAGTCTTGTAAATGGCATAACTTGCATTCGGAACAACATAGTTCTATCTTTAGACCGGTCATTGGAAAAGTTGGAATCGCGTTTGGGTCGCACCCAGACTCGTGTGTTCAATTCCTCGGCTGGCCAAGTCCTCCATCACGGCACAAGAAACAAATTCCGAACCAATTTTTTCTTTAAAATCCTTATCTAAAATATGTCCAACTTCTCCGTAACAACGCAGATAATTATGCAAGAAAGTTCTATTTAAAATATTTTACATTTATTTTTTAGAACAACAAAGTTTCATTTGTAATTTAAGAGCAATGTAGTTATTTCCAATTAAATAACTTTTATTTTGAAAACAAGGTTCCTTTTGCATATTTTACATATACATAGTATAGTAACGATTCCTAGAGAGTTTATTAAATTCTTCTTATTCTTCTTTAAGATGAAGCCATACTAAATAATGCAAAATCATACAAAATCATGTTTTTGTTTTGAAAATTTGATCGCTTAGAAGTATTACTCAATTAAAGACTGTGTGTAGAACATATCTTGGCCCTTAAAAATATCGGTAATTTTTTTGTGTCTTTTACTAGAAAAAATAAAGTATTAGGTCCATAAAAAATCACTTTCAAGTGCAAACTCTCCTACTTATAAACCCCTTTTCGGATATGGTTTTATTGTTTAATGTAGAAAATTCAGTTTACTTTATAATAATCGCAAAAAATTGATATTTACGCCCGAACTTCATAAAATAAAATAAAATATGGATTTCCGCGTTGTTATTTCACAATACGGCCGGCACTCAACGAATTTGGATTTTCAAAGTGAACCCATGCCGTCCACCTAAGAACTAAAGACTCGCCACACCCATTTTCTGTTAGTTACTGGAGAGAGCGGGGAATAGACATTAGGGGGCATACATCAATTACGTGAGCTCAAAAGGGGGGGGGGGGGGGGTCCAGCAAAATCTCATGTTACTTGAAAAGAATCACCCCTAAAAGAAGTTACTTGAAAAGAATCTAGACCCCCCTCTCCTTGGTGAGGGGGGTCTAGATTGGAAGAAAAACTGCTCACGTAATTAATGTATGCCCCTTTAGGCTCCGCGTCGCTTGGTTCCGTGAAATCAATTTAAAAATTCCGTTTTATTACAATAAACAATGCGTAAAAAAAGGAGTTAATGTTTTTTACAGGCATTTATGAAATCAACCTGTAAAAAAATTCTCAAATACCTTTTCCACAAGCTTTTTCTCAAGTATTTTTAAACTCTTCCCATAAAGGGGCGTGAATTCCGATTTCGATTTTTTCCTCGACTATTGGATCGCATTAATGTACTTACATTCTTTCTGTACACTTAAACGCATCGGCCACCACGTGTGTAAGCAATCAAGGTGCAACCTATGATCTGAACGATTCAGTTCTTTTCTTACAACCACAATTTTTATAGTGTTGTTCTGTTGTAAACATGGAAGGCAATAATTATTCTCATTAAAACAGCCCACTTGGTATGAACTTTAACAATTGTTGAAGATAAAAATGAAGTCGAATATTAGCTGTCTATATGCGGCAAAAGGCTAGCAACAAACAAAACAATTTCTCTAATTATGATATTATGTGGTAAGGAAAAAAACAGTCCACAATAAGAAATTAGGAGTGCATAGATAACAAAGGTTATTTTTAAAACAAAAAGCGCCATTGAAAATGTGAAACCCGAATGTGGGGTAAGATGTTCGTAGAATAAATAAACAAATATTGACATAGAACCAGTCCTAAGATGAACTTGACTGTGTGGGGGCAAACTCATAAAACAAACATTGACAATTAAAACCCGAACCCAGCGTTTTTTCACAAGGTGTGGTTTTACGACCGCGCCTTATTTGAAATCACAGGTTCATAAATGATAAAACAATTTTTATTTTTTTAAAGTGAACATGATTTTGAAGCTTTTATTAATTGAAGATATATCGTTTAACCTCCTACGCCAGATATCGAATGATAATAAATGCAATTTCTTCATTGAATGCAAATTAGAAGGTTTGCGATCTTTCCCGCTCGTTAGTATTTTTCAAGGCGATGACAAAATAGTGAAAAAGAAAGAAAAAATCTGGAATATATGATGTCCCTAAAAAATTACCGCAAAAGACGTCATTAATGATTGATTACAATTGACAGACGCAATCTCGTACTGTACTTCTCCCATCCCCTTTGATAATAGCATCAGGTTTTGCTTCTCTCTCTTTCTCCTGACAAAGTTGGGTAATTTACGTATTTAAATTTTAAAATTATGCTTTGAGTATAGTCGGCCTTTACAGCGATAAAATACAACGATACTATATAATTAAAAATATACATATATCGAATGCAGTTCACACGCGATAGAAGTGAAACTTCACCCACACAATCTCAACCAATAGGAGCCAATCTCAACCAAAGTGAGCTCATAATCAAAGCGGCCAATGAACGCAGCTGGACGCTTCCTAAGTATGTACTGTGAGTAGGTAAGGTTTCATTACATCTCATCCTCTCGCAGACTAAATCGTGTAGATGTATATGTTTGCCTCTTTTTAGTGTCGTTTGAAAGGCAAGATAGAGGGTCGCCGAGGGCCAGGTGGCTGCGAAATGTACGAGAGTGGACCGGCATTAGAAGTGTGGAAGAGCTATTCCGGGCAGCGCAAGACAGAGATACATTTCCCAGAGTTATCGCCAACGTCGAAGGGAACCTGATAGTGCACACCAAGAAGTAGAAGTATCGTTTCCGTTTCATTGAGTTTGAAATAACAACGGTGCTAAAGAAGTTTTACTTCAAAAAACAATTGAAATGCATATTTTTTTACTTCTTAAACTAAAATTTAGATTCAAAAGGCACCAAAATACCGTTGACTTTTAATGTATCCAAACTTAGTACAGAATACACTAGGATAAAATAATATTAAAAAAATTTATATGCCAAGTATTCATCTTTCGTCAAGCAACTTCTGCCATACGAAGAAACGCACGTTTCCATACATTATAAAAAAACATAGTAATTAATAATTCTAAGGCGTTGGGTAACATCGTATCTACAATCTGCTAGGTAAAGCCTTCTACAGCGCTGTATAGGCTCTGTTCTGTGGCAATAACACACTAGAAAAAACCTCTCAGTAGTGCAAATACGAGGCGAGAATTTTCATTGAGGCCTCGACGGCATTACATCCAATTACACATGCCAGAAACTACATAATCTCCGTGGTAACGAGACATTTTTTGTGTAAACAACAACGCAAGATCCTGTCCAACGTGATGTTGAAACTTACCCGACAATAATACATAGAACTACACAATCTCAATGAACTGAACATCGGAGCCAAATGGTTGTAAAAATAACGTGGTCTTGTGAGATGTGGTTTTGAAGTTTGAAGATTTGAGGCTCGTCGCGGTGATGATTTCAGAGTGTGATTTTGTCATTAGTTTGTTTGGTTTCTACTCGACAGACGAGGAAATCTTCAAGGCCGACGCACGTGAAGAAAACTCGGGCTCGGCGCACGTGTTGTCACTAGCAGGTAAATCAAATATTGTGATTATATTTTAACGGTAGGTGGGCTGCATTTCATTTTAATAATAAACAAACATACCAGTGACCAGGCTTTTACAACTATTTTAGTATTCTGTATGTTAGCGAATATGTGCACGGTAACTAGCTACGTAGAATCGTTTCTCTGACGTGGCTTCTTATTTTTCATAAGATCGGATAAAATTAATAAAAAAATTGCTATTCTTAAAATAATCTATGAAAATTAATACCAATTATTATCAATCTAACTTCCTTGTGACACCTTCCTTAGACACGAAGGATTTATTCAATTACTAGAGCGTACCCGGCATGCTTTTAATTAATTAATTTATTTATTTATAACTTCTCACCATACATATATTACGTTCTTATTTTTTATTTTTACATACAAAATAATTAATTATTAATAATTTGGGAGGCGTGTAAGGATACCGCCGCCCCTGGAACCATTTATTGGATAACAATAAATAATAATTAGTTAAGGGGGTGAGGTTTGTTCGAACCTTGATGGCTGCTGCGTATATCCACCAAATGCGTGGTAGGCCGGATCAGGAGAGACTGGTGAAGGGAGACCTTTTACCTCGCCAGCAGGACTATCCCGGAACATCGCCTTACATAGATTGGTCCGTCACTCTAGGACACACTGACCCCCAGTTTCCTGCCCACTCCTCACACCTTTATCCTTCCCAGAACTACATCTCCTTCCTTTCATAATAAGACCAACCAAACCGTCCAAGCATCCCCAAAGATGACATGGGCCCTGAGGGATATTATTTTCCTCAGGGCCTCCTCAGCTGGTGGTGTGGATGTAATGTAAAAAAAGCGTTGCAATATCACGCAAAGAAAGAAATTGTTTCATTCCCCTCCGGCAACCCCTTCCACCTTCCCGCTTTCCCCCCAACCCGCGAACCATCCCCTCCTTCATTCCATCTCCTCCTCATGGATTCACTCCTACCTTCCCTGCCTGCCAATAAATGAAATACACACATTTTTCAAACAACTCTTTGGCCACCTATTGTAATTTTTTTTTTACAAATTTCATAACGCCATAGCTCATCATTACATACAGAAACTTTAGCGGGCGTGCGCACAAAAAATCACCATAGTTTCATCGCTATCGGATGAATGGTGTAGGAACGCGTAAGGGACAAAGGAACATTCATTTTTATGTACCTGCAAACCGTAAACAAAGTCAATAACTGTCTCAGCAATCAATTGACAATTAGTTTTGGCATGCCTCAAGGAAGCGTTTTGGGTCTCACTTTATTGTTAATAAAGATTAATTGCAATGTTTCGAAATCGTGCGTTTCAATTATGCATGCATAACAGAGTAAAAATTATGCATATATTCAGAAAATGGTGCGTTATTGTAATAAGGTTTGCAGGTTGTTGAAATGAAGAGGGTTTCAGTTCTCAGCCCATAGCAAATTAGTTGACGGACGGAACAATAAACTGGTAACAAGCTCGGATTCTCACGCTGTTTTAGAAGGTTTATGTGTAGAGATGGCACGAAGTGAAATGCGGAGATTGCTGACCCCAGGGCACTTGCAGAACGCCCGTGGGAAGGCGGGTTTCCTGCTCCGTGTGTTGAACAATCACCGAGCTGGTGTTGATTGTTGCGCATACTTATCTGTCGTGACCTGGGGCCGTCAATTCGCTGATTAAATCACCTTTCACTGTCTAATTGCTGCTATCGGCGACCATCGTGAGATGAGAAGGCAATGGGAGCGATAATCAGCAAAAGTGCAGCGAATGATGGGTTTCTAGTGTCTCTACAGTGAAGCAACGCAATTATAGCGCTTTTCCGCGACTCTGAAAGGTGCTTTTGTTTCATTTTCATTGCATCGGTATTTATAAAAATGCAAGACAATCAGCGTAATCAACAGAACGCAGAGGTTGTGCGAGGAGAAACCGGGCCTACAATGAAACGAAAAAATGCAAAGGAACTTGCAAGTTGCTACGACAAGCGACTTCTAGGAACGCCTAGAAGTCGCTTGTCGTAGCAATGGGTGCCTGTTCTGATCAGGAAAATTGAATGCTAATTTTAAAATTTGTGGTCAATTAAATAGTAGATATGGTCAAATTATTGTTGCCAAACTATTTACGAATTTGAAAAAAATCATCTACTTTTTTATGTGAATACCGCGCAGGAGTCCCAAGTGCTCCCAACCGTCCGGAGACAATGAGATTATGGCATTCGCAATAGGGGTATGTTGTTAGGCTGAAGGTGATGGAGAGGGGTAGGAGAAGGGTGAGAGGAAGGTGGGGTTACCTAGTTATTCAGATCTGGTCACCAAACACGGCTATAGCAACGTCTCATTTATAAATGGTAGTCTTTCACCAAGGACGATACAGAGTATCTTCCACTCTGGAACGTACATATTATAGATAATATTTCTTTAAAAAATAATAACATCTTCTCGACCCTACCATTCGCAGATTTTTTTTCACATTAACTCCACACAGGAAACCCAGAGGAAAAACAATCCCTCGGGACCATGTCATCTTTGAGGATGTAGTGAGGAAGTTCTTTTTATGGAAAGCAAGGAGAGGAAGTTCTGTTAAGAAAAAAAGGTACGATGGATAGGTAGGCATCTGGGGGTCAATGTGTCCAGACGTGATGAATCCATCCCTCCAACTGCAGTGCAAGACGTTAGGGCAAGAGAGTCCCGCTGGAGAGGTCGAGGTTTAGTATCCCTCAACTAATCTCTACCAATCAGGCCCCCCACGCAGAAGACGGGCCAACGCATTCGCCACCAAGATCTAGGCAAATCTCACCTCATGAACCCAGGTACCCCTCTAAGCCACCAAATATTGCGAAACACTTGGGGTGACCTACGGCAGGGGTTTTGGTTATCCAATAAATGGGGCTCCAAGTAAATTGAAATACGTACATATAAAAAGATATTTAATTTAATTTATTGGGGGGCTAGAATTCCAATAAGGGGTCGTCCATTAATCGCGTAAGGCTCGAATGGGGGGGGGGGGGGGTTCGGAAAAAATCACGAAATATCACCGGTGGGGGGGGGGGCGGGTGTAATGAGATATCAAGTGTATTTATTTTTCGTGATAATATTCTGAAAATTTCAAAATATTTTGTACTAAAAAAAATACACGTGATTTGGGGGGGGGGGGGGGGTTAGTCTAAAACCTCACCGCGGGGGGTGGGGGGGGGGGGGGGGTTAAAAAGTTGCGAAAAGTTAAGTAAATTCTAAAGTAAAATCCTTGCAAATTTGCACAGCGCTCCGGGATTCCGAACTCCGGATTCGAAGTCGAGAGCCTTACCTATCGACCAACTGAGACTGTCAAACTCAACAAATCAAGAAGAAAACAAACTACGCCAAGAAAATAAAATATGAAAATAAGTCGCAAGCCGAAGAAACTTCCGAGGTTTTGACGGCTGCCCTGCTGCCGAGGCAGGTGCTGCACTGCTCCTAAGAAGAAATAATATATATTCTTTTACCACATTTCTGACAGCTTATTTGCTACTTACGAAGTAGGTACAAAACAAACGTTGCTTCATGCACATAATTAATTAACTTTGCCGAGTTCTATGACATTAAGAATTCTCACCAGATGAAGTGAATGTTACTAGTAATTTATTTGAGTTTCATAATAATACCAGACCAGGACTATATATAATACCAGAGGCCTAACATTTCATCCAACACGCCTTGCAAACATTTAAGGCGAAACAACTACTTACCTCTGTATAAATGTTAAAGTTACACACAGTCGAAAGATAAACGTTACGCAGAAAATTCAAGGCAGACCTTGGAAAGCATTTCAATGTGATTAGAAAATTAAAACAACGACATCAAAGAGAATTATGCAAAAGCAGGAACCTTGAACAGACAGATACATATTAATTAACTGACAGTTTGATCAAAGGCTTTTGATGCCTTTTCAACGATAAACTTTAAAAGCAGTGACACCTGTCAAGAATCTGCATTGTTTTGACGTCACGATTTTCAATTTGATTTCGTTCCAGATCATGAACAGATGGTCTTAATCGGTCCGTTAATGACCCGCGCAGAACCAACGGTGACAGTCAGCCCATTGTCATTCCAGCATTTGATTAATATAAGCTTTATATTGAGGTTCAGACAGTTTTGCAATCTAAATAATATGATACATGCACTAGCGATAATTTTGAAATCGCCCACAGCGAGAACGGATATAGATGCTGATGTGTGAAATAAAGCAGGAATAGGTAATATTAAGAAAGGTGGGATAATTTATTTTTTTTTAAATGGGCGGCCTTTTTCATACAAAACTAAAATACTTAACCAAGCTGAATAGTCCTTTTTTTAATCAAAAGGTACAACTAATATCTATGTAGTACGAACTTAAATTAAAAAGATTGTGCCATAAAAGGGTTCAATTTTTCAATATTTTAGAGGCAACTTGAAAATTTGTGTTGTTTTAAAATTTACACGCGATAATTTGTGTTCTACGGTAATCAGTTTTTTTTAAATTTTAAATGTAAGCCAAATGCTTTTTTTAATTATTAACTTTTCAATTATTTTACATTTTCATAGTAGGCAGGGCAAAATTATATTTTTAAGTTATTAACAGTAACTCAGAAAATATATGCCAAAGTTGCCTCTAAAATAATGAAAAATAGAATCCTTAATGGCCTACGTACTATAATTCAAATCATAAATAAATAAAGTAGCACACAACCGTACTAGATTTTGTTATACCTTTTGATTAAAAAATAGTAACGTCGATGACAGGTAATTTATAAACATGTCTAAGTAGACAAAAAAAGTTGCCAATAAGAAAAACATAGTATGATACCTGTCTCAAAACAGACATCGTCTAGTGAGGCTGGTAACTTTCTAGCATTATCAGATTATCTCAATAAATGCCCGGGTCGTCGGCAATTCGATTAAATTCGTAAATCTTTAAGATACAGAAAATAAAAATCTCAGTGTAACAACCCCCAAAGTCGACCACCAATCACAATATGAGTGTTGATTTGGCCACATTTATAACAGTTTTAAACAGTTTGTATGGGAAAATAATGTCAACCTTCATGTACCTCTTCTCATTCCTCACTGGCTCCGAAAAGTGGTGCGGAAATAAAAAAAAAATGGAAACTACGTAATCATAGAAGACTAGTTGTTAAAAACACGCTCCGCAGGTTTTTACTGCAAGACCCTGCGGCGGCTTTTGGTTCGGCTTCGCCCAGTTAATGTTGGTGACATTTTATAGATCCAATACGAACTGATTCCAAAAACGCCCGTTCCTCGGATCCACTGCAGCTAGTCACCGGGACAAAGTAACCGAGACAGAGCAATGACGTCATATGTAATATATAGCTACTTGATACAATATGTATTACCAGCAATCTTTTCATATCCGGAGATATACCACATATTCACAAATTCGTAGCAGTTATACCTAGGGGGGAGACATCCCCGTCCGGCGTGCTGACGGAAGTAGCGACATCGTGTGTCGAATTCTTGAATTCGAAACAGAATTATAACAGCAGCCTCGTGTGAAATTCGTACACAGATGTTATTTGTGACGCGGCGCGTATGGCGTGGAGTCCGGCATGCACTCGTATAGCTTCTGAAATTCAACCACGCAGACGCTATGGTATTAATGGTGACCCGACAATTCGTCCTGCGACAATTCATTCGCCGACAGTTCATCCTGCCGACAGTTCATCCCGCCGACAATTCATCCGGCGACAATTCATCCTGCCTGATCATTTTGAAGATTTTTATTAAGTAAGTATGCAAAGAGGATATACGGCCGTACAACCAAAATCGATATACTTATATCTGAAGGCATCTTGAGTGGAAATCCGCTGTAAAAATATTTTTACTAACAATAATTTCGACTCTCCGAAGAAGCATGCGTGAATAACAAAATACGACATCACATATACTTATAGGTTAGGTTAGGTTAGGTTGAATTGTCAGGATGAATTGTCGCCGGATGAACTGTCGGCAGGATGAACTGTCGGCAGGATGAACTGTCGGCCGGATGAACTGTCGCAGGATGAACTGTCGCCGGATGAATTGTCGCAGGATGAACTGTCATGGAACCGGTATTAATACTGCTCGATTTATAAAAAAATCTACAATGAACCACGAAACATAAAGTCTACCGGGATAATACTCTACCAATTGAGCTGTTGAGACCTAAATATGTTTCAACGAGGTTTTTGTTAATAACATTATCTTCTTCGGTGAATAAATATTACAACTTCAATAAGTCATTTCGACGAATTAGAAATTATTTATATTTCCGAACAACGCTTTCAACTAGGTCGTACAGATAAACGTACAAAAATGGCAGAGAACACGTTATAAGCTCTGCATTTTCATTAGGAACTAAACAACTATGATACTTCCAATTAGGGAATCCACCTGCTAACTGCATTAGTGTCATAATATCGGGTTACAAATTGCCCCGGCCATACACGGGTGTTGCCTCTGACTAACCTTCTTTCGTTGCCCAATTTGTCGCATTATTTAAATATAAGATTCAGTCGCCTGGGCAGGAAACTGCGGTGGGCGGGAAATGAAAGTGCATCGCTGATGCCCCGCCCCCGCAGATGTGAGGGGACAAGTGAAATACGAAAGCAGACTGATGAAGCCAAATTTGAATATAATCGCAGCACCATTAAAAACATTGATGAGATGCATTCAAGGAAAAACGTCACTATACGGTAATGAGGATATACCATATAGTTGCAGTAGAAATCATTTATTTTTTAAATTGTTTATTCCAGATCTCGGGGAGGAAGGTGCAATCTCAAGATTTCCATATTACAATGAATATATAAACGTAAAAATAAAAATATTGTAAGTTATTACACGGTAAAAGAAAAGAAAAGAAAAGAAAATAATAATAATACATGACAAAAAAAGAAAGAGAGAATAAAGTAAAAACTAAGATTAGGAGTAAATGCAGAGCCCTTCATTTACAAAATTTCAATTTGGGAGGCGTGTATGGGTACCGCCGCCCCGGGAACCAATGGATAACCAACACCTGTGCCATAGGTCACCCCAAGTGGTTCGGTACGTTTGCTGACTTAGCAGGGGTGCCCGGGTTCACGGGGTGAGGTTTGTCCGGGTTTGACCAGTTACATCAGGCCGGGTCGGGAGAGAGTGGTTGAGGTAGTCTCTTTGGCGTCTCCAGCCGTACTCTCTCGGAACATCGCCTTGTGGGAGGGATGGATTCATCCGTCACACATTGACCCTCAGATTTCTACCCACGCCTAATACCTTTTTCCTTCCCAGAACTTCCTCTCCTTCCTTTCCTAAAAAGACCCTCCACACAGCATCCCCAAAGATAACATATGCCCTGAGGGGAATTATTTTCACCAGGGCCTCCTGGGTGGAGCATATTTCTCGTCGTATTATTAAGCAGTTAAATAAAATTTCTGAATTCTATAGCAAAAAGTCATCACAGTTTCCAATTTCTGTCAGGAAAATGACAAAGAAGTCATTTTCCTGGCAGAAATTGGAAATATATCCATTCAGAACCGAATGTGTCCAGCAATTCGTATTACACAGGAAATTAAAACTTTAATCCAACGTAATGTTGGTACTTATTTTGTGTCAAATGTTCATACGCGTGACACAGACGGGCGTCACTGGCATATACAGGGTGTTAAGGGACGTACTTGACTTACTTTAACCAGTGATTCCTGACATTATTTGGAGTAAAAAATGTAAATGAAATTTTGGTCTCCGGTGACATTTTTGGTGTTTTTTTTTTTTTTTTTTTTCTACAAAAGCATTAAAAAATGGTAGTTGTTGAACAGTTGGAGGCGGGTTATGGGGTTCGTCGAACACTCGGCTAAGTGACCAGTGACGACATGCGGAAGAAATTTTTTTTTGTTTGATTTTGAAGAAAAAAATTTTGAAAAAAAAAAAAAAAGTCGTCAAAAAAAGTCATCGGAGACCAAAATTTCATTTACATTTTTTACTCCAAATAATGTCAGGAATCACTGGTTAAAGTAAGTCAAGTACGTCCCTTAACACCCTGTATATATGCGTGTTATAGGGACTGTTAAAAGGAAAAGTTGCTAAACTGCACCTTTCGTTGAAAATGGTTCGCACTTGTTCTTCCATCGATGTCGAACAAAAGATAACCCCGCAATCCGAACTTCTACCGAAATATAACACACTTCCCGATTCCAGTTTTAAAGCTCTTAAAAAAGTATTATTTTTAAGATAATCTCTGTACAATTGCAGTTGAAAAAGTAATTATATGAAATTTCCTGATAGAAAAAAGCTCTGAAATTAAAAAAAAAACACATCCGTTTAATTAACCAGTTATATATAATTGAAATGTTTCTATCACACCCGTTTAATTAGCCAGTTATAAGTATGAAAAAAATTAAATGTTTCTTTAAATGCTATTTAAGACATTTGTCGAGAGATGTTTTCTCTATTTTAAATAAGTCAAGCTTTATTTGGCTACGCCAATCGAATAATGCGAACATCACCGCCATGACTGCCTGGATGGAGTCCTCTCTCTGGAGACGAGAGACGATGAAATACCCTCCGTAAACAGCTGCATGAATTCATTTTAGTGTTTATTATTTTTTTTAGTTTCATTTCTCGTGTTTTTCATGGTCAATCGTTTTTTATTTTATTTATGTGTTGTTATTTACTTTCCTTAACCTATTATTTGTCTAATTTCTTTTGTTATTTCAAAAAATGGAATGTATTGCATTGCACTATCCCTGCATACATTCTGGAATATTATTATTATTATTTACTAGCTGACACGGCCACGCGTTGCTACGGCTAACTAAACACAACGCCATCTACTGGATGGTTATCCAACCTTTATAACCACCGCCATCTTTGAGTTTATCGCGAAGAGACAGACAGACAGATGCCGCGGAGGACTTTAATTTATAATACGTAGAGATGGGCATGAAATGCTTGAGGTAACTAACGTACTTAAGTTAATAAGGATTAATACTGTTTCCGTCTAAATAACTTTTCAATTACCGCAATGTACGTGACCAATTTTTTAGAAGATAGAATGGGCATAGTAAGCTATCCGTAAAAGATAGATATATGCCTTCGCGGACTTTTTTGTAGATCTATAAAAGAGGAATATCCCACCATGCATTGTTTTGTTATATCCCAAAAGGATTAGGCAGCGTTTTCCATGAAAGCCACCAGGCGGCTTGACTTTTTCCGACTCTAACAATTATCGTTATGTTTCAACCAATTTAGAAAAATCCTTGACAAATTATATACCTAAACTTCCTCACGAAACACTCTAACCTATTGGTGAAAACCGCATGAAAATCCGTTCAGTAATTTTAGAGTTTATCGCGAACAGACAGACAGGCAGACGACGCGGGGGACTTTAATTTATAATATGTAGAGATTAAATATTTTCGGTAAAGCCTATTAATTAAAAACCTATTTTTGGTAAATACAACCGCGCTCTCTCTAACATTCGAATTTACATATCTCCCTTTCAAACCATCTTCTTTTCTACGGAGCCAATTAACAATTAACTCGCGGCAAGGCTTTAGAGAAGGTTTTGAACATAGTGATAGCGATAGATTTTGTTTGGTTCTATTCTGTTCAGCACTCACTAGACATATTAACTACATAAAAAAAAACAATCATCGTGCACCGCCTCAAAAAAGATACCAAACATTCTAATGCCTACACCTTACACTGCAAAATGCATAACTCCGGGGTTCGCCAAGAACTTTGTTTAGCGGTGATAGCAATTTTAATAATTTTGTCCTTCAAATAAAATTGTTAAAAGTACCTAGGCGCTATAATCCGTCGATAAGTAATTACTTCCAGTCCAAGAGTCCCACGTTAAAGGATGAAATAAATAATACAGAATGTGCAGTCCGTCTTACAAGACGTATTATTATTTCACGCCATCTGGACCGACATCGACAGGGTGAACAGCTGGTGGCTACAGCACACTCAGCAAACATACAAACACACAGGTAAAATACAAACACTTCACAAAAGGACAGAACCACAAAATAACGAGCATTCTTCAAGATCAAACATGTATCATTAATTTTGAAGAAGTGCCCCGTCGCTTTATAAATGAATTCGTTAATAATAAATGTGTTACAAATATTTAATTGCAGTGCGTAGGAAGTAGGTTTACTCGTTATTGATTCCACGTGTTTATAACAAGATTAAAATAACAGTAAATCCGAGACAACTAATTTTATGTCAGTTGGTAAAACTAGATCTAAACTCGTTACAGAAATAGATGATAATAATAAATACAAATATAAAATTACAGCAGTCACCTGGCTGCTACCTTTTGAGTAAATTAAATACAGACAAACAACTTCAGCCTTATTCCCCAAAGGTTTATGGCACAATGCAAATGTCGCCAACCTTGCTTTGCGTAGAATAGACATAACAGTTTCTGAAGTATTTTACCAAGTGAAGTTTCTAAAAAGTGGTAAAATATAATAGTCTCCCGTAGCTGGTAAACTGATAAGTCGATGGCTTAGGTTTAGAGTTCAAATATTATATCTCCAATTTCGGTCAAAAGTAAACGAAATAATAATAATAATAATAATTGGACAATTTGTTGAGCGCCGTTTTTGTGAAAAATCACCTCAAGGGCGCTTTACAATCTATTATGAATCTTAGGCTCTATCTAATTTTATTATTTACAATTAGATACAGAAACATACTTACCTGCAGGACACTTCCGATAAAACACACTTTATTAGAAAGTTTATGCTTGGGGAAGATACGACTTTGCACGTGGAGGACATTATATTTAAAACATTGGACATTGCTACCCTCATCACTGTTAGTTTTACATTTATATTTATATTTATAAAAAGATTAATGCCAAAGTTGAGTTAATATTTATTTTGAAAGTCTGGAGAATTTTAAGAATTTGCTTTAACTTATGGATACGACTGTCTGAAAAGATGAGTTTTAAGTTTGGCTCTAAATTCCGCTGAATCTGTAATCATTCTTAACTCGTGTGGCAGTCCATTCCAGGCTTTAGGTCCTGACACTCCGAAAGCACGCTCACCGAATTTGGTATCTGGTTTGCGCTTTGGTTCCTTCAACCTTCCGATCGCTGATGTTGCTGCTGACCTGAGGGTTGATTGTCGAGAATTGGAATTTTCAGGAATAGACATTTCCGATAAGTAAGTCGGAGCCATTCTGTTAAGAGACTTGAATACCATCCAGCAGAGCTTAAACTGGATTCTCTCGGGGCACTTGAGCCAGTGAAGATTTTTGAGATGCTCAGAAATATGGTAATATTTAGATACGCCGGTGATGAGTCTTGCCGCAGCGTTGAACACAGATTGTAATTTGTTGATTTGATATTTTGGGAGACTAGCATATAGTCCGTTGCAATAATCTAGACGTGAAACAACATACGAATTGACTAGTAATTTAGTAGCCTCTGTTGTCAAGTTTCTCCGTACTGCTTTAATTTGTCTTAATTGAAAGAACCCGTGCTTACAGTTCTGTTCACTTGAGTTTTAAGGGAAAAATCAGCGTCCAGATTGACGCCTAGTAGTTTTATGCATGTCTTTGGAGTGATGTCACTTCCTGAAATGGTTGTTGGGGAGTTATCAATGTTACGCTGACGTCTACTTGTGGCTGACCAGAGAAACTCAGTCTTTGCAGGATTCAGTTTCAATCTATTTGAGGTCATCCAGCGAGTGATTGCTTCTAGACACTCGGTTATGCGAGTTTTAAGACTGTCTATTTCCTCTATACGAACATAGTAGAAGTAAACTTGCTGGTCATCAGCGTAGCAGTGAGATAGAAGACCAAATGATTCGATAATTTTAGCGACAACATTTGTGAAGAGGATGAAGAGAAGTGGGCCGAGAACAGACCCCTGGGGAACTCCAGATGAAAGGGTTGCATATTTTGATTGGTTTTTCCCCACTTTTACGGCTTGTACGCGGTTGACCAAGTAAGATATCAGCCAGTCATTTACACCGCAGTTTAAACCAAAGGATTCTTCTAATCGTTTAATAAGTAGTAAATATAGCCTATATTTTAGTGTTCAAATATCGCATCTCCTAGGCCTACCGTCCCAAAGATATAAATATATTAAAAATATTGTAAATCCGTCAGGCATTGTTTTTATGCACACAGATATTATATCATTTATCTTTATACTACACGAAAGAACATGCCAAAAATATTGTATTTACGTCAGATACAGATACTACAATGTGGAACTTTTTTTTACATTAGCTCCATACCTCACTCCATGAACCCGAGCACCCCTGCTAAGTCACCAAACGTAGCGAACCACTTGGGGTGACCAGAGGTGTTGGTTATAAAATAAATGGTTCCCGGGGCGACGGTACCCAAACTCGCCTCCTAAATTGGAAACTAATTACTTTTATACCGTACAATCTAATTGTCGAAGGTTTTCAAACTTTCAATGTCAGTTTTCTCAATAGTATCTATTAAGAGCGTTTAACCAGCCAGCGGACGAAAATCCACATTTCGTCGAAAGTTGTTCTTCCGATCGTGCAGGACGGTTACAATGAGAAAGATTAATTATTCTCCGTACCAGCTTTTTAAAATTATAACTCAATATCGAATTTATTTCAATCCAAATTAGCTTTAATTTATACCTTCATCCAAAAATGCTGAAAGGCGTGATGATAAAACTATTAAAATAGTGTATTTTTGTAGTTATTTTTTGATTATAAGTATTTATCATTTTTCAATGATGTCTAAATTTAATAAGAATGTAAAAAAAATCTGAAATATATTAGTTTGTAAGTGCGCAAATAAATACACAAATGGACCAATTTTCGTCAAGAAAGACATGTACGTACATATTTTTTTATGATTTTATTGAAACTAAAATTAAAATTCTAATACATAACTTTGCTAGATAATGTATTGATTTATTTTACTGCATGATTACATTATTTGAAATGGGTGTGGTATAATACAAAATCTTTTTTGAAAATTTAACAAATCTGCCAACGACCTATGGAATAACCTTATTATACTAAAAATTTAAAAAAAATCTAAAAATTTATTACATACGAATGCTAGATAAAAGAACAATCTTTCGAAATCCATTTATAATTTTTTGTGGAAAAGAGTCAATACGTCTAAAAACTTTTTTGAAAATGACGTATTTCAGGCTTTCTCTGGTTATGCGCTCTTAACTTGAATCCATCGAAGTGATAACGACAACACTCCAATCAGATTTCCATATAATAGAGAACTCCAGTCCAATTTTTTAAATTTTTTTAATGAATAACGAATGACCTTCTAACTTAAATAACTGAATTTTTATTTTTATTTTTAGAGTTAGCTTTAATAGTTAAAATAATTGCCAAAGTTTCAATTTTTTAAGACCCCCCCGAAAACCACCGAATGTAACGTGTGACGTCAACAGTCCTGAAAAATTACTATAGAATCTGGATAGAATAGAATAGAATAGGATAGAATCTGGATAGAATAGAATCTACTATAGAATCAGCTGATCAACTGCCGCCATTTTGAATTCCGTTGTTCGAAGTATTCTCCTACTATTTTTACTACTATTTTTTTGTGCGTTAGTTTTTGAATATTTTCAATAATAGAGTTAAACTAATAAGAGATCTCTTTATTTTTGAAACATTATTTAGGCCAAAATAAAGTTTCAATAAATACAACAACTAAATCTCTATACACGGTATGTAAATAAACGAATAAATTAATACGATGGCTTGTGTCATATCATACATTCCCATACAATGACTTTACGGTGACGTGAACACACGTCGAACAGTGACGTCACCACAAAAATTTCAATAATGGCAACTTGACGGCGTATTTTTACGACCCAATTAAAAATGGACTTTTTAATAATTTTTTTAAAAACTCTGCGTTTAATATTATGAAATAAAACTTATATATTCAGAATCAGCGTTTATTGGTCCATACGAACATATTTTTTTATAGCCATAATATTTTTCACTGGAGTTCCTTATTCAGGATGACAAAAAGTAAACACCGCGGTCCATCGCACTAAAAAAATTGCCCTTATGAATATGCCCACAGTAAATTAAATTACTTGTAGGCAGGCAATAAACCAGCATAAACGCCATCATTACAACCCAAACAAATAAATGTCCAAACAGACATTTCGACTCTGCCATAAAAACGGGCAGTAAATTTTCCAAATGATGATATCACTTGAATCGCCATCGACAAAAGAATGTCAGTCTCGTACATTAATTTGTCATTTTCCGTCAAAGCCAGAGGAGAAGGACGCGTCTAGATAATTTATCTTCACCATTCCCCCAAGATGGTCCTGCCGAAATATTTGGTACTCGAAGAGACGGTGTGGGCTTTACTCCGAAAGGTGTCGCCTATGATCTCACGGAAAAAAACCAAGAAAAATAACGAGAATAAGAGCACGGATCATCCCACAGTAATTACACCTGCAGAGTTATTATGTTATTAGTAATAATTATTACACATAGTTGAGTGTGAGCTGTTTTAGCCTAATGAAGGCATCGGTTGAGTGAAGTTACACATTATAATTTTGGGCTGGCTGACTGACTCAGATTATAAGAAATTGTGAGTATGTGGAACAGAATGCTGAAACTTGATTTATATGGGAATGTTTATTCGTACGCCCATAATTTGATATTGTAGTTATATTGTAGAAAATGGCAATTTTTATCAATTTATTTATAATGCAGATAATCCTTTCTTAGTAGGTATATTTGCAGGATTCGCAGTTTTTATTCATGTTGGGGAAAGGCCGCACAGTCGAGTGGTTTTAAGTAAAAATTCTTTACGCACGCTTGACATTGGGAGTGACGAGAGCGTTACGAAAAGTGTGTTCGGGCAAGGCGAACGGTCGGGCGAGGCGAACGGAAGCTAAGAGGGAGATATAAATTAATAGATTTACTTCAGTCGTCTGGTCTAAAGCACACTCGTTTTTTTTAAAGAAAACATGTGGGAGGGGACCGATCAATAGGCTAGACTTAAGATGAACGTTTGCGCGGTCCGTTTCATAAATAATTTAATTTTGGATTTAAATCAAAATACCCTACCATCATGGACTTACTACTTTGTTTATTTGAGCTTTAAGTTATAAAATGTAGGCCATTAATGATTTTAATATTGCATGCTTTTAGAGAAGCAACTTGGGCAATTATTTTTGAGTAAATGAAAAGCATTAAAAAAACTATTTTACTATATTTTTATTATGAAAATATGATATAAATAAAATATAAAAATTAATAAAGATATATAGATAGAACAAAAATTAGGAAGATAAGGAATGATTTTTTTTTTAATTTTAACAAAAATATTTCAAAGTTGCTTCCAAAACAGAATTCTTTAATAACCTATATATCATCATTTAAAACAAAAATAAAGTTGTACGTATCCATACTAGATATTTAATTATAACTTTTGATTAAAAAAATAATTTTTCATTTTGGTTGGTTCTTTTAATCTCAAATCCAAAATTAAGATTTTTATGAAACGAGCCAAACGTTCCTTCTGTAGGATGGCCAAGTCTTACCTGGGCTGGCCAATAACTGATGTGAATTTAACATTTCACAAAAATGTCAAAGCTACAATTGTTGTTTACAAGTTTATTCAAATTTGTTAGAGATTTACAACAAAAATAAATAATATATTTACAATATACACAGGGGCAATACATGTTGCAAAAAGATATTTGTGTAGCCACGAAAACGGTATAATTCCTAATTTAAAAAGTATTTTGGTTATAATTAAAACGAAAATGTTTACCGTTTTACGGTCTTGCCACATGAAAATTGCCCAATAATGTCCACTTAGTAACACATTATTCTACCGCAAGACCCACGAAATCCGTTCGTGGAAAATGCTTCGCGCGTGCTTGCAGCCACGTACTAAAAAAAATACAACTCGAAAAACGTTTCATTGGAATGGGTTGACTGTAATAATGTATAGGCTATTGGGGATTAACACGCACTTTTTTCAGTAAATATTTAGGGTCTAGTCGAGCACCTACTCATTGGCTGTTTGATACAACTGTAACTACGAAACTTAACAGGAAATTTATGTAATAATAACATTATTAGAAATTAAATCACTGCTAGCCACGAGTGGGGAGTCTGGTCCAGCCGAGTTTTTGTATTCAAAGATAAAAATTATTTTCGTTCACGAAACTTTTGGTATTATATGTAAAGGTTCACTTGAACAAGAAAAAAAACACTGTTTAAAGTTTGATTTGAATATCTGCATACGTAAATATAGTGGCGCCAAGCGGAAGGTCCCACCAAATCCGTTGGAATCCTGGAGTCCTCGGAAATTTTTTGAAACATGAAATTTAAAAATATTTTACAGAAAAAAGAAAAGTCCCAAACTATTTTAAGTAGTTTGTCAATGGTTGCTTTTACTCTGAAGATATAAATAAACTTATTTTATACTTTTGACTGTAGCTATAACTTTGTGGTTATCCATTATAGATAAATGAAACAATTTAACTTTGTTTGAACCACTTTTATATTTGAGTAAATCCGACCGGTTTCAGAACGAACGAAAGTATACATTTGCCTTGAAGAAGGAACGTTCGTTCTGAAACCGGTCGGATTTACTCAAATATAAAAGTGGTTCAAACAAAGTTAAATTGTTTCATTTATTTAAACTTATTTTACTTAATTAAGCAGTTAGAATTTTTTGTGTTAAGAGTCTAATATTATTTCTTTCGGCGAGCCAATTCTTCAATATAATATTCGTTTTACCATTTGTACATTTTTTAATTTCGGCAGGTAACATATTTAAGCAATTAGGTATCGAGTAGTCTAGCGTCCTTTGAATGAATGCAGAATGCGCATGAACCACAGGTTGCCAAAAAAATTGTTGATTGCAAAAATGGCGGACACAAAATGAAAAGTGAAGAAAAAAAACGGTCTTAAATTTGAAATAACTTGTCCTATAATAATAATTTTTCATAAATCGAAGTTCATCCGCATATAAATTTAATTTTCTTTAATTAAAACTTTGAGTGAAGTGGATCGGATGAAAATTCGATGGGCTACGATTCCAGCCTACTTGAAAAGCTTGGATTTGAGAAAAACGCGTTTAAAGTTTTCGCTTTCAACCGGGCCGGTACGTTTTCCGGTCTACCTGCTTGGCGCGCACCATTTCTAAAACTATATTTAAATGTCGAATTTGATGCTAGAACTTTGGGAACGTATGCTCCACATGTATAGTAAGTTTTTAGGCAACAAAAAAGTCGATTTTTTGGATCGGCTGGACCAGATTCTCCCCTTAATCAGCAAATTGCAAAATAATTAATATTAATCAGCAAATCTCCCCTTAATCTTTTTTCCGGGGTCAAAAAAGAAAAAGTGTTTGAGAGTCGTTCCTCGTAAGATTGGTGTACGGCATTTAGCCCAGCATCGGGAAGTACTCCATGTTTTACGAGGGCTAGATGTTAATAAAGCTAGTGGGCCTGATGGAATACCTGCCCTGGTACTGCAGAGGTGCGCTGCAGAAATAGCTCCAATTTTGACGAAGCTTTTTAAAATGTCCCTGAAGACTGGCTCTGTGACCTCTGGTTGGAAAAAAGCGGCTATCCATCCTATTCCAAAGAAGGGTGACCGCTCCAACCCGGCCAATTACCGCCCCATAGCGATCACATCAGTTCTGTCTAAGGTGATGGAACGTGTGATCAACGACAAACTGCTCACATACCTCGAGAAGAACAAAATTATTAACGACCGTCAATACGGATTCCGGCGGAACCGCTCGTGCGGTGATCTTCTCGCGTATGTGACGCATGTTTGGGGGCGGTGCCTGGAACATTTTGGTGAGACCCAAACGGTTGCACTGGACATTTCCAAGGCCTTTGACCGGGTTTGGCACCGAGGACTTGTCTACAAACTGCCTTCTTACGACACTTCCCGCATCCTTGTGTATGTGGATTGCCGACTTTTTGAGGGAGAGGTCGATTCAGACGGTAGTCAATGGTTTCATCTCTTCACACTCGATAAATGCTGGCGTCCCACAGGGATCGGTTCTGCCTCCGACTTTGTTTTTGTTGCACATCAACAACCTTTTGTCATGTGCACCAATTCACTGTTACGAGGAGGACAGTACAGTCCATGATAGCTTTTTGTTTGACAAGCCCCCAAAGGGCTCACAAACCCCAACGGCTCGGAGGGCTTTGAAGCAAAGAATGGACGGTTACCTCGAGAGTGTTTTCTCTTGGGATAAAAATAATCTCGTTGAATTTAATGTTTTAAAGACCCAATCTTGTCTGATTACGTCTAAAAGGGATCGAAATGAATATCTAGTATTCTTCAACGGAAGCAATCTTCCGAACAGGCCCTCCATTGATATGCTTGGTGTAACCCTAAAACCAAAGTGACCAGCTCAGGTATGGGGGCTCCATCGAAGCCAGAGTAAAGTTAGCCTCCCAAAAACTGGGCGTACTGTACAGGGCCCGCAGATACTCTAATAGTACACAACTGCTAACCCTGTACAAATCACAAGTGCGCCCCACGGTTGAATTTGGCAGCCACCTCTGGTCTGGAGCTCCAAAATACCTGAAAAATACCCTCGACTCTGTGCAGAAACGGGCGGTCCGTTTAATAGATTCTCCCATCTTAACAGACGGATTGCAATCTTTAGAGCACAGGCGTTGGCTGGGAATGCTATCCTTGTTCTACCGGTATTACAATGGAAGATGCTCCGAGGAACTAGCATCATTGATCCCTTCGGCACCGGTGCATAGTCGGGAAACACGCCAAACGCGTGCCCAACATTTGTACACGGTTGACATTTGTCACATGAGAACGGGTCGTTTCTTCGACTCGTTCTTGTGTTCAACAGCTCGGCTGTGGAATGATTTGCCGGATATAATGATACTTCTTCAAACACAGCAAACTTATTTTGTGGCACCATTTTAAATGATAATAGCCTTAAGATTATTTTAAGTGAAAACTTCTTTAGCACTGTTATGAAACGAAAAAACAGCGACCTAAAAAGAGACAAACACACGCACATCTATAGGATTTAGCCTGCGAGAATGAGATAGACTAATCGGTCTCGTCTTCGTGCGTTGCTTCGCAGCCTCCCCACGCTTCTCTACTATAGTTATCTGAAGATTTCACGTCTACTGAGTGTGAACTGCACACTCAGATTTTTTTTGTACAGGTTCAATAGTTTTTAAATAGTTTAAACGGTGTGCATTCCAGATTTCACTCCCATATGCCAATTTGCTTCTGACCAATGAGTTGTATAAGGTTATAAGTACCTATAAGTTATAATGGATTGGGTTTTTTTTAGTTTTGATACTCTACCAAGCTATGACATTCTCGATTAGATTAGGCTATCCCCTCACGAAGAATAAACATAAAAAACATAACATAATAAACTTCAAACGAAGCGTCTACAACGTTTTGTCTATGTCCTCGGATATTATAATAGTATTTTTGCAACGGATTCTATTAAATAATAAATAACTAACTACTAGAGAGCACTTCACCAGGTAGATACAATCACTTGGGAACGTGCCATGTAAAAAGTGAGCAGTAAAGCCGTACTTTAATTGTATAAGTCACCGTAGCCATTTTTGCGACATCTCCGGGGTTCGTTGATCTTGATCGTTAGTTACTCGTTTTATTTTTATGTCTCAAGGCGTCACAGAAAATTACAAAGTAAGTTTGATTTTTATTAGTGATAGAAGGCATCTATCTTTAGTGGCGGGTATAAAACCCGGCGTATGGAAGTAAATATTATTTGATTATTTTGGCAATTCACAATTTATCTATTTATTTACGCCCTTGTAGCATTTACATCAATCGTATAACATAGTAATAATATAAATAGAAACAATAAAATACTAGTTATTTTATAGTATTATTAAAAAGAAATAACAACAAAAACAATATTAGAATAATAATAATAAAATTTACATCAGAATTTTAGAAATTTCTGATATAAATTTAGGTAAGGAATAAATGAAAATAACAACGGAACTCAATTTATTTCCAAGCCTAGTCGTCTTTGGATTGGGGAGTTAATGAAATAGTTAGTTTTAGACGGATAAATAAAGAACAGCTCTAGAAATCTCGTGCCACGATTTGGTACTCGGAATATTATTAGTTTTGTTAAGTCAGTTGCGTCAGGTGATCCATTAACTAATTTGAATAAAATAACCAAATCGCTCTTGGTTCTTCTACACGATAGGCCAGTTAAATTAAGTATTTTCATTAAGTTAACATAATTTTTGTTCAATCAGCTCTACAAAAACTTTTATGTACTTGATATTCGTCAAAACTTTATAAAAACGATTATTATCCACGTACATAAAAATCTAGATAATATTCAAAAAATTGATCATTAATATATCACAAGAAGTCACACCAAAAAGGATCTTGTGGTCCCAGGGAGCAATACGGCAAAGAATCAAAAAACATGTACATATCTTGGCCCAAAAATATATAATAAAATTCCCCTAGAATTAAATATTAAAGCTTGCAAAATGTCCCACGTCAGTTCAATAATAACAAAATGGTTGATTGGCTTAGGTAGGGTGGAATCTGAAAAACTATAAAATAATGTCACTTAAAATTTTACATGGCCTATTAACGGCACATTTAGTAAAAATTTAGTACGTATATTATTCAAATAAAAACAAAAATAAACATTTTTCTTTTCTTTTTCTATTTTTGTTACAGAATAAATTTTCTGGCATTTTTATTAATGTAATTTAAAAAGTTAAAATAAACATTTTGTTAAAAAAAAATTTTTTTGCATTCTCACCAGCATTTGGTTCCTTAGAACGGGCAATCTGCCTAGCTAGGAACTAATATCGGACCACAAGACATAATAACACTTGTACACATTTTATAGTTATTTTTCAATGTTAATATTATGTTATTTTTGCCATACAAATGTATCAAATGTAATGTTATAAATAAATAAATAAATGGGTATGGAGAGTTTGAAATGAATCAACCTTAAAAATTTATGTTGAACTTTCTCAATTTTTATTTGATGTGCTTTGTAGTATGGGGACCAAATAGTGGAATTGTATTATAAATTACTTCTTACTAAAGCAATAAAAAGAAATTTAAATTAATAAAGTGACATAAAATCTTTTATTCTTCTTAAAATGAATCCCAAACATCTCGTAGCCTTATTAGTAACATCATTAATGTGTGGAACAAATGTTAATTTTTCATCAAATACGATACTCAGATCCTTGATATGAGACATCTTTATTAATATAATAACTTTGTAGCACATTACAGAGTGATAGATTCTTTCAGTATCGCCCTGATGAAATATCAGGATTCAGAATCGAAACGTTGCTTGAAATGGCTTAATCCGTGTTTGGTGACCAGATCTGAATAGCACTGTACTTCCACACCTTCCTCTTTCCCATCTCCTTCCCCTACCCACTAACTTCAGCCCTACAACATATTCCAGTTGGGAATGCCATTGTCTCACTGGCTCCAATAGGTCGGTCACATAAAAATAAAAATAAAGTGATAGATTTGACGAAATTTTTGTTATGAAAGAAAAAAAAGGTGTTTAAAATATCGCAAAAATCATAACAATACAGAGTGGGTGATAAAACATCTCGCAACCTACTACATTACCTATTTTTTTACATTAGCTCCACACAGTAGGCTCCATATCTAAATAAGGAAAAAGCTAATAGTGGCTGGTAGAAATCTGGGAGTCATTGGATCCAGGACTGACGGACGTATGATGTATCCGGCCCGCCAAGCATAGTACGTGGGCAAACTCATTCGCCGCCAAGACCTACACAAACCTCACCCCACGAACCCGGACACCCTTACTAAGTCACCAAACGTAGCGAACCACTTGGGTTGACCTATGGCGGGGATGTTGGTTATCCAATAAATGGTTCCCAGTGCGGCGGTACTCATACCCGCCTCCCAAAATTAAAACTGATATCAAAAGCATTCTTCTATCAAAGTTTTCAAATGAAATAAATTTGTTACAACCGTGAAAATGTTCGATGTGATTGAGTTCGAAAGATTCAATTGCGAAATTGATTGCCAAAATCTGGACCAACCTCGGAAATTTTCATCGTTAGAAGATTAATCAAAGTCTCAGCCATCAAAGAGCGCATTAAATACGAAAAAAACAAACTGCCGAAAAAACTCTATCATTTAACTGGCCACGGTCAAGTTTGGGACTCGCTAACCGTCAAACTCGTATAGAATTTGGCTGTAGGCCAGTCGGGGACTAATTCAAAACCACACGCACACCAAACGTCGGTGATAAGACGACGAGATTTCTTACAGATTCCCGGACCGAGGGCGGAAGATCGCAAGGGTTAAGATTATGTACTATGATTTATCGCACAGTGGCGACAATCGTCTAATGTTATGTAACGAAAGTAACGGAATTCTGATCCAAAGAATGGATTGTCTGGGAATAAACTGTACGAAAATAAACGTATGCAGTATTCTGACAGAGAAAAACAGTGTTTTCGTTGAATCTAGATTCTAAAATGCTCCGACTAAGACGGGTAGAATTTAATGACAAAATAGATGGGTGGGATGGCTGTCCATATTATTTATACGTACAACTTTGTTAGAGAGATAAGAAAATGAAGATATTGCATTTTATTGAAGTTAAAACTTCTTTAGCACCGTTGTGATTTGAAACTCGATGAAACAAACGAGCGACACTAAAAAGAGACAAACACTTACATCTATAGGATTTAACCTGCGAGAGAATGAGATAGACTAATTGGTGTCCACTTTGCGCGGTGCTTTGTTAAATAAAATGTAAAATAATTTTTAAACTTGGTAACAATATTATAATAAATAGACCATATAATTATCCTACTGCTGATACTCTGCATTCATCTCATTCTATATGTACAAGTTTAGTTTTCTGAAGGTTTCACTTCTACCGGGTGTGATCTGAAAACATATCTTTCTTTTTTGTATTTCTTGGGCATTAACTATGTAACAATTTGTAGACATTTTGTTCTGAAGAGTTTTATTCAAAAGTACTCGTTCATTAATCACGTGATGTTTTTTAGCACTAATGGACGATCCCCAATGTACTTAATTTTATTTACATGCTATCGGTTTCCACACATCCGTGTGACTCACTAGCATTCCTAAAACTAACAAAAATATTATACAATTATTTTTCTCTTCGCTTATTCTTCTTTTTTTATGAGTTCAAAATTGTAGTTTTTAACTAAAGCTTCTACGAGGAATTCAATCGTAACACTTGTTTCATTCAATAAATAATATGTTTATATAATTAATCAATGTAATATGAAATTGTGATATGAACTAAATTTGTCAATTTGACTGGCCTAAAACAGGATCCATTCCTAGTTGGCTAGTCAAAGTTTCCATATATGTTTCATTGTATAATTTTATGTGAAAATATTATTATTATTATTATTATTATTATTATTATTATTATTAAATACAGAAATGTTTCGATATTATTAGATGATATTATTGGGAGTTGTGATTTGGGAGGGGGGAGGATGGAAGGAGTCAAAATAACAAGGAAACATGGTCAACAAAGGTGACTTACAGGGTGCTATTATTTTGTTTAATAAAATAATTTTTGTGCCTTAGAAACCGAAAATAAACAAAAAAAAAAATCATAATGAACGAAATAATACCACCCTGGTCGCTGTTTCCTTATAATTTTGACTCCTACCATCGTTTTCTCCTCATCCACTCAAGAGGTGGGGGGAGGACTCTTAAATCTCAGCTCCCTCCACCTTTATAATATCTAATCTTTTCCGTCCTTGTAAAATTTTTAAGGTAGTTTAAACACCTTGTTTGCCGCTCGTGCACCGGTGTGTCATGAGATTTTACACGCGATTTTGACCCTTATGTATAAAGAAAGTGTATGAAGAACACGGTCAGAATCGTTTGCTCTATTATCGCCCTTTACCATAGCGAAACCTGCAATGCGCCTAGTCACTCCAAATAATTTATATTAATAATTTACCGGAGCGCGGGAGTGTGCGCAGTTCTTGCGCATGCGCGGGAAAAATATGTTTATCTACGATTTTGACCCTTTGACCCTACGAATTTGTAAAGGACAGTGTCAGAATCGCTGGACATGAAGTGTCATTTCTGTGCCGGATGCCGCGTCGTAATTGGTGGAGCTTTTTGCTGGCCTACCCCGGCAAACAAGAGGAAGTGTAATTTATAAACCGTCAGCAAATAAATAAGTTTATTAAAAATCTTCAAAATAGAAGATATTGCGTTTAAACTGCGGCCCAACAATCTACATAAATTTGAATAGCTCTGAGGAATGATTTTTTTCTCTAGATTTTTCCACGGCGTAAAATGTCCCACTAATTACCTACTTAGATATTTCCCAACACGCCCACATCATCACATTGCTTGTGATTTAGAAGTCAACTCGTAAAAGTGTCTCCACACACCGACCGCCAAAATCACCGCCAATAAAGATAAAATATTTAAACTCCAATCAAGAACTCATAGATCGAGAGCTTTATGCTTTTTTTACAGGGGGGTGTGTTTGCAAATTTAAAAACGGGCGACATAGAACAAAGCAATCTGCCCACACCAGGAAAATACACGATAGTTAACATTAAAAAACCACATGAAAATTGATTACAAAAACGGTAGATCATTACTTATACAGGTTGAAGCAGGGACATAGACGATTATGTGAAATTATAGTTTTGTAGTTAACTTCTTCGCACGATTATTCCGAGGAGGGAAAAGAGCTTAGGCGTTATATTTTTTCAAATCTATGGAGATAATAGATTATGAAAATAAATCAAAAGAGTAAATATTAATAAAATTTTAAGATGATTATGAATGGCGCAAGGACCTATCTACCTACTCATCGCTAAAAGAGAAGAAAAAACTACAGATTAGGAAATCCAAATATACTTAACTAAAAAAAAATAGGAATGGCCGAATCAACAATTAACTTATTGGAGTCATACATAACAGGGCGAGAACAACAAGTACAAATTGGCAAACAAAAGAGCAAACTTCTATCTTTAAACTATGGCGTTCCTCAAGGAAGTGTACTGGGACCGATTCTGTTCATTATCTACATCAACGATTTAACTAACCTTACCATTAAAGGAAACATAATCAGTTGTGCTGATGATACTGTTTTATTATTTCAAGAAGAAAATTGGACTGATACATTTAATGAGGCTGAAAAGGGGCTTAATGCACTTCAAAATTGGCTTAAAATCAACTCGCTTACCCTTAATATAAGCAAAACAAAATATATAACATTTTCAATGAACTCAAGGGGCCAACCAATAAAATCACTAGAACTAAAATTACATGAATGCCATGGAAATAATATACAATGTTACTGCCCCGTCATCGAAAAAACACAAAACATAAAATATCTCGGAGTAATAATTGACGAAAATCTTAGATGGGACCTACACATCAAAGGTATTACGGAAAAACTCACAAGCCTTGTATATTTCTTCAAAAATCTAAGAAACGTGCTAAATAAAAAGGATATGAAAAAGGTCTACTATGCATTATGTCATTCTCGAATTGAATATGGAATCATAGGATGGGGATCTGCTGCAAATACGTACCTACATAGCCTGAATACGATTCAAAAAGGAATCATAAAGACCATATTGAAAGTACCAATTAGAATGCCTTCAATTGAAATTTTCAATAACTTTGACGTACCAAATGTACAACAAATATATTCCAAAAATATATTATTGAAGCTCTTCAAAAATAATGAATCCTCTACTAGACCGTGTATGCATAACGCTAGATCGAATAAAAATGATATAAAAAATATTCCAAGTTATAAAACCACATTTGGACAAAGAAACTATACATACTTTGCAACAAAACTCCATAACATCCTCCCCCAAGACATAAAACTAATAAAAAAATCCAATTGAATACAAATCAAGAATAAAAATATGGCTTAAAGAGGTCAATGAGAAAACCCTAGCGAAGACGCTAAAAACGACATAGAAGACAAATGAAGTATATTTAAATAACTTTAGTCCGCCTCGGCACAGGACCCCCTAGTGAGGAGGACTAAGAAATACAATATTTTGTACTTAATTTCACATTGCATTTTGTATGTAAAAAATTTTTATATAGTCGCTATAATAAAAAAAAAAAAAAAAAAAAAAACCTATAGCGTTTTTGGAGAGATTATTGAGTAGATATATACGTTTCTGATTATTCCCAGCATATATGTACGTATTTTCACTAATGATGGATCGAAATTTGATTAAAAAAATATTAGAATTTGGAAACGAATGACGCGTTTAATATACCTATCGAAAAAGAACAACGGCGATGTGGTGTTGCATAAAAAAGTAGACAATCTAAGCGCCCAAAATATAACTTAAGAGCGTTTAACCAGCCAGCGGACGAAAATCCACATTACGTCGAAAGTTGTTCTTACGATCGTGCAGGGCGGTTACAATGAGAAAGATTAATTATTCTCCGTACCTATTAATTATTATTTTCAATTTATAAACTAACGTTTAGACAAGATTTTTATGCATAGCACAAAGGGTAACAATTATTATAAGCAATAATTATCAGCCTGAAACACTCATCAACATTGAAAAAATCTTCCGAGAAAAGATACTTGCCGCCAACGGGACTTGAACCCGTGTCCTTCTGATTGCCGGTCAGCTGCTCTTGACCACTGAGCTATGGGGGCTTATCAAATACCCGCCAAATAATTCAACGACCTATGGAATAACCTTATTATACTATAAATTTAAAAAAAATCTCAAAATTTATTACATGCGAATGCTAGATAAAAGAACAATCTTTCGAAATCCATTTATAATTTTTTGTGGAAAAGAGTCAATACGTCTAAAATCTGATTTGAAAATGACATATTTCTGGTTTTCTCTGGTAATGCCCTCTTAAGTAATTTTTATTTTTACAAAAGAACAAAAAAATGACAACGTAAAAGTCGGCTGTTCGCAAAGATATCTTTGGTTGTTCGGTAATTAAAATGCCTGGATCATTTCAATTACGAATTTATTTTACCTGCTACATATTTCCCTAAAAATAGCTTTTATTATCACGAACATTTTGGAAAAATAATTTTGATAATCGAATGAATTTTAATAAATGATTCGATGTTAGCGATTCCTAAATTAATCGATCTGTTATTCACAGATAAAGAAAGGCTAAATGTGGTTAAAAGATAACTTTTTCTGGCACGGTAATCAGAATTCTCGAATACGGGTGCTGTAATCGAGACAAAACCGACTAAGACCAAGAGATGAATTAGGGGAAATACAATGTCTCAGAATGTCAAAATTTTCTATTTCGCTCTATCTCACGCAACCGTATTAACTTTCTCAACAAATCCTTAAAACCATAAAGATTTTCTTATCTAATCGATCGGTACTTGTGAAAAAACACTTAAAACTTATGCAACGGAATAAATTCACACGTGTGTGAAATGCACGGCGAGTTGATATTGTTCACATTCTAATCTGACGTGAGCTGCATAAACATGAATGGAGTATTGCTTTGTTGTTTCTGCCATGCAAACGGTAAGAATTAAAAAAAAAACACACACACACCAGACAAACAACGAATAGACTCGGCGAATACCGGTTTAAAACGTACACCTATGGATTATTGCGATTGTATTATTTGCCGAATAAACGTGTTATCTTTGTATTTGCATATTTGATTGTGGTTTTGCAAGGTGTTGAATCGCATGCGGAATGCATGAAGAATCAAGCATTTTTTCTACTCCATTTGACTTGATTGAATTAACGTTAGAAGTTATATCAGACAGTTTTTAAAATCTAAGCATTCAGTAAAACTGAATAAAACCGATAAACTATAATAGGGCCGGTATATCGTTGGTTATAAGCTCGGCTTGGTTGGAATGTCGAGCTTAGTACAGCTTTATCCATATATATGTCGAAAGCCTAGACGTCACTAATATTATGTGTATTGTCTATGAATTTAGTAGAGGAACGTGTTTCTTTTTTCTGTGAAAAACTAATCTACCGTCTACATGAGTATATCTATGTTCTCTACTGTCATATTCACCGAGATATCTCAATGCGCGGGAAATTGCGATATTTCAAAAACTTATTTTTAGCCGGGTTTAATTTTCGAGTTATTTTTGATAAAGTTCCCCCACTTCAATCAGCATGGCACTATATGCGAGTACACTAATTTTAATTAGTATTTGTTTTGCTAGAGTCAGTGCACTATTAATGAAATTAACCACTGAAAACAAACTGTCCTGCCGTTGAAACTTTTAAAATCCCTTATCAGACTATTTTTGAATGTTTATCAATTAATAACATCGTCATTAGTCACCGCTCGATGAATACAATAGTCAATACTTGTAAAATTAGGCATTTATTCACATATTATTTAGATAAATGTCAGATTTGGCATATGACAGCTAGCGCCTCGGCGTCTAAAATTGGAGCTATTCTGCTGCTTATCGAAGCTTGAGCGGTAGATTTAGCCCGCTTAAATTTAAGCGAGGAATGTCGTACATAGGAAGGACATGGACTGGCTGATAGGACCGATGATACCGGACCATAATGATGGATGAAATAGTCTGGATTTGGTTGGGTTTCACCAAAGGAGTACACAGTACACATCAATAACACGGAGGTAAGGGAACCAGTTTGCGATACCCGACAGACTTGGCAATTTGATTATTTTATTTTCTAAGAGTAGGTACACACGTTTACCTATACGTTTTTTTTTTTATTTTTTGTCTTAATACATTTTCGAAATGTTTGATCAAACGATGGGAACCTCTAAATTAGTCATGTTATCTGTTCAGATAATTTAACGCATGTATTATTAACATATCATTAAAATGGAAATTAACAGAAATACGATGTTATGAAAGAGGTAAATTAAAAGATGTTACTAAGCTAATATTTGACTATTTGAGGAGGTAAAGGAGCTAATTAGTATTCTACAAACGATTACACTAATCACTAATCACCGTAAAGTAATAATTTAATGAGATATAGCAAGCAATACAAAGTTAAACATTGTTTCAACTGCTGTATAGTTTATTGCCCCTCGAAGAGAATCGAAGAAGAGCTAACGGCTGTCTAAATAATGAATAAGCTATCAATATGTGCCCCAGAACATAAAATTAAAGATATAGTAACACTGGGCTCATTCAAATGAAACTCTGAACACATTTAAAGTAAAATAAATAAACAGCTGCATAATCAAGTAGAGCAGAATGTATGAAATTACACTAAATAAAACCCCAATATGAGACAATGAGATGAACACATTGAAATTGTAATTATTTTCACATTCAAATGTATTATAATTTAGGTCCCACACATATTACATAAGTACCAGAAATTGAATGATTTGCCAAAAGAAACCAACATTATATCTGTTTAAAAACGAAATTTTGTGTGGAGGATTTGAAACGAAGGGTTTGAATCCGGTAAGATTTAATTGCTGGGTTACAATTGCACAAAACGCATTAACGAATACAGTAAAAAAAATTACACCACAAATAATAATGTATTTAGGCTCAGGCTAATTTGTTCATTTTTGGGAACAACTCATATAGTTTTCATAAAAATCGTTGTGTCTCCCTCTCATCATAGTGAGAAACGATCTGGACGGCTATAGAAAGAGAAAGCAGTACAACACCATGCTTTATATTCAAATCTAAAAGTTAACTACAAAATAATTAAAATGTACATCTTTATGAAACCAAAGTTTCCGACCACAATTTGAAAAAGATTAATGAAATTTTGGGATTTTTTTATTAGTTATTTTTACATGAAATGACATAAAAGTGAGGTGATGATGTTTATAATGCAGTTATCTAATAAAATGATCAGTCATTTTTGTTAGAAAAAATGTGAGGTAAGAAATTTTTTTATGTTTTTCATGTTTGCATTAAAAAAAGTATATTAAAAAAATACACGTTTATTTCTAATAATAAAATTTTAAAGCGTATTTCATCACCATTCAAAAACAGATATTATTATTCGGATAAATTTGGAAATATTCGATTTATTTGTATTTTATTGCAAAGCCGAAGTATTTTGACCTTGAACAGAATACGCCCGAGGCGTGAGGGGTTAAGAAGGCCTAGATTCAAAGCTGGACGGCAGCAGACCTATGAACCTGTCACTGTGTTAGGGATTTTGGTCAACCTACTAAAATCCATGGTTTTTAGATGCAATTTTAACCCATAAGTACAGAGGGACTGTATAAAGGACAAGGTCAGAATCACTTGCATTTAAGTATCATTTTAGAAACGACTTTCTATTTATTATCTTTATCTTTAGGGAAGCTTTGAAATTATCTATGATTTTTCTGGGAGTAATTTTTTTCAAGGTCGCCGAAGTCCCACAGTGAATTAGAAAATGATGTTGTAAAATTGTGACGTATTGAATGTGTAACGCCACAAAAAGGTTTTTAGAAGTATTACCATATATATAAAAGTAATTTATTGCATTATAATATTTTTTCGTTAACATTAAACATGAGAAAGCAATTGAAATAATGAAATACACGAAGGAAAACGTTAACATGTAAAGACGAGAAGAGACAAAGAGATCACGACTATTAAGAGAACACAAAAAAAAACAAAGCTAACCATAATAATTAGGAAGCATTAAGTATAACATCTCTAAAAGAGGAGAGAGACGGTGCGCTGTATCCAAGCCCCTCACATGGTAATCATAATGATGAAACAAAAGCAATCTAAACGTACCTACGGGAAGCACCGACTGCCGCACCAAACAAACCGGAACGGAGCCGACAAGAATAGAGCGGTACCATAAAGGAGCTCTCGCAAGTCCTCTCAGGATGTGATAAACACAGAGAACAGCACCAGGACTCGGGGATAAAGGTGGAATCAGAACCTCGAAGTTGAATTGAGACAAGTGCAGGAGCACACGTATCAAATATTCCATTCTAATCGGTGGATATTTCACAAATAATACAAAGAAAATTTATAGAGGCAAGGCAATTATGGAACCGAGAGCATTTTTGATTCATAGTTCACGTTCACAGGGCAGTCAGTCATGGCAATGTAACTTTGGTATTGTAATTAAGCTCGCTTCCAAAGTCTGTAGAAGAGCTTTCTGACAAGTCTGCACCTATTAACTGAACTGTTAAGTTCAGACTTACGTAATTCAATACTTCGTTTGTTTGAAAGCACTATTATTTTTTTTAACGTCTTAATGATTGGTAGTACAAATACGGCAGTTAATTTTGAAACTTAAGAAAGAAAATAAAAATAAATTTACTTTAAATAAAAAATACACACAATTAAAAAAATACAAGAAACAGAAACTGAAAAATGCAGTGATTCGAAAGGTTTACAAAAATACAAAATGTGTTGGAATAAATATTTTACATTATCCACAAAACTCGCCAAGTTGATATCAACATCACCCAAGTACTGATATTCCATAGTGTGAAATCGTTATTTCGGAGAGTGGGTAATGTAGTTACGCATATGTATGCTGCAGTAGAATAGTGTATTTTGACGTATTGTCACTGTGGGTATTCGTAAGTTCTAAGAAACTATGAAACCATACCTGATTTTACTTCAATGGCAAGCCAGAGATTAGTGCCTAATTCAGTTTGGACTAAGTACGGAATTCGGTATTTAGAAAGAATAATAATTAGGTCCTAAAGTCGATTTAAAAAAAAAAAAAATATTTTTTATTCTTCATTTTAAGCACCCGCTAAACTGCCAAAGCAGTTTGTCAGCAGGTCAATTTAACAATATTAATATAACATTAAATCACAAATATAACATGAAACCACAATACACAAAATAGATACAGAAGAATAACTTTTAAATAGCTACAATACAAAGGCATAACATATACAGATAGACATTGAAGTACCCACCACTGTCCCACCCCGGTATAGGCAACTTATGGTCGCCCCTTCGGAGTTCTCGCAAGAATCTAATTTTTTTGAATAAACGGCTCTACATTTAATATAACGAATCTAGACCTTCAATGTCCCCTCATACTGTGTTAGGTGGCGGTATGCGGGCGCGCCTACAGGACTGTACTGTAATGGTCAATCTCTACAATTCTAAAGCCCATGGAGGTGTCGATGCAAAAGCAGTGAGCCTCATGGACAGTCAAACAAGTTGTTAGTAACATCAACAAAAAATAAATAAAGTAATCCAAAATGACAGCAGCCGTCATGAGTAATCAGCTCATGACAGCAGGAGACATGACCATACATAATCCGACGGGCGGCACCGAGCACTGTAAGTAAAATAAAAAGGAAACAAAAGTAAAATAACATATGTACAGATAAGAACCGGTGTCACCGCAACCTGGCTGCCGGCAGTCCCCGAAGCAGTGAAGGAGGCTGATTTTCCGGCCTCCCCACAACCGGCAGCGTCGTCCTTAAGCCAGCTAGCCGGTGGTGCCTAGACGACAGTAAGTGGAAAACATGAAGAAGACCCTAGGGAGAGAAGCGTCGGTTCGCCGGAGGCGGGACGGACAGCTTTCGGATGTCGTTCAGCCTTCTCCCCAGCCTCTTCATGTCACGGGGTGTGGCGCGGCAAACAGGTGCAGCTCCACCAGTTCTAGAAGACCGGCCATGGTACGTAGGCGGGGACACGGTCCAGGGTCCAACCCCTTATATGGGGAGAAGGACGGTACAAAAACGAACAACTGAGTTCTGTTCTCGTAGTACAGCATAACTGAAAAGAAATGTATATAAGCGTAGAAAACCGCAAAACATAAAAAAAAATAAACTAGAGCGTGTGGGAGTCATCGCAAGGCGTTTAATTGCACCAAATAACGAAAAATAAATCATAAGCATGTAAAGTAAAGAAAACATAAAATAAACATGAGCGTTGAATAACGCAGGGCCTGTGTAAACAAGAAAAAATAAACATAAAAGTGTGAAAGCATAAAAAAACATAAAATGTAAAATGCAAACAATAAACATAAAAATGAAAAAATATATAAAACTGTACATCCTGAGCAGAGTTTGTAAAAGAATGGAAGCAAGAAAAGTCCGTGGTAAGTCAGGAACAAGTACACCTGGTGTCAAAATCTACTAATCAGCGACTCTAAGCTCAGGCCATCTCTCAACCCAGATCCTTGTAAAGTTCCTCAGGCACTCGAAGTTCGTCTTGTTCGAAACCAGATCAGTGTTCCACACTGGTCTGATTGGTACGTCCAAACCATCGAGCATTTCCTCTCTTGCGTCCGTCATTATCTCACACTGCCACAGAATGTGCTCCGCCGACTGGTTCGTGCACCCGCAGGCGCAGTTGGGGTGAGGGGACAGGGAGAGGGCGTGAAGTCTTCCCCTGAATTCCCCGTGGCCGGATAGAAGCTGGGTGATGTGGTGGTCCAACTTGAGAAAGACCCCTTCCATTCTGACTTTAACTGATGGGAAGAAGGAGAAAGTCCATCTTCCCATATTCGTTCTATCCCAACGGACCTGCCACTCTTGGAGCGACAGATCCCTCATTTGACGAAGCAGCCCTGGGAGAGTCCCCGGCCCGCCCGGTGTCAGAACAACGCCTAGGTGAGTGGCCGGGGTTCCTCTGGTTAATTTCTGCTTAGTGAGCACTTCCCTGATTTCCAGATCGATTGGCAAAATGCCAGCCAAAACGGGTAAAGCGTCCGAAGCAACGGTTCTATACGCACCAGAGAGTGCCAGCAAGGGGGTTCGTTGGCCTCGCCTGAGAGCTAAGAGAATCAGCGAATTGTCCAGGCGGTGCTCCCACACAGAGGCGGCATACGAGACTTGCGCCACGTACACGCACCTATATAGCGTTCGCAGAGTCGGATTACGCAATCCCCACTCAGCTGTGGAGAGTCTCCTCAGCTTCAAGAAAAGAGCCTGAGCCTTGCTGGATACTTCTTTGACGTGAGCCAGAAAAGAGGACGATCGATCCAGAGTAAGTCCTAAATATTTCACTGTTTCAAAAAAGCGGATGTTAGAATCTCCCATTTTGATGGTAGGATTTCTTGCTCTACTGAGAGAGCCCTTCATCAGGAGGCCCTTGGTCTTGTGGGGAGCGAAGGTCATCTTGTTTCTTTCACCCCAGTCCAGGAACATCTGCAAACCTTCACTGCCTTTACTCTCCACTTCCTTTCTGCTGTCCCCAGCGACCAGATACACATACAGACCAGATACAGATAGACAGATATAACACAGGCAAATTACTCTTAGTCATATTTATACATAAGATTACAAAACAATATCAGAATAAAAAGTTTTGATCCATTAGCCATTTTTTAATTTTTTTTTTTTTAAATCGGTGGTGCAATTTGATTCGATTTTTATGTTTACTGGCATCTTATTAAATATGGTAGGGACAAGATAAGTGAATGTCCGTTGTCCGTATTTATTTATAATTTTCGGAACGGATAAACCCTCATTTTTACTAAATCTAGTGCCATGTGCATGGTCAACTTTTTCTTTATATATTGAATCCGACAAAAGGTTTTGGCATACAATCTTAAACCATAATATCCCTCGAACAGGTAATATATTAACTGACTCATATAATAATTTTATGTCTCTTCTTTGTGCATAAATACTTTTGCTTACCAAGAGCTTAGTCAAAGAGTTTTGAAATAATGTATTTATTTAATCAAAGTGTGTACCATTGCTATCTATGCACTTTTGCCATCTCATAGGTAGTTCATCGATCCCTTTACTAAAAAAAACCATTCGGACGGTAATTAATAAAATCTTTGAAGGCGGTTTGGACTGCCCCATCGGAGTTGATTTTTTTCCCTTGCAAGAAGTTATCCAAATTTAGAAAAAAATGGTAATCTGTTGGGGCAAGGTCCGGAGAGTACGGTGGATGTCCAATTGAAGCTCCTTTAATTTGGTAGCTGTCTGTTGTGCAGTGTGTGGTCTAGCAATCAACGCGCGTTTGTTGATTTGCTTCACTCAATTCCTGAGGTACCCACCTTTCAAGCTTTCTCACCTTCCAATTTGCTTCAAGCGGATTAAAACAGTTTTATCACTAACACCGCAGCCTGCAGCTAACTCGGACGTGGTTTGCGATGGATCCGCTTCCACAATAGCCTTCAATTCTTCATTATCAACTTTGATCTCCGGCCGTCCACGGGGCTTGTTCTGCAGGTCGAAATTTCAAGAACGAAAACGTTGGAACCAAAAACGCACTGTTTTCTTTTGCGGCACCGTTGCCATACACATCATTAATCCTTCGAGCCGTTTCTGCAGCACTGGTTCCACGGTGGAACTCGTAAATAACGCGATATTTCAAGTTTTCCATTTTGTAAACTAAGTGACGCAAAGAAAAAAAACAATTAAGGAAAAAACAAATGAATTATAATTTTCGAAACACAAATACGTGAGTAAATAGCTGTATAAATTTGAATTTGGAATTCCTAACCAAAGAGAAGATATTTGAGATCAAAGTTGCCAGTACGGCAAAACACCAATTTCATATGTAAGGACCTAATATAAACGAGAGAAGTAACAAAGGAAATTGTACTCTCTCGGTTGTCTGTATTAGAATGCTAAAATTAAAAGCGATAATAATGCCATAATGAGAGTAATAAAAAAATACATTATTAAAATAAACTTTATTGACGATTTAAACGTGTTTCATTTCGAGGATCGCGTCGTGCATAAATTTGTCCCGAGTCAGTATTTATTTGGTATCCGCCCCATAAATATTAAATAATTTACAAGTCAGCTTATTAAAATGCACGGCACGAGCTAGGAACCACGAACCATGTCCTGCATAAAGGAGCAAATGACACGTAACAGCTCTGAGCGAGGCTCTCAAGTATTTCCGAAAGGATAAAGACAGAAGTTGATGTAGTGTGAAAGGCCGGATGTACGAGGCGAATCTGGGTGCATGTGCATTTGTGCAACGCGCACCGACACGGCCGATTTAAAAACAGAAATACCTTTTCCGGGCGTCTGGGAGGACCTTTATGGTGCGGAGGTGAAACGAATTAAACTGTCGCTGAAGGGAAGTGGCAATTAGTGAGAGATGAGCTGGATGCTGTAGAGAAAAATTACAGACAGCATCAGTACAAATACTGACACTCATCATCAGTGGCGTGCAGTAACCAATGGCTGAAAAGCGGTGCCCACCCTAAGAACGATGAAGCATAAAACTAAACAAAGGTAGGTCTTCTTCCTTACAACACTGGTAATTAATAATTGGTCCATATTTGTCAATCTTTTCTATATATATTTTATTGGTATTGAGGCTGTTTGTGTTGGTTTCACGACGACTCAACAAAGTGGCATTTCAACACCCATTTGAAGTTATGTTATTATTTAAAACATTTTTTTCATCACTTCCAATGACTTTTCAAAGGAGGTGATGAGTTGTTGAGTTGTAAAAGATATGAAACATAAGTCGGGTTAGTTACACCATTTATAACACGACAACTGCTGGACCGATTTTTATGATCTTTGATTTGTTGGATTTGTCTTCGCTCCGAATAGCAGAATAGCTATTAAAACGTCGGAAAAATTTACATTTTGTGTGGAACGAATTCTCACCTATTGAAAGAGCTGCAGGGATATTGTGGAACGTATAATATTGAGTAGTGAGTGAATTCCAAAAAATCAAAAACGTCAAATACCAATGCGCGCTGATTGTTTTGCCTTTGTTCATAAATATAATATAATGCTGTCTCACTTTCTAGCACACTAAATGTCAACAGTCGAAAATGGGACAAACGGTGAACATATGTCTGCACCACTCCACAGGAAAACTACAATAATTATAATAAATCTCCCCCATGTTTAAAGAAAATGAAACGCAATACCCGTATGTAAGAAAAATTTAAAAAATCACAAAAATTATAAATCCGTACACAACGCCATCTCTGATACTGACATACACAAAACACGGACAGTTGCGCATCGATAATTGTTTCAATATCAACGTATATAAGTTAACACAACGGTTATTGTTCTAAGGCAGTACGAAGATCGCCGAATCAGCTAGTAAATAAATAAAAATACGACAAATTTCTAATAAAAAAGTATTTTTTTCATGAATTTGGAATGGAATTTCCACGCTCATTTATTCAGTTGGTCACAACTATCTACAGAATTCATTTACGTATATAAAGAAGAGTATCCCGGTGGGTTTGTTGTTCATACTAATATACAGTTTTATTCCGATGTTGATGACATTAATCACTTGCCCTTCAAAAAAAGACTTTTCTCACTTCTTAAAAGCAGAATTTTGATACTTCTTGATGTAATTTTTCACACTTAACATTCTAAAGAAGAGGAAAATTACTGTATACACCTTATTTCGAAAACGTCTGCTTAATACTCGGCAATGCTGGGAACTTAATCTAGTGTGATAATAAAATTTTAAATATTTATGCTAAATCAATTCAATTATCATTGAAAAATTACACATGCCACACAGCCTACCTTTGGTGGTAGAGCAATGCACGCCACTGTCCTCATATGCCCTCACAGCACATCATTATAATAGGATGATCATATTAATAAATAGTTTTGGTCGTAAAGCGTCTAATATTTTGATATTTAGGCGAGGAGAATAGAATCGATTTTTTGATAAAGTCAATGCTAAAAAAGCTGTAGGTAGCTCGTTAAGATCGTTAATGAACGCGTCAATAAAGTTCAAAACTTTAATAAGACCCATTGTTTCCAACTAGGGTTTGCAATTCCCACAATCCCGCGGGATATCAGCAATATTTGATCCCGCGAATTTGCGAGATATTCATGTGCGGGATTGAAAAAAAAATTACACTAAAAACATGCCATTCTGATTTGCACATGCTTTCGAATTACAAATCGCGTGATATGTAAGCACTAGAACGTCCGGAACTCAGTTTTAACAGAAGGTTTTACGAACATATTCTTTAATCCAGAGTGGAAGACACCTCAGTATCGCCTTTTGTGTAGGACCACCATTCAGAATTGAAACATTGCTTGAAATGGCTTTAGGCGTGTTTGGTGAATAGATCCGAATAGCCAGGTACTCCCCCTCATTCCTCTTCCCCATATTCTCCCCCTTCCCACCAACTTTAAACTCACATCATACCCCAACTGGGGATACCGGTATTTACATAAACATTAAAATAAAATAAAAATGAAGTCTTCGTAAATGTTACGTTTTCAAATTATTTTTGTAGTAACAAAGTGATTGATCTCTAATGACTGGAGAGTCCTGTCAGAGACAGTTATGTATTTATGTTTAAAAAATAAACAAAGTGTTCGTCATACTTACTTTGTTACCTTTTCAATATATTTTAGGGGAGAGCCGGGAGAGATTTTCAAACCCTATTTCCAACATAAACATTGAAATTATTAAATGGGAATACTCAAAAAATACCCTCGACTCTGTGCAGAAACGGGCGGTCCGTTTGACAGATTCTCCCACCTTAACGAAGGATTGCAATCTTTAGAGCACAGGCGTCGGGTGGGAATGCTATCCTTGTTCTACACGTATTTCAATGGAAGATGCTCTGAGGAACAAGCGTCATTGATTCTTTCGGCACCGGTGCATAGTTTGGAGACACAACTACAAAGTTCTCTTCAAGACCAATGTTCATTCCTTCCTCAAAAAGATCTTCCACACAGCTTCTCAGATGACATAGGCACTGAGGGAAATTATTTTCCTCAGGGCCTACAGTGTGGAGTTACAGAATGTGATAAAAAAAATAATAAAGAACGACCGCCTAAGAACAATACCTCGGAAATTTAATCTCAACGGCTCACGCGTAAAAAAAATCGACTGCAGCATTAATAGTAAACATTATACCGTATACTTTTATATACCCATATTGTAAACATCGAATACATTGCATAATCCATTCACGAATAGGTCGTGCCGTATTTGGTATGACCAGGCAGTGGTCACATTTGGCCGGGTCGGTGCTAAGTACCACTATGTCCACGGCAATAAAAGTTAGCCAAGTCAAACCAAGCCAAAACAGCCCACACAGCTCGCGGTAGAACTTGACACCTGCTTCAACGGGGAACTTTAACACAGATATCCAAAAGTTGAAGCTTGAATACACTCGTGTTTTTTTTTATTAAGTGCCTCCATCGAATAGCGTTTTTGATTGAGAAGATAAAAAAAATATTATATGAATGGGTAACGCGATTTAGCCATACTGATCTCGAATTCTTTTAAGCTGTGAGGGGGTATTATTTGATCATATATGGTGGACCGGAATTATCACGCACAGATGAAGATGCCATGTTGAAATATTCATCAGGTATCTGAATCTAGAATCTAGACAACTAACCGTGTCACGAATTAAAAAATCGTGATTACTCAGAAATTTTTAGGAAGAGCGGTGTCATTTTCAGTAAAAGCGATAATACCTACATATTATGCGAAAATGTTAAATGTTTGTATTTTGCAGCAAAAAAGCGCCGTGAATTTAACTGGGTTCTATTTTATGGCTATTCAAGATTGTAAAAACCATAAACAAATACATGTTTAAAATGTATCAACATTATTTTCTTATTTTAAAATACCAGAAAATCCGGTGATTATACGAAAATTCACTTAATTTTCCCGAAAATTGAAAACGTTGCGTTTTTTTACGTGAGCTCCACGCAGGTGGCACTGGGGAAAATAATTTCCCTCAAGGCCTATGTCATTTTAGGGGAAGCTGTGTGGAGGGTCTTTTGTAAGGAAGGGAAGGAGAGGAAGTTCTGGAAAGAAAAAAGGTATGAGGGGTGGGTGTGAATATGGGGGTGACGGACGTTTGAATCCATCCCTCCAATTGCGATGCAAAGCGATGGGTTAAGAGTTTGGCTAGAGTCAAAACGCTTCCCTCAACCAGTATCTCTCGATCCGGCCCGCCACGCAGCAGGTGGGCAGACATATCTGCCGCCAAGACCACCCAAACCTCACCCCGTGAACTCGGGCACCCCCGCTAAGTCACCAAACGTGGCGAACCTCTTGGGGTGACCTACGGCAGAAGTGTTGGTTATTCAATAAATGGTTAAGGCTCTGCAACCGGGTCCGAAAAGAAGAAGATGGAGAGATACGAAATTATGAATATTAAAGGAGAGCGCTAACATTTACTGCGACAAAATCGATGCGAAAAATGCGAAAATGTTTAATTAAACATGACTCGTTTAAAACAGAGCAAAAATCTCGCGGGCATTATCTTAAACAGCATTTAAAGAAACACTGTGAATTTTTTCAAACATATAACATGTAAAATAACTGAAACAAACGTGTTAATAATAATTTTTGGAGCATACTTTGCAATTTTTTGCTATCGACGGAATTTTGTATAATTTGCGTTTCGGCGCGGGCAGTCTAGATATTATCTTCAAGAATAACATATATTTTTTTAGAGCTTTAAAATTTACCGTGTTTAAGCGAAATATGTAATAAATCGGTACATATCCGGGTTGCGGGCCCTTAAGCGGTGGTACCCGAAGCGCGGGTACCCATACCCGCCTCGCAAATTGAAATTTTTATCCGTTATGACGTTTTAACGCATGAAAATGTTATCCGCATGAAAAAAACAAAACTCGCAATTTTCGCGTAAAAGTGTTGAATTTCGAGATTTTTCGTATTTCTCTAGCCATAAATTTTATTATAAAAGAAATAGAGGTCAATAAAAATTAAAAGGACTTTACCGATCAAGAGGCCAACTAAAAGTACATTAAACCAAGGCAAAGTTGATGCCGATTTATCAATTCTAAATATCGGGAAGGCTAGATTACGTTAGTCATAGAATTCACCATTAGTTTCGATATCGAATACGAAATCGAAAATAGTGAAATATTTATTCAAAGAATGAAATTCGTACGTGTACATTTCCAATTAATGTCAAACGTCAAATAGGTAATAATTTTTTAGCCGTTAGTAAAAAGTATTTACCTTGGGTCTTGGCATTATAATTAGAGATACAAATACGTGCCTATCTAATGAAAAATATATTAAAAAAAATGCTTGGAAGCAGCGACGTTGAAAAGTTAATCAATTTTTTTTCAACAATGGTTAATCTCTGGTGAAAGTTTCAGTAAAAATAGAGAACTTTAACTAATTTATACAGAATGTAATAAAATAATAGATATGAATCGAAAACGAAACTATCATCATCACTATTGGCTCTACAACCCCCGGTGGGTCTTGGCCTCCTCAAGTCTTCCTCCACTCATCTCGGTTTTGTGCCAGCTCTCTCCAGTTAAGCTCCAAGATAGATATGTATTTGAGGACGTTGTCGCTCCATCTAAATCTTAGTCTTCCCAGGCTCCTTCGGCCTATTAGTCTTGAGTTCAGCAGGGACTTTGGTGCTTGATGCTCAGTCATTCTCTCCACATGATCCAGCCACCTAAGTCTTACCAGTTTTATAAATTTTGCGACGTTTAGCTCCTTAAACAAAGTATAGAGTTCATTGTTGTAACGTCTGCGTCAAAATCCATTTTCTAGAACCGGTCCGAAGATGCGCCTCAAAATTTTCCTTTCAAAAACGTCCAGTGCTCGCTCATTGCTCTTAGTTAGTATCCAATAATCGAAAACCAAACAGGATACCATAAACACGAATCGGTCTTTCAGACATAAAATTTCAATCACGTATCAAATTTTAGGAATTAAAAAATGAAAATCGGGTTCAATAAAGGATGCAGGTGTGACTGAACACAATCAAGTTCTTATCTGCTTTTCTAGGAATCCCGTAAGCACGTGAGTATAATAATCAATAGAATTCTGAGGCACTCGTCCCAGGATGGTCATATTTATTATAGTGTCGAAGGTCGACCAGAATCCCACCTTGTTAAATCACTTCAAGGCATTATGGCAATCATTGCCCATCGAGGAGAACCAATTGACATAATATCTAATCGAATGTCGATTTATTAAATCAGCAGAGCTTGGTCAAATGTATGACGCATACGAATAATAAAGGTGCAATACAATATGTCATGGGATAATTGCACATGTAACATGAAGGACAGCGTACACTGTACAGTGCGCAAGCTACTTGAGATTGGATTCGCACTTCGTGGGTTGGTTCTCTTGTAACTACTATCTTTATCTTTCTTCTTCTTCTTTGCGTGCCGTATCAGGTCCCCCCGACGTTGGCGATCACTCTTGAGAATGTCTCTCTGTCTTGCGCTGCCCGGAATAGTTCCTCCACACTTCTAATGCCGGTCCACTCTCGTATATTACGCAGCCAAGACATTTGTCTCCTACCAGGCCCTCGGCGACCCTTTATCTTTCCTTTCAATATCAAATGGAGCGAGTGATACTTCTCCCCTCGAAGTATATGACCCAGATATGAAATTTTCCTGATTTTTATTAATGAAAGCAGTTCTCTATCTGCTCTAGCCCGCCTGAGAATTTCTGTGTTGGTGATCATAGGCCCAGTTGCTCACCAGCATTATTAACAAGATTTATCTTTACTAAGTATAAAATGAAGTCGCTGCCGCTGTATGTGCGCTTAGATATTTTAAACTACGCAACGGATTTTCATGCAGTTTTCACCAATAAATAGAGTGATTAATGAGGGAAGGTTTTTAGGTATGTAATTTGTCAAGGTTTTGTGTAAATTGGTTGAAATACATAATATGGCAGCCGCCGACAGCGGGCAGCGTGGTGTGGATTTGATTTACCTTGATGGCGTTGGTTATAAAAATCAATTTATGTTTCTATGTACGTGAGCTGTCTTTGCATTGCTATATTAAGCATAGGAAATGATTGAAACTTACAAAACACCTTCTTTCCACCCTCGCGAAGGATTCTGGATCATTACAACCACATGACAACACATCTGAAAAGTTTTTTAATTAATACAAAAACTCTTACGAAACTGTCAAAAATGTCGTAATTTGAGAATTATGACATTTTAAACCATCGATTGTTATGTTAACAAAAATAGTTTTTTTTTTTTTTACATTGAATACCGCACAAGAATCTCAACTGCTCCCGTCTGGAGCCAGTGAGACTATGGCATCCCCAATTGGGGTATGTTGTGAGGCTGAAGGTAGTGGGGAGGGGAAGGAGGTGGGGAAGAGGAAGGTTGGGAAGTACCTGGCTATTCAGATCTGGTCACCAAACACGGCTAAAGCCATTTTCAAGCAACGTTTCAATTCTGAATGGTGGTCTTACACCAGGGCGATACTTATAGTATCTTCCACCCTGGAACGTGCCGCAAATATACTATATATTATTTTAAATGAATTAATTGTGAAATAACACAAATTAATCAAATAAAATTTATTTGCGCACGCCGGGTTCGAACCCGCGACCTCCGGATTGTGAGTCAAGTGTCTTACCCACTGGACTACTGAGGTCGTCAATAGTTCGAATAGTTTGAATCTAATCAAAAATTATATTTGTTTTAAATAGGTACCTATATATGTGTAAGGTACCAAATTTAATTGATTGTTCTTATAATATACAAAAATGAATGTTTGTAATATATGAATTGGAAAAAAAATTGCAATTGCACGCGAGCTGTTTGAAAATCTGACTGTACCGGGACTGAATGGGAAAAGACACGCAGATAAAAACAATTTCTTTACTGAGCGGCAACGCATGCCGGGAACTCGTTAGTTTATAATAAAAGAGTGACGCAAATGTGAATGGTAGAAGAAGTCGGGGACGCCCGAGGAAGACATGGCACTACCAAGTGAATCAGATGGTTGAGTCAGGCCATGTTCAGAGTCAAAATAATAGAAGAGTATGTACGAGACGATGTATGAATTTGAATGAGGCAAGGAGTGTGTTCCAAGACTGAGTTGCTTGATAGTCCGTCCTCTCTGCCTACCTCTGCGGGGAATGGCGTGGCGTCAAAGGTTGGTTAAGATCAACTGTGAAGAATGAATTATGGTTTCGTTTGAAACTAATATTAAAACAATACCAATCGCCAATCACCAAATCAAACACATTAGAAAAATATTACAACATTGCCGCGGTATGGATTTTGGTTCCACGCCAACTCAGAATCAACTCAACTCAACAACTCTTTGAAAAGTCATTAAAAACTATGAAAAAATAATTTAAAAATAGTCGTTAAACCTAAGCTAACATGTTTAACCATTTTTTTTATATATTTTTATCATCACTATTTATGACTTTTCTGAGGTGGTTCTGAGTTGGCCGGTCACCATGGATTTTAACGCCAGAATCTTTCGGTAACTGATTGACTGTTATAAACAAGTGAAGATCAGCCCCTGGAACATGGCATGTTCAAGTGAACCACATTCTTGACTCGGGCCATGTTAGAATAAGAGTCATAATAATGGAAGACGATATGTATGAGACGATGTAAGAACGATGTATTTTCGTTATTTGTTTTTGGGGTGTTATGCCGTGTTGCGCTACCTCCTTCTTTAGCCATGTGTGATCTACCGGATCTGCCCTGATGATGGACACTGCGACGATGTCCGAATCGTTGGCTAAAGAAGGAGGTAGCGCAACACGGTATAACACCCCAAAAACAAAAATGCTTTTGGCCGTGAAAATCTTAAAACTTATCTAACGGCGTATTTATTTTTAAAACACTAAATTAATATCATATTTTCTTAGGTACATTTGATTATGACCTACCAAACTAGGCGCATTCCCGTATTATGGTGGTAGGACACGATAATAATAATAACAACAAATTAATATATGTATAACATCATTATTCATTTGTCGCCTGCCTATTAGTAAATAAACACAGTTATTATTAATGAATGAACAACGACTAAAAGAACTTTCCATAAAATTCCCATTGTTCAGTTTACACACGAAGAACTTACCTACAGCACCCACCTGCAATGCGAATCTCCGTAAATGAAGAATTAAAGTGAAGAAATTTACCTGAAACAAGACAAAATAAATAGTTAAATTATGTGTCTAAAACACGTTGGAGCAAATATGGAGGAAACTCAAAGAAAATGACGAAAACTAGATGACGGAAATGGCATATGAAAACATTTTAATGTATCAAATATCCGTATCCGAAACATTGTAAAATTTGAATGTTTCCCATTTGATTCTTATAACGGAAATAACTTTCGGAATCAAATCGAAATCACGCACTTCTTGCCCAAACGGCAAAATTTCCGCCTCTTTTGAATGATACAAAAAAACACATCGCCATAATGCACGTTTTCTTTTATTTTGCGAGTTAGGGCACAAGTATTTTTCCGATCATAACCTAAATAAAACTAATTTGCCACTTTACACGATATTTATATTACATAGAATAAAACTATATACGAAAGGGGTTTGTAAGCAGGAAATTATACACTTAGAAATAGCATTTTTATGGTCCATTTTTTTTTTTCAGAAATTATAAAAAATACTTGTCAAAAATTCTCAATGAAGGTAGCACAGGTAGCACTTACACAGGATGTTATTGGACGTACTTGACTTATTTTCAGTGATTCGTGGCATTATCTGGAGTGAACAGTGTAAATGGAATTTTGGTCTCAGGTGACATTTTTATGATTTTTTAACGGTAACGTCTGCCTAACTGTCTCGTTCTAACATTATTGACAGTATTTTTTTTTATATAGTTTTGTTCAAAATTTTTCAAACATAGAGTCATGATCAACTACTGTGTTCCTAATATGGTCAAATATGCTTATTTCATTTATTGTTATTCATGGTCATTTTTTGCAGAGGGGTTAACTATTTTTTTTCCAATGCTTTGTCCATTTATTTTTGTTCATTTTTGGATAGTCATTTTATATAGACATTTAGACTTTTATTTAATGTATAATTCTCTCTATAAGACTACAGAAATTGATTGTAAAAACATATCCTCCTACAGCAAATACAAAAATGTTATAAAGTCTTGGATAAATACCGTTGATGCAAACACTTACATGCTGTAATGTCACATCGACCTTATGTAACTTAAAATGTCGTTTGAATTGTGATTCAGTAAGCACTAATTTTATTTTTTGTTAATTTTATTTTATTTTTTAATCTCTTTAAAGATATAATGTACTTATGTATATGAGTAAATTTTAACTGTTTTAAAAACACACAAGTATACCCACGAACTGGCGATGCCTATGTGGGATTTTTTTGGTTAATCTGCTAATTTATATTTTTTCTCTACTTTTTTAAATGTTTATACAAAAAAGCCTGTATGTATTGTAAAATTACCAATGGATGTACCAAAAATTTATTAATAAAAAAAAAATAAAAATAAATAAAAATAAATTTGGCCATTTTGACAATCTAAAGATTAATAATATTTTCCATTTTTAACCTAACCAATTAACCACAAATTAAGAAAAATTGTAATTTTTGTACATACTTTTAAACAATGTAAATTAAATTGGGTTAGTCCCCGCAGGGCTTAGCAGAAAAAAACTCGAGGTACCGAGTTATTAAAAATATTCTAATGAGCACAATGAGTGTTCGCTTTCAAAGCTTTGCTATCTAAGGCTAAATATGAATAAAACAGCTTTGCATGTTGAACACGTCACTCGCGCGAGACTGGCTCCATACTCGAGTGCTAATCATTGTTTTCCTGGGCAGCCAACTGTAAGTGCAGATCACTTGAATCTTCAATGAAAACAGAACCGAACGGCTATGCTGATTCTGCAGCTTTGGCAGTGCTCATTACCAATTTGCTTTTAGGGGAGTGCACATACCAGGTTCCTACCAGGCGCTGTGCTTAGTTGTGACTTGTGACCACAGTCTGGAGAGAATTTATTTGAGGTAGACTTAACGGCGTTTCACGTGTCTGCTGAGGTAACCGGTATGAAACACAAACACAGCTAGATTTACTGGAGTCACTGGTGTACTTCAATCGGCATTTCTGTAAAAAGTTTAACTACACCAACTTATTCAGCAGGTTCTAGTAGCTACTATCAGCTGCCTACCAGGCCTCCAACAAGTTTCAAAACCCGTATTTCCTTCTTGCACAATAAGAAACTAACAATAGTTTCATCTGTATCATTTTTTTAGTAAGTCTGCCTCGTCAGTAAAATTGTTTTTTTTTTTCTATTCATCTTTATTAATTCTATTACAATTGGTGAACGATTGGGACTCCTAGTGAGACAGGCAGATTTTATAACATGATAGGCGCAGGCGCAGTTTATAACAAAATCAGATAATAACAAAAATACAAATAACAACACAACATTACTTTAAAATATAAGGCAATCTGCATCGTACCATTGTAAACGCATATTTATAAGTGCAGGCGCAGAATATAAATAAAATAAAATAACAACACAGTGTCAAGTTTAAAATAAAAGACAATCATCATTGTACCACTTGAAAGCAACATTAAAACCTAAGTAGAATTTTTAAGCTTTTTAGTCATTCTATGAAAAGTTCTAAAATTGACACTAAAAATGTTGATATTTAAAATAAATATCAACTCCATTTGTCAAATAAATTCTAATAAATGTAATACTAGCAGAAAGCAAGGACAAAATACTGAATGCAAAATCGTACAACATATTATATAATATATCGTGATTTTAATATTGTGTCCTATGCGTGCAAAATGGTACCACTTCCAAGCTTAAACTTTCTAATGAATCTATCTAAAGTGGACATAATTAGAAAGATCCTAAGGGGGCTTACATTAATTATGTGAGCTGAAAATGGGGGGAAGGGTTCATTAAATTATCATGTAAACCGGGGGGTGGGGGGGGGGGGTAAATAAATATATCGTCAACTTTATCTCAAATTTTGTTCACCGAAAACTCTAATGACGTGGGCGGGGGCCCAAAAAAAAACCCATCCCATCCCATTATGACCCCTCCATTGAGGAAAATATGATCTTGAACAGTTTTTCAGCGTATTGTCGCGATTATATTTGCTTAACGGGGGAGGGGGGGGGGCGTAATAGGATATAATAGGATAATAGGTGGGGCGGGACCCCAGATACCCCACTGATCTGAGGGGTGGGGGGGGTCATTGTTACTCTGAGGGGGGGTCCCACCAAATCTCACCAAGGAGGAGGGGGGGGTATAAATTCGAAAAATAACTGCTCACGTAATTAATGTATGCCCCCTTAGAATTCATATTTGTACAGCGCCCTTGCGGTGATTTTTCACAAAAACGGCGCTATACAAATAACCCGATTATTATTATTATCACAGCTCGTAATGAAAACGTAAATAGTAATAGCAAAAACCAAAAAAATCCAAAGAGAAAAAGCTGTTATAATTTCAAATTTCGAAAAATTTTCCTGAGGGAATACTTCAGGCTTGGTGCTTAATTGTTGACATGTGAATAATATTAACAGTATCGATTTTCCCCTTAAAGCCTTGAATACTTTTGGAACTCCGGTCATCTATTATATTATTGATAAAATTTAATATTTGTTTGAAATCTTACGGACGCTTTGCATTCAATATTTGAAAGGCTGACGCGAGCAAAGGATGTTTGTCTTAATATATAAAACAAAGTCGGGTTAGTTACACTATTTATAACTCCAGATCGGCTGGACCGATTTTGATGATCTTTGATTTGTCGGATTTGTCTCCGCCCCGGGATAACAGAATAACTATTAAAACATCGCAAAAATTCACGAAAAAGAAAGTTATGAAGAAAATTAATTTTTCATACATTTTGTATGGAACGAATTCTCATATTTTGAAAGAACTGCAGCAATATTGTGATGGGTATAATATTTCAATGTTCGTGAATTCCAAAAATTCAAAAACGTCAAATGTCAATGCGCTGATGCATAGACTCCTGCAGCTGATGGTTTTGCTTTTGTTCTTAATCATATAATGCTGCCCATCTTTCTTACACAATAGTCTTACTTTCTTACACAATGTCACAATAATTACACAATAGTCTTACTACTTACTTTAAGAATTAGCTAAATCACCAAACGTGGCGAACCATTTGGGGTGACCTATGGCAGAGGTGTTGGTTATCCAATAAACGGTTCCCGGGGCGGCGACACCCGTACCCGCTTCCTTTCATAAATTCCCGTAAGTAAGTGGAAAAGTAAGAAAATCACAAAAAATATAAATCCGTACACAACGCCATCTCTGATACTGACAAAAACAAAACACGGACAGTTGGGCACCGATAATTTTAATTTTTACTTCAATGTGTAATTTTTTAACCTATTTTAATTTAACAGTTACTGATTCTGAGGCGGTACGAAGTTCGTCGGGTCAGCTAGTTTATACATAAAACAAGATTTTAGTCAAATTCCATTCCCATAATTTGAAATTTCGCATAAACCACACCAATTAAATCATCGGAATCCAAAAAATAACGATGAATTTTAATTATACAAAAAAAAACTTATTTCACATGCAAACCGGTTTAATCACATACTCAAGAATTATACGAATTCTAAATCAAATTGATTATTTAAGTTACACGACTTTTAAGCGTAAATGTTCGTAAATTTAAATTAACGACATTGAATAAATATAAGAAAATATTATAGCGTTTTTATAACATCATTTACTCTGGTGACTATGGTCTATTCATAAAGGTTATTTAAAAACATATTGTATATATATGTACTATATGTATATACGTAACCCCTCAGGCCTAGAGCCTATTTTGTCGGAAGATCAAAATATTTCTGCTTAGCATTAAAATGCAAGTATTTGTATTTGTAATTGGGAGGCGGGAATGGGTACCGCCGCTCCGGGAAACTTTATTGGATATACAACACCTCTGCCATAGGTCACCTCAAGTTGTTCGCTACGTTTTGTGATTTAGCAGGGGTGCCCGGGTTCACGGGGTGAGGTTTGTCTAGGTCTTGGAGGCGGATGCCCAGGACACACTGAACCCCAGATTCCTACCCACCCTTAAACCCTTTTCCTTCCCAGAACTCTCCTCTCCTCCCTTTCCTTAAAAAAAAAACCCCACACAGCATCCCCAAAGATAACATAGGCCTTGAGGGAAATTATTTTCCTCTGGGCCTCCTGTGTGAAACTCAAGTAAAAAAAAAAAAAATATTTCTGAACGCATCCGTAAACTAAAAACTGCTTTGAAAGTTGAGGAAAGAAGCTTCAAATCTTATAATTTGAGATAAAAATGTAATTTTTTAAATGCAAAAAGTTTTGAATGCAAATATAAAAAAGTTAAAAAAATAGCCAACCTTAAGATTTTTCTGGCTAAAATTACTGATAAAAAAATATATTTTATTAGGCAAAATGTGTTATAAACGTTATCGCAAACTAACTTTTTTGTTGTTTCATGTAAAAATAATGATTAAAAAATTACCAAGGTTTCATAAAGGTGTACATTTGAATTATTTTGTCGTTAACTTTTAGATTTTTTACAAAGCGTGGCGTTTTCTCTTTCTAACACTGATTAGATCATGTATCTAACCATGACAGTAAGGGAGACACAACTATTTCTGTGAGACCCGTTGGAGGGGATCCCACCACTTTCCCAACGGCGTTATAAGGAAACATACGAGTAATATGGTCTCCTCCTTCCTTTCCTAGCACACGTCAAAACTCTATTTTTTTATTGAACGACGCCACATTTATTTGTACGACTCTAGACCCTCCAATGTCCATGCATACGGGGTTAGTAAGCAGTATGCAAGTACTTACATTAACACATAATACAAAAGAGAAATAAATGTGGCAGCCCGTGGAATTTGTCTGCGGGGTTAATTACATAAAATTTTGAAACAGGGTTAGTCTATTGAGGGGGTTTATACAAAAATATATTTATCTTGGTTAATAAATAATAAAAACTTAATAAAATCTCACTAATATTCAAATAGTTTGCTAAAATAATCCTTCGCCGTCAAAATGATGAATATGTAGATGTGTACGTACCTACCTGATTAGTAGTTTCAAAGCCATATTCTTATGCGAATACGAGCAAAATAGAAAAAAAAAGAAACAACTTCTTTTTGCTAAAATGATGAATGGTTTTTCCGGTGTTAAGGTGAGATTACAGCAAAAACACGAAACAAAGAGCAGGCTAGATAATATATTAGCTGCAGGAGGATTCATTAGAGGTAATGACATCACATGACATGGAGGTCGCAGTTCCATATAACACATCATAAGCTACACAAGTATCTGAAATTATGCTTATAAAGTATATGCGGTGGGGGGAGACATCAGACGTACTAAAATAAACATAAAAATGTATGTTTTATTCGTATTCATTATTTACATAAAACGTGTGTGTAATGGGCTCTCCACACGACACTGCATGTAGTGACTGCGGCAGTGACTGCAGAGAGCGTGAAGTTGAGCAAACTAGCGCCGTCTCGTTTGTTAAAGGGCCGCTAGAACGAGACAGCGCTAGTTCGCTCAACTCCACCCTCTTTGCAGTCACTGCCGCAGTCACTACATGCAGTGTCGTGTGTAGGCCGCTTTACAAAAATCTTGTGATGTTGGTGAAAACAAAGTTTAAAAAAAACATTTTTTTATCACACAGGACGCCCTGTGGAAATTAATTTCACTCAAGTTCTATTGGGATGCTGTGTGGGTGGTATTTTAAGGGTGAAAGCGAGAAGAGGTTCTGGGAAGGAAAAGGGTATAGGGGGTTGGTAGGAATCTGGGGTTCAGTGAATTCAAGAGTGACGGACGTATGAATCAATCTCTCAAACTTCGGTGCAAGGATACGGAGTCGAGAGAGTCCTATTGGAGAGGTCAAAAGTTCTCACTTAACCAGTTCTTCCCGATCCAGCCCGCCACGCAGATGATGGGCAGAAGCATCCACCGCCAAGACCTAGTCAAACTTCTCCCCATAAACCCGGGCACCCTTGCTAAGTCATCAAAGTAACGTAAACACTTGGGTGACCTGTGAGAGAGTTGATGAATAAATGTATTTAAAAAAAAAAACGAAGTTAGTTAATTGATTTTTTACACTTTCTCGTGTGTCAACGTTTCGGAAATCCTTGCCAGTAATTACTGCAATCCTTATTATCAGGTTAGTTCCAATCGAAATCAGGATATCAATCAATTCTAACAAAGTAAAGTCCTCTAAAGTCCTTATCGTTGTCCTTGCGGGAACCTGGACTTCTGTGGAGATGAATGTCCATCGACAATAATATGCTAGTTTCTATGTTTCTCTTCGGGAGAAGTCTCAATAATTAGTAACGGTTGTTATTAGATCGGAAAAGCACGTTTGAACGGTCATAAACTATGTAATGCGATTAGTGTAGTAAGTAAACCTACTAAATACCCGTAGCTAGTCACGATATTCATGGAACATAATCAATTATATATGTTTTGCTATCAATATGTACAAGAACCGAGAAAAAATGCAGGTAACGTTTTTTAATATCACCGTTTGTTTACTTATATTTTAGATGCCTTACCAGGTTTGGCTTGCAAGCCTCAATGGGGCATATGCGACGGATGGTGGTGTAAAAACAAAGTTATTTCTTATTTTCATTTCATTTATAATGTCTGTGTTTGCTTCTTTCTTTGGCAGCAGTTTTGAAAAGTGGATCAGTTCTAGGAGCTCATAACTTTTTATTTTACTTTATTTTTTTATGCCGGCAACCCGGGCGTTTATTGTTTTAAATTATCGTATACACACAAGTAAGAAACCCGCCTCACTAGACTATGTTCTGAGACGGGTACATAAGAAATGTCGTGGGGTCTTGCTCCCTCTCTGCAGAGCAGGGATGATGAGCAACTCGCGGACCGCTAGTCCATTTCAGAGGCCCGCGAGCCTTTTCGTAATGCCTACTCGGCTAAATAAAATGTACAAAAACTTTGCGGCATGGTTTCTGTTCTGTTTTACAAAATGGTTTAGCGGAAAACTGATTAAAAAAAGACTTTCTTCAAAGTCTTGAATCGGCCGCTTACAATAAAAAGATGTTTCTTACATGTTCTTAAAAAAGACTAAATCTCGTGGTTCGACCAATTTCACCTTCACCACGCAGCATTTTGGGGAACTGTGTTTGGTGTATTTTAAAAATTTCCGTTTTATAAAATACCAAAAGTTTTCTTCACTAAATTTTGTTTAACTTTCCAAACGATAATGAAAAGTTGCCTAAAACTGCAAGTAAGTTTTCAACGTTTTAATAATTCAGAATGATAAAAATCGACAATATTTATTGGTTTGGCCTTGGAGCCATAAAATTTGCGCCTGCGGCTCTTTTTTGCGTTCTGTGATTTTTTTTAAATAAAAAATTACAGTTTTAGAAAATACAAATAGGTTTTTGACACCACCGACAGCAAATTTAACAATGTCGAGCTGTAGGCAGTGGTACCTACCCCCTATGGCACGCAAACAAATTGAAAATGGATAAATTGGACCTCCGGATAAAAAAGGTTGATCATCACTGCTGTAGAGAGATACAATACTATTATTTATTTAATGAATTTCTTCCGGACACGTTCGGATTTCACCCCTTACTTCAGAGGGATGGGACACGCTTATCATTTATTCAGGCAGCTGCACGGTGCGGTGGTTTCGAGAACTCTATTTGGAAAAAACAATAGTTCTACGTCACAGAGTACTATCGAAGATAACACGAACTGCAAAAGGATTTGTTGGTGAGGACGGCCACATTATTAGGCAACATATCGCAAGGATGTGGAAATTTTTAATACTTATGACTGAGGTTACACAGGTAAACTCTAACTGAAACGACCTTCAACTCTTGCCTGCGTAGCTTCTGGCATTTACTTACTTACTGGATTGGTATTTTTTTTACGAATAACTAACAATATTTGAAAATCTCCTACTACCACCACAGAAAGCGGAAAATGATGCTTGTGTCGCGATGAAGGGTTTAGCCAGCCGAGGAATTGAGCTCACATCAGTCGCGATGCCAATTCAGCCACTGACCGGTCCTAGTAAGTATTTAGTACAATATACCTAATACTAGCGAGTACTCGGTATACGTTGCAATGCAAGAAAGAAAGTGTTCGTGTTTTATTTCTGCTCCCTTCCCTTCCCGCGTTCCCCTTCCCCCCTCCCGCGACCACCCCCCCTCCTTCATTCCCATAGCTCCCGGATTTCCCTCCCCCTCCCGCCTACCCTCCCTGCCACTAAACTATAAGAAATACACTCCTTTTTCAAACAACTCGCGCGCCATCTATTATATATATCTACCGCCAGAACTCACCTTTATATTTCCTTCGCGGACATACGCACAACAAATCACCAAAGTTTCATATCAATCGGATGAGAGGTTTAGGAACGCACATGGGACAAACAAATAAACATCCATTTTTATATATTAAGATGTATATGTTACTGTAAAAGCCCGTACTACAGTAAATCTTAAGATTTGCCAACTTTTAATGTTGGTAAAATAAAAAAATATTTGGATGACTTGTATAGCGCCATTTTTTGTGAAAAATCACCTCAAGGGCGCGGTACAAACTTATAATACATTTCTACAATCTTACTTCTAACTACATACTAGACTATGACAACTTATAGCTAATAACTGCATCCACCGTTCATCGATCACCGATACGAAACTATATGTACAATGATTTGACCAATGAACGCGATCCTAAGATTTACCACCTTTTAACGTTGGTAAATCCTAGGATTTACTAGTAAGATTTACCACTGAACGGGCTTTTACAATAACGTATACACAAAACGCCCAAGAAAATATTTAGAGTTAGGTTAGAGAATGGTACTAATCACTGATAATCTTGTATTGAAATTGCACCAAAGAGAATGGTAAACTAAACAATGCTGTTTGCAATGACTTAGTACATATACTAAGGTTATCTACAGATGTTGCAGGTAATTTGATATTCAGCCATCAATCAACTGACTGTATTGTACAGTGCCGACGTTATTTTTCTATATGCAAAACATCATACAGTTAAATGTAAACAAGTAGTAATGAATCAGTTGCTGAACAGCTATGTTTATTTTTTATGTCGTTTGGGAAATGAATGAAGCAAAGAATAGTTCGATTGTATAATAGTGTAATCCACTCCCCAAACTACCACCCTCCGGTCGATGAAACGATCGGGATTCTTGCCGAGGGTATCAAAGCAACAACTTAATATCACCATAATACTCTTTGGACGTGAAATCACTTTCAGAAGGGTGATTATGTATCTTTTTCAACAGGTAAATCGGCCGTACGTGATACATTTTGACGTTTTCTTAAATGCGGAATTCCTTACCGCGCTAACGAGCTAAATACTGCCCTTGTGTTAAGACATTAACTCTTAAAAGTAGTTACTCTAATGCCAGAGATGACGGCGTGTTTTGCCACCATACCCGTTAAGAGACGGCAGTCGCGTGAAGATTTGAATGAAATAAAAATAAAATTCGAATGTTATCGACAAATGAATAGTCGTTCATGAACGCGCATTAGGCTCGTACACCATAGTCTCACTGGCTCCAAGCGGAAGCAGCTGAGACTCTTGTGAGGTATTCATATAAAAAATAAAGAAAGATTTTTATGTAAGTAGTTTTAATAACTAATAAATAGTAATTCGTGTTTTAAGTACATAGTGAGATTTAACTCATGACAAATGGCTTCCCATAGCAATAGAAAATCACAGAAATTTTGACAGCCGATATTCGGCGACTCGTAACACTGACTTCGCAGAAAAATAACACAAAAGATAAAGAATCAGCCTTCAGAATGGAACTTGAAATCATAGATGCGCAAAATAATATCTACATCACATGGGATTTGATCTCTTACACCAGTGCTCTCCACCGGCACCTGTCCGTTGCCATTCTTCTCGCCTGGTCTTCCCGTACAACTCCAGCCTTTTCCAGACCTCTTCGTTGTTTTTCTTCAAGGACGTTCACAGTGCGGTACCTACATAAGGGAACGTACCCATACTACGTGAACTGTTTAGGGGGGGGGGTCTTCAAAATACCACGCTTGGTACAAATGAGCGACGGGTTGCTTAGGTTTTTGGTCACCGGGGGGGGGGAGAACAACCGTCACAAGTTCAATTAAAACGCGTAAGCACATAAGATGTTTCTATTATATCCATAACAGATACTTAATACCTACCAAATACGATGAGCGATACAAACTCAAAAGACCGAATATCTTTTGCATTTAAAATGAACCGTTAGTCCACTACCATTAAAACTGCTGAAGTTGCCGAATCATCCGAAAGGGACTTTATACACTTAACTGGTTAGGTAATAAACGAGTTAAACGACTGATACCTGACAGTAGGAACGTGTCACAAGAATAAACTATAAATTAATAAGAGGTAGGTAAATATTCAACACGATAACTGATATGTGTACAACTCCATCACATCCGCTTACTCCTACGCGACACGGCGTGACTACGTACATACCAGAACCTACGTATTTACAATTCTTATTTTTGACGTATCTAATAGTTAGATCAAAAAGCCGCCATCTCGTCTTACCTGTGAACAAATCCCTCATATTTTTTACGAGTAGGAGGGATCTCGAATGAACACAACACACTTAAAACCAAATTGAGCATACATTCTAAATACCTATTGTGTTTCGCGGTAGAAATTAGAAAATGGTTAAACCAAAATAGAAGAGAAAGATATTTTGAGATACCCGAGCCAGCATTCATCGATTGGAAAACGAAATTATATTAGAGTCCAAAAGCAATAGTGCAGATCAATTCGACACAAAGTCGAGCGTTATTATTTGATTATCTCGCCACCGATTTCTATAAAAATAGCCGACATCAAGTTTCCATGGTAACAAATATTTGATTAAAATCGAGCAATCTTTTCCATTCTACATCGATCCCAAACTCGTACAACTTTAGGAATCAACGAGAAAATAGCGAATAGAAAGAAATTATTTAAATAGCGGCTCTAGGGTAAAGTAGGTTAGGGAACGTACCTACCCATACTACGTGACCAACTTTTTGCAATTTTAACCCCCCCCCCCCCCCCCTTTATCTACATTTTTTCGAAGTCAAATATAGACAGTAATTTTCCTCTTATTTTGAATTTTAAATGTGCAAACTGCCAAATTTCATCAAATATAAAAATTCTGATTTAAGGAATGGAAAAAGGGGTGGGGTAGTTATTCGAAATCAGATGTAGACAATGACCTTTCTCTTGTTTTGAAGGTCAAGTGTGCCAAATTTTATCAATATCGGATTAAAACTGTATATTTGCATTTTTCTGCAACTTACAACCAGCAATTTCTTTGTCGGTTTAAATATTTACAGCTAGCAAGGTTTCCGTTACGAGCTATGGAGATATAATTTTAAAAAATACATAAATCGGAAACTAAAAAACAAAATCAACATCGGATGATTTCGATCTGTTAATAATTTTCGAGCAGTCTTCTACAGCCACTCAATATTAATACTTTCATTGTACCGCATCAAACAGTCGGAGAAATGCAAAATGCATTAGAAAATGAGCATCGTATCATCATTGGCATTAGTGCAAGTGGCCACTTGATGCAGTTTTTATTGATACCGGCGACGGAGAGCAGATTATTTCAATTGCATTTAAACTGTGATAGGGCTCAATAAGCGCTTGCATTAGTTACTGACCCTTGAGGTGGATATACGGATTATTCTTTGTTAAATCGGTTATTAATGGTCAATTTTCATCATTTCTGGTATCGCTAAAAGGATGGAATTGAAATGGGTGTGGGCAGAACACATGACCAGACGGAAGAGTGCTGGAACAATACTTTATGAAGACAACAGCAGATAATAATTATTATTATGGACCTGTGAATAATGGAAGCAGAAATAGCAGCCATTGACCGATGTGGGAAATTCTGGATGGGCAGAAATGAAGGCTTTTACCTAAACTAATTCGTATGCTCTCAGCACGACCGTTACAATTTCAGGTTACGAAATAAATAATAAAAAATACTTTACTAATTTTCAGAATGATATCATCTCCAGTATTTATAAAGAAACTGTGAACTATAGTTAAATCACCCCTCTTACGAATTAAAAGTGTTTTAAATTTTATAGGTACAGCTGATAAACAACAATTTCCCACGCATGTTTTATCAATTGTATAACATTTTAAACAAGTTTATTAGTAAGGCCTTAATTATTTAAAACGTTTTTTCTCAGATTATAAAGGCTTTATAAAAGAACTAATAATGATATTCAAACAGTGAATTTTGAACTAATAATGGTATTCAAATATTGAATGGCCCTTTTCATGAGCCATTAAAATGCATTACTCAGAAATCAATACAAAAACTTGCATACTTTAGGGATAGACTGTCAAAAATGAAAACAATAAAAAATACACCAAATTTGCATACCAAGAATATAACAAATTATAGATATTTCGGTAAAAAAGGTATTTCAGACTAGTCCTGAAATGAGGATTTTTACTTTACAATTTAACTTGGAAATTATTATTTTTAATTTTTTAACTACGTTTAAGACAAGATTTTTATGCATAGCACAAAGGGTAACAATTATTATAAGCAATAATTATCAGCCTGAAACACTCATCCACATTTTGGGAGAGCAGCTGACCGGCAATCAGAAGGGCACGGGCTCAAGTCCCGTTGGCGTCATGTATCTTTTCTCGGAAGATTTTTTTCAACGTGGATGAGTGTTTCAGGCTGATAATTATTGCTTATAATAATTGTTAACTTGGAAATGATTTTCCGAGGAGATGCATCATTGGTCCGTAGTTTCGTTCTAAATTCTTTTAAAGCGAAAAGTATTGATAACAAAATCTTATCTACGTTAAAACAATTATAAATACTAAAAATGCTGACCTACGATTTTTTTCTCGTTTACGATAAGATATTTACTATGAGTTTATCTTATGACTTCTTCAAATTCTATATAATAATAAACATTACACTTGATCTCATTTCAGAAAAATTGTTTAACACAATGTTCCTACAATCAATACGAAATCTAAACGGTAAATTCCATTCAGATTTAATAACTTTCACCCGTTGAATGTAATAAATTAGCTGCAAATCGAAAACAATGATAGTGCATAATAAGATTTCACACCTGCCACAATTGACCAACTCTGGGAAATGCATTTAACAAAGCATCGATTGTTCCAAAAACTTGGGAGAACTAAAATTGAGGCCATGATGAAACTTCAGCATAAACATTATTAGTAATCTAATACTGGAACAGGGACTCATTAGACTGATGGCTTATTACATGTACAACCACACAATAAACTCTGTGTCCCCAATAGAAAGTCCGATGAATATTTATGCGCAAATCTGTAGTTGGTTAAACGCGTAGGAGGTGGGAATAAATCCAAGTGTTCATTACCATTTTGTAACCTATTCAACTGGATCGATCCGCCCACCTTTACACACGCTAAGTGACGCTGAATCGCTTGGACCTCTCAATTAATTGTGCGTTGTTAAAAAAAAAGAGTACCACAAGAAACTGACTTGGGGCCTAGCATAATGGTATTTATGTTATTTCAATATTATTTTTAATATATTTACCCCATTCAAAAATAAACAAGTGGTAAAAAAGTTTATTTAAATTATTAAAACTATTTGCAATTTAAACATTATTTAGCCAAAGGTAAGATAATTGACAATTTTGATGATAGATTTACTTCTCTAGAGCTTTTGTAAAATTAATTTATAAATACCACTCGGAGACATCCGCTCTCCAAAAACAACGGCAGACTTGTCGTTAAAATTTACGTGAAGCGCGTTTTCCACGTTAAAAGACACGTGGCAGTGGGAAAATATTAATTTATAAATATTCGTTTTTATGACGTTAGAGGCGAATACATAAAGGGGATATTTTCCCTCGCTGTCAGGCGATGATAGAAATGTATTTATTGATCGTGCCGAAAAAGCACGGAAGCGGAGAAATATTGTTATTGCGTGACGGGATCTTTGAAAATGTTTCACAGTATTATAAAACTTACTGAGAGGCGTAAGAGTTATCAGAAATCAACGCAAATAACAAGATTTAGCAGTACTAAATACTACAAATTACTTTGAATAAATATGACTTACAAATTTGATTTACATACAAATCTAGCGTTGGTAAGTCGTTCAAACGAACGCAACTTGATTAGCGTGTGGGCATATTGGAAAATAGTTTATTTTTATATATAAATACCGGAGTCTTACACTCGGGGGCAGTGGAACTACGGTACCCTAAACGCTTTCTTAATAATAAACATAGGTAAAATCACTTCACATTCACTGGCTCAAGTGCCCTGAAAGAATCCAGTACAAATTGTGCTGGATGGTGTTCAAATCAATCCATGAAATGGCCCCAACTTACATCTCTGAATTATGCGTCCCGGAAAATACTGGTCCGAGGCAATTAATCCTAAGATCAGTAACTTCATAGGCTATAAGCAGACTAATAGAACCTAAACGAAAGCCAAATACTAAGTTAGGAGATCGTGCTTTCGGAGTATCTGGCCCTGAGGATTGGAATAGACTCCCTCCGGAATTAAGATGCATAACAAGCCCAACAGAATTTAGGTCCAAACTAAAAACCTACCTTTTTAGGCTATCATACCCTTAATTTAAATATACCTATCTGAGAGTATCATACTTGTATTGCCCGTGATATGTCTAAATCACACTTTTCTTATTGAATTAAAATTACCCGAATCCTTACACATCAATCGGTCTCTTGACGAATCACACTTAGGAAGATCAAATCCTTGTACTACTGTACCGCCCACCATGAAATGTTGCTTTTACTAAGTGAAAGTCTTTCCAAAATACACTCTTTAAAGAATACAAGTATATTATATATTAATATTATAGTATATTATATATTAATATATTTCACCGCTTCAACATGGATTTATCAAAGGAAGATCAACCCTGTCCAATTTAATATTATACACGAATGACATTGTTAATGCCTTGACTTCATCACATCAAACTGATTTCAGTAAGGCATTTGATAAGGTTAACCACAGACTCTTATTACGAAAACTGAAGTTGTTGGGAATGAGAGGGAGTATTTTGGAATGGTTTAAGAGTTATCTATTGGGAAGGTACTTAGCGGTCAAAGTTGATTCGTTTACTTCTTATACATTTGCTGCCTCGAGTGGGGTACCACAGGGATCTCGTTTGGGCCCGATATTATTTTGCTTATTCATAAAATATATAGTTAATATTTTTAGTAATGTCAAAGTCCTATTATTTGCTGATGATCAGAAGATTTACAGAACAATTAGAAACGATGACGATCGCGCCATTCTGCAGTTAAACCTGAACAAACTATGCGCGTGGTGTTTTATATATAAATATTGGTAAATGCCAGATTATTAGTTTTTACAGAGGTAAAAATCCTTTTAACTTTTCTTATGATATGAATGGTGTTAATTTTCTTCGTGTGTCGCAGATTCGTGATCTTGGTGTTATATTCCACGAGAGTCTACAGTTCAATGTACACATCGATGAAATAACAAGCGATGCAATGAGAATACTAGGTTTTATCTTGAGAATGGGGGCAAATTTTAAAAGTATGTTAACATTAAAACATCTGTATTGCTCACTAGTACGAAGCAGATTAGAATACGATTCCTCTGTATGGTCACCATACTACAATGTTCATTCTCAATCATTGGAAAAGGTACAAAACAAATTTCTTCGGTACATCAATTTTAAAATGAAAATACCAATCGAATTTATAAATTATAATTACTTACGCGCTGAAACCAGACTTCTTAAATTATCAGATAGAAGAGTGTTAATTGATTTATTATTTTTATACAAAATTATAAAATCTTTAATTGACAGCCCTTATTTGTTGGAACTAATTTGCATTAGCATACCCGCTAGACAAACTCGTAGTAAAGATATTTTTAAATGCAACAATAAACTCAACACTAATTACTCTATATACTCACCAATTCCAAGAATCCATAACCTTGCGAATAAATATTGCGAATCTATAGATATATTTAGTATTGACAGTTTTGAATGTTTCAAAAATCAACTAATCTCGATTCTATCTGCAAATAATTAACTTTTATTATTTTTTTGTTTTTCTCATAAAATATTTTCTCATCTAAACCTCACCAGTAAAATGTATACTTACTTTATAATATTTTTGCATTTGTTCTATGTCAGGTCTTATTATTATTGTTAATAATATGTATAAATATTTAAAGCTGAATTGTTTTAGTTTTTTGTAAGTACAACTTGTACTATTTCATTTCATTTCTTTTTTATGTTGTAATATTCTTTAGATTTTATGTCGGCAGACCGCAAAATTCTTATATGGAATGATCTGGACTATAGTTATTCATTGGTTTCATTCGTGTAGTCGATGACGTAAAATCGACCAAATTTTTCCCCACTTTGACGCCGGCTGCCTCCAAACTTGCCAGGCTGCCGGTTGGCAGACCTGCTTTTTTCTCATTTTCTAATCGACCTTTATCATATGAGACCATTCCCGTTCGTGTAGTCGATGACGTAATTTTGACCAAAAAAACGCTGACTATTTCCATGACTGCGCGGCTCCTGCCAAGAGGCGCCCCGGCAGACCAGCTTTTTTAAGGTTTTCTAAATGCCCATTATCACTTAAAAGTAGTTTCATCCGTGTAGTCGATGACGTAGGGTTTACCTATCTCGCCTCCCGGTCTATTAGGCACTTGTGTATTGGTTAAAATTTCAGTTTTGTAATGTGTTACAGAGTAACAATTATTATAAGCAATAATTATCAGCCTGAAACACTCATCCACATTGAAAAATCTTTTCTCGGAAGATTTTTCAATGTGGATGAGTGTTTCAGGCTGATAATTATTGCTTATAATAATTGTTATGCATAAAAATCTTGTCTTAAACGTTAGTTTAACAATTAAAAAATAATAATTGTTACAGAGTAAATGAAATGTAAATATTATAACAGTGTTGGGACCACTGTTTAGTTTAAAGAATTTAAAAATTAGCCATAATTCGAATTTTTATAATAATTTGTTTTCTTCTCCCCGAGATAATTCTCGAAATGTTATATTTTTTTTTCAAATAAGGCACAACACGACAGCTTAATTTTTTTGTACATGATATTTCGTTGATTATGTATATTAATTCGTTCACATTAGCATGTCAAATACATTCTTATTTTAATAATAGCCTTTTCCGTGTGTATTTTATTCGTTTCGCTACAGGAATGTCGTTTCTGCAGATTTTTTTTCTCAATTTATCGGAGTTGAGTTTTGAGTGGGTTTGATGAAAAGTGATTGGATTTGGTCGACTGCATCGGATCAACGGAATAAATTTCCAAACTGATTTGATTTTATGGCTTCACTAAGTATTCTATTTTCTAATAAATTTGGATGTTCAAATCGTTAGATGCATTTTATGTTATTTTTTTTTAATTAAAAGAGAAAACTGATAATTAATTTATCACTTAATAACGGTTTTTAACGCCATTTTAGTAAAAATTTCACCTCAAAGGCTCTTTAATAACTGTTTGTTCGCTAGACAATATCGCGTGAAATTATTATAATTTCCTTTAAAGTTCTTAGCCAGTATATCTACTTAAGTAAATAATTAATTAAGGACAACATTTATGTTTGACTTTTCACGTTATTATCAAAATAAATTTTATTATGTATGTATTTGCAACTCTTAGAAGATACTCTTAATATCGCCCTTTCAGAATCGTTTTACAGAAACATTAGTTATGGAAATGACTTTAATAATAGTAATACTTGGATGATTTATATAGCGCCGTTTTTGTAAAAATCACCTCAAGGGCGCTGTACAAACTTATAATATATTTCTAAAATCTAGAAAAACTAACAACTAGACAAAAATTGCATCCACCGGTTCATTGATCACTGATACGAAAATATACGTACAATGTTTTGACCAATGAACGCGATGCTGCCTAAAAATGAATGAATATAGGACCATACTTACCTGGGAGGTCGCTTGAAATTAACACTGTTCAGTGTTCATTGTCTATTTAAAGAAATTTAGATAGAGTTTGCACGCAGAGGACTTAATTGTGAACACATGTTATATAATCCTTAAAAATATTTTAATATTTTATTTTTTTATTTTATATTTTATTAACGCCCTAGTGGGCTTTTACAAGAAAAGAAGCAAATATATAATTAACAATATTAATTACATGTATTACATAAACAATAAAACAGAATAAATATGAATGCAATCGACTCGTTAGGTAAAGAATATTACAACATAAAAAAGAAATGAAATAGTACAAGTTGTACTTACAAAAAACTAAAACAATTCAGCTTTAAATATTTATACATATTATTAACAATAATAATAAGACCTGACATAGAACAAATGCAAAAATATTATAAAGTAAGTATACATTTTACTGGTGAGGTTTAGATGAGAAAATATTTTATGAGAAAAACAAAAAAATAATAAAAGTTAATTATTTGCAGATAGAATCGAGATTAGTTGATTTTTGAAACATTCAAAACTGTCAATACTAAATATATCTATAGATTCGCAATATTTATTCGCAAGGTTATGGATTCTTGGAATTGGTAATTTTGACCAAAAAAATCGCTGACTATTTCCATGACTGCGCGGCTCCTGCCAAGAGGCGCCCCGGCAGACCAGCTTTTTTAAGGTTTTCTAAATGCCCATTATCACTTAAAAGTAGTTTCATCCATGTAGTCGATGACGTAGGGTTTACCTATCTCGCCTCCCGGTCTATAATGAAATAGGGCGGTGACGATGAAGGCTGATTAGTAACTTTACCGAGAAATATTATTATTCAATGGATTATGGTATAATATTGATTCGAGAAAATTTTACGATTCGTTTGTAAATATCACCTTTTAATTATAAATAATACCAGTGAAACCTCGCCTCATCATGTTTATGATAATTTTTATTGACGAGTTTGATGATTGCTGCGTGCCGTGAGTTCTTTTGAAGACAAATTATAACGTTTGCTTAATGAAGTCACCGGCCAAAACCCATGTCATGTTTTATAATCAATAACGAACCAACTGCCTGATGCCTGCATGCCATGTCTCACGTAAATATGACATCTAATTTTAAATTTTGGATGCTGGTGATAGTGTAGAGTAGATTTTGCTTAAAATTAAAAGCAACAACAATTTTTGCTTATTTTAGTGACTATCGTTAAATTTTATTATAAACTTGTTGAACTCTTGCCAAAAATAGTGGGGAAAATAAAATTTTTGTACGCACGAAATAAAATTTCCGATAAGTTTAGATATTTTGACAAAATTTGCAAGTAAAACCTAATTAGTTTAGAGTAAATTAAAGAAGAAAGGAGTGTAAGGTGAATATACGATACGAATTTGAATGATAGAAGATCTCGGAAACGCCCATGCCGAAAGTCAGAATACCGGAATGGTACTCGTATGTATGAAACAATATATGCAAGTGATTGAAGCAAGGAGTGTGTGCCAAGACCGAGTTGTTTGGCGGACTATCCACTTTGACTATCCTTGCGGGGAAACAGCGTGATGGTTAGTTAGAAATTAATATTTTGTAGTACTAGGAGCCGAAGTTAACAAAAATTGAAAAAAGGCGGTGTTCTCATGGAATGAAAAAAAAAAAATTTTAACGAGAGTATTAATATTATTCGAAATTATAAAAAAGGCTTGCATTTGATTTACGTTTGCAAGGAGTTTTAAAGTTATTGTTATTAGTTACGTTACATTATCAATAGAAGTAACACGTATGATCGAAAATTAATACAAGAGTATGGAAAGTATCGGCGCACTCCCATCCTTATCCTATATTCCTCTTCATCTAAAATTAATTTTAAGATATAATAATAAAGCTCCATTTCCGAGCAAATTTAACATAGGAGATTTTTTTGGCTTTACTTCATAACTTAACGTATATATTTATCTCCATATTTTATGTATAAGCTGTTCGTCTCTTACAAATAAATAAATAAATTCTCAAATTAACCAAAGCAGATTACTACTACACTTGAGGAAAGACAAAGTCGTGAAGAGGTGGTTTAGTTAAAAGGTGAAAGCTGTCAACATAACATTTATGTGAAGGTCATATTTAAAAATAATCATAACATAGAAAAACATATTTTTTCAAATTCGGCGACAGGCATGTATATTTCATCAATAAACTGACATTTACCTAGAACACAGTTTTCCCCAATTTAAAAATAAACTAGTAAACATTTTAAATCAAATTTTGCCTTTTATGAATAATTTTCAACAAAAGATTCTAACAAGAAAGAAAACACATGTAATCACATTAAAAGCTAGCGAAGAAAATGTACGCAATAATCACGAAAACTGAAAATCATGTCACGAAACGCCGCGAGAAGCTTTTGACAAATATTCCTCAACACAACTCATAACTCTATGTTTCCACAAGCAACAAAAGTATGATGGTAACTATTTATACCTTACCTCTTCCGCTTATGCTCCCCGGGTACATTGACCGGGCATACCCAGTTATTGAGATAAAATTTAATAGCACAAACCCACAAAAAGTTTCCGTCAGGAATAGGGATTTATGTCAGCTAAATTAGATCCGTGACGAACGGCTGCAATTCTGCTACGGCCCAAATCTAAATACGAATGTTGTCGTTTGAAAAATTGAGCTGGTCGTCACTGTCGTCAGCCGCTGTCCGTATTCGAGAAATCTATTATTTACGGACGAAGATAATTGAAGGTCAATAAATTGCGTAACATCTATTTCCGATTTGTAAAGAAAATTACGTTGACACAGTGTCACGCAAATTCAATGTTAACCTTTAAAAATTGATGCGAAGAATGAAATAATATGAACGATGAACATTATTAATAAACGCAAGTAATAAGTAACATTGATTTAAAGACTTCGTAAAATTAGGTTTGGTGTAGTTTTTTTATAATGTCATTTCCATTATAAAAAAAACTACACCAAAAAGCATTACATATAAAAAAATACTAAAAATAGCATTACAAACTAAGTATTTAATTTTACATAAATGTTCTTTACATATATGCAGTCTCTCGTGTCTAGGATGTACGAAGTATGTACGAAGAATGAGTTATTGTTGAATATAAATAAGTTTAAAGTCATGGTGTTTGAAACAGAGAGTATGAAAACAGTGAGCATTATAGTTGTGAATGATGAACAATTGGAGCAAGTGGATGAGCTTGTGTATTTGGGAAGTATGTTTACGAAAGACAAGAAGGCTGATAGAGATATTGAAAGAAGGGTAAATGTAGGTAGCTCCATTAATGGAGGACTGAATACCGTTGGCGCTAAAAAAAACTGTCCACAATGGAGTTCTGGTACCTACCCTGGTGTAAGGCAATGAGGCACGGAACTGGCAGAGGAAGGATGAAAGTAGATTGAATGCTGTAGAAATGAGATCCCTGAGGCGATCGTGTGTTAAAACAATGTATGATCGTGTGAGGAACGTGGAGATCCGCAAAGAATGCAAGGCCGATGTAAGCGCAATGGGTAAGATTAAAAAAGGGACCCTTAGATGGTTTGGGCATGTAGAGCGAATAAACGAAGAAAATAGTGTAAAGAGAATATATGACGCAAATGTGAATGGTAGAACAAGTCGGGGACACCCTAGGAAGACATGGTACGATCAAGTGAATCAGATGCTTGAGTCGGGCCATGTCAAGAATCAGAATAATAGAAGAGTGTGAGACGATGTATGAGTGTGAAAGACGCAAAGAGTGTGTGCCAAGACCGAGTTGTTTGGCGGTCCGTCCTCTCTACGAACCTACCCGTGCGGGGAAACGGCGTGATGGTTAGTTAGTCAGTTTCTTTGGATATACGAGTCTTGGTCGATGCAGTGTACGCATCTTTCTTATGCTCGGATATTGTGTATTGGAAGAAACATTTTTTCGAATACTTTCCTAACACCGTTGTAAAGCAGGTGCCTACCTATCATGAGCATTGTTGGCGTATACGTGGACACGACGCAGTGTGCAATTTTAAATTAAAAATTAAAATGATTTTATTAGTACAAAAATCACTTCAGTGCAATGTATATTTGTCAGATTTATAAACTCGTGCAGACTTTTTTAAAAACTCATTTGGTATTTTTATCTGACCTCCAAATGTAGATATAAAACAACAAAACAAAAATTAATAATGTAGGTACCTACCTAGGTATTAAGTCCATTTAAATTTCAGTAAGTGCCTATCCTCTTAACAAAATACGTATAAGATTGGCAATTAAGTCTAGAAATTTATTAAATTGAAACTAATTTTTTTTATTACTATGGGAACACCGAATTACTCGCTTTGCTTGTACGTTTCGAATGGCTGTTGGCTTTCATCCGATTTACTATCTTAAATTGGTGTAGAACACACTGAAGATCGCCCATTTAATAAAAAAAAATGATTGTTTGTCTGTGTATTGTTTGAATTGAATAAAAATGAACAAGCCAATGCGTAGTGGTGCAAGAGAAGTTATATACTGCGTTTTTCAACGCTGCCTAGCCGATTATCGCGCGAAGAAGCTTATATGTAATTTGAAAGATGTTTACAAACGATCTACAGAAATGACTGGTACGTAGTATATTTTTATAATAAATTTCATTAGTATTACAAGATTTATGCCAATTTTCCAGCGATCATAACCATTACAATCTGATTTGAGGTGCTTGATTTTGATTTGAGATGCTTAAAAATCCGAATTTGACACTTCCATTTGACAGTTGTTTTGACACAGGAAAAGGGAAATACTTAAGAGTGTCTAACCAGCAAATCATAATTGTGATTCCGACTCTAGCGCTCACACATCAGCGCTCGTGAGCGGACGTTTTTGGAACTAAATTTGGTTCCGCTGCAAGCTTGGTTTCGCGTTATCTACTAGGACTATCTCACGCGGAGCTAGGGCTGGCTACAGTATGGGTCAGGTGAAGATGTTGAATTCTCGTTTCCAGAATTTTAATTAGTAGTAATTAGTAGTAGGTAGTTATTTGTAATTTGTACATCGAGTATATTTGTAAATGTATGTCTAAAAAAATCTGAGATATTTTAGTTTGTAAGTGCGCAAATAAATACACAAACGGACCAATTTTCGTCAAGAAACACGTGTTCGTATTTATTTTTTAATGATTTTATTTAAACTAAAATTAAAATTCTGAAACATGCGATACCCAGATAAAGTATTGATTTATTTTACTGCATGATTATATTATTTGAAATGGGTGTGGTATAATACAAAATCTTTTTCGAAAATTTAACAAATCTGTAAACAACCTGTGGTATAACCTTATTATACAAAAAGTTAACATTTTTTCTCAAAATTTAAAACATGCGAATGCTAGATAAAAGCAATCTTTCGAAATCAATTTATAATTTTTTGTGGAAAAGACTCAATACATCTAAAATCTGATTTAAAAATGAGATATTTCTGGTTTTCTCTGGTTATGTCCTCCCTGTCAAAGGCCGGAAAATTCTAGGAAAAATATGGAAATTTCGTAACAAAACACGATTTTGAATTTTGAATTGAATGTTTTGTGGATTAATTTTGAGTTATCGTATATTTTATTGACTGAAACACATTCCTAGAACAATAAACTATGTACCATTCTATCAATTAATTCCATTCTAATCAAAAAAATATGGAAAGTCCTCAAGGAAGCTACCAATTCAAATAAAGCCACCGACACCTTAAACTCTCTCAATATCAAAGATATCACTGTAGACTTTACATCGAACCCCAACACAATTGTCAATTACATAAACCAGTACTTCACAAACATAGGTCCGGAACTAGCAAAAAAAATCCAAATAAATAACGATACGCTTGGTCCAAATGACCACGCGACCAAGGATGATTTCCCAACCCGCTTTGTTCTTAAAACGATTACAGAGAAAGAAGTTTCTAGAGTAATAAACTCGCTCAAAAACTCTTCATCAACCGGCATTGATGAAATATCTAACAATGTTCTTAAAAAAATTGCCCCTGGTATACTTCAACCATTAACGCATCTACTTAATATTAGCATCCGCCAAGGGGTATTTCCCACCATTCTAAAACAAGGTCTCATTATCCCTATTTTTAAAACTGGCTCCAAACTTGATATTAGTAATTATCGTCCTATTACGTTGCTAAATTCCCTCTCAAAAGTATTCGAAAAGATCGTCAATAATAGTCTCATGGAATATCTGGAAACCAATAACTTAATATCGCCGCGACAATTTGGATTCAGAAAACATAAAAGCACCAATGATGCTATAGCCACGGTCACTGACCATATTTCTGGCCACCTGGATAAGGGCTTGAAATGTCTATCTGTATTTCTCGACCTATGTAAAGCATTTGATACAATCTCACACAGCAAACTAAAACGCAAAATGTTTAATATAGGTATTAGGAACAAAGAATTAGGCCTCCTCTCCAGCTTCTTATCTGACAGATCCCAATGCGTTAAACTCAATACCACAAAGAGCCAGAATTTGCCCATTAGTTACGGGGTCCCTCAAGGCAGTGTTATAGGTCCAACGCTCTTCCTAATATATATTAACGAGTTATGCAACCTAGATATCGATGCCACTATTGTCAGTTTCGCCGATGACACTGTCCTACTCTTCCAAGCAAAAGATTGGCTTACCGCATATTCCAAAGCGGAGGAAGGAATTCAACAGGTAAAATATTGGCTTGACTCGAACATATTAACTCTAAATGTACAGAAAACCAAATACTTACTGTCTAGTCTCACCAATATCCCAAAGTCAAACCCAGCCCCGCCATTAAAAATACACAAATGTAAAAATTCATCTCTAAACCGAAACTGTGACTGCCCATGCCTAGAGCAAGTAAACATTATCAAATATTTAGGAGTAACCTTCGATACACACCTGAATTGGAAGCAACATATACATAATACTACAAACAAAATCCGAAAATCTATATACTTTTTCAAACAAACACGCAATTTCCTTCACCTAAAACTTTTAAAAACAGTATATTACTCATTGTGCCAATCTCACATCGAATACGGAATTCTAGCCTGGGGTAATGCATATTCCAATGCCCTTGATCCCATCATGAAAGCACAAAAACTAATCATAAAAATAATTCTTAAAATGCCGCTTACTACCAGCACTGATACTATCTTCAATTCCTTCAACGTTATGGACATAAAACAGCTCTACTCAAGATCCATATTACTTAATTTACACAAAAACAACAAAACACCATACAAAGCTACACAAACAATACACAATACCCGAGCCAAAAACAACGAACTTCTCCAAACTCCTTTTTTCAAAACCACCTTCGGGCAAAGACACTCTAAATACATAGCTTGCAAACTATACAATACACTACCAACTACGATCAGACAAAGTGACTCCTTTACAAAATTCAAACAAGATATTAAAAAATGGATTATAAGTATTGGACGCCACACTATCACAAATATCTGTAAAATAAATCACACATAGACATAAATAACTATTCACATACAACCTAACCCATATAAAACAAATGAAAATAATGGAATCCTGTCAAATTTAACCTATAAATAGACTAGGCAGAATTGATTTCATTACTCCATCTCCAACATTTATAAAATAACTCTCTTTAAAAGATTTATTACCCTTCCAATCACCCTTCTGTTTTAATTCTATTCATAATATGTATTTTACCTGAAATATCCTTGTAATTACTATATTCATTTATATACCTGTACGCCTGTCTCGACACAGGTATACCCTAGTGAGACAGGCATACAAATAAAACCATTGTAAACATATTTTATTATAGATAAATAAATAAAAAAAAATAAAAAAAATTTAAAAAATATATATATGCAACTTCTTTAAACTCATAGAAGAGTAATTTTAATGATGTTTTTCACACACAGGTAAATCCGAATCACCGGGAAAACGGAAAACGGGCACAGGTAATAATAATAATATGTAATAGCATAAGTGCTGATGATTGGAAAAATTGTTCCAAACACGTGATGAAAATTGAGGCAGAATATTATGCACGTGGCAGTACTATATATGATGATATCGATGAACTGATAGTACGTTTAGATGAAGATACGGAAGAATAAGAATCACATGAGGACGAAGACAATGTAATTACATGTCGGGTGTTGAATTAATAGACTCAAATTTTTAAGTACCTACGTTTTTATATCGAAATAAACGCCCACTTAAAACTTGTTTTGTTTTATTTCACTTCTATTATATTACAGTTTTTTGTGCAAATTTTCAAATACGCTATGAAATATGCATTTTGGGCCAAGTGTTTTTTAAAACATACATTCATTGTCTTATGAGCCATCTTGGTGTTGCTATTTAAAACCTAGAAAACGATTGCAGCGCCATCATTTATTTTCTACACTTAATTGCCGAACTTGTACATCAATCTTTTCTTTCATGTTATTCTAATCTGGCTTCTTAATGTTATATATATCCATAGTAAATCATCATTGCATAATACGTTTTACTATCGAATGGATGTAAGTTATGATAATTACATTATTATAACGTAGAAACCGCCAAGTGATTCATTTTAAGTAATATTTCCGTACATATATTATAATGTCTCATTAGAGGCAAAGCTCACTAAGTGGCATAAAATGAATTTTACCTCTGAAAGGACGATATTCTGTAAGGCAATAGAATAGGTAAATTGGGTGTAGGTAATTATTTCCATAAAGCAATAAATTCTCAGTTAATTGATCACAGGATAATACAGGACGTACTTGACTTACTTTAACCAATGATTCCGGACCTTATTTGGAGAAAAAAAGTAAGTGAAATTTTGGTCTACGGTGACATTTTTTATGTTTTTTTTCAACTTAAAACTTTAAAAAATCAGTAGGTATTGGATAGTTAGGGTCGGGTGAGGGATTGGGCGGATACTCGGGTGAGTGACCAGTGATGACAAGTGGAAGAAAGTTTTTTTGTTTAGTTGGGAAGAACATCAAAAAGTCACCGGGGACCAAAATTTCATTTACAATTTTACTCCAAATAATGTCAGGAATCACTAGTTAAAAGTCAAGGACGTCCTGTAACATCCTGTATAAAACTATATTTTATGATATGTTTAGTTTAACCCGTCTGCTTGGTTCAGTATATTCGCACCTCACAATCCGAGAGCTTCGGTTTCGCCCGTAAATTCTGAAATTGTCACTTTGGATCGAGATTGTAAAATATCTATGCAAGATAGCTTTCATATTTCAAAGACAATAAGATTATTTTTTTGTTCTTTCTGGTTAAAAGAAAAATACATAATATGTTTGCATGAGAGGAAGAGAGATATATAGCTTTTAAAATGTACGGTCGCTCGGGACGTTTTTGGTCTTATGAAAGTATAACACTATTACGTGTTTTGGGATGTATTTATTCCTAAACAAGCAGACGGGTTAATGAGTGATAATAATAATAATATAACTTACGGTCGGTTTTCCTAATCCTACTGATCAACAACTGTTGAGCCGAAATTTTGGCTTGAAAAATCTTGAAAAATCAATACTCCACAAATACGCTCTTCCCAACGCAACTCTACCAACAGTCGAATTGGCATTATTGAACAAATCACTTAGCTGCTCGGATACTTAGATTGATCGATCGAAATGTTGGGAACAACGGCCGTTAGGAATGGAATAGTTGATTGTTTTGTTTCTCTATCATTCTTAGACACAAAACCAAGCATCGACACAAATGATAGAAACTATTCAAATGTGGGTTCACGGGTAAATGGACATAATAGGATGAATAACGCCGATGTTCTTCACGGAATTAGTAGAAATTGCGAAATTACAAAAGATATAAAAATAGCCACTCCCTTATAATTTGACCACATCACGAGGTAAAACAAAATAAAATTTTAAACCCCCATGGTTTCGGAAGTAGGTCCGTGTACGGTAGGAGCGCAGGTCCACTCTTGCAGGATGTTTTAGCTGCAGTCTGAAGGGTGAATAATATGGCGATGATATCTAACAGCGGAGTGGACACAACAAGAAAATCGATGTAAATAATATCGGTCATCGATCCGAGATGAGTGATCTCACAGGAGGCTGCGGTATTATTAGCTCCAGAGACTGTAGGATAGTGTAATACTCCGCGGGCTGTGGGAGGCTCCACCTTCAAACAGTGCCACGTGGGCGCCAGTAGTTCTGTTCTGAAGAACAACAAACACTGCCTCTAGCGCAGAGGACAGATGTGGTAACTGTAACTAAACAATGCAATTCAAAGCATAGAGGGACACTTTCATTTTACTTTACTTGCACAAGATTTTATATAGGAAATGTGGGAAATAAATAATCGATAATTTATTATTTATTTATTTATTACACGCCCTGATGGGCTTTTACATCATAATTTATAAGTTGAGTAACAAACAATGTAAAACGAACATTACAGTATTTACATATTGATACCACGATAATTGTTTGTATTAAAACACGTCAAAAAAAGTTTTTTTGTTAATTCTTCAAAAATCTCTTTGCAACTTCATAATTCGTAATTAATCACATTTAGGGTAAAGTAGAAAAAAACACGTTTTCTTAGACAATGAAAGCTACTAAAAACGCATCCATAATAAATTAATCTTGGCGATGTTTTTAGTGGCTGGCATTGAGTTAAAAAGTTTATTGACTGCAGCAATGGCAACACTATATATATATCAAGAAGAAACCCGGTCGACGAGAAAATTGACTAATAGGTATTTTACCAAACTGTTGCTGTCAGTGTCACTTTTACACACGAAAACTGAACAAAAAGGACAACTGCATCTCACGCTGATCATACCTAAATAAAATAGTCAAAATCGAGGTTTTTCATTCCCTACTTTTCTCCTTCAAAACAGGACCTATTTTTAAGATTTTTTTTACCAACCGTATTAGAAGAAAATATTGTATGTCTGTACATTTTGCTTTTTTTAATAACTCAGGTACGCCTCATACGTCGTACGTATGTCTAGTAATGTTACATTATCGTGTAAATAAGCTTATGGGACCGTTTAAGTACGTTGTCTAGTTTGTACACTAAACGCCTGTTGATGGCGTTCAAACCAGGCAATTTTAACGATTTTTAGAGGGTGCTTGCTACCTCCTATAAGAAATAACTTATCAAAAAAGCAAAACGTACAGGCACAATAGTGGTCGATATCTACATTGTATTAAATACACTTGTAATGGTGTTAAAATCCAGAGAATTGTGGAATATTTTGTATAATAGAATTATTTGAGGAATACGTTTGCATGGAAAAAAACGTCGCCCGGTTTACTCAACAAGGCCTTATAAAAAAAAACACTAGCTAACGTCTGAATGCAGATTTAATACAATGTAAAATTTAGCTTGGTAGGTCTGGTACTATGTGACAAGATTCTGAGGCTTGGTCCAATTCAAGGTTTTTCAGTCTTCCCACTGGATTCCTCTCTTAGTGTAGGGCGTTGCGAAGTTACAAGGCAACACAACACAACACATATAAAAGCACATTTCATAAATAAATAGTAATATTATGATGCTCTTCAAGATGAAGATAAATACTACGTGATGATTTGCGAAAAGCAGCGGCTAATAAAAAATAATAGTATCCTTGGACACGCGACGTCGACTTTATTTCGAGCGATTACGTCTTCGTTTTTCAATTTCATTTATGATAATAATTTGCATGTTTATCGACCGCCATTACCATATCACAGATTGAGAATATGTGACGCAGTTAGGATTAGATATTCCACAGTAATTTAGTGGGTTTATGGTATCTACAATTTGGGAATACTTGAAGAAGGAAAGGGAGAGGAGGAGCCTAAGTCATCCACAGGGTCAATATAAAGATTATCTTCTACTCTAAAATAAAGCATAAACGTGCATCTTTTGTACTACAGGGGTAAATATATATTTTTTTAAACTGCACTTTGTCGGATTTGACCATCAACGAACTTTGTCATGAAAATTTAAAAAACTTATGTAAATTTAAAACCTGTGTAGGAGGCCAAAAGAGGAACTAACGAACTCAACTATTTTTACAAGTGCCTAACCCAATATCTAGGTACATTAGAAATTATCCTGAATGTACAGAGCAATTCTCGTGAATATAAAGTCGCGGGATCGAATCCCGATTCGTGCACAAATAAAGTTTATTTGATTAATTTATGTTAAATAACAATTAATTCATTAAAAATAATAAATAGTATATTTGTGGCATGTTCCAGATTGGAAGACACGCTCAGTATCGCCCTGGTGTAAGAACATCATTCAGAATTGAAAACTTGCTGGATATGGCTTTAGGCGTGTTTGGTGACCAGATCTAAATAGCCAGGTACTTCCCCACTTTCCTCTTCCCCATTTCCTTCCCCTTCTCACTACCTTCAGCCTCACAACATACCCCAATTGGGGATGCTATAGTCTCCCTGGCTCCAGATGGGAGCAGCTGGGACTCCTGTGAGGTATTCCGATAAAAAAAAAAACAAATTACAACATCACTAATTTATTTTAGATTGCACAAATTTAGTATAAATGTGAAATAAATACAAGTTGTGAATTATGAATACTTGGAATAGGTGGATGAGTTTGTGTATTTAGGGAGTATGGTATGTTTACGAGATATGGAAAGGCTGATAGAATGAAGGAAGGGTCAACGCAGGAAACTGCATTAACGGATGATAACTGATCGTGGTTGGCGCTAACAAAAAGATGTACAAAGAAACCAAGCTCGCAGTCCACGATGGGGTGCTGGTACTGACTACCCTTGATGTGTGGCAGTGAGGCATGACACTAGCAGTGGAAGGATGAAAGTAGACTGAATGCTGTAGAAATGAGATCACTGAGGCGAGTGTTCAGTAGAAACATGTATGATCGTGTGGGAATTGTGGAGATTCGAAAAAGAATGCAAGGCTGATGTAAGCGTAGGTAACGAGTAAGATTAAGAAAGGGACGCTTAGATGGTTTGAAGGAAGAAGTGTAAGGAAAATGTATACGCAAATGTGAATGGCAGAAGAATTTGAGGACGCCCGAGGAAGACATGGCACGATCAAGTGAACCCAATACTCGAGTCGGGCCATATCCAAGAGTCAGAATGACAGAAGAGTATGTGTGAGACGATATATACATATCCTAAGGTGAAACGGCGTGATGGGTAGTTAGCAAGTGAATGTTCACAAAAAATTATATCGCATAGAAAAGTGTTGTAAGTCAAAAAAGTTAATTTAACGGGAGAGCGAAAACAAATGAATGAATGATGAACAAGTGCTCCCGTCGAAAAGAAATACTGGCGACATCTCGCAAAGATGCGAGTGATCTAACTTAAATACGGTTTTTGTGGGGCATAGATAATCACGATTACTTTACTTTTCAGAGATAAAATGTAAAATAGAAAAATTTGACTTACGACACTGTTCCACGAGATGTGCGATATAGGAAACTATTGTTATTAACTGGAGGCATTGAGATATTCTCAATGGCTGCAGGTGATTTTATAATGGCTACCATAATACTATCTGATCCACAACTTCGTTAGGTACATTCCATGCTGGTAGAACAGTGTAATGCAGAAATGCACCCACAGCTTTCCTTATTCGACGGAAGAATTTGAAACTTTGCATATATGAACCAGTTATTGAATATGATTGTATAACCATAAAAACACACAAATGGAATGTAAATACCTCTAAAGCAGCCAACCATGTTCGCCGGCAGTTAAAACGAACGGACAAAATCATTATTGTTCATAAACAGTAAAAATATTCGGTTTGCCAATAATGGAGGAAGGGAAGGTGAAAATAAAAACGAAAGGAAATGATGTAGAACGAAAAGTGGGAAAAGAGATGTAATAATTGAATCGTTCTATAAAAAAATCTTGGAAAAATAAATTTGGGAATTCAATTTGGGTTTCATTTCCTAAAATCATATTCTTGTTATTGCCGAAGGCAGTCTTCGGACTTATTCAGAAAAGGAGTTTTTTTAGCGCGTTGCGAATTTCGCATCTCATATTTTGGATGGAATTTGAGAAGAGATCGTTTAATTTGTTTTTATAACAATTGTAACATTTTTTACATAGAGAAGACTTCCAGAATTTTAATACTGAGTTGGAGTACCCAAGGTGTTTGAATAATAATATTATTATTCTGAATTTGTCAACCATTTGCGAAACAAATCATTCTTTTAATTTACAAAGGGTTGAATTCTTTACATACAGAAACAATGGGTTTACCATTAGATAACTTAGATATTAGAAAAAGTTTTGATAGCTAATATTATTAACAAATTAATATAATTTTAAATAGCCATCTTTTAAATTTATTTTCAATTTAAAACCTATAAATGTATATAATTTTTTTTAATATTTAGACATCTTGATTGTTCGTTGATTATTTTGCGTTATTGTGCAGAAGTTTTATCTATATAAATGCAATTATTACCTCGTGCAAAATATGTTTTATTTAATGTAATTGTTTTTTTTTTATGATATCTTAACTAATTAATCACCACTCTTAGTAATGTTTTTACTTGTTTATCTATTGTTATTTTTTCAATTTTCATTCTTCCCTGACGAAGAAGTCATTGGTTTCGAAACGTGTTGATATTTTCGATTAAATAAGTGACGTACAAAGTGATTTATTTTCATCTAATTAAAGTAAATATAAATCATCTTAAAGTGGGAAAAGGTGAGAAAGGGAAAAGAAATGAAGTGTGGTGGCTAAAAACTGTTGGAAAGAAAAAGTTACTCTTCTATTTTACATTGGAAATCCTGAGATGTCATTTATAAAACCTTACAACGAATGTCAAGCAACTGTTGTAATCCTTTCATACGGTGACAGTTTATGTTGTAAAGGAAACAAATATGACGTTTGATCATCTTGGAAATTCAACACCAACGTAAGCGTCGCGTACAGTTAAAAGTTTAAGTCAACCTAACAGCGTGTTAGTAGCAAAAAAACGCGTAGTGTAAATGGCGGTGTGCCAACTCCCACCTCACAATACGAGTATCTGCATAATCTACAGTCTAGGCGCCGAAAATTTAACTTCCTTCTAAATGAGGCTTTGGTTTATGAGGCTTTTTATAGAATTTGCAAGGCTTTATGGAAGCTTGTTTTTTTTAAATAAATATTGAATTTTAGAATGGCGGATTTCCATATCCCGCATGTTAAGATTTTGCGATAAATCTCGAGACCATCTTCACATTTTCGGCAAACATACAAGAGGTAATTAAAACTTACAATTAAGGAAACATGTAAACTAGGGTGACTCGACAATTGATCCCCGACAGTTGGCCCCTCGAAATTATAGTTAATATAAAATTATATTTCTTTGTGCATCATTATTTATCAATTTCACAGCAAAAATTTACTTCAAAATTACCTATAAATAATAAGTTGGTATGGATATCAAACGAATTTATTTACAGAGTCGATTTTTTGTACTTACACGCTGGCATATATAGATTAGTTGTATCCTTGATGCATTTGTACTTACACGCTGGCGTATATAGATTAGTTGTATCCTTGATGCATTTGTACTTACACGCTGGCGTATATAGATTAGTTGTATCCTTGATGCATTTGTACTTACACGCTGGCATATATAGATTAGTTGTATCCTTGATGCATTTGTACTTACACGCTGGCGTATATAGATTAGTTGTATCCTTGATGCATTTGTACTTACACGCTGGCGTATATAGATTAGTTGTATCCTTGATGCATTTGTACTTACACGCTGGCATATATAGATTAGTTGTATCCTTGATGCATTTGTACTTACACGCTGGCGTATATAGATTAGTTGTATCCTTGATGCATTTGTACTTACACGCTGGCGTATATAGATTAGTTGTATCCTTGATGCATTTGTACTTACACGCTGGCATATATAGATTAGTTGTATCCTTGATGCATTTGTACTTACACGCTGGCGTATATAGATTAGTTGTATCCTTGATGCATTTGTACTTACACGCTGGCATATATAGATTAGTTGTATCCTTGATGCATTTGTACTTACACGCTGGCATATATAGATTAGTTGTTTCCTTCATGCATTTGAATGAAATATGTTTTTTACTTTTATTTTTCATAATCAATTGAAAGTCGCCACACGCAAAATAACCAAATAGCGACGTAAATTAAAAGTTTTCCCAGATGAGGTGATACAATCAGTTATATGGGGGTAAATGGTATCTTCAAGAAAAATGCAATTATCCAAATTTACAAAGATAATATCATCAAAAATTTGAAACTCACCAATCAAAAAGATATGAAGACAACATCAAAATACCAAAATTTAATACTAAACTAATGCAAAACAATTATATCTATTTAGGAATAAAGTTTTTCAACAACCTTTCTACTGAAATAAAATAAAAAACCAAAGACATCAATATACTGAAACTTAAACTGAAGCTACACTTCATCAGCAATAATTAACTAAATGATTACCTGTTTTTCTCTTTCTTTCTAATCTCTATTTTATTTAGATTTTTCGAATTTCTCCTAAGTGCACAATATTTTAGTATGAAAACGTATCTTATATATGTACACCTACACATATAGATGATCCAGAAGTCTCAATTGATCCTATTATATACTTACCTATTGCATAATGTTATTCTATTTCAGTTATAATTAGTGTAACTCGCTCATCAAGCACAAGAACTAGCTTCTTCTTTGGTGAGATTGCAATTTTTAAATAATTTCTGTACCGATATTTTGTAATATATATAACTCCACTGTACAATTATATATCCATATATTAAATAAAAAAAAAATTAAAAAAATAGGAGCTTCATCATTTGGGTCGAAAGCTTTTAGTGAATGTATTTTATTCAGATTAACATCGATTGGGAACCTTTCGTGAATAATGTCACCTCAGTAACCTCGACCTTCATAATAAATTTATAGTAGAAATTACTAGATTACTTTGTAGGGCAAAGTTTGCCCTACTCTATTGTTGTGACCGAAATAAACCACGAATTTATGTGGACGGGAAACTAGAATAATGTGGCTTTCGTGATAAATAATTCTATTGGTGTTAATACGAGCGTGAAAAGTAGAATGTAAGAAATGGGCTGTATTTAATTTGTATGCGAAAAAATAATAATATACATTCAAACGTGTTGATGGATTAAATAAGGTTTTAGCTATTGTTTTATGCGAAAGTTTTCAGTTTTTTATTGCCCTTAATTGAGTTTATACTTTTATTGAGTATGCTGTACGCTAAACAAGGATTTTTTGGAACATTTTCGGAGGGAGTATAATAGATGGCGGAAGATAATTATGCCATAGTGAGCGTTCAAAAAGAAGAAGAAGGGAGATATGTAAATACGAATGTTAGATGGAGCGCGATAATAAAAAAACGATAATAATTAAGCGAAAACTGAAAATGTTTAATAAACTCGTTTAAAATGGAGCAAAAATCTCTTAAATTTAAAGAAACACTGTGATTTTTTTACGAAACTTAAAAACTTGTGTTCAAAAGAAATCTTAATATACAAAAAAAATCGGGTTAGTTATACCATTAATAACTCAAGAACAGCTGGACCGATTTTTATGATCTTTGATTTGTTGGATTTGTCTCCGCCCCGAATAGCAGAATAGCTATTAAAACATCGGAAAAATTCCCGAAAAAAAATAAAAAAGAAATTTCTTTTTATCATACATTTTGTATGGAACGAATTCTCAACTTTTGAAAGAGCTGCAGCAATATTGTGATAAATATAATATTGAATAGTGAGTGAATTCCAAAAATTCAAAAACTTCAAATGTTAATGCGCCGATTGTTTTGCTTTTGTTCTCAAACATACAATGCTGCCCCTCTTTGAACGTATGTCCGCACCCCTCCAAAGGAAAAATACAACAATTATAATAAATCTCCCTCACACGTATGAAAAAAATGAAACGTAATTCCTGCAAGTAAGTGGAAAAGTAAGAAAATCACAAAAATATCAATCCGTACACAACGCTATCTCTGATACTGACAAAAACAAAACACGGACATTTGCGTATCGAAAATTGCTTAATTGTGTAATTTTTAACTTAATAAAAAAAACTGAATTTAATTCCGCTAATAAGTTAACACAACAGTTATTGATACTGAGGCGGTACGAAGTTCGTCGGGTCAGCTAGTATGTTATAATAATGACACGGTTTCCCAGATAAATTATATACCACCCAAGCAATACGATACGATACGACCACAGCCAGAAGCACTCCAGTCCCGGTGAGACCGGTACACCAGGGGGCACTGATTTGTTAGGACTTGGAACAAGTGCTCTGACGTTAGGGAGGAAGTTGGAGTTTGATCGACCGGTATACATGACTACCTAATACGTCCGTCACTCCTGGACACATAGAGCCCAAGATTACTACCCACCCCTCATATATTTTTCTTTCCCGGAACTTCCAATACCTAATTTCCCTAAAAGACCGTCCACAGAGAATTTAAAGAAGGCACAGGTTCTAAGGATTTTTTTTCTCATGGCCTTCTGTGTGGAGTTAATGTAAAAAAAAAATTGGTACATAGGGTGCCAGAAATTTGATATTGTTTAATGTGGCAAAAATATTAAATTAAACAACAATCGCAACAAACTTATTCCATTATTTATCGTTATTGATTGGCGTCCGCCTATGGACGTGCGTGGTGGTTTTTTCTTCAAAAGTTTTTCGTTCTTATTAAAAACGGGTCGACATAAAATTATAAAAGTAATCAATAACTATTTTTAAATTAAAATATCGGCTCTGTTATAATGCAAATAAGCCGCCGACATCTAATCAAGCGCCCGCCATACTAAAATGCAGTTTGCGAAAAAGTGATTGACGGGCGAATAATGGATCCGATTTGTTTGAAAGCTAGTCAAGCATGAAATACAGTACAGAATTCAATACAACGGTACAAAATATAAACCGTAATAGGAATGCAGAAATATATTTCTTGATTTTGTTGATGTTTGAAGATCTATAATTATTATGCAAATTATTTTATTCATCTGTTGAATTGAATACTTAAGAGGGCATTACCAGAGAAAGCCTGAAATACGTCATTTTCAAAAAAGTTTTTAGACGTATTGACTCTTTTCCACAAAAAATTATAAATGGATTTCGAAAGATTGTTCTTTTATCTAGCATTCGTATGTAATAAATTTTTAGATTTATTTTTTATTTTTAGTATAATAAGGTTATTCCATAGGTCGTTGGCAGATTTGTTAAATTTTCAAAAAAGTTTTTGTATTATATATACCACACCCATTTCAAATAATGTAATCATGCAGTAAAATAAATCAATACATTATCTAGCAAAGTTATGTATTAGAATTTTAATTTTAGTTTCAATAAAATCATTAAAAAATATGTACGTACATGTGTTTCTTCACGAAAATTGGTCCATTTGTGTATTTATTTGCGCACTTACAAACTAATATATTTCAGATTTTTTAACATCCTTATTAAATTTAGACATTATTGAAAAATGATAAATACTTATAATCAAAAAATAACTACAAAAAGTACACTATTTTAATAGTTTTATCATCACGCCTTTCAGCATTTTTGGATGAAGGTATAAATTAAATCTAATTTGGATTGAAATAAATTCGATATTGAGTTATAATTTAAAAAAGCTGGTACGGAGAATAATTAATTTTTCTCATTGTAACCGTCCTGCACGATCGGAAGAACAACTTTCGACGAAATGTGGATTTTCGTCCGCTGGCTGGTTAAACGCCTTAAGAAATGGAGATTTCTTATGGATCTGAAATATTATTAATATATTATTATTACTTATTGAAAGCTTGTTATTAAAACCTGCGAAAACAATTTTATTCACGTAAACATTTTTAAAAAAAATGTGATACCGCACATAAAGTCCTAACTGCTCCCAACAGTCTGGTGCCAGTGGGACTACGGCATCCCCAATTGGGGTAGGTATGTTGTGATAGTGAAGATGGTTGGGAGAGGAAGGTAGTGAGAAAGGGAAGGAGATGGGGAAGAAGAAGGTGAGGAAGTACCTGGCTATTTAGATCCAGTCAACAAACTCAGCCAAAGCCATTTGAAACAACCTTTCAATTCTGAATGGTGATACTGATACCATCTTCCATTCTGGAACGTGCCGCAAATATTCTTTATATCATTGTAAATCGGGTAAACTGTGAAATAACATAAATTAATCAAATAAAATTTACTTGCGCATGCCGGGATTTGAACACGCGATCTCCGGCTTGTTGGTCGAGAGCCGTATCCTCGACTACGGAGGCCGTCAAAACTTTAATTTAATTTGCTTTTTACCTAATATAAAACAAATTCAAAAACTTGTGAACGCACTATATTTAAAGATTTTCACGGCTAATTTTTGGGTTATTATGCCGCATTGGCTACCTCCTTACTTAGCCAACAAGGCATATGTGTAATTGAAGATTGCGGTGAAGTGTGTGCCATGTATGATTTTTAATGTAATTTAACGAAATGCACCAATAAATGGTAAAAATTAAATCATTTTCTATGTCCAATATTGTGAGGTAAATTTCTCACGCGAGCAACCGAAAACGCCGCAGCGAATTGCCGGTAGCATGCGATCGAGCTATTAATGTCGACCGATGTTTTACAATAAATTAATAGGTAACATGACACGATTTTAATATAGAATGTAAATAACGCAAGAAGGTACACCGTCCCAACACTATTTTTACCGAACAAACCAATAAAGAATTACGACCGAAAAGCCGGGGGCAGTTGAAACTAGATTTCCCAGAAAACCTAATGGGCGCTTTTATAATTACCGTGACGACCCACGTTTACGGTACCGTGACGGCAAAAAGGGCAATAGACATACGTTCCTTATCGCTTTAATGCTGCAGCTCTTTCTTACACATTAAATAATGGTGTGACAAGAGATAACACGCAAAATACGTGTGTCTGTTTCCTCCAAAATACTTCTTCTTTCCTTTGGAAGAAACTCCGGAAACAGATATATCTTATTACGGCTTAGTACGGCGTTTCATTTTTTTAAACGTATGAGGGAGATGTATGATAATGATTGTATATTTCCTTTGGGGGGTGCCGTTTGTCTCATTTTCGACTATTGTTATATAAGGCGTAAAAAAAAGCTGCAGCATTGTACGTTTAAGAACAAAAGCAAAACTATCAGCGCGTTGACGTTTGACGTTTTTGAATTTTTGGAATTCAATATTATCCTTTTTATAATTTTTTTTTATAATTTCCCTCAGGGCCTATTTCATCTTTGGGGATGCTGTGTGGAGGGTTTTTTTAAGGAAAGGAAGGAGGGGAGAGTTCTGGGAAGGAAAAGGGTTTAAGGGGTGGGTAGGAATCTGGGGTTCAGTATGTCCTGGTCATCCGCCTCCGAGACCTAGACAAACCTCACCCCATGAACCCGGGCACCCGTGCTAAATCACCTACGTTTTTTTTTTACATGAGCTCCACACAGGAGGCCCAGAGGAAAATGATTTCTCTCAGGGCCTATGTCATCTTTGGGGATGCTGTGTGGAGGGTTTTTTTTGGAAAGGAAGGAGAGGAGAGTTCTGGGAAGGAAAAGGGTTTAAGGGGTGGGCAGGAATCTGGGGTTCAATGTGTCCAGGTCATCCGCCTCCAAGACCTTGACAAACCTCACCCCATGGACCCGGGCACCCCTGCTAAATCACTCACTTGGGGAGACCTATGGCAGAGGTATTGGTTATCCAATAAAGGTTCCCGGGGCGGCAGTACCCATTCCCGCCTCCCAAATTGTTTAATCCATACTTCCAAAATTATCATTACGACTAATAGTATTGTAGGGGAGACGGAGATGTCACGGTGCGGTGTGTGAGAGAGATGCAAGAAAATGATTACATTTTTCCTTTGGAGGAAACAGACCTACGTTATCATGTATATCATCTTTTGAAAGGAACGTAAGTTTATTGCCTTTTTGTGCAGTCACACTACCGTAATCGTGGATCGTCACGGTAATGTATCGGAACTAATCTGTGTAGGGGTATAGTTCTTGATTTTAGGATAGTAGATTCGGATTAAATTCATGATTTATTACAACTGGCAACACAAAAAACAACCCGTTTCTTTTTCTGTTCGGCTAATGTGTTTGACTTCCATTGTTTAGTTTGAAGTTGGCAAAAAATGGCTGAATAGCTTTAATTAATTATTGTGTTACGAAAATAATTAATTGCATATTTAAAAGATTTTATTTGCAATTGAAGAGGGCGTTAAATGTGTAGGAGTATTGCTATTTGATATTTATTTTTAAACTGATAGAGATGTAAAGAAATATAATAGTGATGCAAGGATTACGATTCATTTTAACCGCAAGATAATAAAAGTATTTATATAATTATCCCAATCGCTGATTCTACAAACACACATACCAAAAAAATGATATGCCAATGTGTTATTTTACCTATTCCCCCCGGAACGCGAGTCAAACCCAGCATCTCCGCCCTAAAATGCGTAGTAACCTGAAAATTTAAAGTTTGCGAATTTTTACGCGAATAATTTTCATTTTCACGCGAAAACTCGCAATCCGCAATTTTCGGTCAAGTAACGCGAAAATTTCGTATTTTTCAACCGAATTTTTGGTACTACAAAACAATAAAGTAAAAGTAAGCATTCTATATATATTTGTACGTGGTTTTGATAAGCTTGAATAGTCATAAAAGAGAGTGCAGCTTACTGTACGTCGAAACGCCGCTTTTTTCTGTTTACTAAAAATAACGAATAAAAAAATCGCATCCCGGCACTTTTTACTGCAAAACACAATTTTTTTTAAATAATACAACATTTTTCGAAAATATTTTCGGGATCAGACATGTTTACCGAATTCAATTTTTAGAATTCAATTTTAGGAAATCAATAGGCCACTTGCATCACATTTTTTTTTTTAATTTTCCGGTTTAGGCAAATATTCTAAGACATCCTGTATTTTTTTTAATCGTATTTTCGAAACCCTGGGGATTTTTTGAAAATGTGAATCCGAAAAATCAGACCATTTTTTACAAACCGGAAAGACGGGACATAATTTTATGGGTGCGAAAAAACGATAATTACATGGCCGAAAATCATTTAAAAAAAAAGAACGTTTTCCACACGAATGGCACAGGAGAATAACGAGGCATACCAAAAATATTACATCTCATAAATATTTTTTTCCTTGATCCATCTTATTGATAATAAATCATTATAATGTTCAACGTCTATATTACTAAATCAAATGTAATATACTTGTACTTGTAAATTATAACAATAATAAGAATATTATAAAATTTGATTTTGTTAAAATCCGCACCATCTTTTTTTTTTTAACATGTTGGTCAGGTGATTATAGCGTAATACATTGGTCCTAGGGCCTGGACCGACATAGCTTCTCCCACCCAAGCTTCTCATACCTCCACGTGGTGACCAACGGGAAACGGACTAGAGGGTGAAGTTGATGGTAACCAATCCGTCGGGGGATCCTAAAAGTACGGCTAAAGTGAGAAGCAGTGAGCGTCCTCCATACTGCAAAAACACCCCCAAAGATGTCATAGGCCCTGAGTGTTTTTTTTCCTCAGGTGTGCCTCCTGTGTAAAATTAACTTTAAAAAAAGACATTACGATGTCTTATACTATAACATTCTTATGAAATTTAAGATTAAAAATAAATTAAATCTTACTTTAGATATCAAATATATCAAGACAAGAGGTAACAAAAGGTTATCTTATGTAATTATTATATCCCAAAGGCTGACAGGCAAAGGTCAAATGAACAAGGCACTAAAGAATATGTACAGCATAGCTACTTGCACATAAATAATATCTAGATAGATCCCAGCTATATTCCGCCGATCTATTACAGCAGAAGACGTTGAACTCACTCACTTTTTAATGAATAGAACGTTCATTTTACTCGCAATAAAAGTAATAACACCGATTAAATAATTACGACATCGACGGATAAAGAAATAATAATAATAAATGCCAGAATTGTTTAACAGTATTTAAACAATTCATCAAATTCAAAATTGATTTTCAAGTTCTGTTTCTTCTTTTCAGGTACTGTTGTTTGAAAATTGATGGATGGTTGAGCGTTTACACAATTCATAGCTACACTTACCTACATACATCTACATATATCATACACTCTGTGCGTGTAGCTTGATTGTAACATATTCCTTTCCTATTCATCCCTATCATATTCCTTTTCCACATCCTATCCCATCCCTATGTAACTGTCAATTTCGTGACCATAACAGTGTCGTCAATCGGAACTCGCCGCGTAAGCATATAATTTACCGCTCCCCGCATCCTCTGAATTCGCATACCGCAAGTATATAAGTGCATGAATAAACCAGCCAAGATAGCAGAGTGTCACAAGTTACCGCAGTAAGTCCCTTCCTTCGTTTCCTTTAAGTGCATTCTTTCTACTTGTACAGTGGTCTTTAACACACCTATATTTCAAAACACATACAAGGTAATTCGACATCCGCATCCACACAAAACACACAACATTCATGGTCCTTCGATATCCACATAAAACACACAACATTCATGGTCCTTCGATATCCACATAAAACACACATCAATGGATGTTCAAATTTTGTGAAACGACAACCGGCCCTAAGCATTATTATGTTGACGTAAAAACCTTCATTTTTACAAAACGAGTTTAATAATTTGTTGAATTTGAAAGCCACCTCTTGTTTGGAGCCCCAAAATACTCGAAAAACCCTTGATAGAACCGGGCGGTGCGTTTGATAGATTCCCATATCATAACAAGCTGAATGCAATATTTAGGGCACAGGCGTAAGGTAGGTATGCTGTCCTTATTCTACGGGTATTATTTTATTTTATTTTTTTATTTTATATTTTATTAACGCCCTAGTGGGCTTTTACAAGAAAAGAAGCAAATATATAATAAACAATATTAATTACATGTATTACATAAACAATAAAACAGAATAAATATGAATGCAATCGACTCGTTAGGTAAAGAATATTACAACATAAAAAAGAAATTAAATGAGATAGTACAAGTTGTACTTACAAAAAACTAAAACAATTCAGCTTTAAATATTTATATATATTATTAACAATAATAATAAGACCTGACATAGAACAAAGTGTAAATAGAACTGCAAAAATATTATAAAGTAAGTATACATTTTACTGGTGAGGTTTAGATGAGAAAATATTTTATGAGAAAAACAACAAAAAAATAATAAAAGTTAATTATTAGCAGATAGAATCGAGATTAGTTGATTTTTGAAGCATTCAAAACTGTCAATACTAAATATATCTATAGATTCGCAGTATTTATTCGCAAGGTTATGGATTCTTGGTATTGGTGAGTATATAGAGTAATTAGTGTTGAGTTTATTGTTGCATTTAAAAGTAACTTTACTACGAGTTTGTCTAGCGGGTATGCTAATGCAAATTAGTTCCAACAAATTAGGGCTGTCAACTAAAGATTTTATAATTTTGTATACAAATAATAAATCAATTAACACTCTTCTATCTGATAATTTAAGAAGTCTGGTTTCAGCGCGTAAGTAATTATAATTTATAAATTCGATTGGTATTTTCATTTTAAAATTGATGTACCGGAGAAATTTGTTTTGTACCTTTTCCAATGATTGAGAATGAACATTGTAGTATGGTGACCATACAGAGGAATTGTATTCTAATCTGCTTCGTACTAGTGAGCAATACAGATGTTTTAATGTTAACATACTTTTAAAATTTGCCCCCATTCTCAAGATAAAACCTAGTATTCTCATTGCATCGCTTGTTATTTCATCGATGTGTACATTGAACTGTAGACTCTCGTGGAATATAACACCAAGATCACGAATCTGCGATACACGAAGAAGATTAACACCATTCATATCATAAGAAAATTTAAAAGGATTTTTACCTCTGTAAAAACTAATGATCTGGCATTTACCAATATTTAGTTGTAAATCATTGACAGAACACCACGCGCATAGTTTGTTCAGGTTTAACTGCAGAATGGCGCGATCGTCATCGTTTCTAATTGTTCTGTAAATCTTCAGATCATCAGCAAATAATAGGACTTTGACATTACTAAAAATATTAACTATATCATTTATGAATAAGCAAAATAATATCGGGCCCAAATGAGATCCCTGTGGTACCCCACTCGATGCAGCAAATGTATAAGAAGTAAACGAATCAACTTTGACCGCTAAGTACCTTCCCAATAGATAACTCTTAAACCATTCCAAAATACTCCCTCTCATTCCCAACAACTTCAGTTTTCGTAATAAGAGTCTGTGGTTAACCTTATCAAATGCCTTACTGAAATCAGTATATATGGAATCAGTTTGATGTGATGAAGTCAAGGCATTAACAATGTCATTCGTGTATAATATTAAATTGGACAGGGTTGATCTTCCTTTGATAAATCCATGTTGAAGCGGTGAGATGATTTGATTGATTTGGGATATCAATTTGTCTAGTACCAGGCTTTCAAAGAGTTTGGGTAATGTAGACATGGTGCATATTGGCCTATAGTTTGTTACGTCGCTCTTATTTCCTTTTTTAAAAATGGGTGTCAAAAGACTAAACTTCCAAAGGTCAGGGAACACACCTGATGAGAGTGACTTTGTAAATAACTTATGTATGGGATACGATAATGTATGCATACAATTAACTAAGAATCTGGGTGGAACTTTGTCAGGTCCTGCGGATTTGCGGGAATCGAGACTCTTCAGCTTGGATATAATATCATCTATGGTTAGAGTACAATCAGATATATCAAGAGTCTCAACTAAATTAGAGCAAGAGATATTGCTATCTACATTTGCATTAACATATACACCGCTAAAGAAATCGGCGAACAGATTAACAGTTTCCTGAAGATTTTGGGATAGTTTAGAATCGAATGACATAATACTAGGTATACAAGTACCGTTTTCTTTTTGGGATTTAACATATTTCCAAAAGAAATTTGAGTCGTTCATGATAGAGCCTTCAACATCACGTATGAAAGTTTTGTAACATTCTGCAGAGAGCTTATTGCAGTCTCCCCTCAATTTTTGAAACACGGAATAATCGATAGCCAGGCGACTTTGTTTGAATTTCTTATGAGATATTTTTTTGAGGTATATTAAGTCAATCAGTTCTTTTGAGAACCACTTTGGGTATTGAGTTTCCCTGTAAGCCGTAAAAGGTACAAATTTTTCAATTGCAGAATTAATAATGGAGTAAAAAAAGTTAAGGTGTGCATTGATATCAGCCTCGCTATCCAAGAATGACTAGTCAATCTGGTTGAGATAGTTGGAAATTTGTACATAGTCTGCTTTTTTGAAATTTCTAGTTTTTACTACCCTTTTTTCAATAGGAATTGGTTTGAGGTTAGACATGCATATTTCTAGTGGTGGATGGTAAACATCAACAGGTAATAGTATTTCGGTACTTCTCGCAATACAGATGTCAGACACATTTGACAATGCCAAATCCAATGTACGACCACCAATATTATGAATGCTATTACACTGAGTTAGTCCTAAGAAGAGAGCTATATCTCTAATTACACAAATATTAACATTAGAACAATAATTGTCAGAATTCATATTACACCAATCGTATTGAGGCAGGTTGTAGTCACCAACTAGAAGTAATTTAGTGTTAGGGTTTTTAGCACAGATTGATTCAACCTCGTCACAGTGATTGCTGTATTGTGGACGTCAGAATTTGGAGGTAAATATGCACATCCCACTATTAATTTACCACTAGAAGTGTTCACTTTGACAAAAAGTTGCTCTATGGATGGGTACTTCGTGGATATTTTTAAGGAGCTGAAATTTTTTGAGATAGCTATGACCACTCCGCCACCTCTTGATTTGGCACTTGTTTTCGAGTTTCTATCCATACGATAAATATTAAAATTAGGGAAGCCTAATTCAGCCGAATTAATTCCTGAATCGTATAATGGAAGATGCTCCGAAGAACTAGCGGTATTGATCTCTTCGGCACCGGTGCATAGTCGGAAAGACGCCAAACGCGCGCGCATCACATGTACACGGTTGGCATTTGTCACATGAGAACGGGTCGCTTCTACAGTTCAACAGCTCGGCTGTGGAAAGATTTGTCGGCCTCTGTGTTTCCTCCCTCCTTCAACATTCCTCTCTTCGAGAGCTATATTCACTCCTTACTCTCCCCAAAAAGACTCTCCACACAGCATTTTCAAAAATGATATAGGCCCTGGGGGAAATAATGTTTCTCAGGGCCTCCTGTTTGGAGTTACCGTAATCTAAAAAGTCTGTAAATATTCGTAACTAAATAAAAAATAACTAATGAAATGTGGATTAACGAAATTAAACAAATAATAGTTTGGAATGCTATATTCCCTGTGACAGAATTTAACGGCCTCCGTGGTCGAGTGGTGACGATCATTGGCATCGCGGGTTCAAATCCGGCGTGCTCAAGAAAAATTTACTTGATGAATTTTGTGTTATTTCTCAATTTACCTATTTATTAAAAATAATTATGGTATATTTGCGACACCTGGAGCATGTGTTAGTATTTATTTATTTATTAATTTACGGACAATAGTCCATCAAAAACATAATAAAACACGAATAAAAAAAGCAGAGATGACAGTGAAGGGAGAGCACATATAAATTAATAGCAATGACAATATAAAATGTAAAAAGTACATTTAGAAGACACTACAAGTCAAGCATGAACGAAGAAGCATTTAAATATTGCGTATCGACTGCCGAAAGTCATTTAGTTTTACACCAAAAAAAATCAATGCTTTGACTTGCGTTGACAAGTCTCGACATTCTGGATAAGGGAGAATGGTATCCATAATTAGTATAATGTTGATTGAGGAACAGCAATTCATTATTTCGGAGTCTACGGGAAGGGATGTTGAACTGGATGAGTTGTAACAAAGCAGGTGTATCAGTAATAGTGTTGATAATTTTAAATATGCAAATTAGATCCGAGTCCTTTCTTCAATTTTCTAAAGAAGAAATGTTTAAAATGTGTTCAATTTCATCATACGAGTACTCGCCTCTTTCAAGACCCAACCTCCAAGCAATTCCTCTTAGGAAACGATGTTGTACGGATTCAACATAACATAACATAATGTTCATTCAAATTCGGATTAGGTAGTATACTTTCAATATCAGTCCGGTGAAAGACAACCAATCAAATGTTGCTTCAAATTGCTTTAGCAGTGTTTGCTGACTAAATTTGAATAAACAGGTACTTCCGACCTTCTTCGTCATGTCTCCGTCCCTTCCTACACCTTCAACTGCTAACCCTGTACAAATCGCAGTGCGCCCCACGGTTTAATTTGGCAGCCACCTCTGGTCTGGAGCTCTAAAATACCTGAAAAGTACCCTCGACTCTATGCAGAAACGGGCGGTTCGTTTGATAGATTCTCCCTTCTTAACAGACGGATTGCAATCTTTAGAGCACAGGCGTCGGGTGGGAATGCTATCCTTGTTCTAAGGGTATTACAATGGAAGATGCTCCGAGGAACTAGCATCATTGATCCCTTCGGCACCGGTGCATAGTCGGGAAACACGCCAAACGCGTGCCTAACATTTGTACACGGTTGACATTTGTCACATGAGAACGGGTCGTTTCTTCGACTCGTTCTTATGTTCAACAGCTCGGCTGTGGAATGATTTGCCGGCCTCTGTGTTTCCTCCTTCCTACAACATAGGTCTCTTCAAGACCAATGTTCATTCCTTCCTCTCCTCAAAAAGATCCTCCACACAGCATCCCAGATGACATAGGCCCTGAGGGAAATTATTTTCCTCAAGGCCTCCTGTGTGGAGTTAATGTAAAAAAAAAACCTCACAACATACCCCATTTGGGGGTGCCATAGTCTCACTGGCTCTAGACCAGTGGTTTACAACTGTTTTGGCCCACAGACCCCAGGGCGGATAGCACAACGGAGGGGGCGGAGAGCGGAATAGGAAAGGGTGGGACCGCAAATTTACCACAACGGAGGGGGCGAAATGGGATATGGGGCGAAACGTGGTAGGATGAGGTGGGGAGAAACATACCGCCTCATCCCAGCCCATTACGCCCCTCCCCCGACGAAACTTCCATATGAATAAAAATGTGTCAAAACCTTGCCGCGGACCCCCTGACGTCATTCAGGGACCCCAAATCAATTTTTATTTTCCACGGACCGCTTGAATGATCCTGGGGACCCCTGGGGGTCCGTACGGACCACTTTGGGAACCACTGCTCTAGACAGTTGAGAGCAGTTGTGACTCTTGTGAAGTACTCATAAAAAACTAAGACAGTTTTTTTACAAACAAAAATGAAAATAAAGATAAAAAAAACCTTTCAGTTTCGAAGATCTGGAAAACCAAAAAAAAATAAGTAAGAGAAAAAAAAATCTTTTTTTTTGTTCACAAAATTCCTCATAGTATCTTTCAACAAAAAATAAAAATAAAACTTTTTCATAAAAATGTTAATATTTGTTGAACAATGTCCATTAACATAGTAGTGCTACTGTGTACCTACCTAACTGTAAGGTTGTTGGGAAACAAGCAATACTACACACACGATAAATCAATGTTTAAACGTAAACAAACTGACACAACAATGTTTTTATTAAGAAAGTTCTAACACTTGTAGCTTGTAGTGTGAAAACTTCATAATACAAATAATAAGCTACTTACCCACAACTAGTCAAGTGTTTTGGTTTGCTTACAATGATTAGTCTATGGAAAGGTGTGTGGAAATGTTTTCACAATAAGATGATAAATAACAATATAAGTACGTTTACAAATTTATCGCAGAAGCCAGTGGTTTTTAAAAGGCTGTTTGGGGGGAGTCGAATTATAAAAAAATCTAAAAAACCAAAGATGGAGTGTCAGTGTTACGGTCAGTAGGTACCTAAGTTTCACAAGGTTATTTTATGTAATAAAGGTACCAATATAACTTTATACTATATTAGACTAACTGACCCGACGAACTTCGTACCGCCTCTTAATCAATAACCGTTGTGTTAACTTATTGGCTGAAAGAAATTCAGTTCTTTTATTAAGTTAAAAATTACACAATGAAGCAACTGTCCGTGTTTTGTTTTTGTCAGTTTCAGAGATGGCGTTGTGCAAGGATTTATATTTTTTGTGATTTTCTTACTTTTCCACTTACTTATGGGAATTGCGTTTCATTTTCTTTATACGTGTGAGGGAGGTATTATAATTATTGTATTTTTCCTTTGGAGGGGTGCAGACATACGTTCACCGTTTGTCTCATTTTCGACTTTTCACATTTAGTGTGTGTAAGAATGAGGGGCAGCATAATATGTTTAAGAACAAAAGCAAAACGATCAGCGCTTTGACATTTGAATTTTTTTAATTTTTGGAATTCACTCACTTTTCAATATTATTTTTATTGCAATATTGCTGCAGTACTTTCAAAAGATAAGAATTCGTTCCATACAAAATGTATGAGGAAAAGAATTTTCTTCATAATTTTTTTTTCTGCTATTCGGGGCGGAGACGAATCCAACAAATCAAAGATCATAAAAATCGGCCCAGCCGTTCTTGAGTTATAAATGGTAAATTGAGTTATAAAACTTTGTTTTATATATTAAGATTTCATACAGGTTAAGAATTCATCAATTTTTCCTTTTTTGATCAAAATTTTATTTTCCTTGGGAATATCTAGCAAAAATGTGCCTAGACATCCCACATCTAGGTTTAAAAATAAAAATAAATACAATATTGGTAAAAGACAAGATGCCAAACATCGGCGTATATGTTGTGGGAATGCTTTTACTTAAACAATAAACTACTTAAGTAGAAAGTGAAAAGGAAAAACACAAAAAACAATAAACAACTTTAGTAGAAAGAGGATAGGAAAACACGAAAAAACATAAGTAATTGCCATAACTAATATTCAAAAGCATCAAATACTGTGGTTTTCGTTGGCAATAATTTACCTAGAAATAAGAGTAGGTAAATGATGTTGAGTTGATAGAGATTAAGGTACACGGTTCATCAACAAAATAAAATATATTTAGAAACTAGACATAGGTTTATGGCACCACGTAGGGGAATTTTGATATCTAAAAAGAAAAAAAATGGTGTTCCAGCGAAAATATTAAATTTAAATTCTTACCTCAGAGCCACGCGGACACTAATATCATCATCAGGCATTTTCACTGGTATATTTCCACGTCGGACACAAACTGTAACAAACAAAATACAGGTATTAATTGAATAGACAACATAGAAAGAGAGATGTTGTCACAAGAAGGTTCATAAACTCAACAAAAACCTAGACAACATAGAAAGAGAGACGTTGTCGGAAGAAGTTTCGTACAGAAACTGAATAAACACTGCCAAACAATAGACCACTTGCATGGACTATAACGACTTGGAAAAAATCGTGTGGATAGATTTTTTTACTAAGATTACGAAAATGTTAGTAAAAATTTTTAGAAATGCACAGTTTTTTTTTTTTTAATAAATAAATAATGGATTATTTATTTGATGGGCTTGTAAAGTCACTACATGAAAATGTCTCGTCGCCGAAAATGTTCCTATCATTTTTATAAAATTCCACACTGATTTATTTTTTTTATATGGCATCACTTTGATTTTAGGTGAATTTTTGAATTTGACATTTAACGTTCACTAGATTTATTGTTTGTTCTCTGCGAACGTATCATTTGGTTTGATTTTTTGACAGATGTTATGACGAGAACCCCGTACAATTTACGTTGTCCGTACGTGTTTTAGAGCTATAATGATAATGGTGCGGATTTTAACAAAATCAATTTTTATAATATTCTTATTAATATTATAATTTACAAGTACAAGTATATTACATTGGATTTAGTAATATATACGTTGTACATTATAATGATTTATGATCAATAAGATGGATCAAGGAAAAAAATATTTATGAGATGTAATATTTTTGGTATGCCTCCTTATTCTCCCGTGCCATTCGTGTGGAAAACGTTCTTTTTTTTAAATGATTTTCGGCTATGTAATTATCGTTTTTTCACACCTATAAAATTATGTCCCGTCTTTCCGGTTTATAAAAAATGGTCTGATTTTTCGGATTGAAATTTTCAAAAAATCCCCAGGGTTTCAAAAATACGATAAAAAAAATACAGAATGTCTTAGAATATTTGTCCAAAAAAATTTAAAAAAACTGTGATGCAAGTGGCCTAGGTATTGTCGGAAGAAGTTTCGTACAGAAACTGAATACAACACGGCAAAACAATTACAAAGATTAAGCAACAATCACAGAGGTTGTTGCTTTGATGAATTGTATGTTTTAATTACATTAAGAGACAGCCATTCAGAATGCAAATGTCGCTTGAACTACCTTGCTAAATGCTGTTCAGAGACCAGACCTGAACGGCCATATCGTTTCCTCTTGAAATTTCCTAATATTTTTATTTTTATTTTGAAACAATAGTTTAACATTTTATAGTATAATTTTTATAATGTTGGCCTCACTGGGTGGGGTTACCCGTGCTGATGCCCCTATTTTATAGTACAATTAATAAGATGAAGTAGGTACATAATACATTTTGATAAAATATGTAAAGTTGATATTGAAAAAATAAAATTAAAATTGGTATACATTATGAGTTGTGTGTTTGTAAACGATGTGTGTTTTATAATGGTTTTGTGTGTTACGTATATGTTTATCCTTTAATATTATAAAATTTTGGTAATTTGGTTTTTTTGTTCTTTCTTTAATCCATTTTTTAATTTTGTATCTGAATTTATTTTTGTTTCAAGTGAAAGAATGTTGAATGCTTTTAGAGCATGGTATTTATGGTGTATTTGTACAAAGCCTATGTTTACAGTAGGAGTTTTTAATATTTTCTTTGAACGCTTGTCTAACTGGCCTGTTAGTGATATTTTCAGTTTTTTCAGATTTCTCATGTACATCACAATTCACAATGGCAATTTCATTAATGTAATAATTGTTAGCACTATGTAAATGTGTCAAATAATAAATAAATAAATAGGTAAACAAAAACAACAGAATATTCTATTGATATGAGAAATAATATTAACATATCAATTATTGTACAAATGGCCCTCATTTTATTTATGCATTCTTTAAACATCTCAAAAGTTTCATTCTGTTGTGTAAGGATTGTAAGGTAGGCAGTAGCGTAGCGAGGGGGGGCGGGAGGGGGGGGGGGGGGGGGGCGGACCGCCCCGGGTGCCACCCGAGGGGGAGGTGACACTCGGACGTGGAGAAAAAACTTACGAAAGTGCAAAATAACAAAAAAATATTTTACGCTTGAACACTGACTGTTATTTAGTTCTATGTATAAAACTTGCAATTATACCAGAATCGATTGATAACTGATTGAAGAAAAATGATCAATCATCTCTATGTTTTTTTTCTTTATTATATTGTTTTGTGTAGGGAATAAATAAATAAGGAATAATAAGTAATTTGGAAGTTTTCACAAAACGTTTTTTATGAATTCGAAATATGCGTTTTGAATTTGTTGACGAAGCGCTATTTACACCGATTAACAAGTCAACTTCCGATAGTATTTACACCAAACGATTAGCTGCTTACACTGGGGTAGTTTTCCAAGCTAAGGTAATTCGTCTACCAAATGTAAGAGCACCCTTAGATTTCGATCAGTTGTCGATTCTTTGGATGAGGGGTCACCTTTGCATTACAGCGCTGTAAATCATAATGCCCAAATTATTTTATCCAATATTAGGTTGGGTATTATCCAAAATCTAGTTTGAGTTACTAAAAATAAAGATACTGCATATTTTAATGTATAATTATTATATGTATAAGTATAATCGATAAACTAGTAATCCTTAAATCAGATTTTTGCCTTAGTCCTAATTTTGAAAAATAAAAAGTTTTTTGATTGGCGATGTTACGTGAGTATGGCGTCTTGACGGTGTATTTATTCATTGAACCGGCCTATACCAATCTCACATTTTTCCAGATTTAAGATAAGAGTCAGTCTGTGTGAGAATCCAAAAGCTACACACGGAACAATAAATAAATAAATTTACACCCAGCAAATGGTTTTCTTTTGAATTTTGGAGCGTACGGTGTGTAACTCAAATTTTAAGCACATCTCAAAACTGGTTTCAATTTAACATTGAATCTGTATTCGGTAACTCGTTTTAATTGAAACTACACCCATAACATGAAAATGGTTTTCCTCCGATATTTGCAGCACATAGTCTGAAACTTTCATATCTTGCAACTCGGGGAATATCTTGCAATAATAGAACTCGGGAATGGTTTCTTTCGAAATGGGTCCGCAGATGAACTGAGTTACAAATAAAATTTCAAAGGAAACCATTTTCGAGTTCCAGGTGCAAGATTTGAAAGTTGAAGAATTTGTGCTACAAAGATCGGAGTAAAACCATTTTCGTGTACTGCGTGCATTAATAATTAAAGCTCAGGACTCACACCTTTACTATCTCGCAATTGAAATTTTATCGTTACACCCTGAGTACAAAACTGGTTTTAACTTAAGAATGGGTAGTTAAAATTATATTTTCACGCCAGCAAATGATTTTCCTTAGAATTGTGCAGCATATTACAATTGAAGACTCCACTCGGAACTTTAGAACGGTTTCGAAATTTATCCTGCATTTGGGGAACAAAACTGGTTTTTACTTTCTGTATGCGTTTCCCCAGGTTCAAAACTGCATCCAGAATTCAAAAATTGTTTTTCTCAGATTTTTGCACCACATAGTATGCAACTTGATTTTTTTAACTGCATTTGGAAAATGAGAATGGTTTCCTTCGAAATGCGTCAGTACATGCATCCTCATCTGGATTTTTTTTTGAAATTCTAAATATGAGACTTGTTTTAACTTAAGAATTAATCTGGTAAGAGTCTACCGGCTAAAATTAAAATTGAAAAAAAAAATAAAATTGAACCTTATTAATTATTAATTCAAAACTGGTTGAAATTTAAGATTGAATCTGTATTCGGTAACTCGTTTTTAGTTAAAACTACACCCATAACATGAAAATGGTTTTCCTCTGGTATTTACAGCACGTAGTCTGAAACTTTCATATCTTGCAACTCGGGGAATATCTTGTAATAGTGGAACTCGGGAATGGTTTCCTTCGAAAAGGGTCAAATGAAATTTCAAAGGAAACCATTTTCGAGTTCCTCATGCAAGATTTGAAAGTTGCAACTACATGCTGCAAAGATTGGAGGAAAACCATTTTCGTGTACTGCGTGCATTAATAATTAAAGCTGAGGACCTACACCTTTACTATTTCACAATTGAAATTTTATCGTTACACTCAGAACACAAAACTGGTTTTAACTTAAATATGGGTTGTTAAAATGATGTTTACATGCCATCAAATGATTTTCTTCAGAATTTTGCAGCACATTAGAATTGAAGACTCCACTCGGAACTCTGTTATTTGTAGCTCCCATTTGATTCCCAAAAAAATTGTTGTTTTGTTTACGCATTTGACTAGCTAGTAATGTTTTTATATTTAAGGAGGTCGAAATTTGCGTTTTAAATTTCGCAAAGTAAACTTTAATGGGGGGGGGGAGGGGTGACACCACGTTTTCCGCCCCGGTTGCCACCCATGCTAGCTACGCCACTGAAGGTAGGTACCCTACCCACTCCCATAAAAATCGCTTCTTCCAAAACAGTACCTACTTAATATAAATATCTACAGTTTGTCAAATAAGAGTAGAAAATATATGAGGGCGCCACTGTTGATCAAATGGCAATACTAAACACATAACTCATGGTGTTAAAGTAAAGCTGTGTAACCTACATTTTTATAAAAAATTAAAAAGGCATAATAGTGGAAAAAATATTTTTTAATTGCAGGATAGATACCCGCCGATCTCAAAATTAGAATTGCATATAGGTATATTATTATTATACCTTTGCAATTTTGTGTTAACATAATGAAGAATAACTATAATGTAATAAAATATAAAGCACAGTTCAGAAATAATTTCTAGCAATTATTGCTCACATTTATTTAATACTAGATAAAGTTCCCAGCGTTGCCTGGGCCTTAGATCATGTCTCTAATTGTAGATCTGAATAGGTATATTTAACTCATTCTGATCTAAAAGTAGTGTAACTAAACTCACCATTAGTGATTCTTCCTTTCTATCTATTGTTAAATTCAAATTTATGTTCAATTAAATTAAAGCAAATCGCTTTATAAATCATCTTTTAATCAAATTTATGTCATGAAGAAAAAATGTTTTTTTTTAAATGTGGTTTACTGTGTTCTATACATTCAGCGTCATTGCACTTCAAAAAAATATTTGACAGTTAAATTGGTGTTGCCGGTCTACAAATTAAGTAGTTCCAGTTTTTATATTTTCTACTCTTTTTGACAGACTATAAGTTCAATGTGAATTTTTTTTTGACATCTTACTCAAACCCCTCAAGTACTCAAAGACTTATTTCTTACATTTTGATTGTCTTTTATGGCCATCAAAACCAAAGACGTTACATACTTATCAAAGCAGGCTTCATATTACTATGGAAGAACAATTTTTATACCTCTCATCACAAACCGGACTAAACAATTCACACAAAATTATGTTTCAAGTAATAACATAAATTATTTGCACCCAGTAAGCAATTTGTTCTATAACATAAAGCAAGTGTGATGTAAGTACTAAGAAGACATTGAGGCATCCTACATATTATTCTTCTTCTTGTTTGTGGAACTGGTTTTCAATGACAAAAGAGTCTGAAGTGTCTGAATTGTAAAACTATGTACCTATGAGTAATTAAATAATAATCCTTATCTCCTGCTATCAATACTACTAGATTTGCGTACATAAAACACACAAAGGTTACCGACTTATCTATTTATGACAAGATCTGCAATGAAATCAATAAACTCGAATGTAAACATGTCAAAACAAAATAATAATTAAGGTAAATACGTTATTTCATGCTTAGTTTGTTACCAACAAAGTATATTATTGCAATAATCGGCAGTCTTCAAAACACAGTACGATTCAGCATTCAGCTAAACAATTAATTCATCATAAAGAATGTATATTCATTTTACAGCATCCAAAGGGAATGATATTTGTGCAAAAATATCAAAGACATGGGAATGATGCATAAACCAAGAACAAAAATTTATTCTGGCAATCTTCTAAATCGTAGTTATCTTCTAAATCGTAGTCAAGAGGAAAATCAATAAAGACAGATAGATTATCAGTTTGTAACTAATTGCTTATTGCAGACTTTGTGACTAAAAAAACCTGTCAAATGAATGAAACGAATGTTAGACACTTTGCAAATCAATAATAGAAGAGAAGATGATAAAAGATACAATAGTTTAGACTTACCTTTGCTTTATTCAAGCCTTTATCAGCATACAAAATATCAACACACAAATACGAATTTAAATTGATACAATGAAACAACATAATTCAAACTATGTAAGATTTAACACGAAATAAGCACAGTTCATTTTTAAATCTTCATTTTGCGCGACGCACTCTTTCGCTCCGTGTTTGTATATTAAATTTGTTAAACTGACACAAGGGTCCGCAACAACGTTCCGCTCCTGCGCGGCTTGCGATTTGCTCGATTTGCTATTTCCACAGAAGTCATAGAAGAAAAATGCTACTATGGCGATTATGTCAAAACTTACCAGCGGCTACATGTACACTAGCTCTAGAGCTCGAGAATTACGTGAAGTATGAGCAGTCTCTAATCTCAAACGCTTTTGAAGTGAAAACTTCTTTATCAATTAGATTTAGTCTGCAAGAGAATGAGATTGAATCGGTTTCCTCTTTGTGCAGTGCTTCGTAGCCTTTTCACTCTTTTGTCTACTTTAGTTTTCTGAAGGTTTCACTTCTACCGCGTGTGAACTGCACACTTGTAATTTTTTTTTAAAATTGGATATAAAAATTATCATCTTGTGGCAGTATCGTAATGATCTGATGTGAAAATGATAAAAAAAACACTTATTTGCTCTCCTTTCTAAATAGGTTTAATTCAAATATTGCAAATTGCGGTAATCAATAATGCAGTCTAATTTTTTGTCACAGAAATTAGTATAACTTAACACAATAATAACACGATAAGATAAATGAAAAATTTTGCACTAATGCCCGAAGCCAGAAGGCTATCGTCATTGCTACTTAGTTCGATATATTAATATTATCCATTGGAGCGATTAAGGTCAAACTATGGATCGCTTTGATTTTTTTGCGATTGGGACCTATTTTTTAGACCAAATTTTACGATTTTATAATATTTTTTTGTTATAAATCCTACGAATATATGTGATAATCGGAAAAAGATTGATGAATTCATTGGCTATATAGAACTATTAGTTTCTTTCTCTAGTCTCTTTATTAAAATTCGGAGGTATGATTTTTTAATGTGGGCGGAAAATATTCAAAATGCTCTCCAAAAAACCACGTTACGGTATTCCAATATGCTATACATAATTGCAAATCCAACCTCTGCCAGTGCTGTAGATATTCGTCCACACTTTGGTCCTCATAGATATTAGTCAGCAGTTTGAGCTGTAGATATTCGTAAGCATTTTGGTTCTCATAGATATTAGTCCAATTTGTTCAGTTTTTGGAATTCCTGTAGATATTAGTAGACGCCTCCATAATTTGATGGTTTATTTAATATTTATAAAAAAAGCGATATTATTCACGGGTGCGAGTATTTTTGTAGCCGTTCGTTAGTGGATATTGCCAGGTGAAAATATCATTATCGTGCTGACTGCTGATTGAAGGGATGGAGATAGTTCTTGACCAAAATAATGCATTTCTTTCCTGTACCTTCCAAAGGCGATAACACGTATAAGTTGGCGAAGGAGGAGGTCGCTGTCGTCCATGATATAACGATTGTGGGTTGTGGGAGTGGTTGCCAGATTAAAATATAAAGATATAGCGTTAGTTCATGTTTACGCCACCGCCAACTTACACGTGCAGCACTGTACGTAAAATAAATGCAAAAATAATTTCGCCTGAGAGGAATGTAGATGATGCTTTGTAATTTTTTTTGGCAAATGGCAACATTACAACAGCTGTCATCACAGTGTCATCTGTCATCGGGCACCACAATCGGGCCGAAAAGAAAATACACGAAATAATATTTCTGACAACGAGCCAGTGGTGGTTTATTTATGCAACGAGCATGGAAAGAACTCTTGAATCTGTCGAAAATATCTCATCAATTTTTTTTTGCTGTTCATAGACTACAAATATAATGCAATGATTGATTAATTTCGTATCGTGACTGAAATACATTTTAACGAATTTTATTAAGATTGTTCAAACCTACACGCTTTTGGTAATTATCGGTTCGGACTGGCCACGCTTATTACGAATAATTTTTAGAAAAAAACTTTAGATTCGCCTTAATTACTATAAAAGGAAACTTTTTGGCTTTGGGGCGGCGGAAAATAATGCATTTTAATTTTCAATTGCATAAAACCAAAATTCACTTCGCGAACCGACGCAGCGAAAATCCGCGGCCGTAGCTGTCACTGTTATGGACTCATGGACTGTAGCTGACTTCGTGGGATACCTACATGAAATACCGCGAATCACAAACCATGTTACACAAACCTAGCGTAGCCTCTAAGCCACTTGAAAACTGGGATGTTTTTCTTGCCTTGACGCGAGTAGGCGTTATAAAGGGGCACTTTCTTTTGTATCACAAACCATGTTACACAAACAAGCCCGCTAGACAAATTTCATAATTACGCGCCTTATCCCATGAAGTCGGCTACAGTCGTATTAGCTCTTGTTAATTTATCAAGGATACCAACATCACAGTGACATGTACGGCCGCGGATTTTCGCTGTGTCAGTCGCGAAGCGAATTTTGGTTTTATGCAATTTAAAATTAAAATGCATTATTTTCCGCCGCCCCAAAGCCAAAAAGTTTCCTTTTATAGTAATTAAGGCGAATCTAAAGTTTTTTTCTAAAAATTATTCGTAATAAGCGTGGCCAGTCCGAACCGATATTTACCATCGCTAATTGATTGATGTAGTAGGTAAGTAGCTTTGCAGTCAACTCTCAGTACCGCCATCACGACTTATTATTTATGCAAAACTACAATGGTGACAATGGTGGATGAAATTTTTTTTTTTTTTTTACATGAGCTCCACACAGGAGGCCCTCAGGGAAATTATTTCCCTCAGAGCCTACGTCATCTTTGAGAATGCTGTGTAGAGGGTTTTTTTTAAGGAAAGGAAGTAGGAATCTGGGGTTCAGTATGTCCTGGTCATCCGCCTCCAAGACCTAGACAAACCTCACCCCATGAACCCGGGTACCCCTGCTAAATCACCAAACGTAGCGAACCACTTGGGGTGACCTATGGCAGAGGTGTTGGTTATCCAATAAAGGTTCCCGGGGCGGCGGTACCCGTTCCCACCTCCCAAATCGAAAGTAGACTGAACGCTGTAGAAATGAGATCCCTGAGGCGTATGTGTGGTAAACCATGTATGATCGTGTGAGAAATGTGGAAATCCGCAAAGAATGCAAGGCTGATGTAAGAAGCGTAATGAGTAAGATCAAGAAAGGAATGCTCCGATGGTTTGGGCATGTAGAGCGAATGAAAGAGGAAAGGATTGTAATGAGAATATATGATGCAAATGTGAATGGTAGAAGAAGTCGAGGACGCCCAAGAAAGACATGGCACGACCAAGTGAATCAGATACTTGAGTCGGGTCATGTCAAGAGTCAAAATAATAGAAGAGCATGTATTAGACGTTGTATGAATGTAAACGAGGCAAGGAATGTGTGCCAAGATCAAGTTGTTTGGCGGTCCGTCCTCTCTGCCTACCCCTGCGGAGAAACGGCGTGATGGTATGGAACGTACCCATACTACGTGACAAACTTTTTGCGATTTTTAACCCCCCACCCCCCTCCCCCTGGTGACCAAAAACCTAAGCCCGCCGCCGCTCATTTGTACCAAGCGTGACATTTTGAAGAGCCACCCCCCCTCAAACGTGTTACGTAGTATGGGTACGTTCCCTTAGTTAGTTAGTTAGTTGCAATGGTGACTCCTTAGAAGGGATATTATGTCGTGTTGCACTGTCTTCTTCTTTTCCACGTTTCGGAGACATCTGCCTTGATGATGGACACTGAACACTGTCCGAAACGTTGAGCTTCATTAATATGTTTTTACCTTAATGTAACTTTTCACAATTTGGCAGGCCGGATCAGGAGAGAATGGTTGAGGGAGTCCCTTTGACTTCTCCAGCCATACTCTGTCAGAACATCGCATTGCATCACAGTGGAAGGGATGGTTTCGTACATCCGTCACTACTGGACACAACAACCCCCAGATTTTTATCCACCCCTCATACCCTTTTCCTTCCCAAAACTTCCTCTCCTATCTTTCCTATAAGACCCTTCACACAGATGGCCCTGAGGGGAATTATTTTCCTCAGTGCCTCCTGTGTGGAGCTAGTGTAAAAAAAACTTTGGAATCAAATTGTGGTTAATATTTTCTTGAAAACTATTTCAACCATTGGAGTTGTTTTGACATATTGAAGGGATAAGTATAAGTTTGGATGAAAAATGAAGACACGTTTTGAATGGTTGTGGGTTAGAGTGTAATTGAAGTAGGTATTAGAATGATGATTTTGAGTAAAATGCTTTTTGAATAGAACAATGGAAGTAATGTGAACACAGCGATATAATGACATGATTTGAGATTTTTCAGCCAGAAGTATTATTGTGATTTTTTTTGTGAAATAACTCCGTGAGGCGCTAGCTCCTTCTTTAACCAACGTTTTGGACACATCCTCCCTGATGATGGACACTGTAATACTGTCCAAAACTTTCACTAAAGAAAGAGATAGCGCAACACAGCGTAATACCCCAAAAATAAATCACGATAACAGCGATTTTATGTTGGGTTGTCGAGTGATTTTGATATATTATGTTATGATTATAATATATTGTAGGAGTCAAATAAGTTTATACTCGATACCATTAATACCATAAATCTATTGTTTCAGGTTTGGCTGGAGAGCTGTGCCTACAAACGGTTCGTTGTAAGATTCAAGATGAATTTTTGTACATCGCGGACTGAGGATTATATGCATAGGGAGAGCACGACATGCCGTAATGGACAAGATTGCACATTAACTAAAAAATAAAATCATCCAAAGAAATTATAAATTACTCGATGTAGTGTGATTCTACTAATTGATTTAAATAAGTGATTAAAGTAGATCAAACTGATTACCAAATATAATCTTTTAGGGGGAAGATAACTTTAATTAGGTTCTGTGCTCTAGTTTAGGTCTCCACTTGAGAACTCTTCTCATTAACTTATTATCACCAAGTTAAACGAGGTCCCTGTTATTTTGTGCATCGATTTACAGAGATTTTATCTTGGATCCGAAAATCAACTGTTTGCTGTGTCTTGACTTTCAAATAATTTGTTTATTGACTCAACTCATTGCTGTAACTTCTTTTTAAACTATCTGCAGAAAATGTGGTCGCTGAAGTTCATAGTAATGCTCAATAGTGCTATAATAATTACAATAATGGTAATACAGTTTTTGAGACTTGTGTACTATTATTATAGCAAAACTTTGTGAAATTTGGCATTAAAATTGTGACTATCTGAGAACCTGTGCTCAATAGAGACACTCAGAATTACCTAGATTTATTCAAATATATTTCAGATAGGTATAAGACTTTAGTGGAAGGTTTATTTGGAAATCATCGTTCAACAAAACGTACCAAGTGATCTCAAAGTAAAGAAACATTCTGATATATTCTTTCTGGGATAGGAGACTGCTTTAATGAAATGTGATTTAATAACATAATGATTTCACACATACACGACGGGGGACCCAAAAGTAACGTGACTCAGGCGATAGAGGGGAGAAGTGGAGAGGGAACGGGTTTTGTCTGGTTGTACGGTAACTCTTACTCGTCAGTGTGAGAAGCCGCGTCGCTGTGGGTCCACGCGATCATCCAATGTTTAATTTTAAGTAAATCAAGATTTCATCTTTCGGTGAAAACGAAAAAGTCTCCTGACTCTGAGGATCAAAGAGAGCGTCGCCTTCTAGCCTGCCACGAATTGAAAAATCAGCTGGAAGAGGACCCAGATTTTTTTCCAAGGTTTATTGGTGATGAGTGATGAGTCATGGTGTTATGGGTACTAAACCGAGTACTAACCCGAAACCGAGCAACACTCAAGCCAATGGAAGAGTGCTCTCTCTCCTCTTCAGAAAAAAAGTCAGGTGAAATCGCACATTAAGTCAATCCTCATTGGTTTTTTTAGAGATATTGTGCACACAAAGTTTGTTTCTCCAGGCCACACAGTTAACTGACAGTTCTATATGGATGTAATAAAGAGGTTGCGAGAGCATCAGAAAAAATTGTCAAAAAAGGTTGAATCCTTGGCACATGGAATGACCCCGATTATTCACCCGCCCTATTCACCTATCTCCCGGCAACTTCTTTCTGCTCCCTAAGATGAAAAGGGACTTGAAAGGGAAATGTTTTCATACTGTTGAAGAAGTTAAACAAAAATTGCTGGAGGTCAAGGACATTCCAAACAGTGAGTTTCCAAATTGTTTTGAACAGTGGAAAAAAAGGTTGGACACTTTGAAAGTGACCAAATTTTGGTGTAAAAATATTGAAAAATAAAAAAGTTACGAAGAAAGTCCTGTTACTTTTGGGTCCTCCCTCGTATATATTATTCATAAACATATTCTTGTCTATTAGCTTGGTGTGATAAAACAAATAAACGTATTTAGTATTTAGCTCTCTGTAGAGAGCTGTGTAGCCATAGAGTATTGACTTGATAACATCTATCAAACAATTTTTTTTCTGGGTTCTCCAAAGCTACTTCAACAATATTTGCTTCTTACCTCTCAAAGATACGAATCCGGGAACACTACAAAAGTATGTACTCATTTCAAACTTCCCATTTCTGTGATTTACGAAAGATGTGACAATGACCCCTTCCCTTTTTTGACTTTAAAAGTCTGATAGTCGAAGAAGTAACAAAGTTCTAAAGGTTCCCTCTAGGTTTTTCTGATTTTCATGCTTTTCCATAGCTAATTTTTTTTAGTTAGTATTTGTATAGCCAAAATGATTTATTCAAGAAAGCTCTAATCACATCTACCTGCACAGTGCGTGGCAGACACGGCACAGACGTGTGGTAAACCTGTAGTAGACATGAGGCACCGTATCGTCTGCTGATTATGACATCAGGTGGGTGAAATTCATGCGATTGTGTTATCAGTTTGTATGATGTTAATAGAATTTTTTTCTTGCTCCTGAAATGTGTAATCAGTAATCACCTAACAGTCTTTTTTTGCAGATTTAATAAATTTGGAAATTTAAAACAAAAAATTTCATGTGGGGGAAGTTATGACTAAAAAATTTAATTTTTTTTTTGTCATGGCAAGCCACTGGCTTTTAGGTTTTGTTTATCAATTTGACAGGACAGTTTGGCAAGAGAAAGTGAAGCCCTGAGTAAAATAATTCCCTAAGGAATCTGGGGGTCAGTGTGTCCAAGAGTGACGGACTTATGAATCCATCCCTCCCACTGTGGTGCAAGACAATGTTACGAGAGAGTATGGCTGCAGAAGTCAAAAGGACTCCCTCAACCATTCTCTCCCTACCATGCAGCTGGCGAGCAGACGCATCCGCTGCCAAGACCCGGACCAACCCCACCCCATGAACCCGTAAACCTCTGCTAAGTCACCAAATGTAGCGAACCACTTGGGGTGACCTATGGCAGAGGTGTTGGTTGTCCAGTAAATGGTTCCCGGCCCGTACCCATACCCGCCTCCCAAATTGAAAGTTTATCTACTGTTAACCACTTCCCCATGAACCTAGGAATAACAAGTACGTGTGGCACTCATTTTGCATTAATGAAATAAATATATATATATATATATGTACAGCATTGAGGTAGAATATTAAAAACATTTTCTTCAGTTACATCGATTTAAGGATGTGATGTTGGTTGGCACTAAGAAGAAACTGTCCAAAGAAGCGAAGCTAGTGGTCCACAATGGAGTGCTGGTAACTAACTTGATGTATGTCAGTGAGGCATGGAACTGGCAGAGGAAGGATGAAGTAGACTGAATGCTGTAGAAATGAGATCCCTGAGGGGTATGTGTGATAGAACCATGTATGATGGGCGAAAAATGTGGAGATCCAAAATTCAAGGCTGATGTTAGCGTAATGAGTAAAATTAAGAAAGGGATGCTCAGATGGTTGGGGCATGTAAAGCAAATAAACGAAGGAAGGAGTTTAAGGAGAATATATGACGCAAATGTGGATTGTAGAATAAGTCGAGGAGGCTCGAGGAAGACATGGCAAAATCAAGTGTATCATTTACTTGAGTCAGGCCACGTCAAGAGTCAGAATAGAAGAGTATGTATGCGAATGAGGCAAGGAGTGTTTACCAAGACCGAGTTGTTTGGCAGTCCGTCCTCTCCGCCTACCCCAGCGGAGAAACGGAGCGGAGTTTTAGGGATGCGATGAGACTTGTATGGATTTTTCGGTGGCGATTAATATACTGGTCTTCGTCAGCTACATTATTGCTGTATTTTACATGTGGATTTCTTTCTCCTGTTCCTCCTTCCAGCAGGTCTGCCTTCTATTTCTGCTCGTCGTCAGATGCAAGGGCGGATCCAGGATTTTTTTCTTGGGGGGGCACAATGGGCAAAAAAATCAACAATTACTGTTAGGATTTTTTGTGGGCAGGCACAAGGGGCGGACGGGCATAAAAATCAACAATTACTGTTAGAAATAAACTTGAAGTATCATACTTGAAGTTTATTTCTACAAGTTCAAGTACGTATAGGAAGGTTTATGAAAGTGTCAAAACATTAGAAAAATTAAATGTTTAATAAAGACAGTTTTCTGTACTGTGATGGAATCTCCACAGTATACAAAAATAGCGACTGGGGGGGCAAAAATACCACGAGGGCAAGTGCACCCCCCCCCCCCTAAATCCGCCCCTGGTCAGATGTTAGAGAAAGTTTTGTGAAGGTGTTGAAGACCATTTCCATAACATTTGGAAGTTTGACAATAGCTTAACTCACTAATTAATTAGGGCCATTGAAATGCATCTAAGAATAAAGCTATCCACAGTTTGTGTTAAAACCTCTCAAGGAAATTTAGCATTTTCACCATCACACACCGTATATCCGTTGGTTGCCTTCCAATATTCACCGAAACCAAAGAAGACTTTTTTCAGCACCAAAGGCGTATATTAAATTACAAATAGGTCTTATCAATTTCCAATAGCAAAATAAGCTAAAATTACTAATTTCATTGGTGATAGTTTATATATTATGGTTTTGGTATCTCCAGTTAGCAGCCATGTCTTTGGGAACTCCAAACTTATGCACAATTTTGTCACACACATTCCCAACTGGGTTGTTCCAATCATCATTGACTTATTTTCGATCTTTATATTGTCAAAAATGTATTTTCTTGGTAAATGAGAAATTATTAGGTTTATGTAAAGAATGCTGTGAAATGTTTAGTCAAACTAAAAAAAAATGATAAGTGTGTTTTATTGTGTGTTCATTTATTGATGTAATCTTATTCGAACCAATAAAAGACATGTGATTTTATGCTGCGTTCTTTTTAGATCCATCTATTTGAATTTCACCTTTGATTGATGAGTGCCAGTCCCTGGGGAGGAAGGTTCAATGCTCAGTCTAACTAAAAAAACATTTTTTTTTTTTTTAAATTTCTCTCCATGAAATAAGCTGGCCCAAAAAATGACGCAACTACGTTGAAAATTGAAAACGTATATGCTATAGTAAAAATAACTTATTTTACTATGTCTGTGTTCTAAAATAATATAGATAAAAAGTTTTTTTTTTCATTAATTTCTGGCTTTCACCCTTCGGGGGTGTTCTAGGCCATAATTTTAAATTACATAGAAAGGAAAGGTGAATTTATATATTAATTTTATATGACATGTGCAAATTTCAGAATTATATGGAATATTGGAGAGGAGTTCAGACTTGGAAGAGATGAGATGTTGACTGGAGGTGAGGCAATTTTAGATAACGCTTAATAGAAAATAGGATATTTATTTAGAGAGGGACAACAAAAAAATATATGATCTAAAATTCCCACATCTAGACCACAGAATGTATAATCTGGGGAGACAAGGACATGAATTTTAAAAAGGTGAGAAGGAACGGAACAAAGTCCGTTTCTCATTCGAATAAGTGAGTAAATTTTTTTTTGGAAAAATGGGGGAATTTTTGAAACCAAGTTTTGATCGGATAGTCCTTTGAATTGAGGCGTAGCAGGCTCTCTTGGATTGACTAGCAATGTTCCAATTCTCCTTCCTAACATTGCTGGATCTATCTTTGATGATAGAAAAAATATCAGGTACGGGAATATGGTTTACGAGGGTCACAGAAGGGTTGGGCGCTCCATGTTTTGCCAAGGCATCAGCAATATCGTTCCTGACTATGCCAACATGTCCAGGAATCCAAATCAGAGTTACAGTTTTTCCAGAGCTTTGAATGGAGGTTATCAGCACTCGAATTAGACATACGAAGTGATCATCAGGATGAAGAAAAGGACTGAATTTAAGTTTTTGGAGGGAACTGAGAGAATCAGAGAGAACAAGAGAATGTTCAAAATTATTTTTTATTATATATTTGTGAGACTCAATTATTGCAATGCATTCGGCAGAAAATATTGCAAATCGGTTTGAAATTGAACAAAATATTCCATCATTTGAATTATTGTGGTAAACTTTAATACATATACCACAGTTAGAAGGGTCTGGAGATTTGGAGCCCTCAGTAAATAAAAGAGAAGAGTTAGGCCATTTAGAATTTGAAGGACTTTTGTTTTATTCATTTATTTATCATCCCTGATGGTCTTTCACGGTTTTATAGTTAACATGATTTAGTGCATTCAGATAACAATTTTTTTTAAAGGTTTAGTTAACCAAAAAACCAACGATATATATATTTTTTTATAAAGCGGAAACGGTATACGAATAGTTCCCGTGAGCACTTAGGCCATAGGCCCACTGTGCGATCTCCCATTTTGCCTAAATCCTTCAACAATAACCCAGTCCCTTTTATAAAGTTCACTAGAGTTGACATTGGATATGTGACTATGTCTTCTGGTTCTACAGTGTGTCTCCCCAGGTATCTGAGCCTAGTTCCCACCAGGGCAGGACATTGGCACCATAAGTGAATTGGAGTCTCTTCATCCTCTTCACATTTTCTACATCTATTGGTGTTTTCCACTCCCAATAGCTGCCTGCATGGGCGTAGCCAGGTTTCGATTTAGGGTGGGGTAAAAAATAAAAATCTAGAGTAGGTACTGAAAAAAGTAGGCTTCTACAACATATTCATGCTTTAGGCTCTATGAATACAAAGAGTATGAACGGAAGAAAGAAAAACCATCTTATGAAGTGCTGTAAATTTGAAAGCACGACTTGGTTGGAACGACCGGCGTAGTGCAGCGGTAAGGCGCTTGACTCGCATTCCGAAAGTCGCGGGATCGAATCCCGGCGTGGCAAATAAATTTTATTTGATTAATTTGTGTATTTCACAATTTATTCATTTAAAATAATATATAGTCTATTTGCGGCAGGTTACAGAGTGGAAGATACTCTCAGTATCGCCTTGGTGTAAGACCACCATTCAGAATTGAAACGTTGCTTGAAATGGCTTCTGCCGAGTTTGGTGACCAGATCTGAATAGCCAGGTACTTCCCCATCTTCCTCTTCCCTATCTCCTTCCCCTCCCCACTGCCTTCAGCCTCACAACATACCCCAATTGGGAATGCCATAGTCCCACTGGCTCCAGACGGGAGCGGTTGGGACTCTTGTGCGGTATTCATGTAAAAAAAAAAAAATCCCAGAGGTCGTGTATTGGCTAGCCAGGGTGGAGCAAGTGCCCCACCGTGGCTACGCCCATGGCTGCCTATCTCCTGAGATGGCAGTGTCCCGTTAGTAGTCCTACCAGTTCCCTCAGCGAGTTTCTGTCCATAACGAGTAGTTTCCTGGTCCATGTGGGATCTGGTTTGTTTATGAGTACTTTGGATTGCCTCATTCCGGGTGCCTTCTCCCATTCATTCCAGTGCAGGGATTTGACCCACGTCTCAATGTGTAATTTGATGTGGCAAGCTGCTACTCCTACGGCCGGCTCGGATACCGCAAGTGGAGCTTTCGTCCCTTTCCTTGCTAGTTCATCAGCCCATAGGTTGCTCTTAATACCCTTATGTCCTGGTATCCACATCAGGGTTATTCATTGATGGTAGTGAGTTCTATAAGAATAATCCTGCATTCCATCACCAGTCTGGAGTCGCATTGGTTACTTTCCAGTGCCATTAGGGCTGCCTGGCTATCAGAACATATGCTTATGTTCTTATTCCTGTACCTGATACGTATATATTCTCCTTTGTGCAGGCCAAGATGGCTTCCATCTCAGCTTGAAACACAGTGCAGTGTGTTACTAGAGGTATACTGAGTTCTGTCTTGGATCCCTGCAGATAGACCCCAGCTCTCGTTCCTTCATCTTGGACCCATTTGTGAACCAGATTAGTTCCTGTTTAAAGGTTGGAACTGGGACCATGTCCCATTCCTCCCTACTGGGGTACATCACACCAAACTGCTGTCTGAAGAAGTATTCTGCTTGTTTGGCATCCTGCTTCATTCCAGTTGTCGGGCTAATTGCCCTCCGTCTTGTTCTGATCTCTGTGTAACTGTGTTTGGGCAACTGACCTCTCCATTGACCTTTGTATTGTAACCCATAGCTTGCCACCATCGCCGCCCCCTCTATTTCTAAGTTTAGTGAGGGTATGTTCAGCAGCACTCCCATGGCTAGTATTGGAGTGGTTCGCATAGCTCCTGTACAAAAAAACTAAAAAAAAATTGACATAATACTTGATAGGTATAAAGGTGCATTTAAGTGTATATTAAAATATATATTTTTTTACATTAACTCCACACAGGAGGCCCTGAGGAAAATAACTTCCCTCAGGGCCTATGTCATCTTTGAAGATGCTGTGTGGAGGGTCTTTTTGAGGAAAGGAAGGAGTGAACGCGGGTCTTGAAGAGACCCATGTTGTAGGAGGGAGGAAACACAGAGGCCATATAAGAAAGAGAAAGAAAAAAAGACTCAGATTTTGAACTGCAGATACAAATAATATTACAATGTAGGTCACTAATAGGTAATTTACAAGTGCATTATAGAGAAAAGAAAAGAAAGAAAAGAGTACTTTTTACTTTTTTGATAAATGAAAGAGTAAATATATGCAGAAGCTCCTATGAGATGCTCCTAAATAATAATTATATTATATTAGGCGAAAATATCACAGGGGTATCTCTTAAAACTTATATTACTTATATTAAAAAAGATGTCAATATACATCACAATATTTGAGATGATTTTGTTTCCAAGAGTATGAAGGCGAGAAATAGGTGCCGGAATGATTGTTGAAAAATTATATATTTTGCCTAGCAGATTTATTTGGTAATTTACAGTTGATGATGTGCAGGAGTTCACATCAGCATGAATAATTTTAAACCAAAAAGTTGCATCAGTAATTTACCTTCTGTTTTCTAGGGTATGTACGAGGTAAAAGTAATGCCTCCCATTTTTTGTACAATAAAATTAGTTAAGTAAAAAAATTAATTTTGCGCTATTCCTCAAACCTTTACCTACAATCTACTGCAATAGTCACTTTCTTCATCAACAGGTGGCAGCACTGCAGTCGCATGCAAAATGGTCAAAATCAATGTTTGTATTAGTCAACAGTTTGTATTCATTCTTGAATGCAGAAGGTGAAACGCCTATCGGCATTTATGAAAGACTGAAAAATGTGTACGGTGAAGAACTGTACAAAAATTGTGACTGGAGACGAAACATGGGTTTTATAGAACCTGAATCAAAGAGGCAGTCAATGGAATGGCACCACACAAACTCTCGCAGGATGAAAAAATTCAAAACTGTGCGATCGGCAGGGGAAGTTATGGCGACGGAAGTTATGTAATTGCATTTTTTAATTTTTGACAATTAAAGGAGAAAAAAAATAGGAGGCATTACTTTTTCACTGACCCTAGTATTTTAGAATGTACGGTTTATGTGTTGATTAGATATCTGTAGTTTGGAGTTAATAAATCGTACAAATGTGTGCCCGGTTTGATAACACTTTCCAGAGGTTGAAGCAGAATTCTCTGTGTCCTTTCCATATTCAAAGGCATAACCGACTTGCTTCTTGTTGATTTACACGGTGGCAAATCGCAGATAGTCACAATAATATTTGGCTGATTTGTATTTTTTAATTATTTTTTTACATTAACTCCACACAGGAGGCCCTGAGGAAAATAATTTCCCTCAGGGCCTATGTCATCTGGGATGCTGTGTGGAGGGTCTTTTTGAGGAGAGGAAGGAATGAACATTGGTCCTGAAGAGACCCATGTTGTAGGAGGGAGGAAACACAGAGGCCGGCAAATCATTCCACAACCGAGCTGTTGAACACAAGAACGAGTCAAAGAAACGACCTGTTCTCATGTGACAGATGTCAACTCTGCACGCATTTGGCGTGTTTCCCGACTATGCACCGGTGCCGAAGGAATCAATGATGCTAGTTCCTCGGAGCATCTTCCATTGTAATACCGATAGAACAAGGATAGCATTCCCACCCGACGCCTGTGCTCTAAAGATTGCAATCCTTCTGTTAAGATGGGAGAATCTATCAAACGGACCGCCCGTTTCTGCACAGGGTCGAGGGTATTTTTCAGGTATTTTGGAGCTCCAGACCAGAGGTGGCTGCCAAATTCAACCGTGGGGCGCACTTGTGATTTGTGCAGGGATAGCAGTTGTGTGCTATTAAAGTATCTACGGGCCCTGTACAGTACGCCCTGTTTTTGGGAGGCTAACTTTACTCTGGCTTCGATGGAGCCCCCATACCTGAGCTGGTCACTTAGGGTTACACCAAGCATATCAATGGAGGGCCTGTTCGGAAGATTGCTTCCGTTAAAAGAGACTAGATTTTCATTTCGATCCCTTTTAGACGTAATCAGACAAGATTGAGTCTTTGAAACATTAAAATCAACGAGATTATTTTTACCCCAAGAGAAAACACTCTCGAGGTAACCGTCCATTCTTTGCTTCAAAGCCCTCCGAGCCGTTGGAGTTTGTGAGCCCTTTGGGGGCTTGTCAAACAAAAAGCTATCATGAACTGTACTGTCATCCGCATAACAGTGAATTGGTGCACATGACAAAAGGTCGTTGATGTGCAACAAAAACAAAGTCGGAAACAGAACCGATCCCTGCGGGACGCCAGCATTTATCGAGTGTGAGGAAGAGGTGAAACCATCGACTACCGTCTGAATCGACCTCTCCCAATGCCGGATCCTCAGCTTTTTCATACGAAAACCGCAGGGAATCGACGGCGGGACAGCACCTTGGTCATCAAACATTTTACCTAATAAGTTAGCCTTTTCGGTGGCGGTGTTTGCTAGTGAGCCGTCAGGTCTAGTAAGAGGCGGCAGACTGGATTTGCAGAAATTGCGACCTATTGAGCCCGCAAGCGACCAGAATTGCCTGCTGCCATGCGGGCATGCAGCCAGCTTTCTGCTGATCTGCTGGTCGTGCTCAAATTTTGATCTATTTATGATTCTCTTGGTTTCCTTTGCCATTTTGTTGTAAGCTGTTCTGTCTTCGGATGTTCTAGATGTGTTGTAGGCTCGGTAAGCCGCGTTTTTTCGTCGCACTGCTTCAGCGCATTGTCGACTGAACCACGGCTTTGAGCCTACACCAGTTTCCTTAACAGTAGATTGATTGACCGAACCAATCTGCTGACCTATAGTGCCACACTTTTCTCTTCAGCCTCTCGTTTGGTGGTCCGAAGTTTACAGGGATTGATGTCGTCACCAGGCAGTAGTCGGCCTAGAAGTAATTGCCCATAGAACAAGTACCTACTTAATAAACATCAATTTTAACCATTCGGTGAGCGGTATAAACATGCGTAGAATCTTACCATACTGGAAAGATTGACGCGTACCCACATTACGTCGAATCTGGAGTTTTCCAGGTTCAACAGTCGCACACAGTTGACATCAGCTCGACTATAGAGACAGACACCTCCTTTAGGTCTGAACTTGCTTGCGAGGGTGAAGCCCGGGCAGTCCAGATAGGAGGCGTCTACAGGCTCGGCTATCTGCGTTTCAGACAGGAATAGTAGGTTGGGGCGTTGAGAAAAAAGGTGATGGTGGAAAGAGTTTAAATTGGTATTCAGGCCGCGAATGTTGGTGTAATTCACCAACATTTTTGGCCTGCGCCGGGGTCTCCTACTACTCGCCGCTGTAATGCAGTTAATTTGTGTTGGTTGTGTTGTCATGATTTTATTGTTCGATTTTTAAAATTTTTACGATAGGGTGTGGGGGGAGGGAGGTCTGGGAAGGAAAAGGTATGAGGGGTGGGTAGGAAGCTGGGGATCAGAGTGTCCAAGAGTGATGAACGAATGAATCCAATCCACCCACTGCGGTGCAAGGCGATGGGTAGGGAGAGTCCGGCTGGAGAGGTCGCCCAATGCACCCCAAACGATACTGCTGGGTCCTCCGGTCACGAACCGGCACAACAGCGGCGGGGTTTTTACACTCGTTGATGGGGCAGCCCACCCTCAGTCGTTAGCCTGAGGGTCGGGCCCCTGTACTACCGAGCGGCCCGGACAGCGGTAACCGGTTGTAAAGGGTCTCCCTCAACCAGCATCTCCCAATCCGGCCCGCCACGCAGAAGGTGGGCCGACGCACCCGCCATCAAGACCTGGACAAACATTACCCCAAGAACCCGGGCACCCCTGCTAAGTCACCAAACGTAGCGAACCACTTGGGGTGACCTGTGGCAGAGGTGTTGGTCATCCAATAAATGGTTCCCAGGTCGGCGGTACACGGGTATGGACCCGCCTACCAAATTGGTATAGCACCGTTTTCGCGAAAAATCACCACAAGGGCGCCGTATAAATAATTATATAATATAATTATTATAATTGGCTTACACTAAGGTTTATAATTAGAGATACTGACTCATAGCTTTAATTTTTAAGAAATGTAGCATTAATTATTGAAAAAATAGCTTTTATAGCTTTAATTTTGCATTTTCACAGTGTTTATAGCTAAATAGGATAACGTCAAGGAATGGGAGACGGCAAGAGGGAAAAAACAATTAAATTGGCAAAATCATTTGAAACATATTTCTTATATTATATATTGATTGAAACTCAACATGGTTCGTTCTGTGATCTGTCAATACAAGATTATAGCGACTAAAAAATCTTTCTGCATCAACACTATTCACAGGGGCCCACAGTCATCAGAGCTGCCTCAACAATTTCTCTGTGAACAATTTTTACAGCTAAGAGTACCTAGCTGAATTATGTCTACATTGACTCCATCCCTCACTTGTTCTACAAGCTGTCTTTGAAAATAGCTGTTACGTTCCAGGAATTTACGGTCATCAACAGATTTGAATGTTGGTGCAAGCCTACTTTTACTTGCTAAAAGAATAGCGTCTGATCGCTGGACATTCTGACCTACAATCGCAGGATTGAACATTTTACCTGCGTGCTCAAGAAATAGATTAGTGCTTGTTAGAAATAGATTAGTGCAGTTGGCGGTTCAGCATATGAGATGCCAGTTTCACATAACTCTTCTGACAATTCTCTCTTATTTGGGTTAAGACAACGTGGTTCTTTACCTCCTGCACAGCCTTTAAGGTTTTGGCAGAGAAAACACCATCACTCAATTTTTTTAAAGTAAAAAAAAAATTCGCTGCTATTTTGCGTTTTAACGTATTTATTGCTAAAAATACCAATTATCGCTTTCATTTTCAAAAATATCGTTAATGCTATGAATCAGTGTCTCTATTTATAATTATAACTAGTGACTTAGAAAAAAAAAATAAACTAGTGACTTACAAAAAAAAAAAAAAAACCCAATAGTTCCGTCCACCACTTCCTCATCTTTAGCACAGAGACAATTCTCATACTTAGGCCCTAAATTGCTCAATCTCATACCTGATGCATGGAAGGCAAAGAGTACTAACATTCTGCGTATGCAGGTAAATAATTGGCTTCTGGTCTTGGGGAGAGCTGAATGCGAGAATATGCTAAACAACATTAATTGAATTGTAATTTTTGTTTTTCTTTACATTTTAATTTATATTGTTATTATATTAGCATTAAAGTAACTGTATTTTTACATAAAGTAAGTTCGAAAATTGCTCAATTCTGCGTGATATTTTTCCTTAAAGGAAAAGTTCCTTCTTTACTTTCAGTTTTTATTTTTCATTTTTCTTGTTTATCTATTAACATTTCTTTAGTTTATTATGTCAACTAAACAATAGTAAAAAAAATGTCGTGGTATAACTGAAAGAATACTAGTTTTATGAATATATATATATATATATATATATATATATATATATATATATATATATGTATTATTTTACCAACAGAATTTCTTCATTCATTTTCATTTTCAAATTCATTTTTCTTGTTTTATCTATTAATATGACTTTAGTTTATTATGTCAGCTAAACAATAGTAAAAAATGTCATGGTATAACTGAAAATATTCTAGAATATGAATATACATATGTATTATTTTACCAACAGAATAGTCAACACTATAACTTACTTTAATTTACATGTAAAAACATTATCATATTGGAATGTCCTAAAACGGGCAATTGCCTAGTTGGACATTTTAAGTTCATTATATTGTATTATGTAATATTTACAAACAAACAATAAATAAACAATAAACAATAAACATCTAAGACTTAAAGCTAGTGACTTATGACCAGTGTTGCCAGGTGTTCGGTATTTTAGCACCGTGTTCGGTGTTCGGTATGATAAAAATACCGAAGCATAGGCGGTTTGGTATTTTTTCTGATTAATTTTTCTCCCTAATAAACGATTCAACTGTCAGATTTGACGCAATCGGTAATTGTTGTTGCGTAGCATCCCTATGTGGTTTGTGCGATGTTGTCGCTTTGTGCACGCCCTCACTGTTTGTGCATGGCTCAAAAGCCATTTCGCAGATTAGTGGTACACATCAGGTGACTACGTACTTGCGTAAATGTGATTATTCAAATAATTTCACTACTTGATTAAAATACTGATACTCAATTATTACTGGTGATAACTGATAACATCTGCCCTGATGATGAAACGTTGGCTAAAGGAGAAGGTAGCGCAACACGGCATAACACCCCAAAAATAAATAACAAAAATACTTTTGGCCGTGAAAATCTGAAATCATATCCAAGCTGTAGGTAAATGTACAAACAAGTAACATACATAGGTAAGTTATTGCTGTGAGATGAAGCAGTTTGAGGATTTATACATAATTATTAAATTTAACACATTTTATACATATTAGACTTTATTCTTTAGTGTTATTAGAGCCAGAAGAACTCAATGAATTAAGGCCCCGTTCTCCCCACAAAAAAAAACCATTTCGGACGAGTCGTGAAATTTACTTTTAACGCATTCGACAGGAGGTGTATCTGCAGCGCGCGGGTCAATAGGAAAGCGCGCGCTTTATTATTACAAAAAGGTCTGGTTTGGAACTTGGCTAATAATTGTCGACAAGGAGTATCATTTCAAAAAATATACGTTCCCAGAGAAATTGATAATATTTGTAGGGCTGCCACAATTTTAAAATACACATAATATTTATGAAAATATCTGTTATTTTCTCAATGTATTACGTTAGATTACCTATAAAGTGTAATGTACACTTGAGGTGACCGTTCACAAAACAAAGCTATATTATTTATTATAACGGAACTACAATTATCATTGTTTCTCTTTAATTTCTCTTATCAATTTGGGAGACGGGACGGGATGGGTACCGCCGCGCCGCCCCGGAAAACATTTTTTGGATAACCAACACCCCTGCCGTAGGTTACCCAAGTGGTTTGCTATGTTTGGTGACTTAGCAGGGGTTCCCGGGTTATGGGATGAGGTATCAATTTAGAAGGCGACCATTGCCGCCCGGCAACCATTCATTGGATAACAGAGGTGTCCGGGTTCATGGGGTGGGCTTATCTATTTATTGGGTACTACTTTTTTTTAAAGAAAAAGAGTCTTTTCGCTCTTTATTTATATCCGGGGGTAAAGTGCACAAACTTCGGGAGGTAATTCTGCACGACAGTACACGTAAAAAAAGATACGAAACTTTTTTCAAAACGTTCTAAGGTAGTTACGGGTAAAAAAGTTTTGTTGTTTGTATGAAAAAAAATAATATTCTTCTGTGGAAAAAAAATTTTGTATAGGGAAAAAATTGAATTTAGAAAAAAGTTATTTGTCTTTTTTACATTCACCATCATGTACCTCCCGAAGTTTATGTAGAAATTTATGAAGTGGCAGCCCTAAAAGCTATCAGCAAACTACAGCTTTGCTAGGATTAGTTAACCGATGGAATCTAAATTATTAAACATTTATAAAAAGGTCAAAGTAATTACTTATAACAATGTAGTTGGTTTTAGTAAACAAGCGAAACTTTTATTTACTTACATTTACGTAACGCATTTTGGTTTTATTATCCAACGAACATCTAATAATAGGTAGCAATAAAATAATACGTATGATGATAATTACATATTTCCTTGTCCGTAACAATTTGGGACGCGGGTAAGGGTACCGACGCCCCGGAAACTATTTATTGGATAACCCCAAGTTGTGCGCTACGTTTGGTGACTTAGCACGGGTGCCCGGGTTTGGATCTTGGTGGCGGATGTGTCTGCCCACCAGCTGCGTGGTAGGCCAGATCGGGAGAGACTGGTTGAGGGAGATCTTGTGACCTCTCAGGCAGAACTCTTTTGGAACATCGCCTTGCACCGCATTGGGAGGGATGGATTCAAAAGTCCGTCCCACCCAAACCCACTGACCCTCAAATTCCTACCCACCCCTATAACCTTATCCTTTCCAGAACTTCATCTCCTTCCTTTCCATTAAAACACCCTCCACACAGCATATCCAAAGATGACATATGCTCTGAGGGAAAAAAATCCTCAGGGCCTGTGTGGAGTTACTGTAAAAAAACAAGGTAATTTTTTAAAGCAGATTTTTGTTAGCAGTTTGATCCGTAAAAATGTATTATTTATTATTATGTCCTATAATTTTAATAAATGAGCAAAATAAAAGCTTTTGTATTCAATGGTCATTTAAAAAAAAACGTAATTTAATTTAAAAAAACTTGCCCGGGAATTTCAGTTTCCGAAGCATTGGAAATAGATTTATTTCCCAAAGTACGCATTCTGTAAAAAATAAAACAATAACTGTCACCTTTGTTATATAATACACAAATAAATTGAAAATTTATTTTTATAATAAATTACATAATAGTAAATAATACGAGTATGTATTATATTAATAAAAACAAAATTTTATTTTTTTCTTCTTACCTTATACATTCCATCATACGTTCTCGATTTTGGAGATAATGTTTACGCTTAGAAATACGACTTTTTTGTTGTTGTCTTACCATTTTCGCAAAATAATATTATTATTTACGTACGTGTATATTAAACAAATCATGAAACGTAGGACTACACGTCTGTGTGGCGAGCTGTCTGGACAGCGAATGACGAATATTTGAAAGGCACATAGGTTACACGCACGTTAGATAGAGATGGCCTGTAAATATTATCTTTAGAATTAAAAAACGTAAGCGCCTGTTGTTAAAATATTTAATTAATCACGGTTTATTGAAAAAAGAGCAAAAATCTCGCGATAATTGTCTTTAGTTTTATTTAAAGAAACGCTGTGAATTTTTTCATACATATAATTTGTAAAATAACTGAAACAAACGTGTTAATAATAATTTTTGGAGCATACTTTGTGATTTTTTTCTATCGAGGGAATTTTATATAATTTGCGTTTCGGCGCGATAAATGTCTAGATATAATCTTCAAAAATAACATATATTTTTTTAAGAGCTTAAAAACTTCAAATGTTTAAGGGAGATTTGTAAGAAATCGGTAGAAATTGGGAGAACCGAGGCTTAAAAATGTTCCAAAGTTTTAATGTTTGGCGCCTGGATAAAAAATATCCGCAATACGCAGAACACCAGTGTATTAAATTGCGCCTAAACAGGAGTTTTTCGGATATGATCTTTTATCCTTTTTATACGTTTTTTCTTCTTGCCACCATTTACATATTATAATATTTAAAATGAATAAATATGAGTATTCACCATAAGTCGTATTTAATTGATGAAGAACCAATATTCTCGCAAATCCGAAATTCAATTAAAGCCTCAAATATTTATTTTCTCATACATTATTAATATTCCAAAAACAACAAATAATAATAAAACAAAATCGTCGATAAAAAATATTAGCGACATGGGTGGTAAAACCATTGATTAAAATTAGTTGATTAATTGTAGAGATAGTGCTAAAGTTGTTTTCAATAAAATTTGAGACTCCCGATTCTAAACGATAAAATGTTATGTTCGTACTTATGAATTGACATGTTTATTTATGAATACATTATTTTATTAGTATACTAGGGAGTTGATATGAGATTAAACTGGCGTTCGAACTCGGGGCGACGGATCTTGCTTTATATCCCTACAAACGGGTAGCCACACCCATACAAAAAAGGCATCGAATGGCACACAATATTCCAGTACATTCCACAACATTCAAGAGTATTTTGGAATATTCCACAATGATCTGGGATGTTCCGGGATGTTCCCGAACGTTCCAGACTATTCTCGAGGCTATAGAGGGCGAAACTTCCAGCCCCTATATCTTCAAAAGCACACCCTTCAGGTAAAAACGGGAACCTTCTTCATGGATGGGGGATAGAGGGCTACCACACCATATAACTCCCTTGATCGTGCCGGGACTCGTTTCTGAGTTTTAGCGGCACGTATGTTTATAAAATGCACGTGTTATCAAAGTACTACCACTTTTTAAAAATTGCAAAAAAAGCAGTAGGTATTGTTTTTTAAGTACATATTTTGATATTATCGACAATGTAAAAACGGCTTCATATATGTTTTTGGCATATTTTCCTATCAGACGTAATATTCCACTCACTTGTAGTAGGTACGCCTTCTTTTATAACATATATTCTTTTTTTTTATAAGAAGGTATATTTATGGTTTCTGTGTCCGCGTAATTTGTTGTTGAATACACAGTTTTGTTGTTCATTCATAAATATTCAAAGACCATAAATAATCTATGGTTGCGGTTTTGGAACCATTGGTTGTAAATATATAATTTTTAAAATTAAAAGTAGTTAAATTACTACATCGTTAATGGCGAAAATATATCATTGAAGAATAAGATAATAATAATAATAATCTGAACGAAAATATGAAACCACAAGACGCAGAAAAACAGAAAAAGATAATGGTCGCAACTGGGACTCGAACCCAGGACCTCTCGTCTATCCGAGACGTGCGTTTATCAATTCCTTTTCAATTTCAATTTCTCTTTTATATTTTCGGTCTTATTATCATTATTATCTTCCTCTTCAATAATATATTACATTGATGGGAATAACCTTCAAAAGTTATAAAAATAGAGTTTTTTTTTATAAAAATTGAATGTATAGGTAAACTTATATTTAAAAAAGTATGTCAATATTTGTGGTGATAATATTTCCAAGAGTATGAAGGCGAGAAATAGGTGCCGGAATGATTGTTGAAAAATTGTATTTTTTGCCTAGCAGATTTATTTGGTACTTTACAGTTGATGAGGTGCAGGAGTTCATACCAGAACGAATAATTTTAAACAAAAAGTCAGTAATTTACCTTCTATTTTCTAGGGTATGTATTTTAAGTGTATTAAGAATGTACGGTTTATCTGTTGATTACGTATCTGTAGTTTGGAGTTAATAAATCGTACAAATTTGCGCTGCACCTGGTTTGATGGCTGACTGTAAAACTGTAAAGAGAGTCAACATGTACCCTGATGCGGATTTTGGTTCTGATCATGTTTCGTTAACTGCCGATATTGTTTTATGCTTAAAACAAATAGAAAGGCCCAACAATTAATAAAAAATGTATATCTCGAAACTCCACAAAGAAGTGGTCAGAAAAAGGGTACTTCAGACTTTGAACGATGATATTAAATTGCTCCCTTATGGGATTATTAATTCCAACGAGCAGTTATCTGCTAATATAATTTGGCATTGGTAAAATTTATTCAAGTAAGCAGTTTTTTTTTTGACACTTTTCACTGTTTATTAAGTACTTACCTACATTTTATATTCAGGAGGACTCAATTATATCAAACTATATCAAACAAATTATATGAAACAACTATAAGAAGTAAAAAATCCCTTTTGTTAGAATTAACCCTTCATTAGTTCGATTCCAATATCAAACAAAAAACCAACATTACCTTTGTTGCAAAACGACGAACCAAAAAAATAAATATTCCAACGAAATAATAATTACGTATTTAACCTTCAATAAAATGCAATGAAAAATGCAAATTTTAACTAAAATCGGCATTGTTTGGTGTCCGGGCTCCGTGGTGCTTTATCTGGACTTTATCTTTTATTCTTTAATAATTGGTCGCCCCTTTGAGATGAGCATTTTATAAAAAAACCGCCGAGATCTTATCTTATAAAGGCTAAATAATTATCGAACCTAAAACATCATTTTGTGGAATTTATTACGGTTTCTGACTATGTACGTTGACAAAATAAGGTAAACTTACATCGTCGGATGTTGATATTAATATTGTATCAAGTTAGAGTTTATGTCTTGTTTTCTTTCAAATGATATTATACGCTTTTCTTGTGTTTAATATTAATACCTGTCTTATATTTAGATTTTTTAGGAGTATTATTCACAATGTATATTTGTTTTTTAATTTTATTTATTTGATAACGGTTTCGACACATTCTTGTCATTCACTAGCAATCTTAAAACTAACTTAAAAATTATTAAAGTAAAGAAATGAATATATATATATTACTAGATGACGGTAGTGGGAGTGGTGATTTGCGGGAGGGGAGAGGATTCAAAATAACATTACATGGAAACATGGTCAACAAAGGTGACTTACAGGTGCAATTATTTCGTTAATTAAAATAATTTTTAATTTATTTTTTTGTTCATTTCTAAGGTTTCTAAAGAAATTAAAATATTAATTGATTTCTGTTTAAGCTTAGTTTTTTCTTTATTAAAGTTATGATCTATCTCCATTATCTCCAATTAATGATTAGCAAACTTGAAATAGTTTTTTTCCGTAAGCAGAGTTCATGTTCCCTGATTCTAGTTTTAAAATTTCAGTTAATGCCCAAGAAATACTAAAAATTATTTCCTTCGTTTAAATATAGCACATAAAATAAATAAATACTACTTTAAAAAAATTATAACATAAAGCAGTAGGTATTGTTTTTTTGCAATGTTTTGTTATATTTTCATACGTAATCTTCCACTCACTTGCTCATTACATTTTCTCCTCTAACGCCCTTCTTCGCCCATCCGCTCTACATCACCAAAAATTTAAGCTTTCCTTTCTGTATCGTGTTCATTAGTATTAAGCTCAAAGAGAGGTCTTTATCAATTTTCCCAAAGCCAACTTATCTATCTACGGAAGAACGGCAGATAAAATCGTCTGACGAAAAAAATATGCTTTTTATTTTATTTATTAAATATGACGGTACAGTTACATGTAGTTATACATTAAATCAAAAATTATTATTGTTATATTTTTCTTCAATGACATTAATGGGAATAACGTTCAAACGTTATAAAAAGAGAGTTTTTCTTATAAAAAATAAAAAATATTATCGTCCCTTCTTGGACGTGTTCCTTTTCACCGCCCGCTCTATCTCCTCCCCCCTTTCTTCACTAATCTCTTGTCACGCCCCCACCCCCACTTCAACAGTTAGTAATATATTATTTTCACCCATTGTTTTGTAATGTCAAGTTAGTATATCTTGCCCTAGGGAAAATAAGGTTATTTCAACTTTTAAACCGTTTTTAGAACGCATGGCAGGTTTTAACTTACGACTGATTCTGCGTTAAGAGTCCCCAAATAATAGTAACACACGGAACAATCAATTTCTGCGAATTTTTCAGGATTTGGTATGCAACTCAAAAGTAAAGCTTTACTTGGTACACGATGAATCTGCAACTCGTTATTTATTTTATTGTTGTATTCTGAACACAAAACCAATTTGTATGCGGTGAATTAAAACTACACTCAGAACAAGAGAATGGTTTTTCTTTGATTCTGGGATTAAATAAATAGTCTGCAACTAGAATTTTAAAATTGCACATCGAATAAGAGAATGTTTTCTTTCGAAATGTGTCAGCAGATGAATCCACAACTGGAAATTTACATTCTCAACACAAAACTGGTTTAAATTAAGTCTATAAGCGGCGAATTAAAAGTACACTCCGAACATGAAAATGGTTTTTCATTGTTTCTGGCAGCACGTACTGATTTAGAATTTTATAATTGCACTTCGAATAATATAATATTTGCCTTCGAATTGTGTCAGCAGATGATTCCACAATTGGAATTTTGTATTCTGAAAAATGGTTTAACCCTTCGAATAATAAGAAAAAATATCTAGTGTCTGACCGAAACCTAAACTGAATCTTCGGTATCTGTCTCAGTTTCGGTTTCGGCCAAAATGTTGGGATTTATTTTAAGGATATCTAGTGATTTCAACTATGTCAAAACTGTAAAAACATTATATATGTCACTCGTAAGGAGTCATTTAGAATACAATTCCACGGTTTGGTCCCCAAATTATGAGGTTCATTCACATGCGATTGAAAGAATCCAAAATAAATTTTTAAGATATGTGAATTTTAAAATGGGCATTCCTAGTGAATGCCTAAATTACGATAACGTACTTTGTTCATTAAATTTAATAAAATTATCTGATCGTAGAATCATTTCCGATTTAACCTGTTTGTATAAAATCATAAATTCAATGTTTGATACCCCTGATTTATTATATGTAATTTCTTTTCATACTCCAGGCAGGTCAGTCACAAGACAGTACCTACCATATTATTGTAGCAATTCTAAGTCAACAAGTCAATATTATACTCCTATGCGACGGATTCAACAGCTTGGAAACAAATACTCCGATGTTGTTGATATATTTAGTACATCAATTTTATTATATAAGCATACCTTATTGAAGTTTTTTTCATCAAATAGGGGAATATTTTGCTAAAGCTATTAAAATTGACTAACACATTGACAGTATTTTGTTGGCTGAAAGAAAAAAAAACTATTTCGGATTTTTTGTATTTTGTACCTACATCCTGTTTGGTTCAAATTCAATACCTAATATTTTTACTTTGTATTTATTTTTGTGCAAGTATTTTAAGCAGTAGTTTCCTGCACTATTTATAAGTATAATTTCGATAATATTGTTATATATATGTATGTAAAAGCCTAAATAGGCGTAAATAAATAAATAAATAACCAAACTATAAAAAGTGTAAAATAAATAAACATGTCTTTCAAAAAATTTACAAACTATTTATATGTACATATATTATATGTATACCATATATATATATTTTTTTCCTCTGAATAATCTATGTAAAATTACCATTAAAATGTAAAAAAAAAGAAAAAAAAACTTTCTACTACAACACATAAATACTAGTACTTGTCACACTTAATCATAAACACGTAAACACCTCAGCACAGGTTCTCCTAGTGAGGTGTTCACGAAACATACAATATTACCAACCAACAGTTTCACCTCCTCAAACCTACCTTGCACCCAACATAATGAAATGTAATATTAATACTTATGTAAAAATGTTTTCAAAATATATTACATATGTAAAAATGTTAACAGTAAGGTGTAAACTGTAATATATAGATATAAATAAATAAATAAAATAAAATAAATCTCGCCGGACCGGCCGGTGAACTCCGCTGACGATGGCGGGTGACACACGAGCCAAGAACTCACCCAAAGTCAGCCGACAAAATAGTAATTATTAAATAATTTTTCCGACGTACTTATTTGAACATTTTTGTTTCTAAATATTAAAATTTTGATAATGAAAGGTAAATTGTCCCAAAAATACACACCTGCGAATATTCGAACTAAAGTACTTAAAATAGAATAAACAAAAAAATTTATAGCTATAAAAACATAATTATTGACATTTATAATACACTGCTTTTTCCCGCGGCTTCGCTCGCATGGCATTAGGGGATTCCCACTCCGCCTCCTCCACCTTCCCTCCCCCCACTCCACTTCCCCCATCAACCCCCCTCCCCCTCCACCAACCCCTCCCCCCACCCCTCCCCCCTCCACATTCCCTCTTCCCACTCACCACCTTCCTCCACCCCTCCCCCTTCCCCTTCCTTCCCTCCCTCCTCTCCCTCCCAACTCCACCACCTCCACCTTCCCTCACTCCACTCCACTCCCCCCATCAACCCCCTCCCCCTACCCCTTCACCCATCCCTCCCCTCACCCCATACCTCTCCACATTCCCTCTCCCCACACCACTCCCCCATCTACCACCTTCCCCCACCCCCTGCCCCTCCCCACACCCTTCTCCATCCTTCCCCTTTCCCCTTCCTTCCCTCCGCCCTCTCCCTCCCTTAACCCCCCCCCCCTTCTCCCCCTCCCCTGTCCACCTCCACCAACACTCTCCCAACACCCCCTCCCCTCCTTCCCACTCTCCCCTCTCACCTCTCGCATTCCACACATTCATTCTCTCATGCCACCTATTATAATTTTTTATACAAATTTCATAATGTCAGAACTCAACGGTAGTTTTATACAAAATAAAGAACAAAAAAAAATTATCCAATTTGGTGCAGTCGTTCGGGTTTACGCGTATTGCGCATATATACATTTCGGTGATTCATTTTTAGAGATAGTTTTTATGCACGACGCCAACAAAGTACTCTTTTTAGGGTGAATTACCTAATAATAAAAAAAACACCTTTTCCATGGCGACAATTGGTTTGCTTTTTTTTGACGTTTGCAATAAATCGATTTTGTTAGGGACAGAAAACGTATGATAAATAATTTCATAACGCCAGAGATTATTCATAACGCCAGAGCTTACCATTATATCTAGCCCATAGTTCTCGCAAATAATGTAGCTTTCTATTAGTGAAAGAATTTTTAAAATCCATTCAGTAGTTTTTGCGTGAAAGAGTAACAAACATACATCCATACAAACTTTCGTCTTTATAATATTAGTAGGATAATAAAAGAAAGTATCGTAGAACATTTTCAAATAATTATTATACATTAAAAAGAAAAATAACTTACTTTACTGAAATTTATTTTTCTTTATTATTAAATTAAAGCTTGAACAACGAATCAGATAGTCAAACATACAAATACATAAATAAAAAATGTAAATAACATTTATTACTCACCTCGCTAGTCACTCGTGGTCCAGCAATGAATGAAACTTTCTTAGAATTGTCAATCTTATCACATCTTCCACGGGCCTCTCTCAATCATTCTCATTGCAAATTAATCATAAGCAATCGAAGCCCCAAACAAAATACGAGGAATTCTTTCAATTCACTACGTACGGTTTTGCCAGTCACTACAGTGATCAAGATGACATTATTATGTATTCATTTAAAGAAATGGGATTCCCCGGCTTCGTCACAGAATAAGTTATGAAAAATTCTGTGCTCATTTCAATCGGTCCGAATCGTAGGGGCGACAAAAATATGAAATGAAATAGTTTAAATTTTTACAAGATAATATTATTATTTATGGTACCCCTGCCCCCCCACGCTACGCCACTGTGTAAGGTTAAGAGCGTCCGAAAATCCACATTTCGTCGAAAGTTGTTCTTACGATCGTACAGGGCGGTTCCAATGAGAAAGACTAATTATTCTCCGTACCAACTTTTTAAAATTATAACTCAATATCGATTTTATTTCATTCCAAATTTGATTTAATTTATACCTACATCCAAAATTGCTGAAAGGCACGATGATAAAACTATTAAAATTATTTACTTTTTGTAATTATTTTTGATTATAAGTAGGTATTTATCATTTTTCAATAATGTCTAAGTTAAATAAGAATGTAAAAAAAATCTAAAATATATTAGTTTGAACCTAAGTGGGCAAATAAATACACAAACGGACCAATTTTCGTCAAGAAACACATGTACGTATATATTTTTTAATGATTTTATTTAAACTAAAATTAAAATTCTGAAACATGCGTTTCCCAGATAATGTATTGATTTATCTCCAAAACGAGCTTGAAAAAATCATTTTTCATATATTTGGATTTTAATTGTGTAATTTCTACTATTAAAGAAATTCTAAAAATAATAGTACTTTATCAATATTAAATAGTCATAAATACATTGGGAATTCATCTGTCAAATATTGGTTTATAAATGTGAAAATTCTGATTACGCAATTGTAAATATTCTCTAAAATGGCCTGGAAAGAATCTCCTACTTGTGATCTCACTAAAGAAAACACTCGTAGAACATTAATAAATGACTTTAAAAAAAATTGACTTTCCAAAAAAAATCACGTCTTTGCGATTCTTTTAAAAATATAAAGAAACCATCCCTTAATTATATACAATTCTTAATGTTCTCAAAAGTTGTCTTGACAGAAGCAAATTCCCGTGATATCTTGAACGAAGCCATTCCTTTGTTAAGAATATTATGAACTAAATATACAATTTGGCTGTCCTGAAACGGGTACTTTTCCCAGTTGGACAGACAAAGTATCACATTGTAATGTTTTGTAATTGCACATGTAATTAAATAAATAAATAAATAAAAATAAATAAATTTTACGGCATGATTATATGATTTGAAATGGGTGTGGTATAATACAAAATCTCTTTTGAAAATTGAACAAATCTGCCAACGACCTATGGTATAACCTTATTACACTAAAAAGAAACATTTTTTCTCAAAACTTAAAACATTCGTTTTCTATACGTTTTTGAGATTTTCACGGCCAAAAGTATTTTCGTTATTTGTTTTTGGGGTGTTATGCCGTGTTGCGCTACCTCCTTCTTTAGTCAACGTTTTGGATAGCGTTGCAGTGTCCATCATCAGGGAAGCTCGGGCAGATCCGGTAGATGTGTGATCTGCCGGATTTGCCCTGATGATGGACGCAGCAAAGCTATCCGAAACGTTGGCTAAAGAAGGAGGTAGCGCAACACGGCATAACACCCAAAAACAAATAACGGAAATGCGTTTCCTAGATAAAAGAACAATCTTTCGAAATCAATTTATAATTTTTTGTGGAAAAGAGTCAATACGTCTAAAATCTGATTTAAAAATGACATTTTTTGGTTAACCCGCGCCATTTCAACGGGGTTAGATAAGCAATTAAAATAAGATTATTAATAATAATTATAACGAGTCATTTAGGTTGAAATCCTTATAATGGTGGGGAGACCTCTTGACAGGAGCGAAGTATCTTATCTGGCTTAATGACTACCTATGGTTCCCAACGAATTGAATGCCATCCAAACCAACAGCAGAGTATCTCACAATGGTGATATTGCAATATTTATTTTTGGAGCTCGTACTTGGATATGCACTCCAACAGATAGGGTTTTATATAAGTTCCTGACAGTTCCGGGTAGTTTTTCTTCAAATACTTGGCGACCCACAATACCCGTCCAGGCCGGCGCTGACTGCCTCAGGTCCCGCCGCCGCGCCGTCGATCAACATGCGCGTCACACAACACACAGTCGGCCGTATCTCCCATCTGAGCTCTGACCACATTTTTTGGTAATATTCCTTTAAAGCCAGCAGTGTATTTCTGGGAACCGTACAGTATTGATCAAAAATAATCACGTTGATTGGAGGCCCGACAGCGGACAGGGCTCCTGTTTCTTCATTATAAGTACCCACTATTATTATTATGTGCAAGAGGGCACGAGATATGTGCCTGGACTTCTAGCTGTGGCGACTTGCGACAGGGCTGCTTTTACATATATTCATTTTTAGGCCCCTGATTGAACTCTTACCAAATCGTGTTATTGTATCACTTGGTATCTGATAAATAAATAACTAATTCTTAAGAACAAAACACTTTTAGCCTTAATAATAATAATATTTGGATGATTTATAAAGCGCCGTTTTTGTGAAAAATCACCCCAAGGGCGCTGTACAAACTTATAACACATTTGTAAAATCTAAAAAAAATACAAGCTAGCCAAACAATTAAAAACAACTTATGGCTAAAAATTGCATCCACCGCACCGGTTCATTGATCACAGATACGAAATCATATGTACAATGTTTTGACCAATGAACGCGATGCTGCCTAAAATGAATGAAAACAGGACCATAATTACCTGGGAGGTTGCTTGAAATTAACACTGTATATTGTATAGCCTTACTAATAATAAACGTCGTGAATATTTCATACAATTGATAAACAATCGTGTACGTGAAAATCTTACCAATAGAAACGAAAAATGGAAATCAAACACTTCATGGAAAGATATTAATTCAGATTTAGACAGACAAAAAGCGTTATATATAATTGTATAAATAAATTTCTCATTGAATTTCGCAATATTTCCAAGAAATTTTAAAAGTGTTGTGTATTGCTTTTTGAAGTTGCTGTAAAAAAGGTGCCGCTATCCGAATTTCTTACATATCTCCCTTAAACATTTGAAGTTTTTAAGCTCTTAAAAAATAGATGTTATTTTTAAAATTAACGGTTAACGGTTGGGAAAATTTGTTTTGGTAAGGAAGGCTGTTTGTCTTTATTTAGACTAGAAATTCTTATAATCTCTCTGTTAACTTTAATGTCAATAAGGAACTCCAGTGAAAAATATTATGGCTTTAAAAAAATATGTTCATATGGACCAATAAACGCTGATTCTGAATATATAAGTTTTACTTAATAATATTTTTATTTGTTTATTTTTTATTTTTTTTCATCCTTTATTTTTTCCCATTATACATTACAAAAGAAATTTTTACACATTATTTGAAAATATATTACATAACACAAGGTAAAATTAAAGTAAAAAAGTAAAAAATAGATATATGACAAAAGAAGATAATGGGAACCCACTAAGGAACTGCCTGTGCGTGGGTAATATTAACTATAAAGTGCTAAATTACACCAATAAGTTGGCGGTATAAGTAAAAAATGTAATTTTCCAAGTGAAAGTTTAAAAATATAGTGACACATACAGGTAAATTGATTTTTTTGTTACGCTTTCAAGAAGATAAGCTAAGTAAGTCTTGAAGTTACAGTAGAATTGTAAAAATGAATCATAAAGGTTTACATAGTTTATAAAAAAAGTGTTTCAACATCTGCATCATTTAGCCATAATTTTAATTCTTTTATGTAAAGTGATATTTTATCTGTCATTTGAATGTGTTTTGGTAGAAGATTAAATGTACGAGGACCAATAAAACTGCCATGTGTTTGCATTAATTTGGTTTTGATTTGGGGAACTTGAAACACATTATTAGTCCTTTGGCTAATTCTATTTTCGTTTTTTACGAAACAATTTTTGTTTTTAAATACATATTTCATTGTTTGCAATATAAATAATTTACGGATATTGAATATTTTTGTCTCTTTGAATAATATCTCAGTCGGGAATGTTTTAATTCTATTATACATAATTTTAATGATGCGCTTTTGAGCAATTTGTAAAGGCTTAATAAATGCATCAAGCGCACCACCCCATCCTACAATGCCGTAGATTATTGAAGATTGTACCAGGGAAAAATAGATCATTTTCAATTTGTCAAGATTGAGTACTTCCTTAAGTCTGTAAAAAATATATGTTAGATATCTTAATATCGAGATGGTTTTATCTATTTGTGATTTCCAGTTAAGATGTGTATCAATAGACATACCTAAATATTTAATATTTTCTACTTCGATGAGTTCATTGCAAAGTGAACATGTTTCTTGATTGCAACTTGCGTTGTGGATTCTAATTTTTAGGTTATCATGTGGTTTGTTTTTAATGTTTTTATAAAAAGTTAAATAAAATGTTTTGCTATAGTTTAAGATGAGTTTGTTACATTTTAACCATGTTGAAACAAGTGCAATACATTCGTTTGCCTTAGAAAATGTTTCAATCCCAGAATTTCCGTTTACTATATTATTGCCGTGTCATCGGCGTAAGAAATAATTTGTCCAGGGGTTACAAAATTACATAAATCGTTTATATACATCAAAAATAGAATCGGGCCAAGTACAGTTCCTTGCGGAACTCCATTTTTTATCTGTGCTTCTGAACTATACATATTCCCAATTTTCGTTTTTTGTGTTCTGTCTTTAAGATAGTTGGTGAGTATTTTTGGTGTGTGATTTTTAAAACCTAGTTGTGATATTTTTTTTATGAGTATGTTATGATTTACAGTGTCGAAAGCCTTTCTTAAATCAGAGTTATTAAACGCACGAGTTTATAAAAAAAATATTAAAAAGTCAATTTTTAATCGGGTCTTAAAAATACAGCGTCAAGTTGGCATTACTGAAATGGTTAGTGGTGACGTCACTGTTCCTCGTGTCATGACTTCACCGTAAAGTCATTGGATGGGAAATATACGGGAATGTAGGAATGACACAAGCCATCGTATTAATTTATTCGTTTATTTACATATCTACTGTTTATAGAGATTTAGTTGTTGTGTTTATTGAAACATTATTTAGGCCTAAATAATTCAGTATCAAAAATAGAGGTATCTCTATTAATTAAAACATTGAAGAACTTTAAATTGTACGAAAAAAACCGTATAAATATACTATATCATAATGCTACCTACTGCTCCACGGCCCAAACAAAATGGCCGCAATCGATTAGCTGATATCGTTTGCCTACACTTTTGTGGGTGATTCTTCGTTTTTGATAATATTGATTTTAAAAGCTAAAAAATAGTAATTTTTATACCACTCTCCCGTAATAATATTCAAAAATATAATAATATAATAAATATAATATAATGAATAAATAATTCCACCTAAATAATGTTTTAACTTATCGAATAGTATCATCTTTCTTTCGTATAATTATCATACAAAATGACAACACCTGTTGAAAATAAAAATAACTTTTCAGGAGTCGATGACGTCACGCGATTCAATACACATGCGGTGGTTTTTGGGGGATCTTGAAAAATGAAAACTTTGACAATTATTTTAACTATTAAAACTAACTCTAAAAAAAATATATACGCAGTTATTTAAGTTAGAAGGTCATTATTCAATTAAAAAAATAGACTGGAGTTCTCTATTGAAAACCTTATTGATAACTCACCTCGGCTCTGAACTGGAGAGGCGAACCTGTACACTAAAGACATCTCTTGGAGAACTTAACTCTATGAGCTAATAGCAAATGAGCCTTCTTTGCTACGTAACTCGTCGCGTCTTTCTGACAAGTTCGCATTATGTATTTTTTTGTGTACGTAAGATATTCAATGTTGGGTATACATAACACTACTAATTTGCACCTGCGAACATTTTAAAATTATCTAAATAAATGTACTTAATCTCATTATCACAAAAGATTGTCAAAATTAAGACGATTCATCATTTAAAAAAAAATCTTTAATCCCCTTCAACAGAAGCAATTTTCCCAAGAAGCGTTTACTTGATAGGGTGTAACAATAAAATATCTGTTCAGGCAAGGGGCCTACGTTGAGGTCAGAATTCGGTTAGCCTTAGGTGGGCATACTGCGCAGCGTCCGCAGATTCTAATAATGCTGTAAAGTACTGTACATTTTCCAAATGCTCCCTACAACTGAGTTTATCTAGAATCCCTGTGTAGGTACATGAAAATTCCATTGACCGTTTATCAACGCACTGATGTACCGACAATTTTGTAACGCGAATGATTGGGTGGAATGGATTGTTCGTTCTACGGGTAATTTTACCAGCACCAGTGCACACATTGGAGACATGTGAAACATTCGTAACTATACGCTTGAAATTTTTTTTGCACGAGAACAGCTCGTTTTTACTTGAATTTTACGTTCGACTTGAATGACTCAGACTTTTATTTTCTTCCTCGCACAATACGCGTCTTTAAAATCCATGCTCGCTCCTTCCTGTTGTTGAAAATTTTCTCTATGCTTTCTGATAATATGAAACTAAATTACCAATGTGATGTTAAATGTTAAAGCTAAATCATATATTTTTTACTTTAGCTCCACACAGTACAGGCAGGAGGTCATAGGAAAATAATTCCCCTCAGGGCCTATGTCATCTTCGGGGATGCTGTGTGGAGGATCTTTTTAGGAAAGAAAGGAGAAGAAGTTCTCGGGAGGAAAAGAGTATTAGGGGTGGGTAGGAATCTGGGGGTCAATGTGTTCAGGAGTGACGGACGTACGAATCCATCCCTCGCACTGCGGTGCAAGGTGATGTTCCGAGAGAGTATGGCTGGAGAAGTCAAAGGGACTCCATCAACCATTCTCTCCCAACCTCCCAACCTCACCCCATGTGTTTTCTCTTGGGGTAAAAATAATCTCGTTGAATTTAATGTTTCAAAGACCCAATCTTGTCTGATTACGTCTAAAAGGGATCGAAATGAAAATCTAGTCTCCTTCAACGGAAGCAATCTTCCGAACAGGCCCTCCATCGATATGCGTGGTGTAACTCTAAGTGACCAGATCAGATATGGGGACTCCATCGAAGCTAGAGTAAAGTTAGTAAAGTAGTCCGCAGATACTTTAATAGTACACAACTGCTAACCCTGTACAAATCACAAGTGCGCCCCACGGTTGAATTTGGCCGCCATCTCTGGTCTGGAGCTCCAAAATACCTGAAAAATACCCTCGACTCTGTGCAGCAACGAGCGGTCCGTTTGATAGATTCGAGACGCATTGCATTCTTTAGAGCACAGGCGTCGGGTGGTAATGCTATCCTTGATCTACCGGTATTACAATGGGAGATGCTCTGAGGAACTAGCGTCATTGATCCCTTCGGCACCGGTGCATATTCGGGAAACAGCCAAAAGCGTGCCCAACGTTTGTCCACGGTTGACATTTGTCACAGAAAACGGGTCGCTTCTTCGACTCGTTCTTGTGTTCAACAGCTCGGCTGTGGAATGATTTGCCGGCCTCTGTGTTTCCGCTTTCCTACAAAAAGGGTCTCTTCAAGACCAATGTTCATTCGTTCCTCTCTTCAAAAAGACCCTCCACATAGCATCTCAGAAGACATAGGCCCTGAGGGGAATTATTTTCCACCGGGCCTCCTGTGTGGAGTTAATGGAAAAAAAACCTACAACTGTTTTAAATGTACCATAAGCAACAATTATCTTCGTGTATATTTTTTATTACTTGTTTGTTTAATATATTTAAGTTAATTTTTATCAGAAATATAGACCACTAGATTGTTAGAAATCATGTTTATTTTATTTATTTTATTTTTATTTTATATTTTATTAACGCCCTACTGGGCTTTTACAAGAAAAGAACCAAATATATAATGAACAATATTAATTACATGTATTACATAAATAATAAAACAGAATAAATATGAATGCAATCGACTCGTTAGGTAAAGAATATTACAACATAAAAAAGAAATTAAATGAGATAGTACAAGTTGTACTTACAAAAAACTAAAACAATTCAGCTTTAAATATTTATGCATATTAAATAAGACCTGACATAGAACAAAGTGTAAATAGAACTGCAAAAATATTATAAAGTAAGTATACATTTTACTGGTGAGGTTTAGATGAGAAAATATTTTATGAGAAAAACAAAAAAAATAATAAAAGTTAATTATTAGCAGATAGAATCGAGATTAGTTGATTTTTGAAACATTCAAAACTGTCAATACTAAATATATCTATAGATTCGCAGTATTTATTCGCAAGGTTATGGATTCTTGGTATTGGTGAGTATATAGAGTAATTAGTGTTGAGTTTATTGTTGCATTTAAAAGTATCTTTACTACGAGTTTGTCTAGCGGGTATGCTAATGCAAATTATTTCCAACAAATTAGGGCTGTCAATTAAAGATTTTATAATTTTTTATAAAAATAATAAATCAATTAACACTCTTCTATCTGATAATTTAAGAAGTCTGGTTTCAGCGCGTAAGTAATTATAATTTATAAATTCGATTGGTATTTTCATTTTAAAATTGATGTACCTTTAACATTTTAAATTTGTTTTGTACCTTTTCCAATGATTGAGAATGAACATTGTAGTATGGTTTAGTTTGGAATGCTAGTGGAAAATGGGGTAAAATATACTTTATTTTTTATTTAAGCTTTTGAAACTGCCCGGGTTACGGGTTGCCTCGATTGTAGTTGTTAGTTAGTGTCGTCTCACATAGACTCTCAATAGATTGCAATAATACATTTCGTCACACACTAACTTCATGTAGAAATTTCAGAAAATACAGAAATGAAGAAAAATGTAGAAAGTAACTAAGAAAATAATTAAACATACCCCAGAAAATAATTAAACATCCTCCAGAAAATAATTAAACATACCTTTTTCGGTTTTCGGTGGGTGGGTGCGTGCGTGATTTAAAATTGTATTCCTACATAGTGCGCAAAATTGGAACTTAGAAGTATAAACCATATCAGACAGGCGATGAAGTAGGCGATGATCACGCTGCTGGTGGGCAGACGCAAACATCATTTCACGTCGAATAGATTAATAACACTTGGTCGTTGTGAACTGTTGTGTTATTCGTCGATGGTCTACAGTCGTGCTCGGGAACTATGACAAGTTACCGAATTATTGATAAAACCTGTGACAGTGCTAGATTTAGTACCTATCCTGGAAGGTTTTCTCGTTTCAGGACAGTCAAATTAAAATTCATTATGATATATTTTTTTAAAGTTTTTAAATGAAATTTAAATATTCCCGGCTTACGAATAAATTGATACAGTATTTCCTTTTAATTTTTGTTATAACTTAATTAGTAAAACCTCATATTGTAATATTTAATCACAGAGGACAATATTAGCCTCTACTTAATTTTAATTTGACTGTCCTGAAACAAGAAAATCATCCAAAATTTTTTTTTTATTTGGTTTTTTTCAACATTTTTCTATTGACGAAAAAAAAATCGATGTTGCTTATTAGCAGTTAACAAGGACGTTCGCATGCCTACAACATACTTGTACAACATTTTTTATTATTAAGGTGATACTCAAAAGAATTCATAATTTAACATAGGTATCTAACAATCTAACATAATCTAACAATCACACATAAAATATAATAATTATTTTGGGGAATAATACTTTATACAAGTTATGCTTTAAAATATTGAGATGAATTAATTATTTGCGTCCGTACACACGTAATATGAATACGAACAAATAATCCATGAACAAACTCAAATTTTTCAAGAAAGGCTAACAAATACAATAATATTGGATTGAATCACCGATACACCATTGCATTTGTTAGCTTTTATTGAAAGATTTGGGTGGACAAAACTATATATTCGTATTCATTTTAGTATTTAAAAGCATAACTTAAATAAACTCGCGCCATCTATGAAAGAGTAGGTATGTTATAAATTCTTATTATTTTTAATTGATAAACTAATGTTTAAGACAAGATTTTTATGCACAGCACAAAGGGTAACAATTATTATAAGTAATAATTATTAGCCTGAAACACTCATCTACATTGAAAAATTCTCCCGAGAAAAGATACATGCCGCCGACGTGACGTAGCTCAATGATAGAGCATTTGACCGGAAATCAGAAGGACGCGGGTTCGTGTCCCGTCGGCGGCATGTTTCTTTTCTCGGGAGATTTTTTCAATGTAATCGTAGATGAGTGTTTCAGGCTAATAATTTTTACTTATAAGAATTATAAATTCTTTTGAGTATCACATTAATAAGTACTAAATTTACTTACCTATTAAATTACATCTATGAATCTAATACATTTTACTGTCCAATGCTTTCTTTGCCTCTTTTACACATTTGCATATTACGGAAACTTAAGTTTAGCTAACATTAAGTAAAAAATAACTAGTACGGTCTCTCTCTTTCTGGTTTCAGTCGTGGGATTGGTTTGCAGCAATTTCATCTATTCGTCTCTTCCACTCTTCCCTGTCTTGTGCGGCTTTTTTGAAGTCTGCATATGATAAGCAGCGCACATCCACCAGCAGGTCCTTCAGCGTCCTCGGCGTGGGCGTCCCCTAGAATTCGTCCCCTCAGTCATACCCTCCATTATGGCATGCAAGAGGCCTTCTTGTCTTATTACATGGCCGATCCATCTTGCACGCCTTTCGGACAAGGTCCTGAGTAGGTGCCTTCCTCCTTCGATTCTTTGGAGAACTTCCTCATTTGTAATGTGGTCTCTCCAGGAAGTTCCTAATAGTCTTCTATAGGACCACATCTCAAAAGCCTCTAGTCTCCATTTATCTCTTTCGGATAGGCACAATGTTTCACAGCCGTACATCAAGATACTCCAAACATAGGTCTTGATGAGGAGTATTCTCAGTTTTAGGTCTATATTAGTCCATTCTATTATTTTCTATTACGGTTACTAGTACGGTAAAAAACGCAAATTCCACCTACCTTCCTGGAAGACTAAGGTGGTAAATTGTTATTATGTATTATTCTTGGTTGAATAATTAAAGTTTTTATTTTTTCCATATTTGTTATTGTGTACGGTATCTATTAGTTTAAGCATCCCATAAATTGCCTCTCGGCTCTTGTGATGGCTTCGGCAATTTAGTGACAGTCGGCCGTCACAATAGAGATAGCGTCCTGCAGTCTACCGCAGTGGAAAAAGACGTCGACCCTGATCGGATTTCTAAAAGGTTTACTAGGAAAAACATTTTTGTTATTTAGTTGATATGTTGATCGTTTGCATGATATGACAGCCATGTGATACGGTTTAAATGATATTGTTTTAGGAATTTAAAGGCATTTAAAAAAGTGATAAATATGGTGATTGTAGTGCCGAGGAAAAAACTAATTAAGAGCGTTTAACCAGCCAGCGATATCAATTTTATCATTTTAACCATATCGATTTTATTTCATTCCAAATTTGCTCTTATTTATACCTACATCCAAAAATACTGAAAGGCGTGATGATAAAACTATTAAAATAATGTACTTTTTGTAATTATTTTTTGATTATAAGTATTTATCATTTTTAAATAATGTCTAAGTTAAATAAGAATGTTAAAAAAATCTGATATATATATTAGTTTGTAAGAGCTGCTATATAGCCATTGCTATTCTCTTTTCTCGGGTAAACAGGTTGCGACATACAATGAAACTCGGGGAATAGATAACAAGTGTTTATTGTACATTTCTTATGGGGTTAATACACAACAAGGAATACGGTTTAAGACCTAAGGATCGGCTTAAGGAACCGGATCTTGAAGCTTGACTCGAATGGCTCAGGGAGAAAGAATAAGTAAACCTGTATCGTAGGGCGGGCGGGATCAGGAGGCAGCGGAGGCCTAACAAGGCAGGCTGGCTCGACCGGGGGGGTCCGTGCTCTTCAGGAGGGTCAGGAGGCAGCGGAGGCCTAACAAGGCAGGCTGGCTCGACCGGGGGGTCCGTGCTCACAGCTACGCTTCTTCCGAAGGCCTATCTTCACTCGGGTCGGGTATATGAATTATCACGACGGAACTTAGCGGCGGCGTGGGTGCTATTTAATGCGCCATAACACGTTTCATCTGGATATCTTGCGATATTCACGGCGGGAGGCTACTCACGACAATAGTTATAGATCGTTACACAATATCAACTTCTGTAGCGGAACTTAGCCATTTTGTTTGCGGCACGCGTCGCGAAGTTATGAGCTACGGCGTCTCGTGAATGACAGCCGTGCGTGACTAGGTGTGGGACTCAACTGCCGGACGAGGGGAAACCAAGAGGGCTGGGTGCTCCCGCGCTGTTGTTTTTATACCTATTCCCGCTTTGTTGCAGCTCTGTCTGCGCATGCGCGACTTATTTATTTATTAACTGTATAGCTCCATACGTTTTGTTTGCAATCTTTGTGCTAACATAACAGAGCGCAAATAAATATACAAACGGACTATTTTTTAATGATTTTATTTAAACTAAAATTAAAACTCTAAAACATGCAATACCCAGATAATGTATTGATTTATTTTACTGCATGATTACATGATTTGAAATGGGTGTGGTGTAATACAAAATCTTTTTTGAAAATTTAACAAATCTGCCAACGACCTATGGTATAACCTTATTATACTAAAAATAAACACTTTTTTTAATTTAAAACATGCGAATGCTAGACAAATATCCATTTATAATTTTTTGTGGAAAAAAGTCAATAGTTTAAAATCTGATTTAAAAATGACATTTTTCTGGTTTTCTCTGGTACTTAAGAATTGTAAATGCAAAAATAATAGGGAAAAAGAAGACTTGGTTTGTTTTGAACCATAACGTATTTCAGAATTCGTTTAAACGCGTGTATCTACTCGTAAACCGACTTTTAACAGAAAAGGATGAGAAATTAGGTTTGTTGTTTTTTCAGATTGGCGGCTTGCGAAAGAAATAACAATTTTCAGACAATTTTCTGTGCTACAATGTTGAAAAGTGAGTTTACGTCATGTTTTGAAATGGTGCTTATTTTTTAAGTAAAACTTCTTTATGCACGCTTGACTTGGGGAGTAAGCTGGTGAATGCGTGACGAGCGGGTTACGAAAAGCGAGGCGAACGGTGGTTGAGAGGGAGATATAAGCTAGTGAAGATAGAAAGAGAGGGAGTTACTTTTCGTATATTACTGTAGTGGCAAGAGAGAGAGGTGCGAGCACACATTTTCTTTCTCTCTTTCTCTCATAGCCAGTTTCGTTTCGTATATCTAAGACACAGTGCGGGCCTATTGTCTGTATCATACTATAGGAGAAAGAGAGAGCAGTGCGCGCGCACATTTTCTTTCTCTTTTCCTATCATATAGATGGAGCTAAAGAAGTTTCACTTCAGTCGTATGGTCTAAAGCACACTCGTTTTTTTAATTTATTTATATCGCAATTAAAATAGTTTTTTGCTCAAATTATAACACATTGTAAAGGTAGGTTCCTAAATAATAAGGAAATTGTTGAAAATGTAAAAAGTTCGATGTCTAATTAAGATACTTTATGCTTCGAACTGCGCGAAACTTGCTAATTTTCAAGATTGATTTGCGAAAATTCCCCATTGGAATTGTCCCTATAAAAAAAGGTTTCTGTCCAGTCTCCAGTTCTGGGAGTCCAGTCCAGTCCAGGTTGGGAGTTGGGGACCATCGAAACTGGAACAAGTTCCCAAAAAACCGAATCACTTACGGTTTACACTAACACACTTAAAAGAACGCTCAATAGGCATGAATATATACATTAATTTTATTGATATATTATTCAAATGCAGGAAGGTGAATGGCACCGAGATGCTTCTCAGAAGAGCGATGGCTCTCGTAGTAACTAACCTACCAACATCATACTGTCACACACCACACACCACAATATTTGAGGTACTTAGTACCTACAGTTTCAATAGATTCAGATTTATCTGCCATCTCTTCATCTTTCCATCTCCCGTCCTCATCTCGCCATCAACTTTTATGTGACTTCTTTTGTGTAGGGTCCCTGTTCCGCGGTCTTTATTCAAGAATATTATCTTTATTTTACGTTAAGCACAAAATGTATTCGCAACTGCACTTAATAGTAGATAATTTTATTACTTTTATGACCATGATATTATGCATTTCCAAAATGCATTTACAAAAATTAGCTGTGTCAAATCGGGGCCGAATTAGGAAATAAAATATTTAAATCAAATATTGTCATGTTTTAATTTCTGTTTAAAATCTTTTACATTTAGAAAAGGAACCAAATTATTTATTTATTTAATTATAATGTATTACAAAACATGGTAAGAAACACATTATTCCCTATGAGTTGAGAAAAAAACTCATTACGTGAGGAACAGACATATATAAATACATTTTACACAGATATTACACGTTTAAAAATACAATACTTATTGAAAAGGAAAAAAAAATGCATGGTCAAGAAGAGAGATATTAGAAATACTGAGAGACATCCATACACATAAAACATAAAAAAAAACAAACGTATGAAGGCGAACGAATATTCGCTGGTTTAAAAACATGCGTTTTAACTAATATTTTTTTAAATAAATGAAGACAATATAAGCGAAACTCAATCGAAAATCTGGAAACAGAAAAATCAGAAAAACATATTGACACCTCCGGGCAAACGCGCTAACCACTGCGCCACGGTGTCGATATGAAATTCGGTCATGTTTTAACTGTACCATACTTCGACTAAGAACCACCTACATTATCTTCATTTTCTTTAACGCATATATTATTGGCAACTATCTTTATGTATGATTGCAAGATTCACACCCGAACTAAATGCTCTCTAGATAGTGTCTCGATAAATCTTTATCCATTTTATTTAATATGCGACATCTATTGACTTTTCTGCAAGTCTAGGATGAATATTTTTTATTTTAACTTTATGAGTAAAACCTCAAATTGCACTATTTAAATAAATGAAGACAATATAAGCGTAACTCAATCGAAAATCTGGAAACAGAAAAATCAGAAAAACATATTGACACCTCTGGGACACGAACCCAGGACCTCATAAAGTTAAAATAAAAAAAATAATATTTTTTTGTTAGCTACTGGTTGCTTTATTTCATTAGGTAATGCATTGTATTGTCTATATGCAATATATTGTAATGAGTTAATACCAAATTTAGTTGTGTGGGTAGATGATGCTCGGTGTATTTGTACTTAGAATTATATTTAGATACTATTTTTATTAATCTTTACGACGAATTGGTACGAACATCAAAAAATATGCTATGGATAAATCGAAGCTTTTACTAGCTTTACTATGTAATGGAATTACAATAAAATTATTATTTACGCAACAAAAAAATGTTTTCCATGACTTAACTATGAAGTAATACAAGAAACAATTTAAAAAATATACCCCTTCATGGCTAAGACTATTTTTGAGGTTTTCCATGTTCTAACCTTTTTTCGTTCTTATAAAATTATGCACAAAATAAATAAAAACCACTTTTTCGCTTACTTGCCTCGTGCAAAAAGACGCTCGATTTTTAAATTTTGCAGGCATGAGATTCGAAATATTTCTAGCGTTTATATTCCTCTTAAACTTTAAAAAGTGTGCAAAAGTTTAAAAAGTTATTTGTTTGAATTGACCCGCCAGGTAACTCAGGAAATACACATTTCAAATAAAGAGTTATGGAATAAAATATAATTTTGGTACCTACTTTATTTATTATAAAATGATTCTAAAATCCCACGAATGGCTCCACACGGTACAACATATATTTTTTAACATATTTTTAACGTTTACATCAAAGATAGTTTGTTCTTTTTCATTTAATTGATCATTGAAAAAGAGGAACATAAATTAGAAAAGGTTAATTAAAGGAAAAACAAATTCAAAGACGTTTCTATGGCAGCACAACACAAGCATCTACAGCTTCTGGCAAGCCTCGTGAAAGACAATGAGCACAGGACTGTCGTCCTTCGAACTCGAATCCTTCACACCGTCCTCAGCAGCATAGTAGCCAGACGTGACTCCCACGAAGAAGGTGGAGTAGTGAACAAGAGGCTTCTGATTGAAGTGAACTAAGGAAAGGTAGGTACATTGTCCCTGGAGAGTCATCAAAAGGAACTCATCCATACAAATTAAATACATTGATCAATGGCGGAGCCAGAATTAGAACTTATTCATTTTCATCAACTCGTCAACTGCTCTATATTTTAAATTTCTGCATGTTCGAATTTTGAGTGTCCAAAATATTTCAGGACACATTGTTGGAAAATAGTTAGCTTTTCTGTAGTTGGTATATCGTTCATTGAATCCTGTGCAATATTTAAGTCGTCGTAATCACTTGTATAATAATCTGTAGGGAAGATGAGACCCCTGAATCCTGCACTGGGCTGTGGTAGTTGGGGCCCCGCGCGTGCGATGAATGGCAAAGGACCACTTCGTCCGCAGAGCCCCGGGGCGCCCATCCGGCCCTGAATGGTCCAAAACGCAGAGCAGTATTTAGATTCATTCGAAGATTTTCTCGGTTCCATAATGGTAATAATTCACCGACGTTCTATACTCTCTCTATCAACCTATCAACTCATATTGAGGTAAGTGTAATTAATCTTTTCCTTAGCCTTTTTCGTCATGGGTCAGAATTGGTATCAAAAATTCTTCTGCTTGGTGCCACATTTTACGTAAATTTTTAACTACTGTCTGCTTAGAGGAGCTCCCTCAAACCTAGATTACCTGTCCACGCACGGATGTCAGCCAAGACCCGTACATCCTACATTCTTATCACGCCTGTACAACTTATAATTCAATTTAAATAAAAAAAATTATTAATAAATCCGTACGTATAGTCCATACGTCGTTGATGGTGGTCTATTTTGTCACCGTTCACAATCAAATTATGTAACAAACTGGTCAATTCCTCACCTGCTTCGTAGATGATCATATGGTCAATCGTACTTCCCGTTGAAAGGTGTCATAAGTCAGAAAAGTTAATTTTACTGGAGAGCAAAAACAAATAATGATCGATGAAACAAGCGGTCACGTCGAAAAGAGGCACTGGCAACATCTCGCGGAGGCAGAGTGATCTAATTTAAATACGGTTTTCATGGGGCGTAGATAATAATCAAAATAACTTATTTAGACTGGTCAGTGGTTGAGTGGGCATAGCGCTTGGATCCCATCCGGGCATCGCGTGTTCAATTCCTCGGCTGGCTAAGACTTCCATCACAACACAAGCAACATTTTCGGCTTTCTGTGGTGGTAGTAGGAGATTATCAAACATTGTTGGGTTATTCGTAACCCGGGAATGTTTGTCTTTCTTTTAAAATAAAATAAAAAATAAAAAAAACAACTTTGATTTGGTTAACTGTTCAGAGATAAAAATAAAATGAGCAAAAAATTTTGACTTACCCCTTTTGTCTATGGGGTGTGCGATATATATGAACAAATATTTATCAGAGATAAGAATTAACTTACTTATATAAAACAGAAAATTTTGACTTACGACCCTTTTCTATGGGATGTGGGATATATATGAATATATACATTATCAGATAAAGAAATAAAATTATATGAAACAGAAAATTTTGACTTACGACATTTTTCTATGAGATGCGCGTTATATATGAATATATTATATTTATCAGACAAAAATAAAATTTTATGGAACAGAAAATTTTGACTTACGACCTTTTTCTATGGGATGTGCGATATTTATGACCAATAAAAAAAAATGAATGCATCCATTAAAACGCAGTGAAAAGTTCGGATGAAAAATACAATCCACATTTCTCTATTCCTACCCTGTCTCGGGTAAATCGAACAATTTAGAGATACGATACCAAAAATAAAGGTCGATTTGCATAAAAGAATAAATAAATATAAAAACACGGGCAAAATTCGCAAAAAGAAACGAAGCGACAGGAGGGAGAATGAAAGGGGGTGCGGGGCCCCCGAGAGGGGTAGAGGAAGGCGGGAAAGGGGAGGAGGGACGGCGGATTGCGGAGTGCGGAGCCTCTCGGGGTCAACTCCGGATGAAATTTATCACTTCCCGTCACAATTTGTGGCAAAGTATCAATTTATGGGTCTGCGGACCAACAATTAGGTCCCCGGCTGCACACTATCGAATACTCGTCGAGATTATTCCGCGCTCAACTTATACAATATTATTATTATAAAACTGAAAATTCTGAGAAAGAATAGCGTTTCACAAAGGTTTTACAGGTTTTCTTAATCAAACCCGGCATCCTATTATAAACGAGAATGTAATTTCACATTTTATTTTGTTGCGAATCTTTTTATTTTTTATTTTGAATGGCGTATCGCTTTCACTAACGACTTTTCTGGTTTTATTATATTTTAATGATTGTAGCCGTGGTGATGCATGAATTAATTTAATTTATTTACTCATCAATTATTTAATTTAATTTATTTACGCATCAAGGTAAATAAATATCATAACTAAATAATTGTAGTATATAGGATTATGTAGGAAGTTTCAAAACAATATTTCAATAGGAAGTTACAATAATAGTAAGTGGTGACCGGACAACTCAGAATGAAGCCACCTCAGAAGCACCTCAGAAAGGTGTATATGATAAAAAAATATAAAAAAACATTGGTTAAATAGGTTAAGTTAGGTTAGGATGACCGGCTATTTAAAATTTATTTTTTATAGCTTTTAATGACCTTTCTGAGTCGGTTTCATTATGAGTTGGCATGGAACCGTCGTAAGTATGGGTAGTTATGTGTAAATTTGTAGTATCTCAACAGATCCCAGTAAAGTAATACTTTAGGATAGTTTTAACTGTCGTCGTTCGCGTCTAATACCCGAACGGTTAAGAAAATATCCGATGATATCCGATCGACCGCTGGGCGCCTTCAGTGCCGAGTTCCCTTACTTCAGAATTACACAAAGCATCCATTAATAAATAGTAAGTAGACGGCCTCCGTGGTAAAGGGATAAGGCTCTTCAATCCTAAGGTCGCGGGATCAAATCCCGGTGGGGGCAAATAAATTTTATTTATTTTAAAATAAAACAATAACTTTGTAAACACCACTTTTAATAAAAGTGGTGTTTACAAAGTTATTGTTTTATTTTAAATTAATAATGTCACATCACAAAGTATCCGCTTCATATGAACAAATAAATTTTATTTGTTTAATTTGTGTTATTTCACAATTTACTCATTTAAAATAATATATATTACATTTGCGGCACGTTTCAGGGTACCGTCGCCCCGGGAACCATTTATTGGATAACCACAAGATATCAGCGTTCACAAAAAATCAAGATATTATATCTGGTTCACAAAAAATATTAGAACGGACGATGGGTCAAGTTAAATATTCATTGTAAACCACACGATAATGTAACTAAACAAACTTGTAATCTCGAAGACATTAGGCTTTATTGAAAATTTCCGAACATACATCAATTTATCCCAACACTGGCACTGAAGAACATAACAAAAATAAATACAAAAAGGATTCTGTAGTATCTAGACCCCTTATTAGATCGCGCCAGCAATGGACGATTATTGATGATGACGGAGAGCTGGCCTTTTTGTCATACAAGAAAGGAATCGAAGATATATACATACAAAAGAATAAATATTTTATATTACATATTTTATTAATTACTAGCGAGTTCCCAGCATGCGTTGCAATGCCACTTAAATAAAGAAATCGTTTTGCCCTGCGTGTCCTTTCCTATTCTTCATCCTCTCCTTAACCCCCGCACCCTCTTCCCCCACTACCTTCCCTGCCTTTCCCCCTACCCTCTTCCGCTTCCACGCGTTCCGCGAACTCCCCCTTCTACCACGTTCCCCTCCCCCCTTCCCCCCACCCCTTGCTAAACTATATGAAATACACACATTTTTCAAACAACTCGTGCGCCACCTAATGGAAAATTTTCATCCAAATTTCATAATTCCAGAGGTCACCAATATATATATGCAAACCTTCGCGGGGGTGATCACAACCACTCACCAAAGTTTCACCGCAATCGGATGAATAGCATAGGGAATAGTTTCGTAATATATATACGAGGGCTGTCCGTAAAATAAGGTCTCCAAGGTGCTGCGTTCGCGAGGAACAGTTTTACGCAAGGTCCGGCAATACTGGCGTGTAACCTGGTTTCCCTACGCCAAATGCTCACCACTCTGCACTCTCTGCGACACTTAGTCTCAGCGTGGCATCCGTTCGCGATGGAGCTTCAGCTCGCTGCACCCGCCAGGAGTGAATTACGCTCTATAATTAGTTTTTTTGTGCAAAGAACCAAACCTCTTAGGAAAATAATTCCCCTCAGGGCCCATATCATCTTTGCGATGCTGTGTGGAGGGTCTTTTAATGGAAAGGAAGGAGAGGAAGTCATGGGAAGGAAAAAGGAATGAGGGGTGGGTAGGAATCTGTGGGTCAGTGTGCTCAGGAGTTATAAATGTAGGAATCCATCCCTCCAACTGCGGTGCAAGGCGATGGGTTGAGAGATGGTAAGGTCAAAAGCTCAACCAGTCTCTCTCGATCCGGCCCGCCATGCAGCAGGTGGGCAGACGCATCCGCCGCCAAGATCTGGACACACCTCACCCCATGAATCCGACACCCCTGCTAAGTCACCAAACTTTGCGAACCACTTGGGTTGACCTATGGCAGAGGTGTTGGTTATCCAATAAATGGTTCCCGGGGTGGCGGTACCCATACCCGCGTCCCAATTACATTAAAATTCTTATTAAATAGGTTACATACCCGCGTCCCAATTACATTAAAATTCTTATTAAATAGGTTACATTGTCATGCTTTGAACATAAAAAGCGTTTTGTCCGAGATTAGTAGAACATTTACGGAGACGGAAAATTGATTCTTCTCGATTTCTGACGCTTGGGACTCTAAAATTAATCTAAGACAAAAAGGGATAACAATAAATATAGGTTTCTCAAAGCCTTTCCACCACAAGAAAGAATAATAAATGTGTTATTTCAATATCTCTTTTCCTTGGTCAGTTATAGGTAGTGCCTTTTTATGTCGAAACAGTATAATGCAATATATAATTGAAACAAAACAACGGGTCGTAACTTTAATTTTATTGTAACGTTTTGTAACGATAACCACAGAAAGAGTTTAGGTCTAAAGGGTTTAAATGGATATTATCACGGTTAACTTTGACTGCAGTTATTTCAGTTAACCACAAAGCTTAGTTATGAGACGTAAAGTATCTCACGCGACGTGGCAAAGGTAACTAGTAGTAACAATGGGAGCCATTCAATCTGTTTTATGTTCCTCACACGGTCCCAGAATCACACAAACTCACAGATACACAGTCCCACAGTCTCAGAGTCGCACGAGGGTCACATGTCCTCTCTTTTATTGGCGTATGGCATAAATTACTCGGGAAGCGAGGGTTCATCTTCTTGAAGAGTTTTAAGTAGGTACTTGGTTCACCGATGGGTGGAGATTGAAGACAAAAAGTTTGAACGATTCGTTATCTTTTCAACTAACTCATCTCGTCGAATCTTCACAATACTATTTGAATGGGATTCACAGATAAAAATAATGTTATCAATTTACAGGTAGAGAAATAATTAACAATTAGGTATAATTAAAAAAGTACCTACTCATTTCGGCGTGGGTTTGTCTAATTGTAACTCTGGTTCAATGGAACTAGGAATAGTTTTGAAATTGTGTCATGTTCAAAATTGGAACTGAGTGTGCCACAAATTCTGCCAAGTGGTAGATAAATATATGTATAATGTTTTAACAGAAAATTATTTTAAGTGTCATTTTTAAAATTGGAACTGGAAGAATTCAGACAAGATAAAGTAACTACCCATTATATAATATTTTAACAGAAAATTGTTTTAATTCTCATTTTCAAAACTTGAACCGAGGTGTCAAGAATTCATCTATATATGTATATAAAAATCTAAAAATGTTTGTATGTATGTATAGTATATGTATATGTACATATGTATGTATGTCCGCTATGCATTGCTAAAGCATTCATCCGATTGCGATGAAACTTTGGGGATTTTATGTGCGAATGCCCGCGATGGTTTCTGTATACAATACTGAGCTCTGGCGTCATGAAATTATGCATTGCTAAACCGTTCATCCGATTGCGATTAAAATTTGGGGTTTATGATTACGATTTGTAGGGAGGAGTGGGGAGTGGGAGCGGGAAGGGGGAGTGGGTAGGGTGGGGGGGAGGGGTGGATGAGGGAGGGGGGAAGGGTGGAGGGGGAGTGGTCGTGGAGGGGGTGGGGGAGGGTGAAAGGTGAAGGGGGGTGGGGGAAGGGGGAGGGTGGCGCGGGTGGGTGGAGGGGGATCGGGGAGAGAGCAAGTGGAAGGGGATTGGGGAACTCAGAAGGGTGCGGAGGGGAGGGGGAAAAGGGGAACACGGAAGGGTACGGAGGGCAGGGGGATTAGGGGAACTAAAGGCCGCCCGCAGGGCCTGGCAGCAAAAACCTGCGGAGCGGGTTTTTAACTGCTAGTAAGTGATAAAGTACCTTTTCTTAATGAGAAGAACTGAGCATTTTTTTGTTTAAATTTCTTAGGGTTAATCTCAACAAGTAAAGTCAGATTTGGAGATTTTGATATTTAAGGGTCAGCGTGTATAATAAATGTCGGTTTGCGCTTGTTTTATAATAAATCACCACGATGCCGACGGCCGCCAGTATGCCTTGGTGGGGAAATTGGAGTACTGAAAATGTTTTTGAAATTTCTTGAAAATAAGTTTTGTTAAGTATGAGTTTGTTATCAATATAAATATTTATGAAAATATATATGGGCGAAGATGATTATCCAATATTAACCTTCAATAAGCACATAAAACATCTGTAGTTTGGCTTGGAATAAAAACCTACCCTTTTATTGGTGATCTTTGGGCCGGCCGAGGTCACTCCCGGGTGACCTGAGGTCTGATAAAATTATAATTATTATGCATTATTTACCAATTTCAAACCTAAAATCGACCCCAAAAATACCTTTAATAATAAGTTGGTAGGATATCAAACGAATTTATTTACATGTGTCGATTTTTTGTACTTAAATACGCGGGCATATCTTTACATAGTATAAAATGAAGTCGCTCCCGCTGTATGTGCGCTTAGATCTTTTACACTACGCAACGGATTTTCATGCGGTTTTCACCAATAGATAGAGTGATTCACGAGGAAGGTTTTTAGGTATATAATTTGTCAAGGTTTTGTGTAAATTGGTTTAAATATATAAATAAGGGAGCGGGCTGGCAAGCGGGCAGTGTGGATTTGATTTAACAGATGACGTTGATTATAAAGGTTGGGAAATAGCGTGGCGTTGTGTTTCGTTAGCCACAGCGACGTGGCATATTTCTTCAAATAGTATAAAATGAAGTCGCTCCCGTTGTATGTGCGCTCAGATCTTTTAAACTACGCAACGGATTTTCATGCGGTTTTCACCAATAGATAGAGTGATTCATGAGGAAGGTTTTTAGGTATATAATTTGTCAAGGTGTTGTGTAAATTGGTTGAAATATATAAATAAAGGGAGCGGGCTGGCAAGCGGGCATCGGGTAGCGGGCAGTAAGCTGGCAAGCGGGCGGTGTGGATAAAGGTTGGGTAATAGCGTGGGGTTGTGTTTCGTTAGCCACGGCGACGTGTGTCCGGGTCTGCTAGTTCAGTATAAAACAGACAAGTAGTTTTATCTTTGATGCATTGGAATGAAAATATGTTTCGTACCTACTTTTGTTATTCCGTGGTACATCCTTTCTGCACTCCCCTTCACACTTATATATATTTTGTATTAGTAGGTGTACCGTATTTACCTAAACCGAATGCATTTTTTATATAAGTATGCCGGGGTGCCAACTGTCGGGGGATTAAATGTTATGGGATTGTCAATACTAATATCAATAATAATATCACACCCACAGTAAACACGTATTTTTTTCGTTCCAAGTATAATACTAATAAACATCAGTTAAAACTCATTTTAGTTATTTTGTCTACAAGACTAGTATCTACGGTGTACGGCAGTACTCGAGTGTGTGAAAAGTTTTAGTGCCAAGACGAACAACTGGTAAATAAATCGAAATAAAAAAAAAATAAAAATTATTATCACAAAAATTTCAATCTGTCAACAGCGAGCGATAATCTCACACACACACGCTCTTACCGAAGTGCAATACATCCGAATCTGATAACTCACAAGTAGTAAAAACAAATACAGCAACATGAATAATACTTGCCTTATGTGTTCAGAGGCTACTCTCTCAGCCGAGTCGGTTTTCGTGTGCGCACTGTGCAAAGGGACCTTTCATTTACATTGCGGAGGAGTCGCGGAGAGCTCTTACCGTCGACTCAGTAAGGAGCGCCGCGCCCAGATCAAATGCAAGGAATGTTTAACGGTACTACCTAATGTTAAAGTCAGCGGTACTGCACCTCCGGACAGTGAACTACTCGCTAAACTAATGGAACAAAACACTCAAATTCTAGCAACTCTGGAAACAATGAGTAAACAATACCAGGAGATTTTACTTCGTGTTCACGACCTTGAAGATAAAAACAAAATACTTGAAAAAAAGAACAATAACCTCGAAGCGAGACTTGAAACTATTGAAAACCACATGGAACAGATTGATAGACAAAGCAGATCAAGAAATTTGGAGATTAGAGGAATCCCTGAAACCAGCGGGGAAAACCTAAATAATATTTTATTCAATATTAAAAAAACCATCAGCTCAAACGATGCTACCAATATTGATTCAGCGTACCGCACCACACTAAAAGTCTCCAAAGATAAATGCAGGCCCATCTTAATAAAATTCAAATCCACTATTTACCGAGATGATTTTCTGGAAGAAGTAAAAAGGTTCAACAAGCAAGCTGAAAATCGAGAAGGCAAACTAAACACCACCCTCATCGGATTGGCAGGACCAAGCTCCCCTATATACATTTCCGAACACCTGACATTTCAGGCGAAGCACCTATGGTTTCTTGCTCGCAAGGCTAAACGCGAAAACCTTTTCAAATTTGTTTGGACCAGAGGTGGTCAAGTATATATCCGAAAAGAAATTGGAACTCCTGTCATTATTGTTAATGACAAAAATAAGCAACTTTTGTCTCCCTCACTCACTAACATGTAAACAAAGTTCCTTTAACTACAAAACTTACTTTCATATACTTTTAAATTTTTCTTATTTTTCTTTTATAAACAGCAGTAAAATATTATTATATGTTTCTAGCACAAAGATACTATTTTTATGCGATGTGTCTAAACCATTTATATATTTAATGCAACTGATTCTGTTAGGTTACAAACATTGTAAATGGAAGAAATAGCTGATCTATTGGATAATTTGACACCAATTCAATGTAAAGAAACAAGCAGTAATCTAGAAGTTCAACAAACATTATCTCAATCAGCCCTAAAAATCTTCTCAATGAATATTAGAAGCATAAACCGTAATTTTAACGAATTATTGATAGTTCTCACAGACCTAAACTCCAACTTTGACATAATCATTTTGAGTGAATGCTGGATCAATGAAAATTACCTTCCCAAAAATATAATAAACTACACCCACTACAACACACAGAATAACATAAACCAAAATGATGGTGTTATTATATATATAAAAAATCACATACCTCACACAGTAAACGAAATCATAATCAACCAATCCAACTGTCTCAAAATTGTTATAGATAAACACGTAACCATATTTTCAATTTATCGATCACCAGCTACGTCTAACATAACCCCTTTTCTAAATTCACTAAACCAATTTTTATCTTGTGTAACTGATTGTGATAATCTACTTATTATTGGTGACCTTAATATAAATATAATTAATTCCATGCATCCTCAAGCCAATGATTACATAAACCTGCTAACTTTTCAAGGTTTTGTCCCAGCCATCACAGCACCCACCAGAGTATCTGGCTCGTCTGTAAGTTGTATTGATCACGTATTTTCAAAATGTAAATTAAAAACTATATCTCTTGTATATCAATGTACCGTCACAGACCACTACGCTACCATAACTTCTCTTTCTCACAAAGTACATAAACCACAACCGCACGAAATTCCACAAAATAAAATATCATATACCACACTTTTTGAGCTGGTCTCACAAGAAAATTGGTCGAATCTTTACAAACAAAATGATCCTAATTTAGCCTGTGAATCTTTTGTCCAAACACTTCAGAACCACTTAACCAACGCTACATCCAAAACAACAGACAAAACAAAACATTATGACACGAAACTCAAACCTTGGATAACTGTTGGTATTCTTCATTCTATACGTAAGCGTGATAAACTCCACGCACTCTGTAAAAAAAATCCCAACGACCATGAATCCCACATATTTTACAAGAAATACAGAAATGTTTGCAAGAAAATTACTTCAAAGGCCAGAGAAGATTACTATAAAAAACAAATCATAAACGCCGAAAACGACAAGAAAAAAATATGGAGTATTATCAAGGACATATCATATACTAGACAAACGACTACACCCATCAATAAGATTAACATTGAAGGCCGATCACTAACAAATACACGTAATGACTCCGTAAAAATCGCAGACCATTTCAATAAATTTTTCACCTCAGTCGGATCTAGCCTTTCTAATAATATCTTAACTAGAAATAATGTTTCGGAACATGACCTAGCAAACAAAATATCCCTGTCTCATCTGAGTTATACTCCATTTGTTTTCACTCCTACCACAGAACTGGAAATTATAGAAATCATCACATCATTAAAAAATAGCCATTCAACAGGAGTAGATAAAATCTCTTCTAAACTCGCTAAACATTTAAAAACCCTTATTGCCAGCCCTCTCAAACATATTATAAACTTAAGCCTCCAATCCGGAATATTCCCAAAATCACTTAAACATGCCTCTATCATCCCTATTTTCAAATCAGGTGACAGATCTTCCCTGAATAGTTACAGGCCTATATCGTTATTGAGCACTATATCCAAAATTTTTGAAAAAGTAGTGAAACTAAGACTCCTCAAATTCCTCGAGGACAATAAAATTCTTTCAAAAAACCAATACGGTTTTCGTAAAGATTGCAGTACTGCTGATGCAATTGCAACCTTTACCAAACTGATATCAGATAACCTCGATAAAGGCAATAAACCTCTTGCTGTTTTTCTAGATCTGTCTAAAGCCTTCGATACTATTTCCCACCACATTCTTTTAAAAAAACTCCAACAGATTGGGATAGAAGGTACTGCTCTGAAATGGTTTAAAAACTACCTCACACAGAGATCACAAACAACCGTCATCCACTCTAATCAAGAATATAGGAGTAAATGCTTACCTATCTCCTATGGCGTGCCCCAAGGGAGTGTTCTAGGACCGCTCTTATTCCTCATTTATATGAACTCCTTACTGAATTTGGATATTGAAGGTAATATAATATCTTTCGCTGATGACACTGTTATCATATTTACAAGTAAAATATGGAAAATAACAATCGAGAAAGCAAATTCTGGACTGGGCAAAATTAAAAAATGGCTAGACTCTAACCTCCTCACCCTAAATATTCAAAAAACGCAATATATGCATTTCTCAATCCGAAAATTCACTCTCCCAGAAAACCTTCCTAAGCTAGTCATTCACACTTGCCCACAAAATCTAGATAATCCCTCACTATCTCTTTCAAACAGCTGTTCATGCCCAATTCTCAAACCTTCTAATGAAATAAAATACCTAGGGGTCACTATAGATAACCATTTACGCTGGGAGGCCCAAATCAACTCCATAACAAAGAGACTCCGTAAGTTATGCTATATTTTTTATTCTATTCTATCAATCCTTGACATAAAAACACTCAGAAGTGTTTATTTTGCTCTGTTTCAATCTATAGCAACATACGGCATTATAGGATGGGGAGGTTGTGCAGCATCCATTCTCTACCCTCTAGTGACCATTCAAAAACTTTTGTTAAGGATCATCTTCAAATGTTCCCCTTCTCATCCATCAGAGCCACTCTTCAAAAAACTAGCTGTCTTAGACATTCGCCAATTGTACATTAAGATAGTTCTCATCCATATCTGGAAAAATGGTTTGATAAAATCCACACAAAAAGATATACATACTCGTTACTCAACTCATGCAAAATGCACAATCCCTACAACAAAAACAACTTTTTCACAAAGGCAATACTCATACATCGCACCTAAAATATACAACGAACTAAATAACAACATCAAAAAATCTAGTACACTTACTCACTTTGCAACTAGTGTCCAAATATGGATATCCGTAAAGGGTCGACAGTTTTTTAAAGAATTTCTTTAGAAAATTTATTTGAAGAGAATTATGTCATTGCCAAACTTTGTTTTATTTAAATATAAGCTTGGTGGGAAACAAAGGTCACGTGTCATTATCTGTAATTCAAATTTAATTTTGCCTTAGCATTACATTATCGTTTTCTAATATTTTCTGCTAGAACAGGGATAGATATTTAATCCTTTTATGAAGATCAACTTTTGCCTAAACCGCTTTTGCAATATGCTAGCAGCTAAACTGCATTTAACTCGATAATATGATATATTCAAATCATAAAAAATACTCCAAGTACTAGCACACTAAAATTTTTTCTTTTTTTTCCACTTGTTAAGGAAAAATATTTTTTAATTATTATTTCACTTATTGTCCTCTTCTCGTGCATACATATCTACTTATTTTTTCTGTGAAAATGTGTTTTTGCCATTGTGAAAACATCATCTGCAAATTATTGATATTTGTAAAATATAATATCTCATTATTACTTCTTTTATCTGGAGGATAGCATCACTTTATTTTATTTCCATTGTGAAAATATAATAAAGCTTTCAACTTTTTTATAAAATGTGGGAGAAGAAAAGTTTTTAGTAATATTTTGTAAATAAAATTGATATCGGTTTATATACCGCTAATAAATTTTTTTGGTTGTAATCACTATAATATAAATAGCCAAAAGTTTAAATACTTTTAAAAACTAATTCTTTAAAACTGTTTGGCACCACTGTGTACTAGTGCCTATATCTACATGTTTATGTACTCAGAGCCCAGTGCCACCAGAAAATCACTGTAACAATAATAATTTACTCTAGTGACCAGTGTAATTCGGCGGACTCGAAACATAAATTTATTCCAAAATTTATTTGTACAAAAATTGGTTTGAAATAATGTACCTACCAATATTACCACGTACACACAGATCTTCATTAAAATCGTTATCATTTCTTATTTGCATACTCTACAAAGTACTTACTTCGACTTTATATATTTTATAATTATATCATTTTTATATTCTTTCATGTATTGCCTTCTATGTTCTATACTTTTCATATTATTTTTATATTCTACTATATTCTTTCATACTCTTTTATACTCTATAGTAATTTATTGTTTCCATACTCTTTAGTTATTTACATTATTTTATATTCATTTGTTTTCTTTAAATTTCTTTAATATTATTATATATAATATGTATATTTATATATTTTTATTTTATTTTTTATATTCTTGCACATTTCTTTATATTGCATCTTTTAATATACTGTATATGAAAACCGACCACCACAACACAGGCATGTGCCTAGTATGGTGGTCGAAAAATCCCCAATTCATGTAATGAATAATTCAAAGAATAAAGAAACTTTAAAACTTTAAAATATCTGGTGGGGTTACCTCTGATTCTCCGTTACTATCAAGAACTATGATAATACTACTCCAATGGAATATAACTCGGTAGTTTGGTCTCCATCTTACAAAATTCACATTAATAACATTGAGCGAATACAAAAAAAAAAAAAATAATTAAACATCCCACTAGAAGACCTAAAATATAATTTATTATTAAATATTCTAAAAATACACACAATAGAAGACAGACGTAAAATAAACGACTTAACAGTTTTATTCAAAATACTTAACTCTAAATTTGACTGTTGCAAACTCTTGAAACTCATAAACTTACGAATACCGACAGTAACAACACGACAAAATACACTATTCTACTGTAGCATTCATAAGCGGAACTACAATGTCCACTCTCCGATACAACGATTTCACACTATGTGAAATCAGTTCTTAGGTGATATTGAGGTATTTAACACAAACTTGGCTAATTTTGTTGATCTTGTAAAAAACTTATTCCAAAACTATTCCTAAACATATCTGTATTTTTGTAAACCTATGAAATTGCTGTATTTTTGTATTTTTATGACTTGTGTGCTTTTTTTTTATCTAATTTTATATTTATTATTTCTTTATCTGTTTTATTCCTAAACATGTCTGTTTTTCTGTAAACTTCTGAAATCGCTGTATTTTTGTATTTTTATGACTTGTGTGCTTTTTTATCTAATTTTATTTTTATTATTTCTGTATCTGTTTAAAAATCACCTGTCATGAATTAATTGTACTACCAAACATGTAAAAGCCCTTTGGGCATTAACATGTAGACAAGGATACTGCGTAGTCACAGCATTTCGTTTGACTTTTTTTTCATTTGCTCCTCACAGGAGTCGTGTAGGAAAATAATTTCACACAGGGCCTATGTCGTCTTTGAGGATGGTGTGTGGAGGATCTTTTTGTGGAGGGGAAGGACTGAATACGGATTTTGAACACAGAGGACGGCAAATCGTTCCACAGCCGAGCTGTTAAATTCAAGAACGATTCGTAGAAAGGACCCTTTCTCGTGTGAAAAATGTCAATCGTGTACAACCGTGGGAGCATGTTTGGTGTGTTTCTTCCATTGAAATACTGGTAGAACAGTGTTCCCATCTGACACATATACTTTAAAGATTGCAGTCCGTTTGTTAAGATAGGGGAACCTATCAAACAGACCGCCCGTTTCTGCGTAGTCCAAGTTTTTTTTTTCAGATTTATTGGGGCTCTAGACCAGAGAAGGCTGCCAAATTCAACAGTGGCGATTTGTGATTTGTTCAGCCAAGTTGTATCAATTTATTTTATTAACACTTTTCTTTCTAATCAGACCATTTTTTAAAATTTATTTTGACCAAATGACCCACGACAGATGATTTTTAAACAGATACAGAAATAATAAAAATAAAATTAGATAAAAAGGCACACAAGTCATAAAAATACAAAAATACAGCGATTTCATAGGTTTACAGAAAAACAGTTATGTTTAGGAATAAAACAGATAAAGAAATTATAAAAATAAAAATAGATAAAAAAGCACGCAAGTCATAAAAATACAAAAATACAGCAATTTAATAGGTTTACAAAAATACAGATATTTTTTTTTATTATTTACTTATTTAAGTTAGTAAGGCTGCAAGTTAAGCTGGGACGACGCGGAGGTAGTACCGCGGAAGGAGCGGCCAAGCCTGTGACGATTGTGAGGCTGATGTGACATTTTGGCTGGCCGGAGTCATTGCACCGCAAGACCACTTTTTGCCAGAAGACATCCAAGTGCAGTGATGTTGACTTTACTGTGCACACTGCCAGAAATGCGTACCTACCCACAAATATTTTGCTGTCGACAGGGAGGGAGCTGCGCCCTTACTTTTAAAATACTTTAAATAGGTTTTGTATGTCCACTAGCACATCTGAATCTTTGCCCCGAAAAAAGGTGTCCATATTGTCCATGTCCAAACTATGTTTTTTTAAATTTTTTTATTATTTATTTTATGTCCAGAGGACTTTTACATAAATAAAGTCAGGACAATATTAACATGCGAATACATATTGCCCAAGTTTTGAGTTCTGTGTACTGGTATATTAAATTGGGACCTGGCCCCCTAGCATGGTCAATCGATATAGGTTTTATCGAAAATGCCGGTAACTTGCGATCGCTCCCGAGCACGAATGCAAGCCGCTAACGAATTAACAACAGTATAAGTCAAATATATTAGGAACCCCTAGTCATTGCGAACTATCGTTTGTTCGTTAGCGGTCTGCAGTTGTGTTCGGGAGCGATGCCAAGTTACCGACATTTTCGATATAGGTTTTATCGAAAATGTCGGTAACTTGCGATGGCTCCCGAGCACGACTGTAGACCGCTAACGAACAAACAATAGTTCGCAATGACTAGGGGTTCCTAATACATTTGACGTATACTGATGTTTATTCGTTAGCGGCATGTAGTCGTGCTCGGGAGCCATCGCAAGTTACCGACATTTTCGATAAAACCTATATCGATCGACCATGCTAGGGGGCCTGGTCGTAGTATTACCACAATAAAACGATAATACTAACTTGTTGATCACCACTTGGCATCGCCCTCTTTAACAACTAGATCCGAATATCCAAGTAATTCCAATCATTCCTTTTTACCATCTCCATTCCCGCCCGCCTCATTCAGTTCTATAAAAGTAAATTTAATATTTATTACTAACTGAAGTCCCCAGTGTTGTCCGGGATTTACGCAGAGTTTTTCGAAATCAGGTGTGTATTAGTTTATCAACTATTTTACAACTATTTGACGAGCGTCAGGTATGAAATTTTTCATAAAAAAGTATCAAAATTCTGCTGTAAGGGGTGAAAAGAGGGGATGGTTGTGATTTTTCAAAATCTCATGTAATTAGCGACTTTCTTCTTATTTTGAAGGTCAATTCTATAAAATTTCGTCAATCGTGGAATAGAAGTGTAGATTTGTACAAATATCAAATACACGCCGCCCGCCCGCAGCAAATAATCTTCTTTATATAGGTTGTTAAGGGACGTACTTGATTTACTTTAACCAGCGATTCCTGACATTATTTGGAGTAAAAAATGAATGTTTGGTCTCCAGAAACTTAAAAATTTTTTTTTTTCAAATATTTTCCTGAAAATTAAATTTTTTTTTCTCGATTAAGTAACATCTCAATTCCTCATCCCGCCCTAATTGTCCAATACGTAGTAATTTTTTTATGTTTTAGTAAAAAAAAAAAAACCAAAAATGTAACCGGAGATTTTTACTCCAAATAATGTCAGGAATCACTGGTAACACAGGAAGTCGAGTACGTTCCTTAACACCCTGTATAAATAGATAAAAGAGTCAGCATTTTTAAATGAGAGGTATAAACTCTCAATCACCATCTAGCAGCAATTTTGCTCGAATAACGTATGTTGTGTGTAATAAATGAAGACGGAGAAGTCTAGCGTAATTATTTACTTTAATGGCAATAGTACCAAATTAATTCATAAATATAACCATCGGCTATTTCAGACTCTGTGCTCTGTTGTTTTATGAGGCGCTCGGTTATCAAACTAAAATGTACTTAACAAGGTTAGCTCATCGAGAGGGTAGAGAGATGATTAGCTAGAAAGTAGTGGTGTAGTTGGGAATATTTTATAACTTTATCTAAATAAAGCTATAATATATACCGAGATATTTGAATCACTGCAATATAAGTTAATAGCGTCAAGCGAGTGAATGCATTTATACATGATTTATTTAAGTACAGTAGGTTGGTAATAGGCCACTTGCATGGATTTCAAAGTTAGTAAATTTTTTTAGAAATGTTCAGTTTTTTTTTTTAAATAAATAAATCCATTATTTGGGCTCGTGACGAATACACGAAAATGTCCCTTCTCCGAAAAAGTTCCTATTAATTTTGTAAAATTCCACACAGATTTATTTTTTTTATATGGCAACACTTTGATTTCAGGCGAATTTTTGAATCTGACATTTAACGTTCACTAGATTTATTGTTTGTTCTCTACGAAATTATCATTTGGTTTGACTTTTTGGGCCGATGTTATGAATAGAACCCCGTACATTTTATGCTAATATGTACGTGTTTTAGGCCTTGTGCGCACTAGCGGCTAGCCGCATTTTTATTTTAGTATGGAATTCGGCGGTTGGGTGCGTGCGGATATGAGCGGTTGCATACTAAAATAAAAACGCGGCTGGCCGCGCGGTTGACCGCCTACGCGGCTAGCCGCTAGTGCGCACAAGGCCTTAGAGGTATAACAGTAATGGTGGTGATTTTAACAAAATCAAATTTTATAATATTCTAATTATATTATAGTTTGCAAGTACAAGTACAATGGATTTAATAATATAGACGTTGAACATTATAATGATTTATGGTCAGTAAGATGGATCAAGGAAAAAAATATTTATGATATGAAATATTTTTGGTATGCCTCGTTATTCTCCTGTACCATTCGTGTGGAAAACGTTCTTTTTTAAAAATGATTTTCGGCTATGTAATTCGCACCCATAAAATTATGTCCCGTCTTTCCGGTTTATAGAAAATGGTCTGATTTTTTGGATTGAAATTTTCAAAAAATCGCCAGGGTTTTAAAAATATGATTTAAAAATATATATACATTCTGTATATATTAGAATATTTGCATAAACCGGAAAAAAATTTAAAAACATATGATGCAAGTGGCCTATTGTACTAATTATTATTGTTTATTAAAACTAGTAGTAATCGGATTTAATAGGAAATAATACCTGGATTATTTCCTGTGTTACTTCCACATTAATGTTGTAGATTCGAGGTTATTAGCTCCTTATCCAATGATGAATAAAAGGACACTGCATTTATACAAATACCGCATTTATAAAATCACTGTATATTTCTTTATATGTACATGTTGTTATTTTGTTGGGAGTCAAGTTCGGCCCTGACTGAATGCCGAAACAAAAGAACGGACACTGACAATTTTGGGGAAAAAACGTCAATTGTTATTCAAGCAAACTGGTTTCGTTTCCCGACCATTTGCAATCATCATCTTTTTCCCTTAACCCATTAATTCACGAGATGGTTAAGTTTGTTTTTACACAGCGGTCTTGAAAATTATTAAAATGCGATTTTTAGATTTTACTGATAAGTAAATAACAAATTTCACCATAAAAGCACAAAAGGAAACCTCTGAACAAAATGAAAGTAGAGTGAAGTTTCAAACAAAGTTACCATTGCAATTTCGATATCGTAGTTTCAAATCCAAGAATACATCAAAATATGTCCCCACTTCCGTTAGCAAGTCGCATGGGGAAGTGCTCCAGGCAGGTATAAGTACTACGATTTTGTGAATTTGAATATCTCTTCGGATATGGAAAGATTGATTAATTGTTATATGTGTAATACGTGAATAATAGTATCAACCAGCTTTTATCACATAATATAAAGTCATCGCCTGTCCCGGTGACTAGCTATCGCTAGATTATAGTGGATCCGAGGAACGAGCTGCTTTTTGGAACCAGTTTCGATTGGATTTTTAAAATGGTCACCAACACTGGGCGAAGCCGAACCAAAAGCCACCCGCAGGGCCTAGCTGCAAAACCTGCGGAGCCTGTTTTTAACTGCTATTAATTAATTAATCCTTAACCCCAAAGCCAGATACTTATTTGACACAGGTGACTTTAACTTTTCAGGCGACCAGAATAGGAACAGAAGACGAAATGTGTTTGTTAATCGGCTGAAAAGAAGGTTTCTTGGGTTTCGCTAATCTTTTTTTTTTGTTATTATGATATTATTTTGAAACGATTCAAATTTAATGTAAAACCCATCAAAAGTGGAACCCATGAAAATCATGGACATATAAAACTATGAAAATTTCCAATGATGACAGTTTTATTGTAGATTATGTGTCAGTGAGCACGAAATAAAACTTTATTTTCGCATACGTCAACGTGTTACCGAAGAACAATGAAGCGACGACAAAAACTTGTACAAATTTATAACAAGACCCGAGTGTGTGGTACTCCAACCTACCTACCATACATACTCGTACTCGTAGGTAGCACTTCGGGGAGGCAGTTGCGCCCAAATGTACAAACTGCTTTCTCGGGTACCTACTCCTTATTATAGGAACCTACCTTTACCTTTCTATTGAGGGTAACTACTTGATTTTAAAACCTGCCTTAACCTTCCTATTGAGGGTAACTACTTGCATTTAGAGGCACCTGCCTTAACCTTCCAATTGAGGGTAACTACTTGCTTTTAAAGGCAGGCACCTGCCTTAACCTTCCTATTCAGGGTACCTACTTGCTTTTAAAGGTACCTGCCTTAACCTTCCTATTGAGGGTAACCACTTGCTTTTAAAGGCACCTACCTTAACCTTCCTATTGAATTTAATTACTTGCTTTTTAACCTTTCTATTGACTTGCTTCCTATTGAAGGTACTTACTTGCTTTTTAACCTTTCGATTTACTTGCTTTTAAAGGCACCTGCCTTAACCTTCCTATTGAACGTACCTACTTGCTTTAAAGGCACCTGCCATAACCTTCCTATTGAATGTACTTACTTGCTTTTTAACCTTTCGATTTACTTGCTTTTAAAGGCACCTGCCTTAACCTTCCTATTGAGGGTACCTACTTGCTTTTAAAGGCACCTGCCTTAACCTTACTATTGAGGGTACTTACTTGCTTTTAAAGGCACTTTTTTCTTCTTCTTTGTTTTAGGTTCCGTGTCATCTTGGGGATGCTGTTTGGAGGGTCTTTTTAGGGAAAGGATAGAGAGGAAGTTCTGGGAAGGAAAAAAGTATGAAGGGCGGGTGGGAATCTGGAGTCAATATGACCTGTAGTAACCGATGTGACGTACGAATCCATTCCTGCCACTGCGGTGCAAGGCGATGGGTCGAGAGAGTCCGGATAGAGAATGCAAAAGATCTCCCGCAACCAGTCTCTCCCGATCCGGCCTGGCACGTACAGTGAGCATGAAATTAAATTTCATTTTCAAACATTATATCGCGTCAGTTTCCCGGAAAAATGACGGATGGGTGATTCACATCACGTTTTTGTTCAAAATTTCTATTCTAATAACCAATTCACTATTATATTAGCGTAATTAAATATTTTTACTATTATTTGTGTTATTTTTTTGATAGTTTCTATATTAGTAAGGTTTTCACATACACGGTTGTTTATCAATTGTATAAAATATTTACGAAGTTTTTAATAATATTTAAGAGTTACAATACAATTGTACACCAAGCTTTGAGATCCAAGTTATTTCTGTTTATTTTCAAGAATCCAACTTTTTAGCAAGTTTCTTAGTTATGTATTTCAAGTGTTTGTTTAAAATATCGTATGAATAATAAGCGAGGAAACACTTGCAGTTGGCAGGTGAGTATGTAGAGTGCAGGTTGTGTTTAAAATTCGGCAGTAAAAAGTTGTAGCAATTCAACGACCATGTTCTTGTTTCACAGTTACAATAAAATAATAAATGGAATTACCTACTTCCCCTCCACTTCCATACAGTGAGAAATAACCATCTTGAATTGAAACAATCCCGAGAGGAACGGCTGCGCGGCTTTTTCATACAAAACTTAATTTTGGATTTGAAGCCAAAATACCTTACCAAATTGAATAAAATTTAACGCTAGTCGAGAGCCTTACCAAAAATGACAAAAATAGTAATGAAAGAAATATTTTATAAAAAAGAAATGTTTTAAAAATAAATATTTCTAAAAGTGAACAAAACCAGGATGTAAAGCGGCCTACACACGACACTGCATGTAGTGACTGCGGCAGTGACTGCAGAGAGCGTGGAGTTGAGCGAACTAGCGCTGTTTCGTTTGTTAAAAGGCCGCTAGAACGAGATTTTTCTGTAAATTTACATTATTTAAATTATTTATAATTTAACGAAATTACATTACGATTTTTTTTTAATATGTATTTATTTAACACCGAATTATTCATATCATATTATAATTTTTTATGTTATTATCAGAAAGATTTATGTAATTATTTTCAATTGTTTTTTTATTATCATAAAAAAATAATATTAAATGTTTGCGTTGAATATCCCAGAAGCCAACGCAGACTGAATTCGCCTGCGCAAATATTGTGGATAGTAAATTAAAGAACATTGTAAAAAGGTCAGTTTAATAATTCTCACTATGTATTCAGGTCTAGTAAATGATTGATCTTTTTGGTGATTCTGTTTTTACTTAAATCACGCGGGACAGCGTCGGGGGCGACCGTTCTCGGCGAGGCCTGTTCGCGCAATGGAATTGATTGATCAAAGTGGTCTTTATAATACTTACGAATATCGAAGTAAACCAAGTAAATCATTGGAATTTTATAAATATTTTTTTAAATTGACTTACTTAAAATACTGTTTAATTGGATGATATTTTTATTTTATTAACTAACCTGTTTTTTGGTACATTAACACGATTTTAAAGTTGACTGATTTATGCAGTTTTTTTAATAGTATCACATCGTAATTTAGGTAAAAAGACTCTTTAATTAAAAAATGTAAAAATGAGCAGGCATAGATTGAGATGTTTTCTATCCAAAAAATTTTTTTTTCTTTTTTTTCCTTCTTGTATATGACCACATAAGAAAAATATTTGCAGGTCGATTGAGATTTATTGAAAACAGCTATTTTTAAAACAGTTATAAAGTAAGAAAAATATTTTTTGACAAAGTATAATTATATTTTGTGGGATAGAACGTAAATGTAACTATCATTTTTTTTATTCCAATTTTTTTTTGTTCGTACAGTTATGACGCACACACAAAACGCACAAAAACCATTAAATACTGAAAAATCTCTCGTACCATCTTAAACAAAGAATCTAAAAAATATGTAGCCAGTAGGGGTAGGGACGTGAGCTATTCAATGTATTTGTATTTTATTTTATAAAATGTAATTTTTTTTTGTATTTCTTGGGCATTAACTATGTAACAATTTCTATATATTTTGTTTTGAAGAGTTTTAATAGTTAATGTACATTTTTTACTTTGTATTTTAATTTTTTTGCTACCGGTTTCGACACATCCGTGTCATTCACTACCAAACTTAAAACTAAGTTAAAAATTCTATACAAATACTAAAATGATTAGATTTAATTAGGTGGGGGTAATGGGTGATTAGGTAGAAGGGGGGATTTTGGGGGAAGGGAAGAACGGTGCAAAAAAAATAAACGGTGAACAACAAAATTAATTTTTGATTTATTTTTTTATTATTTATTTTTAAGGTCTATAAAGCGCACAAATTAAAACATGAATTTATATTGGAATGTTTAAACTTAGTTTTTTCTTTGTTAAAGCTTAAGTCTGTCTCTATTGAATGGGTAGCAAACTCGGAATAGTTATTATTTCGTACGAATATACTTACTTGTATAGAATTTTTAAGTTAGTTTTAAGTTTGCTAGTAAATGCCACGGATGTGTCGAAACCGGTGGCACAAAATTTACATTGAAAATGTACAAAACAAATGTACATTGAAAATTAAAACTGTTCAAAATAAAATAAAATTTAATAATTCGATTTTTTATGATTTTAGAGTAAACTTTGGCAATTATTTGTATGATAATGTTAATTATTAAAAACAATAACTTTTCCCTATCTACTATGCAAACATGATGATTTATTAAAATAAAATAAAAAATATTTTGACTTATATATACAACAAACGACCGATTTTCGTTGGAACACAAAATATGTGACCTTTTAACGATGTTTCGTTTTAAACATTTATTTTATACAAATTAATAAAATACCTACTTAGTTTTTACCACTTTCATTGTTTACAAAAACCAATATGTTTCGTGAGCAACGCTCACTTCTTCAGGGTTTTTATTTTGGTAAAAACTAAGTATTTTATTAATTTGAATTAAAATGGTGTCACAAAATAAGTTTGCTGTGTTAGAAGAATTTATTTTATATTTCAATGTGTTAACAAAGCATTTTTTTTTGAAATAGTCAATTTACGTTATGTTAACCTAAATTTTAGTTTGCATAACGGCAGAGCTAACCGTTTGAAAATGTGAAAATATTTGTAAGTAGATACGCGTTTTTCATGCTCCAAAAACAAACATGTTAAAATGCGTTCTACCATTTTATTGCAACATTGTTTCGGCCAATAACCGCCTGCGTTCAAACAAGAATCAATACAAACATTACATTTTTTATTACAATTGAATTCAACATTCAATTTAAAACATGGCCGTATTGTTTTTCTCATAACCAATAAAGGGCATTAAGGGTGCGTTTGAACCTTAAGCCTTCGGTCCCACGGAACATTAAAATTCGGATACAAACATTTATGGCGTCATTTGCGTCATGGATATTTTCTTTCAGATTGCGATTTTAATCGTTAATTCATGAGAAGCTGAAATAAGACGGTATTCATTTCAATTAGGTGCGGCTGTTTGTAGGGATTTCTTTTGGACTTATGGGAATGTTTACTATCGGACAGGGATCTTCAACATTCATTAATTATGGTGAAAAATAATTTTAAAAATTATAACTTTGTTCAAATATTTATTTGGGAACTGGCCGGTTTCACCATGGTGTGTGAATCTTTAGAAAATGGAAGGTCAGTTATACTTTGCTGGGGCTTATTAATTCGGTGTCAGGTGTGAAATATTTGATACATGTATATATACAACACACAGTTTTTGTTCTGTGAGTACTGAGTTCTGAGTATACCTAACGTAAAATTTTTTTTCTAATTTTCTTTTATTTGATAAATCGAACCTAAAATTTTTTCAAAGAAGAGACTTACTGAATATATGTAAGGGTAATTCTACCTTTGGATAAAGCAACCCTGATTTTTTAGTGGTTAAGTAATATAAAAAAAACACTCCCAAGGAGTAACAAACAAATGAAAACAAAAATAACTTCGTTAAGGACATCAAATCTCGGAAAAAGAAGATACTACTATATTAAAAACATCATCATAAAAGTTTCTAAAAAAACCTTACCCAAGTAAGTCATGAAGTTGTGGGTACCATTGAAGTCGCTGAAAACTTTTCCAAAACATATTCCCCCTCAACACAGGAACTTCTAGTGAGGAGGAGTACGAAAATAATCTACACCTGTTTTGATGTGTTTTTAGATTTATTTTTTGGATATTAAAAACATAGTTGGAGTATAGTTCCAGGGATAATCTTACAAAAATGTTTCCGTTAAAATATTTTTCGATGGGCTTCTAAGGCGTTCCTTGTATAAATAAGTACAAGTATCCATCCTTGTACTTTGTAAGTACAAGGATGGATGGTATTTACATACTCTCGTGGACAGGTAACGCATAAACCCCTTTTGTACATAATTCAACGATATGGTTTTGTTTAGAAGGGGCCCAAATAATGAGGTTATTTTCCAGAAAATTTCGAAGAAGGGCTTCATATTATGTTTTCCACATATAAATAAAGAACAAATCCAAGCAAAAAAGTAGTTATAGCAAAAAATATTACAATGAACGGTTATTAATTAAGTTATTACTAGCTGACCCGGCGAACTTCGTACCGCTTCAGAATCAATAACTGTTTGTGTTAACTTATTAGCTGAATTAATTTTATTTTTTAAAGTTAAAATAAATACTCAAAATGAATTAAGAAATGTAATTTACGTGGCACCAAGGCATTTGCGTTATTAAAGCGAATCGAAATGATTCACGTGGCATTATTTTACTATTTTCTGTTAAACTATTTGCTGCATGGGTTGCACTTGGGTCGATTCCCTTCATTGAAGCACCTTGTAATATACGACATTTTTCGTTTTGTTGTCATTAGATGTCTTCCCAGTTCCACCGGGCGCATCGCGGAAAAATAAGTCACCATTTCCACCATCAAGTGCCTTCATTAACGTATCGTGCACTTCCTTCTGTTGGGGGTTCGAGAGTGGTACATTCGTTCGATCTGATTTTTTACATGAATACCGCACAAGAGTCCCCAACTGCTCCCGTCTGGAGCCAGTGGGACTATGACATCCCCAATTGGGGTATATTGTGAGGCTGAAGGTAGTGGGGAGGGGAAGGAGATAGGGAAGAGGAAGGTGAGGAAGTACCTGGCTATTCAGATCTGGTCACCAAACACGGCTAAAGCCATTTCAAGCAACGTTTCAATTCTGAATGGTGGTCTTACACCAGGGCGATACTGAGAGTATCTTCGACTCTGGAACGTGCAGCAAATATACCATGTTATTTTAAATGAATAAATTGTGAAATAACACAAATTAATCAAATAAAATTTATTTGCCACGCCGGGATTCGATCCCGCGACCTTCGGAGTGCCAGTCAAGAGTTCAATGCATCATGATCATATTGACGTTCACGTTTCAATTCTTGAGTGAAAGCGTCGTTCATTCCGCGATCTGGCGTTAGTTGACTAACAAACTGCCGTACATTTATTTATTTATTATACAAAATTTATTATATATGAGTTAATACATGTCTTCGATCAAAAACAAAGCCTGTTTTTGTATATCCTCATTCACCTCGAGATCAGGATTCCCTGAACTGAAACGAATTCGATGTAAAATGTCTTCTGACATGTCATCCTTGTACTTGTTCTATAGTTCACGTGGATTCGATGGGAAACATGTCGAAATAATGATAGCAAATAATGTGTATATCACATTGGAGATGCATAAACAATTGCTTCAGCGATTTTCATGTCCCAATGAATATCGTTTTCAAGCAAATTGACCTGCTGACTTGCAACACGAAATGTTGGGCACACTACACTATTGACTTGTGATTCAAACGATGTCAGCTCCAGCTCACGAACATTCACCAGCAACAACCGCAAGTAGAAGCATTCGTCATTTTTAGATGAACTGTGTAAATGGGACCAAGAGCATCAGTAAAACGCACAACCGGATGATCAGTAAGCACATCGCCGTGGTTCCGACGTGGAAATCTCTTCGACGAAGCGTTCCAAGTGTAATAACGTGGCATCTCAGAGTAGAGCAACGTTCGGGCAAACAGATCGTATTGGAAAATTGAAAAGAAACTGGTCAAGTTGTTGCTGCTGCAGGTGTTTCAGCACGTTTGGCAACATTCGATGCAATGAAATAAACTCGTTGACCATTCTCCAGATGCACCGCCAAATGTACAACAATGGGATGTCGTTCATGAATGGGGAATGAGAATATACGTCAAATCGCCTCATTGTAGCTCACCAACTTGATTGCGTGTGTTTTCGTCATTTTTTATTTGTAGTTTGAACGCCAAAAACCACCATATCACTGACTTTTGTGATAAATTTGCAGATGTATTTGATTGACTTCGCCCAATTGCAATACTCCACGTTGTAATGCGCCTTGAATATTTTGGAAAGAATTGACTGTTTTCCTGGAGTTGTGCAGACATACGTTCACCGTTGGTCTCATTTTAGACTCTTGACATTTAGTGCGTAAGAAAGAGTGGCAGCATTATATGTTTAAAAACAAAAGCAAAACAATGATCGCATTGACATTTGACGTTTTTGAATTATTGGAATTCACGCAAACTTCATTATTATACCTAACATAACATTGCTGCAGCTCTTTCAAAAGATGAAAATTCGTTCCATACAAAATGTATGAGGAAATGAATTTTCCTCATAACTTTCTTTTTCGTGAATTTTTGCGATGTTTTAATAGTTATCCTGTTATCCGGGGCAGAGACAAATCCAACAAATCAAAGATCATCAAAATCTGTCCAGCCGTTCTCGAGTTATAAATAGTGTAACTAACCCGACTTTGTTTTATGTATTAAGATTATAAAATTTAATTTGTTAATTTTCGTTACACGTTTATCCTAACAAAAAACCATTGGTTTTGAAATATGTCAATTAATTATTGGTTTCAAAATATGTTGGTTTTGAAATATGTCAATTATTGGTTTAGAAATATGTTGGTTTTGAAATATGTCAATTATTTTGATTAAATGGTGGTGTATATAAATTTCTTTATTATAATTGAATTAAAATGGCGCCCACATAGTGAATTTGCGATTATTGATGAGGTTTGAAGTATATTATTTAGGAATTCAAAATATTTTATCATCTGCCGTAAAGCGAGAATACCCCTGGTATCTGCTATCTCGCTTCAATCTAAACTACCACCTCGGAGTGCTTCACCATAAAGTACTACCATTAAGTCCTCCAATTATTTATTAGCTTTACTATCTAAAGTTTAACAACCCCATAAGTTGAATAAGATATTTATCCAGATTTCGCCCGCTAAGATAAACACTATAAACAGTCCATTTTGAATCGCGTTATATTGTATTGCACATAAAATTTATCTGATGTTACTGAATTAATAACACATTCCCCGTTTTAACTAAAAAAACATTAAATAATTTATCGTGATAATAAAAAAAATAATGGTTTGTAAAACGCCTTCGTTTCACCAAGGTCGCTCCACTTTCACAAAGGTCGCGGGTTCAAATTCCGGCGTGCGCAACAAAAAAAATAATTTAATTAATTTGTGTTGCTTTAAAAAAAATCGAGTGCAGTTTACAAGCGGTTGAAGCGAAACTTTACCAAAACAATCTCAACCAATAGGAGCCTTCAAAAGTGAAAAGGTCATAATCAAACTTCAAAGGTCATAATCAAAGCGGCCAATGAGCGCCGACCTAGCGTCATTTCCGTTTCATATCTCAACCAATAGGAGCCTTGAAAAGTGATATCATAATCGAAGAGGCGAATGAGGGTAGTTTGATGCTTCTCAGGTGCTGTATTGCGTCATTTCCGTTTCATACGAATTTCAAATCACAACGGGGTTAAGAAGTTTCACTTCAAAAATTTTACGTGAATACCGCGCAAGAGTCCTAACTGCTCCCGTCTGGAACCAGCGAGACTATGGCATCCCCAAATTGGGGTATGTTGTGAGGCTGAATGTAGTGGGGATGGGAAGGAGATTAAGAAGAGGAGGCGGGGAAGTACCTGGCTATTCAAATCTGGTCACCAAACACAGCTAAAGCCATTTGAAGCAACGATAAGCGGGCGATATTGAGAGTATCTTCCTCTCTGGAACGTGTCGCAAATATACTAGATACATATTATTTTTAAATTAAATAATTGTGAAATAAGACAAATTAATCAAATAAAAAATTATATGCGCACGCCGGGATTCGATCCCGTGACCATCGGATTGCGAGTCAAGAGCCTTACGCCTTGACCACGGAGTCCGTCCTTAAGTAACAAATAAATATAGAAGAGTGCAGTTCATTCGCGGTATAAGTGAAACCTTGAGAAAACTCATTCTCTCGCAGGCTAAATCCTATAGGTGTTTGTCTCTTCGCAGTGTCACTTTTTCAAATCACAAAGAAGACTTATTATTGGCTAATATCTTTATATATTGCAGATTGCAAGATTTATAGATTGCAAGATTCAAACCCGAACTGTATGTTATCTAGATAGTGTCTGGATAATTTTATTATCCATTTTATTTTTTATGTGCGACATTTATTGATTTTTTTGCAAGTCTAGGATGAATACTTATTTTTATTTTTAACTTTATGAGTAAATCCTCAAATTGTAATATTTAATTAAATGAACACAATATTAGCGAAATTCCATCGAAAACAGAAACAGATATTGGCACCTCTGGGACTCGAATCAAGGACCTTCCGCTTTCGTAGCAACAGCTCTACCAACTGAGCTAAGGTGTCTATATCCAATTAAAAACTCATAAAGTTTAAAAAAAACGAGTGTGCTTTAGACCATACGACTGAAGTAAAACTTCTTTAGCTCCATCTATATGATAGGAAGAGACACAATGCTCTCTCTTGCTCCTACAGTGTGATACAGACATTAGGCCGGCACTGTGTCTTAGATACACGAAACGTAACTGGCTATGAGAGAAAGAGAGAAAGAAAATGTGGTTGCACCTCTCTCTCTTGCCCCTACAGTAATACACGAAACGTAACTCTCTCTCTAGTTCTATCTTCACTAACTTATGTCTCCCTCTCAACTACCGTTCGCCTTACAAAAAATTCGTCACGCTCTCGTCACGCATTCACCGGCTTACTGCCCAAGTCAAGCGTGCGTAAATAAGTTTTAGTTCAATAAAAATAAATAAAAATAATAATGTCTCTGAGATATTTCTGCATATTGTCCAATGTTACTAACTTATAATAATTTTGAATTAAAATGTTCCTATTCATAGATCGATCAGTGTAATAGCATGCAGCGACATATTTCCACAACTGTCAGTCACTAGTAGGCAGGCTGTAATAAGTAGGCTCCTCCGCTCTCCTCAAAACCAACTTGTGCATATCCGTCTGTGCTCCCAGCACAGGCTTCTGCTTCTGGACAGCATTCCACGCTAAATTGCAGTGCTGGCCCCTGAGATTTATTGCCGTGAATCAATCCGTCCATCGCCCGAGTAACGGCGTGATATCCACGCCCTAACTCAATGTTCGCCAATCAATCCGCTGGGCAAATTAACGGCTAGTCCACCGCTAGTCAAATAATACATGGTTTGTAATTAAATCCAAATTTGATCGAAGCAATTACATGGTCCGTCTGATGTTTGATCACTTTACGCAGTCTACGGATTCAACTCATAGTAGTTTTGAGGTTATGGGAAGGATTTAGTGCAAAAATTACAGTGTTTTGGCATGTTCCTACAAAGCTTTTCTTAATGTATTTTTTTACAAAAGCTCCACACAGAAGGCCCTGAGGAGAATAATCCTCTCTGGCCCTATGTCATCTTTGAGGGTGCTGTGTGGAGGGTTTTTAAAAGAAAGGAAGGAGAGGATGTGCTGGGGAGGAAAAAGGTACGAGGCGTGGGTCCAGGAGTGACGGACATATGAAACCATCCCTCCCAAGCGAAAATCCTGCGGAAGAGGCCAAATGGTCTCCCTCAACTAGTCCCTCTTGATCCGGCCTGTCACGCAGTTTGACGGCCGGCGTTGTCTAGCGGTAAGCTTTTGACTGGCAATTGGGATCGAATCCCGGCGTGGGCAAATAAATTTTATTTGATTAATTTGTGTTATTTCACAATTAATTCATTTAAAATAATATGTAGTATATTTGCGGCACGTTGTAGAATGGAAGATACTCTCAGTATCACCCTGGTGTAAGACCACCATTCAGAATTGAAACGTAGCTTGAAATGGCCTTAGCCGTGTTTGGTGACCAGATCTGAATAGTCAGGTACTTCCCCACCTTCCTCTTCACCACCTCCTTCCCCACCCCACTGCCTTCAGCCTCACAACATACCCCAATTAGGGATGCTATAGTCTCACTGGCTCCAGACGGGAGCAGCTGAGACTCTCGTGAGGTATTCATATAAAAAAAGAAAGTGGATAGATGCATCCGCCGCCAAGACCTATACAAATGTTACCACATGAACCCGGGCACCTCTGCTAAGTCACCAAACGTAGCGAACCACTTGGGGTGACCTGTGGCAGAGGTGTTGGTTATCCAACACCTCTGCCACAGGTCACACACGGTTCAACAACCGCCTCCCAAATTTGACGTTTTATCAATTATTTTATTCGAAAGATAAAAAAATCGTATTGTTTTTGAGTAGATAATCATTTTTACATATTACACAGGTCCTTCGTGTTTCCGCCTTCCTTCAACTTGGGTCTTTTTAAAGATCCTTGTTCACTTCCTCCTTTCCCCAAAAGACCCTCCACACAACATCTTCACAGATGACATAGGACCAGAGGGAAATTATAGCTCCACACAGGAGGCTCTGATGGAAATAATTTCCATCAGGGACTATGTCATATATGAGGATGCTGTGTAGTGGATCTTTTTAGGAAAAGAAGAAGAGGAAGTTCTGGGAAGGAAAAGGGTATTAGGCTTGGTAGGAATCTGGTGGTCAGTGTGTCCAGGATTGACGGACGTATGAATCCATCCCTCCCACTACGGTGCAAGGTGATGTTGCGAAATAGTACGGCTGGAGATTTCAAAGGGACTCCCTCAACCATCTTCTTCCTGTCCGGCCTACCTTGCAGCTGGTGGGCAGACGCATGCGCAGCCAAAACCTGGACAAACCTCACCCCATGACCCGCGAACCCCTGCTGTGAAGTTAATGTAAAAAATGGAAAAAACGAAAATCATAATGAAAAAAAAAAGTTTTTCACAACCATAAAAAGAACAATTATAAATGTGGTTTGTACATGACCTATTTGCGTTGATTTAGTATCAATGACAACATGTACTACTTGTGAATTTTTTCTTCTTACCTTGCAAAAGATATGAGAGCACAATTGTAGTTATCCACTCCGCCTGTTACGGAGAGACACTACAAAGTGACGCAAAATCGCATATATTTGGTTTGAAAATTGATCGCTTAGTAATATTTTGGATGCTTTTATTAAATACACACATGTAAGCCTTGGAAATAATCAAGCAATTATTTGATTAGTCTCTTAAAAGCCCGAAAAAAATATAAGTATCAGGCCTATAAAAATTGCTGCTTACGAACCCATTTTTGGTTATGATTTTAGATATTGTCTTCTTCTTCTTCTTACTTGCGTTGTCCCAACTCACTGCCTAGGTAGGCTGTTGGGCTCGTCTCGTTCTCAGGTTGTAGTTTCTTCGGTTCTGAGTATCGCCTTCATCCAGGCCGTTTCTCTGAAGTATTTTGGAGCATTGAGTCATCCAGGAGTTCTTTGGTTTTCCTCTGAATGACTGTCGATGAAGCGCCATAGACATTGCCTGCTTCACAGTGTGGTCTGATGGTCTCCATCTTATGTGCCCATACCATGTCAACTGTCGTTTCTCCAGCTTACTGTTTATGTCTGTGATACCCAGGCTACCACGAATGCGTGAACTTTTAATCTTATCTTTCGGTGATACTCCTGCCGACCATCTAAGAATTCGCATTTCTGCTGTTTCGAGTTGCCTAGAGTAGGAGTTTAGATATTGTATAATGTATGTTTTTTTTAAATATTAACAGCCTTACTAAAAAAAAACCACAGCGCGACCAATTAACTGTGTTATTGCAATAACATAATTAAACCCCGTATACACTAAATCACGTTTTATTACCAATAACGTTTCTTGCGTGATCACGCTGTTAAAATGCATTAAGATCTGACAACATTGTAAATGGTTTTAATTTCCTAGGAAACAATGTTGTTTTAATTCTTCTCCGCTAGGGGCATTATTGGTGCGCCGGTGCATATCGGCCCGCGATGACAAAACAGTTCGGTGTGTTTATGGCGGGATATGGAAAATTTTGTTAGTGCCTAAATGTTGTGATTTTACTAAATAATTTCTATTGTAGTGACGAATTTACTCTTCTGTTCACATAATTGATATATTTACCATATTATTTGTGTGGTTTACAACAGTTTAATCAAGTTATTGTACAAACTCCGTACTTTCAAAGTTGAACTGTCAGAATATTGTTTTTTATAGGTTACTTAAGATAAAATTTTAATTTTAAGATCTTTATTTTAAGAGAATTTCTTAAAAGTGATAATTTTTTATAATATTAGAATCTAATACATGTGTTCGTAAACGTATCAAAAAAATTAACGTCTTTAGAGATGCAAGAAATCTGTTTTAAATTTCGGTATTATTTCTAAGTTATTTTTTTGGCAATAAAAAAAACTTTGAAATTTTTTATTATTTTTTTATTGTATACACGATAAAAAAGTGAGGTGATAGTTTCCTTCCAAATTTATTACATAAAAGGACTGTGTTTTTTAAATTTTGATTTTATTTAAATTTCTCTACATTTTGGTCAAAAATGTTGTGGGAGGAAATTTTTTTCCATGTTTTTCCGAGTTTGAATCATAAAATATGGCAGTTTTTGAAAGCTAAAGTGTATTTCAAATACTCAAATCTAAAAGGTAATTTTATCTAGTTTTCATAAATGGTATTTGTTTTTACGACACCTTCAAAAATAAGAAATATATAGAACATTCAAAATACTATGGAAAAATTACAAATATCGTTCGGACATCAATGGTTAAAACAGAGATAAACTACCCTCTCAGGCCGTGGAAACCATGTGTATTTCTTTCAAAGAACAAATTTTTAATTAGTAATGTTTTCACATCCGCGGCCGTTTGTCAATTGAATAAAATTTTCACTGGGTTTTTAGTAAGGCTGTATATGTTTTTGTAGATATTGTATAACGTAACAAAAATTAAGTTCCTTAAAAAAAGTATCGAAAAACATTTTAATATTTTTGCCTGAACTTTAAAAAATAAAATAGAACACACTATTTGGCGATGTTTTTTTGTTGCAAAAATCAAAACAGACGGCTATTTAAACTTTATCGCCTACATAAGGAGCGGCTTGGTCCTAAATGTTGAACGACGTGGGGTGCCTTGTGGATGTAAAATCAACTCAACGAAGTCTTAGAAACGGATGAAGATTTTTGAAGTGAAAACTTCTTTAGCACCGTTGTGATTTGAAACTCGATGAAACGAAATGACAAACACATAATCTACAGGATTTAGCCTGCGAGAGAATGAGAGAGCAGTAAAATATTAATTAATTTCACAGGTACTCGGTTCCAATGTAATACGATAAATCCACGGTCCCACGCAAGTATCCTTTGGTCTAGTGTCTAGTGGTATGAAGTGCCTGACGAACCTTAGCGGCCAGACATTCAGCGAACCAAGGATAGAACCCTAAGATATATATTAAAAAAAAATCGTTTGTAAAATCAATATCCAATCTTCAAATCACTGCCATATGAGCAGGCAAAGAAAACATAAAAACGACATCTAGCGACTCGGAAGAAGAAAACACAAATACTAATAGGGTGACCAAATATGAGTACATACGAAAAAGTTTTTAGCTTGAGTTTTCTGAAGGTTTCACTTCTTCCGCGTATGAATCGCACACTCTAATTTTTTTAAATTTGGCTTACGTATACAATTTAACTAAAAAATGCAAAAGTTACAAGTGTGCTTATTTCACTGGACAAGGGTTAAATAATTTTCCGCACAAAAAACGTGTGTAGTTTTAAAAAATCCTTTCGTTTTGAAAATCACAAGCGTCATAAGAAAAGTCACATCGCGCCTCTGCTAGAATTGAAAGCTGAAATATTGAACACATATGTGTTATGTATTTATAGCCACTTATAGGTATTAACCTTTTAATGGTTTCCTGTGTGAAATTTAATAGTTACCAATATCAAATTATCATAAATCATTATAATCGTATTGTAAAAGTGGTTGCAATGCCTGGCAGGTATATTTCATAATGGTAAGTTGCATGGTGATAGAAATGTTCCGTGACATTGTTTTCCGATTTTTTTCTATTTTACTTACAAATAGTTGGCTATTTTAATGGCTTAATAAATAATGGCTTTTTGACGAAAAGCTGAATATATTAATTTTTTTGACAGAGCGATCTGCAATCAACTAATTGCAACAGTTGGAATAACAGAAGTTCTGGTATAAAAAAGTGAATTAAAAAAAAAAATATGTCTAAGGATGGGTTGGATCACCTAACTTGAATAATCCATCAAACTTCAAAGTTAAAATTCAAATTGTGTGAGAATCCTTTTCTGGTTCTGTTATTATTTCAGATGAGAAACAGCTGGTCAATAATGATAAATAATAACACTGAAATAAAACCTTCACAGAACTTGAATTTTCTTTTCTTCAAGTTCAAATTCTGTGAAAATAGTCTGGTCTTAAAGAAAGCTATAACACCAAGATAAAAACTGTTAAAAGGTTAAGACCTTTACAGGAAAATCTAGGAACTTCAGACAGAATTAGCTGTGGAAATGTCATAATGGCAGGGCACACCGTTGGAGGATTCCGCTTTATAAAATTTTACAGCTAGGGTTGGGCTTTGTGCCTAAGATTAAAGATAACTAATTTTCCTTTAATATCTCGGCACCTTTAACTAAAACACTTTTTTGATAGGGTAAAAATATAATTCATCTTTCATATTATTATAATATACAATAAAGATATAATATGTTATAGAAAATCATTTTAGTAATACTTTTATTTATGGTATTATTATTTAATTTATAAAAACAGTTTATTTTCACACCACAATCATTAAAGTCACATTGGCCATCTCTATAAATATAATCCTACCACCATTCAATGAACTTCATTTCTGGGTTATGCATTTTATTTTTAGAATTCATACGATTCACATAAACCGCACCCCCTCCCCCATCCTACCCCCTCACTATTCCCACTTATCTGTCTTATTATGTAAATTTTCTTAATTATCCTTTTCAAAACAATAAAATCACTTCTGCATTAAAAAATCCATGTGGAAACTTGTAATTAGTAAAATTAATGTTACCTATTTATTATCATGCTTCATTTTAATTTCACTCTGTTGGTATCCCAAATAAATATTGTATAAAAAAATCTGCTGTTTAATTATTATTACGCGTGACAGCTGTTCCACATTCAAGACGATATTTTTGTATTATTTCTAGATAGATATTTGTGAGGAAAACTTATTGTTTTCATTTTTTAAGTTAAAAATTCTTTAGCATCTTTGTGATTTGACACTCGATGAAACGACAAAAAGAGGCAAACAAATACATCTATTTTAGCCAGCGAGAGAATGAGATAGCGATAAATATTTATTTATTCAGTGGTACACGGTTTCAATATAATACGATAAATCCACTGTCCCCTATAGCGTAGTGGTATAAAACGCCTGATGAATATTTGCAGACATTCAGTCGACCGGGGGTCGAATCTTACGAAATCCAAAAAAGAACAGGAAAAAGGAAATGACATCTAGCGACTTCGAAGACGAAACCACAAAATACTAAAAAGATGACCAAATATATGGAATTCGACGACAAAAAAGTGGAAAAAAATATTCTTCATATTGATTAAAAAGAGTGCCGAAACACTCTCACACTCAGGAGTAGGGAGTAGTTTAGTTTTCTGAAGGATTCACTTCTACCGCGTGTGAATCGCACACTCTGATTACGTTACTGATTTTTTGATTACGTATGACCTTATTGATTTCCGAGTAAAATTATTACCCTTTTAAAGTTTTCCCAATTACTGTGTTTGTGCACAAAAGCTGCGTTGAGTACCTGCGCAGTACGCACGGAGAGCGGTCTGGACCATTATTCGGATGGCGGGCAATAACTTCATTGTTTGTTTGATCGGGAGCTGGTTGGGTTATTTGGTTTGGCTGGTTGACTCGCAGTTGGCTGGTCGGTTCCCGGTACAGCTGTTGACGGTGACTGTGGCTGGTTGTGACTGTGGCTGGTTAGTGCGGTGTGCGGACAGCGGACATGTCAACCGCTTTTTGTCAATCACTTTTTGTCAACCGAATTGTTCGGTGCGCGGCAATCCGCGAATACTACGCGCGGTCTCCGGGGAGATGCATATTCTGTAACAGGGGCGCACATCCGGTCACGTTGTGAAAAGGGAAACTATTTTATTGAGCAGAAGTAAAATAAAATTTGCCACCTATTGCAATTTTTTTACACAATTTTTCATATATTACAAACATTCATTTCTGTATACTATAATAACAAATTTGTGGCCTAACATCGAATCTAGGACCCCTCTTTTTTCTTTTATTCATTAATGATATAGGTAAGACCGCTCAAAATATCTCCTCTTTGCTGACGATATCAAATTTTTCAGAGCTATTAAAAGTCATATAGATTCCATTCTTCTGCAGAATGATCTTGATTCTCTTGTCAAGTGGTCGACATTGAATAACTTACCCTTCAGCATCGAGAAATGCAGTGTCGTTACGTTTACAAGATCCAAAAACACATTTCTATTCCCATACCACACAAAAACGAGATTCGTGACCTTGGCGTGATTTTTTAAACAAATCTCTCTTTCAAATCACACATATCTGACATTGTCTCCCGCCCCAACAAAATTCTCGGATTTGTTCTTCGTAATGCGAGATCATTTACTAATGGAATTGCAATACGAAGAACATATGAAGCACTTGTCCGCAGCATCCTGGAATACAGCTCCATAAATTGGCCCCCCTCTGAACAAAACCATATCCTAGAAATAGAAAGAGTACAAAAAAGGTTTATGCGTTACCTGTATATGAGGTAATATACATACTACCCATTCCTGTATCCATCGTTGTTCTTGACAGGAATGCTCGATCTTAATACCTTAGAAGCCGGCCGAAAAATATTTTTGGGTAAAAATATTTTAAGCTGATCTGAATACTGTACTGAATCCACCTATGTTGAAGGAGATTAACCTAATGTCCCTAACGCGTATACTCGTGGGAGATCCCACGCCCTTTTGATGCTCCGAAAGCGAGATATTTTTCCTTTTAGAATGCGCCATTAAACAGAGCAATTCAACTGCTTAACGTTTCTGCATTAAGCATCGACAATCGACATCTTCAATGTTACCTATAGAGAGTTCAGTACCTAACTATCTTTTGACATACGTCACAAAATAGTGAAACTGCCCCCATGACTTTTTTTTTCTTCTTTTAAATTTTGTAATCTTCTCCGTAATAATTTGGTGTATAACTGTTTTATGGAGAACCTGAAAAAATAAACAAATTAATAAATAAATAAGCCCTTACAAAACACAGATAAATCTTGATTAGATTCATAATATTCGATTATGGTTAGTATCATAGGTGAGTACTTCAATTAAATTCATTAATTTGAAGCGTTTATTTGAAAGTTGAATTTGTCAAAAATTTGACATGAAAATTGAAATGTATTAATTGTAAGGTAATATAAATTTTGTGTAGGTAGTACCTATACCTTTTGTCATCCGACCGCTGTCTTCTCAGAGCAAGTAGAACTCCATCGCAAGATAGTGGAGATAAGGATTTAGAGGTCATGCATATAAAAGACGCTTATTTTACTAGTGAAAATTAATGTTAACTTTATTGCAGTTTGCAAGGGAAACATTGAACCAAGGAAAAGTAAACAAAACATAAATACCTTGAGCATCTATCAACTGATGTAGAAAGAGAGAGTCAACAAATTACGTTTAATTTTAATACCGCACACGTCCCGTCGCCGTGACAGTCGTGACACTCCTCCAAACGACGACAGCAATCCCCAAGACACCGTCCAGCACGTCATGGGGCCACAAGTTAAAAGGAAATCCACCCAAGAACCAGGCACAGCTGATCTAAATCCATCAAGCGGCGTGTAGAAATCTCACCGGCCAAAGGAGAGCAAAGCAATCAATGTCGGCGCACTCCCCCGAGTCGCAAAGCCGCTTCATTCAAAGGGATTCCAAGTTTAAAGGAAATCCACCCAAGAACCAGGCACAGCTGATCTACATCCATCAAGCGGCGTGTAGAAATCTCACCGGCCAAAGGAGAGCAAAGCAATCAATACATCGCCCGTTGATTACAGTTTCAATTCACTTCCGCACGCGGATCAAGCAATCACTCGGCATCCGGCGAGGAATTAAATAAAATAATCAGGCTTCTATGCCATTTGAGTCGTCACACGCTCACAGAAAGAAAAATAAAACCCATTCTAGGCTACATCGCACTAGAATCTTTCATAACAAAAAAAACTCTCCTCCAAAAATCTTCTCTTGCCCCAAAAAATTACGTGATATCCGCCACCATCTTTCCTCGAATGACGTTTCCGGTCCCCTTGCAGTTTGGCCAACCAACAAAGTTAAAAAAAAAGAAAAAATAAATAAAGCATAGACAATAAACAGTACCTATTTTGAGCAGTACCTGCTCACGAAATAGATATGTTACAAAATGTAATTCTCAAATTGTGACATTTTTGACAGTTTCGTAAGGGTTTTTGTAATGATTATTCAGATGTATTGTCATGTAGTTGTAATAATTCAGGAACCTTCGCGAGGGTGGAATGATGATATTTTTAAAGCTTCAAATATTTCCTATGCTTAATACATAAAAAAAAACAAACAAACATTCAAGCAAGAAAACAAGCAAGCAAACAAAATACATTTTATTTTTATTTGAATTTTTTTTTTTTTTACAGTTTTTTAGAGAAAATGTGTCCTTACTGGGGTACCCCGTTCTAAGGACACATTGTACAAGTTTTATTATTTGAATTAAAAGTAAATACCCATGTTAGAATATTACCAAGAAAAATTACGAAGTTAGATCTACAATAAAGTACAAAACAAGCATTATTCTTTGTTGGGTTGCAAAATTGAATCTATTTTCTTCCTTCCCATGTCCATAATCCATATTTTTATGCTTCTTTTGGAGGCGGTTATTTTTTTATGGTTTTCATTGCAAGAGGGAGTAAATTAAATAATTTTACAGAGAAGTATTCCATATTTCTTTGTTCAAAAGTCGTTTTAGTTGTAGGTTGGTAGAATGTATGTTGTAATGTAGATCTTGTGAATCGGCCCGAGTTTGTCTGTGTAAAGTTATCCTGATTTTTGAATGCGTACATTAGAATATCTTTTGTATATAATTGTTTCAGTGACATTAAATTCAGCGCTTTAAAAACAAAGTCTGTAGGGGTTCTGATGGGGACTCTAAGTATAATTTTTAGAATTGCCCTTTGTGCTATGAGGACTGGTTTTATAGTGGAATCGCATTCGCATTGATTTTTATAAGATATAGATAATTCAATCCGAATATAACTGTATCCAAAATAAGTTGACACGATTGAACATAAAAAATAAATACCAACTAAAATCATGGGTTTTGTGATGTGTTTCGTTAAAAAGTGGAATATCACAATATCACCCCGGTTTCAGAATCTGAACACTGATTAAAATGGGTTCAGATGTGTTAGACGTGACGGTGTAGTGTACAGGAATATGCATAAAGTTTCAATGTCCTTTAACAGTTGTCGTTAGTATAGTTGGTTACACGTAGTTTTGAGGTGTCGCAACAGATATCAGTAAAGTAGCAGTACTACTATTAGTAGTACCTACTGTGGGAGAGGGTCAGTTGTCGCCGTTCGTGTCTAATATCCGAATATATCCGATCGACAGCTGGGAGCCTTCAGTGCCAAGTTCCCTTGCTTCAGAATTAGACGTGATTTTTCACAAAAAATCGCTCTATACAAATCATCCAAATATTATTATTCATCTAATCCATTAGACGACCTCCGTAGTCCAGTGGGTAAGACTCTTGACTCACAATCCGGAGGTCGCGGGTTCGAACCCGGCATGCGCAAATAAATTTTATTTGATTAATTTGTGTTATTTCACAATTAATTCATTTAAAATAATATATAGTATATTTGCGGCATGTTCCAGAGTGGAAGATACTATCAGTATCGCCCTGGTGTAAGACCACCATTCAGAATTGAAACGTTGCTTGAAAATGGCTTTAGCCGTGTTTAGTGACCAGATCTGAATAGCCAGGTACTTCCCAACCTTCCTCTCCCCCACTTCCTTCCCCTCCCCACTACCTTCAGCCTCACAACATACCCCAATTGGGGATGCCATAGTCTCACTGGCTCCAGACGGGAGCAGTTGAGATTCTTGTGCGGTATTCACTGTAAAAAAAAAAAGAACGGACGTTAGGCCCACTTAAATATTTATAGGTCTACTAATTGTTAATTTTTGAAGAAAATCTCTATTCAGATGTCGAGTTAAAAAAAAATCCTCGATAGAAAAAATCGTAGAGCACGCTCCGGAAAATTATTAAACAAAAATACACCTGGTTCTGTTATTTAACACGTCGTAGGTATGAAAAAGAGCAGAATGTTTTTGAATGCTAATTAAAAAAAGGGGTGAATATGTTCAAGAGTCTCAACTGTTCCCGTCTAGAGCCAGTGATACCACGTACCATGTCATCTCCAATTGGGGTGTGTTGAGAGACTGAAAGCAATGGAGATGGGGAAGAGGAAAGTGGGAAAGTTACTGGCTTTTCAGATCTGGCCACAAAACATGGCTAAAGCCATTTCAAGCAACGTTTGCCTAAGGCGATAAGCCACTTGGAACGTGCTGCAAAAATACAATATATTATTTTAAATGATTGAATTGTTAAATAACACAATTCAATCAAATAAAATTTACCTGCGCACGCCGAGATTTAAAATCGCAAGCTTCAGGTTGCTAGTTCAGAGCTTTTATTTTCCACCACGGAGGCCGACAAACGCAGATTAAAGTGATTTTTGCATTATCGAGTTTCATTAAATATTTTCACAACAGTCGCTAACGCCTGTTATAATTTTTTAAAAATATTAGTGCACTCTCTATCATTCGTATTTACATATTCCCTATAAAACCAAAGAGTAATCTTTTTCTTCTTTTTGGACACTTGTAACGGAGCCTTAAGACATTGTTCTTACTATAAGGTTCACACCTTAGCTCTGCTTTGCTTCCTTGTAAAATTTCACTAGAGATTTGCTAAGTCATAGGAAAACTATGAAAAAGTTGAAAGCCTTTTTTAAGTTAACAATAATTGCGAAACTTTTCGATGAAGTGCTTCTCTGCTAATCAAAAGCCTCCAACGGGAAGCCCTTTGTACTAACGAGAGGGCTTTTTGCCAGTATCCTGTTCAAGAAGTTTTCTCATTTGGCCAACGCACGCAGGGTTTTTGCAGGAGGTTGCGCGCATACTCAATGCGCATTGCCAATTGCCATGCAGGCCTTTGATACCATCACACAGCGAGTGATGCCGCGGAGCACTACGCGCATGTTTAGACCCCTCTCGAGTGACATATTCACCGAGAAAGATCCAGCGCTAACAACCGCGTATGGAGAGATACAGATGCGTAATTATTCAGAATACAGGTTAATGTGATGATTATTGCGCAGAAGATTCTGTTTATGGACATAGATAAATATCTAATTGTTTGCTTTATGCGTCTTATAAATAATGCATTGATAAAATATACTAATAAAAATAATATGATACCTCTTTCTATTTTTTTTATCACATTACATATATAATCATATCATTTGATTTATATTATAATGGAATTCCATTAAAGTAATTATTTTATTACATTTTTATTTCCACTTAATTTATTTTTGACCGTTTCCGGTTTCAGCTTGTCAAAGCCATCTTCAGACATACGGGGGAGAGGGAGGGGGTAGTTTAAAAGGATTTTATTAAAATTTTATGGTTTTTCCATATTTGTTGCCATGTCGTCATTAACGATTGAATTTGAAGTTCAAGTTTTATAAGAAAACTCTCTTTTTATATATTTTGAAGGTTATTCCCATCAATGTAACCATTATATTTTTCTGTTTTTCTGTGTCTTGTTCTCTTTCATATTTTCGTTTAGGTTATTATTATTGTCTTCTTCTTCAATGAATTTTTAGTTGTTTGGCTGTTAGCAGTCGAAATAATTGTCTCGGGTTTAAAGAATACTTTAATCCCCATTCCCCCATATGCTGTGTATACAAACTGTAGATTAAGTATTATTTGTACCAGTCTGAAAATGGCTTTAACATGCTGAAATCGGTTGCGGTCAGAAATAAATTAAGTGGAAATAAGTTTTATATGTGTTTTATTATATTATTAATTTGATACCTTATTGGTATAAGATATAAATGGGCGCTTTTGCCAAAGTTTGTACTTACATGTTTTATACATTCCATTTCCATTACTTTTACGCTCCATTTATATAGTTTCCACCAATGCCGGATAACTAAAGAAGTAGATTTTTTTTATCTAAGCAGAATTTCAATAAATAGAAAAAAGTCAATAGATGTCGCATATTAAAAATAAAATGATTAAAAATATCTACGGGTTCGACATTTGCATTCCGACTAAATAAGTAATAATTTTCCAGTTAAAAATATATAAGTGTGCAAAATTCTTATAATACTTAACTACAACAATAGCGAAGGGAGTGGAAACACAAACCTGCAATAGCCATCCCAAGCCAAGGTGTGAGCTACCGTGCTCAGGCTGAATGTCCTGGGGAACAGCGTCACGAACGGTGCCTCCGAGAAACAAGGTCGCATCTCGGAGTATTTAGACCTCACTTCAGCACTCAGGGCTCTGCTGGAGTGGACCTTCTATTTCCCTGGTAACTCGTGGGACAAAAAAAAAATTGGACCATTCGAAAACTAGGGGCCTTTTGGGAACCTAGGAGTGCTGAGGCCACCTCTGTGGATTTCCTGCCTGGGCTCGTAGGAGGAACCAAGAGGAGAAACCATGGAGAGGTGAGCTGAGGCCCCTCCATGAACTCTTCCCTTGTGGGGTCTTCAAGGAACCAAGGGGAAGGGCACCTTTCCATCGCGGGGCCTTTGTGGAATCAAGGAGGGTGAAGTGGAGAGATGATGCCTTCTTCCCATGTGGGGCCTTCGAGGAACCATGTAGGAGTGAGGAGGAGAAATGAGGCCATCTTGGTGAACTCTTCCTCTGTGGGGCCTATAAGGAACCAAGGAGGAGTGAGGAGGAGAGATGAAGTTCTCTTCCCTCCTGGGGCTCTCGGGGAACTAAGGTGGAGTGGACTCTTCATCACGAAGCCTTCGGGGAACTAAGGAGTGGAGAGTAGAGATGAATCCTCTTCCGTCGTGGGGTCTTCAGGGAACCAAGGAGAAGTGAAGAGGGGAAATGAGACCTGGGAAGACACATTGTCGAACCAGAAGATATAGCTTCATTTCCAATGACAATCCTGGTGAACTTTATAAAAGGGACTGGGTTACTGTCAAAGGAATGAGGTAAAATGGGAGATAGTACAATGGGTCTATGGCTTAAGTGCTATGGAACTATGTATATGTAAACATTGTAAACCGTCTCCGATTATTAAAAAAAAAATAACTACAATAAAATAAATTAAAGAATTCAAAATCGTAGGATATGATAAAAAAAGCAATGTACAAACGTTGGCAAAAACGCCCAAGTATGATCATTGATCACTATTCACAACTGCAACGGTTGGTAGCCAGTGCACTGTAGTGGAATCAGACATCCCCAAATGTCTCCAAATTTGGGGAATGTTATGTGAGTAAAGGAAGAATAAATACGGCTGAAACAATTTCAAGCTACGCAAAACGCTTCGATTCTGAATTTTGGACTCTCATAAAAGCGGCAATCCTATATATACTATTCTGAAGATCTCTTTATTATCATAGTAAATAGTGCAGTGATTTTCTATCTATTGATTCTGATCATAGACCCGGTTGGGTGCGATATTGGACGGTACGGAGCGGTATTGAACCATCGAACTTTCAGCCTGCTGCCCGGGGAAATTGACATTAACTCAGCCGCTTACTATTGTGAAAATGATTAAATTTATTGATATTTCCAGGGGCTAAGTAAGGTATTCACAAGAACTGTCTGCCAGAAAGTCATATCCATAAACAGATGCTGATAATTTTATTGCAGAGCAAGCAAGAAGTTCACGTTTAGCACTATTGTGCAATTTTGTATCATTTTCTCTCAATGCTCTAGGTTCTAGGTATTAATTATTTTCTTATCTATCAGCTGAGTTAAGTTTTTTTTTAATGTGAATAACGTACATAAGTAGCTACTGCCCAGAACCACTGGGCTTATAGTATGCACAGAGAAAGAAGAGAGGCAAGATGAAGGCCGGGAACCCAACCTTAATCTTGCCTCTCTAGCTGTTCAGATTGATATGTACACAAAGTGTTACTGGATTACATGCTGTATTACGTAAGCTAAACGTATTGACTAAAAAGGTTAAATATATAAACCTCAATTTGAGTGTAAACAAATAAATAAATAATGATAGTTAAGACATGTTACGCCACGGAAGGACATAGCCTTCCATAAACCTACCCCTTAAGATATTTAGTTGCGTATACGTCCTTGTTATTACCCTCTTAATATACTTAGTTGCGTGTACGCCCTTGTTATTACCCCCTTAAGATACTTAGTTGTGTATACGCCCTTGTTACTACCATCTTGCTACTTAATTGCGTTTACACCCTTGTTACCACCCCCTTAATGTACTTGGTTGCGTATACTCTCTTACCCCTTTAATATATTTGATTGGGTATACGCTTGTAAATGTTAGCTTTACTGAATAATAAATGTTACAGATTATCATCGACCTAAATAGGAAATAGTTATTTCTTTTATTGTATCTTTGTCTTTAGAAGTTGAAGAATGTGCAAAACAGAGTTGATTTCTATTTTTAACATCAACGAAGGAAATTTGTCTAGAGCCTAATAACTAACTATTTTTTTTCTTTAGTAATTTGTAAAGATTTTAAACCCACTTTTTTGGTTTAAAAGGACATACCTAGTAGTGTGGAGACTTCCAATAAAACAATATGATTATTATAAGATAAAGATAAGTAACCAGTAAGTAGCAAAAAGCCGGTTTTATGGGAACCGATCAGGAATAGTGACTTTATTGATGGCTGTCACACTGTCACGCTATCACTTGTCCACTGGGTCCTCTGGAGCTGTCACTGTGACTCCCTAATCCAAGATGGCTGACAGTGTTGCCAGCCATCTGAGGAAAGATGAAACAACCGTAATTAATAGCAGGATGCAGCACAGCGATGAAAGTAACTAGCATATCCATTGCGAATCCATCGAGAGCTCAGACACTTGAATGCAGCCACGACAAAGACGACCCTACCACAGATCCTATGACACGACCTACCAGAGAAGCTCCCTGATTATTCGGTGACCAAGTAAAGTCGGGAATAAGAGCCACCCTCTTTTCGGTATCGAAATATTGCAGAAGCATTACATAAAAAAAGGCAATAAACATACGTTAATTATCGCTATAATGCTGCAACTCTTTCTTACACATTAAATAATGGTGAGACATACAAAATACTTGTGACTGTTTCCTCCAAAGTACTACCTTTTTGCGACTGGATTTGCGTTTCATTTTCTTTATACGTGTGAGTGAGATGTATGATAATGATTGTATGTTTCGTTTGCCGTTTATCTTTTTTCGACTGCTGTTATTTAGTATATAAGAAAAAGAGGCAGAATTATATGTTTAAGAGGAATATAAACGCTAGAAATATTTCGAATCTCATGCCTGCAAAATTTTAAAATCGAGCGTCTTTTTGCACGCGGCTAGTAAGCGAAAAAGTGGTTTTTATTTATTTTGTGCATAATTTTATAAGAAGGAAAAAAAGTTAGAACATGGAAAACCTCAAAAATAGTCTTAGCCATAAATGGGTATTTTAAAAAAATTGTTTATTTTATTACTTCATAGTTAAGTCATGAAAAAACTTTTTTTTTTGGTGGTTTACGCTTATATTTTTTGTTACGTAAATAATAATTTTATTGTAATTCCAATACATAAAAAAGCTAGTAAAAGCTTCGATTTATCCGTAGCATATTTTTTGATGTTCATACTGTAAGCCGATTCGTCGTAAAGATTAATCAAAATAGTATTTAAATAGGATTTCACGTATATATTCATCTTAAGAACAAAAACACGACCATTAGCGCATTGACATGTAAGACTACATATTAACATTATGGAGCAGATTTGTTGAAAAGGTTTGACAAATTTGCGTCTTTCTGCTAATCACAATGGTTTATACGAAATTATGGTTTTCAAATGGTATTGAATATTTGCAAATTGGGAAGTGGGTGTGGGTACCGACGCCCCTGGAACCATTTATTGGATAACCAACACCTCTGCAGTAGGTCACCGCAAGTGGTTCGATACGTTTGGTGACTTAGCAGAGGTGCCCGGGTTTATGGGCTGAGGTTTGTCTAGGTCTTGGTGGCGGATGCATCTGTCAAGATGCCATATCGAGAGAGACTGATTGGAGGCCTCGGGGGTCTCTTGTCCTCTCCAGCCGGTCTCTCTCGACCCATTCCCTTGCACCGCATTGGAGGAATGGATTCATATGTCCGTCACTTCTGGATGCACTGACCCACGGATTCCCACCCACCCCTCATACCTTTTTTCCTTTCCATAACTTCCTCTCCCCTTTCCTTAAAAAGACCCTCCACACAGCATCCCCTGACGTGCCATGCCCTCAGAGAATTGTTTTCTTCAGGGCCTTTACTGAGTGGAGCTGTAAGAAAACACAAGCTACGCACGAATAGAGTTGCGTAATATTTTTTAAAAATATTTTGACAAACATGTTAAAAAAAGCTCGTATTCAATAGATGAATAAAACATAACCCCTAAGTTCTATGACCTAAGCCAGTGACGTCCGCCGCGCGACTCTTTTGAATTTAATTGATTGGCCGTTTCCCAGAATCGGGTATTCAATTGTACGAGTCTGGTTCCCAAGCCCCCCTCCCACCCCCCCCCCCCCCCCCTCCACACACACTTCACCAGTCCCAGGCCCGCGCGCTCCCTGAAATTATTTCAGTACCCCGCAACGACTCACTCCTCTGTGCTCCTGGTATCCGCTGAGGCCCGATTAACTTTATAAAAGGGACGTTATTTTTTCACGTATCCGAAAACCCGTCACCGAAACCTGCGGGGCTATCTACCTCATTTCCCTTGCATTTTGGTTCGTTTCAGCGGATTGTTTTGGCCCTACCACACCATCTCGCTTTCCTGTGCTCCTGGTATCGACTGAGGTTCGATTTACTGAGGCCGTACGTCTGACTTTTCCTGGGTCATCCCATCCGTCACTCCAAACACATGTGATCGGGAGTCCGATTATTACCGACCCGATTGTCTGAAGGCGCATGGTGCCTACTTTTGCATATAAGTGAATACATATCAGACTTTTTATTCCGACTCGCAGCCAATTTTCAAATGGGTATTGATACTTAACTACTTATCACTGCAGTACAAAAGTATCAATGTATACCTAGCTTCATCATCATCACTCTTGGCTCTACAACCCCCGGTGGGTCTTGGCCTCCTCAAGAGTCTTCCTCCACTCATCTCGGTTTTGTGCCAGCTCTCTCCAGTTTAGAAATTACAAAGTAGATATATCTTTGAGGACGTTGTCGCTCCATCTTAATCTTGGTCTTCCCAGGCTCCTTCGCCCTATCGATGCATACCTTTTATTTTTTCTTCAGACTTTATGTCCAGGTTAAATCTTCCCCTCAGTTAAACTAAACCCTTTCACACACTTTTCCACAAATGATCATCTAATCCTAGTCAATTCACGCTATGCAATTGCGCTATAATAAATTCAAAACAATACAAGAACAACATGTCAACCTACTAGAGACCAAATGGGAAAATAATTCACCGACTCCAGATATTTTCATATCAGAGGGTTCAGCTCGGTAGAACTCTAGTTGGACCTATAAATCCTACTGATCCCTCAATATAAATATTTAAAAAATCTTTTGTAATCCTACATGTATTTAAAATGACTGATTTTTGCATTTTTATATGTAATATATTAATTATGGTTAAATCCGCGTAGTTGGCGGTAAGAACTGTTTCATAGTTTTAAGTGATTATTGTTTATAAAATTAACGACAGTTGTCTCGGACTCTTTTGTTTAGGGAGATTGTAAAAATGGAGTCTAGGTGAACTATTGTGAATTATGATTCTAAGTCTTAATAAAAGATACAGTGCTTGTAAGTCAATGGTGTATTATTTAACCATGTGAAGACATTACAAATTCTTTGGCAAATCTAATATGCCTAAATTTTGAATGAGGGAGCTAGGTATAATGCCGAAATAACAAATGGTAATATTTTTATAGTCTGATAATGCCAAATTCTTTTAATCTCATTTCCTAAATCTGTATATTTTATAATTTTTTCAGAAACAGATTATTACAGGAATTTGGACTAGTGACATCAATGTTATATGTAATTTTTTGGTAAATTTTGGGGATCGCTGTCAACGGTTAATACGCACTTTTTTTTGAAAAAATATTTTGATTCACCTTAATTACATTAAAAGACAACTATTTGCATTGGGGGAAGTGGAAAATATTTCATTCTAAATTTCGATTACGTAAAATTAAAATTAGCTTTCATTGTGTGAAACGAGACCGTCCGTTTTGAAACATTTGATAATGAAAATTTTCGTTAATTGCAAACGGAAACCAACGGCTAGAGACAAAATCGCGCGGGCGTTTTTTTTTTATGTTATAAAACTAAAATTCCGCCTAATTAGTAGGTACTTACCTAATACACATGTATTGCGTGCGTTGATTAAAATTTATTATCTTGAATTTTTTTTGACATTAAAATTTTATTTTTATAAGTCAACTATTTCTGCGATGTTGAGCGGCTACGTACGCTAAGTTTATGTGATATGGTTTATGATACAAAAGAAAGTGCCCCCTTTATACCGCCTGCTCGCGTCAAGGCAAGAAAAACATCCCAGTTTTCAAGTAGTTTAGCGGCTACGCTAGGTTTGTGTAACATGGTTTGTGATACAAAAGAAAGTGCCCCTTTATAACGCCTACTCGCGTCAAGGCAAGAAAAACATCCCAGTTTTCAAGTAGTTTAGCGGCTACGCTAGGTTTGTGTAACATGGTTTGTGATTCAAAAGAAAGTGCCCCTTTATAACGCCTACTCGCGTCAAGGCAAGAAAAACATCCCAGTTTTCAAGTAGTTTAGCGGCTACGCTAGGTTTGTGTAACATGGTTTGTGATTCAAAAGAAAGTGCCCCTTTATAACGCCTACTCGCGTCAAGGCAAGAAAAACATCCCAGTTTTCAAGTAGTTTAGCGGCTACGCTAGGTTTGTGTAACATGGTTTGTGATTCAAAAGAAAGTGCCCCTTGATAACGCCTACTCGCGTCAAGGCAAGAAAAACATCCCAGTTTTCAAGTAGTTTAGCGACTACGCTAGGTTTGTGTAACACGGTTTTTGATATAAAAGTGAATGTATTATTTATAAAAAATTATTACCGAAATTAAAAACATGTTTTTTTCCGTCATTTTATTCCCGAAACTCCGATAATTTAGTACTTACCTTTCCAGATTTCGTGGTACCTTCAAAATCTTCTAGCCGTTCGTTATACATTCTAGTGTATCAGGAATACCAACACCAAAGTGACAGCGACAGCGAATGAGCTAATTACTAATGGCGTACAATCTCACAAGACGAAAGTTAATTTTAATTTTACGTAATCGAAATTTAGAATGAAATATTTTCCACTTCCCCCAATGCAAATAGTTGTCTTTTAATGTAATTAAGGTGAATCAAAAGATTTTTTCAAAAAAAGTGCGTATTAACCGTTGACAGGGATCCCCAAAAATTAATAATTTTTTTAATTTTGTCATGTAAAACTATATCAGGTCTATTATTACTAATTGTTTTGTCTGTCAGTATAGTTTTATCATAATATATTTTATAAAATTCATTTTCTAAAACAATTTTTTCTCATAGTCATAATATGGTACTATATTACGGCAGTCAATCGAGTTATGTTTAATTACCAAACTTTGGTGAATTATTTTTAAAACCTAATTGTGCCTAAATGTATACTCGGACGGCGCTAATACAGAATACCCCGATATAATATGTTCTATAGTTTCGGGAAAAGCCAAACATTTTCTACATAAATCATCAATTTGATTTGTATCTTTGATTAAACGATTCCTATAATTTTTAGTATTAAGGGTCGGGTTTGGAAAACATCGCTCCGCATTAGCAGTAGCATCCGCGTCTCGTAGCAGCAATACTAGAAAATTATATACGGGTAGTTAGAAAAATGTGTAAAGTTACTAGTGATTAAATTTTTTTTACTGTAATCTTACAAATTCTATAAGTTATACATACTGCAACTTTAGTTAAAACGTTGAAAAAGGCCTTCGCGATTATCTCTCCTGAACCTGTTGTAAACATTTTTACCAAAAATCCTTCCGTAATCTCAGAGTAAACATTATGTTAAAACATGCTATTAAATTAAAAGTGCTTCAGTGTATCTAGATTTTTATTGTAATTCGCCTAAACTTTCTGAATTTTTCAACTATTCTCCGCCATACAAAAATGTATGGCAAAATAATACGCCGCGCGATGTCTTATATAACGGTTGAATTTCACAGAATTCATTCAGTCGTGAGAGAGCGGTCAAGGTGGGACCACGCATATTTTTTTCGCAGCAATTTTGTTCGCTGTTTATTCGATTTTTGAAGGAATCATTGAGGAGATAGGTGTTACAGTAACCGGGTAAGTAGAAATAAAATATATCTAATAAATTATTTTTAACTTGATTTACAGTTTTACAGACTTTATTTTTATTTTTATTTTTAAACTTCAGGTACCTTCAAAATGGGTAAAAATAAAGGAATTCTTGCTTACCGTGCCATAAAAAATAGACCCTCCCACTGGAAGAAAATGAGAATAAGGTAATAATGTCAATTTTTTTTTTTTTTTACTGATTTCTATCAAAGGTAGTTTTAAGGTGGACTGAAGTCATTTTGCTTTTTGACTTCTAAAAATTTCGGCATCCATCTTGAATTTCTCTGTAGTTATCTACCGATTTGGTTCAATATCAGAATTCGGGCGTTTAGAAGTGCACTGAACTCGGATCTAATGTCAAAATGCAAAATTTCGGCATCCATCTTGAATTTCTCGTGTTCTCTACCGATCTGGTTCAAAATCAGTATTGGGGAGTATTGGCGAGCACTGAACTCGGATCTAATGTCCAAATGCAACATTTCGGCATCCATCTTGAATTTCACTAGTTATCTACCTATTTGGTTCAAAATCAGGATTAGGGCGTTTGGACGTGCACTGAACTCGGATCTAATGTCAAAATGCAACATTTCGGCATCCATCTTGAATTTCTCTAGTTATCTATTTGGTTCAATATCAGGATTCGGGCGTTTAGAAGTGCACTGAAATCAGATCTAATGTCAAAATGCAACATTTCGGCATCCATCTTGAATTTCTCGTGTTCTCTACTGATCTGGTTCAAAATCAGTATATGGGAGTATTGGTGAGCACTGAACTCGGATCTAATGTCCAAATGCAAAATTTCGGCATCCATCTTGAATTTCTTTAGTTATCTACCGATTTGGTTCAAAATCAGGATTAGGGCGTTTGGACGTGCACTGAACTCGGATCTAATGTCAAAATGCAAAATTTCGGCATCCATCTTGAATATCTTAAGTACTTTGACGATTTGGTTCAAAATCAGGTTTAAGGAGTTTGGGGTTCACCGAACTCGAATTTAATGTCAAAATGCATAATTTCGACGACCATTTTGAGTTCTCTACCGATTCCGTTCAAATTGTCACTAAGTTTTATTGAAAACAACGACAACATCCATTGATAAATCGAATGAATTTCGATGTTGGGTAAATTCTGGGTTGTATTATTACAAATAAATTTATTTTATATGTTTTTTTAGAAAAGCAGCAGAAGCAATATAAATGACGTCGTTATAACAGAAACTATCAGTGAACATGTAAGTTTTTTAAATAAACATAAGCGGCCTGAGTAATGGCCTTCCATATAAACTTTTTGCTATAATGAATGATCTACCACACTTTTTGTGAATGTTTAGAATTATCGATAATAGACCTGGAGAAAGGATGATGTCATTACAAAATGACAGTCTTATGAATAAATGAGGAGCTAACACTTATCACTCTGCATTGTTTTGTATTTTTTTATTAATAAGTTTACATTACAAATGTATAGTATAATGTCCTCCACGCTAGGAATTCACCTGTGTTGTGGAGGACATTTTTCAATTTTAAAATTATATAATAGTAAACAAGTATATAATAGTAACTTTGTTATTTTTGGATAATGCTGTGAAATAACTATAATAATTGTAAGTAATAATTAATTTATTTTGAACTTACATATAACATTTGCAATTTTACCTGTAACACGCACAACACGAGTTACAGCGTGTTTTATACAAAGAAAAAAAAACTTTTCAATAGCCTTCTATAAAAAAACAGAGTGGAAGATACTTTATGTATCGCCCTGGTGTAAGACCACTATTCAGAATTGAAACGTTGCTTGAAATGGCTTTAGCCGTGTGTGGTGACCAAATCTGAATAGCCAGGTACTTCCCCTATATTATTCCCCTCCCACCTTATTCAGCCTCACAACACACCCCAATCACTGGCCCCAGGCGATTGATAACAGTTGGGACTTTGTAAGGTACATAAAAATAAAAATAAAACATTTAGTTGTTTTATAAAAATTTGTCTGAACTTCTTTATATTTTTGACTGTCTTTTTCTAAATGTGCTTCGTTCTACTTTATGTATATCAAAGATAAATTGTAAAATATATTCTTTCTTACTAGGTATTAATAAAAATCTGTATGCATATAAATAAACTTTCAAAAACAAAACTACCTGTTTTTTAATTTCTAAGGCACAGAGTAAAAACTGATTGTCGTAACTTATTCACACCCATTATTTTCTGGTAAAATTATAAAAAAAATTAATAACATTATACAAACCATATATGAACCAGAAATTTTTTCTACATCAAAACACCATTAGATTCTATGTCACATTGAGTCAAAAACTAAGACGTCTGTAAAGGTCCAGGGGCTAAAAAAAGTCTATGTATCCTTGCCCTTGCATAATATGATTTATAGTCTGTCGAGCTGTATCAATTATGTTGGAAATAAATTAAAATTTTACAAAGCAAGTGTATTTTTATTCCGTATTTTATCAAAATGCTGAGCAGCCGTGCCTGAATCTAACCAAAATACACAGTAGATCGCGGCGGCCGAGCTTGTTTGCAACTACCAAAAATACCTAACTGCAGTGAATGGGCAGTTTGACCCAGGCGCAAATGTCTCTATGAGCTATCCACGCTATTCCACAATATGATTCTTAGTATGTTAAGCTGTATCCATTATTATAGTAGGAACTAAATTTTAATTTTAGAAGGCAAGTGTATTTTTATTTCCTAAGTCCGTAGTGTCTAGTATACCCACATCTCCTCTAGTCAGACGCAGCCGGTCAGCTGCGGCCGCGTTTGTCTACAAGTACAAGAAATACCTAACTGCAGCGTCAGCGCGGTTTGATACCCGACCCTTAATGACTCTGTTTTGAATGGCAAACATAAATCTTTCTATTTCTGCGCTCAACTCTCCAATACTCAACCATTTGTTTGTCGAATGTTTGTCAACATACGTTTGGTTGAGATAATTGAAGTGTTTTGCGTGAATAATTTTATTTGACCAGGAATCTATTAATTCCTGGTAATTATTTATAACAAAGTTGGCATTCTTGTCATATTAATTTAAAGGTGTAATGTTTCTATCTGCCTTGCAAATTATTTTATGCATTTCAGAGCTATTAGCTTTTCTATGCAAAAAAATTCTTAGTATTTCTACCTGATTGTGTTTCGAAAATGTTATTTTGACTATACCCCTACCTCCTAAATTTCTAGGTAAATTAATTCGTTCTTTAGCTGAATTTTGATGACGGCAATTAAAAATTCCTTCGGTACTACTGTTTTCTTTCCTTTTAAATTGATAAGTAAATCGGTATTCCAAAAGGACAATATTTTCCGAAAAGCTAATAATAACGGCGCTAATTTTATATATATTTAATACATTGATTATCCACGAGTGCGGACACGCTTTTTTTTCTTTAAAGGGCAGCTTTAAAGTACTTCACTCTTTAAAAGGGCAGCCTTTTGGGAATCTATATAGCAAGTATGTAAATTACGCTTTTTAGTTTGAATCTGTTTTAAAATTACAGAATCAATATCTAATTGTTCTTTAAAACCCGTATGTTTTCTGCTACAACCATTTTGTTGTTCAGATATATATATATTAATAATATTATTATTCAATTTATATTAACAAGTTCTGCTGTGAAATTATTAATTCGCGTGACAGTTACTTCGTCCTCTGAAGGCATTATCAATAAGGGAGTACCATGATAGGTATAAAGAGCACTTGGCCTGGGAGGAAGTCAATATGGTAAATATGGTTGGCTAGATAGATCACAAACGACTGAGACCACAAAAAATTGTACACGAAAATCGTGTTCCCGATAGTCTGATAAGACAATCGGAAAGCAAAATTGGACATGTATTCCCGGCCTCACACTAGAAAGGAGACGTTATTATTACAACGAAGGCACCAAAACTTGTGTACATTGAATTTTATTTGGCATCCTAGTATATAAGAATATTTTTATTTTAGTTTATTTTAGCGCATTTATTTGAACCTACTCTTTCTTCCGTGCTACTGGTATTATTTTGCGCGGTTAACGCTAGAAGTAAAACTACAAGACAAACCTCGCCCAATGAACCCAGGTATCCCTGCTAAGTTACCAAACGTAGCGAACGGGGTGACCTATGACCTAGGAGTGACATATGGCATTGGGGTGAAATATGACCATGGGGTGACCTACTACTTTGGGGTGACCATCCTTATCCTTATCCTTATCCTTATCCTTATCCTTATCCTTATCCTTATCCTTATCCTTATCCTTATCCTTATCCTTATCCTTATCCTTATCCTTATCCTTATCCTTATCCTTATCCTTATCCTTATCCTTATCCTTATCCTTATCCTTATCCTTATCCTTATCCTTATCCTTATCCTTATCCTTATCCTTATCCTTATCCTTATCCTTATCCTTATCCTTATCCTTATCCTTATCCTTATCCTTATCCTTATCCTTATCCTTATCCTTATCCTTATCCTTATCCTTATCCTTATCCTTATCCTTATCCTTATCCTTATCCTTATCCTTATCCTTATCCTTATCCTTATCCTTATCCTTATCCTTATCCTTATCCTTATCCTTATCCTTATCCTTATCCTTATCCTTATCCTTATCCTTATCCTTATCCTTATCCTTATCATTATCCTTATCCTTATCCTTATCCTTATCCTTATCCTTATCCTTATCCTTATCCTTATCCTTATCCTTATCCTTATCCTTATCCTTATCCTTATCCTTATCCTTATCCTTATCACTCCCCAAGTCAAGCGTGCGTAGAGGCCCGACCGTTGGCCTAGCAATCGATCACCCTTCGCATCGGTTATCGTTCGCATGACATTTTTCGTAACAATCACAACTCTTCGTATCGCATTCACCAGCTTACCCCCAAGTCGAGCATGCGTAAAGAAGTTTTACATAAAAAACTTTCTTACCGAACTTCATTTCTTTCAACAAATTTCATTTCTCATTATAAGTTTTAATCCCCTATTAACCAACTCTCGTTGACGGAACACTAAGCACCGAGGAAGATATGGACTATCAAGTGAACTTGGGTCGGAGTCGTGTGACTACGAATGTGGCAGAAGCAAAGAGTGTGCCCCAAACTCTGCCAAACTATCAAGAGTTAGCCCAATTTTAATTAATATTTTTCTCTGTTTTGGCTTATACCTTTACCATTTCGCTTTTCTGTGCTCCTGGTATCATCGGCTGAAGTCTGGTTAATATTAGAAAACCATCCACCGAACCCAATTTGTCAAGGAGCCAAAAATGATATTTTTCTCTCTTTTGGCCTTTACCAATTCGCTTTTCTGCGCTCCTGGTATCATCAGATGAAGTCCGGTTAGCATTAGAAAACAACCCACCACCATCTTATTTTTTTTTCATTTATTTAGCTCCTATCGTCTACCGATTCGCTCTTACGTGCTCCTGGTATTCTCTTCGGCCCGGTTAATATTTAGAAAGAGGACGACGACGTTGTTTTTCACCAAAATCCTATTTTTGCGTTTCTATTTCAACAGATTTATTTTCTCCTACGATCGACTCGTTCTGTGCTCCCTTTATTATTCGCTGAGGGTCGAAGAAGACCCAGTTTAAAAAAAAAACATTTTTGGCTAAGGATTCCATAATAATTATTTGTTGAAAGATTTAATTAAGTAAATTCAGTTTTGGTAAAAAAAAAATGAAGCAAATGAGAATGAAAGATTTAATTCCATGTTTTTATTGGAAAAAGATCAAAATGAAATATTTAAATCAATGAAGAATATTGGGAACTCTCACAAAAAACTTTTTTTTGTTACAAATTTTTGTTTGAGAGTCTTATATTGTTTTCAATGATTTAATAATTAGAAAACTGGAAAGTGCACTAACGTAGAGCACCGCAATACCACCTTTCCCATTCTTTGTCCCCTGCATTGTACGTATTTGTGCCTCGAGACGGATCCCGCGAGCCTTTGTCTCTCTGCCCAGTGCGAAGCCTCCTCTCAAATTCTTTTCTTGCGCGCAGCATATTTCCTAATTGGCGCAGCCTAATTCTGAAGGCACTTCGCTGTGCATTCACAGTCAATCATCGCGAGACGATATTCCGGACTGCCGCGGCTTTCGTCAAAAACAATATGCCCATTTCGTTGCCTGCTCATTTAATGAGCTGCCATTAATGAAATGATTTCATTATATTGTTTACAATTATTTGAGAACATTTTCTCGAACCTATTTGGCTATTATTTATCTGGGTGTATTTTTATTGCATATATTTGAAATTATCTAAAGTAGGCATATACAAATATATCTATCTATATTGCAGGTTCGAAAGCGTCTTTAGTTGATGCTCTAGTCCTAGGGCTTATAAATTTTTAATTTATTCGAGATAAATTATGTTAATTGCTGTGAGTAAACATTGATTTTTATTATTATTTTGAGTCTGTAAACTAAATAAATATATAGGTATTTTGATGTCAACCAATTTCTACGAATTCAAATAAAAATGAGCAATGTATACAAATTGATGATTTCACAAAATTATTTATTTATTTTTGGATTATTTACTATTTAAATCCTCTTTCCACACCGCCTTCTGAAGTATTTTTTTAGGTTTACGTCTTTTGCTTTACCTACCTATCTTTTTAATTTCTTATTTAAACTTACCTTTTTATGCCCTTATGCCTGTTTTTTAGATTTATTAGCATTTTTTAAATGAATACGTTATGTACAATGACGGTTTCATTTGAATCCACTAGTAATCCTTTTTATTTGTATGTGATCATTAATATTTTATCTTAATCCAACGACAGAGTTTATATTTTTATCTACTAGTAATCATTTTAATTTGCACGCTTTCATAATATATTTTGTCCAATGACAGAGTTTAGATATTTATCTATTAATAATGTTATGTCCAATAACACTGCACGTTTTTTTTTTTATCTACCAGTAATCCTTTTTAATTTGAAATATTATCGTTAATATCTTATCTTACATCCAATGAGAGAGTTAACATTTTTATCTAGTGGTAATCTTTTTTATTTGCATGTTTTCATTAATATCTTATGTCCAACGATAGAGTTTAGATGGTTACCTACTAGTAATGTTATGTCCAATGACAGTTTACGTTTTTATCTATTAGTAATCCTTTTTCTTTGCACGTTTTCAATAATATCTTATCTTACATCCAATGAAAAAGTTTATATTTTATAACTACTAGTAATCTTTTTATTTGCATGTTTTCATTAATATATTATGTCCAATGACAGAATTTAGGTTTTAATGAAAAAGACAAATAACTTTGATTACATCACTTTTATTTATATACAATCAACATGTTTCGTGAACGATGTTCGCATCATCAGGATCAAATGTAATCATGTTGATTGTATATAAATACAAGTGATGTAAACAAAGTTATTTGCCTTTTTCATTAAAATAAATAGTGCCATCACAAAGTGAAAACCTTTCCGAAGCAGTTTTTTTAGAAAAATTAGAGTTTAGGTATTTACATACTAAGTAGGTAATGCTTTTTGTAAAATGTGTGGGTCTAACTTTTCATCTGATATACCCATAGATAGTGTTTGATAAAAAAATAATGTTTAAATTATGGACTAACAATTTTATGAAATTTGTGATGTGGGACAGTTGAAAAAAACATATTTTATTTATACTTGACTTGATTTATTGCTTTCATGAAAAACATAACTTTAACCAAAAACAAAATGACATATTGTTAATTGGAAGGTAATCATAAAGATTTGAAATTATCACATTATTGGATTCATTCAACAATGTTTGAAATATAAAAGACTTTGTAACTGTAACTAAAGATATTGAAACATAAGTATAAAGTTAAAAAGTAGTTACCAAAATAAATTCTTAAAAATGGGTTAATTAATCAAAGGCGGATAATTTTATAAGCACTTTCGCAGAAGTTTATAGAAGCAAATATATATAACATTGTTTAAACACATTTAAATGTGATACAGATTTTTTTAAAGTGTTATAATGGTTAATATGTTAAGACACATGTGTAAATAACATGCTCTAACAAACAAAAATATAACAAAATCATAAATGTTTAATTCGCACATCCCGTTGAAGAGTGTCGGAAGTCAAAAAAGTTTATTTTACAAAAGCGAAAACAGATGAACAAACGGTTTTGTTGAAAAAGATACTAGCGACATCTTACGGAGATGGAGTGATCTAACTTAAATACGATTTTCGTAGGGCTTAGATAATCACAATCACTTTACTTTTCAGAGATAAATTGTAAAATAGAAAATTTTGACTTACGACACATTTCTACGGGTTGTGCGATATGAGGAATTAATTTGGTATAATTTAAAAAAAAAATCGAATAAAAATATTCTTAGTCACGTTGAAATGACTGAAATAAGATATTGTTAGACAATATTATTAAATATGGATGTATAAAAACTGAGCCACACGAGTAGACCAATATTATTTAAAAAGGCACAATAAATAAAGAAATGTGACTGTGGATTTAAATTAAAAAATACAGAAAAAGAAAGGGGATGGTATTCAAAGATAAATTTGAAAAGGTTTTAAAAATAAATCGAAATAAAGTTTTTTTGAGAACGACCAGCTTTGTTCGGTCATTAAAATAATTATTTCCCCGCCATCACGGACGGGTTTTCAACAGTCAAAATAATACAACAACCAACGAATTATAATTTTATAACAATTTTTTTTTGAATTTTCGAAATGCAACGGATAAAATAAATTAACCATTCATAAAACAAAATAATTTTGTGACAAGTAAGTGAGATCATGACAATAAACAAACATATAATATGAACTTAAAACAATTCTAAAAATAATGTTATTTATATAGGTAATGCTATGTTTTCTTTCTAAAACTAGAATATGTCGACTGGGGTTAAATTATTGTTATGTTTAATGAGAATTATTTATATTTATTATTGAGAAAATAAGGCACTAAAATTGATCTGTACAAAAGTAACTTTGTTCAAGCTGGAAATAGATATAATTACTGGATTTTAATGAGAAGCAGGCTAAACATACATATATATAACTTAGGGCCAGTTTTTTTGCAGAATTTTAACAATTCACCAAATCGCACCCGGGGAATAACAATGGCAAATGCATTTTTGAATTAAGTATGCAAAAATGTTTCTGGATATCTATTCTATCTTCGATAAAAACGGCACAATTCTTAAAAATGTTATTGTGGCCTTAAAAGAGAATATGTCATTTTTATAATATAATGTTTTACTCGAATTCAAGCAAAAATAGTGGCACAATGATCATTGGAACACTATTATAATATTATACCTAATAAATATTAATATACTGCTTTTCAACTTTTGTAAAATAATGTTTTTCATTGGTTAATTAACTGATTTAATTCCCTCAAACGAAATATTAAAACTGCTCTCCTGAAAAAAGAGGTTTTTTGAGTTTGTCATTGTTATTCCCCGGGTGCGATATTTCAAAGTTAATTTTCATGTTCTGTGAAAGTTCTATTCAATTCCTGTCAATATATCCTCATTATTCAGTTGTTTCCCACAACTAAAATGAAAACAGAAATTGAATAGAACTTCCGCAGTGATTGAAAATTAACTTTGAATTTCGATGTATTATTAAAATTCTGTGAAACAACCCGTCCTCTGGGTTGTATTGTGTTAACTATTGGCAAAACAGTAAATATATTAATTTTAACAATTTCTAAAACATCTTATTTTTTCACCGTTGAATAGAATGTGTAGGTATTTAAAATGCAATTTTAGAATGCTGACAGATTACTTAAGAATTCTGAAAGCATTTTCCCCAATTTCCATAGGAAATAAAAGTAACAGGGTTGGCACCATACATCTATAATATAAAAATGAATCGCTGAATGTGTTGCTAAGCGCATAACTTTCGAACGACTGCGCCAAATTGGATAATTCTTTTTTTTATGTGTTCGTTATTGTCAGGACAAGGTTTTTTTCAAAACTTCCGGTGAGCTCTGGCATTATGAAATTTGTATAAAAAAATTGCTATTGGTGGCACGCGAGGTTTGAAATGTATGGAAAGCGGGAGGGAGGGAGGGGGAGGGGAACCTGGGAGGGTGGAGGGGGATCTGGGAGGGGGGAGGGGAACTCGGGAGGGGGGTTCGCGGAAAGGGGAAGGGGGGGGGGAGTGGAGTGGGGAGAGGGAAGGTGGAGGTGACGGGGTGGGAACGCGAGAGGGGAAGAGGGCGCGGGAGAAGAAGGGGAGGCGGAAGGGGAAGGGGACAAATAGGAAAGGACACTCAGGGAGAAACAATTTCTTTATTAAATGGCATAGCAATAGCATAGCCTTTTATAAATTGAACTTTGAATTGTTATTTCCAAAACGTGCTTGGAGTAAAATTGATGTTTTGTTGCGTAATTATTATTTCATCAAAGGGTAGAACTGTTAATAAACTCATATTTAAATCTAAACTATTCTATTATTAAACATGTTTTATCTCACACTAACTACTAATATTCGTTAAAACATACAAATTATTATCACTTTATTAATTTTAAATTAACATTACATATTTACAAAACGTAATAAGATTCGTTAAATAATTATTACGTAACCTCGTGTTGGTCGAAAGATGCGTTTCAAAAACGCAGTGAGAGGAGTTTTAAAACTTTTTTGGCGAGATGTTTTTAACGTAGAGTTTTCTACCTCCTTTAAATCTACCTATCAGTTAGTTTCAGTGGAAATAACTTCATTCGAATGAACTTGACATTCTGTAATATAATTTACTGAACTGTCGAATGAGAAGTTAGTGTGTGCCAAAGTCAATTTATTTACAAGGTTTTCAGGAGAAGGCAATTTTGGTTCTAGTTGTGCACAAAAAAATGACAAAACCATCTTAGAAAGCCCCATTGTACGTTTTTATTTCTTTACTAGTCTAGTCGGAATTATCGACAAATCGGTTTCAATTTTGAAAATAGCAATTTAAAAAAATTAGTTAAGTTAAAAATATTTTATTACAGGTTAATCGCACACTTAAATCAATTCCAATTTTGAAAATGACACTTGTACATGGCAAATTTGAGTTCTAGAGTTCATTGAAATAAAGTTACGCAGAACAAACACACAACCGAAATTGGTATTTTTGATAATATGGCGTGTGGAAAATATACAACTAAAGAACAAAGGCAAAATAACAAGGGCAGTGTGAAATTAGAATCTTATTTGTTGAGATTGGGTCAGTTGGTTCACAGAAATTCAAATGTAAAATTGTTATCAAATAGTTATTAAGTGCCATTTTTTTACACATGAAAGGTCCCTATTAAACACTGATTGTAGGCGCATTTTAGCTTTCTATTAAATTGCAACAAGCTGCCAAGCTTAAATGTGATTATTTCCATGACATCTTTCTTACTTAATAAAATTTACAAAACTCAAAAAAATTAATCACGCTTTTTCTTTTCCAGAATCATTAAAAACAACCAAGGATAAATGAGGAGCTCAGTATCAAAGTGGGACATACGCCACTTGCATGCATATTTTACATTATACACAAAATGCATATTTTGATTGATTATGGTTGAATGTCTCATTCTCTTACTGAATAAGTGAGAAAATCTATCGAAAACGGACAATTAATACAAGAAATCGCATGTTAAAGCTTGCACTTTGTTTCAAAAGCGGACACTTGCAACTCATGTTTGCAACAAACTCGGACATTCAACACAAAAACGTTACAAAAAGTGTCATGGTGGCTGTTATTTTGACAGTCAAGCACTAACTGCCGAATGTGATCGTGTGTTAACAGTTTTAGGATGAAATTTGAGGTTTATTGAAGTTTTCCAACACCAAATTGACCAAAATATGATAAATTGGAGATTACTTATGCTCACGAGCGCGTAACCAACTCCGAAAATTGGAAACGAGCAAAAGAAAAGCCAATTCACCCACAATACTAATTCAAATCTGTGCTCATTTCAATGAAGCCTTATCAAAGGTGATCGGGCTTAGCATCGGCATTTAACGAGGACCTTTCAACTGTAGAAAAAACAAAATGGCGCTGAATGGCCATTTGATGACAATGTTACATTTGAATTTATGTGAAACAACTCGTCTTTAATGATTTGATCTGACCCTGGAACTGACAGTCCTGTTAGCAAAAATTTAGAAACAGCTTCTATTTTTCCACTTCCTCAAGACGGTCACCATTGTTCATTCGAATTGTTTTGAATTTAACTATTTCCCGCGGCGCTGAGTTGCGCGTGCGCGAGCATGAGGATGTCCTTCTTCTCCTTGGGGAAGCGCAGCTCCCTCCCGGCCAGGCGCGCCGTGCGCAGCTCCCTCTCGGCCCGTGCAAGCTCTCGTGCAAGCGCCCCTGCCGCCTCGCGCTCGCGTGCAGTCCAGTCCAGGGCCATCTGCGCGCGCATGTCATCGTCCAGCGCGCGGTTGGAGTAGTGCGCAACCACCTCTTGTCTGGAGCACTGTCTCTCTCGCATGGCCTTCAGGGAGCCGTTCCAGTGGAGCAGCTGGAAGACTGTCATCAGTTCTTGGAACTCCAGCATGGTGCGACCCTTGTTGGCTTCCAGCATGAACCTGGAAACAACCAAAGTAACATTATAATTAATGTTAAAAGAAAGCACTGTCATTGGGGTTAGTCAGACCATTTCATAAAAGTTTTGGCAAAGTTTGCACAATTTTTTAATGCATTCCACTCCGTTAAATTTCCGGCAATTAAAGGGATAGAAACTTTTGAAACGACGTATTTAAAAAAACCGAAGCGCTCAGTCGAGCGATATTATATCATTTTTGGGATAGCTATGAAATAACGGACGTGATCTCCTGTCAGATTTGTGTGATTTTTATGGCTGTTATTTGCTTTTCCAATGTACAACGTACATTAAATGAATAAATAATCATGCATACTTGCAGGAATTCGTGTTTAAAACGATCTAAATTAAAATATGTGATAGTAAATATGCAAAAATCACACAAATCTGACAGGAGATCACGTCCGTTATCTTATAACGATCCCACAAATATATAGAATCGCTCTTCAGATCGAAAAAAGATAAGTTTTTTTGGATTCACCGTGTTATGCAGATTCACCAGTTACTATGCATTTCCGGATATCATATATAATGTAAGCTACTTCAGACACCACAAATTTTTCAGGGAAATTAGAATTCGTAAAATTAATTGGTAAATACATACCACATTTTGATTAAAAAACTAACATATTTGGCGGTTGTACATTATTGACTAAATAAATTAGCCAGGTCGAGGTTAAGATTTTTTTTTTACATGGGCTCCACAAAGGAGGCCCTGAGGAAAATGATTTCTCTGAGGGCCTATGTCATCTTTGGGGATGCTGTGTGAGGGTTTTTTTAGGGAAAGGAAGGAGAGGAGAGTTCTGAGAAGGAAAAGGGTTTAACGGGTGGGTAGGCATCTGGGGTTCAGTGTGTCCTAGTTATCCACCTCCAAGACCTAGACAAACCTCATCCCATGAACCCGGGCACCTCTGCTAAATCTCCAAACGTAGCCAACCACTTGGGGTGACCTATGGCAGAGGTGTTGGTTATCCAATAAAGGTTCCCGGGGCGGCGGTACCCATTCCCGCCTCCCAAATTGGACTAATAATAATTCAAAATAATAAGTTGAAATAATTCTTTTGAAAAATAGCATTCAGTGCAATGGTTGATCGTTTGATTGAAATGCCAGCCGCGGCGGTACATTACCGATTCAATCAGCGCGCGTATTGTTTGAGCGTGTCCGCGCTTCTCCTTTCTCACGGGTCGGGAGCGGGGCGGCGCGGTGCGGCGCGGCCAGACGCCACAGGAGTCACCGAGACCACGTACTCCCAAAGGTATTCGCAGTCGATCTAGAGCTCTTAATATTATATCGGCGTGCCAAAGGAAGACATACAAAGGGTACATTGGACATTGCCGAGACAGAAGCTGGCCCCTCGGACACTTAATGCTTCGTCAACTTAGCTTTTGTGATTAGCAAAATAACGTAGTTTCTTCAAACCAAACCTTTCGATTTTAAATGACGGGAGGGTGGAGAGATCGAGAACGAATCTAAAATATATCTTCCACTCTGGAACAATATATCTCACTAGAGCCTTATACTCATTTGTGTGAGATTCGTCAAAATAAACACCGGCAAAAAAATTAATAATTACGATGCATGGGAATTGAATCCACATCCTTGGGACTCTATTGGGATGTTTAGCAACTAGAGCGTTTTTGGCCAAATTTTGGGTAAATTGCTAACACCCTTGACCGTTCGCTGGCCAAAATGTGGCCAATTTTAAGAGATATTTTAAAACACTTGTTTCAAAAGTTCCCGCGTATTGTAAACTTCGATTAATCACAAAGATAACTAAGTATTTTCATTTCTCGATTAGAAATGTCTCGCATCTCTTCTGGAATATTTGTTACTGACTTTTCACGAACTGAAATTGTTGAAATATTTTTCTTACCTGTGTTACATATTAAAAAAAATGGATGTTTGAATTGAAATTTACATCTGTGATTATCAATTTAAGGCTACAGACAACATAAAGAAGTCATAATATTTAATATTCTCAAAATGGGTACTACGTACTCCAATTTAAAAATATATATAAATACGTTGAATTAGAGCGTTTAAAAATTTAACATTTTTTTAAATTATTCTCCAAAATATGGGATAAATGGTTAAATATAGGTGAATTCAAATTAAATATGAACAACAGAGAGCTACAATATTAATAACCTCGAAGTCATCAGAAGTTCAGAATTTAATAGCCTCAACTGAGTTTCATGCCATATCGAGAATAATGAAATTTATTAGATTATGTAAACTGGAAAATATTTGAAAGTGATTTTTTATACGAAATGAATATACAAGGACTCTTAACTAATTTAAAGATCATTATAGATTATAATGATAATATTATAATTTAAAAACAGATGAGGCAAAAATGACAACATTGTGTGAGTCAGAAGCCTCGATAATATACATGACATAAAAAAATAGGTGAATTCAATGACTCTATAAAACTATAAGCACTTCATGTCTCCATATTAAAATTCGAAGATATGTATTTTTTAATGAGGGCGGGAAATTTCCAAATCGGACGCCCAGGAATCCAGGACGGTGGACGCTATTTCAATTAATGAGTGGTTATGTTACTCTACGCTGTTGAATAATCTAAAAGAAGCTTTAAAAAATCTTTACATATGCACAAATATCCAAGGAAATCCTTACTAAGTTGCTATTCTCGTGAGCGTAAAAAATCGTCTCATAGAACAGCGATCACCTTTCTTTTCCTTTACCAGCCATAAATAATTCTAAAGCACAGTTTTTAATAGTTTACAGTAAGGAGGTATTATTGTAAGCGTGTATGTGCATGAATAATGCATATACATTCTTTTACATCTGCAGAAGGATGAGAGAGGTTCACGATTGACCTTGCGAGTGCGTGCGCGGCATGCGGCACGGCGACAGCTTGCGGCAGACAGCACCCGAACATCCCATGAGAATTGGCAGGTGATATCACACGCGAACAGAAACTACCACGCGGTTATGCTGACGCGTTGCTAACTTGGAAAGCTGCTGATAATTGACGGTTTGTTTGACCTTTTACGACGGTTATCGTCGTAATTTATTTTTGAGGTATTACACCGTGTTGCGCTACATTCTTCTCTACTTTTTCTTACACATCTGTCCTGATGATGGACACTGTAATGTAAAAATATTATTATTGCCTTGTTTAGTTAAAATGCTGAGCATTTTCTGCGAGGGTATTTTATATTCAGGATGCATCAAAACATTCCAAGGTCATTTACCAAAAAAATACAAATCTAAAATTTAAGCACGTTCCATTGAATTGATATTTGTCTTGATATTCGTAAATCAGTCGACTTCTCACAGCTATTTTAAGAAATACATCAACACGAAAGTAAAGGACTGGTGTTTGAGAGTAAACATTTTTTTTAGGGATGGTCAGAAGATTTGAAGAAAAGTGGATATGAGTACTGCAGCTCGAAGGACCATTTATTTATAACCGCACATGTTTATGTTTTACATAGACATAGCAGGGGTTCCGTGGTTCATGGGGTGAGGTTTGTCAAGGTCTTGGTGGGGGATGCGTCTAATCATCAATCTAATCGTGGATAGGGAGAGGCTGTCCCTTTGACCCCTTCAGCTAGATTCTTCGACCCATCGCCGTGCACCGTGGTGGAAGGAATGAAGTCGTGCTGACACATTGACCCCCCAAAGTCCATCTGTCATCCCTTTTTCTTCCAAAACATCTTCTCCTTCGTTTCCCTAAAAATACCCTTCATATAGCGTCTCCAAAGATGACCAATGGGACTTTTTTTTTTTTTTACATGAGCTCCACACAGGAGGCCCTGAGGAAAATAATTTCCCTCAGGGCCTATGTCATCTTTGGAGATGCTGTGTGGAGAGTTTTTTTAAGGAAATGAAGGAGAGGAGAGTTCTGGGAAGGAAAAGGGTTTAAGGGATGGGTAGGAATCTGGGGTTCAGTGTGTCTTGGTCATCCGCCTTCAAGACCTAGACAAACCTGACCCCATGAACCCGGGCACCCCTGCTAAATCACCAAACGTAGCGAAACACTTGGGGTGACCTATGGCAGAGGTGTTGGTTATCCAATAAAGGTTCCCGGGGCGGGGTACCCATTCCCGCCTCCCAAATTGAACTCCTCTGGTTCTCCTGTGTGAAGCTAATGTAAACAGAATCATGCTTAATGCGGTCCTTTTCTTTCAATCTAAATTGTGAGGTGTCCTTGTCTATCTAGTTTAGGCAGTATTTACATTTAAAATATCTATACTATATCTGTACTCTTGGAAATACTGATTTCTACCCAACCCTCAAACCCTTTTCCAACACAGAACTCTCATTTTTTACATTCCAAAATTTGCAAAAAGCTGGAGGCCGGAAGGCTAAAGGTTCTCCATGTAGATGATGATTACCTGAAGGCCCCGATGCCCGTATTGGGGCTGTCGGCCTCCTCGGGTCCGCCCTTGAAGCTGGCGCGGGCCTCAGCGACGGCCTTCTCGATGAAGTCATCGCTGATCCGGCGGCTGGGGTGCTCGTTGAACACGCTGTTCATCAGGGCGATCTTCGCCGCGCTTCTGCGCGCCTCGGCCTTCGTTGGACAGTTCTGGAATGGAAACACTTCAAATTTAGGAATTTCACAGACACAAAATATTATTATAACTAAGCACATACTAGGATATTATGTTAGTATATCTAGAAAATTAATAAATAACGCTTTCCTGAAAGTTAAAAAAAAACGCAGACCCTTTAAAAATAACGAAATCTGACTTTTGTTGTCAAGATTTTTCATAACATATTTAAAAAATGAAATACTAATTTTACATAGAGAATAAAAATAATTTTCTGGAAAGAAGTATTACGTTATAACCTAATTTATAGCTTGTCTGAATACTTGACAGATCAATTAATTTTTTTAAGGATAATGTATAATTATAATGATAGTTCCATACTAAAGCTTTGAGGTTTCCCAGAATATCACGAATCTGAACTTTATTGTGTATAGGTGCTGAGCACTTCACATTATAATACCGTTAAACGGACAGATATATCCAATCCGGATTCCACTACGTATCTAATATTAGTAGTCAGGATTTATTTCAGTGCAGTAATTCTGAAACTAACTCCCATATGTAGTCCTCATTGCCCAGAATACTAATGGAGGGAAATAAATATACCAAGTCAGTGGACATCTTCAATTTATCTTTAAACAAATATAAAATATTGTTTCGGAAGTACTTCAGTTATGTACAAGTCCCGTTGGCGGCAAGTATCTTTTCTCGGAAGATTTTTCAATGTAAATGAGTGTTTCAGGCTGACAATTATTGATTATAATAATTGTTACCCTTTGTGCTATGCATAAAAATCTTGTCTTAAACATTAGTTTATAAAATTAAAAATAATAATTAATATTTAACAAGTTAAAAGTATTCCACCAAAAAATGTAGACATAATTTGTCTCGACGCCACCTAGCGAGAGATTTAGTACTTTCAATACCTCCCTCACAAAAATAAAAAGTTAATTGTTTTCAGGTCGAAAAAATATAATAATCAGTAATTGTTGAATGAAACACCAGTATATATTGATTTTATTTGGCGGGTATTAGATAAGCCGCCATAGCTCAGTGGTCAAGAGCAGCTGACCGGCAATCAGAAGGACACGGGTTCAAGTCCCGTTGGCGGCAAGTATCTTTTCTCGGAAGATTTTTCAATTTAAATGAGTGTTTCAGGCTGACAATTATTGATTATAATAATTGTTTAAAAAAACTTAATTCAGCTAATAAGTTAACACAACAGTTTTTAGGCGGTACGAAGTTCGCCAGGTTAGCTAGTTAAAAATAAACATTAACAGCCTTCCTAAAAAAAAACACAGCACGGCCGATAGCCTGTGTTGCTGCCGCAACGTGAATAAAACAATAATACACTAAAACACGAAATATTACTAATAAGATTTGTTCTTAAAATGTGTTTTAAATCTGGCAACAATGTAATTTTTTTATAGTGTACATAATAAATTGTTTGTTTTCCTACATAACCGCTAGGTGGCGGCGCCTGCGCATTCGTCGTTCGCGCTGAAACTGCGAAAAAAAAATCACTCCTCGGATGAGTGTGTAATATTACTCAAATGCGATCGTAATTTCTATTAATATGACTAATTAACCCTTATATTTACCGTGTTTTTTGTGGTTTTTAATAAGTTTTAGTCACGTTATAATAACAATAATCATACTTTGAAAATTAAAATGTCAAAAAGTATTTAATATAAAACATGAAAATTAAAATTAATATTTAAAGGATTTTATTTTATGAGAATTTCATTAAAGTGGTGTTTTTTTAAATATTAATATCTAATACATGTATTCCTAAACGTATTAAAGAAATTAACGTCTTTAGAGATGCAAGAGATCTGTTATAAAAGTCGGTATTATTTTTTAGGTTAGTTTTTTGGCAATAAAAAAACTTTGAAATTTTTTATTATTTTTTTTATTGTATGCACTAGGAAAAAGTGAGGTGCAGTTTCGCTCCAAATTCATTATTTAAAAGGACTGTATTTTTTAACTTTTGTTTTTTTATAAATTTCTCTACACTTTCATCAAAAATGTTTTGGTAAAAAAAAAAATTCAATTTTTTTCCGCGTTTGAATCTTAAAATATGGCAGTTTTTAAAACTATAGTGTATTTCGAATACACTAAAATAAATGGTAATTTTATCTAGTTTTCATAAATGGTATTTGTTTTTACTAACTAACTAACTAACCATCACGCCGTTTCCCCGCAGGGGTAGGCAGAGAGGACGGACCGCCAAACAACTCGGTCTTGGCACACACTCTTTGCCTCACTCACATTCATACATCGTCTCATACATTCTCTTCTATTATTCTGACTTTTGACATTACCCGACTCAAGTATCTGATTCACTTGATCGTGCCATGTCTTCCTCGGGCGTCCCCGACTTCTTCTACCATTCACATTCGCGTCGTATATTCTTCTTACACTACTTCCTTCGTTCATTCGCTCTACATGCCCAAACCATCTGAGGGTCCCTTTCTTAATCTTACTCATTATGCTTACATCAGCCTTACATTCTTTGCGGATATCCACATTTCTCACACGATCATACATTGTTTTACCACACATACGTCTCAGGGATCTCATTTCAACAGCATTCAGTTTACTTTCATCCTTCCTCTGCCAGTTCCATGCCTCACTGCCATACATCAGGGTAGGTACCAGGACTCCATTGTGGACTGCTAGCTTCGCTTTTTTTGACAGTTTTTTATTAGCGCCAACGGCATTCAGTCCACCATTAATGGAGTTACCGGCATTCACCCTTCTTTCAATATCTCTTTCAGCCTTCCCATCTCTCGTAAACATACTACCCAGATACACAAACTCATCCACCTGCTCCAAATATTCATCATTCACAACTATGTTGCATACTGTTTTCTTACTCTCCCTTTCAAACACCATGACTTTAGACTTACTTACATTCATCATTAGCTCATTCTTCATACATACTTCGTTCATCCTAGATACGAGAGACTGTAGATCTTCCATAGTGTTAGAAATCAGCACCGCATCATCAGCATACAGCAGGCAACATACTTTCAGATTACTCAATTTCGCGCCCAATCCCACCTCTTTCAATTCTTGCATACAATTATCCATGTATAGATTGAATAACCATGGTGACATTACGCAGCCTTGCTTGACACCTTTTGTGATGTCAAACCACCCCGTAAAACCACCGTTCACCCTAACACACGCAACGCTTCCCTCGTACAGAGACGCAATTGCCTGTATGAGATTTGTATTCACTCCATAATTGGACAAAACCTTCCATAGCTTTTTCCTGTCGACTCTTATGCTTTTTGTAGACACCTTCAAAAATAAGAAATATATAGAACATTCAAAATACTTTGGAAAAATTCCAAATTTCGTTCAGAGATCATTAATAAAACAGAGATAAACTACCCTCTCAGGCTGTGTAAACAGTGTGTATTTTTTTCCATGAACAATTTTTTAATTAGTAATGTGTTCACATCCGCGGCCATTTGTCAATTGAATAAAATTTTCACTGGGTTTTTTAGTAATGCTGATAATCTTTGAAGTGTAAAAATTTGAAATGCAAACGTAAAAGAGTTAGTAAAATTTTTAATCTTTTTTTTTAAACTAAAATTACTGAAAGCGAAGAAAATGCATAATTTATTATCCAAATGTAATATTATAAAGTCTCAGTCCCCTTTTGTCGTTTCTTGTAAAAATAATTACTTAAAAAATTCTCTAAATTTTATATTTTTTTACAAATTGCGGTCGGAAACTTCGGTTTCATAAAATTGTAATTTTTTATTATTTTCTGGTTAACTTTTAGATGATTGGGGTTCCGTTAGCCCGCGATGCTATTTGCCGATCTTTGTGGCGGAATAGTAAATTTACGCCGACATTGACTCTCGTCTGGACCGAGGGCGGCCTCCCTACATGCTAATCCTTCTAGCGAAAGGCCCCCTGATGATTTTCCTTTGGCGGCGGGATGACTTGCTAATTTGTTCGCGGCGAAAGGCCGCTTGACGACTTTCCTTTGGCGGCGGAACTGTCTCCAGATCTCGGCTTCGGTGAGGGCTATCCAGATCCTGCATGGGGATGACTTGCTAATTTGATCGCGGCGAAAGGCCGCTTGACGACTTCCCTTTGGCGGAGGAACTGTCTCCAGATCTCGGCTTCGGTGAGGGGCTATCCAGATCCTGCATGGGGAAATGCCGCCTGGGCCTTGCAGCTACTAGATGGACAGTACATTAGCTAGCTAGCGATAGTATTCATAATAAAAGAGGTCGGTTCATGGGGGTAAGTGAAATGACATATTTAAAACCCTGATTGCTACTTGTTTTTAAAATTATAAGCTTGTTCTCACAACTCTGCCTTTTAAATTATGTACCTGGCACACCATCCCTTGGAGAGCGACACATATCGTGGTTTAAGATCCACACCCTGAGAATATTTGGGAACCACAGGTATTCTTGACGGGTTCCATAACCCGTCCAGAATTGGCGCTTCCTACGGGATAAAATCTGTGGGTTCCTGACCAGCACTACAACACTAAAGTTGTTTTACGAAATGTATACTTGGCTTTGCCACTTGGCGAAAAACCCACAAAGCAATTTTTATTATAAAGCGTGATGTGTTTTCTTTCTAACACCGTTTAGATTATATTTCTAACCATGACAGTAAGGGAGATACAACGATTTATATGAGACCTAAGTGAGCTGGGACAAATTTGGTCTCCTGTCATTATAAATGAATAATATATATTTTGAACCATTATGCTGTTTTATTTTAAATTGGTCATTAATGGATTCAATTTTACCAATGAATGCCTGGTTTCACTAGCTCCGGTTCTCAGGGAGCAGCTGGGACAAAGGTATTCACATTTAAAAAAATCTGAATTTACCATAGCTTTGCAAAAACAACACAAAAAATGTTTATCGTAATATGATCTATGGATAATCGCAAACTTGTAGCGCAACCGGGAAACTGGTGAATAGTGATCACATTTAGAGTCGATAATGTGGTATAACTTTTTTTGATTTGTGTTTTCGTTTTAGAGTAAATTGCGAAAAGTAAAATGTTTTTGGTCAAATTTGAAAAAAATCAGTTGTTTGGTATAATATCAGTTGTTTATTTTATTTTAAAATGTTTCGACGCCTAGACCTGACTGCGTATTTACAAAACCTATACCAGTTCAATCACAGTAGCGACAATTTACATTTTAAATACACCTCATTTTATTACTTTGCAAAAACAAAAATTGTTCTAAAATTTAGATAAAATAATATTTCCAGTGTGTATTAGAAACAAATAATTTTATTTCTAAATATTTAAATTTTAATATTATTCCCATATATTGTAAATACACCTCTATATTGATTACTAGCTTTTTCCCGCGGCTTCGCTCGCATGGTATTAGGGGATTCCCACTCAGCCTCCTCCACCTTCCCTCTCCCCACTCCACTCCCCCCATCAACCCCCCTCCCCCTCCACCCACCCCTCCCCCCACTCCACCCCTCCTCCCACACTCCTCCCCCATCCACCTTACCTCTCCCCACTCCACGCATCCATCAACCACCCTCTCCCTCCCCCTCCTTCTCCACCCACAACTCTCCCACCTTCGTCCACCCCTTCCTTCCCTCCCCCCTTTCCCACCCTACTCCGCCTCCTCCACCTTCCCTCTCTCCACTCCACTCCCCCCATCAACCCCCTCCCCCTCTCCTTCCACCCACCCCTTCCCTCACCCCCTACCCCTCCACATTCCCTCTCCCCACACCATTCCCCCCCATCAACCCCCTCCCCCCACCCTCCTCCCCTTCCCCTACCCTCCTCCCCTACCACCCTCCAAACACCCCCTCCCCCCTCCCCACTCCCCCCTCTCACCTCTCGCATTCCACACATTCATTCCCGATACATTTTTTTAATACAAATTTCACAATGCCACAACTCAACGGTAGTTTTATACAAAATAACGAACAAAAAAAAGAATTATCCAATTTGGTGCAGTCGTTTGGGTTTATGCGCATACATACATTTCGGTGATTCATTTTTAGAGATAGTTATTAAGTACGACGCCAACAAAGCACTCTTTTTAGGGTGAATTGCCTAATTAAAAAAAATAAAAATAAAACATCGTTTCCAAGGCGACAATTGGTTGACGTTTGCAATAAATCGATTTTGTTGTTGACAGAAAACGCAAGATTAATAATTTCATAACGCTAGAGATTATTCATAACGCCAGAGCTTACCAATATATATAGCCTATAGATCTCGCAAATAATGTAGCTTTCTATTAGTGAAAGAATTTTTAAAGTCCATTCAGTAGCTTTTGTGTGAAAGAGTAACAAACATACATCCATACAAACTTCCAAAAACAAAAGTGTTCTGAAATCTAGACAAAATAATCTTTCCAATGTGTGTATTAGAATTTGATAATTTTATTTCTCAATATTTAAATTTTAACATGGAAAATGTAAATTGTTTTTGAAATACGCCACCCGGCTCCAAAAGTTTTTGCCCCGAAAAAATAAGAAACAAAGTACCTAATTTAAAAAAACAGAATATGCAACTCACGCGAAGTGAAAGTGAAACCTTTAGAAAACTAACGTAGACAAGAGTGGGGAGGCTACGAAGCACCGTACACAGAGGAGATCGATTATTCTATATTATTCTCTCGCAGGCTAAATCGTGTGTATGTGTTAATCGTATGTATTTGTCTCTTTTTAGTGTCGAAAATTTTCGTTTTATCGTGTTTCAAATCAAACGGTTTTGAGGTGTTTTCACTTCAAAATTAGGATATGTTGAAAAACCCTAAGCCATTGAAGGGAGGAAATATTAGCCACCAATACATTTTTACATGACAGCTGTCAACCGGATGTTGGGCACAAGTTTGGGGTGTCTCCAGACTGTGCACCTTAAAGGATCAACGAGGCTTCGTCAATGTTTCTCAGAGCACCTTCCACATAAATACATAAATACAGATATTTAATACAAGTAGAACCAATGTATATCATCTTTGGTCTAAGATCATTAATTCAATACTGTTTCTTTCGAAGGCTGTGGTCATTTTTGTAGTCCATCTATTTATACCAACATCCCAGGTATTAATAATAAAACAATTTTTTTAAATTTACACACGAACTTGAACTAAAAAACACACACAGTTCAGTGTAAGTCAGCAAAGTAATAATGATATATTTCATGTCACATTAACATTGATTAATGCATTGAAAACAAACAAACACTTGGATGAATGTCATTCATTATTGTACCGTCTATTGCTTTAACAGCCAATTATATTGTACGAATAAAACATTTATTTACCATTAATTAACAAAAAAGGTTTGCCCTTTACGACTCAAATGACACAAAAAAACGATTGTTTATGTGTTCAGTGGAATTCTTGGAGAGAAATGCCACCCTGGACGCCTTGTTCAGAATATAACCCATTCACATAGTTTCAGACACTTGAAATGCAGGAAAAAGCGCGTTTAATCGCCCATAAAGACAGCAAACCATTCCAGACTCCATTCTCAGTTTTAATACCCAGTAAAACTTAACTTCAATACCTCAATACGGAACGTGACAAAACTCGCATTACAAGCACTGGAAATATAAAGTCAACCTGGCGTATTTTATTATCGCTCTCAATATTAAGAAATGCGATTATACAACGACCATTGTTTCATTAGATGCACTTGAAACTTGAGAGTGAGCACATAAATTAAAATATTTGTTTAACGACTCGATAAAGTATGCGATATTATGCACCAGAATGCAAATGCAATTTTATTGTCATGAGTCATACATTTTACAAGACGTCCCACGGTATAGGCATTTTCGTCAGAAGAAACGACACACGTAGAGCTTTTGGTGATCAGAAGGATAGATTTGGATTTTTGGTAAAGCTGCAGAGACCGAGAAATATAACTAAGTGGCATTGAATGTAAGGCCGCCGCACTCCGAATTTTTACCGATTCATAAATATTTTCTTTGAACATCTAAAGTTTTTCATTTAACATTTGTAGATTCAAAATGGTAATTATATTAAATTCCATCGAGAGGAAAAAATCGCGAATTCGAAAATTATTAAAAACAAGTTTTGTTCTGGTTTTTTTTTTTTTTTTTTATGTGAATACTTTCACAAGAATCTTAAGTGTTCCCATCAATTGGGGTATGTTATGAGGCTGAAGGTAGTGAAAAAAGGAAGTAGATGGGGTAGAGGCAGTACCTGGCTATTCACATATGGTCACCAAATACGGCTAGTGCCATTTCAAGCAACGTTTCAATTCTGAATGGTGATCTTACACCAGGATGATACTGAGAATATCTTTGACTCATTTAACATGTCTTATATGTATGAAAACATTCACAGGTCTTTAAATGCTGCTTTAGACATTGGTCGAGAGATTTTGGCTCTATTTTAAATAAGTCATTCCTTATTAATTATCTTTTTTTTATATATTTGCGCGCTCTCTCTAACATTCGTATTTACATATCTTCCTTTCAAACCATCTTAATCTTCTTCTTCTTTCTGAACGATTACCAGGAGCCTTAAAAACCCGATGAATCAAAATGATTCCTGTTCGTTATTCAATCCGCTATTTCAGGGAAAATAATCCAATATATGATGCCAAAAAATCATACATTTCTAGAGATTTTCTCGAAATAAAGCTGGTAAATAAATGTACAGGATCAGTTATGAAGTTTTCTGTCAGCAATGGATAGGACGCCTGAAAGACGAAAGTGAGAAGAAAGATAAGACGCTTGAATGTGCCATTAAAAGCAATGGAAAATTTGAATAAACAGCAAAGGTTCCCATTGACAGACCCCGGCCGTAAATAAATAATAGGGGATGGAAACGATGACATATTTTTTTGTAAAATGATATCCCTAGACAAATAGATCATAATACCAAAATACGTAAACTTGAAGATGATACCAACATAATCACAATCTTTACCCAAGAGCTCATAGCCACATGCCGAGTCCAATCTCAAGCGATCCTCCTAAAGGAATATTATAAGAAGTGGCGTATTACAACAAATCCCTTAAAGAGTGCAGCCACGGTTTTCACTCGTAGAATGCCTAAACGGCTTGCAAATATCAACATGTTTGGGGAGAGCGTGCCTTGGGCCAAGTACTTGGGATTCGTTGCAGACTCAAAACTTGCTTAGAAAAATATATCCAAGAAAAAGTTAAATCCACAAATTGCGCCATAAGTTCTCTTTACCCTATGCTTGCTAAGAATAGTAAATTATTTACAGACAACAAAATACTCCTATATGGGGAAACGCAGCGAACTCAAACATAAAACCCTTACCTGCAAAACAAGGTCCTTCGACTAATACTGAAAGCGCCTTTGTGGATCATGGTTAACACGCTACACAAAGATACAAACATTCCCTTGATAAAGAACCTGATTAAATCACTTGCAAAACCTTTTTATGCCTTACTACCTAGGCATAAAAACCCCACGACAAATTCGCTATCTAACTATGTTGAAAATTTTATACTCACATATAAAAGATCGAAAACGGAACTCCGAGAGGAGTAACTCCTGCAGCATCTCTGCATTTAGTTTTAGGACATTTTCCCATTCCCACAATTTCAACAAAATATCTAAAACATCAAGTAAAATTTTTAAAATCTTTTTCAGTACATTAGAACAAAACTATTTTTGTAATAATGGTTTCAGTTAGACCAAAGAGTAAAGTTGAATTCCCGACTAGAGTAAGAGTGAAAAAACGCCGATAATAATAATAGCGTAAAATATGATCCATTGTTCGAAATTTGGAAATTTTGGAATCTGGTGACTTTTTTAATGTTTTTTTTCTTCAAAACCAAACTACTAAAATTTTCTTCCACATATCATCACTCAGTCGAGAAACCGCCCACCTCTCACCCCAACCCAAGCTTTCCAATACATGATTTTTTTATGATTTAAGTTGAAAAAAAACATCAACAAAGTCACCAAAGAGACCAAAATCTCTTTTTCTTTTTCACTCCAAATACTTTCAGGAATACCGATTTAAAGTAAGTCAAGGACCCTTAACAACCTGTATAATTAGTTCTGCACTCCTCGGATCTAGATTCAATTTGCTCTCAATTTTTTGATTATTGATATGTAAAAATGATCGAATAAGATCAGGGAATTAGGAAAGTAGGTATAGATAAAGAATGAACTTACCTGAAAGCTACCAAAGCAGGAACCCCCCGGCAGCGTGACGTAGCAGATGTAGGGCTGCGCAGTGGCGGGCACAGACTCGTATATGACCACGGCTCCGTTGCGCAGTTCAGCTCCTCGGGCCTGCTTCATCTGCCAGAACTCTTGCAGGGCTTCCACCACGTTCACTGCAAACAAACAACAAAATATAAATAACAGTTCATCTGACAATGGGGTATTTCCACGTTTTTTTATTGCTTAAAACAATTAAGCAAGAAATTACGACGATGATAGCATTTTTATTTTATTTTTATGTTGACGAATAAATTTTCTACAGCGAGTCAAAGTTTCCCATTTTTTAATTACCGCTAAAACGATATTTTGGGGCGGGGCTAAGCTGTGACGTCATGAACGTGGACGCTCACCGACAGTGTTAATTTATGCTGGCCCAGCTGAGCGACGATTGTGACGTCACATTCCGATTTTCAAACCATGGGCCGTTTTGATTTTGTCAGTTTTAGACCGTTTTTAAAATCAATAATATTGAATGAAAACATATAAAACACATTTTTAGTAGGTGATTAAAATCAGAAAAATGATCTTTAAACATTCCATACATTTTCAACAGAATCTCTCGTTTGTGGAAATACCCCATTGGTCAAGGTTTGAGTGAATCCTTGATATTTAGACCCACCACTGAAAATATCACACCACGGCTTTCGGGATCAGCCGCCCTCTGAAAATACTTGTGCTCTTTTAACGATCCCGTTTTTAAAAAAGCATTCACACCAATAATCACGCTTTTTCTCAGACGAGATGCCATCTGAAACGTACATAAACTTCAAGGCAAAATACAAGAGGTTTTACCTGTTACCTTAAGCTTTTAGCTCAACGTTTCACTTCCATCCTGTTATAAAGACAATAGGGTATTTTCACTGTTTTTTTAATGACAAAAATAATTAAGAAAAGCCCTACGATAATGAACACATTTTAATTTTATTTTTACAAGGCGAATAAATTTTTAATTATGATTTAAAATATGCAATTTTTGATTTGCAGCCAAAACGACATATGCATTTTTGTTCATGAAAATGGCTTTGTTGACATCTCGCCGGCCAACGTCAGTGACAACCGTCTTACGTTTTCTACGTCATAATGACGTTGAAGCTAGTTTTAACTATTTAGGAATGTGCGAATGGTCGTTTTTAAAATTACGTATTTTTAGTACGATGATCCAAATCAGAATAATAAATTTTAAATCTTCCACACTTTTTTGATGGTTCAGCGAATTTTTATCCCGCGACAAAATACCCCTCGACAAAATATCCCACGGACAAAACATCCCCCCAACTAAATATCTACTAAAACTTAACCTCACCTAACCTAAAATTAACACAATTTTATTCGTACTGTAAATATGGGTTGAATGAAAGAAATTACCATAACCAGGCAACAGGCACATCTGTACAGGTATTATGAAAATGCATAAACGTAGATTAGCGTTATTTAATGACTGACATTGCCGTCGACACTGACAGGTGGAAGTTAATAGTGGTCAGGAATGGATTGATGAGGAATATGTAGCTATTAGATTTATTCATTAACTGTAGGTAAAGCCATTCCAAGCAAAATTTTATCCTGAATGGTGGTCTAATCAGCAAAAGTAAACGAAAGCTCATTCTTTATAAATTTTTAAATACATATTTTTCATTAAGTTACCCAACACATGATACATTTTTTTAAATAATATTGGCAGGAAAGATAGAAGGGTTCTTTTAAAGCAGAAACTTCAATAGATTTTTAAAACTTTCCCAGACCCGTGAAAAATCACGGGATATTATAATTCCAATTTTGAAAACAACCATTTTTAATATTTTTTTCTAAAAACACTGTTTCCAAAGTGGAAAATATTCTGTATATCGCTCATGTAAGACATTAATTAATTTTATTATTTAAATTAATTCCGAATTGAAACGTTGTTTAAAAGGCTTTAGCCAAGTTTCGTGACCAGATCTGAATAGTTGGGGACACCCTCACCTTCAGCCTCACAACATACCACAATCAAGGATTTTATGGTTTCGCTGGCTCCAGACGGTTTCGATCAATTGACACTCTTAGATCAATTGAGACATAAAAATGCATTATTTCTGAATTTATTCAACCAACCAATTCTAATTTTGAAACTGACGCTTAAATTCAAAACAAAGTTATAGAGTTCATTGAACCGGGGAATTGCTTTTGGAAAGAAAAGTTTTAATATTAAATATTGTAATAATGGCAAGCAATATAGTCGTTATTGACGATTACCTAATTGTCTTTATAGTTTTTTCTTTATCGGGATTTAAATTCGCAAACAACGCGAATATATTTCCGCTTGTCCGGCAAATCGTACAAAAATAGCAAGAATGCAGTATTATGTAAAACAAATTACTTCTTGTAATTTCATAGAGTAATGGGTCTCATTATCAGATACCTGAAGTGTGCACAGTCGGTTCGCAATGTAAAATTCAATAAAAAGTGTCAATTGCTGTAAAATTTACATTTATAAGATTGCCAGTGAAAGATAATGAATAAAGACAACATTTTTAATCGTCTCCTGAGCAACCCTCTTTTGTAAAAAGTGATACATCTCTCAGGATCCCGTAAGGAAAGTTGTCTCGAAAAAAAACCTAACTATGTATGTTTTCCAAAGAGGTGCCAATTAGATACGTAAATAATTTATTTCTAGGGAAGAAAAGATCTTTATAACCTTCAGGTTCTAAGGAGTGACAGGATAAATTAACAAGGATGGTTTGTCCTTGCTTTAAGGAAATGAATAATGTTCTACTGGGATAAAGATTTAGACATCGTACTAGAAAATACACAAAGAGGTCTAGAAAAAATCAAATATCCTAACAATTAATGAAAAAAAACAGGATACATGATTTTAAGGGCCTTTAACCAGCCAGTGGCCGAGAATTCAAATTTCGTCGAAAGATGTTCTTACGATCGTACAGGGCGGTTCCAATGAGGAAGATTAATTATTCTCCGTACCAGCTTCTTTCAATTAAAACTCAATATCGATTTTATTTCATTCAAAATTTGCTTTAATTTATACCTAAATTCAAAAATGCTGAAAGGCGTGATGATAAAACTATTAAAATTATGTACTTTTTGTAAATATTTTTTGATCATAACGATTTATAATTTTTCAATAATATCTAAGCAAAATATGTAGAATGTAAAAAAAATCTTTCATGTATTAGTTTGTAAGACCGTAAATAAATAGACAAACTGAAGTATTTTCGTCACAAAACACGTGGGCGAATCTTTTTTTTAATGATTTTGTTTGAAATAATATTATAATTCTGAAACATAGCTTTTTCCAGATAATTTATTGATTTATTTTACTGCATGATTATATGATTTGAAATGTGTGTTGTATAATAAAAATTTTTGTTTGAAAATTTAAAAAATCTGCCAACGACCTACGACATAACCTTATTATGCTAAAAAAAACATATTTTCTCATAATTTTAAACATAACTTTACCAGATAAAAGAACAATCTTTCGAAAACAATTTATACTTTTTTGTAAAAAAGAGTCAATACGGCTAAAATTTTATTTCAAAATGACATATTTCCAGTTTTGTCTGATAAGCTCAACCTCTTAAACTCAACCCGTAAAATGATTCCTCCTCGTGAAGAGGACGACTTGCAAATCCTGATTCAGGAAAAATATCATGGGCTGTGCAATTGCATTAAATAAGCATTTAACATTTAAACAGCATATACAAGATATTAAAGATATAATCACCCCCACAATGAGCGTATTAAGCTGGTTATCATATATGCCACCAAATAAATTTAAAAAAGGTTTACATTGAAGTCTCCAACATTGACATTAAAATTACTTGATTGCCAAGTCACCAAACGTACCGAACCACTTGGGATGAATTACGGCAGGGGTATTGGTTATGCAATAAATGGTTTCAGGGGGGCGGTGCCCATACACGCCTCCCAAATTGAAAAACACATATTATAAATAAAAAAACACATTTTTTAATCAAACTCAAACTAAGATATTAATAATAATTTTAGGTTCTTAGATTCAAATTTTGGGTTAAATATGAGAAGATTTTTTTGTGATTTTATATCTCCATTTAACATCCTTTTATCTCTTTATTAGACAAATCAAAACAAGATATTTTTCCACATACAGTTGTGACCCACCCTAATGTACAATACAATAATAATGTATGTACAATACACTGTACAATAAGTGCTTCCGTTCTCATTTAAGGTGATACTTAAAAAAAATCATTATCTACTCTTTAGTAGATGGTGCGAGTTTAATTATTTTAGGGAAAAACGCTTTTTACAAGTTAGCTTTAAGATAAATTAATTGTTTGCGCCTATACATTAGGGTGGGTCACAACTGTATGGGGAAAAATATCTACAATGAGTACTTTCATTTTTGGAAATACTTTCATAATATATGAAGGTTGATTCTAGATTAGGGTGTGTCAATTATTTCAACTTTTGATTTCAGAAACGCCCGGGGTCTCAAAAGTTGCGTCTTACAAAGAAAATAAGAACTGCATTTAAATTTGTTTAAAAAAAATGGTTATTAGCCCGCTAAAATGCATTGAAAATTAGAAAACAAACCTAAAACCATTTTTTTTTTAATTTTTAATAATTTTTTTTCAGTAATTTAACCTTTTAACGTTTGTTTATTATTAAAAAATGCGTATAACTGACAAAAATGAAAAAAATGTTCTAGTTTATAAATACAAGTAAGTCAACAAGAATTCTGATTTTATCCAGAAAAAGTGTTATTTTCCCCTTTTCTATTTTTAACCAACACATCACATATGTATAATTTTTTTTGGGTTCTTTGTACTGCAGTTATGGAACTAAAAATCAGTTTGGTACAAAATATAAAATATGAACCTTTTGTTTTATTTTTTTTACCAAATCACGAAATCCATTTTTTTTTTCAAAACATCCGGCCATTTAAGCGGGCTAATAGAGTAAAAAAAAATTCATTTATTTTTACGTTTTCGAATAGCTACAGATCATAAGAAACTTTTGAGACCCCGGACGTTTAAATATAAGGCCATTTTTTTTCTCTCTATGGAGAGCGACACAAGTTGTTCTAGATTCCAATCAATGTTGAACTTCGCTTTCAAAACGTCACAGTTGTCGCTTAGTAGCGAAATCACCCACGCAGTTAAAATTCTAGAAGGTTCTACTGGCATGCAATTCCTTATTTGATCTTTCCATTAAATTCAACATAAATAAGTTCTTACTGCGACATTGAATACGTAGAAAAAGACATTCTTCTCAACACGTAGACTGGACTGTTCCGTTTTGCGAGAGTGATCCGTATCGAGTCCAAGAAGATGAAAAAAGTAGTTTGACAGAACTTTGATGGTAAACGGCGGAGATCAATGCGATAAGCATCTTTAAGGAAGAAAGATGGTCAGAGAAACGGGGAGACTTCTTATAGAGATAAGGTCGCAGCTTCCAGTGTGATGTTATCATCTCCCAAGATGACCGTTGTTATGAAAATACAGGAACACTATTTTTTTGTCTATTTCCTTCGTGGATTGTGCGAACTGTAGCATGAAATATATGATTGTTTTTTTATTTATCTTTCTCACTACAGCTTGTTCATTGTTATACACGGTGTCCGGGGGTAATCTAAAAATAAATAAATAATAATAATAGCCTTTATTCAGACAGTAAATTACATTACATTATTTATATTTATAACATTTATAACACTTATCATGCATCGACTCCCTGTCTGTATGTCACTAGTTGGCAAAGGCCTCCTCCAACCGTCGCCATTTCTCTCTATCATTAGCTACTCTTGTCCATGTACCACCTGCTATGGCTTTGATGTCGTCAACCCACAGTCTAAATGTTCTACCTCGTTTTCTCTTCTTGTCACTTGTGAACAAATTCATGACTAATTTTGACCAGTTTTCACATCATCTGATTGTGTGGCCTGACCACTTGCACTTTAGCTTTTTTATTGTTTTTGTGACATCTTTTGTTCTTGTTTGTTTCTTAAAGGTTTCGATTTTTATTCTATCGAACAGTCTACGGGAGGTGATTCTACTTGATTCTAAGTAAAAAAGATAAATGACTTTTTCGAAATTCCAACTTTTAGGGGTACTTTTACATTACTTTTACAGAGACCAGCATTATTATTTACGCTAGTACATATACAATACTGATGCAGGCCATTCACAACCATGCAACGTTGCAGCAATCGCGCCTGGCAAACTCACAGCAAAAATTATCGGTAAGTTTTTTTTTTTTTTTATTTATTTTTTTTATTTTTTTTTTTATTATTGTACGACAGACAGGTGAGTCCAATTACGGTACAATTTTAATTTTCTTATAACTAACAATACATGTATATAGTTTTTTTAAAACATGGTACGGTGATATCGAACACATCTATATCCGCTGGTAGGGCATTAAGCAATGCCATACCTCTTGTCATGCTGTGTTGAGCCATGACATCTGTCCGACCCTGCGGTATGTGGAATAGGGCGTGGCTACGAGTTCGACAGTATTTGGCAGGAGCAAATAAGCCACAGCATGACAGGAGATATGGAGAATCAATAAGGTTTTTTATTAACTTTAATTCGAATACCATGAGTCCGGCATTACGCCTGGTCTCTAGGCTTTGATAATTTGTCTCCTTTAGCAGTTCCACGTGATGCATGAATTTCGGATATATTCCGTAAGATCGCATGTAAATATACCTTAGGAATTTTTTTTGAATTTGTTCAATCATATTTATGTATTTAAGTTGATATGGTATCCAGACAGTACTAGCGTACTCCAGCTTGCTTCTGACCACTCCGTTGAACATGGCGGTCATTGCTTCTACGTTACTGAATTGTTTGCAAGTTCTAATTACAAAACCAAGCATTTTGGAGCAAGCCGAAGTAAGCTGCACTATATGATTTGAAAATGTTAGCCTGGGATCAAAGGTCACCCCAAGATCCTTGATGATATTTACGCGTGTTAGTATTTCTCCATTCATTCTATACGGGTATAATAACGGATTTTGTGAACGACTATAAGTCATAACGACGCATTTTTTTATATTGAAATTAAGTTTATTTTCTAACGACCATTTCATGATTGAATCGAGGTCTGCCTGCAGTTTGGAATAATCGTCATCTGATTCGATTTCCATCATCAGTTTCATGTCATCCGCGAATAGGAGACATGAGCTATGACGTATGCAGTCCTGAATGTCATCTATTAGAATAAGGAATAACATGGGACCTAGATTCGATCCTTGAGGAATTCCTGACAGAGCTACGAACTCATGGGAGTCGTATCCATTTACATTTACATACTGGCTTCTATCTTTTAAATATGACGCAAAAAATATCAGTAAGGGTTGATTAAAACCTATTTTGTGCATCTTTCTTAATAGAACGTCGTGATCTACTCGGTCAAATGCCTTTGCAAAATCCGTGTAGATTACGTCCGTCTGATGCTTACAGTCTAGGCCTTTTGCTACCCGTCGAGAAAAAGAGAGTAAGTTGGTTACCGTTGATTTCCTCGGTAAGAAGCCATGTTGATTTTCTCGTAAGAAAGGCGCGATTTGCGGACTGATTTTATCACAGATAATCATTTCAAAAATTTTTGGAATTGTTGACAGTACTGCAACTGGTCTATAATTTCTGACATCAGTCTTTTCATCGGTTTTGTGAATAGGGCTGACCCTCGTTAATTTCCAACACTGTGGAAACGTGGATGACATGATGCAGAGATTAAATATGTAAGCAAGGGATACACAGATATTGGGAGAGATTTTTATAATTATCGAAGGAGGAATACTGTCCGGACCAGTAGCCTTGTCAGGTCGCATATTCCGGATACAGGCTTCTATTTCCTGGATGTTGGTCAATCCGAGTGAGATATCTCCAACATTCCAGGGTGATGCTGTTGGGAAATTGGTTTCAAGTTTCGGGGTTACTTGACTATAAACGGAATGAAAATAGTCAGCAAACTTATTAGCAATTGTGTCAGGGTTAGTAAAAGTTACGCCTTCCTCAGTCAAGCATGTTGTTGAGGTTGGGTTAACTTTTTGTGACCTAATATAATCCCAGAAAAACTTTATATCGTCTTTGATCCCATTCTGAACATTTTTCATGTATTGTTTTTTAGCACAATTTATTTCATATTTTAGCTCGGATCTACTCGCTGAAAATGTTAGATAATCGGATTGCTTTTTGTGCAATTGATATCTTTTTCGGAGCGTTTCCTTTCTTTTCAATTTATCTATAATACTCTTATTGAACCATATCGGATATACATCGTTTGTGTTGTTGGGTTTCTTAATAGGTATACATAATTCAAAAACACTGAACAATACATTATATAAATAATTCACTGCTTCATCCACCGATTTTATGGTGTACAAAAATGTCCAATCAAAGTGGGATAGAATATTATTGCACAGTTCTATGTTTGCTCGCTTATAATTAAATTTGTAGAAATTATAATTGAGGAACGAAGGCGGGGGCCCGGGGGGGACGCGGCGAACGTTTTGGCGGCATCGCCGTCTGCACCGAACCGTTCTTGATAGTCGCGCGGATATGTCCAGCGTCGGGTGATGCTGGTCTTCACTCACCAATGGTTCCTCGCTTCTCGTCATACTAAATATATATATAATAAATACTAAATATATATATAATAAATACTCATAGTTTGTACCTCAAACTAAAATTTTTTAGTAGGTTTATCTTTTTGTATGGGAAAAAAAATTCCAAAAATGTTTTAATGCGTTTTACTCCTACCATCATGTAAAATCACCTCCCGAAGTTAACGCACTTTTACCCCTGGGCATAAATGCAATAGAAATTTGTTGGTTTAAAAAACAAAAATATATAATAAATTATGATGACAGTTGGCCTGACCGTATATATGTATATTTAAATACGGTGACCCGACAGTTGACAGTTGGCCCACCGAAATTGAAATTATTATAAAATTATATTTCAAATCAAAACGGTGCTAAAAAAGTTTTCACTTAAAAAAAATTGTGCAATTAGCACGCGGTAGAAGTGAAACCGTCAGAAAACTAAAGTAGACAAGAGTGGGGAGGCTACGAAGCACCGCACAAAGATGAGACCGATTATACTATCTCATTCTCTCGCAGGCTAAATCCTAAAGACGAAGGTGTTTGTCTCTTTTTAGTATCGATAGTTTTCGTTACATCGAGTTTCAAATCACAACGACGCTAAAGAATTTTAAAAAAAGTCGAAAATAAAAACTTTAAAAAATACATCAAACTAAGAACCTTATAACCCTGTTTGTGCAAGTTTTTCCATCTCCCACGACGTAAATAGTTGAATTCCCTTCGAATAATAAGAAAATAATTTCTGTTACCTTTTGCCTGTCAAGGTTTGCGCGCAAAATTCCTGGTTCTTCCCATGCATCTTAAAATTTCCTATTTATTGGTTATTTTTTAACCCTTTTGCAAAAAAATGGTTCTAAAATACTTTCCGATGTGTTGATTAGAAATCAATATTTTTCTTTCTAATATTGTAATGTAAAATGGCTAAAAAATGCATATCTGCGAATATTGGAATTAAAGTACCTAAAATAGAATAAACTTAAACTTTTAAATACAGATCGCTTCTAATTGATTGTAACCGAGAAATGTAAAATTTAAATGAGAAATATACATGTGGAATAAAAATCTATCGCATTGTCTAGATTGGCAGCCCTTCGAATGTGAACTTTTAGGAGAATGTTAAATGTATTCTGAATGGAATAAATGGTTAACGATCAATAAGTAGAAATAGAGAAATATGGAAAAAGTATGTGGCAACCAGCGTCATCAGAATTGAACTATCTTTATCATTTCCCTCAACCTCTTGTGAGTGGAAATATTGAGCGGAAGCTGGAAACGGATGACAGCAATTAGCGATTACTTGGCTAGAGAACATGAGAAGCTGTACTAAGATGGCGGCGCCTTCTCAACTTGGTTTTGCAGAAGTCTTTTAGATAGGTACTTTAAAATAACCACCGACTATCCATAAGATGTTCCTTTTAAATTTAATAATCAATTTGTTTTGGTTTGATATGTGCTCCTACCTACTCGCATATCAAACCTTTGGTTACCAAGGTAGAACCCTAACATTAGAACCCTAAATATCCGGATATGCTCTTCATCCTTAAAAAATCATGAACATTTCTGTCATCAGTAAGGTGTCTTCTTTTCTATATTGTATCTGTCTCACTCATTGTTTTATTTTCTTATAATATATGTGTCTGTATGCACTTATCTAGCCCGACGAAGCTTGAGCTAAGCGAAACCTGGTTGACTGTTAATTATTAATTTAAATAAAAAGAGGTGTATTACAAAGTGTGCTTTTCATTTAATATAATTAATTTAATTATCACACATTTGTGTTATTTGCACTTAGAATGTGACATAATGAACTTCTGTAACGACAGTAACTAGCAGTGAATATGTCAGCACGTTTGTCTATATTTACATTTGTTTTTTATTGTAGCGGTTTCTGTCATGACCTTTTAATAAATTCATTTTGATTGGAATAGTTTATAAAATAATATTATTATGTACTTACTATCGATGTGACACTACAAAATTAATATTCATTAAAAAAATGTGATAGCATAGCCTTCTTGTACCTATGTTCCGTGCAGTTGAATAGATCTATCACATCTGCATATCTATTAGTAACTTCATGCAACCTAGGTGCAAGCGAGTGTTTCGTATACTCAGTCCGATTATTATTGCATTTAAAAAGGATTTAAAACGAGTGGTTCTCGTGGGAATATGGGTTAAACGTCACCTAAGTTATAATCTACGTATAACCAGCCAGCGAACGAAAAGCCACATTTCGTCGAAAGTTGTTCTTACGATCGTGCAGGGCGGTTACAATGAGAAAGATTAATTATTCTCCGTACCAGCTTTTTAAAATTATAACTCAATATCGAATTTATTTCAATCCAAATTAGCTTTAATTTATACCTTCATCCAAAAATGCTGAAAGGCGTGATGATAAAACTATTAAAATAATGTACTTTTTGTAGTTATTTTTTTATTATAAGTATTTATCATTTTTCAATAATGTCTAAATTTAATAAGAATATTAAAAAAATCTGAAATATATTAGTTTGTAAGTGCGCAAATAAATACACAAATGGACCAATTTTCGTGAAGAAACACATGTACGTACATATTTTTTAATGATTTATTGAAACTAAAATTAAAATTCTAAAACATGCGTTTGCTAGATAATATATTGAATTATTTTACTGCATGATTATATTATTTGAAATGGGCGTGGTTAATACAAAATCTTTTTTGAAAATTTAAGAAATCTGCCAACGACCTATGGAATAACCTTATTATACTAAAATTTTTAAAAAAATCTCAATATTTATTACATGCGAATGCTAGAAAAAAGAACAATCTTTCGAAATCCATTTATAATTTTTTATGGAAAAGAGTCAATACGTCTAAAATCTCTGGTAATGCCCTCTTAACAGATGGCGCCAATTAAATTATTTTAGGTTTTTAATACTTTTTGCACGTTATGCTTTAAAATATTGAGGTGAATTAATTGTTTGCGCCCGTACTTATTTAATATGAATATAATTAAATAGTTTTGTCCATAAACAAACCCAAATCTTTCATGAAAGACTGAAAAATGAAATATTGTATTGGAAAACTATTTATTTATATTCATATTAAATATGTACGGGCGCAAACAATTAATTAACCTTAATATTTTAAAGCGTAACCTGCAAGAATTATTAAAAACCAAAAATAATTTGATCGGCGCCATCTGTGAATGCGTAGATTATAACGTAAGTGCCGTTTAACCTTTAAAAAAAGAAGAAAAAAGAAGATTAAAAAACATGTCACAAACATTGTGTGAATAAAATACGTAAGATAATCCGCATAATAAAATTTTAACGAAATATTTATTCCTCAATTGAATGAAATAGACGTTCCTAATGGAAATTAAACTGATACGAAGTATTTATTTTATTATAATTTGAAGAGCATTTCCGAATTTCTGTTGTCAATCTCCACAAGAGCAGCTGATGTCTCGATCATCTATACATATATACGACAAATAAAAATCAAAATAGTAGACTTTTCCGGCACTTCTAACAATTATCGTTATGTTTCAACCAATTTACACAAATCCTTGACAAATTAGATGCCTAAACCTTCCTCACGAAACACTCTATCTTTTGTTGAAAACCGCATGAAAATCCGTTCAGTAGTTTTCGAGTTTATCGCGAACAGACAGACAGACAGACAGACGACGCGGAGGACTGTAATTTATAATATGTAGAGAAGATGCAGAGATGATGTAGAAATGTTTCCTTCAGCGCAGTTTCACTCATTTTAAAACTCGTTATCCCCAAATATGTCATAGACTCTGAAGGGATACCTGTGGGCCTCATTTGCGAAATTGATGTATAAAAATGAACTACATCTTTTATAGTTCTTTCGCCATCTTATCATGTTACAAAGTTAGCATTGCGCTTACGTTCGTTTTGGTTCCACCCAAGAAACAGAAGGAGATCGCAGATTATTGTGCCATTCAATAATGGACATGAAATTTTTTTTAATTTTTTTTTTTATTTAGTAACTATATAATATTTTTTACATTTTTATATGAAACATGTTAGTTAGATGTATATATAAAATATATTCGTAGTCCTCCTCACTAGGAGATCCTGTGCTGAGGGGGACTATGCTTTGGATAAGTTATTCAGCGACTTCTATGGTTTAACTATTGATTGGATAAGGTTTTCCAGAAACTTCTATGATGTTTTAAGTAAACTAGTAAGTTCATTTTCCGATAGATTCTTCAGCCAACATTTAATGTCCTTAATGTAGCTATTTTTTATTTTTATTTGTTTGATACTAAGTGGGAGTTTGTTATATAACTTTACTGCTAAAAATGCAGAACTTCTTTGACCAAATGAAGAGTTACACTTTGGTATATTAAGTATGTCTGTTTGTTTGGCTCTGGTTTTATGAGCGTGTGAGGTGTCTGCCTCTGAATCATTTTTGTGGTGATGTACTAGAATGTTTTTGGCATAGATTTTCTGTATGCTTGGAACATCAAACTGTTTAAAAATTTCTGTTGTTGACGTCCTTATGGGGACCTTTAGAATGGTCTTTATAATGCAATTCTGAGTTACCTTAAGTAAGAAATAGGTATTGCTTTTATGTAAGTATGTAAGTATGTAAGTATGTAAGTTGTTTATGTATTGCTATATTAAGCATAGGAAATGTTTGAAACTTTAAAAATACCTTCTTTCCACCCTCACGAAGGTTTCTGGATATCTATTACATCTTACAACCACATGACAATACATTAGAATTTTTTTTATCATTACAAAAACTCTTGCGAAACTGTAAATAATATCACAATTTAAGAATGACATTTTGCAAACCATCGATTGTTCAAACGAAAGTCAATTTTCAAATAAACTATTTAAATTAATGAATTTAGATACTTGAAGTAAAAGTAAGAAGTATGGATATTTTAAATAGGAACCTGTATTAGGTACCAAATTCGATTGAATGTTCCTATAATATACAAAAATGATTTTTTGTTAATATGTAGGTATATGAAAAATGAAAATTTGTATAAACAAAGTGTAATAGGCAGCACGCGAGCTGCTTTGAAAACTGAATGTATTGGGGCAGAAAATGTGGAACGCGGGAGAGGGGAGGGGAAAGCGGAGGGGGGTTGGCGTGACCGAGGAGTGGGGAGGGGGAACGCGTGAAGGGAAGGAGACATTGAAGAGGAAGGGGCGGCGGAAGGGGAACAGGACGAATGGGAAAAAAACAATTACTTTATTAAATGGAATTGCAACGCATGTCGGGAAATCAATAGTTATTAATAATTATGTTCCAACCCGCTGATAGTGGAGCGCGCTTGCGTGTGTAGTATCAAATCCAAAATATCATTATAAAATCATAAGATTTGTAAGTAGTTACTTAAATATCTATCTGCTTAGTTACGAATTTTAAATATTTTTCGTTACATTTTAAAAAAAATTCAAATAAGGAATTACACGATTTGTCCAAAGAGATGTCACCACCTCAAACACCAGGTAGGTACCTTAATATTGATTATTCCTATTTGACAGCTCGAAGTAGGAACCACGATCATGCGGCGAGCAACTCCGGCGAAATAAAAGGGTATTATCCAAAAAGACCACCGTCTTGAACCGAAATAGAAAGCGAACAAGCAAATTTACATACAGATGAAATGCCAAATGGTCGAGATAAAACAGAACTTCCCTACGCTCAGTCAATAATCTTCCCCCACACTCACAGTGGAGTGGGCAAAGAGTATATGTTTTAATATTTGTTTTCCGCATACTGTGCTTTATCTTTCAACAAATATTTTTTTTTTACCTTCTATAGAACAATAGGTGTCCGTGGTTGAATTATTACAATCTTTGGCTATGAATCCGGAGTTCACTGATTCAAATTCCGGTGTGCGCATACAATTTGATTAATTTGTTCCATTTCATCAACCAAGAGCGAAAGATCACCATTCATTCAACCAGATCTGAAATGCCAGGTACTTCCCCCATCTTCCTCTTCCCCGTCTTCTTCCCCTCCCTATTACCATCCACCTCAAAACATACCCCAATTGGGGACGCCATAGTCTCACTGGCTCCCGACGTTTGCATACGGTGGGGACTCTTAGGCTATCCTCATATATGAATATTATAATAATCTAAATATTTCCCATCCTCCCATATTCTCCTTTATGTTTTCATCATCTTGTTGTTGTTTTCTTACAATTACTACAACTGCATTTATCTTTTTACACTCAATTACTGTAAACATTTTGTAAAATTTCCATGTAAGGACCCACCATTTCCATGTAAATAAATAAATAAAAAAAAAAATCATCTCTACGCGGGTCTTTCTAGAAATACCTATGTAGGAGTATTGAAAAAAAATGTATACATTTTAAATTCCCAAATCGGGTTACCATAGTTCCAGCAGTTTCTATTCGACAGAAGATCAGACAAATGATTTACTAAAAGACACACTAGACATCCAATGGTGTAGGATGATGTTCTGAAATCACAATTAGATTCAAATAAGTCAGATGTGTATATGACATTAGTTCGGTATTACCGACACCAGTAACCGTGTGAAAGTGACACATAACATCACGGATTGTTATCTTGGGACGTGAATCAAACGCCAATGAGTTTCAATGGAATGGACGTGACAAGTGTTATAACTCCGAAATGCATGGATTATTTTACAGCCGTTTCTGAAGTCAGAATTTTGAACAGATTTTCTGAGAAAATGAACCACATAATCCATATAGATTTTAGCAGGAAATAGCCTTATCCGCCACTATGCTAAAGCGCGGAATCATAGAAGCACATTTCTTAGTACAAGTATTTACGTTTATCCAATAATATTTACTCGCAGGTAAAAACCCGCTTCTGCGAGTAAACTATAACAATCATGAAAATTTCAATAGTTCTATTTGAATATTATAGATGGCAGTACTTCCGTTTGTATCTATTACGTGAAGTGAGTGTGTACGACAGACGTTAGTGTATTATCTAATAATTAATAATATTTATTTCAGTATTCATACAAACAGTTGTGTGGGTATAGAAAAATTCTGTACTCTAAAATCTAAACAATTTGAACAAAATATTTTGGTCCAGTTGTTAATGTAACATTGTCATCAAATGGAATTCAGCGCCATTTTGCTTTTTGACATTTGAAAGGTCGTCATTAAACGCCGATTTTAGGTCGTTTCAGCTTTCTATCAAATTATAATCTGCTTCTTCTTGGTGTGCCCTATCAGGTCCCCCCGACGTTGGCGATCACTCTGGAAAATGTATCTCTGTCTTGCGGTGCCCGGAATAGCTCCTCCATGCTTCTAATGCCGGTCCATTCTCGTACATTTCGCGGCCAAGACATTTGTCTCCTATCAGGCCCTCGGCGACCCTTTATATTGCCTTTCAATATTAATTATAATAAGCTGCCAATATAACAATATGATAGTTGTCCTCCTCTGCTGATAACAATATGTTTAAACGGACTTAGAATCTGCATTTAACGAGAACCTTTCAACTGTCAAAAAAACGTAATGGTTCTGAATGGCCATATGTATCACCGTGAATTTTTGCGAACCAACTGGCCTTACAAGCAGAAAAGAATTTTGAATAAGAACGAAATATTATTTCTTTTAGATAATAAGTAAGAGGATTAAATACAAATAACCTTTATCCGTTGAATAGCATTTTAGATTAGTTATTAAATACCAACGTGGCTGAGTTGGCATCGCGTTTGAGACCCAGACATGTTTGATCACCCAGACATGTTCAATTCCTCGGCTGGCAAAAACCTCCATCACGACACGAGCAACATTTTCCGCTTACTCTGGTGGTAGTGGGAGATTTTAGATTATTGTTAGGTATTATTCGTAACCCAGAATCGTTTGTCTTTCTTAAAAAAAAAACAATGTGCTTTTTATTTCTAATGAATAAATGGAGAAATTCAATGGCAAGATGATAAGTGATATTATAATCAAAAGCAGACATTTTTAAAAACTAATTAATCAATAGTACTAATAAGACCGGTCAGTGGGCATCGCGATTGGGTTCCACCCGGGCTTCGCGTGTTCGATTCCTCGGTTGGCTAAGTCCTCCATCACGACACCAGCAACATTTTCCGCTTAGTGTGGTGGTAGTAGGACATTTTCAAACAGTGTTGGGTTATTTGTAACCCGGGAAAGTTTGTCTTTCTTTTTTAATAAATAAAATAAATAAATATGCCATTTCTCGCGTGCGTGGGCAGAGATGACCACAGATTATTCTGTTATTATGAATACTTGAAGCATGTAATTAAAGAATCAAAAATATTTTTATGCTATCACCATCCATCAATTTTTCATATCAAAAATACAAGTTTTTGCATTACTTATGCAATCTATTTTTCTATTTTTAAGAGCAAAACTCCTCCCGCTGCTGTCAGCGAAGTATCGAAGATTTCCCCTTCACAGTCACTAGCGCCAGCACTTACTAGCTCCAGTCACTACTCACAGTCACTAGTGCTGTCAGACGTCAAAGCTTAGCTTGTAATTTACGCGCGCTTTAAGCCAAACAGGGGTGCATTGGACTTGGGAAAATGTCCCAAAAAAACTTTTTGCCGAAAATTAACTTTATGATAGCAATAATTTAATATTTCTTCTTCTGTCGTTGAGGGATCAGAATCAGGTGGATGAGTTTATATATCTGGGTAGTGTGTTCACGAGAGATAGAAGGCTGATAGAGATGTTGAAAGAAGGGTAAATTCAGGTTGGAGGACTGAATGTCATTGGCACTAATAAAAAAAAAAAACTGTCAAAAGAAGCGAAGCCAGCAGTCCACAATGGAGTGCTGTTATCTTTCGTTGTGTATGGCAGTGAGGCATGGAACTGGCAGAGGAAGGATGTAAGTAAACTGAATGCTGTTGAAATGAGATCCCTGAGGCGTATGTGTGGTAAAACCATGTATGATCGTATGAGAAATGTGAAAATCCGCAAAGAATGCAAGGCTGATGTAAGCGTAATGAGTAAGATTAAGAAAGGGACCCTAAGATGGTTTGGGCGTGTAGAGCGAATGAACGAAGGAAGTAGTGTAATAATAATATTTGACATAAATGTTAATGTCAGAAGAAGTCGGGGACGCCCGAGGAAGACAAGGTACGATCAAGTGAATTGGATACTTGGGTCGGGCCATGTCAAAAGTCAGAATAATAGAAGAGCATGTATGAGACGTTGTATGAATGTGAGTGAGGCAAAGAGTGTGTGCCAAGATCGAGTTGTTTGGCGGTCTGTCCTCTCTGTCTACCTCTGCGTGAAAACGGAGTGATGGTTAGTTAGTTAGTCGCGTGAGGGAATGATTTGATCTTCCTGTGGAAGATTTTTTGATGTGAAAAGTATTTTGACACCGTTTATGATAAAAATTTTAATATTTTCGTTAACACGTTGATAGATTAATATGAAGGGCCGCACGTATTCATTCGAGAGAGTCCGACCCTGACTACATCTCACAATGCTAGCGAGGGATGAAAAAAGGGCCTAAAAGGGTGTACGTGTTTGTATGTTGTGTGAGTTGTGCGATTCATGGTCGCCAGTCGCCGGTAACAGGTAACCTTGAGGGCCGCGGTCGTGCAGTTGGTAACCGCTCGCAATTAGCTCCTCCGGCCCGGGGCGTTCACGCTGCCGTACAACCAACCTGGAGAACCTTACCGTTCAGGCCAGGGGAGGTGCATCGGGGAACCACTCTACTAAGCACCTTTTATTATTTATTTATTTAATTCAATCAAATTCGTACCCTCAAATAAGTTTACATTATAATTTACGAGTATGTCCACTAAAAAAACGTTATAATCAATATTTTTAGTAAAATTGGTAAAAATATTTCACTTTGACTGGTGTTTACTCAAAATGGTTGGGAAAGAGTTACCGTGGTTAATTCGTATTGAGAGAAAATTTTGCTTCTAGGGCATGCTTGTCCTAAAGAATTATTGGGGATTGTTAATTGTTTGTGTTGGAAATCCTTTCAAATTTAGTTACACAGAAAGAGCTGGGAACTAAGTTGATTGTAACTATTTTAATATTGCAGGTTACTCATCCATTATAATAAAAGTATAAGTGTAATGTTTAATGCATGTTTCCATTGTTGTAATTTATTTTTTTACTACACCAAGTCACCACCTTCGTAAGTACTGTTGGGGCTATATGCCCAAATCCACCAAAAGTTGAGTATTCCCCGGGAACATGTATAGCTTACTAAAATAATTTATCATGTACCTAGTGGATCAACTCGACTCAAAGCACCTTATTATTGCAACAATACTGGCACTAATGCACAACAAAATTCAGTAATCGCTTGCACAGATTAGATAATGATTATTCTAACATCGATAATGCCGGTAGTCTGCCCTCATATAAAAGATGCATAAAACGAAAATTGTCTGCAAGTACCGAGTAACCATAATGTATCATGTAACCATAATAGTTATAACCTACTAGTTCTTGCGCAACATAAATTTATCATATCAAACTGTCACATTCCTTAATACCTAATGATCATTATTATATACGATTTTCTCGGTAGTTTACTTAAACTATTTATATTTTTAGTCTCCTACTAAGAGAGCATTACTCTTAATTCTTTACCTTTTTATATTTTTACATTCAATACATTTTGTACTTTTCATCCCTTTTTTAGATATTTTATAGTTTATACATTTCACCGTCTATCTCAATTTATTTCCTACCTTTTTACTTAATACTTTTTACTTTACACTTATTTTAATTTTATTTTGTTTATTTAACGCCAAGCGGGGTTTTACATGATTGGTACATTGGTCGTATAATTAATTCATGGCAGATAATTTTGAAAATACATATATTAAACTGTTACATTCTTTATGTTGTTGTACCATTCATATGATAATGGCAGATCATGTGCCATGTACATGGAAATAAATAAATAACTAAATTCTATTACAAAAACCCTAACGAATATGACTTTAATACCCCTGCAAATGAGAATCTTTATTTTGAATAAGGTTAATAACACCGACTAATGAGCCCTTCAGGCCTTCTTTCTAACGCACCTTTCAGATAATTATTAGTTGAACCGTTTGTTGGAAACTTGCTCGCCAGACAAAAGACCATTATATTTTTACGCAAAACACCGTAGGGTTTAGAAAAAAGGGCCAGCGATTAGCGCGTTAATTTGTGAAACAAAATTTTTACAAATACTACCTTAGAGGGTCAGCCACCGCCGTGTTTTGAAAAATCATCATACATGCATCACGACATGACCGTACAAAACGCAATTTCTTGCCGAATTTGATACTTGCACGCAAAATAAAGAAAACATGAAAATTAAGGTAACGTTGTAATAAGAGGGTTTCGTTTCTGACTTCTTGCAAGCAAAACATACGAAAAGTAAGGTAATGTTGCAATAATAGGATTTCCTTTCTGATTTCTTGCACGCAAAACATTAAAAAAAAATAGGAAAAGTAAGGGTAACGTTGTGATAACAGGCTTTCCTTTCTGACTTATTTCACGCATAACATATGAAAATAAGGCAATGTTGCAATAATAATGTTTCCTTTCTGACTTCTTGCACTCAAAATATATGAAAAGAAAGGTAATGTTGCAATAATAGGGTTTGCTTTCTGAATTCTTGCAAGCAAAACATAGAAAATATGTGAAAAGTAAGATAACGTTGTAGTAATACGGTTTCCTTTCTGAGTTTTTGCACGCAAAATATAGAAAACACATGAAAAGTAAGGTAACGTTGTAATAATAGGATTTCCTTTCTTACTTCAAATGCCAAAATGTTTGATCTTATCATTTATTGGTACGACTCATGAGCATCCTTCTTTATTCATAATATCTTTAAAAATAATGCAGGTGGTAAATTAGAGCTAGAATTTTTTTATGGAGAAATTATAAACCTAATATTAATTTCATTTCGTTCAATCGTACATTTGATACACTTAGTAATATCCACTTAAGGCTCAGCAACCGGGCCCGAAAAGAAGAAGATGGAGAGATACGAAATTACGAATGTTAGAGGAGAGCGCTAACATTTACGGCGACAAAATCGATGCGAAAATTGCGAAAATGTTTTATAAAACACGACTCGTTTAAAATAGAGCAAAAATCTCGGGGGCATTATCTTAAACAGCAAGAAACACTGTGAACTTTTTCATACGTATAACTTGTAAAATAACTGAAACAAACGTGTTAATAATAATTTTTGGAGCATACTTTGCGATTTTTTTCTATCGAGGGAATTTTATATAATTTGCGTTTCGTCGCGGGCAAAGTCTAGATAATATCTTCAAGAATAACATATATTTTAAAGAGCTTTAAAACTTACCGTGTTTAAGGGAAATATGTAATAAATCGGTACAAATCCGAGTTGCGGGCCCTTGAGTATCTATTCTTATGTTAAAAAATCACAAAAGCTCTACAGATCTTGTATGTACTCCAGAAATAGTATTTTTTTAATAGGACAGTATCAAAAAGCTACAAATAAGAGTTCTGAGACTCAGATAAAGCCGGGTGGTAACTAAATATTAGAACCTACTAGTATTTCATGTATCTCATAATGCAGGGAAAGATTGCCGGAAGACGGGGCCCAGGAAGAAGGAGAACCTCATGGCTGAAAAAACGGAGACAGTGGTTTGGCCAGTCTACTGTAGAACTGTTTCGGGCCGCAGTACACAAAGTCCGCATAGCCAACATGATAGCCAACGCCCGTTGAACGGATAGGGCACAAGAAGAAGAAGAAGTATTTCTTATAAATAATTCTCTCAAATCTTGCGCCTTATACATTATAATTAATATAAACACCGTGAAATATAAACGATCTAGCACTGAGTATGTACTCATATGCATTAGACACCATTTTAACAAAACGTTTCACCCTATTTTGATCATTTATCGTACACGCTTTACAATTTATTGTAAGATAAGACAAGGTGAAGAGGAAATTTACATAACTAATGGTTAAGTGTCTTTAGATGGAGGTCATTCAATGCACTCTCGCGAATCCTTCTGCAGCCTTAGAGCATTAATATTTGTATCATCCTTCAGGTCTGCAGCCCACAATACTCAGAGAGGTTGCATACAGTTTATTGTATTCATGAAGTCTCATTAAAAAAGATGCATCTGCCGATGTAGCGCAGGGCTTCAAGTGGTTAGTCTAATGAGGTTGCGAACTGAAGGGGCCCACTGCCCATTCTGCTGTATGTGGAATGATTATATTACTGTGATAATTGCTGACGTTGAAGGTTCGTCTAAAAATTTATTAAATAAATTAAAGCCCCAAAGAGCTTTTTCATATTAAAAAAATATACACACGAGCACTAATAACTTTGCTTTCATAATCTAATTTAATAAGCTACAGCCTTCATATTAAATCTATACTAATATTATAATGCAAAAGTGCGTGTGTTTGTTTGTTACGCTTTCACGTCTAAGCCAATAAACCGATTTAAAAATTCTTTAACGAATAGAAAGCTACATTACATGCGAGTAAAATAGGCTATATGTAATGGTAAGCTCTGGCGTTATGATATTATAAATATTAATATATTATATCTATAATACGTTTTCTGCCCCTAACAAAATTGCTAACGTCAGAAGAAAAGCAAAACAAATCGTTGTCTTGGTAACTATATTGATATATTTGTGTGAAATTTTATTTCTGGCGTCGTAGTTAATTAAAATGAATCTCCGAAACATTTTTACGCGCATAACTAGTCAACGACTGCACCAAATTGGATAATTATTTTTTTTTGTCTTCGTTATTCAAGGTTTGTATAACTGGTGAGCTCTGGCATTATGATTTGTATTAAAAAAATGCAATAAATGGCACGCGAGCTGTTTGAAAACTGAATGAACCTGGACTGAATGTTTGGAATGCGGGAGGGGGAAGGGGAACCTTGGAGGGGGGAGGGGAACGCGGGAGGAGTTTTCGCGGGGAGAGGGAAAGGAAAGGTTGAGGAAGCGGAATGTGAACGTGAGAGGTGAAAGGGAACGCGGCAGAGGAAGGGGAGATGGAAGGGGAACAAGACGAATGGGAAAGGACACGCAGGGAGAAACAATTTCTTAATTAAATGGCATAGCAAGCCATGTCGGGTACCAGTTAGTAACAAATAAATTGGAATTAAAAATTCAGACAACATAATATATTCTGATATTGTTGATATAATTCTTCGTCTTTGCATGCCGTATCAGGTCCCCCCGACGTTGGCGGTCACTCTTGAGAATGTCTCTCTGTCTTGCGCTGCCCGGAATAGCTCCTCCACACTTCTAATGCCGGTCCACTCTCGTATATTACGCAGCCAAGACATTTGTCTCCTTCCAGGCCCTCGGCGACCCTCTATCTTGCCTTTCAATATCAAATGGAGCAAGTGATACCTCTCCCCTCGAAGTATATGACCCAGATATGAAATTTTCCTGATTTTTATTAATATAAGCAGTTCTCTATCTGCTCTAGCCCGCCTGAGAATTTCTGTGTGGTGATCATGTCGGTCCATGGGACCTTGAGCATTCTCCGGTGAAGCCACATTTCAAAAGCCTCTAACCTGTTCATGGTATTTACTTTCAAGGTCCATGTTTCACATCCATAGAGCAAGACCGACCACACATAACATTTTAGCATTCTCTGCCTTATTTTTAAGCTGATATTGTCATTGCAGAAGAGGGATTTCATTTTAATGAACGCAGTTCTTGCTGCTTCAATTCTGCATCTAACCTCCACATCTGGGTCAAGAGTCTCCGTGAGAATACTGCCGAGGTATCTAAATCTTTCCATCTTTTCGACATTGCAACCATTAAACAGTATCACTGATTCAGAGTGATCTAGTCGTCCAAATGTCATCCATTTAGTTTTATTGACGTTGATTGTTAGGCCCAGTTGCTCACCAGCATTATTAACAAGATTTAATAGGTTTTGGAGGTCATCGATACAGTCAGCTGGTAATACAGTATCATCTGCGTATCTTATGTTATTAATGACAACTCCGTTGATCTTCAGACCCTTATCAGTATTACTTAGGGCTCTTTTAAAGACATAGTTGGAATAGAGATTAAACAATAGTGGCGACAGGATAAAGCCTTGTCGTACTCCACGCTGAATGGAAATTGCATTAGATCTCTCATTCCCATGTCTTATTTCTGCTGTTTGGAACCAATACAGGTTTTTAATGAAATTCTGGTCTTTGGTGTCAACGTTACAATCCGCAAGCATTTTCATTAGGTCAGCATGTTTTACCCTGTCAAATGCCTTAATAGTTCATATATAATGATATAATTAGTTCATCACAATTGCAATTTAAGCTGGCTTTAAGGTGAAGCACTACCAAATAATGCAAAATCTTGTGTTTTTGGAAAAGTTGATTGCTTAGAAATATTTCAGGTGTTTTAATTAAATATTGCGAGTAATATAACAAGCTAGCTTTTGCCACCGGCTTCGCACGCGCCACTCGCACCCCCCCTTCTCCCCCTCCCTAGTCCTTGCTCACCCCCCCCCCCTCAATACCCGTGACATTTATTTTTCAAACAGCTTGCGTGCCACCTATTAAAACGTAACAATAAAACACGTGCGGTTAATTTTAACTATCTAAGGATACCATAGTAACCTAAACAAATAACAAAATGACGGCGCACTTCAAACAATTACTTAGCAACGCTTTGCTTTTCGTCTGGACAATAAACGCATAATAAATAAATAATAACGCCAGAGCTTACCAATATACATAGCCTATAGTACTCGCAAATAATGTAGCTTTCTATTAGTGAAAGAATTTTTAAAATCCATTCATTAGTTTTTGCGTGAAAGAGTAAAAAACATTCATACATCCATAAATCCATACATCCATACATCCATACATCCATACATCCATACATCCATACATCCATACATCCATACATCCTTACATCCATACATCCATACATCCATACATCCATACATCCATACATCCATACATCCATACATCCATACATCCATACATCCATACATCCATACATCCATACATCCATACATCCATACATCCATACATCCATACATCCATACATCCATACATCCATACATCCATACATCTATACATCCGGACATCCATACATCCATACAAACTTTCGCCTTAATAATTAATATTATAATAAAATAATAGAATTACCACATATTAAAATATCATTGTTTGAAATTATCGGCGGCCGGCGTAGTCCAGCAGTAAAGCTCTTGACTAGCATTCCGAAGGTCGCGGGATCGAATCCCGGCGTGGCAAATAAATTTGATGTGATTAATTTGTGTTATTTCACAATTTATTCATTTAAAACATATATATATATATATATATATATATATATATATATATATATATATATATATATATATATATATATATATGTTATGATTAAGGTTTTCACGGGTGTAAGATGTAGAACAATTTTCTCGGTTTACCCGCGTAACGTAGTCCTTAAAAGGACTTTTTAACTCCTGACGTTTCGGACAGATCACACTGTCCATCTTCAGAGGCCTTATGTCTTGAGTTTTTGTCTCAAACTGATAGCTTTCGCATGTCTGTTCGGTCCAAAAGCTAAAACTTAAGTGAGTGCAAGTCACTTCTTATGTCTAGAACGAAGTACCCGGGTTGCAGGTGATTGATGGTGGAGGGGGTGGGGGGCGGGGCTGACAGTAGATACCTGATTGGTAAAGCTAATTGGAGACACTACTGGTAATTTTGGAAATGCCGTTTTTGGGGTATTTTCATCGATTAAGACTTTCCAGGTGTTGGGAATTCTGATTGCGTCATTTCTAGTATTCATATTATTTTTATGTTTATAAATTTCTATTGCTTCGCGGTAAATTCTTTTTGGTTCATTGTATATGCTAGCTATTGTTTTTGTATTATTAAAGTCTATTTTATGACCTTCATTAAGGACGTGTTGCACTATGGATGAAGTTAAGCGTTTATTAGTGACATCTACTTTATGTTCTGCAATTCTACATGATATTTTTCTATTGCAACGTCCAATATACACCTTTTCACATGCCCCACAAGGTATTTTATAAATACCATGTGACTCAAGTGGAATGTGGTCCCTTGGACTTCTTAATAGAGACGAGATTTTATTTTCTGATTTATAAATAGTTTTGATTTTATTTCTTTTGAGGATTCGACTGATTTTATCTGTCGAGCCTTTGAAGAATGGGAGAATTGCTATAGAAAGGGGTTCTTCTTTCGTTTCAGAAATAGTTTTTTTGCGTTTATTTATGGATTTGTCTATTAAATATTTGGAGAAACCGTTTGCTTGAAGAGCACTTCAGAAGAGGTCTTCTTAGTAGTGCTCTTCAAGCAAACGGTTTCTCCAAATATTTAATAGACAAATCCATAAATAAACGCAAAAAAACTATTTCTGAAACGAAAGAAGAACCCCTTTCTATAGCAATTCTCCCATTCTTCAAAGGCTCGACAGATAAAATCAGTCGAATCCTCAAAAGAAATAAAATCAAAACTATTTATAAATCAGAAAATAAAATCTCGTCTCTATTAAGAAGTCCAAGGGACCACATTCCACTTGAGTCACATGGTATTTATAAAATACCTTGTGGGGCATGTGAAAAGGTGTATATTGGACGTTGCAATAGAAAAATATCATGTAGAATTGCAGAACATAAAGTAGATGTCACTAATAAACGCTTAACTTCATCCATAGTGCAACACGTCCTTAATGAAGGTCATAAAATAGACTTTAATAATACAAAAACAATAGCTAGCATATACAATGAACCAAAAAGAATTTACCGCGAAGCAATAGAAATTTATAAACATAAAAATAATATGAATACTAGAAATGACGCAATCAGAATTCCCAACACCTGGAAAGTCTTAATCGATGAAAATACCCCAAAAACGGCATTTCCAAAATTACCAGTAGTGTCTCCAATTAGCTTTACCAATCAGGTATCTACTGTCAGCCCCGCCCCCCACCCCCTCCACCATCAATCACCTGCAACCCGGGTACTTCGTTCTAGACATAAGAAGTGACTTGCACTCACTTAAGTTTTAGCTTTTGGACCGAACAGACATGCGAAAGCTATCAGTTTGAGACAAAAACTCAAGACATAAGGCCTCTGAAGATGGACAGTGTGATCTGTCCGAAACGTCAGGAGTTAAAAAGTCCTTTTAAGGACTACGTTACGCGGGTAAACCGAGAAAATTGTTCTACATATATATATATATATATATATATATATATATATATATATATATATAGTATATTTGCGGCACGTTCCAGAGTGGAAGATACTCTCAGTATCGCCCTGGTGTAAGACCACCATTCAGAACTGAAACGTTACTTGAAATGGCATTAGCCGTGTTTGGTGACCAGATCTGAATAGCCAGGAACTTCCCCACCTTCCTCTTCCCTATCTCCTTCCCCTCCCCACTACCTTCAGCCTCACAACATACCCCAATTGGGGATGCCATAGTCTCAGTGGCTCCAGGCGGGAGCAGCTGAGACTCTTGTGAGGTATCACTAAAAAAACGCGGTTTTTTTTAATGAGTGTTTTTGTAAGTCCAGAAAAAAATAAACCAACAAGACTATAAAAACTGCTTTAAAATTCAAAATCTTCTACTTAAGAACCCCTTTTCGGTTATGATTTTATCGTATAACGTGGCACATTAAGCTCTTTGGAAAATGAAAATAAGATATTTTTCTAAAATAAAATAAAACACACTTATTTGAGTTATTTTTTCTCGCATAAATGAAAACAGGGTGAGGGTGCTAAGCACGAATTTAAACCTAATCATTATCTGCATAGAGATGGCGATAAAAGGTTTAACGATGATTAATTATATTATTTTTTTAAATTTAATTCAAAGCAGTAGCTTAATAATAATTGCTAGCTGTGGTGGTTATATACGATGCATTTCAAGGAACGACAGAATACTTTATATGCGCAGACCCAAAATTACAGCGATAATAATTTAAATAGTTAACATTGCCAAATAATGGTTTGTCATTAAATGAATTCGCGGAGAATTCCTATTATATAAAAATGTTCCAAGTTTTTTTATAATCGAAATAATGATATTATGAGTTCATTAAAAAACAATCTCGATGTTTATAACTTCCAGAGAATTAAGAGCAAACATTTACAGCGTAATATAAAGCCAAACATACTTTTTTGTGATTTATTTTTGGGTTATTATAAGGATTGAGCAAACAAAATTTTATTGCAGTTAGTAAGCCAAATTCAATTTAAGCACGCGGCACTAAAGATAATCGTTTAATGGTTATAAGATACTTGCTAATAATTAAGACTCAGCGATTTCATTCAACGTTAAGTTTGGGATAATAACAAATACAGATAAGTCATGGACCTTTTAGGGTAAAAACAGGTACCCACGGTGTAAAGTTTGAGCGTAAATAGACAAAGAAGAGCATTTTTTCTAGGAAGCAAATTGAAAATTGATTGAATTTGTAACAAAAATAAAGGTCAGGTGTTAGGTAAGGTTAGGTTAAGTGAATATAACTGATTGGATCGAGATAATCGTTGTAAGTCGATGAGTCGAGATGATTAACAAGTGCCCGTAAATTGGGTTACGTAATTGGTTGATAGAGGAGATATGTGCTGTATTTACCTCTGTATCCAATGTCATCATAGAGGGCAAGGTGAGGGGCGGCCGTAGGGGTGGGAGGGCACTCCCACCGGGGGTCAGGGTACACCATCATACTACTTGTGTTAAGGGTAGTACTCTATTGCAGAATGCACTAATCGCTTCTTCTTATAAGCCTTTAGAGGTGTCTCTTTTTCAGATTCCAGCTCTTTTTCTTTGATAAATTTTGTGTCATTGATACATATTTTGTTGCATGAATTTTTGTATTGTTTATTATTATCATCTGCTTATTTACCAATAGTTGTCACTAAGACACATTATTTTTATATTGTTTTACAATACGTCTTGTGAATTTTCGCAGCTGATATTTTGCAACTTTTTACTGTTGTGACTAAGTTTCATCAACTTGTCTTTTAAAATAACTTTTCAATTGCCACAGTTTATCGGGTAAAATACGTTTCTTCGATAAAAAAAAAACACTAAATGAGCCCTTACTGCTTTAGTGAATTTTTCGTTTTATTGGTCATGATTGACTTTTATAAGGGCTTTTTATCTGCTTCAACGAAACAAGTATTGGGTTTGAAGATAAAATCGCATGTTCGAGTCATTGCGTTATCATGCACTCTTTATGTCCAGTAATTAAGCCCTCATATAACCGCAATTTTAGGCAAAGGGAACACTTTTCACAGAACTTAAAACAACACCGGTTTATTTCTATTTCTTTCAGCATTATTACAATGCCCGAGTTTATGATTTTGCCCGTTTTATTGCACTGTTAATTAAACTTTGTATAATTACATCAGAGCTTGATTTATAATAAACACTTTTCACTTCATTGAAATATTGCAGTTCACTTTATACATCATGTAATCGAACCGTTATTGAGTTATTAACACTTTCATTGCACAACTCTAATGTTACCTACTCTGTACGCAACTGGAATAAATCATTTGGTTCAATAACGACTTTCTTTGTACGAACGTAGCTAAGGCAATTATTCAGCAGGAGCGACGACAAGACCCGACAAATTTAATTACCGACGCATTAATATACGATCTTGTGATCGTAGGACAGGGATGGGGGAAGCCCGGCCAAAGAGGACGAACCGGGTAAAGCGACTAACTTAAATTATTCAAAATTTATATCGGATGTTTAAGATCCCCCATTTCTAATTCTTAAAGACATTGGACACAATAATTTAAGCTCAAAATATATGTAATTTTTTAAGATAATCATTTGCAAATTCTCTCTGCCCCACCCTGTATTTCTAAGAGATCAATTTTTCAAAACAAAACCAAATGATTTTGTTTTAATTCGCATTGCATCTCCTATTGGGGACGACTAAATCAACATATCCTTAGATGGTTTCGACGAATGTTTCCAAGAAGTGACCAGTGCAGAATTAACATCACAGTCTATCCATGATATGGTATCATCGATACACAAAAAATGTTATTACAGAGACATGTATCCCGATGATAGGCATTGAAAGGTTGTCCATAACTTTGACTTAAGAAAGACAAGGATGAGTATTATGAGCAACACGTGCATGAATTCACCCTTGAAATTTCTAAAATTATTAACGTATTCTATCGCCGTACCGTGAACCATACATTTTTTCATGTCCGCTTAATGAAATTCCCTCAGGGCCTATGTCATCTTTGGGGATCCCTTGTGGAGAGTCTTTTTGAGGAAAGGAATTTACCAAACGGACCGTCCGTTTCTGCAGAGTCCAGAGTATTTTTTTTAGGTGTTTTAGCGCTCCAGACCAGAGGTGGCTGCTAAATTCAACCGTGAGGCGCACTTTATACAGGGTAAGCAGTTGTGTACTATTAAAGTATCTGCGGGCCCTGTACAGTACGCCCAGCTTCTGAGAAGCTAATTTAACACTGGCTTCGATGCTGCTCCCGTACATGAGCTGGTCACTTGTTGCACCAAGCATATCAATGGAAGGCCTGTTCGTAAGATTGATTCCGTTGAAGGAGACTAGATTTTCATTTTGATCCCTTTTAGACTTAATCAGACATGATTGCGTCTTTGAAATATTAAATTTGATGAGGTTATTCTTATCCTAAGAGGTAACCGTCCATTCAATGCTTCAAAGTTCTCAGAGGAGGAGTTTGTGAACCCTTTGAGGTCTTGTCAAACAAAAATCTATCTTTGTACTATCATCCGCGTAACAATGAATTGGTGCACAAGTCAAAAGGTCAAAAGGTGATGTGCAAAAAAAACAAAGTCGGAGACAGAATCAATCCCTGTGGGACGCCATACAAATAGAAAAGTCTTCCATTTAGAAATTAATGGATGCCAATTTTGTCACTGAAATATAACTTGATCAAGGCACCGTGACCCAACAAGAAGGAAAATATTGTTTATTGTTTAAAAACATGTTTTATTAAGGAAATAGACATGTTTCGTGCGTTTTTCATCTATAATCGCAATACGAGAAAGGAGCGGAAGTTATGCTCGGTTGTTCGGATGCATACTAGAAATAATTTCTCGTTTACGTCTGAAGTCGGAACATGTCTCGCCACTTGACAGAACAAGTCTGCTGTTCTCCCGAGTCGTGGCTTGTCAATTTCCTCGCGATCCTTTGTAAGATGCGAGCTTATTTGTATGCAGGCTTCGCGCCGTTCCGGGGACGATCTGTTCTCTGGGTGTAGCGGTGAATGTGGCTGGTTTCTAGTGCTAGGCTACACAGTAACTATTTGTCGTGCATCTTGTTAGGCCTAGACAAAAGCTCCCGATGCGAGATGCGTCTGACAGCCTGTCCCTGATAGCTCCTTCTGCCTCTGGGATGTCACAAGTCACAGCTGAAGTGTTTGTTACTTTCGGGAAACAAATTGCCCACACACTGAATTACTGGCAGACAACTTACGGCAGACACGAACGCGCGTGTCATCTGAGAAGCTTCTAATGTATCTCTATATTCTACTCTATTTGTTATTATTTATTTAAGTGGAAAGCGCTCACGAGTATCACTGACCGGAGCCACTGAAAATATGGTGACCCCGATTGAAAATGTTTGAGACTTACGTGAAAATAACGGAGGAAAAGAGAAGAGGAATGTTTTTCAGTATTTACCTATACCTACGTGGAGTGAGTAAGGGTGAAAAGAAGAGGACCTAAAACGTATCCCTGGAGTACCCCTGAAGAAAGGATTGCGAACTTATAGAGTTTATTTCCAACCTTCACAGTTTGTAAGCGATTGGTTAGATATGACGCCAGCCAATTTTTGATGTCGGTACTCAAACCAAATAATTCCTCCAATCTCTTAATGAGGAAGTTTTTGGTATTAATCTTTAAATACGTGTTTTTTAATTTTGTTGAAGAAAAAGAAAAAATAAAAACTAACATAATATATACGAACGCATGGGTAATTTGATAACTTTCTAGTACCTACCTGAAACAAATATGGCTGTTCGTAGATTAAAGATTAATCAAAGTGAACACGAAGAAGAAGCATTAACTACGAATAATATTGCAGTTATTTTATAGTACTTGATTAAAAATAATTTTACGAAAGTAAAATAATTTTAAATTAATATCAAAAAGAGTACATTATCTATCAACTTGAAAAATCAAACAAGATTCAGTTTTAACTATCGGTTGTTTTATTAAAATATGGAAACGCCACCAGAGTTCATTTAGCAACATTTTATGACGAATATATGCAGTTTGTACTCTTCCATTAAAATTTTTCCATGAAGATTTCACTTATCCTATTTAACCCATAAAACTAACAGAATTTATCTAAGCACAATTTGTAGAACAGTTCTTGAGGCTAGATTTCTATGATTTGTCATAAAATATCGTAACGTTCGTTGGTGCGAACTGTGCGCCCTAAAGTTTAAGTTTAGACTTACGGAATTTAATACTTCATTTGGGTGAAAGCACTATGAAACTATAACGTCAATCCAAAAATCAAACAATCATTTATTATTAGATACTAATATTATTAGTACGAAGATATTCCGTAAAATTGTCACGATAAGCAATAGGCCAACTTTAATACTGCTGCCTATGCGGTATTAAAGTTGGCCGATCAAAGCCCGGTGCAGGTTAAATTAATAACAAATAGGTAAGCAGGTATCCGTACTTACCTGCCTCGCAAGTCGTACCTTCTTACTTGGCAAGTTGGTAGGTACTTGGTGAGTCGGATCTACTCGGTAAGTCGGTACTTGTTTACCAGCTCACGCCATTAACTCGAGACAGTTGCGAAAGTGACGTTGATATTTTGTCTGCCTAAGTCTATAATAACATCTATAGAAAAGCGCAGGAAATCGTGGCATGAAACTGCATTTTAAATGTCGGACTGCTGGTTATGTTGATACTGTGGGGCGAGTTGATTTTATTAAGCGCCCTAATCGACCGGCTAATGCAATAAATAAACATTTATAAACGCTGCACCGAGAAGTGAAATGCTTTAGATATTTATGGGCACGCAACCACCAGTCATGATAATTCAATTAAAATGAAGGGTCCCAAGCAGCTACCTGCTAGTAAATGATTTACAGACATTTGAAATGAGACACAAATTTAATTAGACACAAATAAATTTGAAATAAATCTGTCATAGAACTAATGAAAATACAGATTGATTATTATAATTGAGAAACATTCAAGGCTAGATGATATTAATTACCTACCTACTTTACTTGGTAAAAGTCAAATCATAATGACAATCGATTAAAACCGTAATAATTTCGTAAGTTTGCTATTATACGTAGCATAAAGTTTACACTTTAAATATATTACTATTAAGGGTACACTTTAAAGATTTAGGTATCTGCTCTTTCACAGATGACGCTAGAAGAAACAATGCTTACTATAAAGCTGAATTAATGGTTTGCTCTCGTACGTACGCAATATGAGTATGAATAAATAGTTTTGTCCATAAATTTGGTGTAACTCTAAGTGGCCAGCTCAGGTACGGGGGCTCCATCAGAAACTGTACAGGGCCCGCAGATACTTTAATAGTACACAACCGCTAACCCTGTACACATCGCAAGTGCGCCCCGCGGTTGAATTTGACAGCCACCTATGGTCTGGAGCTCCAAAATACCTAAAAAAAACCTTGACTCTGTGCAGAAACGGGCCGTCCGTTTGATAGATCCTCCCATCTCAACAGACGGACTGCAATCTTTAGAGCACAGGCGTCAGGTGGGAATGCTGTCCTTGTTCTACCGGTATTACAATGGAAGATGCTCCGAGGAACTAGCGTCATTGATCCCCTCGGCACCGGTGCATAGTCGGGAAACACGCCAAACACGCGCCCAACATTTGTACACGGTTGACATTAGTCACATATGGGTCGTTTCTATGACGACTCGTTCTTGAGTTCAACGGCTCGGCTGTGGAACGATTTGCCGGCCTCTGTGTTTCCTCCCTCCTACAACATGGGTCTTTTCAAGACCCGTGTTCACTCCTTCCTTTCCTCAAAAAGACCTTCCACACAGCATCTTCAAAGATGACATAGGCGCTCAGGGAAGTTATTTTCCTCTGGGCCTCCTGTGTGGAGTTAATGTAAAAAAAAACTTATTTCTTTCAAGATAGGCATACAAATATAATATTATATCGGTGATTCAATCCAAATTTCTAATTTCCTACATTAAATTGGCGTCGTTTGTGAATGCATAGATTATAACGTACGTTTCGTTTAACCTTAGGAGTATAATTTAAAGAATTCATAATCTGCTCTTTCATAGATGGCACTAATTTCATTATTAAAAAAACACTTTCTGCAAGTTATGCTTTCAAATTAGGACGGATTAATTGTTTGCGCCCGTAATCTTAATATATAAGACAAAGTCGGGTTAGTTACACCACTTATAACTCCAGAACGGCTGTACCGATTTTGATCATCTTCGATTTGTTGGATTTGTCTCCGCTCCAGATAGCAGAATAGCTATTAAAATATCGGAAAAATCGACGGAAAAAAAATGTGAAGAAAATTCTTTTCCTCGTACATTTTGTAAGAAACGAATTCTCATCTTTTGAAAGAGCTGCAGGAATATTATGATAAGTATAATATTGAGTAGTGAGTGAATTCCAAAAATTAAAAAACGTCAAATGTAAACGTCAATAGTCGAAAATGGGACAAACGGTGAACGTACGTCTGCACTCCTTCAAAGGAAAAATACAATAATTATAATAAATCTCCCTCACACTAGAAAGAAAATTAAACGCAATTCCCATAAATAAGTGGAAAAGTAAGAAAATCACTAAAATTATAAATCCGTACCCAACGCCATCTCTGATACTGACAAAAACAAAACACGGACAGTTGCGCATCGATAATTGCTTCATTGTGTAATTTTTGACTGAATTTAATTCAGATAATAAGTTAGCACAACATTTATTGATTCTGAGGCGGTACGAAGTTCGCCGGGTAAGCTAGTTATCTAATATTAATAAGAATTAACAGTTTTGTCAATTAGTATTCAAACTCAATTCTTTCAAGAAAGGCGTACAAATACAAGATTGGATTCAATCAACGATATAATATTATATCGTATATATTAGCGCCATCTGTGAAAGAGCAGATTATGATTTCTTTTAAGTTCGCCCGATTTTCAAGGATAAGTCCCGAGTCATGAATTTTGTTCGCTGAGGACTTAGGACATAATGGACTCCAATTTTCCTAATGCATTTGTGATATCGAAGAAACCAGTCAACCAACCAACCAACAATATCGCTCTCATTGTTCGCGACTGGTTATTTAATAAAATATTTAATATATTGTACAAACCTATTCCCATTTGGGTGAAATGTCTGTTCTATGGTATGTAGGTACTTCATAAAAATATCAAAAACATAATTAATTTGCTAAAATACGTTACTAGACTAGAAAATGATGTTTGTCAGAAGCAGCACAAATTCTGCTTCATGAGTTTCGCCGTCATACAATTTGCACAGCTTTTGTCAGGATATGACTGAAATGTGTACGTAATGTAATATATCTATTTATAGTTCATATACAGCGCGTGTTTTTAATGGCCAAACAGTCCTCTTTCAAACGTTTCCTAAAAAATGGGGAAATGTTAACAAAAGATCGAATGATTCTAATTTACTTTCGATTAGAAAACCTTTCTTGGGTAATTAAGCGTGCATGCCCCTTTATACAGCGGAAATGAGAAAAATATCCCTCTTATTTACGCGCATTAGCCTACGTTCTCAGGAGACCGAATGGTGTGAATGAAATCGCACGTCATTCAGTAAAAAAGGACGAGTGTTTGATGGGTGAATAGAATGTGGAGTACACAATGGAAAGACCGGTCCATGAAGTGCTCAACAAAGAAAGCAAGATAAGAGTTGGTAGACGCCACCAGAGTGATTAATGAATAAAAATATCGTAAAAGTAAGGTAAAGCCATCATTGAAACACTTTTGTATAGTAATTTAAAGATTTTATTAAATCCGCAAAAGCAATGGGTATGATCAAGATTTTATGGATTTTTCAAAATTAGGGATGTCAATTTAATAGTTTTTCAATAATTTGTAGACACAATTAGTTACCGACATAATCGACTGTCTTCAGTATTATTTAAAATGACCGATATTCTATTGATCACATCCTTAGCTTAACACATCAGGCGGGAAGATTCAGATAACTGGAAAATTAGTCGTTGTAAATTTTACAAGTTTTTGTGATCGAGGTGAGTTTGGATGTACCTATGTATCTCACGGAGTGGCGGTATACCTACAATATTGGAGAGATTAAAGTAAGGAGAAGCCATAAGATCTTTGCTGTTCGACCGGAGAACGCGGGCTGAAGACCAACAAAGGTGTTACTAAAACTGAATTAAAAATATTAGCGTAACATATTTTTACACCCCTAAATCGAAATAATGATAAAACACCAGAGACACAGAAATATCGCAAAAAACATAGCCGCGATGGAATGTATACAAAATGAACTTCGTGTCAACGTAGGTTCAACATCATATTTGGGAGGCGGTAACCGTACCGGAAACCATTTATTGAATAACCAGCACCTCTGCTGTAGGTCAGTCCAAGTGGATCGCTACGTTTGGTAACTTAGCAGAATTCATGGGGCGTTCATGGGTTCATGGGGGAAACGGTGGATGCGTCTGCCAACCTAACGTGTGGCGGGACGGATTTGAAGGAGACCTTTTTACCTCTCCAGCAGGACTCTCCCGACCCATCGCCTTACAACACTGTGAGAGGGATGAATTCATACGTCCGTCACTTCTGGACACACTGAGATTCCTACACAACTCTCTTGCATTCGCCTGAAAAAACCTTCCATAGCATTCGCAGGGAAATCATTTTCCTCAGGGTCTTCTGTATAGTGCTAATATAAAAAAAGGATTAACAAGTTTGATTACTCTAGCTACTTGACAATTTTCTTCTTCATTTATTACCGTGAACATCGCGCAAGAGTTCCGGCTGCAGGAGTTAATAGGCTATGACATTACAAAGTATATTGTAAGGCTTAAGGGGGTGAAGGATGAAGGGTGGGGAAGGAGATGTTAAAAAGAAGTCTGGAAAGTATCTTGCTATTCAGATCTGGTGACTAAAGCCATTTTTAAGCAATGGTATTTTGATAGCGCGTTAGGTTAGACCCCACACATTCTGTGCATTGTTCACTAGTAGTCGGGTGACATGCGTAAGCTCAGTTATTAATGGCGGTTTGTTGGAGAAGCCTAGCAAAAACCTGACACAAACAAACCCCTCTGTTCTTAAATACACGCTCGTACTTCTTGGCTTTGCGTTAATTGCAGCCTTGGCGGGGAAATAATTATTTATAAGAGGAATTCCGAGGAAACTTCGCTGAAGTATTTTACTCTAATTACTTATTTTAATGATTCAGCTGTTTCTTGATCTATGCTCAATGAACAAGTCTGGGAGCTGAGAGCATGGAAGGTCCGGTTTAATCTTCATATACATGACTTCCATAATTTTTGTTACAATTTTATGAAATTGCTAGTGAGTTCCCGGCATGCGTTGCAATGTCGCTTAAATAAATAATTTTTTTCTCCTTGCGTTTCCTTTCCCATTCGTTACCGTTCCCGACCCGTTCCGCTCCTGCATTCCCCTCCTTCTTTCCCCTCCCTACCGTTAAACTATACGAAATACACTCATTTTTCAAACAATTCGCGCAGCACCTTTGCAAAATTTTATGCAAATTTCATTACGCCAGAGCTCACTATCATATATTGAAACCATCACGGGTTTCAGACAAAATATCCAAGGTTTTATAGCAATCGGATGAACGGTTTAGGAATGCATTAGGGTCAAATAAATAAACATTCATTTTTATATGTGTTAAAAGGTGATACTCCTATATTATTAGACTCTGTGCAGAAATAGGTGGTGCGTTTGATAGATTCTTCTATCCTAACAAAGACGTCGGGTGGGAATGCAGTCCTGTACCGGTATTTCAATTGAAGATGTTCCGAGGAAATAGCGTCATTTATTCCTTCGGCACCGGCGCGATGCACAGACGAGAAACATGCCAAACGCGCACCTAATATTTGTAAAAAAATGACATTTGTCACATTAGAGCGGGTCGTTTCCACGACTCGTTCTTAAATTCAAAAACTTGGCTGTGGAACGATTTGCCGTCCTCTGTGTTTCTAAAACAGGTTCACTTCTTATTTTCCTCAAAAATATCATCCACACAGCATCCCCAAAGATGATATAAGCCCTGAGGGAAATTATTTTACTCAAGTCCTCCCGTGTGGAGTTAATGTAAAAATTATATATCACCTAGATAACGATTTCAAAATTAGTATAATATCATTATCGTTACAATCAATTCAAATTTTTTTGTCAAAATAATGGTGGACGTAACATAAAAATTTGTTTCTAAAATTAATTAATTTGTCAGGTTGAAATAGAAGACATAGTTCATTGTAATATACATTTACGACCCCCTTTACGCACGCAACCGCATTTCCTACAACATTTAATTTAAACCTTTTCAAGAACCGCATTAATAAAATCCCTTCCTGACACCCCATTGCACACAGCGTGTGCAGACTTAAAGAAGACTTTTTTTAATTTTAATAAAATAACACATCAGTTTAAATGCATGGAGCTTATAAGTGCCTACATTTTTAGTGAATAGCACCCAAGAGTGAGTCCCAAATTACAATGTGGAATCAGTGAGACTATGCCACCCCACATAGGGTTTATTGTGAGGCTGAAGGTTCGGCGGAGGGCAGATCTGGTCACCGAACACAGTAAAAGTTAATTTAAACAACCTTTAGATTCTGAATGTTTTTCACCAGGATGATATTCAAAGTATCTTTCACTCTGGAACCTATCACAAATAAACTACATAATACATATTATTTCAAATGGTGACTGGACAATTCAACAAAGTGGCCCTTCATTACTCTTTGAAAAGTCATTAAAAAAGATGAAAATAAAACTAGATTAAATAGATTACGTCACTTTGTATGACTTTTCAAAGGAGTGTTTAAATGCCATTTTGTGGAATTGTCATAGAACCACTTCAAATAAATAAATTGTGAAATAACACACAATAATCAAATACACTTTACATGCGCATCGGAATTTGAATCAGCGCGCAGCGCCCTTTGAATTCGTTGCCAAGTATTTTTAGTGTTAAAATATCAATATTAAAATCGTACCTCAAATGCAGACGGCAGCGTTGAAGGTTAAGTCGAATGCGGTTGATTAAAGATGTCGGGGCAGTTTGGCGACCGCCCCCCCCCTTCCCCCACAAAACCACCTCTAAGACTACTGAAGCTGGAACTGTAAGTAGGTTAACATATCGATTTCCGTTTCCCAAAGCTCAGCCCGCGTTTAAATAACGTGTAATGGTGATCGAACTCGTTACCTCCGGAGTCTTAACTCTGCCGCGACAGTCACGATCGCAGCGAGCATAAATCATACGCAATGCGCCATGCGCCATGCATGCAACCATCATGCTCTATGCCTCACTCATACCTCATGTCTCAAGTCATTTACAGATAGGATAATGACAGACTAAATGCACTCTTCAAAATTCATTTGTACTTACGGTTTGGCAAATGTTACAGCTAACAGAGACACATAGCATTATTAGTTTTTATTAATTCTGAATTGTAGCTGAGCATTGGCCTTTTCATCAATAGAATGAAATTTCATCAATCAATGAAAAACGAACAAAATATGTAATATTTAGAGATGCAACGACTACTACTTTTACGAATACGAATATCAAACCCACTATCCGGCGAATACGAATAACTTGGCAGAGTAATTCACACTCATTTATTTAACCTTTTTCTGTTTATTTTATTATACTAATAATTAAAATTTACAACAGTCAATTTTTTATGGAGAAAACACAACATCTGTAGATTCCGTGGTGACAAGCGATTTCTTTTTTCAGTTTGGATGTTGCGAGCCGTTGAAAAAAGCACGTTTACGAGAGGACATTTTATTTAAATTTAGTTTCTTTTACTTCGCAGCTAACACACATAATTGCAATTATACAATTTATAATAAACTTGCACACTTGACCTATGCTTTCGACTGTCAAATACTGAAAGTACTAAGAAAAAGAACGAGTAATAAATGAAAAAATTCGAGGTTCATAGTACAGTACCACAAACTTATCTTTCCCGGTGGCAAAAATTTGAACTACAATTTATACATAGACATTTTGACATTTCTATGACATATTTGTTCACCACCAGCGATAATACCACCGCCGGCACAGGTAAGTTGTGGCATTGCAATAGGGAATTTTCCCGAATTCCACATCGCGTCTTGTCATTGCGGCTATATCGTTCGGATACAGAGGTGCGTGACACACGGTATAATCAAACGGAGATGCGTACAAAAGTTTTCTTTTATAGTATTCGTATTCGTAAATATTTATTCGCCGAATACGAATATTCAGCAAATGTCTACTATTCGGCGAATACGAATATTCGTATTCGTATTCGTTGCATCGCTAGTAATATTGTAAAAAATCTATTGATGAATAAACAATGTTGTCTAAATGATGTTTTATTATTATTATTTCACACATTGTTAAAATATGTAAAACTGCCAACAAATTATTTTTCGTATCGTAAATTTATTTTAACAATACTCTATTTTTAATGTTCTGTTTCTTGGGAGATGTTGGGAATTGCAAAATCTTATTACTCTTAATGAAATGTGTAAAAAACCGTTTCATCTCTTGCACAGGATATTTAAAAGCTTTTAGGGCCAGCCCTGAGATCATCGATAATACTCGTATAATTATTGCGCTGTCTTATCTCGAGGATTTGATTATTTTCGCTGCCTAAACATAATACCCGTCAATAAATCAATACGGCCAACCGCGGCAAAGCACGCGTGAAGTCATCAGCTATCAGGTAGCTAGTTTATATTTGGTTCTGCGGAACTTGCCGTAGCCTTTGAGATTTTTTGCATCTCGATCTCTGTAGGTCCGAATCAAAATACCCCGGCGCGCACAATCCGCGCAGTTTCTGCGAGACTACGGGACTGACAGGCAGACCTCTGCGGTCTCATAGTCCCATAGTCCCGTAATCCCGCAATCCCGCAGTCCCGCAGCCCCGCAATCCCGCAGTCTCGCAATCCCGCAGTCACTCAGTTCCGCAATACCGAATTCTCAAAGTTACTCAGTCCCGCAATCCCGCCGTCTCAAAGTTTTTCAGTCCCACAGACCCGCAATCCCGCAGTCCCACTGTCCCACAGTCCCGCAGTACCGCAGTCCCACAGTCCCACAATCTCACAATCCCCCAGTCACGCAGTCCCACAGTCCCGCAGTATTGCAGTCCCACAGTCCCACAATCTCGCAATCCCACAGTCACGCGGTCCCACAGTCCCGCAGTACCGGCTGAGATTGGAGAGTGAGAGCCGCGCAAGCAGAAAATCTTCAGGAGCCAGTGGTAGGAGAGCCGATAAATTACGGCTGGCAAAGCGGCTGAAGGCTTATAACCGAAATGCAGATTTACGACCTCGAATAATCTCAGTTCAATATTCGTCGGCTTAGCCAAGCACTGGACCAACCGCATCCACGCAGCATCCCGGCAACAGAGCACCTGAACGGGCAGTTCTGTGCTCTGTGCAGGGGCGTGCGCTTATCTCCAGCCATCACTTGCCAAGTGACTCACATGCCTACTCGTACATTCTAACAATTTAACACATTTAGGTACCAATAATAATTACCAGCCCCGCCTTAATAATAAAGTGTGATGAGCTAACTCACAAAAAGCCAGCAAAAAACTGTGTTACAAGTTTCCCGTAACGTAGATCTCGGTAAATCATGAAAAGATTTGTTGTATACATCAAAAGAAATATAAAATTCTTAGTTACAATATTTTAGCCGTCCTATGGGGAGATTTTTTCGATTTAGGTCACCGCTCTCGCATCAGAAAACAAAAAAAATAAATTTATTTATTTATTTATATTTTATCTCATCAATTTATTTTTAGGTCAATAAAAAACATAATTTAATTAGTGCTAGTTGTTTTACAGAACTTGAACAATTCATTAAATTTCAAATTTAATATTCTGTTATTATTCCAATTCTGTGAAACAACTGGCCACAGCGGAATAATAACAGAACTTTCACAGAACTTAACTATTAACTTTGAAATTTTACGAATGGTTCAAGTTCAGCGAAACAACTGACCTAGTTATAATGTAAGTACATTAAGTAACTAGAAAAAAATGTACTTTGGTGAGAAAACACAATTTTTTAAAACGTATTATTTAAATACGTATTTATATAACTCCACATGAAATGAAAAACACAACTGAAATGATAAAAAAATCGGTCTGAAAAGCTAATTATTAAATATACGCATGTAACTACTGGGCTTGAAATAAAAGCTTTCTTAATGTTTAATAAATTGAATATTAAAATATTTTTTGTCAACGGAAAGTTGCAGTAAAAACTACCGTCATTGAGGATGCTTTGAAATGGTTTGTATTTTCGATAGCCAAACAAGCTCTCTCTTGGGCTTGTCGCTAGTGGCAGGAGCTACTATACCAACTAGGCAAAACATCTCCGACATATTAATATTGTCAAAAAAAACCTTTCAATATTGTCTAGAAAATCCCTTGACTGAATAGCCACTTCTCGATCTCGACTAGCGACTGCATGTCCCGGCGGCGTATTTCCAAAACCTATACCGGCTCAGTCGCGGTAGCGACAATTAACATTCTCAATATCAAAATTTAAATATTTTGAAATAAAAGTATTCATTTCTAGTAAACACTTGGAAATATTATTTTATCTAGATTTTAGAACAATTTTTGTTTTTGCAAAGTGATAAAAAAATAACCGATATAGCGGTGTATTTACAAAATACGGGAATTATATCAAAATTTAAATATTTAGAAATAAAATTACTTTTTGGAAATATTATTTTATCTAGATTTTAGAACTAGTTTTTTTTGCAAAGTGATAAAAAATAACCAACAGTTGTGTATTTAAAATGTAAATTGTCACTACCGCGACTGAACCGTTTGGAAATACCACACCGTTGCCGCACCGCGTGCCGCGGCGTGCGCAATTACATTAGATTTTACTATTTGTGCTATTTCACAATTTAATCATTTAAACATAAGATAAGGTATATTTTCGAAATGGTCCAGAGTGGAAGTACTCTCAGTATCGCCCTGACCCCCACCATTCAGAATTTGAACGTTGCCTGAAATGGCTGTAGCTGAAATTGGTGACTAGATCTGATTAGCCAGGTACTTCCCCACCTTCATCCAGCCCATCTCCTTCCCTTCCCCGTTGAAAGTGGTTCAGATGGTTTAGATATATAAGCCGCAAGGTATCTTGGCCCAATTTTATTTCTTGTTTTTATAAACGACATAGTCGACTGCTTTACAGACGTCAATGTGTTGCTTTTCGCTGATGACATTAAATTATATAAAGAAATAACTCTCTTAAACCACTATCAAGTTCTTCAATCTAATATAGACATGCTAAATAACTGGTGCTCTCAAAATAATTTATATATAAATATAGAAAAATGCAAAACTTTGACCTCTTCCAGAAAAACACATCAATGTTTTCGACTATTCAATAAAATAAATAAATTTAGAAAGAGTAACGGAATATAATTTCCAATGCGAGATCTTGGAAAAATAATAATAATAATAAATTTGGACAACTTATATAGCGCTGTTTTTGCGAAAAATCGCCTCAAGAGCGATGGAAGAGAAATGGACGACCCAACCTTTTTATTAAAATTATTAAACTCTAAATTCGATTGTTGTGAACTCCTGCAATTAATAAATCTACACGTATCTTCAAGAACAAATAGACAAACATTAACATTTCATATTCTTTTATCTCATTCCAACTACAGTTTGCATTCCCGAATACAACGTTATCGTAGTGTTGGTAACAAAAACTTAAACAATATGGATGTGTTTGACAACAATTTTAACGTGACATACTTCAAACGCAGTATGTGCCAACTATTTCTACCTCTTTCATAAACAATTGTGAAAAGGTAGAAATGAAATTACTTTAAAAAAAAAATTTAAACACAAAATTTAAACATTTTTTATTAATATTATTAATGATTTGGAGGATACTGGCAAATTATCTTTGTTACCTACTTTGTGTCAACCTTTGTGTTACCTGAATTTTTCCAACTCTTATTTTCATTGTAATTAATAAAAGCCTTTACTGAACTGTATGTAAAAGCGCTATGGGCGTTTAAATAAATAAATAAAATACATTAGTAAATTTAAAAAAAAATTACAATAGCGAATGAAAATCGGGTGGTGGAAGGAAGGTGAAAGGGTTGGATCAAGTATGTGTAGATGTAGAGTAATATGTGAATATAATTTATTGATTTTAGATTTGAGGTTGTTAGGTGCAGAGTTGAATAAATCTAATTTATTGTATGAAATTTTAAAAATGTGTGAACATTTGTGAATGAATATGATTTGTTTTGGGTTGGTTTGATAGATGTTTAATGTGCGGGTTCGTTTGATTTGTCTGATGGGCACACATATTTGAATTCATTCAGCATGTTTGGGGCTATTCATCACAGAGCTTTAAAGGCATTTTTTGAAAAACGCGGCTAAGTCCTCTTGACTCAGATGGAGACGATAGCCTAACATTCTTACTAAGTAATCGCAAAGAGACTTAAAAAACAATACTAATCTAAAAAAAATGGTATTATAATTGGCAATATAAACATAAAATTAGTTCCCTTTAAAATAAAATGTAACAATCGCAACCGGGAATCGAACCCATTACCTGTATTTTACCGGGCCAACACTCTGGTATTTCTTAAATTGAAATATGAGATCGATAAAAATTACGAACAGTAAAAAGTTGGTAAAGTGTCTCCCGGTAAAACAGAGGTTCTGATTCGATTCCCAGTTGCGACCGTTACCTTTTTATTTGTATTTCTGTGTCTTTTATGTTTCATGTTCAAAGAAGATTGTTAATAATAATTTACGCATTGTTGTATAAATATTCAAGGTTAAAAATCCAATCGTTGTTTTCAAAATTATATTCCTAACTTCTAGACAGTAACTGTACAAGATTTAAGAGGTCAGAGGGTCTATAAATTTGATGTCATGGTATAGACCCGAATAGAGCGAGCATATAAGTCCTGAGGCACAGAGTAATCCGGTTATTTGCAAAAATATATACACCATTATTGGGAGGCTGCGCGGGAATATCTGCGCTGTCTGCTAGCACAGATCTAGTCCAGTCTCGTGGAGTATTTACTAGTATATCGATATTTTGAACATATTATTTATTATAAAAGAATTTAATTGAAATATGAGTTCGTCGAAAATTAAGATATTTATATTTTTTAATGTAGCTATTACTTTGTGGTTATCCATTATAGAAAAATGAAACAATACAACTTTGTATAAACCACTTATATAATGTGTAAATCCGACCGGTTTCGGAACAAACGTTCCTTCGTCAGGGAAAGCTTATACTAATTTGACAATTTAGAACAATGTTTTATTATGGTAGGGGTGGAGCCGTTGCTAGTTAATAATGTAGATTGGGTGGGTAGGTATTAGTGTAGAGTGGGTGGGTAGGGGAACAAATCCATGATTGGGCTATATGACAATATTTTTTGTTTATTGATAATAGATTCATTATGTTTAAGGGATTTTTTAATTTCCAAAGCTTCTAAGTTATCTAAACGTTTTCCTTTATGATTAATTTGAAGAATATTTATCCCTGTGTTTTTTTCAAAACTATGGTTATTTTCAATGATATGGTTAGCGAACTCTAGGCTAACGAACTAACGGCTCCACACCTACCATAATAAAACATTGTTCTAAACTGTCAAATTAGTATAAGCTTTCCCTGACGAAGGAACGTTTGTTCCGAAACAGGTCGGATTTGCACATTATATAAGTAGTTTATACAAAGTTGTATTGTTTCATTTTTCTATTAAGATATTTAATTGGATCTTAGGAACTCAGTTGGTTTAATTCCCAGTTGCGACCGTTATCTCTATATTTTCCATTTCCGTTTCTTTTTCTGTTTCATGTTCATTAAGATTTTTAAATTTCTTCTTCAAAAACTTTGGCAATCTTCATAGACTTACAAAAGGATTTTGATACAATAGACCACAAAATACTTTTTGCTAAACTTACAAAAATTGGTATGACAAATACAACACTAAACTTGCTAAAAAGCTATATGATGGAGCGTACACAGAGCGTTCAAATTAATAAGAGAAAAAGCGAACCTCTCCTAATCAACCATGGCGTACCGCAAGGAAGTATACTAGGACCAATATTGTTTTTGATATACATCAATGATATCTGTAACCTAGAAACAAGAGGAAAAATTATTAGTTTTGCTGATGACACAGTAATTTTATTTAACGAAAAAGATTGGATAAATACTTACAAAGAAGCGGAACACGGGCTTAGTCTCCTGCAAACCTGGCTTAAAAGAAATTCCCTCACGCTTAATGTTAATAAAACAAAATATCTTACATTTTCTATAACAGCCAGAGGGCAGCCGTCGGAGGACTTAAATCTCAAATTACACACATGCCAAGGAATTTATCAACAAAATCTAGGCTTATCATGCCTCTGTCCCACTATAGCACACTCCAAAAGCATCAAATATCTTGGAATTGAGATTGATGATAATCTCCGATGGAACTCACAAATTGACGTAATTACAAAAAAACTAACCAGGTACATATACTTCTTTAGAAACATTCGTAATATCCTCAATATAAACGATATTAAAAAAGTATACTATGCCTTGTGTCAATCACAAATAGAGTACGGTATAACTGGATGGGGGTCTGCCTTGAGCACTCACACAGAGCGACTCAATATAGCCCAAAAAGGAGTACTAAAGACAATACTGAAAGTTCCGCTTAGAACTCCGACGGAAGAAATATTTAATAACTTTCAAGTCTTCAATGTACAGAAACTTTATTCAAAAAATATTTTATTTAAACTGAAAAAAAACATATATGTATACTCCACTGCCCAACATAAATACTCAACCAGGGCAGTAAGCAATAACATCCTGGTTACTCCCAGTTTGAACACATCTTTTGGACAGAGAAATAATAAATTCCATGCTATGAAATTACACAATGCTCTACCAGATCAAATCAAAAATATAAAGGAAATGAATATATTTAAAACAAAAGTAAAAACATGGCTGAGAGATCAAAGTGATAATAAAATTACAAACATCGTGAAGACGATATAAAGACAATCCATAACCAAATACAAATATTTAAAAAAAAACTACAGGCCACCTCAGAACAGGAAATCCTAGTGAGGAGGTCTGTGAAAAAAAAAGAATCTATACTTATACTATACATTATACATACATGTACAAACCTTGCTATTGAAACTAATAATAATAAATAAAATAAATTACCGAATATTATTTAATACTAAACGTCAAATTTTGACTTCGATAAACTGGTGTCAACAGTAATTATTGCCATCTTGCAAAATAACTGGATTTTTGAAAAACCTATTAATAATTCAATTTGTGAGGCAAGTATGGGAACCGCCGCCCCGGGAACCATTTATTGGATAACCAACGCTCCTGCTATAGGTCACCCCAAGTGGTTCGCTACGATTGGTGACTTAGTAGGGGTGCCCGGGTCTTGGCGGCGGAGGCGTCTGCCCACCAGCTGCATGGCAGGCCGCATCGGGAGAGAATGGTTGATGGAGTCCCTTTGACTTCTCTAGCCGTACTCTTTCGGAACATCGCTTTGCACCGCAGTGGAAGAGATGGATTCATACGTCCGTCACTTCCTCACGTCCGGCATTCGGAAAAGAAAAGTTTCTTGATATGGCTTTAGTCGTATTTGATGACCAGGTTTGAAAAGCCAGGCAATTCCCCCACTACCTCACATCCCTGAATAAGCGGGTAGGTACTTGATAAATTTAGAGTGAAATTTTATAAAATTCACCACTTCATTGTCTTCACTTTTATTAGATAGCAGTTGTCAATGAAGTTGATAATTTCATTGCTTGCTAGCATATCCACTAAGAGCTACTTAAAATTATCAAAATTGCAATGAATTCCTATTATTTCCAGCAGAGTAGTGTTGAGTACCTCATACAAGAGGCACCTCAAATGTCCCATCCAAACACGTAAAATGTCCCCCCACCTCACAAAATGTATTGAAACTCTTTTTTCTTTCAAAACTCTTTTTCCATGTCACGTTGTCGCGTATGGGACAAATATGAAGGGTGGGACAAATATGAGGTGTTGAGGTTTATATATTGTATGACATTTTTGTATTAGAAAAATGAGGTGGTGTTGGGGAGAGCCATTCATATATTGTGAATACCGCACAAGCGTCCCAACTGCTCCAAATTTTATTATTTTTTTATTCTAAATTATTGTTAAGTGAATACCGCACAAGAGTACCAACTGCTCCAATATGTTTATTTTATTTTTTAAATATTTTATTTTTGTAAATTATTGTTATATGAATAACGCACAAGAGTTCCAACTGCTCCAATTTTTTTTTTTAAATTATTGTATGTGTTATGAGAATACCGCACAAAAGTCCCAACGGAGGGAGGTTGAGGGAGTGTTGTGATGAGGTGGAGGGGGGATCAGAGGGGAGGGTGCAAGGTGGGATCAGAGGGGAGGGGGTGCAGGGGGGGGATCAGAGGTGGTGGAAGGGTGAGGGGGTGGAAGGAGGGTGAGAGGGGGGGGGGTGGGTAGGCCTTTTTTATATCCATTTTTCGTAATACAAAAATAACAAACACGGGAGGCGGGTATGATTACCGCCGCCCCGGGAACCATTTATTTAATAACCAACGCCTCTGTCCCCCCCCCCCCCCGTTAGCGAAAATATTTTGTAACACCTCACCTCAAATGAGGTGGGACACCTCAACACCTCATTTAGATATTTGAGTACCTCATACAAACTCATCCTGATGTCGTGTCCTACTCAACACTACAGCAGAGCGCCACCTATCATTTATTTGGGTTATTTCCAAAATTCAATTATACATTTAATACCCTAATAACAAATAGGTTGTGTAAGACGATGTTTGATAACTTTCAATGTGGCGGCGGAAGACGCTCTCTCTTTTGTAAATGGCGTCTCACGTCCTTCATCACGACTTTGACATTTGTAAACAGAAGCAGAATACACATTGACAAACCATTGATCACTGTATTCCTTAAAAACGCGGAATAATTGTAACGAACCATTTGTTTTTATTTAGGAACAAAGTTACTTCTTTGGGAAATCGTTTGAAGACATTTACGCCACTCAACAAACATTGTTTCTACCAAACGTGGGGTCTTTGTTATCTCATCAGCAATGCGTTTTAGCACCATGTTCATCCACGGTTCTGGTTAAAAGTTCGATGCCTCGCGGCTGGCATTCACAGTCAATTTTGCCTAGTTTTAAAGACCATGTAGTTCTGCGACTCCGCCATAAACAAGAACAATTCCGCCGCGCATGTGTCTGTGTAATATTTTTATTACCCTGGATGCAAAGCACAACTTTTAATATCGGATATTATAGCAGTTGCACATTTGAATAAATCATGGCAGCCTCCAATCCGTCCGGCATAAAAAAGGCTTGTTTGAGAGCGCACATTTTGAGAGTTTTATTGCTTGTGGATAAATATATCATACGTGCTATGCTGCGCCGTAAATTACGGTAGATACTGTCACAGAGATCACACACACTGTCACGGGAGGACCACTCTAGTGCACTTATTGCGACTCGTCACACACACACACACTCATACAGAGGGGATCGCCACTGCCACCAGCTTATTTATTAGTACATTAGAATAATTGGAAGTGTCAAAAAAATATTTAACCAGTTGTGGCCGCTCTGCCGTCTGCTATCTCTGCCGTGAGGCCTGCGCAGAGCGCATTCACTTTAAACAAAGCCATAGATGAATATTTAGAGTTTAGATGCACAGAATAAATACATAAATATTAAGCAAGCAATTAGGCCAGTTATTATTAAAGTTACGAGGGTTTTTACAAATAGTTCAGTAGTAAAAACTCAAATGCGTGTGCGAAAGAAAATGAGAAAAGGCATTTTTTTTATAATATATAATTATCACTCAAGACAATATAAGCAATTCTCAATCGAAAATTTTGAACAAACAAATCAGAAAAGTTATAGTCACATCTAGAAATTGAACCCAGAACCTAAGCCTTACGGGGGCAATACTCTACAACTGAGCTAATGGGACTCTATCCCCTTCGGTTATTTCTAACTGTACCATTTGACTAAGAAATACCAACATTATCTTCATTTCCCGCGTATTTTTATCGGCTGCTATCTTTCTGTTTGATTGAAAGAATCATCTCAAACTAAATGCTACCTAGATAGTGGGTTGGATGAACTCAAGACCAATAGGGCGAAGGAGCCTGGGAAACCAAGAGACAACGTCCTCAAAGATATATCTACCTTGGAGCTTCTAAACTGGAGAGAGCTGGCACAAAACCGAGACGAGTGGAGGAAGACTCTTTAGGAGGCCAAGACCCACCAGGGGTTGTAGAGCCAATAGTGATGAAGATGAGATAGTGTATTGGATAAATTCAACCATTTTTATTTAATTTCTTTTATATATTCAATAATATTATTATTCAATTTATAAAAACAGTTTAGTTATAAACAAGTTCTGTTATGTAATTATTATTACACGTGACAGTTGTATCGCCTTATTTTATCTGCGATATCTATTGACTTTTGTGCAAGTCTAGGGATGATTATTTATAAATACAATATTAGCGACTTGCTAATATTGTCTTCCGTTATTAAATATTATAATTTAAGGTTTTAGGGCCTTCGTCCATGGAGAAACCGAAAACTGGTTGGCAACTGAATTCACGGCACAACTCTCCTGAAAAAAATCGATATTTTCTGATCTGACATATCGCAAATTACTCGAACACTTGACAGGTCGTGAGTCGCTATCATGGCAGCCTGTCAACATGGCAACTGAAACGCGACCGCCGCGTTGGTCAGCACTGCCAGTCACCTGCTAGTCACCGCGTCGCCATTGACAACTGGTCTTTAACAAGTTACCTGTGAAATTCACAAGTTCTTTCCTGTGCATAGCGATTGAGTTTTCCATTCTGTCCATGTGCGGATACGAGGAAAAATTGACATTTAATATATTAGTTCTAACGATGTAAGTAAGACAAGAAACGCTTAGGTACACTTTTCAATCACTCAATTTGTCCTTTGCTTCAACCATAGTTCATTAATCTACGTTTCTTTAAAAGTTAACTTAGAGGCGACATTGCATTATTAAAACTAAGTGTATACAATGTAATTCATATCCATGACGTGTTGTCTAGGATGGGTCTCAACTAGGTCTAGAATAGCTTTTCATCTCACGGATTTCAGCATAAGTAAAAGCTCTTCACTGGGTGTTGAAGGGTTTATCGGCGTGAATATTGTGAACATGTTGGCGCCGCTATAACGCCGTTTATTATAAGGAGCTTCGTGAGCTTACGACCGGCTAAGCTTTTGAGCAAGGAAAATCTTCAACGAATTTGTACTAAAAAGTTCTGAATAAAATCCATACAAGGATATTACCATATCTATGCAAAAATACAAGTGTGCAGATCACAGGCGGTAGAAATGCAACCTTCAGAAAACTAAAGTAGACAAGAGTGGGGAGCACCGCACAAAGAGGATTCTCTTGCAGGCTAAATCCGAAATAATCGAAATAAATAGATAAATGTGTTGGTCTCTTTTTGTGTCGCTTTTTACTTTCAAATCAAAACGGTGCTAAAGAAGTTTTCACTTCAATGAACAAACAGAAACGAGTTACACGCTCCTATAATAATGGAAAAATTATAATTTCGGTGCCGTGTTTCTGTATTTAGGTGTAACTAGGATTCAATGATCTCAAAAACTGCGATTTGCTTTGATTCTCAAAATTGGAATTGACTGTGAAAACGATTCAGACAAGCTTTTAAAGTAGGTTCAAAATTGTTTTATTTTTAATTAGCTGACCCGACGAACTTCGTACCGCCTCAGAATCAATAGCTGTTGAATTAAATTCAGTTTTTTTTACTAAGTTAGAAGTTACGCAATGAAGCAATTATCAATGCGTAACTGTCCGTGTTTTGTTTTTGTCATTATCAGAGATGGCGTTGTGTACGGATTTATATTTTTGCGATTTTCTTACTTTTACAATTACTTACGGGAATTCGGGAGGCGGATACGGGTGTCGCCGCCCCGGGAACCATTTATTGAATAACCAACACCTCTGCCATAGATCACCCCAAGTGGTTCGCTACGTTTGGTGATTTAGCAGGGGTGCCCAGGTTCATGAGGTGACTTATGTCCGGGTCTTGGCAGTTGATGCGCCTGCCCACCTGCTGTGTGGCGGGCTGGATCAAGGGAGACTGGTTGAGGGAGGCCTTTTGACCTTCCCAGCTGGACTCTCTCGACCCATTGCCTCGCACCACAGTTGGAGGGATGGATTCATACGTCCGTCACTCCCGGACACACTGACCCCCAGATTCCTACCCACCCCTCATACATTTTTCCTTCTCAGAACGTTCTATCCTCCCCATTCCTTAAAAAGATCCTCCAAACAGTATCCCCTAAGATGACATAGGTCCTGAGAGAAATTATTTTCCTCAGGGCCTCCTGTGTGGAGCTTATGTAAAAAAATGCGTTTCATTTCAGAGATTTATTATAATTATTGTATTTTTCCTTTGGAGGTGTGCAGACATATGTTCACCATTTATCTCATTTTCGACTATTGACATTGAGTGTGTAAGAAAGAAGGGCAGCATTATATGATTAAAAACAAATGCACAACAATCAACGCATTGACATTTGACGTTTTTGAATGTTTGGAATTCATGCACAGTTCAATATTATACCCCTCACAATATTGCTGCAGTTCTTTCAAAATAGGAGAATTCGTTCCATACAAAATGTATGGGGAAAATAATTTTCTTTATAACTATTTATTTCGTTAACTTTTGTGATGTGTTAATAGTTATTATCCTATCCGGGGCGGAGACAAATCCAACAAATCAAAGATCATCAAAATCAGCCCAGCCGTTCTCGAATTATAAATAGTGTAACTAACCCGACTTTGTTTTATATATTAAGATTAATTAAGTTTTAAGCACATGTAATTTTCTTGTTCACTAAGGGTGCTCATTCGAAAGATTCTGATCGTCGTTTGAAAGGCAACGATCTTGAGGCAAATATATTTTTATGAATACTTTCAGCTTCACAAATCTTATCCCGTGATCTTTTTGTTTTAAAAATATATGTATTAATCGCTGAACTTAGCAATCGGAGCCATTTCTCGGGTAAGAGCGAAAATTGCGTGGCGTTTTGATATGAAAAGTCTCAAGTAGGTGGTCGTGTGAGAGGAGGGATATGGATAGGCACTGGGTGTCCTTTGCTTTGTCCTCAGTGTCCTTACAGCAGGACGGTGGCTGAGGGCAGTGGGCTGTCGGCGCCGCGTGGCCTGTTTCTACCTGCCCGCGCCTGCGACCTGCGATGTGTCGGACCTCGCGAGACCAACCGCCACATACCTCCCCTCACCACACTCGCAATGTTAGATACCTACACCCACCCAATAACTATGTTCAAACTTCAATCTCCAAACATGTAGTTCACCTTTTGTCAAAACAGGAGTTTCTACAGGATTTCGATTTAAAAACAACGAGAAAACAAAGCGATGAATGTTTTCGAAGGTAAGGTAATATATGTATTATATAAAATATTATTAATAAAAAAATCAAGGGAGTGTCTGAATTCTCGATAAATCATTTCGACGGTCCTGAAGACCAGAGGCGGCTCGAGGGGTCCATAAGTGGAAGGTCATTTAAAAAAATTATATTACCTATGATTCAATATCAATTTAAATATGATAATATTCATTTGTAGGAACCTCACGAGTAAGACAGTCAAATTCACCCACATTATGTCAAATTACATTCATAGTAAATTATTTCATGCGACAAGCGTAAAATATGCGAAATCAACCCACGTTTATCAAACTATCTCTTTCAGATGCATAATATACAGAATGCTCTCTCTCCCTTACGGCTCTGACCCAAACCGTCTTCAGAATCCGAAAATTTTTTACTAGGGACATAGTACCATCTCGTTTTATTGGGTGGTGCGTAAATAGACAGATGATATGATATCGGGGCATTTCATAATTTGACCAAGCCAATCATAGTGCGTGGGAAAGAAAGCTTCCATTTAAGATGTTAGATGTCACTGCTTGCCGCTGCCGTCTTTCTCTCGCGGTGCATTTCAAATACATTAGAACAATACCAGTTGTTTTGATTTGCTTAATATTTCATAATAATATTATGTTTTAATGTCATCTTATAATTTTGGGAGGTTTTTGACCAATTGTCCTGAGGGAAGGACCGCCACTGCTGAAGACCAATGTCGAATGTACGATTTTATAGTTTTGAAGTAGAGCTGTTTAAAGTATCGTTTTATTTTTATTTTTACTGTTTTTTGAGATCAAGAATTGTAGTGTTAATTTGATCTTTTTTGCATTTCATTCAAAATTCCGAAAATACAAACTTTTAAATCAACTAAATAAGCCAACATAACGATTTTCAATTTTTAGCGGATCTGAGATTGTTCTTCGGGATGGTCGATTTCTAATTTTCAAAACAGCAACTAAAGTAATTTTCTGTGAAAAATATTATATGTTAGGTAGGTACTTATAGCTTGGATATAAGATTTGTGATTTTCACGGTCAAAAGTATTATCGTGATTTATTTTTGGGGTACTCTGCCGTTTTGCGCTCTTACTTTTTTAGACATTTCGCAAAGCATTACAGAGTACATACAGGGTGTTAAGGGACGTACTTGACTTACTTTAACCAGTGATTCCTGACATTATTTGGAGTAAAAAATGTTAATGAAATTTTGGTCTCCGGTGACTTTTTTTGACGACTTTTTTTTTTTCAAATTTTTTTTCTTCAAAATCAAAGAAAAAAAATTTTCTTCCACACGTCGTCACTGGTCACTCAGCCGGGTGTCTGACGAACCCCTTACCCTGCCTCCAACTGTTCAACAACTACCATTTTTTTATGTTTTTGTAGAAAAAATAAATAAAAAAAACATCAAAAATGTCATATATCCATATTCCAAGTTCCAAATTTCAATTCAGATCCAAAGTTCCAACTTTATGTCAAGATCTAAAGTTCCAACTTCATGTCCAGATCCAAAGTTCCAAAGTCCTGTCTATATCCAAAGTTCCAATTCATGTCCAGATCCAAAGTTTCAACTTCATGTCCAGATCTAAAGTTCCAACTTCATGTTCAGATCCAAAGTTCCAACGTCACGTCTATAACCAAAGTTCCAACTTCATGTCCAGAGTTTAGAAAACGCGAGAAGAAAGGGAGAAAAGTCAAGTAAAACTCATTAAAATATCGTTAACTTAATATCATTCTTGACACCGGCTTGGATTCATTATTTTGGAAATAAATTACGCAAAAATGAAAAGGACATCTCCTGTATCAAAATATTTCTCTAACAACATAATTTGTCTCGAATTTTGGTACAAAAAAGCAATCATTTTATATGGTGGCATTTTATATACGAGTTTGATAACTGTAATCATTGAACTCAAAAATACAGGAAACATCAAAAGTTAATTTTACAAGTAACGTAAGTATTTTAACAGATGGGAACCATCATCATTAAATTTGTAAGTAGATATTAAATAAATGTTACCGAAACGTGGTACCAACCTACTAAGGTTTCTTGTGTCCGGCTCCCTCACCCTTGGAACAACAATGTTCTATCTACCATTTATATGAAACTGATATATTCAGGTGTTCACAGTTGTAATGTATGAAAAAGGGTTGAATGAAGAACGTATTGAAATTGTATTTTTTGAAGAATGTATGGTTATTATATTTATATTTATTTTTAATAACATTAAAAAACGTGTGGCATTTAGCTAAATAACTAAGAAAAAAATAACGAAAAGAGATTGTCGCATTAAAAATAAGCGAAACTCAGAGCATCAGTGTTCCATCTGATTATATGTAATAGATTTTTTGCTAAATTTAAGTTATCTTTATTCATTGAATTGTTTATTAAATGAATTGGAGATTTTTCGACCACCATGCAAGGCACATGCCCGTGTTGTGGTGGTCAATTTTTTATTCAGTACATTAACATATGCAATATAAAGATTGTGCGAGAATATAAAAAAAAATATACATAAAATAATATAATATTAAAGAATATTAAGGAATACAAAATAATAAAAAAGAATTTAAATGACTAACGAGTAATATAAATGAGTTAGGAAGAATATAGTAGTATATAAAATAGTATAAAAAGTATAGAACATAGAAATCATATACATGAAAGAATATAAAAAAGTATGTAATTATAAAATCAAAGTAAGTACTATATGGTAAGCTAATAAGAAAGGATTTTTATTATGATGAAAATCTAAATGTGCGTGTTTAAATTGGTAGGTACATTATTTTACACCAAATTCCATGTTTATTTATTTATTAATTAACGTCCTTTTCGGGGATTTTATATATTAATAATAAGAAATATACAATTTAATCAAATAGATAATTTAATTACAATATGCTCTGCATGATCACTTTTTTTATAATTGCGATATTTCTTTTCGTTTGTTTCATGCATTCAAAAGATGGAACGTTGTTGTCCCAAGCGAATAAGATCGAAGTACAACGCAAATGGAACCATGTTGCTCCAAAATATTTTATCTGTGTTAGATAGAACTAAGCTGCACGTAAAACTTGAAAAAAGAACTTTGTTATCTCTACATATTATAAATTAAAGTCCCCCACCGCGTTTGTCTGTCTGTGCGCGATAAAATCCAAAACTACGGAACGGATTTTCTTGCTGTTTTCACCAATAGAAAGAGTGATTCACGAGGAAGGTTAAGGTATATAATTTGTCAAGATTTAGTGTAAACTGGTTGAAATATATAAGTAAATGTTTGCATGTGATGGACGAGCGGGCTAGTAAGCGGCAGCTTGGATATGATTTGCGTGCAAATTAAAAGATGGCAGTGTGTTAGCCATAGCAACGCGTTGCCGGGTCAGCTAGTTCTATAAATAAAAATAAAGTTTTTAATAAAAATTGTAAAGGAACCTATACGCTTCAAAAAATTATTAGAATTTCAATTCGAACTTTATTGTATATCTGCGAATTTACAAACATAAATTTAGGTTGCGTTTTAAAGAGTAAAAATATCTAAGAAACTGTAAAAAAGTTAACTTTGGCGAAAATGTCAGATAGAACCTTGTTGTCCCAAGTGCTCACTCTCTTGGCCATTTTGTTCAGTGAAATATCTTACTGCAAATAATAATTGCAGTGAGTTGATAAGGTGTATTTTTAATGCTTTTTTAATCGCAAAGGAAGATTACGGCGGACTTGAATTAAATTATTGCATGTTTACCGGTTGGTAGGCAAAACTGAACAGTTCTTTATATCAAATATGATTAATTATATTCCTGTATTCGGGTTGAGAAAAAATTAACACGACGTAGCCTAATTATGCATATCTAAACAATATAATATTTTTTAAACAAATATTGTACAATAATACGATGGCATTCCTTTGTTACAAACATCCCAAATCTCGGGCGTATTAATTTTATTTGCTACTAGCTGACCCGGAATCGCGTTGCTGTGGCTAACGAAACACAACGCCATCTACTGGATGGTTACCCAATCTTTATAACCAAGTGTTTTTTTCGATAAATAACAGCCATTTTTTTTAATTTGCTACAAATCCACACCGCCTCTTGCCAGACTCACATACAGACATTCTCCTTTATATATTATATTTCAACCAATTTACAAAAAGCCTTGACAAATTATATACGTAAACCTGCCTCATGAATCACTATACTGTTGGTAAAAACCGCATGAAAATCCGTTCATTAGTTTTTGAGTTTATAGCGAACAGATAGACAGGCGCGGCGGAGGACTTTATTTATAATGTGTAGAGATAAGCTAATATGGCGTCATGGAAAATAGAAGTAGGTATATTAACTAAAATTTATTATTATTTATTTTTTTCTCGTCTTTCCGTGTACTTACAATTTTTTGTATTTTATTTTGTTTACGATTATTTATTTATGTTATTGAAGTGAAAAATTCTTTAGCAACGTTGTGATTTGAAACTCCATTAAAAGAAAAATGGCGACTTAAAAAAGAGACCAATACATCCATCTATAGGTTTTGGCCTGCGAGAGAATGATATAGTATTCTCCTCTATGTATGGTGCTTCGTAGCCTGTCGGTCTCCTTTTGGTGCGGTGCTTCGTAGCTTCCCCACTCTTGTCTACTTTAGTTTTCTGAAGGTTTGACTTCTACCGCGTGTGAATTGCACACCCTGTTTTTTTGCTCGTAGCATCTCCACCTAGTAACATCTAAATCTTGATTTACGTATGCTGTGAACTTTTTTTGTTACGACTGTTGATATCTATGCACATCCCAATGGCAATTTAATTAATATAATAATTGTTAACACTCTGCAAATGTTTCAAACAATAAATAAATAAATATTACAAAATAAACGAATCGCGACGTTCTATCAGTTGGGACGTTCTACGCAAATTTACCAATACATTGATAATTAATAAATAATAGGTACGAACATGCGTCAACGCGGCAGATGTTAAAGTACACAAAAGAGTATGTAATATATTCAATTAAATAAAAAATAAAGTTGGCCCTCGGTTTTAAAAAGGGACAGTGATAACACAAAACCAGTCGCAAGTGAAAATGGTTCAAGGTAAAAAAAGGCTTTGTTGGTTGCGGTTTGGAAAACTCAACCATGTGAAGAAATATATTTGCACGAATAAAATAAGGTGAGCGGGCGGCGCATACTTAGATACCGGCTTCTAAGGGCCGAGAGAGGAGTGGTTGGGAGGGATGGGGGGAGGAGGCAGACAGACCGACTGCAGACGAGTCAAGGCTTTTTGCAAACAATCGACACAAAGGGTCGCCGATACACACACTATAACAATTATTGTTTCCCTTACAAGAACACTTCTAAATTTAATTGTGCGGCTACAGGACTGCAGAATATTGGGACGCGGTCGCGACGTTTAGTCTTCGAACAAAACAGCATACCTAAATAAAATATACTGATGTTTTAAATTAAACCTGATGAAGTAAGCATTGCTTACGGAACACGTTGGTTTTTTAAATAAAAGTGGTTATAACTAAGCATTTTATTAATTTTTAAATGAAAATGATGACACGAAATAAGTTTGCTGTGTTTGAAGAAGTGAAATATATATAGGCGTTGTCTAGCGGCAAGGCTTTTGACTCGCAATCCGAAGATTGCGGGATCGAATCCCAACGTGGCAAATAAATTTTATTTGATTAATTTGTGTTTTTTTCACGGTTAATTCATTTAAAATAATATATAGTAGTGTATTTGCGGCACGTTCCAGAGTAGAAGATACTCTTAGTATCGCCCTGGTGTAAGACCACCATTCAGAATTGAAACGTTGCTTGAAATGGCTTTAGACGTGTTTGGTGACCAGATCTGGTCACCAAACACGGCCAGTCATCAATAGCCAGGTATTTCACTACCTTTCTCTTCCCCATCTCCTTCCCTTCCCCACTACCTTCAGCCTCACAACATACCCCAATTGGGGATGCAATAGACTCACTGGCACCAGACGGAAGCAGCCGAGACTCTTGTGAGGTATTCATATAAAAAAAATTGTAATATATCATTGAAGAAGAAGATAAAACAATGTGTGATCGTGTGAGAAACATGGAGATCCGTAAATAATGAAAGAAGAACCGGCTGATGTTAAGCGTAATGAGTAATGAGTAATATTTGGAAAGGGACCCTCAGATGCTTTGTGCATGTAGACAGAATGAACGAGGAAAGGAGTTTATGGAATAGAATATATGACGCAAATGTCAATGGCAAAAGAAGCCGGGGACTCCCGAGAAAGACATGACACGACCAAGTGAATCAGATACTTGAGTCGGGCCATGTCAAGAGTAAAAATAATAGAAGAGTGTATGAATGTGAACGAGGCAAGGAGTGTGTGTCAAGACCGAGTGGCGGTCCGTCCTCTCTGTCTACCCCTGCGGGAAACGGCGTGATGGTTAGCTAGTTAGTTAAGAAGATAATACTAATAAATCCAATCGAAAATATGAAAAATAACAAGACAGAAAAATAAAAAGGTAACGGTAGCAACTGGTACTTAAACCCACGTTGTCCCGGTGGGACGAAAAATCCTGAATTCGAGTCTCGGTTGCACTCTATACAATACCTAAATCCCATAATACCATCTATACACCTACTAAACACACTAGACGGCAGACTTTTCATATCCCGGTTGACATTATTTATTTCATAGTCGCTTTAATTGAACAACATGTATTGGGATTTAGCTTACTGCTAACAACATGTAAAGGTATTTAACCTACTGCTAACAACGGCTATAGGTATTTAGCTTACTGCTAACAACATTTATAGGTATTTAGCTTACTGCTAACAACATTTATAGGTATTTAGCTTACTGCTAACAACATTTATAGGTATTTAGCTTACTGCTAACAACATTTATAGGTATTTAGCTTACTGCTAACAACATTTATAGGTATTTAGCTTACTGCTAACAACATTTTTAGGTATTTAGCTTACTGCTAACAACGGCTTTAGGTATTTAGCTTACTGCTAACAACATTTATAGGTATTTAGCTTACTGCTAACAACATTTATAGGTATTTAGCTTACTGCTAACAACATTTATAGGTATTTAGCTTACTGCTAACAACATTTATAGGTATTTAGCTTACTGCTAACAACATTTATAGGTATTTAGCTTACTGCTAACAACATTTATAGGTATTTAGCTTACTGCTAACAACATTTATAGGTATTTAGTTTACTGCTAACAACGTATGTAGGTTGCAACCCTTTCCCTTTTGATTTTTCTGTGTCTTCTTCTTTTTAATATTTTAATTTAGATTTATTAGTATTTGATATATATTTAATTGTTTTTAAAAATTGCATTTACAAACTTGGAAATATAATCACGGCTAATCAAAGTGATAATTTTTGAACGAAGTGTGCATGAATATCAAAATACACACATTTTAAACATGTTCACATGTAACTCTCTGAAAGAGTCTAGACGTATAATTCTGTTAGAGTTTATTTATTGAAATAATTGAGGCATTCCGCCTAAAAACACGGCATAATATAAAAGCTTAGCTGCCATAAAAGTGACGACCCGGCAAGGAAATGTCTTTGCCACCAATTAACCCGCGCTTCTCTATTCGCGAGCTAATTAGCATGGATATCTAAATAAAACATAAAGATTAATGGAATGATCAAACAGAATAGTAACGATCATTTATCTGGGAGCGAGTTGAGGAGAATCTACCGGTTTGTTAATGATGTTCAGAGAACTGTACACCGCACTCTATACAATACCTATACATCCCATAATACCATCTATACACCTACTAAACACACTAGACGGCAGACTTTTCATATTACGGTTGATATCATTTATACCAAAGTTGCTTAAATTTACTGCTAAATACCTTTACATGTTGTTTAATTGCATTGCATCGAAGATATATAAAACTAACTAACTAACTAACCATCACGCCGTTTCCCCGCAGGGGTAGGCAGAGAGGACGGACCACCAAACAACTCGGTCTTGGCACACACTCTTTGCCTCACTCACATTCATACATCGTCTCATACATTCTCTTCTATTATTCTGACTTTTGACATGGCCCGACTCAAGTATCTGATTCACTTGATCGTGCCATGTCTTCCTCGGGCGTCCCCGACTTCTTCTACCATTCACATTCGCGTCGTATATTCTTCTTACACTACTTTCTTCGTTCATTCGCTCTACATGCCCAAACCATCTGAGGGTCCCTTTCTTAATCTTACTCATTATGTTTACATCAGCCTTACATTCTTTGCGGATATCCAGATTTCTCACACGATCATACATTGTTTTACCACACATACGTCTTAGGGATCTCATTTCAACAGCATTCAGTTTACTTTCATCCTTCCTCTGCCAGCTCCATGCCTCACTGCCATACATCAGGGTAGGTACCAGGACTCCATTGTGGACTGCTAGCTTAGCTTTTTTTGACAGTTTTTTATTAGCGCCAACGGCATTCAGTCCACCATTAATGGAGTTACCGAAGATATATAATTGTTTATAATCAAGGTTTTTGTATTATTCTGTTGAAAAAATGGGGCATTACGCTTTCTTCCCCTTTGTTAATGATGTTTAGAGAATTGTACACCGCACTTTATACAATTCCTATACATCCCATAATACCATCTATACACCTACTAAACACATTCGACGGCAGACTTCATATCCCGGTTGACATTATTTATTTTAAAGTCGCTTTAATTGAACAACATGTATAGGTATTTAGCTTACTGCTAACAACAGGTAAAGGTATTTAACTTACTGCTAACAACGTCTATAGGTATTTAGCTTACTGCTGACAACATGTATAGGTATTTAGTTTACTGCTAACATTTATAGGTATTTAACTTACTGCTAACAACATGTATAGGTATTTAGCTTACTGCTAACAACATGTATAGATATTATACATATAAAATATATGATTGTTTATAATAAAGATTGCATCCCTAATTGGGATGTTGTGAGGCTGAAGGTAGTGGAGAGGGCAAAGAGATGGGGAAGAGGAAGGTGCGGAAATTCCTGGCTATTCAGATATAGTCATCAAACACGGCTAAAGCCATTTAAAGAACGTTTCAATTTCGAATGGTAATCTTACACCAGGGCGATACTGAGAGTATTTTCCACTCTGGAACGTGCAGCAAATATACCTTATGTTATTTCTAAATGATTAAATTGTGAAATAACACAAATCAATCAAATATAATTTAATTGCGCACGCCGGAATTTGAACCCGCGACCTTCGGATCGCTAGTTAAAAGCCTCACCCCTCGACCACGGAAGGCATAAGGACTGTCTTGCACTCCACAATACACATCATCAAAGTAATTATGCAACACGGCATAACATCTCAAAAGTATTCTCAAATAAATTAGAGCGATGAGTGGACAGAGTTTCCACCCAGTTCTATGTTGACGAAGTGCTCCATCATTGCACAAGCTACATTTTCCGCTTACGATTAAGGGATGATTGCCTCTAACATACAAAATACAATAAAAATGCTCATAACCGTGGGAATCTTCGAGATACGTCTACGGCATGCGTTTAAAAATCGTGAAGTAGGTAATAAAGTATTGTTGTTTTTATGAAAAACCAATTAAAAACGAACCAAATGCTGACTTAAATATATGAAATAATCCAAACCCAATGTCAGAGTTAAATAAACCTAAGTAACGGGAAACGTTTGGAAGCTAATTATATCTATAGTAAAAAAGCAGTATCTGCTTCGCTTATGAATATGTATGATGTATTATGAATGATTCGCGCTTTGACAATAAGAATTCAATTAAGTTTGGTAATGCCTTTAGAGCCTTAAGGTGATTTTAGGTGTTCTTTATACAATGATTCTTCACAGAATAAATGATATTATCATTAAGTTGGTAAATAAATAGCTAAAGTCAAATTAATTAGTAATGCAAGATTTAAAGCATGTAAATTATATTTATGATCTTGATTCTTGTTACTTCAATTAGCATTTATAAATAATCAATAATGAACTATCTACATTTATTATGAAATGTGTTCATTCAAGTTATTTTAGTAGTGATCGAAAAATTGTTATTAAATTGATGAGTTATTTTGGTTGAACGCGGTATTATTATTAGATTAATCAGTGCCACCCTGATGGAGGTAAGAGGAGCAGGGAATATAAATAAAGCAGAGGTGATGTATTGCCTGGAGAGCGAGCTGTGCTGCCAGCTAACAGCTAACAGCTAACAGCAAACCAGTATGCAAAGTTCCGCGCTCTTTTTTCTCCTTTCAAATCGACGATTTTCCGAATCCAAAACGATCACACGGCACAAAGGCAATGAACGAATAAACTCAGCCAAAGTCAGCTGTTAAAATGGCCAATGCATTCGTGTCGTAAAACTCTGCGCCAAAGCGACTCGCTAATTTTATACGGCGATTCAAATCCGGGCCTAGAAGTAAACTTCCGCGGATCTGTGACCGATGCGAAACATTCGTAATTAGTCGTCTAGACATATTACTAGTAGGTACTAGCACTTTTTGTTCTTTAATTAAGTGATATGTAAATACACTCGATGTGATATATCACCATCAAATAATACAAGATATGTTTGCAATCGGATGAGGTAACGGGTCAAAAAGCTTTGCTTTCAACTTCTGAAAGGATCTGGCCTGCGAACTTGAGACATAAGTGTGAATAAATTAAATAAACTATTAATGAAATGCAAACATCACAGAAGGTTCTCTCTCTCAAATACGTAAAATAAATAATATTATGTAAGTACTTAGATACCATAACTGCAAGCAAGTAGGTACGTACATAATATTTGGATTTTCATACAAAGGCGTTAGATCTCCGTCCTGCAGAGGGAGATAAACAATTATTAATGTGAAAGAAGGATGATGATTGAATGGAAATCGGCCATTTTAAACAACAACAGAAATGTGCAATGATATATTGTTTTGGTTTCTTACGTGTTTCAGCATGCAATGCTGCACTTTGTCGCACCCGGGCGCTGGCGGCGAGGGGGCGCGGGCGCTGCGGGACCCGGCGGGCTGCGGTACGCGGGGTTACAAGCAATGACCAACGAGCGACGAATAGCGGAACTGGCGACTAGCAACAGCGAGGACAATACGTGGACATTAATGCGCAATGATAGATTGTTTTGTCTCTTACGTGATGATGAAGTTAAGTTGCCGTTACGGGAGCCGCCGTGGTGGGCGCGCGGCGCGAGTTCGCACAAAACAAACAGCCGCTCCGGCAGCGCGCTGCTCCGCGGCCCCTTCCCCCACCACCGCGGCCTCCTCCCCCGCCCTCTCTGGTCCCTCCCGACACGTTCCCCTCTCCCCCACCCACCCTGCCCGGCCCCGCCAGCCTCCCGCAGCCTCCCGCAGCCTCCCGCAGCCTCCCGCCGGCCAGGGGCGCACCGAACGGAGGATTCGCGAAAGCAGTCGGAGGTCGAGACGAGTGCGCCCGAACGCGAGAATTAAAATGAATCTAATATAGGCCAAACTTCGATGACCCGCGCGGCGGATCTACTCCACTCCCTTCATTCACATCTATCAGAAGTCATAAGAATACGAGCCTCCTTCCTACATGCATAGACATATCGTTCTTTCTGGTTAACTAGATTTCGTACAGCGCTCCGGCTGCTCGAAACCAGTTTGAATCTTATTACGTATTCATACAAAATTATATAGATCGATGGATGATAAAGATGCAATAAAATCTTATACATTAACATATAAAATGAAACTTCCGGAAGGTAATGTGAGTAACAGTTAAGAAAAGCTTATAGATACGATGAGTTATTCTCGGGGTAACTAAACCGCAGCAATCCCACTGCAATTATTTTCCCAGAACCGTTTCATGAGTCTACTTCACTGCCAAACCCTGGCCTAGAAGGTGAGCCAATAATCGGACCGTCTGGACTCTAAAGGTCGTTAGTCTGGGCCGCTATCCACACTAAACTTGTCTTTAGGGATACTTGATAGAAGGAAAGAGTTTGTTTAATTCTGCAAGGGAGATTTGACTCTGCGCGTGCATCGGACTCGTACAACTCTTTGGTGTTTCTTTACGTTTCTCATGAGAACCTGTGAAAAAAGGCACTGATTTTCAATCCTGTATTTTAGCCATGTCAAGAGGCTTATTTTATTTATATCAAGGTATGTCGCAAAAGGTTAGGAATGAAGAGTGCATTCTGCATTCGTTCTAACTGCCTACCAACTAGGTAGATACTTATCTACCATTTTTAGAGCTTTAAAGCTTTGTTAGAGTGAGCCGCTGGAACACAGCTAAGTTTATTTAATTATTTACTCGATGATCGTCATAGGACCATTGCGCTCTCTCTGCTTTAGGGTGGTCATTGGAAGTCTGAGGAATCTTCTGGTTTTGCAACATGACCTCTCAGGTACTGTACATTAAGTCGGAACATTGGCCCCATAATTGAATCGGAGTTTCTTGGTCCCCTTCACATCTCCTACCAGTATTGTAACTTTGCACACACCAGCTGTATGTATTTCTCACGTGTTTCTGGAAGCAGCAGTGTCCTGTTAGTAGTTCTACATGCTATGTTTCCCGATTAGTTCCTTTGCATGTTGGGTAGTTGCTTCTAGCATGGCCCCTAGAGTTTGTACCACCTGTTTGCTAATGTGTGCTAAAATAATGTTTCTTATTTCCATAATAAAAAAAGAGTATTAGAAAATGTTAATATTAAAAAACTTATTACTTAAGCCTATGGTTATTCCCATAATTGCACCGTATATGGGTTAATAGATACACTCGTAATTGATTGGGTTTAGGAAGTGCAAATGTACCAATTTAAAAAATATGTATATGTTAACCCCCAATGGTATAGATAATATTATAATATCGTGTTAGTTAGTTGTAATAAAGGTTAGAAATTTATTATTGAAGAAGATAACAATAATAATCTAAACGAAAATATGAAAGAGAACAAGACACAGAAAAAGAGAACAAGACACAGAAAAAGAGAAAAAAGACAATGGTTGCAACTGGGACTCTAACCTAAACCCCTCGTCTAACTGGGACGTGCGCGTTAACCAATTTCGCTATTGCCACCTTCGTCGTATTTGTCAATCTCATATTTAAAATTTTAGAATTAACAAAATTATCTTTAACCAATTATTTTACCATATTATGACGTATTTTCCATATTTTTTTCCGTGTCTTGTTCTCTTTCATATTTTCGTCTAGATTATTATTGTTATCTTCTTCTTCAATACATTGATGGGAATAACCTTCAAAAGTTATAAAAAGAGAGTTTTTCTTATCAAAAAGTTACAAATTTAATTATAAATATTCCCGCTTGACATTCAATTTCATATTTAAAAATAAAGCTTGGTGTTATCTCTTTCTACAACTGGTTACATCATGTGTCTGGTCGCAACAGAAAAGAAGATTGCTTGTTTGATTACGTTGCTTGAAACGGCTTAAATCTTGTTTGGTGACTAGATCGGAATAGCCAGATACTTACCTACCTTTCTCTTTCCCATCTCCTTCCCCTCCCGGCTACCTTCAACCCCACAAAAAAAAACAATTGGAGATGCCATAGTCTATCTGGCTCCAGACGGTGGGGATCAGTTGGGATTCTGTGCGGTATTTACATAAAAAAAATATAGAAGGAGTTTCATGAGAACGTATCAATTTGTGACAGATATAGCACAAATTGACTCAGCAGATTTTGATCTTTGGTGACAAATAAAGCACAACGTGATCCGAGTGTTTAAAGCTAATGTAATTTTCTAACTAAAGTAACCCCACAAATGGCACATTGGGAGACACTACTAATACTAGATTTTACAGTAATTATCAAAGCTTTTAACTATTTAAAACAAAACAAAAAACGACTAAACAAGTCTAAGCTCTAATTTCGTCAAATCACCATTTTTATGGAGTCTAATTATAGATCTCTCAAACAGTGATCGACATTCTTTTAATAATAATATAATCACCTTTATCGACCTCTTTAAAGATAATTGTGAAAGTGTGCAAAAAAGTTGGCACAAAGGTCCCATTATGCACCACTCACACGACTCGCCGGGATTTGCTTAGAACCACATCTCACTCGGAAGGTACCTACTTCATGTTTTATTCATGTTGCTGGTAGGTACCCACCAGCAGGTGAAGGCAGCACTAGATTACACTGAATTATCGAGGACTTCAAAGGTTTTACGTACCGGATTTAAAACTTAACATCTTATTTGATTTTTGTGTTGCATGAAATGATGCTTCAAGCTTTTTTTGGCTTAATATTTTGAATTAGCATTGTTATTATTTTACACGTTATCACCGCCATAGAGGAGGCATACCGGTTGGCCCTCTGGAGACGGATATATATCCTCCACAAACAACAATTTCATTACTTATGTTTAATATTTTTCCACTCCTTCTCTGTCTTTATTTAATTACTAGCAGTTGCTAGGTAGTTACTACATGCGTTGCAATGCTACTCAAATAAATAGTGTGTTTGCTTCGCTCCCCTTCCCTCGCAGATCCCACTCCCGCTTCCACATCAAATACACACATTTTTCAAACAACTCGCGTGCCACATATCGTAAAAATTTTATATAAATTTTATAACGCCACAGCATGCCTTATATATAGAAACCTTCGCGGGCGTGCGCACAGCGAATCTCCGAAGATTTATCGCAATCGGAAGAATGGTACCTATAGGAAATAATTACGTAACGCCAGAATACACAATTATATATAGAAACAAATCACCAAAGTTTCATCGTTATCCGATAAATGGTATAGGAATGCATTCGCTACAAACAAAGAAAGAAACATTCATTTTATATATACAAAAAGATTGTTATTTTGAGAATTTTTTTCTTTACAACTCTGAATTAATTATCATTATAATTATAATAGTAACTGGTTTTTCCATGTGCGTCAAATTATTAAATCAGATTTTTTAAATGTCCCTTAAATAATACTTTGAAGTTATATATGTTTGACAGATTACATTATCATTAAAGGCTGTACATGTTGGGTTCATTTGCGAAAACAGGCTGTGATTATTTTAAGAATCATGTTTTGACATCTTTTACTAACGCTGAAAATATTGTTTATTATAAAACATTGTTTATCAGCTTTAGAAAAATATCGAAATACAAAGGCATTTGTATATTATCTTATGTAAGTGATCGACCGAAGGTTCGGTTTCGGTTTCGGTTTCGGCAAGTTTCGGCATCAGTTTCGGTTTCGGCAGAAAATCTGCTGAACCTTCGGCCACACCGAAACACTACGTTCGTGAATTTTCACGCGTCGTTCGGCTGACTTCGGGTGAGTTTGTGGCTCGTGTGTCACCCGCCATCATCAGAAAAATACACAATTAATGAGGTCCTTCCTTTATAATGTAAGTGTTGATTATTGACAATTTTTTTTTCTAAGAAGTAATTAACATGTTTTGTTAATTTTTATAATTTTTGTTTGTATAGTAGTAATATAAAAAAAAAATCACATACTTCAATTTTTGTTTTTTTATTTCATTTAACGCCTTTTAACTATCTGTACAAGTGAAAAAAATAATCCAAATTTCAGTAAACAATAGATTTTAAACACGTCCAAAAAGGTTTCGGTTTCGGTTTCAGCCAAAAGTGAGACAGATACCGCAGATTCGGTTTCAGTTTTGGTTTCGGTAGAAAGTCCTGTTTCGGTCGGACATTAATTATCTTCAATATTAAAAAGGGTTGCGATTTTTTGTAGAACCACCCGTTGATATATTTTACTAAGGCTTGCGTTACTGAACGCTATTTCGCCATGCATTTTGATAAATTTAACCCAAAAATGAAGATGTGACATGACATGTGACCACAATGCAGAGAATATCATGTTTCCAATGTATCTTTGATTCAAATGATAGCAACATAATATACCATTATATGAAATCAACAAATTCCCCCTTTCAACAAGCTTTTTTTGCTGAATGTAAAGCCATACAAGTCAGGTACAAGCATCCTGTTGTACCGGAAAGCTTGTGTCCCGCACCCAAAACAAAACCTACAAAATTACGTGATGTTTTTCGTGTAGTACAGCTAAGTAATCTGTAGGTGCTCGGGGAACAAACCGCCCACCTCACGATTTGTAACATTTTAAAGGGAGGACAATTTGCATCTCGAATCGCGGACATTGGACACAGTGCAACTTGTTGGTACTAGGCAGGAGGCTACAATACAGCCAGTTTGTTAAACCAACTATCAACTTACCTATTAGTTGTGTATCTAATTAAAGCGTATAAGAGTTCTATATTTCATTGGAGTTGGATTAACCCGTCAGGCTTATTTGTTCGCTTTTCGGATCAACTCACACGGGTCTCATAGAAATCGTTTTTTCTCCCTTACTATCATAGTGAGAAATGTGATTTAAACGGTATTAGAAAGAAAAATGCCACGCTTTATATTATAATCTAAAAACTAACCATAAAAGAAGCAAAATGTACTCCTTTATGAAACCAAATTTTCGGATAGCAAATTTGAAAAAAAAATTAACTTCGCGTTTTTTATTAATTATTTTTACATGGAACGACAAATAAGTGAAGCGACGAAAATGTTTATATACATTTTTTTAATAAAATATGTAAGTATGTGTTTTTAAAAACTTTTTTTACTTTTGCATGCAAAATGATTACATTTCAAAAATTAAAATTTATAGCGTATTTTATCACTTTTCAAAAAAAATTTTGTATTTGCACACGTTCAGAAATATTCCATTTATTTGGATTTTATTGCAAAGCAGAAATATTTCGACCCTTTGACAAGATATGGTAGAGGCCTGAGGGGTTAATTTTAAGCGATAATATCATTCAATCATTGAATAAAAAGATAATTCCAATAAATCTCCATGAAACAGAACAAGACACAAACACCGATTGCAACTGCAAAGCCAGGACCTTTGTCTTACCGGGACAATGCCCCTAACCACTCGGCCATTGTTACCTGACTTCTTTATGTCATTTTTGTCGTTCTCATATTTCAATCTCTGAATTATTATGCTCAATTATTCACACATTTTTTGACTGCTGTCTTTTCGTATGACCACAAAGTTCTACACGAATTTATGTGTAATCGAATGAGTACGATTAAGTTAGATAAAATTGATAGTAAATGTTTTCGAAACAATTTTTGTTATTTGTGATTAATTTTAAAGAAACATGCTTTCAAATATGCTTTTAAGAGGTCTTTAGGTAAAGCAACTTGGTCATGGTCACAGATACAAAAATAATTGACTTTTTCGATCCAGGGGGGGTTAGAAGGCACAACGATATTTCATCATCATTATCATCACTCTTGGCTCTACAACCCCTAGTGGGTCTTGGCCTCCTCAAGAGTCTTCCTCCACTCATCCCGGTTTTGTGCCAGCTCTCTCCAGTTTAGAAGCTTCAAGGGAGATATATCTTTGATGACGTTGTCGTCTTGGTCTTCCCAGGTTCCTTTGCCCTAGCGGTCTTGAGTTCAGCAGGGACTTTGGTGCTTGTGCTCGGTCATTATTTCCACATGACTCAGCCACCGAAGTCTTCCCAGTTTTATAAATTTTGTAACGTTTAGCTCCTTATACGGAGTATATAGCTCATTGTTGTACAACGACATTTAAAAAGAGTAAATGTGTCAAATTTGCAACCGCCTTTCTTTTTTTTGTTATATTATTACGTTATATTTCTGTACGAAAAAATATTTAAAAATAACAACATTTTTGGGTCGTTGATTTTTGCGGGTCCGTCTGATTGTTGCTCTGGTTAAATGAACTGAATTTAATTATCATTTTCAAAATTGGAACTGGGTGTGTTAATAATTTACATTATGTAAAGCGATAAAGTGACTGTAATATTATATTTTAACAGAAAACTAATTTCAGTGTAATTTTCAAAATGATGTGTGTGAACTGATGTGTCGAGAACGATGACCGGAAAACTCAGATTCATGTAACATCAACACCTCCATTAAAAAGTCATTAAAAGTGATGAAAACAAGATTAAATAGATTACGTTAGGTTAGGTTATGGGCTATTTTTCAAGTTTTTTCATGTCTTTTAATGATTTTCAAAGGGATGATGAAATTACATGTTGTCATGTAACCGCCGAGAACATTAAAGTGAAGTACCTACCAATAAAATATATTTTTTTACTTTAAAATTACGTACATTCTATATTCGAAATGTGCATTTATTATGCTTAAATTTCTTTGGATTAATCTTGACAATTATAGGCAGATTTCACGATTTTTGAATTATTTTTTATTTTAATTTTAATTTTTCTATATTCGTGTATCGATATTACGTAATTTGAAAATTTTTCGACCACCGTGCAAAAGAAGAACACTTTATTTGAACATACCCCAAAGAACCCAACTCGATGGTGGAATGTACAAAATGTTAATTTTTTGATGTAAAAATGCATTTAATAAAAATAAAATACATATAACCACGAATTTTCATTAATTTATTTACATGCATTATCAGAGTTCAAATTAATAATAAACAAGAAATATGTAGTGTGTGCTTATATATGTATAATAAGGAACTCCAGTGAAAAATACTATGGCTTTAAAAAAATATGTTCACATAGACCAATGAACGCTGACTCTGAATATATAAGTTTTATTTAATAATATTAAACATAGAGTTTTAAAAAAATTATTAAAAAGTCAATTTTTAATCGTGTTATTAAAACACACTGTCAAGTTGGTATTATTGAATGTTTAGTGCTGACGTCACTGCTCACCATAATTTTCCCGTCATTCTATTGAAATGTATGACACAAGCCATCGGTTTTAACAAAATTTCATGTGATTCGTTTATTTACATACTGTTTATGGAGATTTAATTGTTGTGTTTACTGAAACATTATTTAGACCTAAGTAATTCAGTATCAAAAATAGAAGTATCTCTATTATTTAAAATATTCAAAAACTTTAAACTGTACAAAAAATCGTAATGCCACTTCCACGGCCAATCCTTCGAACTACGAAATCCAAAATGGCGGACGTCAAACAGCTGATTCGGCTCTGTATGTGCAGGTGATGCTCCGTTTCCATAATATTGATTTCGATTCGTGAAGCTAAAAAAATAATAATTTCAAACAATTTTTATACCACTCTCCCGTAATAATACTGTAAAATATAATAAAATAAATAATTAATTCCACCTAAATAATTTTTTTACTTATTGAATAGTTTCATAGATTCTTCCATATAACTGTCATACAAAATGACAACACCTGTTGAAAATAAAAAAAAACTTTTGGTGAGTGATGACGTCACACGATTCTCTATACATAGGTACGTTATACGGTGGTTTTCGGGGGATCTTGAAAAGTTAAAACTTTGACAATTATTTTAACTATTAAAACTAACTCTAAAAATAAAAATAAAAATGCAGTTATTTAAGTCAAAAGGTTCATTCATTCATTTATTAAAAAATATAAAAAAAATTAGACAGGAGCCGAAGGAGACAAGAAGATAAAAGTATATAGCAATTCATGCACACACTATTTTGTTGCAAAATTGTAATTATAATAAATGTTTCAATAAATAATATAGCAATTCATGCACACACTATGTATTTCTTGTTAAGTATTAATTTGTACCCTAATGAAGCTTGCGCAAAGCGATATAAATTAATGAAAACTCGTGGTTTTACACAAAATAAGTCTTTAATTTTTATTAAATGTGTTAAACCACAAAGTGATTGCTTTCTACAATAATATAAAAATACATTGTTATTTGAATGTCCAATCCTAATCTATTACTCGGGATTTTAAACGCGTGTCTCAACGCCATTGTGGTGTTTGTTAATTTTCTTTAATTGAACTTAAGGAAAATGGCAAAGCTTTCCGTGACCGCTAATGAATCATCGGGAGGAGACACAGTGTGCAACGCGCAGTGCTCAGTTCGCGGTGGAGTTAGTTATTGCATATACATTTGTAAGTGGTGGTGTGCGATTGTTCATTAAGATCAGTTATTGCTTTAAGCCGTGAGAGGAGAAGGGCCAAGCTTAAAGCGCCTGTGGTCGATTTCTCAAACAAAGCTCGATGTCAGGAACAAGTGCTGGAATATTTCAATGACCAGAAAGCAATAAGCTCACATGCGTTACGTTCTGGGACCGTTAAATATTTCTGTTTCTCGGTAGATTTAGAAAAATATTCACAATTGGTTTATTTATCAAAATTTATACGTAAAAAAGTATTTTTTTAATGTTGTTGACAGATCAAAGTGGAATCCAATTTATTTTTTATTTAGTTCGTAAGTTCATCTCTCGGAAGATTGTTGTACAAAATAGTTTTAAGGTTATATAAAGAGTATTATCTGTTTATTTTTTGTCATGCCCTGCAGTGCAAGAATATCTGTTTTGCCATGTGGTATCTTGAAGATGACTATGGCTGAAGTTTTCAGACGTGTATAAGACATAGAACTCCAATATCAATATCAATAAAGTTGTTAATAATTAACATGAATTATATCAAATTTAAGTTTGATTTTACAACAGCTCTGCATAGGAGGCCCCGAGGAAAATATTTTCCTTCAGGGTATAATCATCTTTGGGGATGCTGTGTGGAGGGACATTTAAAGGAAAGGAAGGAAAGAAAGTTCTGGGAAGGATAAGGTACGAGGGGTGGGTAGGAAACTGGAGGTTAGTGGGTGCAGGAGTGACGGACGTATGAATCCATCCCTCCAACTTCGGTACAAGGCGATATTCCAAAAGGGTTCTGCTTGAGATGTCACAAGGTCTCCTCAACCAGTCTCTCCCGATCCCACCCGCCATGCAGCTGGCGGGCAGGCACATCCGCCGCAAAGACCTGAACAAACCTCACCCCATGAACCAGGGCACCCCTGCTAAGTCACCAAACCACTTGGGCTGACCTATGGCAGAGGTGTTGGTTATCTAATAAATGGTTCCCGGGGCGGCGGGACCCATTCCCGCCTCCCAAATTGTAAGATGTATTCCAGTATGGCAAGATTTGCAGGACATCTGATTTCTAGGCTAAGTCTATTCGTTGTCTAAAGTAAGTTCAAATAATGCATGAACCTCGGATAAGTTCCAAGGGTCCACGTATTGACATAACTGAGCTTTTTTTGTATTTGTTTCACCATATTTAGTTTGGTTCATAGTGTTTATTCATTAAAAATGATTTAATTGTATTTTTTCTGGAAAAGCTAAATGAGTAAATTTGTAATATTTAATAATATAAGACAATATTATCGACCGATATATAAAGAATAACTGAATACATACAGAGAGTAGCCAATAAATGTGTGCGTTAAAAAAATGTTGTTTGTTCTTAGTCGAAATATAATACAGTTAAATGTGTCAGAAGGGGGTTGGTTCGAATTAGCTCAGTGGTTAGAGCTAAGCCCCGGAAAGCCTAAGGTCCTGAGTTAAAGTTAAGTCCTAATATTTTTTTGTTTCAAATTTTCGTTTGAGAGTCGCTAATATGCTAATATTGTCTTCAATAATTAACAAAAGTCAATGGACATCGCACTCTATCTTCTAGATTGCATTTATGTAGTTCGGAAAAAATCTTACAATCAATCTTATCTTGAATGATTAAATTCATACACGGCACACACGTTCGTGTAATATTTTAAAAGAAAAACACTGTAAAACAAATTCAAACCAAAATGCTTGCCTTATAAGTCTGTGTTCAACATATAAAAACATTCTCTCCGATATAGATATCTTCAATTGTGACGAAAATAAAAAAAATTATCAAAGGTTTATTAAAAATGTATTGAATGAGTACAAAACTGCATAAATGTAATGATTATTATGTAATGAAATATATTATGTACTACCTACCTTCTGTTATAATAATGTAATATCTTTCAGTTGTTGTAAGATTTCAGTTTGAGTTAATTATTAATTTCTAGATATACAATAATTGAAGAAATCTATAATTGGTATCTCAGTTAGGTAAAATCAAAGATATTGAAATATAAGAATATCTTTGGGTAAAATATACATGTATATATTAATCAAATTGTAAACTGTTGATTTTCCTAAAATAAATAAATAATATAAATTTTGACCGATTAAGTATAGGATGAACCTACATTTGGTGTCCATTATTGCAAGTTATTACAGTTTACTTTTTTTCATAATGAGCACATTTTTGTAATGTTTGTCAACTATTGGATAAGAACATCTAAATTGTTGACCTTATAACTTTGATATATCATATTTAAGATTGCACGGAGATACATATTTCGAGAGCCTCTACCTTCCATGTTGAATGTTGATGTTTGGTTAAGTGTTTAGTTTTCCACGCCAAACAGAAGAATAGATAAAACAAAATATACCGAATCAAAGATTTATAAATCCAATGCAAATTTTATAATAATAATTCATGTTCAGATCTAGTAAGTACATGTCTAGACCGTTGCATGTCCTAGTTTCAAGTCCGCTTAGAACTGCCGGTCATCTCTGGGAAAGTAAAAGGCAATGTTTGATTTATCACAGATAAGTTCCTACCTACTTAATTATTTGAGGAACAATCATAAATAATAATATTCCTTTTGCATTGTTCAACTTTGTTAGATCGAAACGTAATGTCTTTGATATAATTATTTCTTTGTTTAACAGTATTTTTTTCTATTTTAAAGAATGGATAACATAACCTGTTTCTCAGTGCAAAGTCAGATAAGTCAGACAGTGTAATTTGAAAGTGTGCTTTTATTAGTGCTCTCTAAACAGAAAATTGTGCATACATATATTAACATCATATTATGTATTATATCGGACGATACTCAATCCCTCAGATTTATCAGAGCATCCGCATTATAATAAAATCCAAATAAATGGAATATTTATGAAAGTATCCGAAAACTAAAAGCTGTTTTTGAAAAATGATAAATGAGCTTTCAAATTAAATAAATCAAAATAAACATATAATTTTTGAAATATTAAAATTTTGTATGCATATGCAAGTTTTAAAAATGGCTCACCTTACTTTTCTTCTAACAAAAATTAATGATAACGAAAAAAATAAGAACACATACATGGTTTAATAGAAATGTGTATCATAATCGTTATTTTTACCTCATCGTTCTTTCATCGTTCCATGTAAAAATAAATAATTAATAAAAAAATCCCAAAGTTTAAATATATTTTTTCAAATTGCTATCCGAAACTTTAGTTTCATAAATAATTTTCATTATTAATTTATTATTTATTAGTTTCATTATTAATTTTTGTATTTCGAAATTTGAATTTTCATTTTTATTTCTACGTTTCTTTAAAATATGATCTTTTTTCTCTTTATTTTTCACTTACTTTTAAATATTTCATAATTTTTATTTAGTATATTATGTAATCATCTATTTTAATAAAATAGTATTTGTATTAATTTAAATAAATATTAAATAAACGACTACCATAACACGGGCATGAGCCCAGTGTGGTAGCCAAAAAAAACAAATATCTGCTACTAATAAAAATGTATGAAATAAAAAATAAATTAAAAAGCTCCAAATTTTACTTCTTTTATGGTTAACTTTTATATTTGATTATAAAGCTTGGTGTTTTCTCTTTTCAACACCGTTTTTATCATGTTTCTCACTATGATAGTAAGGGAGACAACGATTTCTATGAAAGTTATTCCTATGGTGATATTCCTATAGGGTTTATTTCTATAAGAGTTATTACGAAAAGCGAATAAACTAGCCTGATGGGTTAACAGATTTAGAATGTGACTTTTACATAAATAATCGATTATTTTTCTTAGCATGAAAAATCGATTTATAAATAATCGATTTTTTAGAAATTAAAATCGATTTTTGTTGAAGAAAATTCGATTTTTTTCAGAATCGATTATTTTTTCATATTCCTATTCCGGACTAATGACTATGCGTAGCAGGGCTGCGAATTATGGATGTGTGATTATTGAATAATCGATTCTTTTTCTTAGCATGAAAAATCGCTTTTTCGAAAATTAAAATCGCTTAATAAAATTTTTTACATCCCTAATTCGTAGATATTTTTCGTATTTCCACGTGTATTCAAATATCGTTTTAGCTACAACAGTAAAATATTAAAATAATGGTTTGCTGAAATCGATTTCTCTAAACGTTGCAAAGGGATCGATAAAATAGGGTTAACAGAAGACTTTTTAATAGTTGTGGTTAACGCGGTCCAATTAGATTCCAAGAAATCCAACTAACTGTGCGGTTTAGTGATTTATAGATTGAGGAAAAAGAACTTCTCGGAAATGTTCTGTAAATAGATAACACCGACCAAACAGTTTATCTTCTTAACAAACAATTATTACACAAAACACTTTTATTAAACTGTAATTCGTGGTAGTATTACAGATATTTTTTTAAAAACTTTATGATTAAAACCTAAAATTGTAATATTTAATTAAATGAAGACAATATTAGCGAAACTCAATCGAAAATCTGGATACAGCAAAATCAAAAAAAGATATTGGCACCTCTGGGACTCTAACCCAGGACATTCTGCTTACATGGCAAATGCTCTAACCATCTTAGCTAAGGTGTCTATATCTAATTCGGTCACTTTTAACTGTATAATACTTCGACTAAGAACTACCAACAATATCTTTATTTTCTTAACGGACATATTATTTGCTGCTATATATATATGATTGCAAGATTCAAACCCGAACTACATAAATGCTATCTAGATAGTGAAAAAATAAAATGGATAAATTTTTATTCTGCAAATATTTATTTTATTTTTATTTTTAACCTTTATGCGTAAAACCTCAAATCGTAATATTTAATTAAATGAAGACAATATTAGCGAAACCAGACCCAGGACCTAGGACCCTCTGCTTACATGGCAAATGCTCTACCAACTGAGCTAAGGTGTCTCAACCCAATTCGGGTTCGAGTCCCAGTGATGCCAATATCTTTTTCTGATTTTTCTGTCTCCAGATTTTAGATTGAGTTTCGCTAATATTGTCTTCATTTAATTAAATATTTTTTTCTTATTTGTTTTCTGTCACCTGCAGATAGCTGTTAACTGTTAGGTACCTTTCAACTGTCAATGTCAATCAATGGTCCGTCGTCAGGAGGTCCTCCTGACATGAATCCGGGGTTTTATCTATGGCAATCTATGGAATATGGATCATTTCGGTTCTTTCGTTTACCGCCTCGACACACTTTTTTCGATCGATTGTTGTTTTCTGCTTTAAAAGCAAAATGAGAAAGAATAAAAATAATACAAACTGTCTGAATAATTATTTCCAACATATATTTTCACAGTGAAACAAAATATTGATATATGCATTCGCAATGACAATTATTACGTTAAAAAAGTACTACACTTACATGGTGTAATATTATGTGTGTATTCCTTGTATTTGGGATGTAATTATGAGAAAAATGACTAAAAATAAGAATTACAGACCACAAACGATAAATGGTTACTTAATTCTTCTAAGGTCCCATCCACCCCAAACTTTTGCTAGAATTAATATGTTTTTTCCCCTTCAAATCTTTATGTTTTGGAAACACATGTCCACCCCTATTATTACCTATACATGGGACACAACAACAAGTTGACGGCATTATTATGATATAATACCTTAAACTTTAATTTGTCTCAAATGGCGTAGAAAACATAGTTATTCGCATCCAATAGAATCTATTCACAGAATTAGTCTAGATTCACAATGTGCACTTGTAACCCGAGAGACAACCTACTATATTGAAAAGTGACATTCAAATCTCCAAAGAACAAATCGAAACAGTAATCTGTTCGAATATTTTTATTTATTTATTGATTATTAGGAATATTTAATAGAGTGATAACAATACCCATTGACGGTAGCAAAATAAAAAGTAAGGGCATCTTTCCATTGAAAAAATGTTCTCACCATATACATTAAATATTGAAAACAAAATAAATTAAATGTTATACTTAAAAGTGTAGAAGAAATAAAAATAAAAGTAACAAGAGCTAAATTGAAGAAAAATAATGATTTGATCGTTTTTAAATATGTGTGTTTGAATTTCACTTTTGTTTTCTTGATTGTACGAATAAAAGCAAATCTTGGAAGTGGAAATTATTCCACTTTCCGGCATCCGATTGAGCTTAAACTCGGCAGATAGACTCGTTGTCGATGACAATGGATTCTATCGACTTTTGGTGGCAATCACACGCACACGCGGAAATTCTAAGAAATTAAAGCACGAAATAAATGTCGTATAACTAACTCCCAATTTGGCCCGGTCGGTTGCGCGGTTCATTCCGACCACTGGGTAGGAAGGTTCAAACCTCAGTAAAACCGAATTTCATGGAGAATGTATAAATTTTATTAATCATAATATCATTTTAGGTACACATACGACACATGCGAGAGAGACAGAGAGAAGGTTGAAATGCTTTATTTCTGTTTCAAATTTTATTTGTGTTCTGGTTCTTACATAAAGGTTTATTTAAGATATTAGTTCTGATTCATTTATATTAATTTTTTTTATTAATTTTCAACGCCCTGATGGGCTTTTACATGACAAGTTTATAATACAGAGACAGTTTTTTTTTAATAAAAAAGATAAACTATAAAAATATAACTAGTAAACATCATATGAAAGGTAGGTATGCAGATAAATTTAAGGAAAGATAGTGCATTACAATAAAAGAGAAAGTTTCTAAGTTGTAAATGGCATAGAAATAAACTAGTAGGTATGTTAGTAACTTTGATTATATAAATTTCAATCAAAAGTTAGTATTTACAAAATTTACAGGTGACTGATTAAATGTCATGAATAATACATGACAACATGCAAGATACATAAAAAGAAAATGTTAACAAGTTTACATTGTAGATTAATATAGAAATACTAATATTAGCATAAATAGGACTGTTATTTTACGTCTGTTAATTACACTTTTAAGATGGAAGTACTTAATCTTTCATTGCAGGTATTTAGAGTTTTGCGTGTCCCCGTTTTATGGGATATTGTCTTGGTAGATTGCATACTATGGGCACCAGATTCAATTTTTAAATATTCGTCTATCAAAGTGCAATAAGTAATTAACAGCAGACATGTTTATTAGGTGCATCTGCGTCCAGACATCGCGCTGAACCACGGAAGTCGAGGAATAAATTTGCAAGTCTAGTTTCTTGTTTCCATAGATCTCTCAGTCATAAATAGTGTTTTTTGTTGTTCTGGAGGCGGTTCTACTATCCAAATCCCGGCGGATTTGGCAGTGGTTAAGTTCAGCCTGCAATTTACAAATAATAAATAATTTGAATAAGGATATAAATAATAAATGGACGTTTCCAATACACGCGGCTGGCAGTGGCGTGTAATTGCACGAATCCTGTTGGTCTATTGATAAATCCCGATGGCGGGCGTATCGCCGATCAGCCGATGCCTAATTAAATGCTAACGCATGCGAAAAAATCGCATTCAGCGCTCGGGATATACGGCGAGAGGGAGTTACGGAACACTCCGTCATATATAAATGAGAAATTCTTTTCGGTAATAAAAACAAGTGAGCGATCGCGGGCCGATAATAAACCAATGCAGAGCGTCGTAAAAAATCGATTCCCTCACTGAAACTGGGAGGCGTTCCACTTGCCCGGGCCTGCGACGGGGGCAGGCGAGGGGGGAGACTTGCCACTGAGTGCACACATGCATGGACATTTACATAAGAACACATCAGTACTCCATTTCAAGAGTAAAGTATCAGAAATATAAACCAAGTGCTTTCTACAGTTGGGCCGCCATTAAAAATCGATCATTTGTTTGAAGAGGCTTTAGTTATGTTTCTTGATAATTTATGAAAACCACGGAACTTCCTAGCCTTCACCGGCAATACTATTTGCTTAACAAATGGGTGTGTCGTGTCACGTCAGTAAATGTGTGTGTCAAATTCCAAAGGCTCCAAAATTAACATTTGTTCTGAATTTATTCAATTTAACATTTTAGTCACAACCGTTCTACAATAATAACTTTATGTCAACCAATCATTGATTTTTGGTAACCTCACTTTTAGTTTAACAAAGTTATTATTTTATTTTTAATTGAAAGGTCGCTGCTGATTTAAATATATTGCTTCTTCAATCGCAGCAATCTTATATTGTGGCACCACTTTAATTAAAAATTAATAAATACTTTTAAGATTTTAAAAACCAACATCTTTGATAAGCGATTCTTACATTATGAGGGTTTACTTGAAACTGAGTGTTTAGTAATTTTTAATTAAAATATATTGATTTGAGACTTTAATCATTGAAGACAATGTTAATAATTCTCTAATAATAATAATAATAATAAAATATCTTTATTGAACAAAAATTTAAAGAATTATAACTACAAAAAAAGTATACAATAGTTTAAAAGTTGCATAAGTACAAAAGATAATAATGGTAAACAATATACATATAACAGTAGGTACTTAAAGAATAGAGATTTTTTATAATTATAAACGTAGGTTTCTCGTAACCTGCCTCACTAGGCTAGCCTGTGTTGAGGCAGTAATTTTACGTCAATTTATAATTCTGTGAAAATACCTACACCTATATTAGAAAATAATCGCACAATAGATTGGTTGCATTAATAATAACAATAACATTGGTGCAATAGTGACAGCATTGGTTCATTACTAATTTCGAATTTGGGTGAGTGCACCGGTAAATGCCCTATCATTATTTTTTATCCAAACTTTTATGTTTTTTTTGAAATTTTTTTGTGAATCACATTTTTTTATACTAATTGGAAGAATGTTGTAAAGTCTTGTTGCAAGGTATCTAAACGAAAAATGTGAATCAGAAAGGGGTTCAGTCGTATCTACAAATGCGACCAAATCTGTATACGAGAAGGATTCCAAATTATACCAATCATACCAATTTCGACGTAAAAATGTAGCGTTTTTGCATTTAATCGTTCGATACGGAAAAAAAACACATTGCATAAAAAAAAGGAAGTATCTTACTCTAAGTACGCTGCATTTTCGAAGCAATTATAATATGACCATATACGCCAAACGTTAAAAAACGTTAAAATCTTTTAACAAATATTAACATAGGTTTGGTTTTCAGAAAACGACGATTAAAATATAGCTACTGAAAACATTAAAGAGGCAATTACAGAATTTGAAAAAAAATTAGTAATGGATTAATATTTCAATCAGTTTAGACAGTTTGTTCAAAATCGATTTGTTCGCGGATGTCGCGGGTCGTCGCCCGAATAAACTATTCACTGAAAATGCAAGGTAATAAACAATACACATACTGACTCTTTTTATTGGTAGCGTTGTGATGAGACGGCGCTATATTGCTTAATTAATTTAATTATTGAAAGTCGTGAGACCAGACTGACTAATTTGTTTGGTTTCTTGTAAAATAAATCTACTTAATGTTATGTAATAACCACTTAAAATACTAACTAAAAAAATCTACTGATAAAAGAAACCTAAAATATGTTTATTTATATGTTTACCTTAATTTTGAAAATACAAGAAAATTACCCCCTGTGAACCAAGTTCATAATTTAGCTTATACATATTACTTCTAACAATCTCTAAATTCCAAGATTACGAATGGATTATACAGATATATAAATTAGATACACATAAATTGTCAAATTACACCAAAAACGGTAAACTGAAAGATCTTCAGTGTCATCTTTTCACGTTTAATAAAAAAATATTTTAAAAATAATTAAAAAATATGCATAATATAAGTAAAAGATATGCAATCTGAAAATTTTATCTGATCTGGAATTTATGTGTTCTGAATTATTTCCTGCAATTAATTTCCACCATATGATGAACACAGCTTTGACCAAAATAAGACAAATGGCCATCTGTTTTTCCTAATTTATACAATCCAGGCTTTTTCAAGACCCGCGTTAATAAATCCCTTCATATAGCCTCTACTTCAATCCATCTCACAACACTGCCTAACCGGGTAGCGATGTAGTTCCCCTGATTTTTTACCTTTTTTTAGGGGCATACAGTTTTTTTCACATTAGCTCTACACAGGAGGTCTTTAGAAAAATAATTCCCCTCAGAGTCAATGTCATCTTTGGGGATGCTGGGTGGAGGATCTTTTGAGGAAAGAACGAAGAATACGTTCTGTGAAGGATAAAGGTATGAGGGATGGGTGGAAATCTAGGGGTAAACGTTTCCTGCTAGAGAGGTCAAAAGGTCCCCATCAACCAGTCTCTCCCGATCAGGCCTGCCACGCAGCTGATGGGCAGATTAATCCACCGCCAAAACCCGGACAAACCTCGCCCCACGAACTCGGGCACCCCTGATAAGAAGCACCTAGGGTGATCTATGGCAGAGGTGTTGGTTATCCAACAACTCGTTCCCGGAGCGGCGGTACCCACACCCTCCTCCCAATTTAAAATGAAGTGTCACAAATAAACCTATTTTACTTTTGCTCAACAAGAAAAATATTAATTAAATAAGTGTTCACACTTAGGCCAAGCCGGGCGGTAGAGTAAAGATTGCTGTGCAATTCATAATTCACTAAGGTTTTTTTACGATGTTCGGCGAAATAAAATAAAAACACCAATATTCCACAGTTAGAAATATTGTGATAATAAAAATTATTAAGAATTTTCTAAATGTTTTATCAAATAAATTCTAGAATTTTGTTTGAACAAGTTATTAGAGTTCAATGACGCCGTCAAGATTCTGTGCTACCTTCTCGAACGAGTAGACAAGTAGGTATATATAATATTATTATCAATGCATTCATCGCCTGTCTATTTATTGACTAATTAGCAGTTTATGTCGATACGCAATGTCGATGTTCGTTCATAATAATATATTCAAACTTTACAAATTTTTGCTCACTTAATTTATTCAAATTCGGATGCACAAAAAAATTGAACTCAACGCCCGACTTTTTTGGTGCATTTTTGACGAAAAAAAAGTATTGGTTAAACTCACGACAGAAAGACATTACTTTTAACTGCTTATAGTTACAGCGTTATTTATCAAATTAAAATTCATAATAAAATTATTCATGCACTATGGTAATGCAAGATGATCAGCGATGTATTATTTTGGTATTACAAGCACTTGAACTTTGGGTTTATAGTCCAAGCCTGTGATTTTTGGTTTCAGTGGTTAAAGTCCCCAATTAAATAATTAATTTAACTAACTTTCCCAATAGTGTCATTCTGTATTATTTATAGTTTGTATAGCCCTTTTCCATTGAAAACAATATTAGCGACTCGAAAACGAAAATTTCAAACAGAAAGATCAGAAAAAGTACAATCGTATCTAGGAAATGAACCCAGGACCTTAGCCTTGCCGGGGTTCTGCTCTAAACACTGAGCTAATTCGACCCTATCCCCTTCAGTCATACATGGTTGGGCGCGCGTTTGGCGTGCATCCGGACTATATACCGGTGGCGAATAAATCAATGATGCTAGTATCTATGAGCATATTCCGTTATAATACTGGAAGAACAAGGATAGCATTGACAAGAACCAAGAATAAGGAAAAACATGGACCTACCTGATGCCTGTGATTTAAAGATTGCATTCCGATTGTTAAGGTAGGGGAATCGATCAAATGGATCCTACGTTTCAGCATAGAGTTAAGGGTTTTTCAGGTATTATGGGGCTCCAAACCAGAGGTGGCTGCCAAATTCAAGAGTGGGGTGCAGTTGCGATTTGTGCAGGGTCAGCAGTTGTGTACTATTAAAGTATCTGTGGGCCCTGTACAGTACGCCCAGCTCCAGAGAGACTAGCTTAACTCTGGCTTCGAAGGTGCCCCCGTGCACGAGCTGGTCACTTTTATTTATCTTTCTGTGTGAAGTTTGATTACATGTGTTTTTTCGATGTCTGTATCACTAGGATATATCTATATCGAGACAAGTATCAATGAAAGAAATGTTGGGTTGTACGTTGAAATTGAAAAATGTCATTTTTATCATTTTTCGTTGGTTGTGGCCATCTAAATAAATGAGGGCACAAGTTCCTTATCAATTTCAAGGCAAAAAAAGTTTTATATATATTTCTATTAGCTTTTTATGGTTCGTTTAGCTTAGGGTTGTCATAACATATCAGATTTTATGGACAACACGTCGTGCATTACAACAGCGACGTAATAACGAGTTGCATTAACTAATTTTAGCTACAAAATGAGTTAGCGTAGTTTAACATCATAATTCTTCCATGTGGATAAAGTTCGGAAATATTAGTTCTCTGGTATTCGCAAGTCGCGCAGAGCTGTATAGTTAAGGGAGCTTTCAAATAAAGTATTTTAGAAGATAGTGTTGCCACTTACCAGTTGGCATAGCGTATTCATCAAACTGACGTTTCTGATAAGATTTCTGTCGGGGGGAAGTGTTCTAGGAGTCTAAATCCATCGCGGGATAATATTGTACTTTAAATGTCACTTGTATTGAGTCTTCAGTTCATGGAGGTAAGTTACTGTGGAGATCGATAGATTGATTAGTCTGATCAGAAAGTAGGCAAGAACACGAAGTTTAACTGTGATGGAACATCCATTCTCTTTTTTTAATTCTACAAATCTAATTTGAGTAGTTATCACCAATAACCACAATACACACCATAGGTCCTATTTAAAACAAACATCAAACAGAGTTATAACTTGTATTGCCAATGTGTGATGTACTTCAATCCCTCTGACTGAGATTATTTGAAATATGTTTCGGAAAACTTTCATAAAGATTCGTCGAGTCAATGTCAAACTTGAGATACACAAACACAAAAAAAAGAAAAATGTTTGAAAAAGACAAAATAAAGTGTCATCGAATATATTTTTTGAAGTGAAAATTTCTTCAGCACAGTTGTGATTTGAAACTCGATGAAGCGGAAGCGAGCGATACTAAAAAGAGACAAACACATACTTCTACAGGATTTAGCTTGTGAGAATGAGATAGCAATGAAATATTTATTATTCGGTATTCGGTTCCAATATAATACGATAAATCTACGGTCCACGCAAGTGTCTTTTGGTCTAGTGGTATAAAGCGCCTGACGAACCATAGTGGCCAGATATTCAGCGGACTAACGAAAATGTTTGTAAAATAAATATCCAATCTTCAAACCACTCCAAAATGAACAGGCAAAGAAAAGAAGAAAATACAAATAAATGGACCAAAATTTAAAGAAAAAGGTGCACTGGAATTCGACGACAAAAAATTGAAAAAATCACCCTTCACATTGATAAAAAAAGTGCTTCGTAATCTCTCCACTCTTGTCTAGTTTAGGTTTCTGAAGGTTTCACTTCTTCCGCGTGTGAATTGCACACTCTGATTTTATTTTATTTTATTGTAATACATATAAAGCGGCCTACACACGACACTGCATGTAGTGACTGCGGTAGTGACTGCAAAGAGGGTGGAGTTGAGCGAACTAGCGCTGTCTCGTTCTAGCGGCCCTAACGAGACGGCGCTAGTTTGCTTAACTCTTTGTGGAGTTGAGCGAACTAGCGCTGTCTCGTTCTAGCGGCCCTTTAACAAACGAGACGGCGCTAGTTTGCTCAACTCCACGCTCTCTGCAGTTACTGCCGCAGTCACTAAATGCAGTGTCGTGTGGAGAGCCCATTAGGAATATGAGTTATATTTATACACATATATTTAAGAAAATATTATTTTTAAGGTCATCATTGGTCATGTATTCAGAAAAGAGGAGCTCTTGTGCCTGATGTAGGAGCGACGATACTTATTCTTATTTAATATTTTTCCTCATTGTAAACAATTTTTTTTGATACTGAAGTTAGGGTTTATTTTTATTTTTATTTTTATTTTATTTTTTATTTATTTTTTTATTATTAAGTTAAAAGAAACATAGTATTTCGCTTTCTTAACTTAAATACAGAGCATATATATATATAGTACAGTAGAAAGAATAATATTTTTAATTTTGTTCCAACATTTTCAGTTTAAATAGTTTTTTTTTAAAGGTTTTGATGTTATTTTCCGTTTTTAGGCTATCTGGAAGGAGATTATATACATGAACTCCAAAAAATCAATAAAAATCAATACTTCAGAATGATGTAAAAATATTGTTACAAAAAAAAATCACTGCATTAGTAAATCACACCGTTAAAAAAAAGTCGTAAAGTAACAACAGTAGGCAAACGGGCTCGGGCTGTCGGAACGCCTTCATGTTTTTTCACTTACCGTCTGCGAAATTGAATTCTGGCCGGAACCCATAATTTATTCGGTAATATAGCCATTCATTACAGCCTCGTCCGCTCAGCGCGACCTCTGACCTCTGCCGGCATAATTCTGCAAAATGCCCAATTGGCTGTTAAAAAAATTATCGCCAATTGCCCGGCGGTAGTTGAGCGTGACCGGGCTCCGTCATTACTGCGCGGCTGCTGTGTTCTCTGGATGTAGTCTTTACTTTAGTCGGACTGATCGTGACAAGAGGTACAATAAGTTTAATATTATTAGTCTTGCATTGCCATATTCAAGTCTGACATATTTAGGAAGTAATTATTACACAAATATTAATTTTGGTTATGTGACTGCCTGCAACTCTGGTTCAATGAACTCTACGAGTAGAACTCGTTTTTTACGGTAGCTCCACACAGGAGGCTCCGAGGAAAATAATTTCGATCAGGACCTATGTCATCTTGAGGGATGCTGTGTGGAGGGTGTTTTTAAGGAAAGGAAGGAGAGGAAATTCTGGGAAGGAAAGGGGAATAAGGATGGAGCAGGAATCTGGGGTCTGTGGTCCAGGAGCCACGGACGTATGAATCCATCGTTCCTACTACGGTGCAAGGCGGTGGGTTGGGAGACTCTGGCTGGAGAGATCAAAAGGCCTCCCTCAAACATCTCGATCCGATCCACCACAAAGCAGGTGGGCAGGCGCATCCTTTAAGACCAGACAAGCCTCATGTTAAGTCACCAAACGTAGCAAACCACTTGAGGTGATGTATAGCAGAGGTTTTGGTAATCCAATATACGGTTCTTGGGGTTTTTCTCCTAAATTAAAATTGATTTGCTTTGAATTTAAGTTATTTTTATACTGATTTGGAGAGTATTCAGACTATCCGTGATATTTCAGGGATCTGCGCTAGTGTCAATAATAATTAAAGCAAGACAAATACCATAATGAGAATAACAAGAATGAAACCACTCAAAGTAAGAAGTTGTAAAAGTGTCATAAAATAAGTTAGAGGTCACTCATACTAATGAACACAACAAATTGCAATGACCAGAAAAAAAAATTATACACTTTTTCGTAACGTCGTAAAATTTGGCTTGTTTTTTAAAGACGACTTCATCCAGAGAGTAAAGCATCCTTATTACTGCCCATTCCGAGGGTACGCACCCCACCCACAAATCTGACCCAACTATTGAGTTAAAAGGTCCTAACCGCATCATTTGTTACCACATCCTCCATAGTGTTAAGTTGAGCCCTTTTTACAATGTGGAAGGTTTGCAGTGGAGTGTTTCCTTTTACGGCAATCAGGGCACGTGGCCGGGTCAGGGGTGCCGCCCCGGTTACCGGCCCCGCCCCACTTGCCACTTATCACGATAGGGATGGCTCTGCCCAACGTAGACAGGCTCAATCGATATTTAATAAGGCACATATCGACGAGGAAAAAAATATGATTCATTGAAAATAGTAAAATTATCTGATTGAGAAAATCATACTTTTTTTTAACCATAGGCGTATAACGTATTGTGTTCACTAGAGTTTAACCGTAAGAAATTTGGTTTCTTCTTTTAGTAATAATTTTAAATCTAATTTTGTTCACATTATTTGATATTAATTTATTTGCTTTAGCGACATTTGCATAGAATTCAAATATTTTTTAAGTGAAACTTTTATAGCCCCGCTATGATTTGGATTTTTTTTTAATGACGATTGCTGCACCTGCGATGCATCGACCGCGCTCTTTGACCGCTTTGATTATGATATCACTTTTAAAGGCTCCTATTGGTTGAGATACGAAACGGAAATTACGCTGGTCTGCGCTCATTGGTCGCTTTGATTATGACCTCACTTTAAAAGTATTGGTTGAGATTTTTTTGGTAAAGTTTCGCTTCTATCGCGTGTAAAGGGCGCTCGATTTTTTTTTAATCTACTTCGTTATGTATTTAGCACTTTCAAATTACAGATTAAAAACCCATGTATCATTATTTTTTGATATATTTTACGCCATATGCAGTTCAAAAACTGATGATTTTCTGTCTCATTTTTAAATTACAGTAAAATTAACCTTTACACCTAGGTACCTTGTGTAATATCCATTTATGTTATTTTTGTTATAGATACCGTTAACACTATCTTTGATACCTGTATGCACTAAATTATAGAAAATGTAAAAATATGTAAAAGCTCATAAGGGCGTTAATGATTAATAAATAATAATAATAAATAGTGAAAACCATAAATAATTGAAATGCCTCAACAACTATATTTTGTGTTTATTCAGAGATGAATTGAAGATGTTCAATGAAAGTACCCAGTATTGTATATGTATCCACTTAGTATCATGGACAATGGGGAATCCATATAATAGTTAGTCCCAAAATTTCTGCACTGAAATCAGTCCCAATTTCTTTTATTACGTACTTGAATCCGAAACCATATCAATGCAATGCAAGCAATTTTGGACTCTCAAATGCATTTTTTATTTTTTTTTATTTTATTTATTATTTATTAAATTGAATATAATTTACATCTAATACAATATAAGATATGGGTAATCCCACAAAGCTGTGATAGATCAGCTTGTCTGTAGGTTCTACCATTTAATATAATTACATAACACACATTTAAGTTACAATATTAATACCTAATATAAGATTCAGGATAAATAAATGTTTTGTTCAATTATTATTAACTTTTTTATCAGTTTAGGGCAGGGTTACTCATTATTTTTTAAATTAATGTTTTCATTAAATATGTCATAAATCAAAGGTATCATATATTCGAGCGTTCTGCTACCATACTTATTTGATATTCGTGGTATTTTTAAGCCTTTGTTTTCGGTAAATCTTGTTGTGTGACAATAACTTTTTATACGCGCTTTCTCCCGAATTATCCATAATAATAAACGTACAAGAGAAGCCCTTTAATTGCAAGTAGGCCCTCAGATCCATATTGTAATTTTAAGTGGTTTCTTTGTTTGTAAATGCTAGGTTTAACTTTTTTTTAAATTATAACAGTTTGTAAATTTTTAATGTATTTTATATTAATTATGCTCGAGTGTCCCCAAGTTCGAATTCCATATCTAAGTATGGATTCGACCATAGAACGACATATAAGTTTGAGAGTGCATCGAGGCAACATCGTTTAGAATGTTATATGAAATTATCAGGTCAGTGAAATTCCTTCTGTCCGACAATTAAACACATTCATATAATTTAAATAAGTTTTATTAGCCAACGGAATTGGATTCTATTGTCGTAACTGCAAACAGTGCAACAACATTCTAGCATTGATTTGTTTTTATTTATTTTACTCTTTTATTCGCCCTTTTACGTACATAAAAAGGTTCATAACAAAATTCATACAATAAATAATGGTTACATACAATTCAGTGGTTTACAATTTAAAAAAATCAAATCTAAAACGATCAGAAATAATAATTTGAAGTAATTTTTTTGGTTAGGAGTGTTTAAAACTGGATGTTTTAAACACTTTTCGAATTAGTTTCGTTTCGAATTAGTTATGTTAAAAATGTGACAGTATGTTCGTTTCCTAAACTATGTAGGCGAGGAATAATTATTGTTCGTGTGTTTATTTCAGAACTAAAAAATAAAGAACCATCAAGATGAAAGACTACAATAAAAAAATAAGTGTTGTCAGAAAAAGTATAGAAAACGTTCTTGATGGAAAATTATTACACAAAACGTCGCCTTAGTTCTTAATTGTCCAAACGATCATAGAAAAATTTTACTGGGGAAGGTTTTCTTTCATTATTTCAATAAAACATTATGATCGGTGTTTAAGATAAAGTTATTTACGTGAAGGTAAAGGTCTCGCTAGTTTAAATAATTCTTATTTAAGTGGTTAACTATCATTTCTTATAATGTAATTTTAATTTTAAAGTGGAGATTGAACAAAAGCTAAAATGGTCGTTTGGACAATTTAGAACTAAGGCGACGAAAAGTGTCTAAATAGGTAAGTGCATGAATTCATTGAAACAGTATGTATTATCTTATAAGGAGTATTCTAAATAAATTGGGCTCAGCCTCATTTCGTCCCGAGAGCGAATGATTTCGAGCAGTCGGGAGAGAAGAAAGGTTAAATCCCATTTATCTCTTGTGGCACTCACGATCACAGCTTCCGGACCGGCGCAGAGTGAAGAGAGGTACTGAACCCGGTACCTTCCACTTCTACCTCCCTAATGAGGCGAACACAAATTACTCCCGAGAGAAAGAAAGGCCGCCAGTTGTGGGCTGAAGCGACGGGAGCAGTATTGGCATTAAATTTACGATATCGAAACCACGTGGTGGCAAGAGGAGTCAATTCAAATTAAGAACTGAATTTGATCTTTTCTTTTCTTATTCTATGTAGATTATTATAATACATACTTTCGTAGTACATACTTAGTAGTTGGATGGGAAGTTAAGCTGATTTCTAATAGGTACCCGAAAACAATAGATTAATGTCACCTCTGCAGAGAGCTTTGTTTAGAAAACTTTGAAAAAAAAAAGTTTAAAATATTTTTTTACAATATTTTAAGTGACAACCCTTACATTGCATACCAGGCAAAGAATATGGGAAATAATTAAAGATTAAAAAATGGAATTGAGTTGCCTTCCGGTACTACCCGCGCATCTTCAAGAAAAACCTCTGGTAGGATTAAAATTCTTTCAGCTAACCTAAAGTGGTTATAGACTAGTGTAACCCTTGTAAAAGGTTTAACGAGCAGGTGAGGGAACAATCAGTTTCCGTTGGGCTATTGTTAAAGTACCCATAAAAAGTTTTGTACTGTTTTACTATTATTGAACTGTGTCATAATTGTAAATTGATTGTAACTTATTGTATTATCCGTATAAAAACTGTGATTTTTTAAGTATCCCGCTACTATTTGACATTGTTAACAATGATGGAATGTAATGGGTGGCAGTAGCACAATTTTTTAAATGCCAGTCCCGATAATACTAGAGAATCTGGGTTCGAGTCCCAGTTGCAACCGTCACCTTTTTTTTATGTTCTCTTCTTCATATTTTCATTGAGAGTTGTTGGTATTATCTTCGTCAATGATTAAGGATTAGTTTTATTGTCACCATATTGCCTTTACGGAGCTGTCATAATCAGCCGTTATTGTATTGGTTACCAATATGTTATGTAATAGTAATTATTATTGATACTATTACGTTATCATGTCAATATGAGATCTTGGTGGAGATCGCGGTTCAAATTAAGGATAAGGAGATAAGGAGTTGTCTTTATCCTTAAAATTATTAACGACATTTAACTTAACTTCGATTACTGTTATCTCGTATGACAGTTGTCCTTGACCTTAAAGTTAACGAATTTTTCGTTAACTGCGATTCCAGTTCTCGCGAATGACACCGAAAAAGTCGTTAATTTGAAATGTTCCAAAGATTATGAACCATTGACAGATAGATCAGAAAAGTCTCTTATGTATGGGAGATGGAGAATATTCGATTCCAAGTTTGTACAATAATTATACCTGTACGCGTATGTAGGTAGGTAGGTATGTACACTGGAAAAGTTGTCTACCATTAGGCTATTATTATAATATTCATGTGTTATTTAAATTCTCAAATGTTTTATTATTTTGAGCTATACAACGCAAAGATATCCGAATCTTGGTTGAATGCTGATCGTGTAAACTTATAAACAATTAATTTTTATGTGTTTGTTGACTTCTTGCTTGTACACAGTAGTCTTCACTCGCAGGTGACCACTAACATTCTGTAAAGTGATCGAGAACATAAATTTATGAAATGAAAATATTTCGTGATTCGTGGTAAGCGCCTTTTCTCTACTGATTATTATTATCCAAACTGATCTAGTACCTACACCAATTATTACCCTACTCATTATCGCCCTTAAATATTACTGTCAAAATTTAATTTATTACACCTTAAAAGAGGACATAAATAATAATAATAATAATAATGATTTATTGTCTTCATTTCTTAGTAACAGTAGAGATAAAGATATCCTAACTGGGATCTCCCGTGCTGAGGATTTCATTTACATATTATAATTTAATTATAAGAAATTGATATGAATTAGACATAACATATATCATGTAGTATTTTTTTTAAATATTTATAAAGTAAATAAAATAGTGGTTTTATTATAATTCTGATTACTAGATTTGGTTTTAGTCTGTATTTGATATCAGTATATTTTCTATTTCTGATCTCCCTATATTTAGTATCCAGCTTTTTATTTGAAATTTAAATGTTATAATGTTGAGGTTTTTGAGTGAGAGTGGTATTTTATTGTAGAGTTTAATGCCATAATATAAGAAGCTTTTTTGCCCAAATGTTGTGTTAGTAGTTACTTGTTGGATAAGTTTTTGACCATGAGATCTAGTGTTTCTAATGTACGTATTAGTTGTTATTTCTTGGGTTTTGTACTTATGAATGTAAATGAGTATAGTTTTAGAATATAGTTGTTTAATTGACATGATGTTAAGATTGTTGAAGATTTCGTCAAATGATATATTACAATACAAAAATCACCAAATGCATTAAATAATGGAAAACACTTTCAATTTCACATTACACAAGCACATTTATATATAATATATATTTTTTATAATATAAACACGTAGGTACATTTGCTATGAACACTTTTTTTAACGTATTGATAGACCAGTTTGCGAGTGCGCTTCCGTCATCAGGACAAGATTAAAACTAAAGTAAGATACAAAATACTGGCAGATATACAAACATATTTACATTACAAGTATTTTATTTATTTTATTATAATGTATTACAAAAACATGGTAAGTAAAACATTATTCCAAAAGAGTTGGGAAAAAACTCATTACGGGAAGGACAGAGACATATAAGTTCATTTTACACAGATATTACAAGTTTAAAAAATACAACATATTGTCAAGAATAGAGATTTTAGAAATACTGAGAGATATCCATACACATAAAACATAAAAAAAAGAAACGCATGAAAGCGAACGAATATTCACTGGTTTAAAAACATTTACAGGAAATATTCTTTAAGCGTTTTAAGTAATATTTTTTTGTTAGCTACTGGTTGCTTTAATTTATTAGGTAATGCATTGTATTGTATGTATGCAACATATTGTAATGATTTTCGTTATTTGTTTTTGGGGTGTTATGCCGTGTTGCGCTACCTCCTTCTTTAGCCAACGTTTCGGACATCGTTGCAGTGTCCATCATCAGGGCAGATCCGGCAGATCCGGTAGATGTGTGCGATCTGATCTGCCGGATCTGCCCTGATGATGGACACTGCAACGATGTCCGAAACGTTGGCTAAAGAAGGAGGTAGCGCAACACGGCATAACACCCCAAAAACAAATAACGAAAATGCTTTTGGCCGTGAAAATCTTAAAACTTATCATATTGTAATGAGTTAATACCAAATTTAGTTGTGCGGGCAGATGATGCTTTTAGAGGCTATTAGAGTAGGAGGTGAGCAAAGGGAATGGGGTTTACTGAGCGGTTTACCGAAAACATGAATTCTAAAATGGGACTCTAAGAATAATTTACTTGTTTATAAAATATATCTACTACAATTATTATTTATGCTTTCTCTTTTTCAATCTCTCACTTCACCTACGTATGCGTGATGAACAAGTTTAGAAATTAATTTTTAGAAGGCTAATTACGTAGGGCGAATCAACATGAGGGCATGTGGGAGATTGTATTGTATTCGAGCCTTTGTACATCATTGATTAGATTGATTTTCATTGAATTCGTTTAATACAAAGTGCTAATGTTAATTTATCTAAATAAATTTCCAATTATTTTCGTCGAAAGCAGTGAGTGGTTCTTATCATACAAAAGACGAATTTTTGAAATTTTAAGGAAACTGTCCCTTCCGTAGCTGATTGGTAGTCGATGGTCAGCCGGTAAAGCAGCTTACTGTTCTCGTACAGCGTGTTTTGACTGAAGAAGTAAGCTAATGTTTATGGTGCCGGGTTATGGTTAACCGATATTTAAAATAAACTGGTTTACTTTGCCGGGATCACTCTACTCACTCACTCCACTCACTCCACTCACTCATTCTTTCCCGCGACGCGTACTTTTATATTTTATAATAAATTATTAAGACCTTGTCTGCAGTCGACAAATAATAATTTAATAATATTTTTAATAAATTACTAGCGTTGCAATGCCAGTCAAAGCACGTGTTTGGGTTTAACTCTGTTTATTAAAGTGCTTTTTGAAAAAAAAAATGTTTCCGTTTGTAACTTCCTCGTCTTCCCCCGTCCAACAAATCCCCCCTCCCCTCTCCTTCGTTCTCCCCTCCCGGATTCAATTTCTCCTGTCACGTTCTCTCACTGCCAGCTAAACTACATGAAATACACACGTTTTTCAAATAACTCGTGCGCCATCTATTGTATTTTTTTTATACAAATTCCATAACGCCGTATGTAGAAAATATCGCGGGAGCGCGCACAACAAATCATCATCGCAGTAGGAAGAATTGTTTAGGAAATAATTTCATAACGCCAGAGCTCACCTCTGTTTATTAAATTGCTTTTTGAAAAACAATATTATTTCCGTTTTTAACTTCCTCGCCTTCCCCCGTCCAACAAACTCCCCCTCACCCTCTCGCGTTCCCTAACTGCCAGCTAAACTATATGAAATATACACGTTTTTCAAATAACTGATGCGCCATCTATTGTAATTTTTTTTTAATACAAATTCCATAACGCCTATTTATGTAGAAAATATCGCGGGAGTGCGCACAACAAATCATCATCGCAATAGGAAGAATTGTTTAGGAAATAATTTCATAACGCCAGAGCTCACCTCTGTTTATTAAAGTGCTTTTTGAAAAACAATAATTTTACGTTTTTAACCTTCTTGCCTTCCCCCGTCCAACAATCCCCCCCTCCCCTCTCCTTCGGTCCCCCCTCCCGGATTCCCCTCACCCTCTCGCGTTCCCTCACTGCCAGCTAAACTGTATGAAATACACACGTTTAATCATCACACAATAAATCATCATCGCAATAGGATGAACGGTTTGGGAAATAATTTCATAACGCCAGAGCTTACCATTATAATATATAGAAACCTTCATGGACGTGCGCACAACAATTCACCAAAATTTCGTCGCAATCGGATGAATGGTATGGGAACGCATATGGGACAAACAAAGAAACATAATTTTTTATGTATTAAGATGATTAAACGGTTGGCGATTATTTAAGTTTATTCATTAATATAATATGTAAAATAATAATGTGTGAAAAATAACTACAATCTGCGTCTAGTGCATTACATAACTACATTACCAATCATCGCCTACTTCCCTAATTAATTATAGCTAATTGGGGCACGTTGTGAGATTGAAGGTAGTTGGGAGGGGAAGAAAATGGGAAAGAGTAAGGTGGCGAAGTATCTGGTTATTCAAATTTGGTCACCAAAAACTGCTAAAGCCATTTCTAACAACATTTCGATTCCGAGTGGTGGTCGTGAACAGTGAACAGACTGACCAGGGCGATAGTGAAAACATCGACCATTGTGGAACGCGCTTAAAATATATTACATGTTTTTAAGTAAATAAATTGCGAAAAAACGGATTCGCCTTATCCCTCGACCTTGGAGGTCGTCAAGACTGCGGAAACCCAATGATAAAATAAATTAAACACGAGGTTTTGTGACGTATTTGAATACCAGGTTGACGTAGATTAGGTGTGAGAAATCTAAACCAAGCCGATTTAAAACTGCCTTCTAATCTATGCCACACCTTCCCGTGGTTATAAAATACATACTTATGTACCCACACACATTATCAAATTATCATTTGTGACTCATTCAACACCATAATAGAACTTGTCCGGAAGACATTTCAAGAAGATAAAGTGCATACTTCTTACTACCCACGAGTTAGAAAAAAGAAAAAATTGTTAGATTTTTATTCTTCGTTCCTCCCAATAAGGAACTCCAGTTCAATTTTTTAAATTTTTTTATGACCTTCTAACTTAAATAACTGCATATTTATTTTTATTTTTAGACTTTTAATAGTTAAAATAATTGTCAGAGTTTTAATTTTTCAAGATCTTCCGAAAACCACCGTATGTGTAGTGAATCGTGTGACGTCATCACTCCCGAAACGTTTCTATAAGATCGGGCAACCAGCTGTTTAACTGGCGCCATTTTTAAATTCGGAGTTCGAATATTCTCCCTAGAGCAGCATTACTATTTTTTTTGTGCAGTAGTTTTGGAATATTTTCAATAATAGAGATAAACTAATAAGAGATACCTTTTTTTGTAACTGAATTATTTAGGCCTAAATAATGTTTCAATACGTCTAAACTAAATCTCTATAAAGAGTATGTAAACGAATAAGATGTAACGTTTCTAAAACGATGGCTTGTGTCATACCTACATTCCCATACAATGACTTTACGGTGTTCAGTGACGTCACCATTAAACACTTCAGTAATACCAACTTGACGGCGTGTTTCTGTGACCCGATTAAAAATGGACTTTTTAGTAATTTTTTAAAAGCTCTACGTTTAATATTATTTAATAAAACTTATGTATTCAGAATCAGCGTTTATTGATCTATATGAACATATTTTTTTAAAGTCATAATATTTTTCACTGGACTTCCTTACTCATTATTCAATATCTCGTGTCACAAAATTTATGATGTGCTAAAGCCATAACGGTTAGTTGCAAAATTGCAGATTATTAATAGCATTTCGTGCTGTGCTCAGAACGTAATAGAAAGATTTATGATCGCGAAGAATGTTATTAGTAAAATTATGATCATGAGACTTGCATATTAGATATATGACGTGTTTCCAATGTGAACAAGGATTAAATATGATAATCGTGGTTTTATAACTCTGCAGTATCGTAAAGAGTGGACTGCCTGCGTGTGTGTGCACAGCACAGAGTATAACAGTCTGCCATTAGCAGTGTGTTTCAGTGGCCACCGCGGAGCACGAGATCCCAGCTTCTGCAGCAAGTTTCCTTAGATTCAGTCTGCGAAACGGAAGAGGTCCGTTAGTTGGTCTCTACTCTCTACTAGGTGGATGACTTTAAAAATTCGCTATAAATAAAATACACACAAACCAAAGAGCCGCAGAAAGAGCCGGGTAAAACCTGTCTTGTCTGGCCACGGCGTTATAACTCTCAGGAATCTGGCGAAATGATCGCTGCGAGAGCTTTACACAGCCGGTCATTCATTATTACCCGGAATATAACGACTTTTGTTGGGCGCACTTTGATTATTCAAACTCTCAATTTACACCAACCTCTTCCAGAGGCGGGCGTTACGTCAACTTCTGCCAAATAACTTTAGGGAACAAACTATTCACACTCTCAAATCACACCAGGGGCGAACGTCACGTCAACTTCTGCCAAATAACTATAGGGAACAAACTAGTCAAACTTTCAATTTACACCAAATTCTTCCAAGGGCGAGTGTCAACTTCTGCCAAATAACTTTAGCGAACAAACTATTCAAACTCTTAATTTACCCCGACTTCTACCAAGGGAACTTCTGCCAAATAATAACTTAAGGGAACAAACTATTCAAACTCTTAATTCATGCTGACTTCTACCAAGAGAACTTCTGCCAAATAATAACTTAAGGGAACAAACTATTCAAACTCTTAATTCACGCTGACTTCTACCAAGGGAACTTCTGCCAAATAATAACTTAAGGGAACAAACTATTCAAACTCTTAATTCACGCTGACTTCTACCAAGAGAACTTCTGCAAAATAATAACTTAAGGGAACAAATTATTCAAACTCTTAATTCACGCTGACTTCTACCAAGAGAACTTCTGCAAAATAATAACTTAAGGGAACAAATTATTCAAACTCTTAATTCACGCTGACTTCTACCAAGGGAACTTCTGCCAAATAATAACTTTATTTATTTAATTTCAACGGTATACATATACCATAAGAACTGATTACATGTTACAAAATGAAAAATAATAATACAGAAATAATAAAAAAAAAATGTTTAACAGATGATTGTGGCATTTGAATTAGAAATGACACCAGATAGAAAATTACATACAAAAATCTATAGTACAAAATAATAGAATTAATTTTGATTGAAAAGGTTTGATAGCATAGCCCTCTTGTACCTACCTTCCGTGCAGTTAGATAGATCTGCAACATCTGCATATCTATTAGTAACATCATGTAACCTAGGTAAAAGGGAGTGTTTAGTATACTCAGTCTTATTATTGTAGGGAACAAACTATTTAAACTCTCAATTCACGCCGACTTCTTTCACGGGCGGGCGTCAAGTCAACTACTGCCAAATAACTTTAGGGAACAAACTATTCAAACCCTCAATTCACACTGGGGGCGAGCGTCACGTCAACTACTGACAAATAACTTTGCGAACAAACTATTCAAACTCTTATTTCAAACCGACTTCTTTCACAGGCGGGCGTCCCGTCAAATTCTGCCAACTAACTTTAGGAAACAAACTATTTAAATTCTCAATTTACACCGACTTCTTCCAGGGGTGGGCGTCGCGTGTTCGATTCCTCTGCTAGCTAATTCCCCCATCACAACATAAGCAATATATTCCGCTTACTGTGGTGGTAGTGGTAGGAGATTTTCAAATATTCTCAGATTATTCGTAACCCGGGAATGTTTATTTTTTTTATATAAAAAAGTTCTTTTGTGACTTTATTGTACACATCTCCACCTATCATATTAATGCATTTTAGTAATAAAATTTATGATTCATGGAAATATTATAAACCCTTAGAACCTGTAATATTATTAAATTATTTTAAAAACTTTTTTTTCTTTTCATGGGTTCAAAATTGTTAAAGGTTTAGTCTCTTCCAACTATGTTAGATATTCTGAATTTTATAGTTTCATTGGAAAATAAAAAATCTGACATTTTTTTTACATTAACTCCACACAGGAGGCAGTGAGAAAAATAATTTCCCTCAGGGCCTATGTCATCTGGGATGCTGTGTAAGGGTCTTTTTGAGGAGAGGAAGGAATGAACATTGGTCTTGAAGAGACCCATGTTGTAGGAAGGAGGAAACACAGAGGCCGGCAAATCATTCCACAGCCGAGCTGTTGAACACAAGAACGAGTCGAAGAAACGACCCGTTCTCATGTGACAAATGTCAACCGTGTACGAATGTTGGGCACGCGTTTGGCGTGTTTCCCGACTATGCACCGGTGCCGAAGGGATCAATGATGCTAGTTCCTCGGAGCATCTTCCATTGTAATACCGGTAGAACAAGGATGGCATTCCCACCCGACGCCTGTGCTCTAAAGATAGGATTCCGTCTGTTAAGATGGGAGAAGTCGAGGGTATTTTTCAGGTATTTTGGAGCTCCAGACCAGAGATGGCTCCCAAATTCAACTGTGGGGCGTACCTCCCCCTTACAAGATATTTCAATATCTAATTTTATAATAGTGACAATAACGTGTTGAAAGTTTACTATCTACTCATAACCAACTAATTGACATATCGGCTGAAAAAACTCTAAAACCAGAATTTTTGTCTTAAGATTTGGATATTTTTTGGCTTGCACGACAATGTGAATACAAAAGCTTAGTAAAGGATGCTTTGAAAACATTGTTCCCATTTGCTACTTCTTACTTGTGCGAAAAAGGCTTCTCGTCTGTGGCGGCTTTAGAAACTAAATACAGAAATCGTCTATTATAATTTGAAAATAATTTAACTGTGCTTCAAATGCCGATCCGTTTATGGAAAATCGTTTAAGTGCAAAACAAATTCAACCGTCACTTTGGTGAATAAATAGTAAACTCATTAGTTGATTAAGATTAGGTAATATGCAACGGTTCCATGACAACCCAGAATCATGCAAATCCAACACCCCTTTGAAAAGTCATTGAAAGTTATCAATTTCTTTTTGAAGAGTATCTCATAACCTAACCTGACGTAACCTATTTACCATTTTTTTTTTACTTTTAATGACTTTTCAAGGAAGGTGTTGAAGTAGCATGATTGTGAGTTGTCAGGTCACCATGTGTAACATTTAATGGTAAATTTAAATTCATTTTGCAATAAAAACATTTTTTATACGTGATTTATTTGGCTCCTCCTATACCTCTAATATCCCCTTGTACAATTTGGGTGGAGGGAATGGGTATCGCCGCTCCGGGAACCATTTACCGAAAAACCAAGTAGGTTTCCGTAATCTTGTAGGTTTCCTTAACTGGTTCGCTAAGTTTGGTGATTTAGCAGGGGCGCCCGGGTTTATGGGTTGAATTGGTCAAATTGTAGCGGGCCTACAATTTGATTGGTAAAGGGAGCCCTAACCTAGATCTCTCCAGCCAGACTATCCAGCCAGACCAACGGCTTACACCACAGTGGAAGGGATAGATCCATACGTCCGTCACTCCTGGATTCATTGATTCCCATACACCCCCCATACCTTTCCCTTCCCAGAACTTCCTACCCTGCCTTTCCCTAAAAAGACCCTCTGAAAAAGATGTTATGGGCTCTGAGTGATTATTTTTTCATTAATAAAAAATAAAAATAAAAATAAAAATAGTACCTCTGATCGACCCCCAGATTGAGAAACGATGCTTAAAGAGTCCTAGATCAATTTATTCAGAGCCCAAGTAACGTTTAAGAAATGGTTTATTTTTTTGCTGATTATTTCCCCAGTACAAACAAAACAATGATAACGTAACTATGCCGATATTTAAATATGCCAATGAAGGAAGATTTTTGTGAAATAAGTCCACGTCTGATTCTTGAAGTCGCGTTTTGGTCTCGCCCTGTCCTGAATTCCACATTACATTTTGGGTGACGATAAAGCTGCGATATTAGCGCTTGGCACGCCATGTCCCGGCCTTACCCGGGCTAGGGCGGGAATACTGCGGAAGCGACTGAATCCGCCAACCCTACTGGACACAGACTGATTAATGACTGCCATTGATTTTAATGATCAATGTATATCGTTTTGTTTTTTAATAATAATACATAATATTATTTAAATCAAGAGCAATATTTAAAACTTTGCCAGGCATGGAAATCGGTATTTTGCGCGACACGGCTTTGTCACCATCCGAAAGCATTTTCTAACTATTTATTTATTTATTTATTAATCTTAAGTTAGCTCACATCTTTACGTGTGCTAGTATTTTATAAACATATAAACATTTACATTGGTTGGCAAACATAATAATTCTTTAAATATTAAACATAAATAAAGACATTAATAATTGAGGTAGACATACTTTGGTAAATCTTTTTTAAACTTATTTATATTTTCTATCTCAGTAATTTCATTCGGGATGTTGTTATACAGTTGGACGGCCTGGTACATCAGAGATTTCTGGGAGCTTGATTTTTTTCTTGTCGGCAGTCTAATTTGCTTTGAATTTCTTGTCCCGTGTCCGTGTGTTTCGTTATTATAATGTATTTTTCTTTTTAGATCCTTAGACATCATCCCCATGTTAATATTATGTAAAAAATTACATTCAAATACACAGTTTGCTTCACCATCAACATATTTAGCTCTTTTAGCATGTCTCGTATCCGTGTGTATATGTTGCACTGTCAAAATTTTAAAATTAATATACCCAACCGCATATTAGATGGTCTTATTCATGTTATTTTGTAGACATTTTAATGTTCCGTATCAAAATGAAAATGGAGGAGCGAGCTAAAAGTATGTGGTTGCATTTATCTAAAAGAGTATCGAAAAGAAAAAGCTGTGAAAATAGCAACCAATACTCACTGTTTACTGAATATTAATTGCAAACAGATTTTCTGTTTTTTTATTGGCTCCACACATGAGGCCATAAAGAAAAACATCCCTCGTGGCCTATGTCACATTGGGGATGCAGTGTGGAGGGTCTTTTAAAGGAAGGAAAGTTCTAGGAAGGAAAAAGGAATGAGGGGAGGGTAGGAATCTGGTGGTCAATGCGTCCAAGAGTGACGGACATACACATCCGTACCTCCACTGCGGTCGAGAGAGTCCTGTTGGAGAGGTGTAGGTTTTGGTCAAACGTTTGGGCAAACGCATTCGCCGCCAAAAAAGAATTAGATGATTAAAATACAAAAGATGAATTAGATTTTAGCGAACCATTAATAAAATGGATACAAATGCATATCCTGTATTTCGCCTTTTGAGTGGAGTAAACAAAATGGCACATATTAAAGTATTCCTCACAAATGTTTTTCAATGTTACACTGCAACCAGTAATTTCCGAGATTATTGTACCTAGGTGATATTTTGGTCTCCAGCAACTTTTTTTTTAGAAATAAAAACATAAAAAATAGCAGGTATTGGACAGTTAAGGTCACGATGGGGGGTTAGGTGGTTACTTGGCTGAGTGACCAGTGACGACATGGAAAGGAAAAAAAATGAAAAAAATAAACAAGAAAAATTGTCACCGGGTCTAAAATTTCATTCACATTTTTTACACCAAATAACACTGGTTTAACAAACAAATTCTCCAAAGTCTGCAGTACTATTTCTGCTTCCTTTTCTCTCTCTCCGTAGGTATACTAATATTTATGTGTGATGTAGTCCTACAGGTTCTGATCAACGGTAACTGTCTTAACGAAAAACAAAATAAAAATACACGAAAAAGCCCTTACAAAATGTTTGTTTTGTAGGAGTAAAATAATTGTAATGTTTATAAATAACCGCCCGTGTATCGACGGCCGTGCCTCACTTCGGGCAGTTCAATTTGCAATGAAGTGTTTTAAATTTCTCTTCCTGACAAGCTTTTAAATATGAACACAATTATTATTAATATTTTTCAGTCAACGCGAACTGCAGTCAGAATCTATAGCATTTCCGTATGCCAGCTTTCTCAGGCTGACTCATGTAGGTACATTATACCAATGTACAGCCTACATAATATAGCCTGCAGTTGCGAGGCCAGTCGTGCTGACTTCGTAAATAATAATATGTGGGTTAACACACAATATAGCAATATAGGAATAGCACCTTTTGCACGGACTAAATAATGCATTGGTGAATTGGGATATTTGTTGGTGCGGTAAGCGCATTTCATGCAAAAAGATTTGTGAAAGTGTTCAATCAGCTTCTTCAAGGTAAAAGAATTGTGTTAATTTTCAATCACTGAATAACGCTGAATTGGTTGAAAAATTAATATGAGGTGAGAGTTTTAAAAGGCAATAAAATCTGATTCTGGAAAAAATATCTCCTCTCTGCGCTGTATAACTTTTTGAGCTTTCAATTTTGAGAGATTTTTGGTATTTTTTGAAACGCGGCTAGCAACATGTATTATATTTGGGCACTTTATACCGATTTTTAAACACGTCTATTTAAATTTCACTTTTGTTTGTTTGAATTGAGTGGTATCTTGTAAAATGGACTACATCCCGACGTCCGACCAACTTTTGGTGGCAATAACGCACCCACACGCGGACATATATGCATTTTTCTGAAATTCAAAGAAATTAAAGCATTTAATATTTTATTTTATTTTATGTGGAAAACCAACAGTTACAATAATTAATAATGTTTTATAAAATATGTGTAAATATTTCACCAATAATAGGTTTTCACTGACGTATATTAATTATTTTGCTAGTAGGAATAAAGAAAAATCAAAGATATTGAAATATAAAAGATGTGCTATCCGCAGTTTTTACATGGTGGGACTGCAATTCCGGGTTTCACCAATATTGTTTACCAATTAAACGAATAAACTAAATGAACGAATAATTAACGAAAAAACTAAACTAACTACACAAAATAAATGTCGAATCCGATCACTGGGTAGGAAGGTTCAAAGGACAGTCGAAACAAATTAAGTTTTAAAATATAATAGGTAGCGCGGTGGATTCCGACCATTGGATAGGAAGGTTCAAACCACAGTCGAATCATTTTTTTTTTTAGTTTTAAAAGACATTTCAAAATAGATGCATTACAGTAAAAAAAAACCTTAATTTGCGGGTTGATTTTTTTTAAAATGACGTTAGGAAACTTAGAAGTCTTTGCGGTCACACTTCCAAGCACTAATTTCCACGAAACATACGTTTCTTCCGGCGAGGGTCATTAGATTATAAGTTAGTATAACATGTAGCATACCCATTCTCTAAAGTAAATCACAGAATATGGTCACTCTTTGTGGATCATCTCTATATTATATATCTTCTCTTCGGTATACGAAACAAAATGAAAGCAGTTCACCATCAGCTTCACCGCAGTCGTCAACCTGCCGGCATTTACATTTGGTGTTTGCGTGACTCAAATCAAGCGCAAAGCTTCGCCGAGGACTTGAAATCTAATATGTATTTCTAACCCTCTAAAGACCTGATCAATACATTTGATCAATGATCATTTAAATTGCATATTTTTCTTGTTAGGTTGATGCGCTAGTCTGCCATTGGAGGTCAATTAATCCCTGACCTCGATTTTGGCATCGCGTTTGGGTTTTACCCGCGAGTTTAGTTCCTCAGCCGGCTAAGTTCTCTTTCACGACACGAGCAAAATTTTTCGCTTACTGTGCTGGTAGTAGAATATTTTCAAATATTTTTAGGTTATTCGTTCATTTAGTTAATTTTTTTAAGGTGTGCAGTAATTCAATATGTTTGTCTTTCTGTTTATTTTTTTTTAAATTTGTGTTAAAATATGTATGCAATATTGAAATTCATTAATGGTTTTCATTTTCCCTTAATTTGTTATTTTATTTCTCTCCACGAGCCATAATAAGGCTAGGTGAAAACTTGTAACGTTTTTTTTTAAATTTACAATTTCTCCTCAGGTCTTCGGAGGCCCTGAGAAAAATCATATCCTTATACAAAGATATTGAAATATAAGAGATGTGCTATCGGCAGTTTTTACTGGGTGGGACCGTGCTTCCTGGTGTCGCCGATATTGTTAACGAATACTACTGCACACCTTCAAAAAATCAACTAAATGAACAAATTCTTTCCGTTACGTTTTTAGATTTTCACGGCCAAAAGTATTTTCGTTATTTGTTTTTGGGTTGTTATGCCGTGTTGTAGATCTGCCGGATCTACCCTGATGATGGACACTGCAAAGATGTCCGAAACGTTGGCTAAAGAAGGAGGTAGCGCAACACGGCTTAACAACCCAAAAACAAATGACGAAATAAATTCTTTCCGTATTCAAACTACATATATTGTTAACCAATACTACTGCACACCTTCTAAAAATTAACTAAATTCCGTAATCAAACTAGGACCATTTGACCGTAGTCCGCCGACAGTTTGGTGGCCAACATAGCATATCTCTTATATTTCAATATCTTTGTCCTTATGTCATCTTTGAGGATGCTGTGTGAAGGTTTTTTTTTGAGGAGATGAAGAAGTGAACATGGGTCTTGAAGAGATCGGATGCCGGAAAATCGTTCCTGAAACTCAAACAAGCGTTTTAAGACCAAGACTAAGGTGTCAAAAAATAAAAGTTGGGTAGCTCCAAAGATATTAAAATATAAGGGTAGCTCCATGATCTAGCGTTTTGTGGCAAAGTCCGTTTCTTGATGACCGAAAAATAAAATATAAAAATAATAACACTTATATGGCTGTTGAAAAGAGGTAGGTACCAGAAGATGCAGGGTTAAGGACAGTGACACTTAAGAGGACTGCGACACCTCCGACGGTAAATATTGCATCAATATGACTGTGGATCGCGGTGGATAGCGGATAAGCCATCTCAGATGTCGGCTATTTATAAAGCTTGGAAGTTCTCATAAGAACACGGACGACCACTTCAGGTAGGCAAGTACTAGACACCATACATGACCTGGGAACCGCGGAGAAAGCTGCATAGAAGATCTAGATATTCATTTCTAAAAGCTCCTCACGACAGCAGTAAACCATTTTGCTGAGGTCCATCAAACTTGACATCAACAACTTCCGTGGCACAGCAGTAACATGATTGACTAAATTGAGCAAAATATCACATTTTTGTTTAAAAAAGTGACGCCATATTTTTACACAACAAAAAGATGCCTACTTCATCTTTGGGGATGCTGTGTGGAGGGTCTTTTTGGGAAAGGAAGAAGAGGAAGTTCTGGGAAGGAAAAGGGTATAAGGGTTGGGTAGGAATCTGAGGGTCAGTGTGTCAAGAAGTGACGGACGTATGAATCCATCCCCCCTACTGCGGTGCAAGGCGACTTTCCAAGAGAGCATGACTGGAGTAGTCAAAGGTACTCCCTCAACCATTCTCCCAATCTGGCATGCCATGCAGCTGGTGGGAAAACGCATCCGCCGCCCCATGCACTCGGGCACCCCTGCTAATTCACCAAATGTAACGAACCACTTGGCGTGACCTATGGAAGAGGTGTTGGCGTGTATGTATTCGTATAATGCAGTATAAAATCAGGGCGTTCGGAAAGATGCAAAACAATTTCAAGTGTACCATAAGAAAAGTTCGGTGGCACTGAATGGTAAAACAATAAAATATAATAAAAGTGGGACCAATCCGGGCCTTGAAGTACGCCGAATATTTAGAAATTGGGTGGTGACATTTTGTTCACGATAGACGATTAAATTAAAAGTGGCGGTCCGTTGTATGATGCCAATTCCTGATAAATCGTAAATCCTGCTCATCAATATCTTTTTTCAATCCTACCAGACGGTTATTCAAACACCCACGTATCTTATCTCGCCGCCTGCATAGCAATGCATGCATAGTGTTGTTGTTTGGAAGACCGATATTTTAATCGATATTGGCTACATTTCAATCGGCGCTGGACACCGATGCAAGGCTCGCCTATGCTGCCGGGACCCGCTGCCCGGTGGACGGGGCGATAAAGGACTTTATAACGCTTGCGGATGTAATGACGATAATCTGCTATGCAAATTTTACGATAGCCGTCCTGGGAAAATTGCTTAACTCTTTGGGGACTTGCGAAACAAGAGATTCGGTCGTCATTATGAATTTTAGGATACAACAACATACCACGTTAAAAGGAACGCCATGATTAAAAAAAGCTTCTTATTTGGCAATAGTAACAACGAAACCTACTTTTTTTTAGAAAAGTAACTTATTTAGTGATAATAACAATGAATATACATAGAATAAGTAACAAAATAAAGGAAAATGGATAATGGCGAAAGATGACAAAGACCCTGAGGAAAATTGTTTTCTTTATGGCTTCCTGCGTGGGGTTAATGCAAAAATAACAAGGAGAAGAACAATTTTTTTTAATGCTTGGAAACAAAGCGAAAAGTTTTTTCTTGTGAAGTATGACAGTTTGTTTCCAACTTTGTTTTGGAGTGAAACTTCTTTAGCGCCGTTAGTGATTTTAAATTCGGATGAAACGGAAATGCGTCACAACTCAGTTCTACACAAATACTCGGTTCTAATATAATGCGGTAAATTCGCACCTCGGCGCGTGCCTCCGATAGCGCAGTGGGCAAGACGTCTGACAAGTCTAAGCGGCCAGAGAAACAGACATCAAGCGAACGGAGGTTCGAATCCTACGAAATCCAAAAAAAACACCTTTATCTTCGTGAAATAATTATGAAATCTTCAAACCACTTAAAAAGAAACAGGCAATAGAAAAGAAAGCGACATCTGGCGACATTCTAGTTTCGCTTCTACCGCGTGTGAATTACACACTCTGATTTTATTTCTGTTTGTTTAAAACAAATGTTTATTTTTTTCGCATTTTGAAAGTGTCGTCAAAGACGTACACGAAAAAACTGTTGAATTATGGCTACGACGATACGACCATTATTCCTGGACACATTGACTCCAAGATTTCTACCCACCCCTCATACCCTTTTCATTCACACAACTTCCTCTTCTTAAGAAGACCCTCCAAAGAGCAACCCCAAAGACGAAATAGGCACTGAGGGATTTTTTTTTCCTGCCCTGAGAAATATTAAACGCCACGTGGCGTCATACGAAACGTTGTAAAAGTAACGGAGCGAGACAACGAAATATTGCTTAAAACGTCGCAACATCGATGTCCGCGCTTGAAAGGTTAACAAACTAATGCCCGCTGACGAAGTGATTTTATAATATTTTTCCACTGGAGATTTTTGCGTAAATGTCGATTAAGCGCAATGAAAAGTTAATTTAACATACTGTCTGACTGATACTACTGGGGGTATAATGTATGCTAATTTTTAGTTGAATCGATCCGTCGGATATTGACGGAACTGGGAACTGGGAACTGCACCGCCAACCAAACACCGCCAGACAGTTCATCGAGCCGCGGCCAGGGCGCATGGCACATGGCGCATGATGCATGGTGCATGGTGCATGGTGCATGGTGCATGGTGCATGGTGCATGGTGCATGGTGCATGGTGCTTGGTGCATGGTGCATGGTGCATGGTGCATGGTGCATGGTGCATGGTGCATGGTGCATGGTGCATGGTGCATGGTGCATGGTGCATGGTGCATGGTGCATGGTGCATGGTGCATGGTGCATTGTGCATGGTGCATTGTGCGTCCACCACTAAAATATTCTAGCAAGTTCTACCAAAAATATTTCACATAACTATAACATATTGAATTATGTGTATGGATTTCAAAATAAAAAAAGGCATTTAAAAGAACTATGATAATTTTTTTTCAAGGCTTTCTCATGTAAACTAACAGAGTACGTCGCAGTGTATAATTTTTATACCGATGATGGTTCTGAAACATGTAGATAATTTTTATTAAAATAGTCGTTTAAACAAGGTGAATTATTTTAATAATACTATAAACACAAATTTGTATTCGACGACTTTATTTTTTTACACGCTCTACCGGCTTCAGAAGAACCCTTCCTTCACGAGGAGAAATTTAAAACTAACTTAAGGTACAAAATACTGAGAGATATATATTAATATTTAGGTGTTGTGGTTTTTTTTTATTAATACATTCCTTTATAATTTAATCAACATTTTTCAATTAAGTCCCGAAACTGATAAAATAATAATTAATATTTGACAAGTTTAAGTATTTCCCCAATAAATGAAGACATAATTTGTCTCGACGCCACCTAGCGACGGATTTAACACTAACAGTGTCTCTCTTGCAAAAAATAAAGTTGGTTGTTTTCAGGTGGAAAAAATATAATAAGCAGTAATTGTTGAATGAAACACTAGTATATATTGAATCATTTGGCGGGTATAAGATAAGCCGCCATAGCTCAATTGCGAGAGCAGCTGACCGGCAATCAGAAGGGCACGGGTTCAAGTCCCGTTGGCGTCATGTATCTTTTCTCGGAAGATTTTTTCAATGTGGATGAGTGTTTCAGGCTGATAATTATTTCTTGTAATAATTGTTACCCTTTGTGCTATGCATAAAAATCTTGTCTTAAACGTTAGTTTAACAATTAAAAATAATAATTAATATTTGACAAGTTTAAGTATTTCCCCAATAAATGAAGACATAATTTGTCTCGACGCCACCTAGCGACGGATTTAACACTAACAGTGTCTCTCTTGCAAAAAATAAAGTTGGTTGTTTTCAGGTGGAAAAATATAATAAGCAGTATTTGTTGAATGAAACATTAGTATATATTGAATCATTTGGCGGGTATAAGATAAGCCGCCATAGCTCAATTGGGAGAGCAGCTGACCGGCAATCAGAAGGGCACGGGTTCAAGTCCTGTTGGCGTCATGTATCTTTTCTCGGAAGATTTTTTCAATGTGGATGAGTGTTTCAGGCTGATAATTATTGCTTATAATAATTGTTACCCTTTGTGCTATGCATAAAAATCTTGCTTTAAACGTTAGTTTAATGATTGATATCAGTTTGTCAACGGGTTATTTTGACATTTACTCCTAAAGTGGGAGGTTAAATAATGGGAAGGAGTAATAAGGGGATTTATTGAAATAAGTATATATTAAATTTAGTTGGTTATTCAATATACTAGGGTTATTATTTAGGGATTTTATAATTTAAAATGCTTCTAAGATACCATTTTTTCTGTGTGATTATTAAAAGAATGATCGGTGGAAATGAGATGATTAGCAAACTCTGAAAAATTTATGTTATTTAAACATCTTAAATATTCCGTGATTCTAACATTTATATTCCTAGTTGTCTTATCTACGCAGAATGATAAAGACACTAGTTAGTTAATGATAATAAAAATATCTAGTTGGTAAATGCCTTAGTGGCTTAATTTATGATCTCTATCTTTAGTGGTTTTTAGTAATTTACCACGTTGTTATTTTTTGCAAAGAACGAGGGTTTAATGTTGGCAATTTTTTTGTACTAAGTGAAGAAAAGTTGGATTAGAATGAAGTTGGATTATTTTATTTTAATTAAAATTATGTCACAAAGCCAATTACAATTATTAATGAAAATATATCACAAAACACTTTTTTTACAGTAAATTAATTGCAAAAAATAAAAAGAAAAGATAAAAGTCTAAATGAATGTAACGTTCACGAAGTAAGGAGTGCGTAATATACCTAATAAACGTGTACGAAAAAGTTGAAATGGTTATTTATCAACTTTCAAAGATTAAAAGTTTTCCCGTGTAGAATAGTCTTATATTACCATAGTTTCAGCTCCATTCAAGTAGGACGTCGTGTTTTATTTTTCGTTGCTTATTTCATATAATTTAAAGTCGTATTAGCATCGCGGGCAAGGCCATATCTCCCAGCGGATACTGCTCACAGCCCACACCGGCAATTTACTCTCTAAACATAGTTATTATGGATTACTTTTACTTAAGCGATACTTTGTACATATGAATCATACGAATAGCTTTAACCTTGTATGATATTATGCAAAATTATTAAAGTATATATTATGCGAATTAGTTTTAGTTAATAGGCAAAAGCTGCTACTGCACTCTAGAGGGAGATATTAAATATTTATTTATTTATATTATTATACGCCTGTGCGGGATTTTACAAACATGTGATGTACATACATTTTTGTGGAACAGTAATTATGAAGCAAAATATGCTATTTAAATTATATAGAACCCATACAGAAGAATAGTATTATGCTAACATTGATTAATATTATAGAGGTGTATGATAAGTATTGCAATCTGCATGGAATCTAGTTATACGCTTTTCTAATTTGTCATTTTTAAATTAATAGTAGATTAATTATTATTAATATACCATTAACATATTAATTTACACATTCATTTTAATTTTCTACTTAACTTACTAGGTATTTAGTGTCCAACCGAAACAGGACTTTCCACCGAAACCGAAACCGAAACTTTTTTGGCTTATTTCTTAAACTTATTTAGACAGTTAACACGTGTTAAATTAAATAAATAAATAAAAAAACAATAATTGAAGTATGTGAAAAAATAATATGTTTTTTATATTACTTCTATAAAACAAACAAAATTTATAAAAAAATAACATAAATAAGAAGAGAAGAAAAGACAAAAATCTTATATTCTACTCAGGTTTGACGACCTCCGTAGTCCAGTCGGTAAGACTCTTGACTCACAATCCGGAGGTCGCGGGTTCGAACCCGGCATGCGCAAATAAATTTTATTTGATTAATTTGTGTTATTTCACAATTAATTCATTTAAAATAATATATAGTATATTTGCGGCATGTTCCAGAGTGGAAGATACTATCAGTATCGCCCTGGTGTAAGACCACCATTCAGAATTGAAACGTTGCTTGAAAATGGCTTTAGCCGTGTTTGGTGACCAGATCTGAATAGCCAGGTACTTCCCAACCTTCGTCTTCACCACCTCCTTCCCCTCTTCACTACCTCCAGCCTCACAACATACCCCAATGGGGATGCCATAGTCTCACTGGCTCCAGACGGGAGCAGTTGAGATTCTTGTGCGGTATTCACTGTAAAAAAAAAAAAAAAAGGTTCGATGTTGAAATATTTTGAAAGTCGGAGAATGATGCAAAGCATTTTTAATTATTTATTAGTAACTTTATTGATCTCTCTCTCTCTGGTTTCAATCCTGGGATTGGTTTGCAGCAATTTCCTGTATTGATATATGTGAAAGAATATTAAATTTGGAATCGAAAATAATGTCAAAATCATTAATACATTGGCAGAGGCGAGGGAAACATTGTTAATTTTATATTGATAGTTGAAAGTTTGATGAGAAATGCGAAGTCTAACAGATGGTGATTTTTTTCTTTTAATTTTTCTTAAAAAGAAAAATAGTTGAATTTTTCGACAACCTTGCTAGGCACATGCCCGTGTTGTGGTGGTCGAATTAGAATAAACTTGACATATTCATAATTTCACGAGCATTAGCAGAGACATTAAAATGGATTGTATGGTAAAATGCATGTACTTTGGGTAATCCAGTCTATATTTGGAATATTGTAGTTACCGATTTTCATTCTAGTTTCTGGATATTTGAGTTTGAGGATCTCTACATCTTCAATGTAGTTTTCGTACATTTGTGTAACTGATCCGGGTGGAAGATAAACATATCTAAGAATATTTTTCCTAAGTTCGTTTTGATGTTGTTCAATGTTTTGGTGTTATAGATTTGGTCACAGATATTATATCACCTCCTCTTCTTGACTCGGTGCTGATAGGTACTTCTATCGAAGCGATATGTGAAAGTGAAGCCTAATTCTTCTGTGCTTAAAGACGGATCTAATCAGGATAAATGGTATATATGAAACGAATAGATTGAAAGCGAGTAGACCTATAAATTGTTTCTCGCGACGTGGTAGAATTAATTATTTGTTTGTCTTAAAATCCAATGTGGAAGAAATTTAAAGAAATTTGTGTCATATCCTAATAACCCAAAGTGCATGGAATGTAGAAAATCTATTAGTGAAGTAGGAAATTCAAGTAGAAAGATGACTCGTAGAAGAACTTATCAAAAACTAGAGTTATTTCAAGCCAAATAATTACAGTAATTCACAACGTCAGTGAAGTTGGGCTGTTGAGGGCACGTTTCTGCATACAACGCAATAAATATTGACGTGGATTAAAGCATTAGAATTTTTTTTTAACAATATAGTGATAATTCAAAAAAATTTTAACCAATAGGTAATTACGCAAATCCAAATTGTAGTGATGCGGAAATCTAAGAGATGTTACGATGATGAACAACTTCATGTCCATAAGTATTATAAAACAGTCGCAGAGTTAAAGAGGATGTTCGAAGCGCCAGAAGGGACTTTTCCTGTTATTTGCAGGATGTGGGCAATCCACTTCATACTCATCAAGAAAGAGATCTAATGGAAACTGTACTTTGCAGGTACACGATCGTACAGTTGTTGTTTTCTTCTTGATTGAGACAAGATGCACCTTTTCGCAAAGGTAGTAATACTATCTCATTTGGAGTTGGCAGATAAGCATGACTTTAAGTTTTCTTGCTGTTTTGAGTGGTCGTCTGACTACCTAACTAATCATTAAGCTGTTTCCCCGCAATGGCAGGCAGAGAGGACGAACCGCAAAACAACTCGGTCTTGGCACACAAAACTTGCCTTTTTCACATTTATACATCGTCTCTTACAAAATCTTTTATTATTGACGTGGCCCTCCTTAAACATCTGATTCACTTGGATTCCTACGTGACCCTTTACCTTTATATAACCGCATGATCACAGCCCTTCTCCTCTAAACGCTGCTTAAAAAGTTTGCATAACCACGTGAAAATAATGCGGGTATCTTATTTAAAGTATTCGGCAGCTTACCGAAACTAACAGCCTTACCGTTCTTAATCATACATTTAATCGATCTTTTAATTCCATCCATGCTGATTTTGGTAACATTCTCTCCGTCATCGTTCACACTTGATTCACCGCTGCAATCACTCTCACTCGGGTTGCTTTCCTTGGTTGAATTCCTCAAAACATTTTATCCAACTCTCTTTTATTTCTTCCTCTGTCGTCAACATTTTTTCCATTTATCGATTTTATCACTTTTATGCTTCCGTTTTCTGGACCACTCCGGTACCTTTTGACCTCCTTCCAAAACAGTTTGATGTTTTCTTGGAAGTGGTTCGTTATATTGATTCCCTCTTCTTCTTCCAGACCTTTCATTCGATCTTTCATTGCAACACTTCTATATTTTTTCATGCTTCCTTTATGCACTTCTCTCTCACGATCTCTATCTTGCTAGAAGCACTGCCAGGCGCTGTTATAAAATTCAGTTAAAACTTACTGAAGGCAGAATAATAATACCTCTTCTCCACATTCAACTTTCCACTTTGCACTGATTGTAATTTTGAAGTCGTAATTTTATCAAGAAATTAAGATACCGAGCATAGAACACTGCCACATGAAGATTATCAATGCACTGAACTTGTGATTTCTTAGATGTAGGTGTGAGCAGCAATCAGGGAAATGACAGGAATAATCACTAACAGTAGCTATCAGACATAACCAGCTTTCTTCTTCTCTGAGGCCATCATCTTTTGATATCATCATCCCACCATATGTCACCTTTTTCCTACCTTTACTTGAGTGGTCATCGCAGACTATAAATGAAAGTGCTTGCTTGTTTACTCCCAATCTGAAAAGGGCCTAAGAAAAAAGTTCACAGATGGTTTTCTCAGTAAAAAAATTTGTTGATTTAAGATTTAGTGTTTGCGTTATTAGTCGGGTCAATAGAAGTATATGCGTAGCACCAGCTTTCATTAGGAAAGAATAATATTGGACTAACATTAAAAATTTTAATTCATGTAAAATATGTAATAAAAATACACAAACTACAAACTATAACTAAAATGGTGCATGGATGCGAATGATGCAAGGAGCATGCGATAATACATAGTTATATATATTTTTATTTTTTTTTACAGTGAATACCGCACAAGAATCTCAACTGCTCCCGTCTGGAGCCAGTGAGACTATGGCATCCCCAATTGGGGTATGTTGTGCGGCTGAAGGTAGTGGGGAGGGGAAGGAAGTGGGGAAGAGGAAGGTTGGGAAGTACCTGGCTATTCAGATCTGGTCACCAAACACGGCTAAAGCCATTTTCAAGCAACGTTTCAACTCTGAATGGTGGTCTTACACCAGGGCGATACTGATAGTATCTTCCACTCTGGAACATGCCGCAAATATACTATATATTATTTTAAATGAATTAATTGTGAAATAACACAAATTAATCAAATAAAATTTATTTGCGCATGCCGGGTTCGAACCCGCGACTTCCGGATTGTGAGTCAAGAGTCTTACCCACTGGACTACGGAGGTAGTTTATAACCTCTTAATGTACACAACAGACAAATAGTTTAGGAAAAAAAAGAATGGTAACGGTGTTCAACAATATGTGAGAATAAAACAACAACAAAAACCAGAGACAATAAAGTTCGAGTCAAACAAGTGAAGTCAAGTGAAAATAAGGGATTCGATAAATTTAATAAAGTTCTGGGGGCTAATGGGCAAACCATAAATACGTCCGGAATATTGCCACTACAATATAGTTAATATTAGGTTGGGAGAAAGAAGTTGCTTCTTTGAAAACGAACATGGAGAGTTTCGAAGTTTCGATATTGATTTTTTTTGTGTTCAAGAGGGAAGATTTTACATGGTTATTTGTAATTTAAAAAATGATATCGTTTTTGTCACGATCATTATCTTCATATATAAAAATGAATGTTTCTTTGTTTGTTCGCTTTGCGTGCTTAAACCATTCAACCGATTGCGATGAAACTTTGGTGATTTGATGTGCGCATGCCCGTGAAGGTTTCTAGATATAATGGTGAGCTCTGTCGTTATGAAATTATTTCCTATATCATTAATCCGATTGCAATGAAACTTTGGTGAGTTGTTATACGCACACCCGCGAATGTTTCTGTTTATAAAAGTGAGCTCTGGCGTTATTAAATTCGTACAAAAATATTTCATTAGGTGGTGCGCGAGTTGTTTGAAAAATGGGTGTATTTCATATAGCAGGGAGGAAAGGAGGGAGAGGAAGGGAAAGGGGGGTGGAAGGGTAACCGAAACGGGGTCGAATGGGAAAGGACATGCAGGGAGAAACCATTTCTTTATTTAAGGGTCCGCAACCGGGCTCAAAGAGAAGAAGATGGAGAGATATGAATTTAAGAATGTTAGAGGAGAGCGCTAACATTTAAAGCGTCAAAATCGATGCGAAAATTGCGAAAATGTTTATTAAAACACGACTCGTTTAAAATAGAGCAAAAATCTCGTAGAACGTATCTTAAGTATCATTTAAAGAAATATTGTGATTTTTTTCACAACTATAACTTGTAAAATAACTGAAACAAACGTGTTTATAATAATTTTCGAAGCATACTTTGCGATTTTTTCAAGCGATTTTATGATTATATAATTTGCGTTTCGGCGTGGAACGCGTCTAGATATTATCTTAAAAAATAACATATATTTGTTTAAGAGCTTAAAAACTTCAAATGTTGGGAGATATGTAAGAAATCGGTAGAAATGCGGGTAGCGGCGCCTTAAGTGGCATTTATAAAACCTCATACCTACGCGTAAAAATGATGGACATTTTATATGCGCTTTATTGGTGTGTCGTTGACAATTTGAGTTAACTATTAGAATGATAAGTGTGAGAATGTAATTTTAGTATCGAATATGAAGAAGAAGAGGCTGGTCTTCTTACGGTACTGGTGTCGAGATAGAGTAAAGGCCTGTCATATAAAGTATCACGTCACAATCTAGGATCTGCCATATCTCGTTACTCGGCCGGAGTGTAAGTCACGTGCGGGACACACTGTACCCAGGGGGTCAAAGTTTCGCTGATGGCTTTTTATTAAACACTTCTGCACAGCTGTGGAGGTCTGCTAACAGCATCTACACCGCCACCTTGGACAGAGTCAAACTAAAATATTGCGAAAACAAATATTCAATTCAACCCATACTTGACCTCCTTTCCGTTAAATCCACTTGTTTATTTTTTTCTTACTTTTCTTTGACTCTGTTTTGGTTACGCTCTCTTTTACCTGACATTTATTTTTAATTTTTAATTATAATATAAAGAATATGAGCTACATTTATACATATATATGGTCATGTATACCTACTTTATCAGAAAAGAGAAACTCTCGTGCCTGATAAGGGAGTCACGATTCCTACTTAGGTTGTACGAGTATGTTATAATATGTTTTGGATAAAATATTTACTTTTTAATACAAGTTTTTGTTCAATTTTATTTATTTGCTCTGATTGGTTGATGATACAGCGCAATTCAGAAAGGAGGTTATTATAGTTGTTTATGGGTTGGTAATTAATATACTGGTTTGCACTTGAATTGTTTTAAAGTTAGGTGTAACAATTTGATTTCCATTTCTCATTACTTTTTTAAATATCTTGATATTCTGTGTTATATTTGGAACGTAAAATAATAATAATTCTGTTACCAAAATAGTTTTCAAATAAAATTTTATAACACAAGAACATAATATTCTTCAAAGGGATGAATTTGATAACTCGCAGCCGGAAACCATAAAAACTTCACCAATTAATTAATTCAAAATGTAAGAACCACATAATATAAAATGTACTAGTATGTAATTTATAATTGGTAACTTGTAAACTTAAATGTATAAATAACTAAAATAAAATATGTAACCTTGTGTTATGTATCTCCTTCCCCTCCCCACTTCTTTACCACACCTGGCTCTGACTCTAAGCGGTTCAGACTCTCGTGCTCGTAGGCGATCCACTAGTCCTTGAAAAAATCTAAATCGGAAGGGCTCCGCCTCTTTTTTAAAGGAATTATAAAATACTTGACAACCAATAAAACATGAAGCGCACCAAACCAAAACCTTCTAGAACACACTCCTAACTTGTATAGGTGCCTACAATAATTCTCACTTTACATTATTTTTTCTATTTATTTATTAAATTATTTAAAAATATTTTAGTTATTTAGAAAAAGTAAATAAAAATACATTTTTTTAAGGTTTTCATACAAGTTAGAAGGCTTATTGGATTCAGTGTCCCGGCTTTGTGATCTAGAAGGTTTTGGCCAAACCTGTAATACACCAGTTCGCCAGGGTGCCAAACCAATATGCGCCCTCAAACGCACACTTGTATAATAGTGAAAAAACCCTTTCTGCAAGCTATGGTATAAAATATTAAGGTTAATTTAATTATTGTGCCCGTAAATACGCATTATGAATATAAATAAATAGTTTTGTCCGTTTACAACTCTATTTTTCCACGAAAGGCATGCAAATACAATATTGGGTTGAATCGCCAATACAATATTGTTTAATTATACCATAAGCCGCCGCAATGTTAGTAAGCACAGATTTTGAAAACTACACTAGGTTTGGCGGGGTAGATGGAAAAACATGCTTTTAAATTCATATTTCTTAAAAACGCAGCTATAACCTTCAACCGATTATTAACAGAGGCGGGTCAAATTGACAATTCACAAGACAGAACTTGATTTGCGGGTATTCATAAATATCACTAAATGTCGACTAAAAGGTGCAGTATTCATAATAGCGGTGCATAGTGGTCACAAAACAAACGACGAACTACAAAATGACAGTTGTCTGTGGCCAATATCCAAAGTTCGTAGAAAATAGGTTTAGCAAGGTTAGCTCATACGGGTCTTTTTCGAAAAAAAAAACTCGTCGCGCCGCTTTCGAACTCGTGACGTACATGAAGTAAGACAATGCCACTTGTATTGCAGTTAATTTAAATCTACCAATGGAACATGGGCTTCAAGCTACGTCACGAATTTTTATCCAATCACCGCTCTACCCCTCGACGAGATAAACTTTAGCCAATGTCAGGGAAAGGAATAGAAGAAGTGCATAATTTTAGGCTATCAAATTATCTTAATTCAAACCGTCGGTAGGTACCATAATACGCGCAACTAACCATTGTTATAAATATTTAGCACACACCCGTTGTAGATGTTTGGATGTCATTCCCAAAAGCTTCTTTGAAAGGGGGATTTGGCTTCGGACTTGATATTCAGTGTGCATCGACAGGTTTTCAATATCTATAAGTGGAATTCGTATAGAAAGCATGTTTATAATTAAAAAGTTGATGATGGCGGGCGGTGTAGGCCTGCCGGGGGATGTGGGGGGGGGGGAGCAATATCTTCTGTGGGGCGGCCCTGTCCGACGCATGCTTTATGGCAGAGTGGTTAGTCGCCCACGCGCAGCGCCCAGCGGCTCGATCCCCGAACCCCGAACGACTAATAAATCTATACCACAATGTTACATAAACATCTCAGCCACGTAACAAAAGCTTCCAGCTCCCGTAGCGACCGTCCAAAACCCCGCAACAATCCGAGAACACGCGCAACAAGCGTCGCAACAATCATAACCTCCACGAAATGTTTATAAACTTTGGATTGGTAGCTTGCTACTCGGCGCTGTGATGCTGAAGTAAATATTTGAATGCGTCATGCTGCGCGGTGATAAATTCAAGTACGGACAGTTAGACACGAAAGGAAAGTAATGCAAAGCTGTTTTATAGAAAGGTACACACTATTTAACCCGTGACCTTTATTGCTCGTTGTGCACTGAGATACGTACGTACCGTTTCTATAACATCCTTTTTAATTTTTGAAGTGAAAACTTCTTTGGCACCGTTCGGATTTGTAACTCGATGAAACGAATACACATCGTGCTTCGAAGTTTATCTGTCTCCTCTTTGTTCGGTGTTTCGTAGTTTCCCCACTCTTGTCTACTTAAGTTTTCTGTAGGTTTCATTTCTACCGCGTGTGAATTGCACATTCTGATTTTTTTATGTATTTTTTACGATAGTTTACATATTTAGATTCTTCTCTACTAAAATATGAAAAATTAACTGATGATAAGAATGTAAATTTGAAACTAGAAAAATTAGGATTTAGATTCCTTCTCCATTAAAACAATGCTCAAAGATTTTATTAAAACGGCACGATTTGTTTCGTTGGACAGATGTTTAGGTCATTTCATAAAAATTCTCCAGTCCTAAAGAGATATTCTATATTCTTCCAAATTAACTCTACTTTTGCCACACATTTTCTCACAAATTTAATATCAATAGTAATAGAGGATGGAAAATGTAAAATCATGCAATATCCAGTGTTTTAAATATAGTGTCATCTGCGTCAAATATTGGACCTTTTAGTCGATGTTTAGTTATATTTATGAATACCTGCAAATCAGTTCTATCTTGTGAATTGTCAACTGTGATCTGCCTCAGTTAAATCAGTTAAAATTTGTGATCTGCCTCAGTTTAATCAGTTATAGCTGTGTTTTTAAGAAATATAAATTTAAACGAATGTTTTTCCATCCATCCTGACTGAAACCGATATTTCTTGTGATAACTAAGTTTAAAAGTAGTGTAGACCAATGTTCATTCCTTCCTCTCCTCAAAAAGACCCTCCACACAGTATCTCAGATGACATAGGCCCATTAAAGTCGTAATGCTTTAGGAAGTGTCAAAATTTGTCAACTTAAATGGGGGGGGGGAGGGGGGTGACACCACGTTATCCGCCCCGGATGCCATCCGAGCTAGCTACGCCACAGTCTCCAAGCATAAACTCTATAATAAAAGTGTGTTTATCGGAAGTGATCTGCCAGGTAAGTATGTTTTCTGTGGTGTAAATAATAAAATTAGATAGAGCCGAAAAACTCATAATAAATTGTACAGCGCCCAATTGCAATTGAGTAGGTGATTTTTCACAATAAAACGGCGTTCTACAAATTATCCAACTATTATTATTAGATGCACATCTTTAATAATTATTGGAATGGTTACATGAACATAAAATAATTTATTATATTATTTTTAAAGCTAGTTATGTGTTAGGTCGCAAGAAAATTTGTGAGCCGATAATAAAACGTACTAAATATGACAAGCAAAACAGACGCCAAGAAAGGGGGATAATTTTAATCTTTCTGAGATGAGTAGAGTTTATTGAGTGAAGTTCGGGAGAGTCAGGAGTCCGGAGAGAGCGCCCCCGAGGGGCTCAATTAACCGAAGGTCCAAGAATTACGGCGGGAACAAGAAGCAAATTGCTACAGATACTACGAGCATAACAACAAAATCATCGCAGGATTTGGGCCCAGCTTCCGAATCATGCATCCGCGAACAAAACAAACCCTGACCGTCGATTCAACACAGAAGTAGATGGTGTAAGTTAACCTGTGTTGGTAAAAAATTGCGGTTATGTCTAGACATGGTTTTTTTGTGGGCCTCTGTAGGCAGAAGTTGAATAACGGTTTAGCGTTCATTCAGCTGCCATGGGAGTTGTAAGGTGTTGAGATGGATCTAAAAACTATCGAATAGTGTTCCATGTCGGAGATGTTTTGGGCGCAGTGCGTGTGCGCAACCCGGCCTGGGTTGTTGGATAACCCGCTCGGTTGGCCACTGGAAATTGGACCGACGAACCACTGACCTAAGATTTAGTTGTTGCCATATCATTGACACTTTCCATTGAATTTCAATTATATTCATATCTATAAAATGAATTCCCAAATTTATATTTGAATAAGTTTTCATGTGACTCCTATCTTAGACTTGTTGACAAATAATAAATCTGTACTTTAAAGGATAAACTACGTAAGTCCTCAGCAACTGCTATGGACTTACCTGGTTTATACTTTAAGGTACAGAAATGGTTTCAAGCCGAATTTATGAATGAATTTAGGATTAAGTGAATATGACTTTATTCAGTGCATCTATTGTAAAATGAGATGAATGCGGAATAGCGGATTCAAATAAACGACATTGAAAGGCTTCGTGTAAACCAATCTTAGTTAAATGTATTTTTAAAGTGAAACTTCTTTAGCACCGGTGTGATTTAAAAACTCAATGAAACGGAAACTGCACTGAAAAAAGACAAACACATATATCTATAGGATTTAGCCTGCGATAGAATGAGATAAATGAAAACTTACCGCATTGGCCGCTTTGATTATGAGATCACTTTTCAAGGCTTTGGTTGAGATTGTGGGGTGAACGTTTCACTTTTACCGCATCTGAACTGCATTCGATTTTTTTATTACATTATCTTCACGCAGGAGGACCCGAGGAAAATATTTTTCACGAAGCTTTTGTCAATTTTGGGGATGCTGTGTGTAGGGTCTTATTGGGGAAAGGAAGGAGAGGAAGTTTTGGTAAGGAAAAAGGCATGAGAGATGGGTAGAAATCTGGGGGTCAGTGTGTCCAGGAGTGACGAACGTAAGATCCATTCCTCCCACTACGGTACAAGGCGATGTGTCGAAAGTCCCTCCCGATTCGGCCCGTCACACAATAACACGCATAACACGCACACGCATCCGCCGCCAAGACCTACACAAACCTCAACCCATGAACCTCTGTATAAAGTACAATGAGTAGTATATTGTTTCAGAAAGCGGTTGGCAAAAACAATTTCTTCATTTTACCCCCAAAAAGCTGTAGTGGCATTGTTTTTTTTAATGAATAGGTATTCAAGACGCATGAAAATCTTAGTATCATACTGTTATTACATCACAGAATAAATTTAACTTCAAGGTCTTTCAAGTGCATTTTGCACCGTGTAGAAACCGACCAAAGTCCAACAACCCACGTAAATTCGGCACGCGCAAATCTAATGCAGGAATGTCATATTGAAATAAGTTTATTGAATAATGTAAGGTTGTCGAAACGTTAGCCTTAGTTGAATGAGAATGAAAAATATGTAAAATCTATGCCAAAAGCCCAGAAAGAGCTTTCTTGCCTTCCTCTTTCCTATCCCACGCAACTTTCAGCTTTACCCCCATTTGAGAATGCCATAGTATCACTGGCTCCAGATGGCTGGGAGCAGTTGGGACTCTTGTGCTATACTCAATTTAAAGTCAAAAATAGTAAAAGTTGAGCTATTTTATATTTCACTTATTATTAGGGTGGGTCACCGCGTGGAGCCGGCAACGGCGATGATTAATTTGCCCCTCTTGCCTCAATCTAGTTTGGAGAATCGAGACAACCATCGAAAATGGTACCGGGGGCAATTCGGTAACCATGTCATAACGGATCCAATGACGTTCATTGACACCAAAACGCATGACACTGCTGTATTTGAATTCACGTTTTATAAGCTCTACTTTAGTACTAGTCCTAGTGTCTTTGGCTCGTGACTTTTTTGTATCTACAATATTTGAATTTTTGGAGAGGTGTCTGTTTAAATATCTCAATTTTCTTAGCACGTGTAAGTTACCCCACGCAACGCTTAGAAAATAGTACCAACTCTTTGTGGAGATTTGCGATAACAATTGTAAAAGTACAAATAATTGCTTTCTAAAGTGTCACATTACTGAATTCGTAGACAGCCTGGGTTCTCATTGCCTCGCAAACTCTGGACTGCCATCAATAGGATTAGGTGCTCCCATAGCCGGTGCGGTGCAGACCAGCGAACATGTGGTCAACGAATGCTCGCTCCATTCATTCCCCGGCGAGATTGATGAGGTCCACAGGGCAACGCCTGAGGCCCTAGACTGGCTTGCAGACCTAGATGTCCCCCTCTGACCCCCCACCATACGAAAGAAGAAGAACTGAATTCGAAATAATTTCGTATAATGCGACAATAGTCATCTGTCGTTTTCACCATTTTTCTAATATTATTATTCTATAATAAGTTAAGGCAGATGGTTTTTCATTCTTTACAAAGAGGTCAAGATAACCAATTTTGTATTTTCTTCATAAATTGATTGCAACTCGGAAATTAGTCGACTAAAACTCAGTAAATCGTCTTTAACTGACACATCCTGACTGTGCGTGCGACGACGTGCGTGTGACGTGCGACGCACGACCTAATAGACAAGTGCGAGCAAGTATCAAGAAATAGTTGAACATTAATGCAAAGGCCTAAAATATTATAACGTTTACAAATAATTTCATTTGCCCTTTCGGAATTGCAATTTTTTGTTGGTTGGGACCAAAGATATTCAAATTCAATATCTTTGGTTGGGACGAACGCTAGAAGCGCCGTGTGTGGACGGTATTGAAGATTACTAGGATTATAACGAATGTAAAATTATCGCCGATAATTTCGAAGAAAACTTTGTATTATCAAAGTTGATGTATTTAAGGCGGTCATACTAGACTTCTGCTGAGATACTGTGGATGTCTTGCACTATATGTGAGGTTTTAAGTTTAAAGTAAACCCTGAAAAGGTGAGCGTTGATAATGAAACGTGTCAGTTGGTATAAACAAGAAAAATGGTAAAAACTTAGTATTCTATTAATTTCGAATTGAAATAGTGCCACAAAATAAGTTTGCTGTGTTTAAAGAAGCGAAATCGTATATATAAAAAATCTCGTGTCACGGTGTTTGTGGTCGCACTCCTCCGAAACGGCTTGACCGATTTTCATTATTTTTTTATGTATATTTGGTAGGTATGAGAATAGGTTTTAAAGTATATTTCAAACCGCTAGGTGATTAGGGTGTCCCTATCCAGAAAAAAAAATCTGTTTTTTTGACAATTTTTTATTTTGTATTTTTTTTTTAATTTGGCATCAAAAATACCTGTAACCCCAAATTTTAACCCCCCTTCCCCCACCCTTCCATTTTTTAATCGCGATTTTAGTATTTTGTATGAACAAATTTAACCGTCGTATTTCAAACAGAACGACATTATTTATGTTATTGAATGACAGATAGCACTACGACCGCCTCATCGAACATTCATTCACACATGCGCAAGACATTCACGAGAAGCGTCGCATCATTTTGACATTTCATTCGGCGTCATGTTCTCGCATGGGCAAACCATCGAGCTTATTTGTGTTGGCTAATTCTGTTCATTTTCCTACTTGTTTGGTGTTTTTTTGTTTTTATCGACGAATTTTTATCGAAAGTTTTTATCGAATGTTTGTCAGGTCAGCTAGTAATATGTAAAATATGCCGACAATAATAGGTTAGGAAGAATGGTTGCAGGGCCAAGGAAGTTATTTTTGGACACGGAGGTCTCAGGTAAAGGATCATGCACTATGACCTCTCACAATCTCGTATCCGATGCATCAATAAGAGATCAATAAATGATTTTATTTCATTAAATGAAAACAAATTAATTTGTATAACAGCACCACGTTCTATTTTATCGACATGTTTCAAAAACAACATTTTCTTCGTCAGGATAAGAGATTAATATAAAAAAGAGATTAACCAGTCTGCTTGGTTCAATATATTCACACCTCACAATCCGGAAGCCTCGGTTTCGCGCGTGAATTCTGAAACCGTCACTTTGGATCGAGATTGTAAAATATCTATGCAAGATAGCTTTCATATTTCAAAGACAATAAGAAGCATTTTTTCGTTCTCTTTCTGGTTAAGAGAAAAATCCAATGGATAATATAAAATAGATAAGAGATTAATTTAATAAAAAATGACGCCACAAAGTAGATTTGTTAAATATAAAGAAGAAGATATTATTTAAAAATATTAAGTACATTACCTATTATCTTATGATACTACTCTCTTTTCTTACTTTTTTTCTCTATTTTATTTTATTCCTTTCTTTGATTTTTTGTTTTCGATTTTATTTAAATTTTTAGTTTTGACTTTGTTCTATATTTCCTCTAATTTATAAATACATATGTTTTTACTATTTGTACTTATACTCTCCATGTCTCCATGGGATGTGTGGGATTGCACTTTCCTCCCCACATCCTGGAATAAATCATTATTATTATTATGTCCAATCTTTACATACAAGTCGCCATTAAAAGTTTGTTTCACCAATTATATGAAACAGCAAGTTTCCTTTTCAATCCAATTCTAGAGTCATCAGAAGTCATCATGAGCAATCAAATTGAGATCAGAAACCAATCCTTAGAGTAATGAATTCACTTAAGTACCATCGTTAAACAGTGGACATGGTTTGATTTAGCGCAACTTGAATCAATTAAATGCACAGTTAAAGTGAAGCATTAAGGAAATCAAGAAGGATATTAAAGAAGCCTCTTCGAAGGCGAAGAGAGAGTTTGACACCAGCATATAAAACGTTTGAAGATAACGTAACAATCCGATAAATTAAACGAAGACGCCCCCCTAACACAGTCGACCGATATAGGTTTTATCGAAAATGTCGGTAACTTGTAATCGCTCCCGAGAACGACTGCAGGCCGCTAACGAAGAAATAACAGTTCACGTCAAATAAATCAGGAACCCTTAGTCGTTGTGAACTGTTTTTTGTTCGTTAGCGGCTTGCAGTCGTGCTCGGGAGCGATGACAAGTTACCGATATTTTCGATAAAACCTATATCGATCGACCATGCTAGGACCCCTGGTGCGGTCTGGTGAAGGCATGTTATAAATATATCATTGAAGAAGAATATAACAACAATAATCTAAACCGAAAATATGAAAGAGAACATGACACAAAAAAATAGAAAAAGATAATGGTCAAAAATGGGACTCGAACCTCGAACCCAGAATCTCTCATCCTAACGGAACGAACGCCTGTCTCATTAGGCCACTGCCACCTCTTGTCAAAGCGTCATACTTTGTCAGTCTCATATTTAAAATTTCAGGGTTAACAATTGTGAGAATGGTTTTGTTGGTACTCCTGCCTTTTAATATTTAAGAGCGAGACGGCAGAAACAGTGTATAAAAGATGATGGATGTTCCCGCTCGCTCTCCTTAATCACAGACAGCTCCGATAGTTAGCACGTAGCTTACAACGCAAACTTTATATTGTGCAAATAAATAATCAACTCGTCCACGCGCGTTATATTAAGATCATCAGATATCTCATATCTACAGAAAGTCTAAAAAACCACAATATTTTATTCGACTAATTTTTTCCCGCAACTACCTTTTTCATTAGAAGCAATCTTTCTAAGAACTGGTTTGTAACCTAGATAGGGTCTCGGGTAAATAATATATCCGATTTTATTTATATGGAACACCTAATGACCTCTTTTGTAAAAGTCTAAATTAATATTCCATTTTTATTAGAACAACTTTCTTTTTATAACTTTGAAGTTATAAAAATAGTGACCTGATTGGTCAAGGCGTTCCTCCGGTAAGACAAGAGTTTCTGGGTTCAAGTCCCAGTTCGGACTGTTATCTTTTTATTTTTCTGTGTTTTGTTGTCTTTCATGTTTTCGTTTAGATTACTAATATTATCATCTTCTTCAGTTAATACATTACGTTGATGGGAATAACCTTCTCAAGTTGTTCTAACAGAAATAGATTATTTAAAAGCCTAGCATTGATTTTCTTCGTATGGAAATGTGATTACACCCTGAACGAATAATTAAGAAGAAAATAATATTTTATGTGATACCAAGAATTATTGAACCTAACTTAACCTAACCTAACTGACATAGAAATGGTCATGGTAACAGACTAAATAATTTAGAAGCACTCGAAATAAAGAAAGCTGTTAAAACAAAAACCCAAATCCTTAATATTCAGCTAAATGTGTTCAATAGTCCGATATTAGGGATTTTTACATACATAAATTAAGTTTTTTAAACTGCATACACAATATTACGTTATTCCAATATGCTATACATAATTACAAATCCAACCTCTGTCAGTGCTGTAGATATTCGTCAACACCTTGGTTCTCATAGATATTAGTCATCAGTTTGAGCTGTAGTTTTGAGCATCAGTTTGATATTCGTACGCACTTTGGTTCTCATAGATATTAATCCGATTTTTTCAGTTTTCGGAATTCATGTAGATATTAGTAGACGCCTCCGTCTGAAAATGTCCGTAGTAGGATGAAACCTGTCCTGGTGAAAATAAATAAGTGGAACAAAGTGCAAAAGCGTTTTAATTTCAATTCTAATAAAAGTAGTATATTTTATGTTAGATTTAAAGGGTGCGCTTTGTCGACTTTTAACGTTATATTTGTTAAATATATCCATACTACAGGAATATGTATTTCAACATAATTATACATACAATGCGGTAATAACATTTGAAAAAATGTTGCTTTAAAAAAAATTACAAGTTCACACGCGATAGAAGTGAAACCTTCAGAAAACTACAGTAGACAAAATTGGAGAGGCTACGAAGCACCTTTTAGTGTCGCTTTTTCATTCATCGAGTTTCAAATCACAACGGTGCTAAAGAAGTATTCACTTCAAAAATTTGTTTCAATATGTAAACAAGAGGTATCGCAAATTCACAATACAATCTCAAGCAATATTAGTGAATAGTGAGCTCACAATCAAAGCGGCCAATGCGCGCACTTGGACCGTTGTACACAACACCTCGGTTAGGGAAACAGTGCAATTAATAGTTTATAATATTCAAAAAAACAAAGCCAAAACGTTAAAAAAATCACCGGAGAACTCTACCACATGTAAAACTTTCGTTGCGTTTTCGACGATTATGTTGTGTCTTTCGGCGGATTTATTAAAATGTTGTTTTATCTGTTTAAAAGACAGCTTGACAGAGCGCGACGCTTAATAGGTAGGTAGGTACTGTACGTAGATAAGGTTTCATTCTATCGCATTCTCTCGTAAGTTAAATCCTATTTATAAATCCTATTACAGATGTGTTTTTGGTGTCGCTCGTTTCCATTTCATCGAGTTTCAAATCATAACGGTGCTAAAGAATGCTCACTTCAAAAACACAAAAAATCAGAGTGTGTAATTCACACGCGGTAGAATTGAAACTAGAAAGTCGCTAGATGTCGCTTTCTTTTCTTTTGCTTGTTTTTTTAAAGTGGTTTGAAGATTGAATACTGATTTAACCAAATTAAAATGTTTTTTTTTCGATTTCGTAGGATTCGAACCCACGTTCGATTAATGTCTGTCTCTCTGGCCGCTGAGACTTGTCAGGCACCTTGTCAACTACGCTATGGAAGGCACGCGCCGAGGTGCGAATTAACAGCATTATATTAGAACCGAGTATTTGTGTGGAACTGAGTTGTGACGCATTTCCGTTTCATACGAATTTCAAGTCATTAACGGCGCTAAACAAAACAACACAAAATCAATCTCTGTGTAATAAACATTAACCTGGAAAATTTCTTTCAATCTAAAAGTATTTTACAAATGCGGTTGATTTTTCATATCGATATTTGTCGGCCCTGCGCAATGCGCACTGCGCAATGCACTCTGCTGAAAATGTGCTTTTGATGCGCGTCAGACAGCGCTTGTTCGCGGTAAAATTTATGCAAACCGTTCTTCAACCTCGAGGTATTAGTGAATTATGAAGAGTCCTTAGCTTCGAAGGCAAATTTATATCGATTATATATTAAATAACTGTAAAAACATTTACATGCAAATTTGGCGAAATTTCGTTGGCGTGGCTTGATTGCGTAAAACGTTTAACAATCTCCGTCGCACAAATCCGGCGTTTTATTCAAAATATCAAGTCATGATTACATCTTTTTATAACCAGTTCCTGCATGAAATATTGTCCGCAGACATGCTACTGATCGCTGAATCCTCTACAAACGACCACTCTACAGGAGTGAAGCAATCCTACCAGCTCTCCTTCACTCCTGCCCTCCTGTTCTCAAACGCTGTCGCTCCCTTACTACACTGTACACAGATATTATTATTTGATTTCCAACCGCACAAGAGTCCCGAATGTTTCCAGTGAGACTTCGACATCCCCAATAAGGAACTCCAGTCCAATTTTTTTTATTTTTTAAAAATGAATAATGACCTTCTAACTTAAATAACTGCATATTTATTTTTATTTTATAGTTCCTTTAAATAGTTAAAATAATTGTCAAAGTTTTAATTTTTCAAGATCCCCCGAAAACCACCGTATATATGGTGAATCGTGTGACGTCATCACTCACCAAAAGTTTGTTTTATTTTCAACAGGTGTTGTCATTTTGTATGACAGTTATATGGAAGAAGCTATAAAACTATTCAATAAATAAAAACATTATTATATTTTTCAATATTATTACGAGAGAGTGGTATAAATTTTTTTTGGAATTATAATTTTTTAGCTTTACGAATCGAAATCAATATTATGTAAAACGAAGCATCGGTAGGCAAAGGATAAGATACGGCGCCAGATCAGCTGTTCGACGCCCGCCATTTTGGGATCCGGAGTTCAGAGGGTTGGCCGTGGAAGTAATATTGCTATTTTTTTTTTGTACAAGTTAAAGTTTTTGAATATTTTAAATAATAGAGATACCTTTATTTTTGATACTGAATTATTTAGGCCTAAATAATATTTCAATAAACACAGCAACTAAATCTCTATAAACAGTATGTAAATAAACCTTGTCTAAGCCTGTCTTAACACAGGTATACCCTAGTGAGACAGGCATCGAATAATATAATGTATAAATACCTTTTATAGATCAATCTATAATATAAAAATGAATCGCTAAATGTGTTGGTAAGCGCAAATCTCGAGATCGGCTGAACCGATTTCGCTAATTCTTTTTTTAGAATATTCCTTGAAGTGCGACGATGGTTCTTACGGAGAGAAAAATTTAGAAAATTGCGCAGAATATTGGATAATTTCAGAAAACATCGCACGTTTGACAGTTCGCGTGTTAGAGAATGACATTTTGCAAAACAATGAATGATTGTGCAATCAGGATTCTATTTTTAAAAAGTTGAAAAATTTATTTAAAGTAGGTACTCCCGTAATATTTTGAATCGAATCAAGAATTTTAGATATTTTAAATAGGTACCTATGTTAGGTACCAAATTTAATATACATGAAAAATGGAAATTTGAATAAAAATTGTAAAAGGTGGCACGCGGGCTGTTTAAGAACTGAATGTACTGGGATTGAATATATGGAACGCGGGAGGAGGGTTGGCGGGACGAGGGAGCGGTAAAGGGAAGAGGGAAGGCAGGGAAGGTGGAAGGGGAACGCGGGAAGGGGGACCTGGGAGGGGGAGGGGAACTCGGGAGGGGGGTTCGCGGGACGGTGAAGGGGGGGGGGGGAGTAGAGTAGGGAGAGGGAAGGTGGAGGTGACGGAGTGGGAACGCGAGAGGGGAAGAGGACGCAGGAGAAGAAGGGGAGGCGGAAGGGGAACGGGACGATGGGAAAGGACACTCAGGGAGAAACAATTTCTTTATTAAGTGGCATAGCGACGCATGCCGGGACCAGCTAGTAAATAAATAAAAAAACAATAACATGAAATGTTGTTAATACCGATGGCTTGTGTTATACATTTCAATACAATGACTTGAAAATTATGGTGAGCAGTGACGTCAGGACTAAGAATACCAACTTGACAGTGTGTTTTAATGACACGATTTAAAATGGACTTTTTAATATATTTTTTTAAAGTCTACGTTTAATATTATTTACTAAAACTTATATGTTCAGAATCAGCGTTTATTGGGCCATAATATTTTTCAGTACAGTTCCTTATTGGCATATGTTGTGAGGCTGAAGGTAGTTTTGAGAGGAAAGAGATGGGGGAAGGGGAGTGGGAAAGAACCTGGCTATTTAGGTCACCAAATATGGCAAAAGTTATTTAAAGCAACATTTCAATTCTGAATGGTGGTCTTACACCTAGGCGATACAAAGAGTTTCTGACACTCTGGAAGGTGCCGCAAATATACTACATATATAAAACACGACAAAAAAAACACGCTTATCGCGTACTTACAAAGCAAAGTAAACTTTAATGTTGATTAATTTTTGTTATTGTATGAATTGTAATCATTTATATCATGCATGCGAAAAGTCATACAGTTCGGCGTTCCATTACATTCTACTTTAAATTGGATTATATGAAATTATTGTTTTTTTAATTATATAATCTCTGTCATCTGTCGTCTTACATCTATTTTTATTTTTGAGAATTGACACTACACTATGAATACAAGAAGGAAGCAGGTAGCAACCCGGTACTTAAAATACAAAATAATTGCTTTTTTCATTTGCTAAACTAAAATGTATAACAAACAATTTAATATATTTTTAATCGAATTATTGATTCGGTGACACTTGCGCTCCCCCATAAGTAAAAAAATTGGAGGGCTCTAGAATAAAATATATTCTCAAAGTGGGCGTTGGGCAAAATAAGCCTTCCCCTTCCCTCCTTGCCGCAAAAATATATGAAATACAAACATTTTTATTCATACAAATTTCATAACGCCAGAGTTTACCATTATATATATAGCCTACATGTTATTCTGATGTATGAGCTATATTACTGTAAAGTTTCATTTAAATTCACTTACAAATAGTAGTGACCGAGAGAGTACACACAAATTTATGCGCAACAAGTTATCAGTTAATAGCAGTTTTAAACGTTGAAACTTATAATAATAACGAAACGATTAAGTGGCAACAAGCCTAAACAAGTTAAAAAACTTACTAATAAGCTTATAATATTAATATTTAAATGAAATAATTTTAGCATCGAACAACAACCGCGATAAGAGTTTTCAGTGTTTACATTTTGACCCTACTAATACATAATATTCAACGAACGAGTAATAATATACACAATATAATACGCACAAAGTGATAATATTTTAACAGTGTGAATTGTTTTAATATTGTGAACAAGAATTACATTCAGTTCAAACTGTGACACTGTCTGATAAAGCACCTACCTACATAAATAATATTGCCTCGAACATAAACAATAAATTTTATAGTGAAATAAATAAATACTAAAAATATATATTTATAAATAAATAAAAAATATTTTCGTGTCCAGTGGAAGACCAAATCTAATAAACATTACTCACCTCTGTATTTTTGTACATTTAAAACGCCATCTCTGCATACACGCAAATAACATTATTAACAGAACAATACACTGCAGATTTGTTAGTTTGTTCGCTAGTTCAGCCATCACACAGAGGCCGCACATTTCCTTAAATAATCTTCTGTGGGCCGCATTTAAAATAAAACAAAATGAACATCTGCGGCGTGTGCAATTCCAACATAACTCAAGGAGTTCAATGCTCGTCCTGCAAGGAAAATCTGCACTACAAGTGTGGAGGTATATCAGAGGAAAATTACAAAAAGATGAAGCTCGACCTGAGAAGTACTTGGCGATGCAGCAGGTGCAAATCTTCAAATATTGCTGTGGGCGTCCAAGATCTGAGCACCATCATGGAAGATATTAAAAGAATTCAGAAGGACCTGTCCTCATTTAAGGGACTGCACGATGATATAAAATCTCTGCGTGAGGAAGTACAAGGGGTGCAGAAATCGGTTGACAGCTGCCACCAGGAGGTCGCTTCATTTGGAAATAAGATTGATGATTTTGAAAAACGCCTTACAAAAGTGGAAAACTTGGAAGCAGAAGTAATAAACCTGAGAACGGAAGTACGCAACATAATTGAAGAAACAAATAAAAAAGACCAATGGGCAAGACTTCAAAACCTCGAAATAAGGGGTATCCCTGAAAAAAAAGGTGAAAATTTAATAACCCTCATTTCAAAAATCGCCAGTCTGAGCAATATGAGTCTAGGTGAAAGGGACGTGGAGTTCATAACGAGAGTTGCTCCCAGAGGCGGCGAGACTGGGAAGACTAAGCCACTAAAATCTGTGATTGTAAAATTAACCAGCCGAAGCTTAAAAAACCAACTTCTGCAGGCGGTAAAAGACCGCAAAGGGATCACGTCAACGGAACTAGGATTTACGGGATCCCCGCAAAATGTCTACATAGGTGACCATCTCACGAGCATGAATAAACATCTATTCTACCGCGCAAGGCTTCTCGCCAAAGAAAAAGGTTATAGATTCGTCTGGACAAAAAACTGCCTAATTTACGCTCGACGAAATACGACGTCAGCACCCATCATTATCTCAAAGGAAGCAGATTTGAAGAAAATGGACCGCGAGCCTCCAGCCACAGGACCCAACAGAGTAGATGCAGAAAGTTCTCAGCTGAGCCAAGCCTCCAGATAAGGCCTTTTAAAATTACTACATTTCTTTATACTTATTTCATTTTAATTATTTTTATATTTTCATCTCACTTAGAATGTACCCTTCCCTCCCTTATCCCCCACGCCTACCCTATGGATCTATTCACTCTAATACATTTCTTAGTTCCATTCATTCTAACACACTTTTTAGCTTTTGTACAATTTTCTAGCATTTTTTGTAAAATTCTTTGGGAATTTCATAAAAATAAACATAAATCCGTCAATAATAAAATTCGAACATCGACACAAATTCACTTCAATTCCGCACTTAATCATAGATTCGCACGGTTTAACCAATGTCTTTAAATATCTATTACCAAAATGTGAGAGGGTTACGCACTAAAACTGACAAGTTATTGGTGGCTGTTCGGTCCAACGAATATGATGTTATCGCTCTGTCTGAATCATGGCTCGTTGATGGCATCCGCAACGAAGAGCTATTTGATGATCGCTACGATGTACACCGCCGAGATCGGGACTACACTCGCACGGGCCAACGCTTGGGCGGGGGTGTCTTAGTCGCTGTTCGTCGTGAGCTGGTACCTCGCGAGCGTCCAGGGTGGCACTCACAAGCTGAGGACGTCTGGATAACATTAGAATCCAGGGGATCCAAACACACAAATCTCCACATATGTTGTGTTTACCTCCCTAAAGGACCAACATATCGTGAAAATATGGAAAGCTTCCTCACACAAATTTCAGCACTTACGTTGCAATTCCCCACAGACAAATTCATTATCCTAGGTGACTTTAACCTCACTGACATTTCATGGAATAAGTCTCTCAATAATACGTCATTTATACCCAGTGATCGCTTATCGCCTGTTAGTACATCATTTATTGACTGCATGCATTTTTCGGGATTGTATCAATGTAATGGAATTCCAAATACCAACGGTCACTTTCTTGACCTCGTTCTATGTAATGACCTGGTACCAGTCTCTGCTTGTGATGAACCATTAATTTTAGAAGACCCTCATCACACCTCCTTAATAATGGAAGTTTTATTCTCTGAACCCGCTCCACTAGTGGAAGAGCCTAGAAGGGCTTACATCTATAAGCGCGGTGATTACGACCAAATTAACACATCTCTCGACCAGGTAAACTGGCACGAGCTACTTTCGTTTGGTGACGTGAACGCAGCATTAAATAAATTCTACTCACAATTAAATAATCTTATAGACGCCCATATTCCTATGAAATTATGTAGGAATTCGAAATACCCGCCATGGTATAACTCTGCCCTTATCAAATTAACAACAGAAAAATATAAATACTTTAAAAAGTTCAAGACATATAAAAACCCTTCTGACTATGCCACTTTCTCTCTACTAAGATCACGTCACAAAAAACTTAACTGGGAATGCCATAATAAATACTTACTTAAAATAGAACATGACATATCCTCCGACCCAAAAAAAATATGGAATTACATTAAGTCAAACTCCAAATCCCATGGCGTTCCGAATACCATGATGTTCAAAGACGTAAAAGCTGAAAATGGATCTGATATCTGCAACTTATTCTCTAAATATTTCACTTCAGTCTACAATAATAATGCTCGGATTAACCAGATCCTGCCAGACTATACCAGTGAGCCCTGTATTGCTAGCATTCATAATATTGAAATCAACCAGCGTCACATACAGAAACAACTTGAAAATTTAGATCCCAATAAAAGCGCAGGCCCAGATAAAATTCCCCCTTTCTTCATAAGCAAATGTGCGCGCAGCCTTTCTAAACCGTTATTCATAATTTTTAGTCGCTCCCTTAATGAGGGAATCGTGCCAAACACTTGGAAAACTGCATTTGTAACTCCCGTTTTCAAGAACGGCCAAAAATCTGACGTTGAAAATTATAGGCCCATATCAAAGCTCTGCATTTTCAGTAAGGTTTTCGAAAAAATTGTGTACGACCAGATGTTTACAGCCTTGAGATCGTCACTTAACAACAATCAGCATGGATTTATGAAAGGAAAATCTACTACCACTAACCTAACGGCATTTGTCGAAATCTTACAAGACAATATGGACCAACGCGTACAGGTAGATGCAATATATACAGATTATAGCAAAGCCTTTGACTTAGTAATCCATGATGTTTTGTTGACTAAACTTTCACTAATCGGCGTACACGGAGATCTCCTCAGATGGCTCTCGTCGTATTTGAAAAATCGCAGCCAAGCAGTAGTCGTCGGTGGCTATAAATCGAATTGGGTAACCGTACCGTCAGGAGTACCCCAAGGGTCATTATTGGGACCATTGCTCTTCAATATATACATTAATGACATTGGAAAATGTTTTCTCCACTCCAGAACGTTACTATACGCAGACGACATGAAAATATTCTCTCCTGTTACAAGTATCAATGACTGTACTCGCGTACAAGAAGATTTAAATCGCCTAAATAGCTACTGCACACAACACAACCTTCAAATAAATGTTAAAAAATGCGGCGTCATCAGCTTTACCCGAAACAAAAATCCCATTTCGTTTGATTATTCCCTTAACGGCACAATACTTAGAAAAATGGTGGAGGCCAAAGATCTGGGAGTAGTGCTAGACCCAAAATTACTTTTTGACCGACACATCGAATCCATAGTTGCAAAAGCTTCCAAGGTACTTGGCTTCATACTCAGAATCTGCAAACACTTTAAAAAGGTAATCACTATGAAAATGCTGTACTTTGCGTATGTACGCAGTTCTCTGGAGTACGCCTCTCAAGTCTGGAATCCCAGGTACACAACATACATAGAAAGGATTGAGAAAATACAAAATCGTTTTCTACGATACCTTGATTTTCGGGGATATCGTCCTCATCTAAGTTATGTGGAGTCAGCCACGTTTTTCAAAATCTCGTCACTAGAAAATCGTAGAAATTCTGCAGACGTAATATTCTTGCAAAAGATAGCCACCTCTGCGATAGATTGCCCGGAATTACTTGAAAGAATTCAATTAAGAGTGCCCACCAGACAAACTAGACTAAATCACATACTTAACACACCTCGATGCAATACTAACTCTAAACAAAACACATTCATTAACCGCGTTTCACACTTTTTTAACAATTCATACAATGAATTCGACTTATTCATCACAGCACCCCAAATTCTAAAAAACATAAACAATAAATAACTTCTAAACATATACAAACTATTATACTCCTATACAAATAACTTATTCACTCCCAGATTAGATCCGTCCCCTTCCCCTCCCGCCCACCATCCCATCCCAATAAGCTATTATAACTATTATAACTTTTATAACTTTTTAATCTCTCTAATTAATACACACCAGTGAAAACCTATTATTGGTTCAATAACATATACATATGTAAATACACCTAAGTAAATAATGTAACTGTTGGTTTTCCAAATAAAATAAAATAAAATAAAATAAATGTAACCTTATATAAATAAAAATATATAAATTTCATAAACAAAACAAAATGCATTCAACAGTTTTTGAGTGAAAGAGTACCAAACACACATAACAAACTACAAACTTTAACGTTTACAATATTAGCTATTACGTTTACCCTACAAACTTTAACGTTTATAATATTAGTAAGATATTTTTATTGTTTTGTGCAAGGACAGTTGGGGGCGTTTAGAATATTTAAACAACAATAATACAGATAAGTTTTAAGATTTTCACCGCCAAAAGCATTTTCGTTATTTGTTTTTGGGGTGTTATGCCGTGTTGCGCTACCTCCTTCTTTAGCCAACGTTTCGGACATCGTTGGCTAAAGAAGGAGGTAGCGCAACACGGCATAACACCCCAAAAACAAATAACGAAAACAATAATACAACTGACACAGGGTTCAATTTGGTCCTTTTGGGAAAGAGATTGTGTTCTAATTTTTTTTTCGTTTTTTTTAAATCTTTATTAAGATGTACGCAAGAATTTTCTGGTGCATTTTGTAGGAAAAATACATAACATTGAAAATAAAAATTGATATGAAAGAGAGTAAAATATATTCAAATAATTTTTTTTCACGAGTGTGACACATATCCTCTGAAAAGTGCCAAGACTTATAAAAGATAGTAAAATATATTCAAATAAATTTATTTCACGAGTGTGACACATATCCCATGAAAAGTGCCAAGACTTATAAAAGAGAGTAAAATATATTCAAATAAATTTATTTCACGAGTGTGACACATATCCTATGAAAAGTGCCAAGACTTATAAAAGAGTGTAAAATATATTCAAATAAATTTATTTCACGAGTGTGACACATATCCTATGAAAAGTGCCAAGACTTATAAAAGAGAGTAAAATATATTCAAATAAATTTATTTCACGAGTGTGACACATATCCTACGAAAAGTACCAAGACTTATAAAAGAGAGTAAAATATATTCAAATAAATTTATTTCACGAGTGTGACACATATCCTATGAAAAGTGCCAAGACTTGTGGCTAAGGAAAGTAATAGGCCTAGCCAAAAGATTATGATATTAAGGGGAAAAGTTGCCTGGCCTTTTCCCCACATCACCCCTAATTATGGCACAGGCCCTGAGGGAAAATATTTTCCTCAGAGCCTCCTGTGTGGAGCTAAGGTAAAAACAAAAGTGTCTCCAAATTATGAATTTGAGGAAAGTTTAATATTTGCAGTGGCTCAGGGTGAATGGTTGTAACAGCTCCCTGTGGAGTAATAAAGTAAATGCGACAGGTGTTCGCTGCAATTTATTCAATGCACGTTTTTAGTTCTTTTCATTATGAAGATGAAAAAACCTTCATCTTGAAAGATTATCTTAACAAAGGCATGATAATATAATAGGAACAGATGGGAATCCCGATATTCACATTTTAAGTGGTTGATGGGAAATAAGAAATAAGGCTTCCACAGCATCGCCTAGTGAGAAATAAGAACCCACCATATAAAACCGTTGCTTGCAATGGCTTTAATTCAGCAGCAATTTTACTTCAGTCTTTTAATTTAGCGCGCAAGAGTCTCAACTGCTCCCAACCGTCTGGATTCGGTGAGACAATGACATCTTCAATTGGGGTATGTTGTAAGGCTGAAGGTAGTGGGGAGAGGAAACGTTTAAATGAAAATTGGCTTGCGCACACCAGCACACCGCAATCTCCGGATTGCAACTCGAAAGCCTTACCTCTAGACAGTCTAGACGACGGAGGCCGTCATACTAACATAGGCATTGATATCCACTTATTCACACGCATTCTAGGACACCCTCTACCAATTATAGCATAAATCTTTTCTCACATCAATGGTTTTATTATGTTTAATTTTTAAATGTATCGATTAAATGTACTTTACGAGTATATTACATTAACGGTTTTATACTATATTTTCAATTAGGAAAAAAACACATTTCGAAACTCGTAGGGTAACCTCTATCCTTATCATCTTCAGTCAGAATCTCTCGACCCATCACCTTTCACCGCATTTGCAGGGATGGATTCGTACTAGAGATGAAACGGATATCCAGTAACTATCCGCTATCCGGCCGGATACCGGATAGTTCCTCAATTTCCGGCCGGATACCGGATATTAAAAAACTACGACAATTTCCTATAATAAAATGGAATACATTAATCTTTGTGAGGTAAATATCAATAAAATGGCTTATAATTATTTATGACAGCTTTTATTTAAAGTCGAAAAAGTTACAAAAGAGCCACAAGGCCTTCCAAAACACTAAAATTTTCTTCTGAGATATTGACTCCAATGATAAATACATAAATTGTAAATATCTAAACTAAAAACTTTTAGTAAAAACTTACAAAAACCTCGCAGAGTAGCGAAAAGTTAAATTAACCTGATTAACTAATCACAATCACCATTATAGTGAACTAAAACATTGTAAAAAACACAGAGATTATTGAAATGATTAAATAGTCACATTGAAGCACCCTAATATACCTCTTGTTCTTCTTCTTATCAAAGAGAATATTTTGAATTAATAATAAAAATTAAGAAGTGGTAAATTATGGTGAATAAAGACAAAATTTAAATACTCACGATGGCAACCGAAACCGCCCGAATTGATCTGAACGCGTTCGCCGCACCTGTGCGACGCTAAACTCGTCACAACTATCCGTTTCATCTCTAAGTCGTACGTCCGTCACTGCTGGACACACTGACCCCCAGATTCCTACCCACCCCTCATACCTATTTCCTTTTTAGAACTTACTCTCCTTCCTTTCCTTAAAAAAACCCTACACACAGCATTCGCTAAGATGACATAGGCCCTGAAGGAAATTATTTTCCTGCGTGGAGCTAATGTAATAATACTATAACTAGCGTAACATCTATAATATAAAAATGAATCGCTAAATTTGTTGGTAAGCGCAAATCTCGAGAGCGGCTGAACCAATTTCGCTAATTCTTTTTTTAAGAATATTCCTTGAAGTTCGAGGATGGTTCTTACGGAGAGAAAAATTATGAAAATTGCGCATACAATTAGATAATAACAGAAAATATCGCACGTTTGACAGTTCGCGTGTTAGAGAATGACATTTTGCAAAACAATGAATGATTGTTCAATCAGGATTCTATTCTTGAAAAGTTGAAAAATTTATTTAAAGTAGGTACTCCCCTAATAGTTTGAATCGAATCAAGAATTTTAGATATTTTAAATAGGTACCTATGTTAGGTACCAAATTTAATATACACGAAAAATGGAAATTTGAATACAAATTGTAAAAGGTGGCACGCGGGCTGTTTAAAAACTGAATGTACTGGGATTGAATATATGGAACGCGGAAGGAGGGTTGGCGGGACGAGGGAGCGGGAAAGGAAAGAGGGAAGGCGGGGAAGGTGGAAGGGGAACGCGGGAGGGGAAGGGGACGTGTGAAGGGGGAGGGGAACTCGGGAGGGTGGTTCGCGGGACGGGGGAAGGGGGGGGAGTGGAGTGGGGAGAGGGAAAGTGGAGGTGACGGAGTGGGAACGCGAGAGGGGAAGAGGACGCAGGATAAGAAGGGGAGGCGGAAGGGGAACGGGACGAATGGGAAAGGACACTCAGGGAGAAACAATTTCTTCATTAAATGGCATAGCAACCCATGCCGGGACCAGCTAGTATATAATATAACTAATGAAACTGATATCGATAACTATAAATATTAGATACATAATTACTAATTCAGTGTAGTTGCCGATGTGCTAAATTTTAATTGTATACGTATTTGATCATGTAAGTGGTGAGATCGGGTGAAATTATTGAAACATCGATCTGAGATTAAAATGTTCACCGACTGTCTTAAATATCTTTTCCATTTTCATAAAAATTCAACAGAAACGATTATCTCAACGTTTACTGATACCCTGTTCTATTGTGTAAAAATTATTAGGTTAAAATTTTGAACCCTGACTCTGTGGTTACAATGGTAGGTAATACAAATGGACTTTCATGCCACCCCATACGAAATGTAATTTATTTTCGTGTCTGGTTATTAAATAACGTTCAAACAAAAGGCACCAAATGTCACCGACGTTGTTTATTGCATTTCTTTTGTCATTTCGCGTCATACCGCCACAACAATACTGCATTTTTATATCTCGGTGTCCGTTTTTATAATGCGGGCTTCACAACATAAAGTCGTAAAATATTGTGCGTAAACTGAGACGAGATGGCATCTCTGCAGCACTGAGAATAACTGGGGGAACTGGGGAGGGGGGGAAGAGGAACACGCGATCACATTACTGGCAATATATAATTAAACATCCTGAAGCAGACGGCAAACAACATTAAAAATCAAAGTAATATCCCGTTTTATTTCATCGTAAACATCATTTTGGAGAATGCTCAAAACAGTGTTTCAAGCTGCAACCTTTACGGATGCATCATAATTCCCACCCAGGTATCCTGGTTGTAGTAGCATCAGGGTTATATTTATCAGTGAGTATTGTTGTAGAGAACAAGGCTCGAAAAACACACCTGGAGCTCTATCACAGTGAAATCGATATCTTTACAATATCGGATAGATAGGCGTAAATTCCGATGATTTTATATCGACGTTCCGAGCACGGTTTCATCGTTGGCAGGGAATAATTAAGAAATTGATGTACGCTGGCAATAATGAAGATATTTTCTATGAATTGACACTCCGAAACGAACCTCGTAAAAATATTAATAAGTTGGCAATTTTGAATTGAAATACTAACTCAAACATGATTTGGTAGTCATTTTTTGACACCAAACGGGAGTTATTTAGTTATTGAGATCTCTATTCATATTTCAACCATTTTCTCATTTCGTATCTAGAGACCGAACGGAATAAATTGCTTGTTTCTTAGATGTACTATTTTAGTATATGGATCGCATGTGCGACTTCTTTCAATTCTAAGAGCATCGTTAGTTGAACTCCGTTCATTAATAAGCTAGTAATTTTGCATAACGAACATCATTTCAGACAGTTCGCAATCGCAAATATTGAAACCGGATAATAACTACAAGAATATTCATAACAAAGTGAGTGTTTAATAATACCATGTTTTGAAGTTACTTGACTTGCTGTAACTGTTTTAATAAAACATTAACCTTGATAAATGCATTCTGCATAATGTGTTGCTGTTGTCCTTGCGACCATATTTGATTATTAAGCAAAGTGACCAGAGTTGTTTCAATTTCAATAAACTGGGCAAAACACAGTGTAATGAAAAGCGACAAATGACTTCTTCTGTAGTGTGGTGGGCGAGTGGTTTACTTCTTCAGTGGGAGGTGGAAGACCTCAAGTTACATTGAAAATCTGTATTGTTTAACATGCTTATCTCGAGTGTTCATCGCGGTTATCCCTACTACAAGCGAAAGTGACATCATCGAACGAGTGCTATTCAGTTACGAGATGTGCCTACCATCATTGTTCGAGTCGGTCCGATAAAAATAATGGGTTGATTTGAATTAAGTAACCGTACGAGAAGTTACGTTTTTTTCGTCTTTTATTAGGTAGTAGGTATTTCTTACAAAGTATTCTATACGAACAGTATATTTGTGCAATATACAATTTAGTACAATATATATTATTTCCCAATGTAAGCTGGTTCTTGCGCTCACAAATGGAGTGCTCGTCAATAATACTTATAGATGTTAAATATTGAAAAAAAAAAACATTTAAAAAAAGAGAATAGAAAATGCTTTAACAAAGGAAAGGTAAGTGTTCAGAAACATGAAGGTATAATGATTCGTGTTTTTTTTTAAGATATGCAAAAGGTGGTAAAAGAAATCTAATGAGCATAGTTATATACACATATGTCGTCGGTATATGAGTTTCACATTAGTTCTTAATTGTCCAAACGACCATTAGAAAATTTTACAGGAGGAGAAGGTTTTTTTAAATTATTTCAATGAAACATTATGGTAGGTGTTTAAGATAAAGCTATTTCCGTAAAGGTAAAGGTCTCATTAGTTTAAATAATTCTTAGTCAAGTGATTCATTATCATTTTTTAAATTATATTTTTAATTTTAAAGTGGAGATTAAACAAAAACTAAAATGGTCGTTTGGACAATTAAGAACTAAGGCGACGAGTTATAGTCTATTATATTTTATAACTTATATGGACTAGACAAAAGTAGTATATTTTTTTTAATACTTCAACATATTTGCATTGAAAAGTTTGATTGTATGAAAATATGAAATAAAATTTGCTAATTAATCATCGACCAAGGCACATGTGTATTGTGCAATCGACTAAGTGTTTTTAAAATATTTTATGTCTTTTCTAAAATATTTCGTAATTTATCTCTGTTATTATGTCCTTAATACACTGTTCTTTTTATACCTCTGTTCTTGTGATTGTTATGGAAGTACGAAAATACAAACTCCGGCACATTCTATCAGAAGGCAGAAAATGCCTTGCAATAAAATCCAAATAAAGGGAATATTTCTGGATGTATCCGGATACGAAAAACGGTTATTTTTTTGTTAAAACGGTGATGAAATACGCTTTCAAATGTTATTATTTATAAATAAACATAAAAAATTTTAAATATTAAAATTTTGGATGCAAACAAAAAAAGTTTTAAAAATGGCACACCTTACGTTTTTTCTAACTAAAATAGTAACGAAAGAAAAGAAAAACAAACACATATTTTATTAGACAAATATATCATAAACGTTATCGTCACCTCACTTTTTGGTCGTTTCATGTAAAAATAATTAATTCCAAGTTTCATAATTTTTTTTTCAAATTGGGGTCGGAAACTTTTGGTTTTATCGTTTGGTGGTTAACTTTTAAATTTCAATATAAAGCGTGGTGTTTACCCGTTCTAACACATTTTAGGTCATATTTATCACCATTACAAATAAACTAAAAATGTTTGGTATCTGAACGCAAGTTGCCATTTAAATAAGTGGAAATCCAGTTGTACAAGCGAGAGCAAAATCTTTTTATTCAGTTTGAGCTGAACAAATACCATAAAAGATGTTTGCGGTGCACTACTATCTGTGCCTGATTCTGAAAGCAATTAATTAGCGTGGTGCTGTGTGCTGTTTGCTGTGTGCTGTGTACTGAGAACTGGGTACTCACTGCTTACAATATAGTGCGTAATGCGTACTGTGTACTGTGCAGTGCGCATGCGTAAGTCGCAATTATAACCTGATTAAGGGGAAGGGACTTCGGAAATGAAAAAAAAAACTGCAGCGCCTCTTAGATAGTCACTACTGCAGTCAAGAGGTTTAGCGACTCAACAACCTCTTTGATTCAATAATTGAACAGAAGCTACTTAAGGAAAGCAATATTGTCTTTTGCGGACAATAACGACTTGAAAAAGTTGTAAGAATTACATAGTCTAAATTAAATCTTACAAAAATCTTATTAGAGTTTGATTCCACTTGTTCTATTATTAAGCATGTTAAGATTATTTTTCAAAGAATAAATATTATTTGAGTTATCCACTTAACCCTTCAAAAGAGTCATTCTCTATCTTTTGTGGGATTTGTGTGATTTGCTTTTTCTATGTACATTAAATGAATAAGTAATCGTGCATACCTGCAGGATTCGTGTTTAAAATGATCTAAACTAAAATATGTAAAAATGAAAATATGTAAATATGTAAAAATCACATAAATCTGACAGGAGATCACGTCCTTTATCTCTTTAACGATTCCACACAAGATAGAGAATAACTCTTCAGGTCTTGTGCATATTTTGTTAGAAGTTCAAAATTTTTCAGCTTTTCAATAAAATCCAAATAAATGGAAGATTTATGAACTTATCCGAAAACTAAAAACTGTTTTTGAAAGATAATGAAATACACCTAAAAATTTTATAATTTTAAATAAACACATTTGAAATATAAGATTTTTTAATGAAAACATAATATAATTATATTAGACAAATGTATTATAAACGTTATTGTCATGAAAAAATAATTAAATAAAAAAGTTCGGAAATTTTGATTTCATAAAGGTTAACATTTTAATTTTTTGATGACTAACTTTTAGTTTTGAACTTAAAGCGTGGTGTTTTCTCTTTGTCACACCGTTTAGATCGTATTTCTCACTATACTAGTGAGGGAGACACGACGATTTTTATTAGAACTACAACTGGTTCCCGGCATGCGTTGTAATGCCATATTCAAAGAAATAAATTGTTTCTCCCTGCATGTCCTTTCCCGTGCGTCCCCATTCCCCTACCGCATTCCCTATCCACCCGCGTTCCCCTTCCACCTTCCCCGCCCACCCTCTCCCCTCTCCCGCTCCCCCGTCCCGCAAACTCCACTCCCGCGTTCTATATATTCAGTCCCAGTACATTCAGATTTTCAAATAGCTCGCGTGCCACGAATTACAATTTTTCATTCAATTTTTCATTTTTCGATTATTACAAATACTCATTTTTGTATATTATAAGAACAATCAATCAAATTTGGTACCTGACGTAGGTACCTATTTAAAATAGCTATAATTTGAATAATCCGTAGACAATTCTTTTAAAAAATAAAATTAACTGCCTGCTAAATCCAGTTTCATCAAACGCGCGAACTGTCAAACGTGCGAAGTTAAAATAGTCGTTAGGTTTTCTGAAATTCTTAATTTTTCTTTCCGTAAGAATTTTCTACAAAGTGTTAGAAAAGTTGAAAAAAATTAATAAAATAGGTAAAGTCGTTCTGAAGTTACGGCGTGACCAAGGGAAATAGTGATTCATTTTATATATATATATATATATAGGTATGAGTTGTTTCAAAAGCGAACAAATTTTAAAAAACATCCAAGATCGAGAGATGTACTTAGAACTCCATTGTTGCTGATTAGTTCATCGGTTGGAGTCAAGTGTCACATAAAACAATTTTGCAGGATTTCCTGGATGTGAATGTTAAATAGGCAATTTAAAATAATTATTTACCATTGACTCAATGGTTTCAGCCATGCAGAGGTCTTTATAACTGTACAACGGAAGAAAAATAGTTAAATATCTGATATACGCAAGCGTATTACCAAGAAATCCATTAGATCTGCAAGTAAATGGTTTAGAGAGGTAAATCGTCGCGACAGAAAGAATGCAGAGGATGTGAGACTGTGAGGGAGATAAACGAGCAGCAGGATGCAGAAGGCTGGGCACTGGGCAGTAGGTAGTGGAATCTGCAGCCAGGGGACAGTGGGACCGCTGGACCGCTAAGGAGATACTTGTTTTTAGCAGGTGACGGCTGATTGGGAAGGCACAAGGCATTCTGGGCAGTGGCACCAGGATCAGAGATGCTCTGCACTGGTCAAGGCAAAGGTCCTTGGAATAAATAAATTTATTTTAATAAAAAGGCAAATAACGTTGTTTACATCACTTTTATTTATATACAATCAACATGTTTCATGAACGATGTTCACATCATCAGGATCTAATGTATAGAGGAAAGGGTAGAAGGAAGGGGAAGGTGTAAGAGTGGGGAAAGTTTATTAAAATTAGGTATTTCAAAGGGAGGCGTCCACTAATATCTACAGGAATTCCAAAAACTGAAAAAATCGAACTAATATCTATGAGAACCAAAGTGTTGACGAATATCTACAGCTCAAACTGTTGACTAATATCTATGAGAACCAAATTGTTGACGAATATCTACAGCACTGGCAGAGGTTGGATTTGCAATTATGTATAGCATATTGGAATAACGTAATATTGCGTATGCAGTTTAAAAAACTTAATCTATGCAAGTATGTATGTGAAAATCCCTAATATCGGACTATTAGACACATTTAGCTGATTAGTCCAACCTACGCACCGTAGATATTAGTTCAACCTACGCTCTGTAGATATTAGTCAACACTGGGACCGTCATAGATATTCGTCCGACCTTAGCTCTGTAGATATTAGTCAACACTTTGAAGTTCGTAGATATTAGTTCAACATATGAGCTGTAGATATTCGTACAACATACAGGCTGTAGATATTAGTATCTGAAGTCATTTCAAAGTCATTAGCAGGGAAAGACTAAGACTAAGACTAAAAAGACTTAAGTGGGAAAAGGTTTAACAAACTTCTGCTTATTAATTATGTCTGCTTTATTATTTACATTTTTTTTAATTTCTAAAATCTCTAAATTATTTACATGTGATGCCTTATAACCCGTATGTAATAATTTAAGACCATGGTTTTATTAAGTAGTATTCAAAATTATGATCATTTTTTAATAAATGATCCGCGAACTCAGATTCGTTATAGCCATTTAATGCCCTGAAACGTTCTTTAACCCTTACTTCAAAGTTTCTATTTATTCTCATCATCATCACTATTGGCTCTACAACCCCTGGTGGGTCTTGGCCTCCTCAAGAATTTTCCTCCACTCATCTCGGTTTTGTGCCAGCTCTCTCCAGTTTAGAAGCTCCAAGATAGATATGTCTTTGAGGACGTTGTCGCTCCATCTTAGTCTATTTATTCTACCTATAAAAGCAATTACAGGATTTACAATTGAGTTAATAATGTAAACAAAGTTATTTGTCTTTTCATTAAAATAAATAATGCCATCACAAAGTGAAAACCTTCCCGAAGAAGTTTTCATTGAAAAAAAAAATTATGGAAAGTAAGAAGGATTTAATTATTTAAAAATACATATATTAAGACGATTTAAGAGCTAGGAAGCTAAACTGCTACCATGTTATCTTCATTACACAAATTATTATGAAAAAATAAGATATAAAGGATTTTTTTAAATAGAAAAAAAATCACTCATCAACACGTCTTTGACTTAGTTCATGAGTGAGACAGGGTTTTCAAATATAATTATAATGTCACCGGAATTGGTGGAGGCTAATTTCCCTTAGTCAATTTTTTTAATCAAATATTTCCCCATAATTAGAGACAAAAATTTATAGAAAACACGCATCATTACCAATTGAATTGAGTCTCCTTCCTTTATTTCCTTCAACTTATCCTTCAACTTATCAATACCAATAGATCAAATATGGCAAATATAAAAAATCGCGCAAAATCATATCTAAAATTCAAGATATGAATAAAAATTGCATACTGAAAGAAGATTTGTTTTTTTTTTTTAATGTCCCCATGTAGTTATTCCATATCTTATTAGGAATTCCGCCAATGATAGATATACCAACTATTCTGAGGGTATTTGGTGGAACATTGGTCATACAAATAACAATTTTTTTTATAAAAAACCTATTAAGGCCACTAGGCTTGGATCAAATAAGAATGTAACAAAGCGTGATGAATTTAATATATAATGTCACACAAAAAAGTATTTGCTTCCTTCGACAGAATTTATTTCATTTTTAAGGTGGTTTTGGAGGGACGTTAATTTTGAAATCCTTAATGTTGCAACATCGTCCATTCATTTTTGTGGTAAACATATTTGTGTACAGGCACTATATACGACAAATTCGGCGAATTCCTCTAAAATAAAATGAACAGAACAGGAAGCGACCGATGTCTAATGAATGGAAGAAGTGACTAACCTCCCAGCGCCAAGTTGCACTCAATTCTTAACTTAAAAGTAACGTTAAAGTTAACGAGAAAATTATGCGTCAGTAGTGTAGACAAATTAATTGTAGACATCTGGTTTAATGTGTAGCTTAGATTGGCAATTAAGCATAAAACATATACGTTACGAACTATTAAAACTTTACAGAAGGCTGGTAAGACTTTAGGCTTGTTTACGAGCAAAATATTTATTGCTTGCGATTGTCGTAAATATTTTCCCTTTTATTGAAATAAAAACTAGCATAAAAAAATTAATTTTGATTTTGTTAAATATACTTAAAATTATTGATAAACGGTTCGTTCATACGCGGCACTTAATTCAACATTTTATTTAAAAAAAACCTACCATATGCACGTTATGCACAATAAATATAACACACAGATGACAAAAAAGTTAAATCAGACCATCAAACAAGGTCGAAGACAACGACAAAACTCGAGTCAGCTTCAATTTGGGTGGCGGTTATTGGTACCGTCACCCTAGGAACCATTTATTGAATAATTCACACGAATGTCATAGGTCACCTATGGCTAAAATGTAAAAAAAACATAAAAACTAGACCAAAAAAACATTTTGTAAGAATTACATTGAATATGTAAGTTAAAATTAATAATTTGTAGAAAATAGATAAATCGTGAATTATGCCACACAATTTTTTTAATATAATTTTTTACAAATGTCGAAAAAAATTATACCTTACCGGGTTACATCCAAAAATGCTGAAAGGCGTGATGATAAAACTATTAAAATAATGTACTTTTTGTAATTATTTTTTGATTATAGGTATTAATAATTTTTCAATAATGTCTTAATTTAATAAGAATGTTAAAAAAATCTGAAATATATATATATATATATATATATATTTTTTTTTTAAGTTTCTTTATTCTTTGAATTGTTCATTACATGAATTGGGGATTTTTCGACCACCATACTAGGCACATGCCTGTGTTGTGGTGGTCGATATTAGTTTGTAAGTGCGCAATAAATACACAAATGGACCAATTTTCGTCAAGAAACGCATGTACGTACATATTTTTTAATGATTTTTTTGAAACTAAAATTAAAATTCTGAAACATGGGTTTGCTAGATAATGTATTGATTTATTACTGCATGATTATATTATTTGAAATGGGTGTGGTATAATAGAAAATCTTTTTTGAAAATTTAACAAATCTGCCAACGACCTATGGATTAACCTTATTATACTAAAAATTTAAAAAAATCTCAAAATGTATTACATGCGAATGCTAGATAAAAGAACAATCTTTCGAAATCCATTTATAATTTTTTTGTGGAAAAGAGTCAATACGTCTAAAATCTGATTTGAAAATGACATATTTCTGGTTTTCTCTGGTAATGCCCTCTTAAGGTCACACTGTACGTGGTTCTATTTTTAAATTAGGTAAGATATTATGTCGGTAGGTACTTTTGATAAATGATATGAAACAAGTTTTGTAATAACCGCTCACATATTTCTTGTAGCTGAAAAAATCTTATGTTAAAACTAAACCAAAACATTAGGAAAAAAGTTCCCACGAGAAGGTGTAAGAATAATTATATCACGCGAAACTCTCCCCTTTGTTACGCGCGGTTAGCTGCTCTTTTTGCATGCATAATTTTTATTCATGGCACAATTAAAAACCTCGTAAACATGAAATCTTGGAATGTTTGAAATCTCAGATTATAGAACCATATGGAACTAGCAGATCGATGAATGAATTAGTTTCTTTTTAATGAGTTCCTATTGAACGTAGAATGAAATTTCGAAAACGGCGCGAAAATTATATTGAAGAGTTCTGGTTAAAGATCGGTATAAAAATAAAAAAATGGTTTTTTCGCGATTGTTTTCTGCTTACCAGATAATATATATCTTTATCATTGAAGAAGAAGATAACAATAATAATCTAAACGAAAATATGAAAGAGAACAAGACACAGAAAACAGAAAAAAGATAATGGTCGCAACTGGGACTCGAACCCAGACTTCTCGTCTAACCGGGACGTGCGCGTTAACCAATTTCGCTATTGCTCCCTTCTGTCAAGCCGTCATAATAGTCAATCTCATATTTCAAATTTTAGAATTAACAATATTATCTTCAACTAATTATTTTTCCATATATGGGCAACTACCCTTTTTATTGACCCATCGACCTGAGTATTGTGTAGGAAAAACAAAATTATACTCATAGATTACCTACATTCCTGGAAAATACAATAGTAGTATTTTCAGCATCTCTTTTATCAATGTAATATAATGTAAGTTGTAGTAATTACAGGTCCCAAAATGTTTCTTGCATATTCCCCCCCCCCCCCCCCCGTTTATCCCGCTCCCTTCCACCCCCCAGGGATCGAAACCCCTCCTCTCTTAGGGCAGAATCCTCCCCATGTGAATACTATATCTACGCCATTGTCTATCTGCACTGTTGATACAAAATACGCAAATGGGGTGGCTTGGACAATTTGGACGTACACTAACGGGCGTTTTACAGAATGTGTTTTTTCTTCCAGTTTCCATAAAAAACACGTTATTATTCGATATGTCTCTTCCGTAAATATCACCTGCTCCAATTAATAATATTAAAAGGCAAGATAGAGGGTTGCCGAGGGCCTGGTAGGAGACAGACTCTGGTCTGGAGCTCCAAAATACCTGAAAAATACCCTCGACTGTGTGCAGAAACGGGCGGTCCGTTTAATAGATTCTCCCATCTTTGCAACAGACGGATTGCAATCTTCAGAGCACAGGCGTCGGGTGGGAATGCTATCCTTGTTCTACTGGTATTACAATGGAAGATGCTCCGAGGAACTAGCTTCATTGATCCCTTCGGTACCGGTGCATAGTCGGGAAACACGCCAAACGCGTGCCAAACATTCGTACACGGTTGTCATTTGTCACATGAGAACGGGTCGTTTCTTCGACTCGTTCTTGTGTTCAACAGCTCGGCTGTGGAATGATTTGCCGGCCTCTGTGTTTCCTCCTTCCTACAACATGGGTCTCTTCAAGACCAATGTTAATTCCTTCCTCTCCTCAAAAAGACCCTACACACAGCATCCCAGATGACATAGGCCCCGAGGGAAATCATTTTCCTCAGAGCCCCCTTTGTGGACTTAATGTAAAAAAAAAATATATATATATATCTTGGCTGCGAAATTTACGAGAGTAGACCGGTATCAGAAGTGTGGAGGAGCTATTCCGGGCAGCGCAAGATAGAGATACATATACCAGAGTGATCGCCAACGTCGGAGGGAAATGATGGGGCACATGTCGAAGAGAAAGTAGACAGAGAAAATATGACTTAGACACAGTATTGACATAAAATACGTTCTCATAAAGGTAATACAATATCATACAGGTTTCTTTAATCAGTTGATTGTAATGGTCCGGAAGACAGAGCCGAGTTCCTAGTCAGCTCGAAGACACGCCGTCATGGGAAGTGCTCTTCGTCTCACAATGCAATGGGAGGATCATACGAAGCAGTTCACACAGTTTACAGAAGTCAGCAGAATGGATGGGTGATAACCCACACTCCGTGACGTGAAGGTAATGAATCCAAATACATAATATTAAAGGAAATTAATTCTCAGTATTCATTATCATCGATGTCTTAAGAAAATTTAATAAGTTTTATTTCCAATAAAAACACACCTTTACAACAAAAGTATCATTTTTTGTGATTCTAGCTATAATAAAATTTCTTCATAATATTGAAATTTATCTCTCTACAGAAAAGTGTCTGTGGCGGGTGGGCCGCTTGGATTTATTTTTTATACAAAATTTTAATTTTTATTCCGGGATTGATGAAATGACCTTCCATTTGACCTTCAAAACAAAAGAAATGTCACTCTCTACACGGGATTTCGATTTACCTCCCTAACCTTTATACTTTTTGATGAAACTTTGCACACTTGATATTTAAAATAAGATTTAAAACTATTTATGCTTTACGCCGCTAACTGGTTAATACGCAATATTTCTTATGTAAACAGTTAGATTTAGCTTTATTATCACGAAAAGTGAGTATTTATATCGGGGAGACAAAAAAACATTTAAAAATATGCATTCAACATTTTAATTTTGTTTAAATTAATTCACTTACGCGGTAACGCCATTTTCATATGAATCGCTTTTATTTGACATTTCAAAGACAATCAGTCAATGTTGCTTGCTAATCATAGAAAAAATATTATTGCCATGTAAAACAAAGTGAATGCATATTGACAAGTTTATACCTACCTGTATTAATAACAGTAGAGCACGGAAAGAAATGTATTAAAATAATTACACAAACCCGCTAGACAAACCCTGCGTAGCCAAACAAACCTTCAAAATCTGGGATGTTTTTTTGAATTATGATGACATGCGAATTTATTTTAGAGAATTTATTTAATAAGATTGGTACCTACTTCCGACAAATAATGTCATATTTGATTGTCTATTATTCCGTATTATCCGTGCATGAAACTTCGACAACACGAACGTTCGTATTATCCGTGAGGTGGACTAACTGCATATTTACCAATTTCAAAAACTCTCTGTAAAGCCTGAGCAAGGCCCGGGACTTCTATTACTTCTCATAATGGTGAAGCGAAATTTCTTATAAAGAAAGCGTATTAGACTGCAAGGGGGTTAATATCCATTCTCTGGTAATTTAAAAGTCGATCTCTTTTTTTTACATTAACTCCACACAGGAGGCCCCAAAGATATTGAAATATAAGTAGATGTGGTATCTGCTAATTTTACTATGTGGGTCTGCGCTTCCGGGTGTCGCCGATATTGTTTACCAATTAACAAATAAACTAAAAGAACAAATAATTAACGAATAAACCAAACGAACATTAAACTAAATAAACGAATTCTTTCCTTATTCAAAATATATTGTTAACCAATATTAATGCACATTTTTAAAAAATCAATGAAATGAAAAAATTCATTTTGTATGAAAACTACGCTAATTAGTGTAGTCCGCATACAAAATGAGTCCGGCGACAGTTGCGTAGTCCGGCGACAGTTGCGCGGACACCGTAGCATATCTCTTCTGTATTTGAATATCTTTGGGAGGCCCTAAGGAAAATAATTTCCCTCAGGGCCTGTGTCATCTGGGATGCTGTGTGGAGGGTCATTTTGAGGAGAGGAAGGAATGAACAGTGGTCTTGAAGAGACCCATCTTGTAGGAAGGAGGAACCACAGAGGCCGGCAAATGATTCCGAGCTGTTGAACACAAGAACGAGTCGAAGAAACGACCCGTTCTCATGTGACAAATGTCAACCGTGTGTAAATGTTGGGCACGCGTTTGGCGTGTTTCCAGACTATGCACCGGTGCCGAAGGGATCAATGACGCTAGTTCCTCGGAGCATCTTCCATTGTAATACCGGTAGAACAAGGATAGCATTCCCACCCGACGCCTGTGCTCTAAAGATTGCAATCCGTATGTTAAAATTGGGAGAATCTATCAAACGGACGGAGTCGAGGGTATTTTTCAGGTATTTTGGAGCTCCAGACCAGAGGTGGCTGCCAAATTCAACCGTGGGGCGCACTTGTGATTTGTACAGGGATAGCAGTTGTGTACTATTAAAGTATCTGCAAGCCCTGTACGGTACGCCCAGTTTTTGGGAGGCTAACTTAACTCTGGCTTCGATGGAGCCCCCATACCTGAGCTGGTCACTTAAGGTTACACCAAGCATACAAATCTAACCTTGAGAAAGGCACGTTTGCCTATTTCAACGGAAGAATTAGCGATCAGTTTCTTACTCTGTTCTGAGATATGAGGTGTCAAAGTTTGCAAAGACGATTTCTCATTAACTATTTATCAATTTCTGATTTTGAGGTTGAATATTTTGTAATGTATTTTAATTAAACATGTTTTTAAAAAAAAAAAAATTAATACTTTTGAATGTAGCTATAACTTTATGGTTATCCATTATAAATAAATGAAACAATGTCACTTTGTTTGAACCACTTATATATTTGAGTAAAGCCGACCGGTTTCGGGACGACCGTTCCTTCTTCAGGGCAAACGTATACTGATTTAACAGTTACAAAATAGGGGTAGAGCCGTTGCTAGGTATTAATGAAGAGGGGGTGGGTAGGGGAACATATCCATGATTGGGCTTATAAAAAGGTTATACCATAAGTCGTTGGCAGATTTGTTAAATTTTCAAAAAAGATTTTGTATTATACCACACCCATTTCAAATAATATAACTATGCAGTAAAATAACTCAATACATTATCTGGGTATCGCATGTTTTAGAATTTTAATTTTAGTTTTAATAAAATCATTAAAAAATATATACGTACACGTGTTTCTTGACGAAAATTGGTCCGTTTGTGTATTTATTTGCGCACTTACAAACATATTTCAGATTTTTTTAACATTCTTATTTAACTTAGACATTATTGAAAAATGATAAAATACTTATAATCAAAAAATTGTTACAAAAAGTACATTATTATATTAGTTTTATCATCACGCCTTTCAGCATTTTTGGATGAAGGTATAAATTAAAGCAAATTTGGAATGAAATAAAATCTATATTGAGTTATAATTTTAAAAATCTGGTACGGAGAATAATTAATCTTTCTCATTGTAACCGCCCTGCACGATCGTAAGAACAACTTTCGACGAAATGTGGATTTTCTTCCGCTGGCTGGTTAAACGCTCTTAATGAGATTAAATTCTCGCATAATAAACACAGTTAACACATAAATACTATCTACTAAGTGGCCACCCGTGAAGCGTAACATTTATTATTCTAATTTTGGTCAAAATACGATACATTTTAGTGATTTTCCATATTAAATATTCACAATATTAGCATTTTTTTGTATTTTGGTAAAGCGTGGGAAGCGAAATTGATACAGTTAGACAAGTAAAACATAGCGGGGACATTCCAAAACTGGTTACGATGGTAATTTTGTTAATTGTTATTATTTTTATCGATTATCAAATCAATAACACTGTTTAATGTTGAACATGGTGTTTTTGTAATTTAGAATATACTTATGGATTTCGGTTAACAGATAGATGACCAAGTGATACCATAATAAAACATTATTATAATCTGCAATAATATATAAGATATCAATAAATAATTATTATAGGGACATCAGAGTCTTTAAACTTTAAACCACACACCATTTAGAAGATACTTATGGGATTTTGGATAATAGATAGATGAACAAGCGATACCATAATTAAACATGATTATAATCAGTAATAATATATATAGTATCAATAAATAATTGTTATAGAGACATCAGAGTTTTTAAACTTTAAACCACAGACCATTTACGTAGCAATTGATTACATAAATTTTTTTTTGTGTAATTTGAAGAACTTGAAGTGTTTCTTATTACATGAACATAAAGTTGTTTTATTGGAGATAAATTATGATGTTACCTGATGCCACATTCATGAACGAACTAAATTATCAATGATTTAGTTATTTTACGGGTCACCTTATCATTTATCCATCAATCAATGATATAATTAAAACCACTTTGTTTTTACCACAATAAAATGGTGCCACAGATTGAATTTGCAAAATTTGAAGACGAAATTTATCCATCAAATTGTAATATTTAAATGTCGTTTTATTTATTTTTGTTGTTATCAGCACAACTTCATATGTCTTTCTGAAGTATTTCTTGCAGTTCTACAAGCTCACTAGAGCTGTATTTTTCATGCTGTTGCTGTACCTCACATTATGTTACATTATGTAAAAGCTGAAAGGCGTGAATATTATAAATAAATAAATTGTTGTTTCAAATCGACTAAAATATTTTAAATAAAATGTCAATGGGGTTTATTGTAGATAAGGGATTTTATTATAGATTGGTGTCTGTTTGACGCGTATATATCGGTAACATTTGTCATCGTCATAAACCGAAACTAGCAAACATTTTGTGCTTCTCATATGTAAAAACAACTTTTCAGTAAAATAAACAAAAGCTGTCATAAAATTAAAGTATATAAAGCGTATATTAGGTAGGTACTCACCCCTTCCATACCCCTGTGTGTGTTTGGCGAAGCTGTTAACGACGGCGTCCACCGCCTCCTTGAGCACCTGCTTGGCGCGCGCGTCGGGGGCCGCCGCGGCGCTGGGATTGCCCGCCACCGCCGTCGCGACGCCCGCGCTCCCCGCGCTGCCTCCGAGCGCCGCTGCCTTGGGTTTGTTCATCACTATACCTTGCATCCTTTCTCCTATGGCAGGTGCTATCTCCCTACCGCACTACACACTCACTACCTGAACCGACTCATGTCCCGACTGCCATTGTGATACTTCACCATGAAGGTAGATTTTCGCGAGTTTTTTATAATAAATAATAAATACCGAAATTTTAAAGTCTGAAAGTCGTTTTTAACAATTGTATATTTTAAGTTAACAACTCAACTTGATATATTATCCTGTTCTCAAAAGCCTTTTTTGGTATATATAATTGATTCAGTCTTTTATCTTTTTATTTGAACTATTTCTCTGTTAACAAACATGTTAAAGTTCCACTGATAAAATGTTTCTATGGATGAATGTATTGTTAATATGATAAATTAATTATTATTCACTAGTGACTTTCAAATTATTGAATGAAAAGTGTTGTATGAAACTTTGTGAAGGTCGAAATCTTTGGTAAATTATCCACGAATCTGAAAACAAAAAAAAAGTGTTTTTAAAAATCAATCATAATCAAATTCAAATAACAAACTTTAACAGCTGATTGAGATATGAACTTCATAATTGTAAAGTATCATAATAGTCTATGATCTAATAGGTACATACTTTACCATTATAGCCCATGGCCTCTTCGAGTCACATGGTCTCGATGCCGAGTTGTACCGAAGGTAGTTTTACGAAGTCTTTAGGTTTTCAGGAGCTCCTCAGATCAAAACTAGCCTTTAGCCTGGAAGGGCTTTTGTTCGCAGAAGTTTTATTATAATTAGATACAATACGACAATAAACGGCCACTGTTTTATTTAAGAACATAAGTCTTTAAGTCTTTTCTTTAAGCCTTTCAATCAGGCATCCTGAAGTTTCTATGGATAATAAGTACAAAATGATTCAAGTTCCAGCACTCACCATATGAAGATATTCTCTGGAGAGAATATAAAGATCATAACAATAATCATATACACACATTACTAAGCTTAACCATAAAAAACTGATAAGTTGTTTACATAGAAAGAGAAAATTGAACGTGTGATCTACCACGCATAAACCATAATCGTGTAAAAACATTAATTATTCGTGGTTGAATAACTTTGCTCATCGTTGTAAACGAATTGACATTGTAATTATTTCAGATTTATAATTTTCCCTTGCGTGTCTGTGAACTGACTTTCTTTTTGATATCAGAATGGATAGTAAAATAAAAAATATTGACACAAAAGTAAATTGTATATTGTTTTTTTAGACGGCTAGAATACCGTCCATTCTGATACCAAAAAGAAAGTCAGTTCACAGACACGCAAGGGAAAATTATAAATCTAGGTCCTTACATACAAAATTGGCATTTTGCCGTACTGGCAACTTTGATCTCAAATATCTTCTCTTTGGTTAGGAATTCCAAACTCAAATTTATACAGCTGTTTACTCATGTATTTGTGTTTTGAAAATAATAATTATTTTGTTTTTTCCTTAATTGTTTTTTTTTTTCTTTGCGTCACTTAGTTCACAAAATGGAAAACTTGAAATATCGCGTTATTTACGAGTACGAGTTCCACCGTGGCACCAGTGCTGCAGAAACGGCTCGAAGGATTAATGATGTGTATGGCGACGGTGCCGCAAAAGAAAATACAGTTGTGTTTTTTTTGTGTCGTTCACTACAGCTTTCTTAAATCTGGCCAGACGATTACGGCAGATGTCTATTGTCAGCAACTGCAAACCATGATGGAAAAGCTAGCTGCTAAACAACCGAGGCTGGTTAATCGCTCTAGGCCACTGCTGCTTCACGACAACGCTAGACCACACACTGCACAACAGACGGCGACCAAATTAGAGGAGCTTCAATTGGACATCCACCGTACTCTCCGGACCTTGCCCCAGCAGATTACCATTTTTTTCGAAATTTGGATAACTTCTTGCAAGGGAAAAAATTCAACTCCGATGGGTCCAAACCGCCTTCAAATATTTTATTGATTCCCGTCCGAATGGTTTTTTTAGTAAAGGGATCGATGAACTACCTATGAGATGGCAATAGATAGCAATAATACATACTTTGATTAAATAAATATATTATATTTTTAAAAAATCGACTTTATGTTCCTCCCATACAAAACGCCAATTTCATATGTAAGGACCTAGTATTATTTTTATTTGAATTTTTTACCTCACCAGGACAAGCCTGTGTTGATGTTAATAATTTTATAACAAAATAAAAACACAAAATAAAAAATTAAGAGAACAATATTGTTAACTTACCAATCAAATAATGGGTAATAGTAATAATCTACTAAACTGAAGGAAATTAATACATTATATTGGAGTAACCAATGTAACCATGTGCTGATAATTGATTTAAAATAATATGTTATGCTACAAAGACATATCTATCTTGGAGCTTCAAAACTGGAGAGAGCTGACACAAAACCGAGATGAGTGGAGGAAGACTCTTGAGGAGGCCAAGACCCACCAGGGGTTGTAAAGCCAATAATGATGAGTGATGATGATGATGATGTTATACTACTAAATTAAAAATGACAGAGATACAAAAGATAGAAAAAATGAAAATATGTAATATTTATGTGTAATTCACTCGCGGTAGAAGTGAAACCTTCAGAAAACTGAAGTAGACAGGAGTGGGAAGTCTACGAAGCACCGCACAAAAAGGAAACCGATAGGCCATGAAGAACCACACAAAGCGGAGAACGATTATACTATCTCATTCTCTCGCAGACTAAATCTTATGGATTTGTTTGTCCACTTTTAGTGTCCTCTCATCGAGTTTCTAATTACAACAAAAATTTCAATTCACTTTCACTTCTTTTTTCACTTCAAAAATTATATTATGTTTTCATGTAACTTTTCAAGTTCTTTTTAAGGTTTAAAATATTAGAAGCTTGACAAAATTGCAAGATTTATAAACTGCCGAAAAAATAAAATAATTATCACATTACATAATGAATAGCAGATCACTTTGTATAAACCACTATATTATAAACAATATCTACATGTTTCGATAGCAATGTTATCTTCATCAGGATATGTTAATATAAAGAAAAATAAATGACAAACAAGTATAGACAAATTAGAATAAACTATAACATAGACAAAATATTAAAAAGTAGAGGCGATTAATTACTTACAAATCATAAAAATAGTTATACAAAATTAATATTAAATTAGAAAAAGCATTAATAGTAAATTAAATATTATAAATAACCAAACATTTTTTAAAAATAGCCATCTTTTAAATTTATTTTCTTATTAATACTTACAATTAATTATAATTATTGATTTTTTGATTTAGACTAATTAATTTAATTATTTGTTCTTAAAAGTTTTTTATTATCTAAATGCAATTTTATTTTTCCTTAAATAATCTTTATATTTAATTTTGTATAACTCTTTTTATGATTTGTAAGTAACTAATCACCTCTACTTTTTAATATTTTGTCTATGTTATAGTTTATTCTAATTTGTCTATACTTTTTTGTCATTTATTTTTCTTTATATTAACATATCCTGATGAAGATAACATTGTTGTCGAAACATGTAGATATTGTTTATAATATAGTGGTTTATACAAAGTGATCTGTTATTCATTATATAATTAATGATGCCACAAAGTAATTTTGCGAAGTTTGAAGAAGTAATTATCACATTGTTTATAAATTACATTGATAAAATTAAAATGATTATGAACAGCACCCTGTGCCTATATATGTCTTAAGATTGCACGTCAGTTTCCTGCTATAGCGTTCAGAACGATTTCTTTCGGATCAAAATCTTCTCCCCGTAATTTTAAGACTCCCGATAAAATACTCGTTACAAAAATCCAACTGCGCCGACATGCGTTTCACAACGGGCCTAGCCATTCCCCCGAGATCGCATTATGTATATTTTATCATCGCGTGCACCGCCATCACCAGCCCAGCACTAAGCACATGGATAAATAATTAAATTAAATTAATTTTTATTTTTAACCCTCGGAAGATAATCTTATTTTTACCTACCTTAAAGATAATCATACGTCTTAGAGACGTAATGAATTTTAAAAGTGAATATTTGACATATTATCATACTTACACAGTTTAAAGGTAGTTAAATAATTAGTTTAGGGTCTGATACTTTAAATAAAATCAAAATAATTATAAAAAATATATTGTAATTAAAAAAATAACAAAATTCTCTAAAACTCTTACCAATCAACTACAAAATATTAAGTCTTTTTTTAAATGAAAAATAATTTATCTTTTTATGTCTAAATGGTATTTTTTCATATGCTATGAAAGTTTAAATGTTAATCAGTCGTCATAGTATTTTATTATTAAAATAATATTTTTTATTTTGCTATTTGACATTTATACGAACAAGTCTGAAAGTTACACAAAAAATCCTAGAGACGTACTGAAGTTTAAAAGTGTATATTTGACATGTTATCATACTTACACAGTTTAAATGTAATTGAATAATTATTTTAGGGTTTTGTACTTTAAATAAAACCAAAAAAATATATAAAAAATACATCGTAATTAAAAAAAAAAAATCTGAAAATCTTTTATAAATCAACTACAAAATATTAAGTCTTTTTTTAAATGAAAAAAATAATACGATTTGTACATAAAATGCAATTTTATGTGTAAATCGTATTATTTTTGTATGTTATGAACGTTTAAATGTTAACCAGTCTTTAAATTTAATTTAATTTTTACTTTTTTTTATTATTATTTCGCTAAATCACATTTATACGAACAAGTCTGAAAGTTAAAGAAAATGTAATATACGTCTTTCGGACCTAAGGTGTATGTATTTCTCCTTAAATATTGTACTTACCGTGGTGACAGAGTCGCCCCGCCTAAGTTCTGCTCGGCAACTGAGCTAACTGAGATAGACAGCTATATTCACGCTACGTTGCGAAATTTAAAAAAAATACAGCAATTTTTCTGTATCGCTTACGTCTCTCAGACGTAGATTATCTTTCTAAGGTTAAGTTAATGTATAAAACCTCAAAGTGTAAAATTTTGTTAATGGAAATAATATTAGCGATACTCCAGGAATCGAACTCAGGACCTTAAACGTGCTGGGACGGTGCTCTACCCTTTTTAGCTTCTACTAAGAACTTAACCTCCATTTCCTATTTCATATTTTTATTGGCTGCTGTATTTATGTATGATTGCAAGATTCATCTCGAACTAAATGCAACCCTTGTAGTGTCTTGGATAAATTTATCCATTTTTATTTTTATTCGCGATATCTAGGTATATTGACTTTCTGCAAGTCTAGGATGAATATTTATTTTTACTTAGTTCGAGATGAATGATGCAATCGTACGTAAATATAGCAGCCAATAAACATGTGCGTTAAGAAAATGAAGAAAATGTTGGTAGTTCTTAGTCGAAGTCGAAGATACAGTGAAATTGTGACCGGACAACTCAGAATCAACTCAACACCTCATTTGAAAAGCCATTAAAAGTGATAAAAAAATATGAAAAATTAGTTACGGTTAGGTTAGGTTATGGGCTATTTTTCATTTTCTTTTGTTTATAGTTTTTAACGACTTTTGAAAGAGGTGTTGATTTTAGTTGGTTCCGAGTTGTTATGGAACAAGTTAAATATGATCGAATCGGGTAGGGTCCCATTAGCTCAGTGGTAGATCACCGTTTCGATTCTTAGATGAGACCGTATTTTTTCTGATTTTTCTGTTTCTTATCTTAGGTAATATTGTCTTAATTAATTAAATATTCCAATTAATTAACTGCTTTTTTTGCACATTGTCTTTGAAAATCGAGGCATATTAAAAGGAAATGCTGTCCGGCATATGGAAATTTAGATCGCAACTAAGTTATAGGTCTGTGGGGCTTTGCGCGGATCCAATGCGCGGTACTTTATAAAAAGCAGCCAGTTTCTAGGTCCATGAGAAGATTGTTCGCATTCGAAAGTAGACTAACGAGTAACGAATGCACCGGATTCTAACAAGAAAGCATGATACAGATATATATATTAGTTATCGTATAATAAACACCACTCTAGTAAAGTCCCGGGAAGTTTATTAACTGGTTAAGTTGTAAAATACTCGTTACTAGCAATACGATTTAGAGCCTAGATTCAAACGTTAGTTACCTACTCACTTGGGAAAATGTTTGTTTTTACATTTTCTTTATTTATTTTCTTTCTTTCTTTTCTTCCTTTTCTTTCTTTTCTTTCTTTTCTTTTTTTTCTCTTCTTTCTTTTCTTTCTTTTCTTTCTTTTCTTTCTTTTCTTCCTTATCTTTATTTTTTTTCTTTTCTTTCTTTTCTGTGGATTAGTTTTTGAATTAAGTGTCATAAGTAGGTAACTACCTATAGTATAACTGCCCTATAGTATAACATTTTAACAGTATTTATTGTTGTTATTTTTTAAAATTGGATTTGATATGTCAAAAATTCAGACAAGCGATAAAGTACCTACCTATATATATAATTTATAATTTATTTTTCCAGAGATTTATTTCAAATCCATATTTTTCTTTTCTTTAAATTTGTTTCGGAATCTTGAAGACAAAAGTCAGACTTCATGTGTTTTTAAGTTCAATTTATTATCGATCCTACAATTATTATATCCCATTATTTTCCATGGGTGTGCACTAGTTAATAATAAAACCACAACAAGGAGGGTTAAAATGTCAAAAAAAAAACTAAACTCAAAATTATTCGGTCTGTCCGACATCATACAAGTCATCGCTTATATGTAGCATGGGTAACTATTTAATATCTAGATTGTTAAGAGGGTATTACCAGAGAAAACCAGAAATATGTCATTTTTAAATCAGATTTTAGACGTATTGACTCTTCCACAAAAAAACTATAAATGGCTTTCGAAAGATTGTTCTTTTATCTAGCATTCGCATGTTTAGAAATTTTGAGAAAAAGGTTATTTTTATCTTTGATTTTTTTAGTATAATAAGATCATATATACCATAGGTCGTTGATAGATTTGTTAAATTTTCAAAAAAGATTTTGTATTATACCACACTCATTTCAAATTATATAAATATGCAGTAAAATAAATGAATACATTATCTGGGTATCGCATGTTTTAGAATTTTAATTTTAGTTTAAATAAAATCATTAAAAATATATACGTACATGTGTTTCTTGCCGAAAATTGGTCCGTTTGTGTATTTATGTACGCACTTACAAACTAATGTATTTCAGATTTTTTTAACATTCTTATTTAACTTAGACATTTTGTAAAATGATAAATACTTATGATCAAAAAAATTATTACAAAAAGTATATTTATTATCACGCCTTTCAGCATTTTTGGATGTAGGTATAAATTGAAGCAAATTTGGAATGAAATAAAATCAATATTGAGTTATAATTTTAAAAAGCTGGAACGGAGAATAATTAATCTTTCTCATTGTAACCGCTCTGTACGATCGTAAGGACAACTTTCGACGAAATGTAGATTTTCAGCCGCTGGCTGGTTAAACGCTCTTAAGTACATTACTGATAACCCCCACTTTAGCGCGTTTTAAAATAGTTAGGTGGGTCGCTAAGTTTTAGGTTTTGTTCTTCAAAGTAGGTCGTTCGATTACAAAGTTTGTGGAGTCCATGTTTAGAGAGATTGGTGCAGTGTTCGATTTATCGTGAAGCTATCTATTCCTGCAAGTCGTGATATTGCAGATGGTAATGTATGTCACAGCAGAATTACTGGTGTCTAGATCCGTCTGCAAATCTAAAAACGACAATAATCATGACCGTAAGCTTAAAAATAAGCATTTTGTAATTGACAAGAAAAGAAAAAAACACGAAAAGATTACATATTTCATAATGGGTAACATTATTATTATTAAAACTACGATGAATATTTCCCACGGTTATTTATATAAATATCGTGCGTCAATAGTAATTCATAATTATTTATTTAATCATTGAAGAGAAACGAGTTTTTTAACATTAGCTCCACACAAGAGGCCCCGAGGAAAATAATTCCCCTCAGGGCCTATGTCATCTTTGGGGATGCTGTGTGGAGGGTCTTTTTAGGAAAGGAAGGATATAAAGTTCAGGGAAGGAAAATGGTATAAGGGGTGGGTAGGAATCTGTGGTCAATGTCTCCAGGAGCGGCGGACGTATGAATCCTTCCCATCCACTGCAGTTCAAGGCGATATTTCAAGTAAGTACGACTGGAAAAGTTAACGGGACTCCCTCAACCATTCTCTCTCGATCCGGCTTGCTATGCAACTGGTGGGCAGACGCATCTGACGCCAAGACCCGGACAAACGTCACTCCATGAACCCGGGCGTTCCCTGCTAAGTCACCAAACGTAGCGAACCAGCTATGGCAGAGGTGATGGTTTTCCAAAAAATGTTTCCCGGGGCGGGGATACTAATAAATCTAAATGAAACTTGAAACAGAATAAGCTAGAGAAAATAAAAAAAGGTAACCGTCGCAATTGGGAATCGAACTAACGATCTTTGTCTTACCGGGACAACGCCTTTAACCACGTGGCCATTAAGACCTGAATATTTTACGTCATTTTTGTCGATCTCACACTTCGATCTTTGCGGAGTGATTATTATAGGCCTTATCCCGGGAAGACAGATCCTGGGTTCGATTCCCAGTTGCGGCAGTTACTTTTTTTTTTTTTCTGTGTCTTGTTCTATTCCGTCAGGGTCGCCACCACGACTTGCTTTGTATCCCACATGGCAGAACAGACGTTCTGGCCCAGAACAGCATGACAGGAGGTATGGTGCTGCTAAATGATTTGTCTAGGTCCCTTGACATTTTCAACATTATTCTTGAAGGTTTCAAGAGTAATTTTGGGCAAGAACTCTAAAATATGTATGATTGTAATTTTATTTTTCTTTCTCGTTTAAAGTTGTGTATATCTTTTGAGTATTGTAATAGGATTATATTAATCTGTAATGCACAAAAAAATTAAACATTATTTATCATTGAATAAGATAATACTAATATATCTAAACGAAACATTTTTTTTATTTTTTTATTTTTTTATTTTTTATTGTACGACAGACAGGTGAGTCCAATTACGGTACAATTTTAATTTTCTTATAACTAACAATACATGTATATAGTTTTTTTAAAACATGGTACGGTGATATCAAACACATCCACTGGTAGGGCATTAAGCAATGCCATACCTCTTGTCATGCTGTGTTGAGCCATGACATCTGTCCGACCCTGCGGTATGTAGAATAGGGCGTGGCTACGAGTTCGACAGTATTTGCATTAACATGAAACAGAATAAGATACGGAAAAATAGAAAAAGCAACTGCCACAACTGGGACTCAAAAATCAAACCAGAATCTGTTGTCTTACCGGGACAGCGCCTTAACCAAATCAGCCACTTGGACCCATTTATTCTACGTCATTTTTGTCGATTTCATATTTCAAAATTGGAAATAACAATATTACGTTCAACCATTTTTTTCCATATTTTTGGCTGCTGTCTTATTAAATAATTACAAAGTTACAACTTATTTACTTTTGCAATCTACATAGTGTCTGGGATAAAGATTTCCGATTTTATTTACGTGGGACAATTATTAACTTTTTCTAAAAGTCTAAATGAATGTTCATTTTACTTGGAATATACTTGTAGTAATTATAATAATACTAGCTGACCCGACAAACGTTGTTCTGCCATATAAATTATTTCTAGTGAATATTTTGGTTATTAAAAAAAAACAACGAATTTATTGTAAGTGTGTGGGGATGGGATCTATGACAGAAAGAGGAATGGAGCGCTGTAGACGATGACCGCCGATAAAAACATTAAAAAAAACACCAATGAAAGTAGGAAAATGAAATAAAGAAAATCAATATGAATTTCGATGAGCAATTGATTGTATCAATTGATCTTTAGCCAACACAAATAAGCTCGATGGTTTGCATGCGCGAATATTCGGCATCATTCGGCATCATGTTCTCGCGAAAATGACGCGACGCTTCTCGTGAATGTCTTGCGCATGTGTGGATAAAAGTGCGACGAGGCGGACGTAGCACCATCTGCCATTCAACAACATAAATACTTTCGTTCTGTTTGAAATACGAAAGACGGTTAAATTTGTTCATACAAAAATACTGAAATCGCGATTAAAAAATGGGAGGGTGGGGTAGGAGGGTTAAAATTTGGGGTTATAAGTATTTTTGGTGCAAAATAAAAAAAATACAAAAAAAAAAAATTGTCAAAAAAATTGATTTTTTTTTCTGGATACTTTAAAACCTATTCAAATACACATACCTATCCAAATATACATAAAAAATTCATAAAAGTCGGTCGAACCGTTTCGGAGGAGTGCGGCCACAAACACCGTGACACGAGATTTTTATATATGAGATATTTTTACTATTTTTCTGTTTCGTATTTTGATTAGATTTATTAGTACGATCTTCTTCTTCAATAATATATTACATTTATGGGTTTAACCTTCAAAAGTTATCAAATAAAATTAAACATTATTTATTTGTATGCAGCAATTAAGGTTATATCCACTGATTATATAATACGAGATAGATATAGAAATACCTTCCATATCGTTTTGAAAATAACCCACATTAGCCAATGCAAATTAATATTTCGCACACGGTCTATCTCTCTTACACTGCCTGATATAGTATATCATCATTCCATTCGATTGAAATGAATTTCTGCATTTGAAATTTAAGATAAGAATGGTCTGACTTTCGGATCACGAATCACCTTCTTATGCACGTGATCTTTTGAATTCAGTGGTTGCATCCTTGTCTTGCATCCATGTCTTGAATCCGTTTATAGTATGACAGAATCGCTGGCATTTGCCTATAATGTCATGCATGATAATATCTTATATCCTTCTGACTTTACCCATTGCAAATGAATATTTGTCAACAAATAGAAGTATTTGAACTAATCGAAAATCTGAAATCAAAAAATCTCCTAGATGTGTGACTGTATCTTTTTTTGATTTTTGAAGTAAAACTTCTTTACGCATGCTTGACTTGGGGAGTAAGCTGGTGAATGCGTGACGAGAGCGTTACGAAAAGTGTGATCGGGAGAGGCGAACGATCGGGACTTTACGCACGCTTGACTTTGGGAGTAAACAGGTGAATGCGTGACGAGAGCGTTATGAAAAGTGTAATCGGGCGAGGCGAACGGAAGTTGAGAGGGAGATATAAGTTAGTGAAGTTTTACTTCAGTCGTATTTTCTATTTTCAGATTTTCGATTAAGTTTCGCTAATACGGTATTGCTCGAATTGATAAGCTTCCGGATTCCACTACGTAATACTAGAAGTCACTACCATATGTATTCCTCTTTACCCAGAATACTAATGGAGGGAAACAATTATACCAAGTCAGTGGACATTTTCAATTTATCTTTAAACAAATATAAAATACTGTTACGAAGGCAGTTCTGTTATGTACAATAAATACTGTATATTTCATACTATTCATATGTAAAAGCCCCGAAAAAGGGCGTTAATAAATAAAAAAAAATAAACTTTTTTCATTTAATTAAATATTACAATTTGAGGTAAGTTAAAGATAAAAATAAAATATCCATGCTAGGCTTGCAGAAAAGTCAATAGATGTTGCGTATTAAAAATAAAAAATGGATAAAATGTATCCAAGACACTATCTAGAATCTAGATAGTTCGGGTTTGAATCTTGCCATAACACATAAATTGCAGCCAATAAAACATAGATGTGACCGTTACTTTTTCAGATTTTTCTGTTTTCAAATTTTCGATTGAGTTTCGCTAATATTATCTTCATTTAATTAAATATTACAATTTACGGTTTAACTCATTTAAGTTAAAAATAAAATAAAAATTATATAATTGATTTATTATGCTTCATTCTAGTGTCGTTTCTTTCTTTCTTCTCTCTCTCTGATTTATATTTTATGTTGTATACCGAAAGTGGGTCTAAATGTATGGAAAAGACATTCGTGATTGAAAGAAATAGCATGATACAACGTATAAAAGGGCATGTCTGCTTTATCTTTCGTCCGCCTTATCATTACCTTCCTGACAGCAACTTCTACAAAAGTGGTAATAAACACTAATAATCTTCTACCTATTCGGAATATTTTATTCTACCCCGAATTATAATTTTACTTGGTGATCCAGTTCATTTCAAACTCGACATCACTACATTTTGTTTATTATTATTATTTCTGTTATTTTACTAGGGTAGCGCATAAATCCAGAAACAACCAAACTTTGATTTGATTTGTTTGTAAACATTTTTAATATCTATGCACATCCCAATGGCAACTTCAGTCATGTATTAAACAAGAAATAAAAAAAATATACAGAATTACAGAAATCGCTGGCATTTGCCTATATCTGCAATCCTACCGACTTCTTCTTCTTCTTCTTGTGCCCTGTCCGTTCAACGGACTTTGGCTGTCATGTTGGCTATGCGGACTTTGTTTACTGCGGCCCGGAACAGCTCTATAGTAGACTAGCCAAACCACTGTCTCAGGTTTTTCAGCCATGAGGTTCTCCTTCTCCCAGGGACCCGTCTTCCGGCAATCTTTCCCTGCATTATGAGATGCAAGATCTCATACTTCTCTGGATGTCTCATCACATGTCCAAGATATTGAAGTTTTCGGATTTTTATAGTTTAAATAACTTATTTTTCTTTATTCATCCGAACCATAACATCTTCATTCGTAACCCTGTCCATCCAGCTTATTTTAAGTATTCTTCTCTAGATCCACATCTCGAATGCCTCAAGTCGCCTAATTAGTTCTTCAGTAAGCTACCGACTTCACCAATTCTAAATGAATATTCGTCTACAAATACCACTGAACACCAGGCTAATTATCATTAAAAATAATTTTAATGATCTGGTGAGTCATTACAACTGCATTTCATAGGGAATATCAAACTGGCCTGACATTAAAATACCAATATCGATGGTCTGGTGACTCATTACGACTGCATTGGGAATATCACGATTGGCCTGACATTAAAAAACGTGTATTTTGTATAAATGCGATGGGATTGAAACATTTAATATATCAACAGAAAACAATGTTCAAGTTTTATTGAAATAACTCTTGTTATAATAACTTTGCAGACTACACCCATCAATTTAATATAATATTGAAGAAGAATAATACTAACAAATCTGACCGAAATTATAAAAAGAACAAGATACATAAAATCATGTTTTAATTAATATTCATTAACATCCTTACTAAAAAAAAAACTTTTCACGGCCGAAAACCTGTGTTATTGCAATAACATAAATAAACCCCGTATACACTAAAACACGTTTTATTACCAATAACGTTTCTTACGTGGTCACGCTGTTAAAATGCATTTAAGATCTGACAACGTTGTATATGGTTTTAATTTCCTAGGAAACAATGTTGTTTTAATTCTTCCCCGGTAGGGGCATTATTGGCGCGCCTGTGCATATTGGCCCGCGATGACAAAACAGTTCGGTGTGTTAATGGCGGGATATGGAAAATTTTGTTAGTGCCTAAATGTTGTGATTTTATTAAATAATTTCTATTGTAGTGACGAATTTACTCTTCTGTTCACATAATTGATATATTTACCATATTATTTGTTTGGTTTACATCAGTTTAATCAAGTTATTGTACAAACGCCGTACTTTCAATGTTGAACTGTCAGAATATTGTTTTATAGGTTACTTAAAAGATAAAATTTACATTTTAAGATCTTTATTTTAAGAGAATTTCTTAAAAGTGATAATTTTTTATAATATTAATATCTAATACATGTGTTCGTAAACGTATCAAAGAAATTAACGTCTTTAGAGATGCAAGAAATCTGTTTTAAATGTCGGTATTTTTATAAGTTATTTTTTTGGCAATAAAAAAAACTTTGAAATTTTTTATTATTTTTTTATTGTATGCACGACGAAAAAGTGAGGTGATAGTTTCCTTCCAAATTTATTACATAAAAGGACTGTGTTTTTGAAGTTTTGATTTTTTTTTAATTTCTCTACATTTTGGTCAAAAATGTTTTGGGAGGAAATTTTTTTCCATTTTTTTCCGAGTTTGAATCTTAAAATATGGCAGTTTTGAAAACTAAAGTGTATTTCAAATACACAAATCTAAAAGGTAATTTTATCTAGTTTTCATAAAAGGTATTTGTTTTTACGACACCTTCAAAAATAAGAAATATATAGAACATTCAAAATACTTTTGAAAAATTCCAAACAACGTTCTGTCATCATTAATAAAACAGAGATAAACTACCCTCTCAGGCCGTGTAAACCAAGTATATTTTTTTCCATGAACAATTTTTGAATTAGTAATGTTGTCTCATCCGCGGCCGTTTGTCAATTGAATAAAATTTTCACTGGGTTCTTTAGTAAGGCTTTTAGTCTTTTAGAAAAAGTCAATAGATGTTCCATATAAATAAAATCGGATATTATGTTTATCCGAGACATCACTGGGTTACAAACCAATTCTTTAGATTATTACAAGCAATAATTGTCAGCCTGAAACAATCATTTACATTGAAAAATCTTCCGAGAAAAGATACTTGCCGCCAACGGGTTGCACGGTTGGCGGCAAGTATCTTTTCTCGGAAGATTTTTCAATGTAAATGATTGTTTCAGGCTGACAATTATTGCTTGTAATAATTGTTACCCTTTGTGCTATGCATAAAAATCTTGTCTAAACGTTAGTTTATAAATTAAAAAATAATAATTAATTCTTTAGATCTTTGTGATTAAAAAGGTAGGAGCCAAAAATATGGCAAAAATTAGTGGAATTTAATATTGCTAATTCCGAATTTGAAATATGAGATTGGCAAAAATGACATAAATGTAAGAGGTTAAAACGGCCGAGTTGAAGCATTTGTACCGACAAGACAAAGGACCCTGGGTTCCTGTTCGAGTTGTGACCTTTACAATTACACTTACTTTACAGCGCCCTTGAGGCGATTTATTACAAAAACGTCGCTCTAAAAATCATCCAATTATTATTATTTTTTTTTTTTTTTTTTTTTTTATTTATTAAAATACAATACAGAATATAGTATATTATATAAAGCATTGTACTCCCAAGAGTTAATAAACTCATTATTACATTAACAAAGAAGGCAAACACTTTCTGGCTTGACTTACACAAATGAAATACTTTATTTCTTTAAAACCATTTTATTTTATTTATAAACGTCGAAAACCGTTTTTATAAACATTAAAACCACTCTATTTTATTTATAGACCTTCATAAATAAAATAATACCCACCCATTCTACATTAATACCTAGCACCGGCTCCACCCCTACCATAATAATACATTGTTCCCATCCATATTTCAAAACTGTCAAATCAGTATACATTTGCTCTGAAGAAGGAACGGTCGTTCTGAAACCGGTCGGATTTACTCAAATATAAAAGTGGTTCAAACAAAGTTAAATTGTTTCATTTATCTAAAATAAAATGGTTTTAAACAAAGAAAACATTTATACGAGCATTATTATCACGTTATACACCATTTTATATTTCTGTGTCTTGTTATTTTTTATGTTTTCATTTAGATTAGTATTATATTCTGCTTCAATGATAACATTGGTAACGCGCATTTTCATCCCAACAAAATATCCTACGGACAAAACATTCCCCAACAAAATATCTATTAAAACTTTACATAACCTAACCTAACCTTACAAAAAATGGGACAAAAATAATACAGAGAACAATAATTTAACCCGTCTGCTTGCTTCAATATATTCGCACTTCACAATCCGGAAGTCTCAGTTTCGAGCGAAAAATCAGAAACCGTCACTTTGGATTGAGATTGTAAAACATCTATGCAAGATAGCTTTCATGTTTCCAAGACAATAAGAAGCATTATTTCGTTCTCTTTCTGGTTAAAAGAAAAAAATACATATGTTTGGAGGAGAGGAAGAGAGATATACAGCTTTTAAAATGTAAGGTTGCTCGGGACGTTTTTGGTCTTATGAAATTATAACGCGATTACGTGTTTTGGGATGTATTTATTCCTAAACAAGCAGACGGGATTGTCTAGGATGTTTGTAATTTTTTGTTCCATTTGTTGTTAGGTTAGGTTAGGCTAGGTTTTCATAGATATTTTGTTGAGGGAATTTTTGACGGTAGAATGTTTTGTCGGAGGATATTTTGTCAGTGATATTTTGTCGCAGGAAGAAAAGTCGTGGAACCCTATAACATGTAATAGATAGCAATAAGAATATGTACATAAAGAAACTAATATTTTAACTAAGAAGTTAAGTTTTGAGAAGAAAGATTTATAAACTTTTATACGTTTTATAAACTTTTCCTCAAATAGGAGGAGGTGACTCCATACGGTTCAAGACCCCAAAAGTAAACAAGTATTTCAGCTACCGAATTTAAAAAATATATTTATACCGATTTTTGCATTATTTGCATTCGTTATAAGATAATTAATATAGCGCCATTTGAGTAAAGTGACCCCTAGAGAGCTGAAATGCAGAATTTTAAAACTATTCGATAAAAATTAGAGGATAAATTACAATCTTGGCACCGGCAAGATTTTTAATGAACATCGTTATAGAAAATATTATTAAAACTTGTAATTTTATGTTATTACATTATCACTCTCTGGAGAAAAAACTATGCAACGGAGTTAGCCGGAAAAACGGAATCTTTGCTAATCTTTTTTTATATGTAAAAATGCATGTTTTTTGTTTGTCCCGTGTGCGTTCCCATACCATTGGTGATTTGTGATTTGTTGTGCGCACTTTCGCGAAGGTTTCTGTGTACGATAGTGATCTCTGGAATTGTGAAATAATTGCCTATATATGTATATATTCATCTGATTGCGTAGAAACTTTGGTGATTTATTGTGGGCACGCCCGCAAAGTGTCTATAATGAAATGGTGATGAAATTTGTATAAAAAAATTACAATAGAGGGGAACGAAGAAAGGAGAGGGGTTTGCGGGAGGGGACACGAGGATAGGAGAAATGCGAGTGAGGTGGAAGGAATGAAAGATGAGGGAGGGGAGGGGGTAGATGTGATGAAAGTGATTGAAAAGTTGGTGATGGATATTTTATGATTACGGTTCCATGACAGTTGATCCGCCGACCATTAACCCCCCGGTGTACGTATGTACGGCATGTACATAATTACTCAAAATCAGTCTCACAGTGACCCCGAAGGGATGTGCAGAGAGGATGTACCGCCGTATTAGAAAAGTATAACACATATTTTCATTCAAATGCATCAGCAATCTGCTTCTCATATACCGTGTGTATCATAAGTACAAAAAAATCAGCGCATAAGTATTAAGTAATAAAGTATCAGCGCATGAGTACAAAAAAATCGGTTCTGTGTATAAATCCAATTGATATCCATATATAACGTGACAAGACGTCCCGTTTTCACCGGGACAGTCCCGTTTTCAGGCAGCGTGTCAAGGTGTCCCAGAACACAAGGTGTCTTCTTACACTACTTCCTTCGTTCATTCGCTCTACATGCCCAAACCATCTGAGGGTCCCTTTCTTAATCTTACTCATTATGCTTACATCAGCCTTACATTATTTGCAGATATCCACATTTCTCACACGATCATACATTGTTTTACCACACATACGTTTCAGGGATCTCATTTCAACAGCATTCAGTTTACTTTCATCCTTCCTCTGCCAGTTCCATGCCTCACTGCCATACATCAGGGTAGGTACCAGGACTCCAAAGTTGTCCAAAGATAAGTTGTCTTATGTCTTAATGCTTGCGTTAATCATATACCAACTTTTTATTACGGGTATTTTTGAAGTCGATTTTACGTAATGAAATTGGTAAATAATGCACAAAAAATTGTAATTTCATAGTAAATATCATTTCGGGGGAGCAATTGTCGGCGGATCAACTCTCGGGTCACCAATAATTATTATCATATATGATTGAGGTATGGAACATTTATTTGGTTAGTAAAATATTGAGGAATATGAATGCCACATAAAGTGTGGTAACAATTTTCTTAGAAATATAAACAGAATTGATGTTCCATTTTGGTTTCGGCGTCTTAATAATTATTTGTAGTAGATAATATACACCTACATATCCGTCAAATTTGTAAAGTGCATTACAAGAAATATTTACGTTATTTTGCAAGTTAATTCTTGTCCAGAAATTTCTGTTATTTTGATAATAAAATACGGTGATATATTTGAAAGCTTTTGCTTCCAATTAATTTTGATGAGAGAATTTCTTAGAATCTGCAAACATTCCACTAAGAAGGTTATCGCTATGGGTATAAACTCGGTTCTAGGTTTAAGGTAGGTATTCTCTATAATGTGAAAGTACTTGCAGTAGTTTGCAATTACAGCGGGCAGTATGCACTCTGCAGGTATGCAGTCGTACTCAAAGAAGTCAAAACGAATTGTTATTAATTTAACATATGGTTATTATAATAGTTTTGTTCCAGCATAAATAACTTCCTTATAATATTTGCTAATTTGTATTCTGCAAGCGAAGGAGGAGCATTCTCTGTCAGCTATTGTAAATAAAAGTTAACGTATGCACACGTATGCAAAGTATGAAGTAATTATGCATACATTCCAAATGAATAGAAATAATAATATTTCATAGTGCTTTTAGTGCTTTTAGAGTACCGCATACTTGTGCTGCAAAATTCACAAAATAAGATAATAATTGATAAGTTTTTCATAATTACCTTATTCAACTAAGTGTTATTGATTTTATAATGAAGGATTAACAGAAAATTTAAAATAATACAATGTGTAATGTATGTAGAAACATAGACGAAATAGAAGTGTTGAATTATTATCTTAATATATAAAACAAAGTCGGGTTAGTTACACTATTTATAACTCGAGATCGGCTGGACCGATTTTGATGATCTTTGATTTGTTGGATTTGTCTCCGCTCCGGATAACAGAATAACTATTAAAACATCTCTAAAATTCACGAAAAAGAAAGTTACAAAGAAAATTATTTTTTTCATGCATTTTGTATGGAACGAATTCTCATATTTTGAAAGAACTGCAGCAATGTTGTGATAGATATAATATTTAACTGTGCGTGAATTCCAAAAATTCAAAAACGTCAAATGTCAATGGGCTGATTGTTTTGCTTTTGTTCTTAATCATACAATGCTGCCCTTCTTTCTTACACACTTAATGTCAATAGTCGAAAATGAGACAAACGGTGAACATATGTCTCTGCACCCCTCCATAGGAAAAATACAATAATAATAAATCTCTGAAATGAAACCTATTTTTTTACGTAAGCTCTACTCAGGACCTATGTCATTTTAGGGGATGCTGTGTAGAGGGTATTTTTAAGGAAGGGTATAGGAAGTTCTGTGAAGGAAAAAGTTACGAGGGGTGGGTAGGAATCTGGAGATCAGTGTATCCGGAAGTGAATCCATCCCTCCAACTGCGGTGTAAGGCCTTGACCGGAATTGACCTTTTACCTTGACCTTTCCAGACGGACTCTTTCGACCCATTGGTCGAGAGAATCCGGCTGGAAAGGTCAAAAGGCCTCCCTCAACCAGTCTCTCTCGATCCGGCCCGCCACGCAGCAGGTGGGCAGAGGCATCCGCCGCCAATAACCGTACAAAAGTCACCCTATGAACCCGGACACCCCTGCTAAATCACCAAACGCAGCGAATCACTTGGGGTGACCTATGGCAGAGGTGTTAGTTTACCCACTTCCTTTCAAAAATTCCCGTAAGTAAGTGGAAAAGTAAGAAAATCACAAAAAATATAAATTCGTACACAACGCCATCTCAGATACTGACAAAAACAAAACATGGACAGTTGGGCATCGATAATTGCTTCATTGTAAAAATTTTTACTTAATAAAAAAACTTTATTTAATTTAACAGTTATTGATTCTGAGGCGGTACGAAGTTCGACGGGTCCGCTAGTTTATTAATAGGTTTAATTTAACTTTATTTTAACTGTTGCTGTCACTGTCTCTCTTACTCCCCCGAACACTGAGTGAAAGGGACAACTGCACCTCAGGCTGATAATACCAAAATATAATCATCATAATCAAGTTTTGTACACCACATTTTTCTCCTCCAAAACTAATTTTAATGATACTTTATACTAACTGTATAAACCTCCGATTTTAATGATACTTTATACTAACTGTGTAAACCTCCGATTTTAATGATACTTTATACTAAGTGTATAAACCTCCGATTTTAATGATACTTTATACTAAGTGTATAAACCTCCGATTTTAATGATACTTTATACTAACTGTATAAACCTCCGATTTTAATGATACTTTATACTAACTGTATAAACCTCCGATTTTAATGATACTTTATACTAACTGTATAAACCTCCGATTTTAATGATACTTTATACTAAGTGTATAAACCTCCGATTTTAATGATACTTTATACTAAGTGTATAAACCTCCGATTTTAATGATACTTTATACTAACTGTATAAACCTCCGATTTTAATGATACTTTATACTAACTGTATAAACCTCCGATTTTAATGATACTTTATACTAACTGTATAAACCTCCGATTTTAATGATACTTTATACTAACTGTATAAACCTCCGATTTTAATGATACTTTATACTAACTGTATAAACCTCCGATTTTAATGATACTTTATTCTAACTGTATTAGAAGAAAATAAAATATAAATAAAAATAAATTACATTTTATTCTACGAATCACCGCACAAAGAGGAAGCCGATAGGCTACGAAGCACTGCACAAATAGGACACCGATTGCTCAATCTCGTTCTCTCGAATGCTAAATCCTATACATGTATATGTTTGTCTCTTTTTAGTGACGCTCGATTCCGTTTATTGAGTTTCAAATCACAACGGTGCTAAAGAAGTTTGCACTTTAAAAAAAATAAGAACGTTACAAAAATTGACCTTTCTCCCGAAAGAGCAAACAGGCAAACTTAGCTTTCTAAAAAATGTTTATAAATATATATATAAATAAATATTACCAAACAAAAAAAATTGGCATAGAAAATCATCAAACCGGAATAAAAGGAGGGTAACTAACCTACCGTTCTTTTTAAAACAATATTATGATCGATTTTATGGACGATATAAATGGTAAGAAAATATATAATTATACGTATGCTTTTTTAATATCTCTTCCTGGCCGAGTCCTCTGCTTTGTAGGTAGTTTCTGTGCGTCGCGCATCGTGATTATAACTCTAAATAATATCATAATATCTAGTATAGAAGATAATAATTATATCCCACGAGGCGATCGTTGGAAGACTTCTGTAAGCGTGGCCGTATTAATTTATTCACCGCATACTCAAGTGACGAAAGAACTAGACAATAAAAGTAACTTAACCAAGAGTCTATTGAAATATGCTATGATGGCCGCCCGACCGTCGCGTCGGCGGACTATTACCTAATGGGTATAGTTTGAATACGGAAAGACATCGTTAATTTATTTAGTGACCAGCTCAGGTACGGGGGCTCCATCGAACTCAGAAACTGGGCGTACTGTACAGGGCCCGCAGATACTTTAATAGTACACAACTGCTAACCCTGTACAAATCGCAAGTGCGCCCCACGGTTGAATTTGGCAGCCACCAAAAAAAGTCTGGAGCTCCAAAATACCTAAAAAAACCCTTGACTCTGTGCAGAAATGGGCGGTCCGTTTGATAGATTCTCCCATCTTAACAGACGAACTGCAATCTTTAGATTGCAGTGAAGATGCTCCGAGGAACTAGCATCATTGATCCCCTCGGCACCTGTGCACAGTCGGGAAACACGCCAAACACGCGTCCAACATTTGTAGACGGTTGACATTAGTCACATGAGAACGGGTCGTTTCTATGACTCGTTCTTGAGTTCAACGGCTCGGCTGTGGAATGATTTGCCGGCCTCTGTGTTTCCTCCCTCCTACAACATGGGTCTCTTCAAGACACATGTTCGCTCCTTCCTTTCCTTAGAAAGACCCTCCACACAGCATCTACAAAGATGACATAGGCCCTGAGGGAAATTATTTTCCCCAGGGCCTCCTGTGTGGAGTTAATATAAAAAATAAAAAAATTATTTAGTAACTATACATTTATTATTTTTTACATTTTTATACGAAACATGTTAGGTATATATATATATAAAATTGAAAATATATTCATAGTCCTCCTCACTAGGAGATCCTGTGCTGAGGGGGACTATGCATTGGATAAGTTTTCAGCGACTTCTATGGTTTAAATTCATTGTTTGGATAAGGTTTTCCAGAAACTTCTATGACAATGTTTTAAGTATACTAACTAGTAAGTTAATTTTCCGATAGTTCCTTCAGCCAGCATTTAATGTCCTTAATGTAGCTATTTTTTGTTTTAATTTGTTTGGTACTAAGTGGGAGTTTGTTATATAACTTTACTACTAAAATTTCAGAACTTCTCTGTCCAGATGAAGAGTTACACTTTGGTGTATTAAGTATGTCTGTTTGTTTGGCTCTGGTTTTATGAGCATTCAGTTGATTTTTTTTAGGTGTGCACTGTGTAGAAGTATTAATTAACAATATCAGCAACGCCAAGAAACATAGTCCCATCCAGTAAAAACTGTCGATACATATGTCTTAAATTTCAATATCTTTGAACTTAACCATTAAGACGGTGTTTGGGGAAAATGTTTGGTGCGGCGAACACCACCCCACACCACCAGTAACTTTTTTTTCTTTATTGAAG